>OY743104.1:35883494-37133494 GCA_963555685.1 Acrobasis consociella | reverse complement strand
TTATATAAATCGAAATACCTAGAAAAGTCTCACGTGATCTAATTACTATGGGAAATGAAAAATCTGTTCGATACCTATATTATTTATTTGGAAAAATTGATTAAAATCATGCACTGAATCACCCCTTAAAATATTTTGTACTTAATTAAAAGTATACCGTTATTAGTATTACGGGACTTAATTATCGCGATTAATATAATTTTTGCCAGATATTTCGACCCTTCTGCCATCATGTTCGCTGGCCGACTGAGGAACTGTGATGGATGTTCGGCTATCAAGGGTAACCATATCGGCCTACCGACCGCGAAACTCCAAAATCGTATACCGTTTAGAGGTTATCAATTCATCGCTATCTTATTTTATGTTTACCGATTAGTCAAAGACGCCTGGACAGATTTGGAAAATCATTTTTCTTTAAAAAGGAAAGAGTATATGTCAAGTGTTCCTAAAGAAATTTTATCAAAATTGATTGTGTGGTTTGGGTGTGACGTCGGTATTTAGTTTTGCAAAATTATAATTGAATTGATATTTTTTTTAACTCTAAATACTTCTGTAGATGTCGAAGGAGGCGATTTAGGAAACACAAGCTAAACAAAGCTTTTAAACGTCAATGAGATCTCTCAAATCCGTCTGACCAGCGAGGAGAGTGTAGGCCAAGTCTTTTGGCTGCTCTGTGCCAAATATGGCTCTAGTAGCACAGAGGGTCGTGCTCCTGCAGTGGAGACAAAAAGACCTGATGATGATGAATTTTTTTTTGGAAAATGGTTAAAAAGGGAACTTTCTATTGTTTGCAGGTTTACACAAGCCAAACAAATTTTTTATATATCAATGAGATCTCTCAAATCCGTCGGACCAGCGAGGAGAGTGTAGGCCAAGTCTTTTGGCTGATCTGTGCCAAATATGGCTCTAGTAGCACAGAGGGTCTTGCTCCTGCAGTGGAGACAAAAAGACCTGATGATCTGAAACTTTCTATTGTTTGCAGTCGGTTGGCTGAATCTTCCTCTACAATCGCACACGGCACACAGCACGTGGCACATACTGCGGATACGTTGCGTTGCGTAACCCAGTTTCCGTCCCTGCAACTTCCCACTTGCGCACGCGTCGCATTGACATTGCGGGGTCGACGACCGTGGCTACCCCCTTTTAACCGACTTTAAAAAAAGAGGTTTTCAATTTATCAGAATTTTATGTATTTTCCCCGTTTACTCGAAGACGCCTGGATCGATTTGGAATACTTTCCAAAACGGTTGTGAAATTTTGTTTTTTAACAAATATAACTGAAAAATTTATACTTCTCGGTGCCTGAAGTCAGATTTTTGATTTGAAGAAATATCAATAATTTGTATTAATAATAATAATCGACTTTAGTCTTAAAATGAATTTAGTTTAGTATCATGGACTGAACTTGCTCCAAAAATGAGGCCGGTAGTTAGAGTTGCCCTGTTTTATTGTACTAAACTTGTCCCTAAAAGTGTTTGAGTTCCGTTACGTCACAACCGTTACCGCGTGCAACTATTACGAGCGATCAACTTCCACATTGCGCAACAGGAAGCCCCGGCCCCCGCCCCAGTGAAAGTGGGGTCACTGACACTGACTTTGCAGATGTCAGTGCGTGCTATTTGGTGCAAGGATGATATGAATACCAATTGGTGGCTAAAACCACGTCGAAATCCGAGAACTCTACGATGCCACAGAAAGACAGACTGACTTTACTTTCTTCTTATCGTGTGTGTTAGTGACTAACACTAGTAGAGTTTTTAAAGGCCTCTGACATGGTTTTAGGTAACGACCAATGTCAAAGACAGTGACCGGGACCGACGGCTTAACGTGCCCTCCGAAGCACGGATCATCTTACTTATCAGACAATCAGGTGATCAGCCTGCAATGTCCTAACCAAACTAGGACAACAACACAAAGTCGTTGCCCCCGCTGGGAATCGAACCCGCAACCTCCGGGTATGAGCCAAACGCTTTAACCATTACACCACGGAGGCAGTAAGTAAGACTGACTTTAGCGTCAAATTTATAAGACCCCTCTTTTTTGTTGGAGGTTAAAAAGCAGGACAAATGTTGGCCTTTTCTCTCGGCAGTGCAGTAATCGTTGCGATTCGCTAGTATCGGTAGCCTTTCTTTAATTTTTTTTTTAAATATATATAATATAAATAAATAGGAACAAATTACACAGATTGAGCTAGCCCCAAAGTAAGT
The DNA here is from genome assembly GCA_963555685.1 of Acrobasis consociella. Classification (NCBI taxonomy): domain Eukaryota; kingdom Metazoa; phylum Arthropoda; class Insecta; order Lepidoptera; family Pyralidae; genus Acrobasis; species Acrobasis consociella. Next base: position 37,131,287 of record OY743104.1, on the reverse strand, counting down.
TCGAGACTTGTGTTATGGGATACTAACTCAACGATACTATATTTTATAACAAATACATATATAGATAAACATCCAAGACAACCAGGACAGTTTGAAAAAGGCCATTTTCCAACTTGCCCTGACCGGGGATCGAACCCGGGACCTATTTAAACTATTTCTTAAATTATAACATGTGTAATAAATACTGACGTGACATATTGACGTGTTGCAAAGAAATCCATTGTAATACATACTTGATCACCTGCATGGCATAATGGTCAAACACGCTAGACCGCCAATCCGGAGGTCCTGGGTTCGATACCCAGCCAGGGCAAGATGGAAAATTGCCTTTTTCAAATCGTCCTGGGTCTTGGGTGTTCATTTTTATATGTATTTACCATACTTTACTAGATTTTTACTGCGTAAGGTACTATAAAATATAGTATCGTTGGGTTAGTATCTCATAACACAAGTTTAAATTTACTTTTAGTTTACATAGCTCAATTATTTGTTATTTATATTATAAATGCAAAAGTGACTGTCTGTCTGTTACCCCTTAACACTTCAACCACTGCACCGATATCGATGTAGATTTAGATCAGGGAAAGGACATAGGACGGGTTCCGAAGCAGCACAGCTAAGAACGCAGACGGGAACGCGTTAAGATGAAGAAGTAGGTATAATACCAAACGTTTAATCATAGACCTCCAAAGCTTCAAAGTATACATACCTAACCACAAAATGTAGATATGCAAGTTCAAACATCACTTACATAACTCTGTGGTTAGGGGTAGCGGCCAACGACCTCGCAATGTCAATGTGAATGCGCACGCGCACGGGGGGGCGTAGCGGTGACGAGGGCGGTAAGAGGGGGCAGGAAGGGAGGAAATTGGGTTACGCAACGGCGGAGTGGAAACGGCGAAAATGAAAGTTGGGCGGGGCGGGAAAATTAGCTGTGAGGTAATTAGTTTGTTGTTTTAAGTTATTGTTACAGTGTAGCTAGAGAAAAGTTACATTGTTAGTATTCAGATGAAGGATTTTTGAAGAATTATATTATACGAAATTCTAATGTTTAATGATTGAACCGACTTCGAACTATGAGGTTATCAGGTCGACTGTAACTTTTGTTTTGCAATATCTTCGTCAGTAATTTTTTTTTTATTTGAAACTTTTACTATCAACATTTTTTTGGAGGGCGTTGTATGCAAGCCTCCCTAGATCGGTTAATTTGGCAATCTTTGGGAGACGATTACGTCCAGCAGTAGACGTAATGCGGCTGAAATGATGGTACTGACTATCTAGTGTCTCATATTAATTTGGGCAAAGTCATATAAGAACTTTAGAGATTGAAATCGGTATTTTTTTAGATAAAAAACTAGTCTCTCCAGCAGTGACGTTATACGGCTAAAATGACGATGTTGATGGAAAGTGAAACGTTGTGTATCTAAAAAGTTTGTATGACAGTATTTTTCTAAGCTTGCGCGATGAGCAAAAAGATGTATATTTAATAAGCAAATAATTTATTTTGTAATTTAGCTCATCACGTACAACAGGACTTGTAGACAGTACTGGTTTTTATTCCGTGGTGTAGATTCAATATAATACTGTACAATGTTTTGGTATAAATACTCTACAATAATCAAATAAATTATCCTCTATCCCGTTACCACTCTAGGCCTATAGACGGTGATGGTTCGAATCAGATCCAATGGGTTTCATTTGCCCCTTAGTAGCCGCTGTAGTCTCCAAGGAAGGATTGGTACAATTTTGTATAATTTTAGAATACATTTCTGCTATCATGTGTATTTTGTGTATCTTGTATTTCGATCAGGCGTCTTAGAATAAATGGTGAACATAAATAAAATAAAAAGATTGCAACGAACTGATAACCTCCTCCAACAATGCCGTGTGGTTTCCGGCAGAGTAGAATAGGACCACTCCAAGTCTTCCCTTAGATGTCGTAGAAGGCGACTTAGGAAATACAAGCTAAACAAAGCTTATACACATCAATACGACCTCTCCAAGCCGTCTGGCCAGCGAGGAGAGTGTAGGACAAATCCTCTAACTGCTCTGATCAAATATGGCTCTCGTAGTACAGCGAGGGTCGTGCTCCTGTAGTGGAGACTAATAGGACCTGGTGATGATGATGACGATAACCTCCTCCATTTTTGAAGCCGGTTAGAAACAAAGTTACTAATGCAGTAACCAATAGTTCCGATGCTATAATTGGTACGTCAGTGCCACTGTATGCAGTTCCTGATTGGTGCATTGATGAACAAAACAATAGACAGTAAGTGTTGACTTATGGAGGTTTCCTTAAGGAGGATAATTAAAATTTTCGAGGTCCATCGCTGCCACCATTTGAAATAAATTATTTGAAAGAAAACGGACATATCATTTAAAATGTTGACTTAACCTCCTGTATCCGTGCACACAGCAATGTCTGTATGTTCGCCCGCTCAACACCCTCAACAACGCGAGAACGGGGGAGAGGTGCAGGGACTCATATTGCCCATGTATCAATTCTTATATTAATTCTTCTTTATGGCCTTTTTATACTAAAGTTTAGTTCCGATTTTTATCGCAATACGGCGAAGTCTACTAACTTTCTTGGTAACCTATTCGTAGAAGTAAAAAGACTTGGGTTTATTTTCTATAGTCCCACTTTAATCGTCTAAGGTCTATGTAGCTAGTTGGTCTTCGTCTATTGCAGTCTGTTCCGAGGTTCAAGGCCCTGGTTACGTAAACCCCCGCGTTTCTCCTTACGTCACGTGACCGTTGCATTGTGCATGCGCGCGCGCATGCGTCCACTACGTCTACTTCCTCAGCTGTCGCAGTGTCGCTGTGTGCATTTGTTTACGGAAATAGACTCTAATTTCCTTTAATTACTCTTTGGATTATGTATCTTTTAGAAGGATTATTGTAGAGTTGTCGAAGCATTTTATTTAAGTTTAATACCCGTAATATTAAAGCTTAGTAACCCTCATTTTGATGATTTTTGCCATGATCGTATTGCGGAATATAGTCTCTAAAATCACTGTTTGACTATTTCTGATACTAACTAGACATATTCTCATTCTAAAAGGTCTATCGTAGACTGAATCTGCCCTTAACATAATTTTAGTATACTGACTTTGTTACATTTCAAGATTTTTTGTAATATTTTGATTTTATTTAACAAGTCAATATTGTGTATTTACCCCCAACACAGTGTCAGTATGTTTTTAGACGATATATATGTATACAAAAAATAAAAATTATCAGATTTTTTTTAGTTCAATAAAAAACCTTGTATCCTATCCATACTCGACATTATGTAATGTGGTAGAAGACAAGACAGATCGCTTTTTGCACGCTGCTTTCTCTGCGGCTGACATAAAGGCGGTTCAAGGCCTGGCGTTACATAACGTTGCGTCGACGGTCACTCACCCCGCAGATTCGCGACGTTGTTTCTACTTACTGGTAGATAATATGTAATATTTAGTGTTTGAAATCATACACTATCTTATACATATGTATATTAACTGGTGCCCGCGACTTCATCTGCGCAGGATTATCACATAGTATCTTTATAAATTGCAGCCTATGTGTTATTCTGATGTACCCATCTGTTTTTACGAGAAAGAGTAACAAACATCCATCCATCCATCCATCCATATTTACAAACTTTCGCATTTATAATATTAGTAGGAAGTAGGATACAGGTAGGTACACGCTCCAGAGAGCCAGTCAGAGCCCTTGTCCCCGACGCGTCTTCATCGGTCGGGGTGGAGACATTCTCTTGTCTCCTGCTGAGCAGCTGAGAGCCGTGCGAGGCCAAGAAGGTTAGCAGGGCTCTCAGCTCTACGTTAATTAGCAGTCCATAGAGCTGTTGCTCTAGGGGTGGAAGTGTTAAAGGGCATCAAGAGAGAAAGCGCAGCTCTCCTCTATATACCCCTAGGTCGACTGCACCATTGTTGCTCCTCTGCCGGCAACTATTGACGGCTCGTTTGATGGGTTCATCTACTGGGCGGCAAGGCACCACCTGCCTACAATAGTCAGTAATCATGTCTATGGCAGGTGACGTTATTTCTATTGCAATTATCCAGTATCAGTCCATATGCCAACCTCATTCCGTACTTCCTTTTCTTGCAATAGATCTTTTTCCTGCCGAAACCTATTTAAGTTTAGGTACGTCTTTCATTGGTATATCCAAGAATGGGATTTGGCAGGAGCGCCACATAACATCAACTTCTCTAAAGGGCCTACTTGTTAGATGTGTTCCACGCAAGCCGTCCAAAGGACCAGAGTGAGAAGCCCGCATGCATATTTAAACATAAAAAAGACTGGTCATTGACTTAAAAAAGAAGAAAAGCAGCGGCCAAGTTCACTACCAAGATGAATGGACGATAGAATTTTACGCAATACGATTTTGTTACGTCAGGCGGTCGCCGACCTTTGCGAACATCAAGAACTTTCTATGCGAAAGTGGGCTACTGACTCATACGAGGCTCTGTGTTCTACGAATTTGACAAAAAGTATTTAGGATAACAAAATGTCTTCTTGGGAATCCCATCCTAGGGAACGCACCCATTCTACATGACTCAGGGGGTGGAGAGCGTTTTTAAAACGCTTGGGCACAGAGCAGGACGGGAGCGTGAATAGGCAATCATCACCTGGTCAATATCCTTTAGGGATAACTTTTGGGATGTACTACAGATGGTCACCAAAAAACCCAATTTTTTAACAAGGGGTTTAAAAAATACGTCACGCCGTCTACTCCCAAGTAGCACGTTAGTGAATTTTGGAACTTATTTTGCAACTGTAGGTAGCATATAAGTGATGCAAGAGTGATCGGTATTACTTATAGATGCAAATAGCACTCGAATTTGCATATGAGTAACTCTTATCACTAACAGTTGCTTTTGAGTTATTTTTGTTCCTGCTTTATAAGTTATGGTGGCATAAAGCCGATTTTATTACTTATAGACGCATAAAGATTTCAATTTTCAATCTTTTAGAAGTCAAAGAAGCATATGACATCTTATTCTCTCCTCTAAAGAACCGTGCCCTAATAGGTGGTATTTTTCCTTATTTGGCACCTTAAGTACTAAATAAGTAGTATATGTAAGTTATTTAACGCCTATAATGGCTCAAAAGTTATTATTGCAGATCATTTGGAACCTAGTGTAATTGCCTTTGTAAGATCTAATATACTCTAATACGTTACTGTAATGCGTACATCGATTCCAAAAGATGGTTCTTGAAAACCTTCAGCAACAAATTTCTCTCACTTAGAACCACTTAAGATCTAACAGTTTTAAAAGATAGAAATGTAGAACTTATTTTTAATTTTGTTTTGAGAAATTATTTCAAGAGAATTTGACTATCACTATCGCAGGTTCCTTACATATTAATAAATTTAAATAGACTACAATTTATTTCCTACATTTTAGGTAATTGACTAGTTTATGAAATAGTTATCAATCACTTAGTTCACTTTAAATCTACTTACGTTATACAGGGTGTAAAATGAAAGATTGGTAGGCAAGGCAAGATCAGTTTTTATTCATGAGTTATTCTTTTGGATGTCTCTTGTATTTTGATTTCAAGTTGTAGGTAGATACCATTTGTCAGATTTATAGAATAAAGATCTCTTTTGCAGTCATGATCCTAATGAAAGTTCAACTGTTTTTTTTTTTATTTACTGAGGAAATTCGACTAAAATAAGTGATGCAAATTTAGCTAAAAATGATAGTGTGAATAATGAAATAATTGAGGAAACTGGCCTCGAAGAAAATTATGACTGAGCTTTGAAATCTTTAACGAAACTTATAAACACTTTAAATCCGAATTTGCTTCCAGTAGACTCAAGAACGCTCATGCCATCGTTTCAAATACAAAAAACGGCATTCTGAAAAAAAATTATGCGGAATAAAATAAACATCATTATAAATTAAAATTAAGTAAGTATATCTTATTGTAAAGAAGAACTGCCAATGAAAAATTACAATTTGGAAACTATCAGTAGGAAATATACATCTTTTTTTACAAATCAAATAAATTTTACTTTCTTTACCTTCATAAATGGGTTTTGTACCCGTATTGAAGATCCCCAAGATCCCCAATGACAACGAGACCTGCAAAGTGAAAATAATCACTACTAGGTAATAATGAGTGATGTTTGGATCTAGGAGCTCCAATAAGGCAACAAACGAGTGGAAATATGAACTGCAAGGTCTATTTTAAATCGCCATGTTTAAAAATGTAGTCCTTGAAAAGTATCTTGTTGAATGGTATTTTATTACAATTACATACAATAACATGAGTTTTGATAACTGTTTCTGATGTAGTTTGACATTAAACTTTTTGTGAAACCATAATATTAGGTTTTTAACAACCAAATTTTATAAAGTATATTTGATCAGTGCATATTATTTGATAATTCTTGATTAGATTAAAGGCGCATCAAAATTTACTTAGTAAATATACCATGGTTTCACAGTAAAAAACCATTTGCAAGGGCTCCAAGATGTTATCCTGCGTTATACACATCATTTTTTAATACTCACCAAAAAGATGCAATAATCCAAATAAAGCTGTCACAACACAAAAGCACAATCGTCCTTTTGTTTATCTCCACCGAAAATAAGAACTTGATAGGATCTCATTTGTCACTCAACGAATGAACTGTATCGCTTTATCGTTCAATCATTCATTCACGGCGCGCAATTTGCACCGTTAGTTCCAAGTACCACTCAGAATAACAATTCGAACTCTTATGCTTCGCTTTTGCATCTATAAATAAGTTGCAGTTTTTCTCCCTTTGGTAATATACAGGTTGCTTACAGGTTCTAACCACCTTTATAGAACTTAAGCACAGTGGATTTTATTACTAAAGTTTCCAAAAACATACTATATGCAAGCTATTTGTCACCAAATGTGTTACTTGGGCTGTTATACAAAAACCTTGCCCATTCCCGTCTTCATAGTTTCAATCCAGAGGACCTCTGTCTGAGAACCTTTGCCACGCTATCAGCGCGTCACACCGGAGGTCCCGTTTTCGATCTCCAGTCAGGTCAAGATGGAAAATGATCTTTTTAGATTGACCTGGCTCTTAGACGTTCAGTCGCTGTCAAGACAGCTAGTCCATGATGTCTTACCAACGCTCAGATTGGTACCTGACTCCAAGAATATCCATAGCCCTTCAAAGAGGAAATGCTGGAAGCGTAATGGATACTTTTGAGCCGGGTACAATGCGGGTGGAATTTTTGATTCCTATTTATTTAATTGTTTATTATAATTTGGTTGTTGTTTTTTTCTTTATTTATGAGTTAGTAACTATGTTTTTCTTTGACTGAATGTTGGATGTTTATCTATATGTAAATGTTATAAAATGCAATTGTATGATTACGCGAGTCTGCTGAACGCCATGCGAGTTGGAGATGAAAAAGTCGGGCTTGTTAACCGGTTAAGACCCGTACGACATTAATAAATGTCCACGTTCATTGTCTTACTATTGTGTCTGGTATTACCGGTAACGGAACGGTAAAAAAACTTGTACATATTAGGTAGAAATACTCAACATAATTAGATAACAGCAGGATATAATATTTTACGCAAGTCTACAACCATTGCGTATAAATTAGTACAGCCGATCATGTATGGAAATGTATATTTAAAATTCCGTGCGAAGTCTGCTATGCAAACTATTCGGTGGTATCGGCGATGTGCTGAGCATTGGCTCCTCATGGACGGTCACTCACCTGGCCTTGGTGCGTGATATTTTAATAGTTTATTGAAAATAGAAAGTGTTTTATTGTTGTTAATCTTTCGTACAATAAATAATAATCGGCCAAGTGCGAGTCGGATTAGCAAAGGGTTTTACCATTATCTATAAAAAATCACGCTTGTTTTATGAGTGCCCCACTTAAATGTTTATTTTATTCTGTTTTTAGTATTTGCTTTTATAACGGCAACAGAAATACAACATCTGTGATAATTTCAACTGTCTACTGTGTTTCAACTATCACGGTTCATGAGATACAGCCAGACGTGACAGACAGACGGAGAGATAGACGGACAGATAGACAGCGGAGTCTTAGCGGTTTCGTTTTTACCCTTTAAGTACTGAATCCTAAAAATCTAGTAGCTGTGTGAGCTGTAGACCTTGCGAGTTATCCCCAACCCTTTGAAGTTGAGTTGAATTTCTGTAACAAATGCGATGCGCCTGCTAGATTTTTTATATAATTTTTATGTTTTCCAACCTTATGTTTGTTTAGAACTTTTAAATAAGTACCCGTATGTTTCCACCGAACAAATCGATTATACATCACCTTCTTTTGCCTTTACCGTAGTCTTGATAAAACCATCAACTCCCTGCCAATAGATAACAAGTTTATTTTGCAAAGCAAAATGAAAAACCCCTACTTTCAAGCGTATACCCCATAACTTTTAAACCGCTGAACCGATTTCTATTAAACATAGCTAAGAATCATCCGGATCAAGTCAGCTTTCAGCAGAAAAACTGCATCAAAATCGGCCCATTCGTTTAGGCGCTACGAAGCCACAGGCACATCAAACTTATAACCCTATTTTTAGTCTGGGGTAAAAAAGAAACAAACCCATCCAGCCAGTATTTGAGATGCCGCACACGTGCAACTTTCGCGCGCACACTTGCGCATGCGCACTGCGCGCCCTCTGTTTGGTGAAACCGCAGTGTTTGCGTACTTTCTGACCGGATGCGGGTATGTGTAAGAAAAGTGTTAGGTAATAGGATCGGTCGTTGAACTTTTGGTTATCATGATAACTCAATTTTGCGGCGAGATCGGATCTGGGGAAGGTCGGATCTCGGAACATCGTAGAAGCCGATATAGATAGAAGGTAAGAAGGCTGGATGGTGTTGAACAGTATCTTAAAAACATAGGTGACAAAACTATCTACCCGTTTGCCGGCCGCCCCGTCCAGCTGTCGTCCGGTAGCGGGCGGTGGCATATAACTGAGAGATTTTTGGTAAGATGCATTTAAAAATAATTATAAAAGAGGAACTTTGTGATATTAATGTTACTTCCTACTAATCCTACTAATATTATAAACGCGAAAGTTTGTAAGTATAGATGGATGAATTTTTGTTTCTCTTTCACGTAAAAACTACTGAATGGATTTTAATGAAACTTTACAATAATATAGCTTATACATCAGAATAACAAATAGGCAACAATTTATAAAGATATTGTGTGATAATCCTGCGCAGACGAAGTCGCGGGCACCGACTAGTAAATCCATATCTAGTTGTTATCCTGTATAATGCGCCTTGAACCAATTTGTACATGTTTCTGTTGCGGGGTTGTTGCCTGAACTAGGTATCCTAAGACCTGAACAGGTTCTTGGATACCTATTTCAGGCACCAGTTCTTTACAAAAACCCTATACACCTTCACTAAAATGTACCTACTAATGTTTATGCTTATATGTTACGTTTTATGCACAAATTACTCTAATCTTAGTTATAGTTATTAAGTTACTTCATGTTGTTGTTGTGGATCATCATTATCATCAGGTATTTTTGTCTCCACAGCAGGAGCTTTACCCACTCTGTACTACCAGAGCCATACTTGGCCTGAGCAGCCAGAGGACTTTGGCCTACACTCTCCTCGCTGGACAGACGGGTTGGGGAGGTCTCATTGACGTTTATAAGCTTTGTTTAGCTTGTATTTCCTAAGTCTTCTACGACATCCAGGGTAGTTATCATCCAGGGAGTTTATTTATTTTATTTATTTAACTTCATTACAATATACATGTAAATAGCGGACTTAAGGCTAGGGGCGTTTTCTAACAGTCAACCAACAGGTGATGCTGAGAAAGTAATCTTTTGGGGTAAATACCTAAAACAGCAACTAGCTGAAAAGGAATTGTTGTGGATGAAAGAAAATAAACACTACCTATTTTATTAAGCTATTGCATAGCTTCTATCGCGGGCCTTGAGCGCGGGGACCGAATCCAGAAATTCCGTAACGAAAAAACCTCACGCTCTCCACTCCGCCTACCATGTAGGTTGCCGCTTCGTCTCCGTCGTCCGTTTGCGAAGTTGCCGTCGTTCGACGTGGCGGTCTAGCGTGTTGACCATTACGCCATGGAGGTTGTATATAGATGACCCTGCCAGACGGTTGCCAACAAGCACCTCCGACCAGGTGACCTTGGTCGGGTCCGACCGTGTAGACGGCTGTTGGCGACAAAATTTCGTTTGACATTCCAACGCCCTTGGACGTCGGGCTTGCCCTCCCGACCGCTGTCGGGACTGCCGGTTGGCAACCGCGTAGCCGCCTGTTGTCGACCGCGCTAGGTCATTCGCGAGAAGGAGTCTACGCGTGCGGATGTGCATGCATTAATGATGACGGCGTCCCAATCCCAACGCGGATGCTTTAATTTTATATCTCTCTAAATTGAAGGATATTGACATGCAGTTTTCTTTATAAAATACTGTATTTAATATGCCCAAAATATTAATTAACCCATTATAATCCCATGGATATTTTTTTTAGTAAAATTAAGAAAAAAGATATTTTTTCAAAAAAAAATCTAATTTTGGGGTTTGATTTTACAATATTTTTTTAAATGATAGATTATGTAATTGAATTAATAAAATTAAATATTTTATTGAAATCGGTGCGGTGGTTTGGCTTGAAGAAATTCTTAATATTTTCTTAAATTAATAAACTTAAAAAAATATATTAAAAGTTCTGTTTTCCTAAGGGATGGAACTTTCGCATATCCATATCCGACGTTTCCTTTTTTCTTTTTTTCTTCTATTGAGCTCAATAGGACTTAAACCACGCCAACTCGTTGAAATTTCGATAGGTTGGTAGTCATTTTACGAGATATTGTCAGTCTGCGAGTTCTAAACACACTGACGCCAAAGCGCGGTCGGCCAACCGACCCGACCGTGTAGCCGCAACACTCCGACGGTCGGCGCCGACGAGGCACCGACCAAGGTCAACACGTCGGAAGGCTTGTTGGCAACCGTCTAGCAGGCCCTTAAGACGGTGAGGCTCCTAGCGGACCGAATCGAACCACCTTAATGCAATAGCTTTACCGCGGCAGTCCCCGAGTGCCACACGTCTTTTTATTCATTTTTATTATCTATAGTAGAGTATACAAGCAAAACCGGAGGTGCAAAGCTAGGAAGTTTTGCGTAACCGCGCGGGCCTTGAACCTCGGAAGCGGCTTGTAACGAGCTGTAAGTGCTGTATATTATGTAATGCTATGTAAACGTGACTGACGTGAAACTGTATACTATAGTTAGTTAGTTATACATTGTCCTTTTTTATTAAGTACAAATATTTTAAGGGGTGATTCAGTCCATAATTTTGAACAACTTTTCCCAGCAAATTTTTATCGAAATACGAAAAAATAATTTTCATTTTCCATAGTAATGATATCACGTGACTACTTCGATTTCTATGAAAACCTAAAAAATTTTTTTCCTATTTCGATATACATTTATTGGGAAAAGTTGTTCAAAATGATGGTCTGATTCACCCCTTAAAATATTTGTATTTAATAAAAAAGAATATTGTATACTATAGTCCGCCTCCAACTGTAAGCTAGCGGGCCCCTATTTCGGCAACCCCTTGAAGTTAAAAATTCCATTGGCTGTATTTACGTCTACTAAATTTCATGAAGCTCCAATCAAAACGTACATACAAATGCCGGATTGCTTAAGTATACTCGAAGAGACATGGAAGCAGTAATTAGTTATCAGATTATGCAGCAACTCATTGACAATCGAGCTGAAATATTTTCAGCTGTTTTACAAAACCGAGCTGTATTGCCAAACAGCTAGAGTTTTTGAATAATTCCGGATTATACAATGCAACTGCGACAGATATACATCCATCACACATATTATCCATTTACTTAATTTTAGGTAAAATTTTTGAAAAATATTTTGTTTAATTTAATTACAAATTGTAATGGTGGTTATAAAATTTAAAAATAATGGAGCTTACCCCCGTGCCGAATCGTACCTGCTGCAACGCATATCCCTTGCAATACAGCGGGGGAATGCTGCTAGTGTCATTCGCACCTTTGCAGCAGGTACGATTCGGGACGGGCTTTTTGACTGACAAAAAGTGTGACTGTATTTTAATACTATTCAATTGTATTTTTTTTAATTATTTGATTAATGATGAAATAAATTATCTAATTTAATTACATAAATTTTTCAAAAATACTTATAATAATTGTGAGTTATCGACCTACCTTGTCTTATGGAGATACATGAATTTTTAGGGGTCCAGTGCTGGCCAAATTTGAAATAAAGTATTTGAAAGTTTTTCGCAAATGTGCGAAGATAAGCTTTACATTCTTACGATAAACTGTAAACAGTAGTTCATAAAATAGTTTAAAGGTTTATCTAGGGCTCGGTCAAGATAAAATTTTAAATGACATTTCCGTTTCCTTTACAATAATTTATTTGAAAACGGGGCAGCACTGGACCCCGAAAAATTCATATATCCCCTTAGATTCCCGCCTATCCCCTCGATCGGCCTTTACGATCTGCGCGGGCAGAGAAGCTGATACGTTATAAGATTTTTCTTTTCTCCCAACATGGAAAATGGCCTTTTTCAAATTGTCCTGGGTCTTGGATGTTTATCTATTTAAGTATTTGTTATAAAATATAGTATCGTTTAGTTAATAGTATCCCATAACACAAGTTTCGAACTTACTTTCAGCTCAATCAGTGTGATTTGTTCCTATTTATTTATTTATTTATTTAACATGAAAAAAAAAGGAAAACTCAGATAAAAGTTCACTCTGGATGCTTCACTTCATGGAAAGTATGGAATATAAAATCATGAGTATATTATACCTAACACCTGTATTGTACACCCTATTTATTGCAAATAAAAAATTATGTTATCTTTTATCATGACTTGGGTACTTCCTGGGTCAAAAATAAGTTATTTGGCACTGCTCAAACAAATAAAAACGTCACAACATGATACTTTTCATGATCATATCCATTTGCAATGTGATTTTAGATTTATCATTGCAGAAAAACTATTTGACTCCAAAAAACTATGACGACATTAGCCTTATTTCACACAAATTCCATATAGAAAAGTTTGTTCTGACGTTTAGAAAAAAGTACATAAGTTGTTGGGAAGTAGCGAATCTGCATGACTCACTCCATTGACGTCACGTTTCACCCTACAAAGTCGTGCTTATAAGTTATATAAAAGTTCGCCCCTATATTATGAGTCAACCTTTGCACGTTCCCTCGTGATAGGATACGTCACGAGTGTTCCAACTTTCTGTGACGTCGGCTGTGGTAACTGGTAATTCATGTAATCATTTTCGAATAAACAACAAAAAGAAAGGTTTGTTACCCGAGAGGTGTACAACGTTTTTTGGAGGCGTAACATCCACGTAACATCGCCCTTAATGCCTGTGGCGCACATTTGCCGCCAGAACATACATACATACATACTATCACGTCTTTATCCCTAATGGGGCAGACAGAGCATTTTGGGTCTTGCGGTTCTATGCAGGGCCCAGGGCCGCAAGACCCAAAACCCACTTTTAGCGTCATGGTGGGCGAGAAGATGGAAAAGCAATCAATACAGTGATGAGTTGCTAGCCGCATCGCCTGTTAACATGATTTGCATTTTTGCCCATTCCCTCGATCGGCTTTTACGATCTGCGCGGGCAGAGAAGCAGCTGGTACATTCTAAGTTTTTTCGTTTCTCCCAGACCAGCATGGAAGGCCAGCCGCCAGAAGGCTATTTATAATTTGCCATTTTTGCCGCCCCTAAGCTGCGTTCACTGAAACATAATTATAAAAGCGCCCTTCTACCTTCTTGATAGCAATACACAAAAAAAAGTAGGAGCAATTGGCCTAAAATTCTCCGCTTCCCAAAATGCGCCGCTCTAGGCTTTAGCCTACACAGCCTATTGTCAAATCCGCCGCTGCCTAATGCAACATACAGTATGTTAAAAAAACCCTGTCATCCGAGGTAATATTAAGTAGCTTGTGTAGGTTCTATTTATCGGTTTCTCTCATACCTGATATCGTAAAAAAATTGCGGCTCAATACAAAATTAAATGTCTACCGTTCCAAAATGTATGAAGCTGCAGTTTTTTTTTCGATTTCAGGATTGGGAGAAACCGTTGAATAGAACCTACATCTGACTGCCTCCGTGGTGTAGTGGTTAGAGCATTTGGCTCATACCCGGAGGTCGCGGGTTCGATTCCAGGCTTTGTATTGTTGTCCGAGTTTGGTTAGGACATTGTAGGCTGATCACCTGATTGTCTGATAAGTAAGATGATGAGGGCACGTTAAGCCGTCGGTCCCGCCCGGTCACTGTCTTTGACATTGGTCGTTATGTTTAAAAACTCTGACACTAGTGTTAGTCTCTAACACACACGATAAGAAGAAGAAGAACCTACACAAGCTACCCAATATTACCTTATCATACTGTGTTTTTTAAACATACTGTGAAAAGGTGACCGATACTGTCTCTATGAGTTTCTAGTGCAGGTGGTCGTTTTGAAATGCGATATAGATATATAGTGATAGTTTATAACTTTTTAACTCCCGACAAAAAGACAAGTTTTATAAGTTTGACGCTAGTGTCTGTCTGTCTGTAGCATCGTAGCGCTCGAACGAATGGACCGATCTCAATGCAGTTTTGTTACGTGAAAGCAGTTTCCCTTCAATGCATCATCTTTTTAGGGTTCCGTAGTAAACAAGGAACCCTTATAGTTTCGCCATGTCTGTCTGTCTGTCTGTCCGTCTGCGGCCCTACTCAGAAGCTATATGTACTAGAAAGCTGTAATTTGGCATGGATATGTATATTAATCATGGCAAAAAAGTCATAAAATAAAATATGGAAACAAATTTTTTTTTAGGGTAGCTGCCATACTTGTAAAGAGGAAGTGGCATTTACAACAACTACGGAACCCTACACTGCGCGTGGCCCGACACGCACTTGGCCAATTATTTATTCATATTCATTATTTCACCGCCCGCATTACGCAGTATTACATATTTTACTAACTCTATGACTCGGGAAGTCCCTTTACGTCTAAATCAACATAAGTCTACAATAACGTGTATGAATTTTACAAAGAAAGTATGAGTCAGCCGGTGACGTCACGCTGTGACTCAACGGCGTCGAGTCATGTTTGCGCTGATAAAATATGATAATTGTCTTAATATTATATGCTGCGGTTACATAATTGTATGAGCGGTGTGATATTAACAATAATTCTGAAATAAAGATTCATCATATAAGCCACAGGAAGTCCACTGCTGGACATAGGCCTCCCCCGAGGATTTCCAAAACGACCGATCGGAAGCGGCCTGCATCCAGCGCCTTCCTGCAACATTGCGCAGGTCGTCTGACCATCTAGCAGGTGGGTGGGTGTCCTACGCTGCGCTTGCCAGTACGTGGCCGCCATTCGAGAACTTTTATGCCATCTAGACATAGAAATAAAGATTATTAAAGCAGAAAAGAAGGAGTTAGTCGCGAATGGTCTTTAATGCAAACAGTCTATGTAGAAACTCGTCTAAAACGCAACTCGGAACTCGTTTAATAAGCAACTCGTCTAAGTTGTAAGTAGTCTCAAATCTTATTTTGACTAAATGGCAGCTAGTCCCCTATGTTATTATGTCTACTGTTGGTCTAAATACTAGTTTTCGTTTAGACAATCTCATAATTGTGACGAAATTCTACTTTAGACCACCTCATTTTTGGACGAGATTAATCTTAAGACCACTTCCTATTATGGCGACATGCGGTTTAGACAATTAGCGTTTTAGACGAGTTGCTACATGGGCTACTTGCGTTTAAGACCATTCGTGACTAACTTAAAAGAAGTTGGTAGGACTTCTTAACGACTTCTAAAAAGAGGCGGTTATCGATTCCTCACGATTTTTTTAAAAATGTGTATTCACCGATCGCAGACGCCTGGACAGATTTGAGAATTCCTTTTTTGTTTGAAAACGCATTATACTTGTCAGGTTGCCCGTATAAATAAGAAGCGTATATCTGTCTATTTGCACCCAAAAACTGTGGAACTTCTGCACCGATTATAATGTGTTCACATATTGAGATGTATTTCTCCAAGAAGATTTACATGTTTTTCCTTAAACATTGTCAGACGTTACCATAATTAAATATCCTGAAAACTGATAAATTCATTTAAGTATCTTATTTGAAAATATTCATAACGACTTATATACAGGGTTTAGCACGAATGTTTACCTGTTTACATAATTTAAATGTATAAAAAAGTATTTATCACTTGTGGTTAATGCCATCATGTGGTCAAGTTAGGTAAATGTTTATCAAATACATAATAGTAATAACATTTAATTATTTCTTTTTAATTCAAAAACGTAAACAGATAAATATCCTCAATATATTTCGTCAATCATCTTTATATATAATAAAACAGTAGAAAAATGTGTCTGTACATGGAATATTTTTCAAAAAATATATATTTGTGGCGACGAAAATATAGCAAAAAGTAAGAATTAAAAAAATGTCGGTCTGTTTGTCAGTCTGTGTTTTTGTCTGTTTATACACGCTAATCTCTGGAAGAACTGGACGGATTCGAATGAAACTGTTCTGCTTATATAGCTGTTAAGCCTAGGCAACATATAGGGTAAAATTGATTTCGGAAAATGGAACACCTGATGAAGAACTATAAAGGAACATACGAAGGTGCGCGCCTTTTTAACAAGATACCCTCGGATATCAAAAATATTAACTCGTTCGATGTATTTAAGAAACAATTAGCCTAGCCTAGCCTAGCCTTGTATTTATGTTCTCATGTAAGTGATGTAAAATATGTCTGTAAGACAATAAAAGTCTTTAAACCTAAACCTAAAGAAATATACAATGACGCCTTAGCAACAGTTGTTCTACCTGATGATCATTTTCATAAAGTCTACGCGAACGAAGTTGCGAGCTTCCGCTAGTGTTACAACAATTGTGTAACAGGATAACTTAATATTCTTAATTGGGTGCTAAATAATATAATTAGTTGTTTTTGGTGTAAATGTAACCGTTTTGACCACATGCTGGAGTTCGATAAGTTATTTTTAGTAAATACTCTAATTTATTGTAAGTAGGTAGTAATGGTCTCATTATTTACTGATAGGTTGCTACATTATTTATATTGGAGTCTACCATGGAGGTAGCCTGAAGTCCACTGCAAAATTTTATATTGATTACTTCAAATACGTAGTTGTTTTCCTGTTAAAAAAGCATTGAGTAGCGAAACTATCGATACGTTTTGATATACGTAGCGCAATCTTTTATTTGCTAGATACAGCTCTGACTTTCAAGTGTTATATTTAAGCAACTGCGACTTTCATGCCTAAATTTAAACGGTTGAACCGATTTTCATCAAACATAGCTGAACCACCGCAAGGGAACTTGGTTTCACGGTAAAAAATCCCGCATTGTAGGTCCAGTTACGATGCCACAGACAGACAGACAGACGAACAGACATTGGCGTCAAAATTATAACACCCCTCTTCTTTTTCGGCGGTCAAAAACCGACTTCAAAACCAAACTACGCAACCAATTTTCCAAATTGGTCCAGGCGTCTTCTAATAATAGGGAAACATACATAAAAAACATATATAAGGTCTAACAAAATATACTGAAACTATTTTAAGGGTTAATTCAGTCCGTGATACTGAACAACTTTCCCCAATGAACATATGTCGAAATATGAAATGTTTGGCCTCCCACTCCCATACAAGGTTAGAGATCAGCTGATCCGAGTTTGTATGGAAAGCCAAAAATTATTTTTTATATTTCGACATTATATTCCTTGTGGAAAGTAGTTCACTACCACGGACTAAATTTACACTTAAAATACCTAGTTTCAGTATATTTTGTTAGACCTTATACACGCTGACTTTTCATTCGTTTTGGAAAAGAAAATGTCGTATAGTAATTAAATTACTCTGTCCATATACGTAATCCAAATTTGCGTATGACATAAGATAAAAAAGTTACAAAAATGATTTCCGATCGAGACCACGTAGTACTCGTCCAAAACTGTCGCGTGAACTCGCGTGACCCCATGACATTCGGACGGGCGGCCGGCAACGACGCATGGCGGTGCAACTACTAATTGATCTCACGATTTTACTTTCGAGTTTTAGTCAATTTTTTTTTGTTTTCAATTTTTATTTTGACTATCTAATTAGGTCTTACTAACGATTCTTATGAAGTGGCTTACGGCTCCAAAACCAATGAAAAATCACCGTGTATATACATTCGAATAGATAACCACCTTTTTTGACGTCAATTAAAATCTAAAGCTTTAATCTTTTAGCTAAAATTATTCGGATTTCTAACTCGACGTATTGATAATATCATTCAAATTGTGCAATTTTAATACCAAACTTTACTTATCGCTACATGGTACTTTCGGCTGAAATGATTCGGATTTCTAAAATTGATAAGACATTGAAATTGCGCAATATTTTCAATATTTTATCACGTTTACATCGATCAATAAGCACCTGATTCACCGAAAACACCTCACGTTTCTGCGCAGTAGATCCAAGGACAAGCCTTGAAACTCGGGACTGCGCAATTTGCCGTAAAAATTCCAGTGCAATACCTATTTTTACAAGCTTTCATTTAACTTGCAATGTATCTTGTATGTGTATGTATGAATGATTGTTTACGTCAAATTTTGCAACTCAATTTTCAACCAGTTATCCTCAATCGATTTCGCTAAAATTTTGCATACTTGTGTCGGATGATACAATATTATGAAGTCAATGAGCTGTTCTGATGATGGAGCCGGGAGATATTCGACGGGACTTAGTTATAAAACAATTTTTCTTGATTTTTCTTGACGAGCACTTTGGTGGACGATGCCTAGGGTCTGATTACGGACACGGAAGGTCGATGGAACTAAGTCTCTCAGCTAGACATTTGAGATTTTAGACCACGACACGCCACATTACGTACCACTGTAACAACAAAAACTAATAACAATGTTAAAAAGTTAAAGGGTTCGTTATACAAGAAACGTGATTTTTTTGCGTTTTTAACTCATACATTTTAATCAAATTATTTCTTATTGGAAGGAAGAAGGCGTCTGCCTATGCGATGGGTTGACGACAAAATCAAAGTCGCGGGTCACACCTGGATGAGAGCAGCACAGGACCGAGATGGGTGGCGTCGACGAAGAGAGGCCTGTGCTCAGCAGTGGGCGGAAGAAGGGCTGGCATGATGATGATGGGGGAGATTATTGCCCAGCAGTGGGGCAGTATAGGTTAATTTAAAAAAAAAACATACATTTTGAAATTAACATCGACTTCAAACAAAAGCAAAAGACTGCCTCTCATTAATCTTTTGTTATTCTCCCGTGACCTACACTGACCCCACGGGAAAAAGTCTTACGTCAATTACGTTCTGGGAAGCTGCAGCATGCGTCAGAGCGGTCTCTGCCAATTTTACGAGAATTGGACAAAGAAACTTCCAGACATGTAGACTTGAACCTAACAGGTAAACGAATGATTAATTAATTTCATAGAGGAAGATTGAATCATCCAAAAAAAACTTAAAGCGAGCTATAATAATAGCGAAGAGTCTTTATATATGCCGTGTGGTTTCCGGCAGAGTAGAATAGGACCACTCCAAGTCCTCCCGTGGATGTCGTAGTAGGCGACTTAGGAATACAAGCTAAACAAAGCTTATAAACATCAATGAGACCTCTCCAACCCGTCTGGCCAGCGAGGAGAGTATGCAAAATTCTCTGGTTGCTCTGGCTAAGTATGGCTCTGGTAGTACAGAGAGGATCGTGCATGGAGACATAAAGACCTGATGATGATGATGTTATTCCGCTGTCGCAGGTTTTGTTTGCATTTGTCGTAGCTGCGGCGAAACTAGGTACTGCGGCGCTCATTAAGTATGGAATACATTTTTAGGGTTCCGTAGCCAAATGGCAAAAACGGAACCCTTATAGATTCGTCATGTCTGTCTGTCTGTCCGTCCGTATGTCACAGCCACTTATTTCAGAAACTATAAGACCTATACTGTTGAAACTTGGTAAGTAGATGTTTTATGTGAACCGCATTAAGGTTTTGAAACAAAAATAGAAAAAAAACAATAAATTTTGGGGGTTCCCCATACTTAGAACTGAAACTCAAAAATTTATTTTTCATCAAACCCATACGTGTGGGGTATCTATGGATAGGTCTTCAAAAATGATATTGAGGTTTCTAATATCATTTTTTTCTAAACCGAATACTTTGCGCGGGAGACACTTCCAAAGTGGAAAAAAGTGTGTCCCCCCCCCGTAACTTCTAAAATAAGGGAATTATAAAACTAAAAAAAATACATGATGTTCATTACCATAAAAACTACCAGCGAAAATTGGTTTGAACGATATCTAGTAAGTAGTTTTTTTTTAATACGTCATAAATCATAAACGGCAATTTACCTTTCATTCAATTAACTCAAATATAAAAATTTTAAAAAAACGTACTACAAGACTTTTATATTATGTTATTTACTACTACGGAACCCTTCATGGGCGAGTCCGACTCGCACTTGGCCGCTTATTTTTTCTTTTCTCTGATTAGACAATAATGACAAAGATGCAGGGCACTTAAATTTCGCGTGACATCACGATCAGGTAAGATTTTTACCAGAAGGTGACGCTATACTTACTTATGTATCTTGAGATTTTTTTTATGACTTTGCCAAACGAAAACATGTGGGTCCATTAATTATTTGGATTGGTAATCTAGTAGACGGATTAAATAAAATTATATAATTTTATTTAATTTTTCTATCCACATGCATATTGTTTACTTCTTTCAGACAGTTCTGTTTATAAACAAAGTAAATAAAACCTGGCTACGTGCAAAGCGCCGAAAATTCCAAGTGCTCAAATTGTTGCGTAAATAAAGGTCAACGTACACTAGCCGCCAAGGTCGGCTTCTGGTCGCCACGTCATTGAGCTGCTCTTGCGAATTGCGACGTGTTGCATCACAGTGACTTGTGGGTTTGGAGAAACCTGGGGTTTTGAGGCTTTCTGTTAGGTAGGTGCTTGTTTTTTACGCATGGACAGCTTTGATATTAATAGTATAATTCTGCGCGGGAAGTTCTCTTAATGCTATCAAGAGAAAAGTGTCTCAGTGTTTTTTTATTTAAATAATCACAATCATATTTACACGTCATTTGAAAATACGAAAGAGAAATGTAACCTATACATATAATAAAACAGTAAAAAAACGTGTCTGTAGGTGTATTGAAAATATATTATTGTATTAAAAAAAACTTTTGGGGTGATGCACAAATAGTAATGGAGTAAGATTTTTTAAGCCTGGGCAACATATAGGGTGTAATTGATTTTAGAAAATGGAACACCTGATGCAGAACCATAATGGTCCGGCTAAACTATAAGAAATATAAAAATGACGCCGCAGAAAAGTGATTCAGGCTGATAAGCACCTTCCGGAGTCATAACTCCACGCGAATGGAGTCGCGGGTTTCGGCTAGTAATATACACTTAATTATAATGTTGGTACGATTTTCAGCCACGGGTCCATGGGGACCCGGTCCTTTGAGGTGTTCATGGGGTCAAAGCCGACATGAAGAGGCCTTTTAGTGCCTTTTTATCTATAATGTGAGATGGCTGCATCTACGGAGGTCTATCCCTTAATGTACCATTGAGATACACTAACGGACAGTCCTCCATAGCTGCTGAACTACTGCCAGGGAGGGATTGACTTGGTTTGGGCTATGTTAATGGGATGTTAGTGGACCGGATGATTATAATTATTATTGTAGTTATGGTCAATATGGTCATACAATATAATGATCATGGTGACGTGGTCACATCACATTGCCATATGCGCAATATTCCCAAGGCCGTACTTTGAACTGGAGGTTGCCGAAGGTCGTACGGCAATGAAATGTATTTTTAACCGACTTCCGAAAAAAGGATGAGGTTATATATTATATTAGTCGTGATCTTTTTCTTTGTATCTTCTTCTTCTTATATTTAAGAGCTGGGCTCTTGTCGGTGGAGTGCTTTCCATGTCTCTCTTCCTTCCGCTAAGTTCTTAACCTCTTTATATGTTTTCACGTTCAATTTTTCTTTTATTTGGTCTATAATTTTTTTTTGTATATTCAGTGTATATTCAAAGACGCCTGGATCGATTTGGAAAGATCTTTGTTGTTTGAAATGCCCTTTCAAGTTACTTGTTAGGTGATACTATAGAATATTTTATCAAAATCGTGTACTTCGGGGGTGGAAGTCCGTATTGTATGTATTGTATATGTAAACACCGTATTACATTTTTAACATTTCCCAACCACGTCAGTTCTATTTATTGTATAAATAATAAATAAATATATACGGACAAATCACACAGATAAGCTAGCCCTAAAGTAAGTTTGAGACTTGTGTTATGGGGTACTAACTTAACGATACTATATTTTATAAGAAATACCTACATAATATACATAAACCTCCATAGCCCAGGTTAATCTAAAAAAGATCATTTTCCATCTTGACCTGACCGGCGATCGAACCCGGGTCCTTCGATGTGACAGCGTGGCATAATGACCACTAGGGCACAGAGGTCGTTAAATGCACCACAGCTAAAGATGCAACCGGGACCACGATAGAAATAATTGGCCAAGTGCGTGTCGGGCCACGCGCAGTGTAGGGTTCCGTAGTTCCGAATGCCAACTTTGAGTTTATGCCACTAAAAACGTTTAAAAAATAATTATCTATTGAATTTGTATGAAATTTCTTTTTTCGAGTACATTTTATAAGTTGATCGCCTATAACTTTTTAATTTGTATACCCTACTTAGCTCTGATAGTTTTCCTTTAAACTACATTATATATAAAAAAAAATATTTTTCCAGATTTTATTTTACGACTTTTTCGCCATGATTAATATACATATCCATGCCAAATTACAGCTTTCTAGTACTTCAGACAGACAGACATGGCGAAACTATAAGGGTTCCTTGTTTACTACGGAACCCTAAAAAGAAGAGTAGAACTTGGAGTCTCAGGAGTTATTGGAGTCTCAGAGTCTCTGGGGGTTTTTTCCTTTCTGTAAGTGACCATCGTTGGTGTCAGATTTTTCAAGCAGCCTAAATACATCTGACATAGCTTGACGACTGCCTTACAATTATGACAGCCAGGACCAAAGGCTTAACGTTCCTTCCGTAGCACGTTAGAGCCAAAGTAAAAGCGTTTTTGACTTCTTTAGCGGCGTTGTGCACTTTTTTTGGAATGGGTAAAAAATGTTAAACTCGCGTCAGGACATGTGGCCTGATCGAAAATTCGTAAGACGGCGCAGGGCGCTTGCGCAAATGTTCGTGTGTGTTTATGTTACAGCGTGCTACGCGCATCCATGGATGGTGACAGCTGATGGCTCGACCGTCTGTGTAGTGGCCATACTGCTGCGTATTTGAAAATGAATTTGGTCATGCTTGTGACATTTGTGACAGACTGTGGTTCAGAAAAGATTTGAAATATTTTATACTGATAATTAAAGCAATTCGTGCAAAATTATTCCCTAACCATTTCAAAATATCAAAAATGCACAACGTTAATATTCAAGTTTTCACTTCTGCCGGCACTCCCAGAGTGCAAACCGTCGTTTTTTTTTAAAGATCTTTTTATTCTTACTTACATCATCAGCGCACAGCATTCACGCCAGCTGTGAATATTTATATTAAAACATACGCACATGGAAGCCTATTTACCGATACCAAAGTGACAGTGACCTTTGTCTATCATTCATAAGTTATAGTAGAACAATCAGCGTAGACGTTCATCTGCCAACATTTACCTCTTTGGGCCCCCTTTTGACATAGTCTCGTCTAATGTGGTCGAAAAATCGATAGTTTTATAATCGATATGCTATCGAGAGGCCTATCGATAGTAACGATAGCGGTTTTAGAGCAATAGTATTGGTCATGGTATAATAAAATAAGGTATTCTCTTCCCGAGATGGAACATGACTACGTCACGAAAGTGTTGCCACTGGTTGTTCTTTTCAGTAAATTTAAGGACTTTCTCAATTAGTTCATGAATATTAAATAAAATATTAAGTAACTTAGCTAGGTTATATCTCGCGATTCTCGCGTGATTCATCAATTCAATATTTTATAAATTGATATAATGGATTATTAATTCGAAATTGGTATATAAAGTTCAAAAATTCATTACGCTCAGGTAATTCAATTTCACACAGTGGCAGCATTTCAAACTGATGACGTAGTCAAGTTCCACCTACGTCATCAGCTGTCACGGGAAGAGAATACCTTATTATATTATACCATGGTATTGGTAACCAAAAATACTATTAAACAATATCGATAGTTCATAGTCTCAATAGTATCGATAGTTTAGTGCCGTATGGTTTCCGGCAGAGTAGAATAGGGCCACTCCAAGTCCTTCCGTGGATGCCGTAGAAGGTGACTTAGGATATACAAATAAAAGCTTAAGTTAAGTTAAGTAGTTCAAGCATGGTTAGCTAAATAAAAGTTAACCAAGGCTTTTTAACATAAATGAGACCTCTCCCACCGTCTGGCCAGCGTGGAGAGTGTAGGCCAAGTCCTCTGGCTACTCTGGCCAAGTGCTCTGGTATTACAGAGAGGGTCGTGCTCCTGCGGTGGAACAAAAAGACCTGATGATGATGCTGATATCGATAGGTTATACGTCGTCAGGATCGGTACTGTCGAGACTTCAGGGCTAGCTAAATCGGTAAATTTAGTAGTTACATTAATAACTAGCCGAAGCCCGCGACTTCGTTCGCGTGGACTTTATGTCTCTGGAAAATGCTCATCAGGCTGAACAACTTTTGCTAAGGCGACATTTTTATATCTCTTATAGTTTAGCTGGACCATATTGGTTCTGCATCAGGCGTTCCATTTTCAAAAATTATTTATACCCTATATGTTGCCCAGGCTTAATAGCTATATAACAAAAAAAGTTTCATTCGAATCCGTCCAGTATTTCCGGAGATTAGCGTGTACAAACAGACAAACAGACAAACAAACAGACAAACAGACAGCCATTTTTTTTTAATTCTTACTCTATTACTACGTCTCCATCGCCCCCAATATTTTTTTTGGAAATATATTTAATGTACAGACACACTTTTTTTACTGTTTTATTATATGTATATATAATCTTATTTTCGTTTCATTAACAAAAAAAGTTAGATAATAAATTATAATATCATTGTGTATGTCTGCAAATCCTGCAATGATGTCATAGCTATGTGAAAAACATTTTGTTTGTACAAACGTGCTGCATGATGTAACTTGTAACCTCCGAAATATATATTTTTCTATACTAACATACAATTCATATTTCACGTGAACAAACAAAGGTTGGTCACACAACATTAATTTTATGAAATAATATACGCTATCACGTTTTTATCCCTAACGGGGCACGAGCAGGTTATAAGACAGAGCTCAGGGCTACAAGACCCAAAGGCCACTTTTATCGTAATGGTGGGAGAGCAGTTGGAAAAATAAGTCAATAAGTTTTTGAAAAAATAATCCTTTTTTTACAATCTTTCCGACGGAGTTGTGTGAAAATGCAAATGTGCGTAGATAAACAGCTCACTTTAAACTGTAAACAGTAGTTCATGAGATAGTTTGAAGGGTTATCTAGGGCTTGATCAAGACTTTTTTAAAATGATATCTTAGTTTTCTTTTAAATAATTTATTTTTAATGCGGGCAGCACGGAACTTGACGGGACCCCCTAAAAATTCAGGTATTATACCTATATGCTTGTCACAATTAAAAATAATGCGCTCCTAGCTCGGGTAGGAAGGACTTTAGCTTTTAATTCCCTTTATTTTAAATCACCATACTAGAAACTTCCTCGTATTTCTGATCTGCGAAACCAGGAAGATCGCAGGTAAGATAATCTGGTCAATTGTGCCAGACTGGCACAGAGCCGAGGTGGCATTGCCAGTGGCGAGCCGGGCCCCAGTCTGCGCGAGCTCCTGCTACGTCTAAAAGTTGCACATACAAAAAATCATACTATCTCGTCTTTATCTCTATGGAGCAGACATAACATTCTTATCTTGCCGCTCTAAGCAGACGGGGTCCAGGGCCGTAGGACTCAAAAGCTACTTTTAGCGTGATCATACGGTTTGCTTGCCGCATCGTCTATTTACGTGACTCGCACTTTCGCCCATTCCCTCGATTGGCTTTAACGATCTGCACAGGAAGAGAACTAGCTGGTGCATTATAAATGGTTTTTTCCCAGACCAGCATCAAGTTGCATATGATTATCGCTGAAGTTTAAACCGATCTGATACAATAAGTAAGTTATGTTTTGTATTGACCTTTTATCATCAAAAAAATACAATATTATTCCTAAGTCGCCTTCTACGACATCCACGGGAAGACTTGGTGTGGTCCTATTTTACTCTGCCGGATACCACACGGCTAATATTTAATAATTATATAAGAAGGCAGACCAAACCAGTTCAGGAATCAGTGCATTTGAATGAAATGGAATTTTCCACCGATCTTTTTGAACACACGTGAGTCCAAAGTTTGATAGATATGAGGATATTGTACATTTTAGTAGACACAGCTTGGATATTGTTCTGTAGAATATGTTATGTAAATTGCATGCATGATACACGTGATAGCTGTAAGTAAGTGTTGCTTGGTTTTTGTGTGTATAAGGCCAAAACGCTCATCGCTCTTTGGTTTGCTGAAGAGCGATGATAGATAGATAACTCTTTATTGTACATACATACATACATACTATCACGTCTTTATCCCTAATGGGGCAGACAGAGCATTTTGGGTCTTGCGGCTCTATGCAGAGCCTAGGGCTACTATGTACACTAAAAGAAAATAAGCGGCCAAGTGCGAGTCGGACTCGCCCATGAAGGGTTCCGTAGTAGCAAATAACATAATATAAAAGTCTTGTAGTATGCTTTTTAAATTTTTATATTTGAGTTGATTGAATGAAAGGTAAATTGCCGTTTACGATTTATGACGTATTAAAAAAAATTATGACGTTTTCATGGTAATGAACAACTTATATATATTTTATTTAGTTTTATCATTCTCTTATTTTAGAAGTTACGGTGGGGGGGGGGGACACACACTTTTTTCCACTTTAGAAGTGTCTCTCGCGCAAAGTATTCGGTTTAGAAAAAAATGCTATTAGAAACCTCAATATCATTTTTGAAGACCTATCCATAAATACCCCCCCACACGTATGGGTTTGATATAAAATAAATTTTTGAGTTTCAGTTCTAAGTATGGGGAACCCCCAAAATTTACTGTTTTTTTTTCTATTTTTGTGTCAAAACCTTAATGCGGTTCACATAATACATCTACTTACCAAGTTTCAACAGTATAGGTCTTATAGTTTCGGAAAAAAGTGGCTGTGACATACGGACGGACAGACAGACAGACAGACATGACGAATCCATAAGGGTTCCGTTTTTGCCATTTGGCTACGGAACCCTAAAAAAGTAATATAGAATTAATTTTACGAGTGATGGTGTGGAGCGTAGCATGTTATTAATGTAAAGTGAGTGCGTAAGTGGGCGAATTTTTTTTATCGTAAATGTGGTGATAGTTACCATTTTGATTTGTGTTAAGCACTTGATAGACCTTAAAATTATTGTATGAACAATTCTCGATTTAGTAATACATTCAAAAATTACTCATAAAAATGTTTGGGATTTATTGGAAACAAAAAAATTAAATTTAACTTAAATTCATAAAATAATTAAAAGGTCCATCTAATGCCTAGCTATTTAAAAGGGTAATTATCATCACATTTACGATTAAGAAACACTTGACCTTAAGGCGAGGCATAATCAAATCAATATACAGTTTTAGTGATAATTTTTCAAAACTAAAAACTGACTTCATCCCCAAACTACACCACCAACAAAAAATTATATAAAAATATGATAAATTCACCTGACATGTATCTACGTACCCAATTATATATCAAAATAAAAAAAAATTAGAAAATCGCCCTGACCGGTTTTCAAATTCTTTTTTGTCTTCAAATAATAAACATACTGTCTCATTGATATCCTTCCTACTATTTAGAAGTCTGTTAAAACACTCGATATACCCAAAGATATTGTCCAATGGATTGTTATTGAGTCAATCAAATTACTTAAATGCTGAAAATAGGCTATGATTTTTTTTCTATCTCCTACTTAACTGCTCTACCCATGTGGCAGCTTTAAGCTTAAAATCAAGCAACCCTGCAAGGCCTAGGACAATCGGCTAGATGGCTGGGTCAAAAATTATTCGGAACAGGTGATAAAACAAAGCATCACAATATACTGTCACTTTTCATCGATCATATTTACGAAGTGGGGACGCATATTGCGCGGGACGCTTATTGCGCGGGACGCTTATTGCGCGGGACCCATATTGCGCGGGACGCATATTGCGCGGGACCTTAGGAGTTTCTATTCTGTATACAATCATCATCATCATCAGGTCATTTTGTCTCCACTACAGGAGCACAACCCTCTCTGTACTGAGTCTACCACTCAATGCTACCAGAGCCATATTTGGCTAAAGCAGCCAGAGGACTTGGCCTACACTCTTCACGCTGTATACAATACTTACATGAATTCTGCTCTGACATATAAAATTCGTGACGACGTAATTGTCAGATTTTGGAGTGACTATGAGCTAGTAGGTTATGTGCTCTGAGTGATTTATCATTTATCATGTGATCCAATCGGTCAACGGCCTATTGGTGGCCTGAAGTGGGTGACTTCACGGAAGGTCGTGTGAACGGCCTAAGGTGACCTAAGCCAAGGTGTTATGACTATGACAGTGCTAATTGCTCGCCCTATAACGATATGACGTCACAGAACGTCGACTTTAGACTTTAGGTTCATAGATTGTTGCTATCCGTTTGAGTACCTCTTTACAAAGATTTAAAACAATCTAAAATCGATTTAAGTATGTATTTCAACTTAAACGGAAATTTCACTAACAATCTATACATATAATAAAACAGTAAAAAAAGTGTGTCTGTACATTAAATATATTTCCAAAAAAATATTGGGGGCGATGGAGACATAGTAATAGAGTAAGAATTTAAAATAAGATGTCTGTCTGTTTGTCTGTATGTCTGTTTGTCTGTTTGTCTGTTTGTCTGTTTGTCTGTTTGTCTGTTTGTCTGTTTGTCTGTTTGTCTGTGTGTACACGCTAATCTCCTGAAATACTGGACGGATTCGAATGAAACTTTTTTTGTTATATAGCTATTAAGCCTGGGCAACATATAGGGTATAAATGATTTTGGAAAATGGAACGCCTGATGCAGAACCATAATGGTCCAGCTAAACTATAAGAGATATAAAAATACCGCCTTAGTAAAAGTTGTTGAGTCTGATGAGCATTTTCCAGAGACATAAAGTCCACGCGAACGAAGTCGCGGGCTTCAGCTAGTTTGGGAATAAAATTCAGTGTACATAGTGGCTTTGTGAGCTGAAGACCTCGCAAGTCACCCCAACCCGTTAAAATTTATAGGATAGAAATGAAAGGGTAACAAAAAGTATTGAAATTATTTCGATATGGCTGTAATAAAACCTTTTTTAAGTTTTCATCAGATATAGGATTGGCATCGCCAAGCTCGAAGAATTGAGGAACCAATATAGGCTTTGGTCTGTAATCAGGCGGAGGGTGGACTCAGAACAGAACAGAAGTCCTAATTTAATTATGTATCGTTTAAAAAAAAGATGGGTTCTAAAAGACTAGTATCTATCCAGAGCCGCAAAAAAAAAATTGGTTGTTTGTAAAGTAGGTTTACGATCGAGATGTTTACGTGATAACGTCGTTTCACGGAATGACTGGCAGCGCTCGAGATGAGACGGGAGATCGGTCCGTCTCTCTCTCGTTATACCTGCGATCGCGCTCGTGAGGTTTTGGTGTGACACAAGTTTCTGAACATGTCACCCGACTAAAACGATTTTAAAGACGTTATCACGTCAATAAAAACAAAATAAAGCAGTGCCGTTTTACTTTCTGAGGCCCGGAACCCTGAAAAGTTTCACAGCGCTCAGGTAGTGACGTGCCTTGCATCACAGATTTCAATATTTTACAAATAATGTCTGTGAATGTGTACTGACAACTCTTTCCAACGTGCCTGCCTCCTACACTTATCTAACAAAGCCGATTTATCTATGACGCGCCGCCGAAAATATCACCACGTGCGCGAAGGTCGGGTCTTTGACTCGTTGCGTAATACCTGACTCATTCTAGTCACTATTTGACGTACCTGGCGATAAATGGCGGCAATTTTTGACATGTATTTTTCTATGTAGATAGATAGATGTTAGATAGATAGTTGGTCGCAATCAGAGGCTGAGCAGAAGCTTCACAAGATAGGAGACTTTTATTTGTCGATTTTTAAAAGTGGGAAACACCTCAATTTTAAAAATCGGCACTTACAAGAGCTAGCGTAGGACCGAGAGCGCTGGCGTGCTCTTGTGCTGGAGGCCAAGGCTCACCTTGGTTAGCTGAGCCAGGATAGTAATCGTACGGTAAGAGAAGCGTAGGACACCCACCCAAAAGGTGGTCTAACGGACTGACAACAGTCGCTGGAAGGCGCTGGATCGGTCATTTTGGAAATCCTTGGGAGAGGCCTATGTCCAGCAGTGGAAGTTATGCGGCTGAAATGAAGATGAAAAAGTATACCATCTTAAGGAAAGGGGGTGCCAAAAACAGCGTAACCTCGGACTCCGTCCGGGGTAACAGGCATCACTTTGAGTATTTTTTGTTATAGGGGCAAAATAAATACATCATTATTGGCATCTACAGGTATTTGGAAAAGGTGTTACTGTTGAAATAAACGGTACCCAAAAGAATAAAGAGTGTTAACGAAGCGAAAGAGATGTGCAAGGATCTTAGAAAGTGAAGATGCATAGTCTCTGCCTATGGAGCAGATACTATTTCTTCACTTCACCGCCATTGGAAACAGGCGTGATAATATATGCTACGTTATTTATATATTATATGTCTAAAAGTGGCGCCAATAGTTGACAATTTAAAAAGCCATCGCCTGTTCTGGTATAATAATGAGAAGGGATGCCAAACACCTGGCAAAAAAAAACTCGACTTGAAAGTAGACGGGTACAGGGGAAGAGGAAGTTCGACAAAGACGTTGGAAGTATGCGTAAGATCGGATATGGGGGGACGGGGGTCAGAGATGGCAAAGGATAGAAGGTTATTGGAAGAGTTACAGAGCCAACCCCAAATAGGGAAAAGGCAAGGAAGAAGACGCTATGTTTGCGGTGTGGTTTTCGGCAGAGTAGAATAGGGTCACTCTAAATCCTCCCGTGGATGTCGTAGAAGGCGACTTAGGGAATACAAGCAAAATAAAGCTTACAGAAATCAATGAGACCTCTCCAATCCCGCGAGGAGAGTGTGGCCAAGTCCTCATGCTGCTGTGGCCAAGTATGGCTCTGGTAGTACAGAGAGCTCCTACAGTGGAGACAAAAAGACCTTGATGATGATGAAGACAGTATATATGTTATCGCAAATGGCGTCACTTTAAGTTTCTGTCCATTTGTACTGTATATCTATCATCACAATTTCTATAATCAAACGAGTAAATTTCCACCGCACATATGGCCGTTAGGATTTTTGACAAAAACAAGGTGCACGACCTACCGCCAAGTCACAGGCCTTAGCACAATAAACATAATATAATAAGCGGCTATTATCGTCATAGGTGTGTATCACGACTTATATGACACTATAATGTACTAGACTAGTTTTAGCAGGACGCCATGGCGCTAGGGATGACGGCCATTTTTAATTATGGAAGGATAGTTTAAATAAATCACACTTATATTAAAAATGCGAAAGTTTGTGAGTGTGTGTGTATGTTTGTTACTTATCCACGCGCAAACGGCTAGACCAATTTTGATAACATTTGGTATACTGGAGCCTGGAGCTGACACCCTACTTTAGGCGCGGGTCACACTGCGGGGCGCAGCTAGTAAATATATGTATATAGAAACAAATTACACAGATTGAGTTAGACCCAAAGTAAGTTAAGAGTCCCCCGACCCTAGACTTCTCCATACAAACGTAGTCTACGTTTAATTTTGAAACCACATGTCAGATTCCGGTAAAAATTGGTAATTGTAAAGAAATTGCAATTATCTAGGGTTATAACTGGTTTCCTATACTAAAATTATGAACTGGAAAGAAAATATAACGATTTAGAAGTTTCCCATACTTATGGTCAAAAATGATATAAAACACTATATTCTATTTCAAGTTCATATTTTTACGTCGGAAACTAGTTATAAACCTAGATAATTGCAATATCTTTAAAATTACAAAATTTTGCCCAAATCGGACATGTCGTTTTGAAATAAAACGTGGACTACGTTTGTATGGAAAGTTGTATTTTGGTCTAGGGTCGGGGGACCCTTAAAGACTTGTGTTATGGAATACTAAGTCAACGATTAATTAGAAAAAGATCATTTTCCATTTTGACTTGACTGGGGATCTAACCCTGGACCTCTTGAGTAGCAGACAGGTATGTTAGCCATTACGTCACGGAGGTTGTCAGTCAGAAGTTTCACTGAGCAGTTGCAATAAATTGGCTTTTTATTTTCCTATCTTTATAATGTTGATATCAAAATACGTAGTGTAATAACCAACATTTAGCAATTAACTACCTACTTATCTACGGAAAAACGATAATGGATGCCTTCCGATGGAGGTCATTCTGACCTCTTTCACAGCACCTCATTCATAAGCTAAGTCTGCAAAATTATCCTCATTTGAAATCCTAAATAGAACAGTTTTGTGAAACTCGTCTATGATAAATTATAATATAGGTCTTGCCTATCATAATGATACATCAATATCATATGTATTTATAGATTGTTATAAATCTTGAAGTATGCTGCAAATAAAAATGCTTGACATTGGCGAGCAATAAGAAGCGAGAAATAAGAATAAGTATTTTGAAAAAAGTGATTTTTTCGCTCAAACTCTATGAGGTGCAGGGATCATATAATAATATAGGCCTCTTCGGGCTAATATTGCATTGTCATCCGATTTACACAAGTATGAAATTTCAGTTCAATCTAGTTAAAATTTGACAACAATCAAACAAACAAAACACATTGCATCTTAAATAAAACCTTGTAAAAAGGTAAGAATTTGGGATGATCTCAGAAATGATCTATCTACATAGGTATTATGTTGTGTGTTGTATATTTCTACTCCAATCACAACATGAATATGAACAAATAAAATTACGAATGAAAAGGGCGTCGTCCTCCGTCATAAGGAAATGATGTATAACAAAAACCTTGCGCCCTAAATCTATGTCAACGAACTGGTCATATTAATTGGAATAGTGCTTGCGGTCATGTGCGTACGTTGAATCACGTTTCTCCTCGATGCGGTAACGCATCTATTGTTTGTTAGTCATTGTCACTGGGAAGGGCAGCGTGACCATAAAATAGAGAGACCGGAGAAAAATCACGTCGAGGTTAGCCTTAGAGGACTTACCGGGTAAATGTACCGTTTACATACTTGAAGAGGTAATTGCGCCCGACGAAATCGTATTTTTTTTTCCTTAGAAAATTCTTGCGGCTGAACTATTAATTTGCATGAAATAATCTATTTTTGTGCTGTAAGTTATGCTGAATCTGTCTCTATCTTTAAAAACAGACTTAAAGAAGTTTACCTAGCTGAGTAATCGTACATTTTTAAAACAATAATGTATTATATGTGTTATATTTATAACTAGATATATTTTATACATATGTATATATGTAGTTTATTTTGTGTAAGTCTATTATAGAATACCGCCGTGTGGTTTTCGGCAGAGTAGAATAGGGCCACTCCAAGTCCTCCCATGGATGCCGTAGAAACTTGTAGGAAATACAAAGCTTATAACCATAATTGAGACCTCTCCAACCCGTCTGGCCAGCGAGGAGAGTAGACCAAGTCATCTGACTGCTCTGGCCAAGTAAGACTCTGGTAGTACAAAGAGGGTCGTGCTCCTGCAGTGGAGACAAAAAGACCTGATGATGAGCAATCATAATTAACGACAAGCCTGTACTGTCACAGTTAATTTTCTGGTCCCTAATATTTTATCCTGTAACATGATCACTACCTAGTTCAAAGAACGGCAAAAACACAATGGCTAATACATATAATGTGGAAACATATTTTATATGTTAATAATATACCTAATAGTTATTACAATTATGTTAATGAGCAGATTTTTTCTGCATGACGCGATTCTTGAAGTTTTCATGGTGGCCTGGTTAGCAGAAATTAATCACTATGCCAATATGATTATATCAACCCACTTACTTCCTTCATTGCTTTGAGAGCGCTGTACGAGTACATACAGCTATTTCACATGGTTAAAGCTACTACGCACTTAGTAACTTTCTTATTTTTCTCAGGATCTCGAGCCCGCCTACTCCCTTTCTGAGGCAGGCACTGGAATGGACTTCTCAGTAGTAAGTAGTAACTAACATATCCTAGCGGATTAGTTGAATCAAAGACCGTTTTTTTGTCGCGGCCACAGATCACAGATTATCTAATAAATAAAAAAACAAACAATATTTTTTAAATAACACAACAACAGCAATTAAATAAATACGATTATTATTTTCTTAATATATATACGAAAAGCTACCAAATAGATATGATATTTTAGTAACTTAAAAATAAATAATTATAACTGTTACATAATTTTGCATGAAAATACATTAATTTACTCATTCCTTTTTTAAATAGCCCTTCTCTCGTTGCAGCGCCCGTCAGGGCCCTTAATTAATCCTATTATAATATCAAAGACCTGTATGTACATTAAGGAAGGAATAAATGATTGAGTATTGAGTATAGATAATAATTCCGTGCTGGCGGCGTTCGGTAGCTGTGGAGTTGAAGACAGTCGGGTTGTTTCAGCACGAAGCACATTGCTTTAAACAGAACAAAATGGAGAACTGTAGCGGCCCTCTGACCCAGCCAGGGGAATAATGTGACTTACTTACTTGACTTGGTAAGTCAAGTCACGTGCGTGTATAATTTATATTCATCTTAAATTATATGTACCTATAAATCGTAGAAGGGACATACCCGTAATAAATTAAACCACGGGATACTATGCTTTATCACTATAGTAGGTATAATGAAATTAAAATAACAGTCAAAAATTTAAAAAGTTTTCGGCACAGCTGCCCGGGCAATTTTTATGGTTTTTTAGCTGTTATTTTATTATCATTATACTATAGTGATCTAGTGCAGCCCGTGGTCCGATTTGTGACGGGTATGTCCCTTCCACGTTGTATAAATCAAACAAATAATAGTATTTTATGCAACAGTTGTATAATAACGGTCAAAAAATGCGAGTGGCGCAGGTTACATGGTTGCAGACCCTCTCAGTACTACCCGAGCCAAACTTAGCCAGAGCTGCCAGAGGTCTTTGCCTACACTCTCCACGCTGGCCAGACGGGTTGGAGAGGTCTCATTGATGTTTTTAAGCTTTGTTTAGCTTGTATTCCCTTAGTCGCCTTCTACGTCGGGTCGGACGCCGTCTACGGGAGGTCTTGGAGTGGCATTATTCTACTCTGCCGGAAACCACACGGCTAACCCCACTTCCAACCATTCCCTCTCAAACTGTCGCAAGTCGTCACACCAACGCTTCCGGGGCCTACCTCTCTTCCTTCGACCATCTTCGAGAGTCCACTTTGTTACCAAAGTGGCCCATCTATCAGGATGCATGCGGCAAACGTGCCCCGCCCAATCCCACTTTAGTTTATAATACATGCATTGACGACCTAGTCTGTGGTCTATTGGTCATCATGGCAAGCTGGAGGCACTTAAAAAAAATTTAGGTCTATGGGAGGAACACTCATTACATTACATGAAGTCCGAGATCTCTAATTTCATGCTCATTACCTTTCATTGTAATCCACCTTTTTGGGAGATTTATCTGGCACAAGTATTATTAACCGACTTCCAAAAAGGAGAAGGTTATCACATTGTCGCGATTTTTTTAAATGTATGTTCAAAGATTATTCGAAGACGACTGAAACTTGTCAGATGGTCCCATAGAAATTATATCAAAATCGGTTATTTAGCGGGTGAAGTCGGTTTTTGGTTTTTATAAAGCGCCCAAGTAACACATTTGGTAACAAATAGCTTGCATATAGTATTTTTTTGGAAACTTTAGTAATAAAATCCACTGTGCTTAAGTTCTATAAAGGTGGTTAGAACCTTTAAGCAACCTGTATATTAAAAAAGGGAGAAAAATTGCAACTTATTAATAGATGCAAAAGCGAAGCATAAGAGTTCGAATTGTTATCCTGAGTGATACTTGGAACTAACGGTGCAAATTGCGCGCCGTGAATGAATGCTTGAACGATAAAGCGATACAGTTCATTCGTTGAGTGACAAATGAGATCCTATCAAGTTCTTATTTTCGGTGGAGATAAATAAAAGGACGATTGTGCTTTGTGTTGTGACAGCTTTATTTGGATTATTGCATCTTTTTGGTGAGTATTAAAAATGATGTGTATAACGCAGGATAACATCTTGGAGCCCTTGCAAATGATTTTTTACTGTGAAACCATGGTATATTTTCTAAGTAAATTTTGATGCGCCTTCAATCTAATCAAGAATTATTAAATAATATGCACTGATCAAATATACTTTATAAAATTTGGTTGTTAGAAACCTAATATTATGGTTTCACAAAAAGTATAATGTCAAACTACATCAGAAACAGTTATCAAAACTCATGTTATTGTATGTAATTGTAATAAAATACCATTCAACAAGATACTTTTCAAGGACTTCATTTTTAAACATGGCGATTTAAATAGACCTTGCAGTTCATATTTCCACTCGTTTGTTGCCTCATTGGGGCTCCTAGATCCAAACATCACTCATTATTACCTAGTAGTGATTATTTTCAATTTGCAGGTCTCGTTGTCATTGCATTGAATTGGGGATCTTCAATACGGGTATGAAACCCATTTATGAAGGTAAAGAAAGTAAAATTTATTTGATTTGTAAAAAAAATGTATATTTCCTACTGATAGTTTCCAATTTGTAATTTTTCATTGGCAGTTCTTTTTTACAATAAGATATACTTACGTAATTTTAATTTATAATGATGTTTATTTTATTCCGCATAATTATTTTTTCAGAATGCCGTTTTTTGTAGTTGAAACGATAGCATGAGCGTTCTTGGGTCTACTGGAAGCAAATTCGGATTTAAAGTGTTTATAAGTGTCGTTAAAGATTTCAAAGCTCAGTCATAATTTTCTTCGAGGTCAGGTTCCTCAATTATTTTATTATTCACATTATCATTTTCATCTAAATTTCCATCACTTATTTTAGTCGAATTTCCTCAGTAATTAAAAAAAAAAACAGTTGAACTTTCACTAGGATCATGACTGCAAAAGAGATCTTTATTCTATAAATCTGACAAATGGTATCTACCTACAACTTGAAATCAAAATACAAGAGACATCCAAAAGAATAACTCATGAATAAAAACTGATCTTGCCTTGCCTACCAATCTTTCATTTTAAACCCTGTATAACGTAAGTAGATTTAAAAAATTCAAAGTGAACTAAGTGACTGA
The DNA here is from genome assembly GCA_963555685.1 of Acrobasis consociella. Taxonomy (NCBI): domain Eukaryota; kingdom Metazoa; phylum Arthropoda; class Insecta; order Lepidoptera; family Pyralidae; genus Acrobasis; species Acrobasis consociella. The sequence continues at coordinate 37,093,641 of OY743104.1, read as the reverse complement.
TAACTATTTCATAAACTAGTCAATTACCTAAAATGTAGGAAATAAATTGTACTCTATTTAAATTTATTAATATGTATATGTAAGGAACCTGCGATAGTGATAGTCAAATTCTCTAGAAACAATTTCTCAAAACAAAATTAAAAATAAGTTCTACATTTCTATCTTTTAGAACTGTTAGATCTTAAGTGGTTCTAAGTGAGAGAAATTTGTTGCTGAAGGTTTTCAAGAACCATCTTTTGGAATCGATGTACGCATTACAGTAACGTATTAGAGTATATTAGACCTTACAAAGGCAATTACACTAGGTTCCAAATGATCTGCAATAATAACTTTTGAGCCACTACAGGCAATAAATAACTTACATATACTACTTATTTATCACTTAAGGTGCCTAATAAGGAAAAAATACCACCTATTAGGGCACGGTTCTTTAGAGGAGAGTTTAAGATGTCATATGCTTCTTTGACTTCTAAAAGAGTGAAAATTGAAATCTTTATGCTTCTTTAAGTAATAAAATCGGCTTTATGCCACCATAACTTATAAAGCAGGAACAAAAATAACTCAAAAGCAACTGATAGTGATAAGAGTTACTCATATGCAAATTCGAGTGCTATTTGCATCTGTAAGTAATACCGATCACTCTTGCATCACTTATATGCTACTTACAGTTGCAAAATAAGTTCCAAAATTCACTAACGTGCTACTTGGGCGATGGATGCAAGCCGCTGTAGATTGGTCATTTTGGATATCCCTAGAAGAGATGAAATCTTGACCTAAGTACCACATAATATTCTACGAGTATCTGTACATACCGGGTGTTAATGTACCTTCAGTATAGACACATATTTGAAGGTAAGATGGGATCAATGACACCGATTGTATATAAAATTGTTTTAGGGCTCCCTACCCAGGGGTAAAAACGGGAACCTTTTACTAAGACTCCACTGTCCGTCTGTCTGCCAGTTCGCCTGTCTGTATCTCATGAACCGTGATAGGTAGACAGTTGAAATTTTCACAGATGATGTATTTCTGTTGTCACTATAACAACACAGATTGTTGCCGCTATAATAATAAATACTAAAAACAGAATAAAATAAATATTTAAGTGGGGCTCCCATACAACAAACGTGATATTTTTATAGATAGTGGTACGGAACTCTTTGTGCGCGAGTCCGACTCGCATTTGGCCGGTTATTTTATACTAGCCGAAGCCCGCGACTTCGTTCGCGTGGACTTTATGTCTCTGGAAAATGCTCGTCAGGCCCAACAACTTTTACCAAGGCGACATTTTTATATCTCTTATAGTTTAGCTGGACCATTACGGTTCTGCATCAGGCGTTCTGTTTTCCAAAATCATTTATACCCTATATGTTGCCCAGGCTTAATAGCTATATAACAAAAAAAGTTTCATTCGAATCCGTCCAGTATTTCCGGAGATTAGCGTGTACAAACAGACAAACAGACATACAGACAAACAGACAAACAGACAAACAGACAAACAGACAAACAGACAAACAGACAAACAAACAAACAGACAAACAGACAAACAGACAAACAGACAGACATTTTTTTTTAAATTCTTACTCTATTACTATGTCTCCATCGCCCCCAATATTTTTTTTGGAAATATATTCAATGTACAGACACACTTTTTTACTGTTTTACCCAAGTAGCACGTTAGTGAATTTTGGAACTTATTTTGCAACTGTAGGTAGCATATAAGTGATGCAAGAGTGATCGGTATTACTTATAGATGCAAATAGCACTTGAATTTGCATATGAGTAACTCTTATCACTAACAGTTGCTTTTGAGTTATTTTTGTTCCTGCTTTATAAGTTATGGTGGCATAAAGCCGATTTTATTACTTATAGACGCATAAAGATGTCAATTTTCACTCTTTTAGAAGTCAAAGAAGCATATGACATCTTAAACCCTCCTCTAAAGAACCGTGCCCTAATAGGTGGTATTTTTTCCTTATTTGGCACTTTAAGTACTAAATAAGTAGTATATGTAAGTTATTTATCACCTAAAGTGGCTCAAAAGTTATTATTGCAGGTCATTTAGAACCTAGTGTAATTGCCTTTGTAAGGTCTAATATACTCTAATACGTTACTGTAATGCGTACATCGATTCCAAAAGATGGTTCTTGAAAACCTTCAGCAACAAATTTCTCTCACTTAGAACCACTTAAGATCTAACAGTTCTAAAATTCAATGCAATGACAACGAGACCTGTAAAGTAAAAATAATCACTACTAGGTAATAATGAGTGATGTTTGGATCTAGGAGCTCCAATAAGGCAACAAACGAGTGGAAATATAAACTGCAAGGTCTATTTTAAATCGCCATGTTTAAAAATGGAGTCCTTGAAAAGTATCTTGTTGAATGGTATTTTATTACAATTACATACAATAACTTGAATTTTGATAACTGTTTCTGATGTAGTTTGACATTATACTTTTTGTGAAACCATAATATTAAGTTTTTAACAACCAAATTTTATAAAGTATATTTGATCAGTGCATATTATTTGATAATTCTTGATCAGATTGAAGGCGCATCAAAATTTACTTTGTAAATATACCATGGTTTCACAGTAAAAAACCATTTGCAAGGGCTCCAAGATGTTATCCTGCGTTATACACATCATTTTTTAATACTTACCAAAAAGATGCAATAATCCAAATAAAGCTGTCACAACACAATAGCATAATCGTCCTTTTGTTTATCTCCACCGAAAATAAGAACTTGATAGGATCTCATTTGTCACTTAACGAATGAACTGTATCGCTTTATCGTTCAATCATTCATTCACGGCGCGCAATTTGCACCGTTAGTTTCAAGTACCACTCAGGATAACAATTCGAACTCCTATGCATCGCTTTTGCATCTATAAATAAGTTGCAATTTTTCTCCCTTTGGTAATATACAGGTTGCTTAAAGGTTCTAACCACCTTTATAGAACTTAAGCACAGTGGATTTTATTACTGAAGTTTCCAAAAAAATACTATATGCAAGCTATTTGTCACCAAATGTGTTACTTGGGTATTATATGTATAGATGAATGTGCCGGTTAAAACTGAATGGGTGCGCATTTGTTCATTAACTCGAGAATTAACAAATTTTTTTCCGTAGTTTCCCTCTTCTGGCCACCCATGGTGAAACCGGCAGAAAGCAATTAGTCATATGTATTAACAATAACGACCAAGGTTTTCCACAGGTCACCAAAGGTCATTTCCTCATTGTTGGACATCAGGTGGTCATCGAGTGATCAGACAATGCCTCATTACGCAAAGACTGGAGATGTTTTATTTTGGTCGACCATAGTACACATTACTAAATGGAAAGCTATGTTAATCATGTTGGAGGTTTGCGAAAAGTGGAAGGAAAATTGGTAAACTTTGGCGATCATCATCATCATCATCATTTCAGCCGCACAACGTCCACTGCTGGACATAGGCCTCTCCCAAAGATTTTCAAAATGACCGATCTAGAGCGGCTTGCATCCAAACTTTGGCGATAAGGTCGACTAATTAATACTATTCTTTATATAAATACTTATTCTACATATTAAATTAGTGTTTTACAGGTTCGAGGTTTGATGCGATAGTGAAGAAAATAGTGGTCATGGTGGAATAGCATACTTGACGATTGAGATTTAATTAAATGAATTCGGGTTATTTTCAGCGGCATATCACTAAATACGACTCGTATAATTTCCTTTCTAAAGCATTATTTTATTTAAAATAACATATTGGTATTCAAAAATTCATAGATTTTGATCCCAAATGCATGTCACTGAGTCACTATCAACAGGTTCATTGCTCATAACGCTTTTTTCCAAAGATGACGTTCTGCCATTTTTTTCCTACCGCCCGGGTCGTCGATCGGAGATGAGTCTATGTAAACTCAGGGGCAATGAACTCACGCATGTCATGACATACTTATGTATTCGCAACACGTCATATTCGATAATAGAGTGCCAGCACTGTAAACAGAATCTGAAATATTCCGCCCTTGATTAACGTACCAGGCTTCAGGAGTTCAGAGTCGGATCGGGTGTCGTTGACCCTAAGGTCAAGTGGTCTTACTTTACAAGGTTTTCAGGGTTCCGTAGTAAACAAGAAAGCCTTATATTTTAGCCATATTCGTCTGTTTGTCCGTCCGCGGTTTCACTCATAGATTAAAAGTACTTATGAGCTCGTGAACACCAATTTTCGATTGAGGGATCCGTTTCTGATATATTTGGATTCTTAGCGCAACTTTTTGTTAGAGTCGCGTGTGCCCCCGTCGATCTAAACTGATATGTGTGGACACGTGAAAAAGTGAACAGCAGTAGTATAACTATATATAGGTAAACCGAAATTTAAAAGAAAATTATCAGAGCTAAGTAGGGTTTACACATTAAAAAGAGAAGACCAACTTATAAAATGTACTCGGAAAAGAAAATTTTATACAAATTCAATAGAAATTTAGTTTTTAGTAGCTTGTACTTAATGTTGGCATTCGCAACTACGGAACCCTACACTATGCGTGGCCCGACACGCACTTGGCCGGTTATCATGTGTTATGTTTGTCTGTGTCTATATCCTTCCTTAACCAGAAAATATGCTTTGAGTGGTTTCCGGCAGAGTAGAAAAGGACTACTTAAAAGTCCTCCAGTAGATGTCGTAGAAGGTGACTTAGAAAATACAAGCTAAACAAAGCTTATAAACATCATACCTCTCCAAACCGTCTGGCTGCTCAGTCCAAGTATGGCTCTGTACAAAGGGGGTCGTGCTCCTGCAGTGGAGACAACAATACATATATATGATGATATAGTATAATGCTCTGCAATAATCAAATAAATTATCCACTTGCTATCCTAACTAACCCGTTGCCACTCCTGGCCTGTAGACGGCGATGGATCGAACCAGATCCAATGGGTCTCATTTACCCCTTAGTGGTCGCTGTATCCACCATCGTTGCAAAGCAATAAGGGTAGGACTATTTTTTTATTTAATTATTATTGCATCATTAATATGCGCCTATATACACATGAGGACATTACATATTTGTGTAGAGAATTGGATCAGAAAAACATACTCATAATTGACGGCATTTCCTATGACCACATGGCTCATTTACCATCATTAGTACCTGGGCGACCGAGCTTTGCTCGGTTACATCTCAAACATTAACTTAATTTTTTTAAACTTGTCTAAAAACAATGCAAAATAAAAAATTATATATAAACTTAAACATAAAATAAAAATAAAAGTAAGTCACCGAGTGGGATTCGAACCCGTAACACTTTTTCTAGCGGTCGGTACTCTTAACCACTGAGCTAAAATAAAGGCGGTCGGCGCGCGAAATTAGCGACCATATTCTGCGTGGAAAGAAAAACGCATGAAAACTCGAAAACACGCGTTTTCCCAAACATAAAACTAATCTAGATCGATTATTTACCCCCGAAAACCCCCATATACAAATTTTCAGCGAAATCGTTAGAGCCGTTTTTGAGATCACAGAAATATATATATATATACATACAAGAATTGCTCGTTTAAAGGTATAAGATTTACAAATTCTATTTTTATTGCCGTGTGGTATCCGGCAGCGTAGAATAGGACCACTCCAAGTCCTCCCGTGGATGTCGTAGAAGGCGACTTAGGAATACAAGCTAAACAAAGCTTATAAACATCAAATCCTCTGGCTGCCCTCGCCAAGTATGGTTCTGGTAGTACAGAGAGGGTCGTGCTCCTGCAGTGGAGGCAAAAAGACCTGATGATGATGATATTTACAAATGTGTTTTTAATCCCATGCTGGTCTGGGAGAAATAAAAAAACTTAGAATGTACCAGCTGCTTCTCTTCCCACGCAGATCGTAAAAGCCGATCGAGTGAATGGGCAAAAATGCAAATCGTGTTAACAGGCGATGCGGCTAGCAACCCATCACTGTATTGATTGCTTTTCCATCTTCTCGCCCACCATGATGCTAAAAGTGGCTTTTGGGTCTTGCGGCCCTGGGCTCTGCATAGAACCGCAAGACCCAAAATGCTCTGTCTGCCCCATTAGGGATAAAGACGTGATAGTATGTATGTATGTATGTGTTTTAACTATCGATGTCATCGTCGTATTATTTATAATATTTACGAGTGATTTACTGATTTTTAACAGCATTACATGCTCGGATTGTTACATATCCAAATTAAAATAAGTAAATAGTTTATAAAACAAAGAAAACAAATTTTCCTAGTACCTATATATTTTAAGTGGGAGTAAACAACGCTGAAATATATATACACGTGTGTGTTTTTAAAATATGTGATGTAAAATTTCGCCACGAGTGGGATTCGAACCCACGATCCTCACGTTAACGTTCATCAGATGTTTTAATTTGGGTTCGCGTGTACAATTGTATATACAAAATACTATGTTTGAAATACTAATGGGCTAGACAAAGCTAGGGGTTGGAAAACCCAAACCTAAATAGGTACTAATATATAATTATAATTAAATATATAATTATAACTATAATTATAAGTAACCGACCAAGTGCAAGTCGGAATTGCGCAAGATTGGTTCCGTACCATTTATACAAAATCACGTTTGTTGTATGGGAGCCTCCACTTAAATATTTAGTTTATTCTGTTTTTAGTATTTGTTATTATAAGCGGCAACAGAAATACATCATCTGTGAAAATTTCAACTGTCTAGCTGTCACGGTCCATGAGATATAGTCTGGCGACAGGGTTCCGTTTTTGCCCTTTCGGTACGAAACCCTAACAACTGAAATCAGAAACATGATCAGATATAGGCCTTAGGATAATAATAGTAATCCTACTAAATACTCATTTAGAAGGATTTATAGATCCATACATACATACATACATACTATCACGTCTTTATCCCTAATGGGGCAGACAGAGCATTTTGGGTCTTGCGGTTCTATGCAGAGCCCAGGGCCGCAAGATCCAAAAGCCACTTTTAGCGTCATGGTAGGCGAAAAGATGGAAAAGCAATCAATACAGTGATGGGTTGCTAGCCGCATCGCCTGTTAACATGATTTGCATTTTTGCCCATTCCCTCGATCGGCTTTTACGATCTGCGTATAGATCCATAATCGAGTAAAACGATTCACGTGGTGGAAGAAGCTGGTGTCTTTTCTCTGCTCTTGCACTTGCCTGAAAGACTATTAAAATATTTTTAACCGACTAACAAAAAGGAGGAAGTAAATTTTTTATGTATGTTCACCGGAACCAATTTGGAAAATTCTGTTTGAAAGGACATGCTTTTCAGGTGGCACCATAGAAATATTATCAAAATTGGTTGTGTAGTTTGGCAGTAAAGTAGGTTTTAAGTTTTGAAAAATTACATAAGATAAGTATTCAAAACAATAATTATCAAATATTTAAACAAAGCATGCATGAAACAATTACTTCATACGTGCCCCAAACCATATTATTATTTACACACAAACATAGCATATGTACAGAACGACGAAGTCAAAGTACGCAATTCAGGTTGTAAATTAAAAAGTTACAGCTCCTCAATTTGCCCTCAATAGATGTGAAAAAACTGAAACACACTCGCATATTTCAGTACACATATATTTCAGCGATCTACGGTGGTGTTTGTGTGGGTGCCGCGTCTGTACACGGGTAGACGCGTCGCGACGCTTGTGCGTGTGTGCCTGTGTACCGTGGGTCGTCGACCTGCGAATTTTCGGGTGTTTGGTGTTTGGCTTAGGTATTGCACAATTATGGTTCGTTTGGTCGGTAGGTACTGACTAAATCAGACTGACGTCTCGAAGATTCTAGAAACGAAGGGACAAGAACTTATATACGTCTATTTGTCCTTAAAATGAGTACCTATGTACTTACCAGTTGCTTATTTGTTTGTTTTTTGTGTGTTTGACTTCATTAGTGTCAGATTTTTCCGCATGAAGACATCTGACAAAAAGCTTGACGACTATAATGAAAGCCAATGCCTTTACACGCCGACCAAAGTACGTAGCTTGAGAAAATTTTATGCTGCTGATGGTCACCCATCCAAGTGCGGACTAAGCCCAGTGTATCTTAACTTGCGAAAGCGCTAATAATGCGTGGCCCCGCCGGGTCGCTGAGCTCCTCAAAATAACATAACAAAATTGACGTAATTGAACTAATCTATTTTATTTTTAATCGTGGCGCCTATCGCCATTAACAGTAAAATATGTCGGGTTGACGAACTTTTTGATTACGCAATAGAGATAGTGTGAAAATAGACTCAATCAACATATATAGGTACATGATAATGAAATTTTTCAAGACAAAAATTTACAGTAGAAACGGACTCGTTTCACGAGATAAAGTATTTTTATGCATGAATTCAGCTTTGTCTGCATAAAATAAAAACATGTGCTTTAAAATTCTGCGGAGAAAAATTATCATACTCCTGATTTTTTGCTTTATAACTAGTACAGAACTTTTTATCTAGCATAGCGACCTTTGACGACCTCTGTGGTCTGCTGGTCACCATGCCATGCTGTCATACCTTAGGTCCCGGGTTCGATCCCTCGGTCAGGGCAAGATTGAAAATAATTTTCAGATTGACCTGGGTCTTGGATGCTTATTTATATTAAAAAATGCATTTAATGTATAAAGGTACTTTTCAGCAAGAATATTCCCGTAGTCGAGTTTTCAGTCAGTGACGTGCAATATAGGTGTTATAAGTAGGTACATAATTTGAATCGTACACTTGCTGTTTCCAGCATGCAAAATATTAATATGTTTTTAACAACAAACGATATAAAAACTTATCGTATAGTTTGTCGCCGTAGCCCCATATCCTGAGCATATGGTGGTCTTTAACACCGTACAAAATAGATCTAGTAAGGACTTAAGGCCCCACTACAAAAAAATATACTGAAGAACTCACAATTTGGTAATGTTGCGATTTGTAAACAAAATTACTTTAATTTAATTTAACTGCCTCCGTGGTGTAATGGTTAGAGCGTTTGGCTCATACCCGGAGGTCGCGGGTTCGATTCCCAGCGGGGGCAACGACTTTGTGTTGTTGTCCTAGTTTGGTTAGGACATTGCAGGCTGATCACCTGATTGTCTGATAAGTAAGATGATCCGTGCTTCGGAGGGCACGTTAAGCCGTCGGTCCCGGTCACTGTCTTTGAATTGGTCGTTACCTAAAAACCATGTCAGAGGCCTTTAAGGCGGTTTAAAAACTCTGACACTAGTGTTAGTCACTAACACACACGATAAGAAGAAGAAGAAGAAGAATAAAATTACAATAGTGTTCCATCATTTTAATTGTCTCTTCACACTATGTCTTTCCCAAACGACAGTCACAAATCAAGGTCCGCTGCAATACAGCGCTAATCGGTTGCAAAACATGCGCAAGCGCTTTCATAAATTACCGTAATTTTTAAGCGACCTCCGAAAAGGAGGAGGTTATCACTTCGATAGTATCTTTTTTATGTATCTTCTTCTTTTTATATTTAAGAACGGGGTTCTTGCCGATGGAGTGCTTTCCATGTCTCTCTTTCTGCCGCTAAGTTTTTATGTATATCCGACGATTTTTCGAAGACGTTTGGACCGATTTCGAAAATTCTTCTTTTGTTTGAAAAAGCATTGCTTGTCAGGTTGTCCCATGGAAATTTTATCAAAATCTGATGTGAAGTTATGGGTGAAGTCGGTATTTCGTTTTGAAAAATTATGTATGTGTATTATTATAAAGCAGAATGTTTGTTAGTAAATTCCTCTATTTTATTGTCTTTGCACCTTCGTGCTTTAGGAGGTCCCGTTTTTACCCTTTGGGTACGGAACCCTAATCGTCGTTGTGTGTTTTCCGTCCCATACATTACACCAATGGTATAACCTGGCTTTTAAATCTTACTAATATTATAAACGCGAAAGTTTGTAAGTTTCGATGGATGGATGTTTGTTACTCTTTCACATAAAAACTAAGGTATACATTTTAATGAAACTCTACAATAATATAGCTTAAACATCAGAATAACACATAGGCTACAATTTATGAAGATATTGTGTGATAATCCTGCGCAGACGAAGTCGCGGTCACCAGCTAGTATAGTACAGGTATAGTGTACAGAAATGCTTAGAGTGGTTACGTTACTTTTGGATTTGAATGGCTCACAGTCAAATCACAAAAGGCATTTACTTTAATTGTGGCCTGACGCTGTTTCCCAAATGACAGTCACGTTTCAAGGTTGCTTGCGATATGATGTTACAGCGTTTCGCAAGGATCCACGCAACTCTTGCGCAGCTCGGAATGATGCTAAATGCTGCTGATTTAGGGCGGCTGTATATAGTTCCACTTTTTGTTGCCATTTCTCAGGGTTGGTACCGCTAGTGAAGCACCCATGGTGTATTTATTTGTATCCTCCCAATTCGTCTATACAAGTTGATCGATTAGCTGATCCGAGTACGTATGGAAAGCTAAAAATTATTTATCATATTTCGATGTAAGCTCCGTGGGTAAAGTTGTTCACTATCATGACCTAAACTCGGGGTGAGTTCAGTTCAAAATAGTTTCAGTATATTGTTATAGTTCATTTGTTGAATTGGTGTGTTTTGCAAAAGCCGATGACGCTTTGTCAGCACGCCAACCAATTGACCGAATGGACTAGGGATCCTGTTAACCGAGTACGTATGGAAAGCTAAAAATTATTTATCATATTTCGATGTAAGCTCCGTGGGTAAAGTTGTTCACTATCATGACCTAAACTCGGGGTGAGTTCAGTTCAAAATAGTTTCAGTATATTGTTATAGTTCATTTGTTGAATTGGTGTGTTTTGCAAAAGCCGACGACGCCTTGTCGGCACGCCAACCAATTGACCGAATGGATGGTTAAAAATAACTGATCTTTATAAAATTTTCTCGTGAACAGTACAGTAAATAATAATGCAAAGAAATTATCGCTGTAAACAAAGCGCATCTGCATGAGCGTTATTCCACTACAACCTATAAAAGCGAAGTTATTTTAGTTTTATTTCGTGTAAACAAATGCTACAACAAATAAAACATTCCAAGAAAATTTCACGTGCACGGCTCACCTAAGCGCAACAAATAAATGCGAATCAACAGGGGCCTCGGCAAATAAAGGCGGTTTCTGAAATCTAAAGACTGACGAAATTTCTAGCTCATTTGCCCGGTGTGTGGGTAGAAAACGTTGCCCCCAAAACCGACCAGGGAAGGTAGACCTATCAATCGGCTCAATAATTCCTCTGTACGTCTTTGTTTTGGAGGGGCCGGGGGCGCGGGAGAGGTCTACTTGATTGGTCGATGAATTTTCATAAAGGCGATGCCATAGCGGGAGTCAAATACTGTTTTAATCTACTATGCATGTCGAAAAATTTACATTTCTTTGTGCACTAATATAATTGTATTGAAAATAACGCGAAGATAATCTTTTAATATCTCTTATTATATCACGTAATTTATGTTTATTTACTTGCAAGCAGTACGTTATATAAAAAGCTCTTCTGGAGAGTAGGCGACCTGTGAAAATGAGTTTCTTTCAGCATTTCTTCTCAGCTGTGGTCGTTGCAAAGCGCTGGTATCGGCAGTTTTTTTCTTTAAAAAATAAATAAATCGAAAATTAATACACTCCACACTGAATGTAAATTATACTTATCGACGTGTAAAAGTGCCTGCAAAGGTCTAATTACTAAGTTAAACTTTTTATTTTTTAGTTGCTTTTTGTTTTTATAGCTTTTAGTGACCAATTTGCTTTTATTACTAGTGTGTAAAATGAGTGATGTCACTAGATGTCGGACAATTGGCTTGGTCAGATCCTTTAGGCAACTCGAATAATCGACACCAGTTTTAACTATTAACGAGAAGAAGAGACCACTTAAACTACAAAATATACTTCTTTACACGTTAATATTAAATACAATTGGAAATAACCTACGTCAAAAATAAATTATTTGGTACTGTTGGAAATAAAACATCTCAAAATTATTTCACTTGCCATGATCATATTTATTCTCAATGTGATTTTCGATTAATTATTGCAGAAAACTGAAATTAAGATAGCTATTTGACTCCAAGAAACTATGACGTCTATATTTCATACAAATTCCATAGAAAGTATCTGATTTAAGCGAATTCTGCTAAAGAATGATACACACACTTAATAACCATAATAACACGATTTTCTGTAGGAAAGTGATATATTTAAATTGCTTTTTAATTTATAAGAGACCACATAATCTTGCTTGTTCTTAGCTTAGACATGTACCTATCTACACTAATATTATAAAGAGGAAAGATTTGTTTGTTTGTTTGTTTGATTGTATTGAATAGGCTCCGAAACTACTGGATCGATTTTAAAAATTCTTTCACTGTTGGATAGGTATGTTATCCTTGAGTGACATAGGCTATGTATGTACCACGGGCGAAGCCGGGATGGACTGCTAGTATTGTATATTAAAAAAAACCCACATCATTCAGCTATCCGCCTCATCAGTTCCAATAAAAAATCTGCCGTTACCAATATGGCGGCGCCTTAAGAAAAACGCCCGAAATAAGGTGCCGATGGCCGGGCAAGGTCGCCACGCAAGGTCGCCGGCCCCAGGTCGTTGGACGCGACCAAAACACGAGGGGCGTAGCGCTAGGTTCAACTATTATGGGACTATGATGTGATACTGCCAAATACTGCGTGGTACCATTTGTCTAAATTCTACTAATATTATAAACGCGAAATTTTATAAGTATAGATGGATCTTTGTTACTCTTTCACGTAAAAACTACTGAATGGATTTTTATGAAACTTTACAATAATATTGCTTATACATCAGAATAACACATAGGCTACAATTTATAAAGATATTGTGCGATAATCCTGCGCAGACGAAGTCGCGGGCACCAGCTAGTAGTTAGATATGTGATGAATTTTTTTTGCCGAAAGTAGACCCGAACCTACACGCCCCTAAAGTCTGTACCTGGAGTGTACTACCAACTATGCTGTCGTACTTTCGAATAACCCTTACTAATTTCCTAGTACTAGCTAACGTTTTCTATTTTAACAGACTTCCATAAAGGAGGAGGTTAACAATTAATAATGACTAGACTGACTTGGAAAATTATTTTTTGTATGAAATCATTAAATTTTTATCAAAATCGGTTGTATAGTCATGAAGTTGGTTTTTAGTTTTGAAAAAAAATTATGGTCATACCGGTAACCTCACATTTTCCCAATCTAGGGAATAAGCTATCTACATGCCAAACATTACAACTCTTTATGGCCTGAAGCGAAACAAAAGTTCACACAACCTTACATCTATACAAACTTTCGCACACAAGGTTTACGCATTTGAAGCATGCGTAATTCGTTATTACTAATTATTAGCTATTATGTAGTAGGGTTTGCAACTTATTATAATACAATCATATAGTCTAAAGTCCCATCGCCGAAACACTGTGTCACAACCATTCACATAACATTTTACCACCATTTTCCGTTGTTACATTATGAAAGAAATATACAACGTGGAAGGGACATAACCGTTATAAATCGAACCACAGGCTACACTAGATCACTATAGTATAATGATAATAAAATTACAGTCAAAAACAAAACAAAAAACTACTTTCGTATGAAAATGCCGTTTATTTAGTATATGACTGTTACTTTAATTTAATTATACTGTAGTGATCTAGTATATCGATACAGCCCGTGGTTCGATTTATTACGGGTACCTTCCACGTTGTATAATGATTGGGTATCGTCGTCAAAAAATGAGAAAAATTTCAAAAAACAAGTATCATGTTGTAATTTAACAGTCGAAAGCAAAATGTGTCATAATTTTAGAAGTTCTCCAAACTATTATCAACGTCTAAATCGTAAAAAAGAAAAAAAAAGCTTGTTTTTTACCACCGTGAAACTTTTGTAGGACAAGGACCGTGAGATTTTTCAGGAAACGTATATTTAGACGGACTAACAGTTCACGAGAATTGATGTTTTGCCAAAAAAGTCGTGCAAAACATTTCCCAAGCATTCCCGAGATATTCTCTTGCCGCCTCTATTTATTTGAATCTTTATAAATCTGTTGCTCTATTAAAAAGGCGTTTAGTTCATCATTTATCAAATACGAGGGAAATAGCAACGATTAAGTTGTTGAAATTAAAATTTATGGTTTCACGTCGAGAAGTAGACTGAAAGTATTCTCATTTGTTGGATTTTAACGACACTATAAATAGTTTTGTGCTCAGGAAAATTCTAAGAATGACGTCTTTTATTCATACCAGGAAGTATACTGTCTAAGTATAAAATTTTTCTGATACTCAAAAATCAATCTTTATTTTTTAGGCGGTCTGTCGACCTGACCTAAGACGCTTGATGGCGCTGTATGCAAGCCACTCTAGATCGGTCATTTGGGAAATCCTTGGGAGACGTCTATGTCCAGCAGTAGACATTATGCGGCTGATACGATGATGATGATGATGATGATATTTTTTATCATCAAACTAGACTGCCTCCGTGGTGTAGTGGTTAGAGCGTTCGGCTCATACCCGGAGGTCGCGGGTTCGATTCCCGGCGGGGGCAACGACTTTGTGTAGTTGTCCTAGTTTGGTTAGGACATTGTAGGCTGATCACCTGATTGTCTGATAAGTAAGATGATCCGTGCTTCGGAGGGCACGTTAAGCCGTCGGTCCCGGTCACTGTCTTTGACATTGGTCGTTACCTAAAACCATGTCAGAGGCCTTTAAGGCGGTTTAAAAACTCTGACTTTAGTGTTAGTCACTAACACACACGATAAGAAGATCATCAAACTTAAACAGAAAGAAGAATATTATTTACATAGTGTACCATCTAATATGCTTCGTCAAAAAAGCACGAATAAATGATTTAAAGATTGATATTTTCAGTATTTAAACGTTTTATTAGGCATAGATAGATATATCAAGGTTCATTTAACCCTCAAGCACGATGAACCCAAAATATATTTTTCCAGCAATCTTTAATAACGTACATCAAATTACACTGGAGAGTAACTGATACTCTGTAACAAGGGTTGATAAAGTATGAAATTATAGGAAAGAGAGAAAAATAATTGGATGCTTATTAGAAAGATATTATTCTTTTGCGAATATTAGTGCTGTTGACCTTAATGTTTGTAACAACAACATAATGTTTAGATGCTTGAAATAGATTTTATGAAAGGTACGGGGATGGGAAATATGCGTCCTCGCATATCGCGCGGGATCTTGGGAGATTCTGTTCTGAATGTACTTCTATTAGTTCTGTTGTCTTGATTTATACAATATATAGCTAATATTATTGTATCTCTTCTGGATTTGCGGGTCTCTTCAGCCTGGTCCTTTGGGAGGCTTGCATGGGGATATACATAAAAAAATAGTGAGTATAGTGACCCTTTGGACAAGAACGTATGTTTGACATAACATAAGTTATATTATGCACAACTTATTTTTTATTCTTTGTATATGTTGGTTAAGGCTCTGAAGCACTTGGAAGTGGGATCCGGTGTTCCCTAAGAGGCGCCCCTCTTACTTAGCTATGTTTGATGAAAATCGGTTCAGTCATTTAAAAGTTATTAGGGGTTTTAACACTTGAAAGTCAAGGCTTTCCTTAGCAAAAAATTGATGACACTACGAATATCAAGTCGTATCGGTAGTTCCATCACTCATCACTAGATGCGTTCTTGTCGGGGTTTTTTAATTTGCTTAGCAATTTAACTTGTTTCTATGTAAACTACTAAATTGACTTGTTTTTGATATAGGTATTTTAAATCTAATTAGTAGTGACAGTATTGGCAGAAGGCCGAAGATGCGGAATTTGGAAGGGTTTCTAGTATTTGATAATACTTTTCTCCATTTCAATATTCTCAAATTAATACTTTTCTCCATTTTGACTCCATTTTAGGGATAAAATGGAGTCAAAATGGAGAAAAGTATAAAATAAAGAGGTTAAGAACTTAGCGGAAGGAAGAGAGACATGGAAAGCACTCCACCGACAAGAGCCCAGCTCTTAAATATAAGAAGAAGAAGAAGAAATCTAATTGATTGGTTCTAGAGATGAGAACCCGCGTGTCCACCCGTAGGTAGGCTAGAATGGAAAAATATCATATTTATTATGCGTCCGGATTTCAGTATCCAGACTATCAAACATATATAATCAAAAAACCAAAACACCCACTGCTTTTACATCGCCGTTCTCCAAAACTTTGTATAGCTTACTTTAAGTGGGTAACTTTTTAATAACCGAGCATCAAAGTACTTGTTCACAACAAGGCCTATAATTTTGCGACGAAACGTATTAAAAATAATGTTTTCCGGAAGGCAGTGACCTCAGAGCCTTTACCATTGGCCTTTCTGTACCCTCGCCCTTGTCCCTTAGAAGAAGGGTTCGCCTTTATTGCTTTGAGACTTTATTGAAGGTTTAATAATGTTTTATTGGTTTTTTGTTTACGTTTAGAAAAGTACTCATGGAGGTACAAACAACGAATTGTGTCTCCTAACATGAAATACCTATTTCGTTTCTTATTATACTTTGTTTTCTGGGCATTATACTTACTGCCTCCGTGGTGTAGTGGTTATAGCGTTCGGCTCATACCCAGAGGTCGCGGGTTCGATTCCCGGCGTGGGCAACGACTTTGTGTTGTTGTCCTAGTTTAGTTAGGACATTGCAGGCTGATCACCTGATTATCTGATAAATAAGATGATCCGTGCTTCGGAGGGCACGTTAAGCCGTCGGTCCCGGTCACTGTCTTTGACATTGGTCGTTACCTAAAACCATGTCAGAGGCATTTAAGGCGGTTTAAAAACTCTGACACTAGTGTTAGTCACTAACACACACGATAAGAAGAAGAAGACTTATAAAAAATTAAATTACGACGTTCTTTACTTTTGATTGGCTAGTTATTAGCCTGAGGAAATTTAACTTTTTGATATGGCAGTAGTATTCAATACTTTGCCATATCATTATATCAGCCATAGTAAGTCCTACATGCTGGACCGCCCCAAGGATTTTAAAAACGGCCGATTGGAGGCGGCCTGCATCCAACACTTTCCTGCAATAGATTTTTCTTCTGCCGAAACCTATTCAAGGGTACACCTTTCAAAGGTACATCAGAAATGGGTTTTGGCAGGAGTGCCATATTACAACAACTTCACCAAAGGGCCTCTACGTGTTGGATCTGTATCTCTAAGCAAGCCTCTCAAAGGACCGGGGTGAAAAGACCCGTGATTCTCAAAGGTGATTCGAAAAAATAATGCTATAACCGAACACCTACTAGCTTAACCTCGCCATATGTTTACCTACCTAGGAATTAAATCAGTAAGTATAATCAACAGACCTATGCATTGGCAAAATCCTCGTGTATGGATATATAATTGTACAAACCATCGCACACACAATGACTGGGTACTACATCACGTCTAAATCGGGAGTCGAACCGGTCAGTTACCGTAGTGGTTATAGCCGCGATGACGCAAATTTGAGCCACCGGGGCAACGCATTGTATTTGTGTTAAGGGTGTTCTTTGGTTAAGGCGAAGGAATTTTAAAAGGAAATTAAAACTATTGGCTTTTTAAAATAAACCGATTTAAAGTAGTGTTTTTCTTGGTGGCGTCTAAAGTAAATGTTATGGGACCAAAACAGTCAATACCGATGTTTGTAAAGGGTCCTTGATGCGTTAGTCTTTGAGGTGGCAAGTTGTGACCGGATCTCTAGGGTAAACGATTGCTATGATTATGCTAACTTTAGCCGATTATATATTATGTAACCTCTTTATAGACTTAAGATCTATCCATTTTATAAGACTTGCAGAGAAAGAGAGAAAGGTTGGAAGATTTATTAAGATACTAGTTTTACATAAGAAAAAATGCTTATAAATATTTTAAAATAAATACTAGCGAAGCTAATTCGCCTTAAACCCCTAGGTAAATTTCCTAAGCGAACATTGACCTTAAAAAATCTGGCACGCGGCTGCCGACCCCGGAAAACTAAATGGTCTATTTACAATAAACCTGATGTATTGTACACAAAAACGTGCGTACGACTGTCTGTTTTCCGAATCCCTTTCAGTCCGTTGGAAATTACTGGATTCTAAATTTAAAGTGTTTTTATTTTTAGCGTACCTCACGTCTATTTTGTGAAGGAATTCTACTTATTTATATAAAAGCTACTAATTTTATAAATAATATGATAAAAATTAAAGTGTTTTTATTTTTAGCATAACTCACGCCTATTTTGTAAAGGAATTCTACTAATATATATCAAAGCTACTACTAATATTCTAAATGATATGATAAATGTAAGGATGAATGTATGTATGTATTGATGGATGCTTGTTCGGCTATCGAGTAAAAATGGCTGATTGTAATTTTGCTTGTACATACATATTTATACCTAGGCTTATTGTCTGAATTAACACATGATACTTTTATAAGAAAAACGACGACATGTCCCTCGTGAGATTGTCAAATTGAAACAGATTGATTCGACCTAAACAAATACTCGAATGGTTTTAAATTATTTCATCAGTGTCTGTCTCATTTTATTTGGCTTTATATGAACGGGTACGGTGGGGAGGGACGCGTTGTGGAGTTCCGTACCTAAAGGGTAAAAACCGGATCCTATCACTGAGACTTTGCTGTCCATCTGTGTCTGTCACCAGGCATCATCGCCAAGTCTTTTTTAGTCTCCACTGCAGGAGCACGACTTGACGACCAGAGCCATACTTGGCAAAAGCAGCCATAGGACTTGGCCTACACTCTCCACGCTGGCCAGACGGGTTGGAGAGGTTTCATTGATGTTTATAAGCTTTGTTTAACTAGTAATTTCTTAGTCGTCTTTTACGACATCCACAGGAGGAGTCGGAGTCGTCCTATTCTACTCTGCCGGCAACCACACGGTACCGGAAACGACTGTCACCAGGCATACGGGCAGGTATATATCATAAACCGTGATAGCTAGACAGTTGCAATTTTCACAGATGATGTATTTCTGTTGCTGCAATAGCAACATATACTAAAAACAAAATAAAATAAATATTTAAGTGGAGCTTATACAACAAACGGGACTTATTTGGATAATGGTGGTTTTGATAATGGAATCCTTCGTGTGCAAGTCCGACTCGCACTTGGCCGATTATGTAGAATGTAGTACTATTTGACGGACTGAAATGGGCGTATTTAGGCGCCGTCCGCTACACAATTTGCTATAAAAACCAACGGACTCTTAGATATGTCACCAGAAGCTCCCCTGAAGCAAGCAAAGGACCTAACCAACCTATGACTGAAAATTATTAGAAGTAAAAAAAACGACAAACTAGAGATCAGACATAAAAACCTCTATCTTGGTTCATAAGATAATTCAAAAAAAAAAGGAAATGTAAGTAAAGCTGTGCATTTTCCTAGTGTGAATTTTCTTTCTTTAATTTCCGTTTTTTGCAGGGTCAAACTCCTCTGTGCGTGCTCGCCATAGCCCTCGATTTGTTTATTTTCATCTGATATTCGTTTCGAATGTTAGCAAGTGTTAGCAGTTAATGTTATATATGTTTTAGAATAGATTTAAAAAAATAGGTTTCTTGTGTGGAGTTAATTATATAATAAAGGACAGATGATCGATCGAAAAGGCACTCAGCTATTTCAGATATTCTTGTGTATATGAAATTTGAACAAATAAAACATATTAAGGCATGTAACTACGTGAGTACCTGCTTCACTATAAATATGTTCTGGGTAAAATAATATTATTTTATTTAGTCCGTCAACTAGATTATTCAGATATACTAGATCATTCAAATATATGCTTTGAAGTTTTGGAGTGGGGGTGATTTACGTCACCTTATCGTGACGTCACGGGAAATTTAAATGCGCTGTATCTTCCTCATTAGTTGCTAAACAGAGAAAATAAAAAATACGTATACTTTTTAAAAATCTATCTAAAAAGTCAAAACAATTTTTTAGTCCACGTCTCTATTATCATACTCGTATAGACAAATCTGATGCCAGTGTTGTGCATTATTACCTGAGCAGATTTAGTCATAGTACGATAGACTTACAAAATCAGATTTTAGATCTGGTCATCTCCACATTAGGCTGTGATATCATAGTGTGAAAGATATGCCTAAAAAGTTACGTTGACCCCTATATAGATTTGCTTACAAAATTTAGAGCGGTTTTATTAATTAATTGTGTTGTAATTGTCTATGCCGTCGACGCCATATTGGCGTAACTGACGTTTGGTAACTTTATCTGTGATTTTATCATAGACCTAGATTTTTTTTACTGCGCATTTTATGGCATTAAAACAAAGAAATTAAAACGTTTAACTTTGTATACATGTACCCTTTGATGAGATGGGAATGTAGATTTTTATTCTTGTAACTTAATCGGAAAATCTGCTAGTTCCCAACAAGTCAAATGAGATTTTTTAACATTAAAATAAACATTTTCAATATGTTTTAGGAATTAATTTTTTTTTGTTTTTATCTATTAACAACAACAGTTTAATCTTCTTAATTAACAACTAAATTAAAAACTAAATTAACATTTTCAATGGGATTTGTATGAAATATAACAAACCGTGACGTCACAGTTCTTGGAGTCAAATAGTTTTCTGCATTATATATTCTAAAATCATGTTTAAATTTGATATGATCAATGGACCAATGATTTTATTTTTTAGGTGAATAAATTTTGGAAAACACGAGTTTTCAAATACATAAAGCATAAACACACGATGAACAAATAAACAATTGAATTAGCCTATAGTTAACTTAGTCATAGTTAGCTGTCAAAAATTGTTAGGATAGTTTCCTAATTCCTTGAAAAACACGTTTTGTCCAAATACTTTCCTAAAGTACTTATCTGATAAAGCTTGCAGACTACTATCGATAGGTATAATATCGACAACCGGGACCTTTCAAAGCACGAAGCGGTGATGGTGGATATGCATGTGAAAAAAAGAACTCAATGCTTAGAAAACAATACACAGTTTCCCATATTGCCCGTGTCTTTTTCCACGTCAGCCATTTTGTGTGGCATTGCTAACAGAAGAGTGCCATTTCCAGAACATTTTTTAATTAACTGTCAGAAAATTCGTTAGCAAAAACAAACACATTGGTAAGTTTGCGCGCACATGTCAATCGCGTCGAACACAGGTCAGCGCCCCGGGAAAGCGGGCGGAAACGTGGAAAGCGCGGAACTGGCGTGACGTCACACGGTTAGATAACCGTTTGATTTTCGAACGCGCCGCGTTTTGTGTCAACTCAAATGTTTGGATTTGGAACGTGGGATAGTTTTTGTTGTGAGGTTAGGAAGAGGTTTTTGTCGTTTTTTTTAACAGTAACCATATTTTATTGTTCTCTTTATTTGTTTCAAAACATAGAAAAGGTTTTATAGTATATGTATAAAGTAAAAACCATAATTTGTATTAATTATACGATACTTTTTAAAATTGCCATATTCTTATGTAAAACTCAAGTAAACCTAGAAAAAGTTTTTCATCTCTCCCAGATCATTATGGAAGATCTAGTTTCTCTGTCAAGGAGGATTAATTTTTAATAATGGAACTATATCATCATCATCATCATATCAGCCACAGGAAGTCCTGCACTGCTGAATAATGGAACTATATAAGGTCTAACAAAATATACTGCAACTATTTTAAGGGTGAATTCAGTCCGTGAAAGTGAACAACTTTTTCCAAAGAAACGTATATCAAGATATGAAAAAATATTTTTGGTTACCATACTTGGTTCAGCTGATCGGTCAACTTGTTTAGAAGGCCAAAAACTACTTTTCATATTTCGATATGTGTGCCTTGGGGAAAGTTATTTAGTATCATGGCCTGTACTCACCCTTAAAATAGTTTCAGTATATACACGGTGATTTTTCATTGGTTTTGAAGCCGAAGGCCACTTCATAGGCATCGTTAGTAAGACCTAATAAGCTAGTCAAAATAAAAATTCAGAAACAAAAAATGTTGTCTAAAACTCGAAAGTAAAATTGTGAGATCAATTAGTAGTACCGCCGCCATACACCGCCCGCCGGCCGGCCGGGGTCATCGACATTACGCAGCGTATAACTACGTGGTCTCGATCAAAAATCATTTACCCAACTTTTTTATCTTATGACATACAGAAATTTGGATTGCGTATATGGATAGAAGAATTTATTTACTATACGACATTTTTTTTCCAAAACCAATGAAAAGCGTGTATTATTAGAACTTATAAACTTACTTTAGGAACATACTTATAAATTCTTTACTTTCTCATATAACTATTTAGCTTCGATAGAAGTTGTACATACTGACGAGCAGACGCACTTTAAAGTAAGCGTTTTCATATTGTCAATATAGTCACATATTATATCACCGGTTAATTCTCCACAGTTTTTTACAACGTTATTAACGATATATATTTTTTCTAAGTATCACCGAGGTCGTTGGCTTTTCAGCTGAATGTGTGTTACAAGGCCGTCGACCCCACAGAGGACCCCGGTTATCTACCCATCCAGGGTGCTGCGTTGCTAAGCGGAACCTCGAGAGAGTTTTCTTAGATTCTTATTTGTTTATTTTATTTATTGATCCGCAATAAACGAAACGGTTGATTCACAATAATACGTTGTTTATGATCGGTGGAATTAATTCTTCTAGGTCTACTACAGTAGACTCGGTTTGTAACCTGAGTTAATTCACAATAATAAATTGTTTATGATCGGTGGAATTAATTTCTTCCTAGGAAACAGAAAGGTCTACTACAAGTAGACTCCGTTTGTAACCTGGGTCTTTATTTATTTTTTGTGTAAAGAGAAATGTCATAAAATAACGACACTTTTATTGATTATATCCATATTGATTCTGGATTTATTAATGCAGTAAAATAACTGACGTCACGGTTTGGTATCACATGCAAATCTCATAGAAAATGCTTTTGTTACGTTTACATCAACACTTCAGATGTTTTATGATCTTGGTTGAGGACCGAGTCGCCGCTGTGTACATATTCCGTCTTATAATAAAATGCAGACTAACTTTGTTTACTAGGTTTAAACCACTATCCGACAAAATTTAGTTGACATCTAGTAATATGCCAGTGTCTCCTCTGAAAATGTCAACTTGATTTGGTCGGATAATGGTTTAAACCTAGTAACAAAGTTAGTCTGCGTTTTATAATAAGATGGATTAAGTTTACAATTAGTTTACAACCTGTATACGTTTGTCCATCTCTTTAACCGACTTCCAAAATTGAGAAGGTTATTATATTCGTTTTTTGTTTTTATGTCTGTTCAATTGTTCATCGATTATTCGTAGAAGCCTCTATTTTGAAAAATTATACATAATACATGTACCATCTAGGTGCGTAACACGACGCTTGTTGGGTCGCGGATCTTGCGCTGCGTGTTTCAACACTAAGGCGATAATAGTAATATAAGTACTATAATAAATGTATAACTGGGGTCAGGCCAATATGCGTGTGCTAAAACACTAAAGAGTTCGATGACCCCCGAGGTACAGTTCGGTGGAAAAAACGGCGACCAAAAATATAGCCTGTAAATATTTATTATATCTTTCATTTAATTTCTTTATTTAGCACACAAAACAGATAACAAATGTATTTTGATGGTACAATATAAGATTTTAGAGTTGATCTAGATTGTGTTCTTTACATATGACTGCCAATCCGAAGGTCCTGGGTTCGGTCCCCAGCCAGGGCAAGTTGGAAAATGGCCTTTTTCAAATTTTCCTGGGTTTTGGATGTTTATCTATATATGTATTTGTTATAAAATATAGTATCGTTGAGTTAGTATCCCATAACACAAGTCTCGAACTTACTTTGGGGCTAGCTCAATCTGTGTAATTTGTCCCTATATATTTATTTATTTATGTCTAAAAAGTCTTAATACAATTTAAATTACAAGGTTATGCGATAGAGCTCGACACAATTTAAATTAAAATATTAGAACCGACTCTGGAAAATGTAGGTAATGTGGTTAGTATTACGGGTCTTACCGCGAATAATATCGTTTTTTGCCAGATATTTCGACGGCTCTTCTGCCATCATGGTCGAGTAATACTAATAACAGTGATTGTGACCGCGGAACTCTATAATCATAAAATGTAAGAATGAAAAAGATACACGTATGATGCACGAATGCATCGCTATCTTCTCCATACCTATAAAAAAATAAGTAAGAAAAAAACTTATTTACCCATTAATTGCAATTAAGGGTCCTACCCGCGCTAGCGACCTTGAAAACACAAAAAAAATAATTTATCTTTCTGTAAGTAAGATTATCAGAAACCCTCGTACAACTTTTTAGCTAGTATCCTTAAGTTTCATTAGAACCTCGAAAGTCATTGAAATACAATACGCTGTAGTTTCCTTTGCAAAAAATACTAAAAACGGCCACTTTTGACTCTTTTTGTAAGGGTTTATAAAGCGGATAGTATTTCAATGACTTTCGAGGTTCTAATGAAACTTAAGGATACTAGCTAAAAAGTTGTACGAGGGTTTCTGATAATCTCACTTACAGAAAGAGATTTTTTTTTTGTGTTTTCAAGGTCCCTAGCGCGGGTAGGAGCCTTAAGGAATGATCTGTACTAGCTAAAGTATTATTTCCGGCGGGGTAGACGGTGCCTAGACGGGACTTTTTCTAAAAAGTAGACAGGTATTATAAAAAATACGTAAGCTTAAACAAACAGCGTTGCAATTAGGAATATGCATGCACCTTACTTTACAATTTATATAACGTTATCTTTCACGCTTAGATAATATATTTTTTTGACTGTCTCTTATTTGAATTGGAAATAAATTAAAGAAAATAGGTAAATATCGCTCCGTAACTTTTAGTAAACAAAAGGGAAATTTAGACAAAATTTTCATTCAGTAGTGTTCAGTGTGTCTATGTATTTTGACAACTATACAAAATATATGTACTTAATAAAGTTAGAGGATGTGCTTTCAAATCAAGGTTTAATAAATATCACGGGCTGATAGTCGCGGGGCCTTCTTAGAGGCCGATTCCCATCGAGTTCCCTTAGGGGTTCCTAATATATACACATTCCGTCTTTTTATAAAACGCAGACTAACTTTGTTACTAGGTTTAAACCATTATCCGACCAAATTAAGTTGACATCTAATAATATGCCATTGCCTCGTCTAATAACGTCAACTTAATTTGGTCGGATAATGGTTTAAACCTTTTATAATAAGACTGATTGTTCCTAACAAAACCTAATCTAAGTACTTACATCGGCGCACCGCGCATTTTAAATGTCCGTTTTCTATTTTCATAAGCCGTTAATAAGAAGCATGACAGGGTTACAGACACCCAGATATTTAGAATATAAAAATGTTTGCTGGTTATTCAAATACACTTGTTGATAAATTTTGTGTGTTTACACAAAATTTATATTTAATTATATTATTTATTATTTCCACTTAAAATATTTGTACTTAATAAAAAAGGACATTACCTCTATATACATGTATTTAACCGACGTAAACGTGCGTTGACAGCTTTTCTGTTCAGTAGGTTGTCACAAGGAGTTTCTATCTCGGCCAAAATGTCGGAGGATATTGGAAACTTTGACGTCATATTTGAAAATGGCGCCTTTCTGCTGTTGTTATCCAGATACTTGCTATTTTTTAAATTTATTTTCTACATATACATGTTTTTCAGCACTGATTTATTTTTATGATATTTTCTCGGCGAGAACTATCGATTAAAACTATTAAAAAAAATATTTTCCCTATTTTTATCTGACCTTCCAAATTTTTACTTTTTGATATGGTATTTGTATTTTTTGCGCAATGTCTTAATCTTTATGTACAAAGTATAAATAGAGCTAAGTAATGGCCGTAGTATCCAAAGGCTACGTACGCTTAGCTTATTTTAGGCACAAAGCTATGGCTATAGACGAAAAAGGTTATTACGAGTAGATATAGTAAAAGTTCATCTGCCAGGTAGATTAAAATAAAAATACCCCCGATTGTTTGCTAGGTAAGTTAAAACAACCCAACTTTCAGGCGTTAATAACTTTTATACGACTGAACCGATTTTGATCAAACTTAGCTAAGAACCACCGCAAGGAAACTTGCATTTACGGAAAAAAAACCGTGTCGAAATCCTTACATCCGTTCGAATGCTACGATGCTACAGACAGACATACAGAAAGACAAACAGACATTACTGACAAACTTATAACACCCACTTTTTAATCGGGGGTTTAAAAGGGTGCATAATTAAGAACACCCATTGTCAATGTTTAAGTTTTTTTGTAGTTCACTGTACTCGTAAATCAAAATTTATTTAATCTTTCGCTGCGATGGCCAGATGGTACACTCACACTAACATTAAATGTATTTTTATCACAGTTTTTGGGTTAAACTAATTAGCCTAAACACCATAACGTATTATAATGTTTGTTTAGTTATAATAGTTTAGCTGATGTCTGCGGTTTGTTCGCGTGGAGAAAAATGCTCATCAAGCTGAACAACTTTTGCTAAGGCGTCATTTTTATATTTCTTATAGTTTAGCTGGACCATTATGGTTCTGCATCAGGTGTTCCATTTTTCAAATTCAATTATACCATTGCCCAGGCTTGATAGCTATATAACAAAAAAGTTTCATTAGAATCATCCAGTATTTCCGGAGATTAGCTTGTACAAATGTAACAATGATGTATCTGTTTGTGTTTGTATTTATACAATCAGACCGACATTTTTTTTATTCTAACTCTATTACAATTTTTGGGAATATATTTAATGTACAGACACATTTAATTTACTGCTTTATTATTGAACAAATTGAATCGTGATGTTTCAGAAAATAACAAATACAAATAACAAAAACAACAAACCAATTCTTAGAAAAAATAATTAAGACATCTAATTATTTTTTCTAAGAATTCGAAATAAAAGAGTAAACAAGAAATGGAATATAGCTAATATAGGTAGGTTCTCTGATTGCTGGCTACAGTAAATACCTATATATGTATGTACATATCTATACATATAATTAAATAGTCAAAATATTTTATCTGTAAGTACATTTAATATTCTTATCAGAAATGGATAGAGGGACACATAAAAAGAATAAAAGAAAGCAAAATATTTAATTTTTATTTTTTGTCCGTCTATCTGTATGTATGATCACGCTCATCTCCAGAAATACTGGACGAATTCGAATGAAACTATTTTGTAAAATAGCTGGTAAGCCTAGGCAACATATAGAGTATAATAGATTGTGGAATGTAGAACACCTGGTACAGAACCATAATGGTCCAGCTTAACAATAAGAAATATAAAAATGACTCCTTAGCAAAAGTTGTTTAGCCTGCATGAGCATTTTCAGTGGTCATAAAGTCCACGCGAACGAAGTCGCGGGCTTTGGCTAGTACGTAATAAGTCGGCATAAAAGCCATATTGTAACACGATGAAAGACAGGTGTAGTAATTGGCGACTAAAGCCAAACATGTGCCGGAAGTTTCTATCAGATTTGATCATAATTTTCCATTATTATTCTAACTTTGTATATTTTTTATAGATTTAGTAGAACCTTTCTCCATCTATTTCACGCAATCGGCCACCAATTTAAGAAACCTTCGATATCTAATTAAGATACAGATACAGATACATTTTCACGTCTATATCCCTGACGGGGTAGACAGAGCCCAGGGCCGTTAGGCCCAAAGGCCACGCTTAGCGTGGTGGTGGGCGTTAAGATGGAAAAGGAATCAAAATAGTGATGGGTTGCTAGCCGCATCGCCTATTACCATGATACAAATCTCACCCATTCCCTCGATCGGCTCTTACGATCTGCGTGGGTAGAGAAGCAGCTGGTACATTCTAAGTTTTTTCTTTTCTCCCAGACCAGCATGGAAATCTAAATAAGATTTAAAATAAAAGAAAAATCAATGAAAGGTTTTATTGTGAGGCTAAAGTAAGACAAGTAACTTATTAAGACAAATTAAATAAGTCCAAACTCAAGTTGCGTCGTTTTATTACTGAGTTCCATTTACCACCTTCCGACTCCGTGATCAGACTCTGGACATCGTCTACCATAAAGTGCTCGTCAATAAAAACAAACGAGTTCTATTCAGTAAGATTACATTGTTTTATCAGTATATACCGAGTTCAGTCAATATCTCCAGGCTCCATCATCAGAACAGCTCATCAACTCCATAACATCGTGTTGTCATCCAAGTTACACACAAATGCAAAATTTCAGTTCAATTGATGGAGGATAATCGATGAGAAATTAGGTTGCATGATTTGACCTAAACACACATACAAGATACATTGCAAGTTAAATAAAAGCTTGTAAAAATCTTTTATACAAGATATATTGCAAGTAAAAAAAAACGGTTGACCCATGTGATATAGCTTACAGTAAATTATCTGTATATCTATCTGTGGCATTAAAGATCAAACTCATAATATCTTTTTTGCATCGAAATAAAAAACAAATGCAGATTTTTGAATAAAAACATCGATGAAGGAAGCAGTTCGCTTTTTAATCCATTATTAATGATCTTACCAATCTTATGTTCACTTACAAAATGGCCTGTCGAGATATGCTTTTAAATATATCTTTAGTAATGAGAAGCAAAATGCCGGAGCATATCGTCAGCGTCTGTCCGAATAGGGGTGTCACGTTCAGGACTAATATGATATTTTTTTTCAGGACAATTTCAATTTTTTGTTTGATTTATTCGGCCAAGTACTCGGCACCAATACTTGGCAGTTGAACCGAGTCATTTGGCCGAGAACGAGTACTGAAAAAGGTGCCGAGTATGCAGAGTACCGAGTTCGCTGTGTATGTACATGTGCATTGTAATTGAAATAAAGAAATAAAAACCGAGTACTCGGCCCATCCATAATTTTCACAGATGATGTATTTCTGTTGCAGATATAACAACAAATACGACAACTTAGCAACTTCGTGTGCGAGTCCGACTTGCACTTGGCTGGTTAATTTTAACCGATATACAACGTGGAAGGGACATAACTACGGATAACTATAGTATAATGATAATAAAATAACAGTAAAAACAAAAAAAGGCATTACCATAAGAAAGTGTGCAGCTGCCCGAAATATTTGTATGGGAATGTCGATTTTTTTTTTGTTTTTTGACTGTTTGGTTTTTAATTTTATTATGCTATATAACCTAGTATAGCTCGTGGTATGATTTATTACGCGTATGTCCCTTTAACGTTGTATAAAATAAATTATGATGCATATAGGCTATCACGATGGATAATCATGGAAAAAGAGAATTGAAATAGTTATTGGTTAGCTAGCCACATTGCTCATAGACATGATTCAGAATTTCGCCCATTCCCTCGATCGTCTTTTATCTTTAATACTCTATATACTATTTATACTCTACGTTTTTTCCCCAAACAGCAGGAAAGGAAGATATTATTTTATAGTACTGATTTTTTTTTCTACAACCAATATAGTTACGGCCATCCCTAGGTCGACGACGTCCGGCCTTGACGCGTTTCGTGCGCATGCGCTTGGTATTCTCCGGCCGTGGAAGCACAAAGGAATATATGGAGAACTGTAGACCTATTTTCGAAAAAGAGTCACAAAACAAACGATTTCTGTATCTGTATGGAAATAATATAAACATTCACTGTTTCTCCGTCAAAATATGACCCCCTGGCCACGACACGGTTAGCAAATGGCGTTCAACCGGTCGATTGCAGTTATTGGTCCAGTCCGGAAAACATTCAAAAATAATTTAGAAAAACATATGTCGTCCTATTATGATCTTTGTTGATCCGCAATCGACCGGACCAATAGCTACAATCGACCGGTCGGTCGCGATAGACCGGTTGGGCACCCACAGAAATCTAGAGTACTGTGGCATCTTTTAGAACATTATAAACGTTTGGTGAACAAACATGAAAAATGATCACGATAACTTTCTTTTTTGGAAATTGGTTAAAGAGGTATATAAGGTCTAACAAAATATACTGGAACTATTTTAAAGGTGAATTCAGCCCATGACACTGAGCAACTTTCCCCAAAGAACATATATCGAAATATGAAAAGTAAATGGTGGCCTGTCATACAAGTTGACCGATCAGCTGATCCGAGTTTGTATAGAAAGCCAAGAATATTTTTTCATATTTTGACATATGTTTCTTAGGAAAAGATGTTCAGTATCATCGACTGAATT
This sequence comes from Acrobasis consociella, assembly GCA_963555685.1. Taxonomy (NCBI): domain Eukaryota; kingdom Metazoa; phylum Arthropoda; class Insecta; order Lepidoptera; family Pyralidae; genus Acrobasis; species Acrobasis consociella. The sequence continues at coordinate 37,063,471 of OY743104.1, read as the reverse complement.
CACTCTTAAAATAGTTTCAGTATATTTTGTCATGTGGTTTCCGACAGAGTAGATTAGGGCCACTCCAAGTCCTCTCGTGGATGTCGTAGAAGGCGAAACAAAGCTTATAAACATCAATGAGACCTCTCCGATCCGTTAGGCCAGCGCCGAGGAGAGTGCAGGCCCAGTCCCTGGCTGCTCTAGCCAAGTATGGCTCTGGTAGTACAGAGAGGGTCGTGCTCCTGCAGTGAAGACAAAAAAAACTGATGATAAATATATTAATAACTTATAAAGATGCTGTTATAGTGGCTAAGCGGTTAAGGCACTGTCAGAGACACAAGTTCGATCCTCACCTGCTTCTGGTGAAGGAAAACATCGCGCAACCAACTTTCAGTATAGTTTGTTGGACCTTGTATATGTCGTAGTTATAATCCGTTCTTATTCAAAAACTCTAGCTGTTTGGCATTACAGCTCGGTTTTGTAAAACAGTTAAAAATTGTTCAGCTCGATTGTCAATGAGTTACGTAATTACGTTTAACAAAACAGCTAGCGTTGAGATGACATATAGACTAACCATTATTGAATAACTGCCTCCGTGGTGTAGTGGTTAGAGCGTTCTGCTCATACCCGTAGGTCGCGGGCTCGATTCCCGGCGGGGGCAACGACTTTGTGTTGTTGTCCTAGTTTGGTTAGGACATTGTAGGCTGATCACCTAATTGTCTGATAAGTAAGATGATCCGTGCTTTGGAGGGCAAGTTAAGCCGTCAGTCCCGGTTACTGTCTTTGACATTAGTCGTTACATAAAAACCATGTCAGAGGCCTTTGGTTTAAACACTCTGAAACTAGTGTTAGTCACTAACACACACGATAAGAAGAAGACCATTATTGAAAAAGACTGTGTATACATCGGCTCCACGGCTGTGCTGTGCGCCCTTGACGCGGGCTTGAGGCAGGTCGCGTACAGTTATAGCTTGAGGATGCCGGTGCATAAGCTCATGTTATACATTACAATAATACTTGCCGCAGCTGGCGGCTCTTCTGTGTTGTCCAAGGACCCCAAATTGAAAACCTCATAGAACTTGTGGCTTTTCAACCCCAATGCTTCATTTTTCATAAAATCAAACAATTGAAAAATTGCTTTTATATTGCGCAATTGCACGAGATTTTCTTACTTATATAACGTGTAAGGGACATACCGTAATAAATCAAACCATAGGCTATACTAGATCACTAGGCAAAAACAAAAAAAGCGGCCAAGTGCGAGTCGGACTCGCCCATGAAGGGTTCCGTAGTAGCAAATAACATAATATAAAAGTCTTGTAGTATGTTTTTTTAATTTTTATATTTGAGTTGATTGAATGAAAGGTAAACTGCTGTTTACGATTTATGACGTATTAAAAAAAAAACTACTTTCTAGATCTCGTTCAAACCAATTTTCGCTGGTAGTTTTCATGGTAATGAACAACATATATTTTATTTAGTTTTATCATTCTCTTATTTTAGAAGTTACGGGGGGGGGACACACTTTTTTCCACTTTGAAAGTGTCTCTCGCGCAAAGTATTCGGTTTAGAAAAAAATGCTATTAGAAACCTCAATATCATTTTTGAAGACCTATCCATAGATACCCCACACGTATGGGTTTGATGAAAAATAAATTTTTGAGTTTCATTTCCAAGTATGGGGAACCCCCAAAACTTACTGTTTTTTTCTATTTTTGTGTCAAAACCTTAATGCGGTTCACATAATACATCTACTTACCAAGTTTCAACAGTATAGGTCTTATAGTTTCGGAAAAAAGTGGCTGTGACATACGGACGGACAGACAGACAGACAGACATGACGAATCTATAAGGGTTCCGTTTTTGCCATTTGGCTACGGAACCCTAAAAAGATCTAGTATACATAATCAAATTAAAGTAACAGTCAAAAACAAAAAAAGAAATCAGGCACTAATAATAAGAATTTTACAAAAGCGTGCAGCCGCCCGAACAATTTGTTTGTGAAAGTCGATTTTTTTTTGGATTTTTGACCGTTATCTTATACCTTTAAACGAGCAATTCTTGTATATATATATATATATATTTATAAATTTCTGTGATCTCGAAAACGGCTCTAACGATTTCGCTGAAAATTTGTATATGTGGGTTTTCGGGTAAACACCCCCGAAAACCCCCATATACAAATTTTCAATCGATTCAATCGATCGAGATTAGTTTTATGTTTGGGAAAACGCGTGTTTTCGAGTTTTCATGCGTTTTTCTTTCCACGCAGAATATGGTCGCTAATTTCGTCGCGCCGACCGCCTTGTTTTTAGCTCAGCGGTTAAGGATACCGACCGCTAGAAAGAGTGTTACGGGTTCGAATCCCACTCGGTGACTTACTTTTGTTTTTTTTATGTTTATAAAATCAAGTTTATATATAATTTTTTGTTTTGTATTATTTATAGACAAGTTTAAAAAAATGTAGTTAATGTTTGAGATCTAACCGAGCAAAGCTCGATCGCCCAGGTACTTTTAACCTAGTATAGCGATCTAGTATAGCCCGTGGTTTAATGTATTACGGGTATGTATGTCCCTTCCACGTTGTATTATTGACATTGCCTTTAATTCTTTAAAACATTATTTATCAATGTTAATATTGCCGTGTGGTTTCCGGCAGAGTAGAATAGGTTATTAGGTAATTAAGTCTTTTCGAGGATGTCGTAGGAAGCGACTTAGGAAATACCTACAAGCTAACAATGCTTATAAACATCAATGACACCTCTCTAACCCATCTGGTCAGCGAGGAGAGTGTAGGCCAAGTCCTCTGGCTGCTCTGGCCAAGTATGTCTCTGGTAGTACAGAGAGGGTCGTGCTGCTGCAGTGGAGACTAAAAAGACCTCATCATCAGGTCTTTGATGATGATGGTCAATATTAAATATAATTAACTTACTTATTCCAACAAATAATAAATAATATTTCCATTCTTCTTCTTGTAGTGCCTTTCCATTACTGGATGTTGGCCGTCAGCTTCCCAAACTCCTCTCTGTCCGTTGCCAAGCGGAACAATTTCTCGACTTTAGTAATTCCGGTCCATTCTCTTAAGTTCCTCGGCCAAGATTCCCATATCAATCATCATATCAGCCACAGGAAGTCCACTGCTGGACATAGGCCTCCCCCAAGGATTTCCTCCGATCGGAAGCGGCCTGCATCCAGCGCCTTCCTGCAACATTGCGCAGGTCGTCTGACCATCTAGCAGGTGGGTGTCCTACGCTGCGCTTGCCGGTGCGTGGCCGCCATTCGAGAACCTTTCTGCCCCATCGGCCATCGGTTCTTCGCGCTACGTGCCCCGCCCACTGCGATATCAATCATTAATTACTTAATAAATGTATTTTTTACACATCTTAAGAGTCCCCTTACCCTAGACCAAACTACACTTTTCCATACAAACGTAGTCGTAAACGTTTTATTTCTAAACAACATGCCCAATTTCGGCAGCATTTTGTAATTTCAAAGATATTGCACATATCTAGGGATATAACTGGTTTTTACAGTCAAAATATGAACTTGAAATAGAATGTATTCTATTACACACTGTAGTGTGTTATATCACTTTTGACCATCAGTATGGGACATTCTTATATTTTCTTCCCAGTTTATAATTTTACAGCCCGGATCATTATAACCCTAGATAATTGTAATTGGTTTTAAATTTCAATTTTTTACCGAAATCTGACATGTGGTTTCAAAATAAAACGTAGACAACTTTTGTATGGAAAGTATTGATGCAGTTTTGTTTATATACGTTGTACGTAATTGAGGGCTAGTTTCTAATCGATACTTTGGAACGACAGTTCTGATAGGTACTTACATATTGTGATAAATAACTACTGTAAAGTGAGTTTGTTGTTATGTCAAGAAAATACTTAATCAATAGTCAATTCTTAACATTAAATTTAGCACATTAACATATCCGTCATGTTCATACGTTAAATTGCTGAATTATTCAACCGTTTTAAACGCTTCTCGTTTGACGCACATTTCAGTTCACATCCCTATTGTGAATTGGGCTGAAGAAAATTGTTCTGGATCAGTGGGTTAATAGGAAATAAGGCGCCGGTTCATTTTCGACAAGTCACTTCAATTTTTAATGTACCTAAAGTGTAAAAAAGGGACCCCTAATCCCCCTTTTATTACCCTACAACTATTTAAATTATACAGAAAAATCTTCATAAATAATGCTATTACAAAATATCTGAATGTTTCTTTGTTAACTTTGCTGCAAGTTTGCTTTGATTTCTCTACTATATGAAAAATAGTGAATCGTAAAATGTAATTTGTATGTAAAGTGGCAACTAGATGCACTTGTACTTATATTTATGTAACAACTTCGAACTTGTGACTTACAATTATAATCTGGATCTTTCCGTCTGTCTGTCTGTCACCAGGCTGTATCTCACAGTTGAAATTTTCACTCAGACGATGTTCTATCACCACAAAAACAGAATAAATTAAATAATTACTTAGTGTTCCCATATAACAAACGTGATTTTTATTATACCTACCTTCCTGCACGAGTCCGACTCGCTCTTGGTCGGTTAATTTATAAGGTATCATTATATATACTGAAACTATTTTAAGAGTAAATTTAGTCCGTAAAGTGAACAACTTTTCTTAAGGAGCATTATGTTCAAATCGGCTGATCGGTCAACTTGTATGGGAGGCCAAAAACTATTCTTCATATTACGATATTGTTGATTGGCAAAAGTTGTACAGTATCATGGACTGAACTCACCCTTAAAATAGTTTCAGTATATTTTGTTAGACCTTATATATAAACGCTTCAGTTCAGAAAAATTATTTATTTCATCGCACTATGTGTTTTTCTATTACTAATTAAAGTTTTCTGATTAGTTCGTTAGCTCTAGGACGGATATCCGCCGGAAGTTCTCGCTAGCGGTAGAAATAGCTGCTTTTCTAGAATAATAATAAACAATATAATATCATACAGATTGAGCTAGCGCCAAGGTAAGTTCGAGACTTGTGTTATGGAATACTAACTCAACGATACTATATTTTATAACAAATATAGATAAACATCCAAGTCTCAGGTCTATCTAAAAAAGATGATTTTCCGTCTTGACCTGATCGGGGATCGAACCCAGGACCTCCGGTGTGACATCGTGGCATGTTGACCACTTGGTCACAGATGTCGTTAAGTCCGAAGTCAGAAGTCAGAATGGCTAGATAGATAGATAGAAATAACATTATTCGAAGGACAAAAGCAACACAATAAAAAAATATAAACAAATTCTTAAAGTACAAATAAAAAATAAAGTTACTTGTCCTCCAAAATGCTACTTCTAACTATGTGACATGGCTTGACGACTGCCATGCAATGATGACATCCGGAACCAAAGGCTTATAATAAATAAATAAATAAATATATAGGGTAAAATTACACTGATTGAGTTAGCCCCAAAGTAAGTTCGAGACTTGTGTTATGGGATACTAACTCAACGATACTATATTTTATAACAAATACATATATAGATAAACATCCAAGACCCAGGACAATTTGAAAATGGCCATTTTACAACTTGCCCTGACCGGGAATCGAACCCGGGACCTCTGGGTGGCGGACTAGCATGGTGACCACTACGCCACGGGGGTCGTCATTATACGCTTATACGTGCCTTCCGAAGCATAAAGGAGTTCAAGAAATTTGTGGTCACCCATCTGAGTGCGGACTACGTCTAGCCTCACTTTACTCGCGAAAGCGCTAGGAATGCGCACTCCCGCCAGGCCACCGACGGGCCCAACACGCACTTGGCCGGTTATTATTGTATGTAATATTCGTTATAAATTATTAAAATAATTTACTACCTGGACAATAATGACGATTCGATTGCGTCTCATTTGTCTCAGCAGCTCGGATGCTGCGGTGGAACATACATAAATATCCGCATACATACATACTTACATAATATACATAGACTGTGCACACCATAGATTTAGAAGGTATAAGATGGATATAGAGCATTGTAAAATGTGACCAGAAACGAAATATTTCTGTGTAACTTTTTATGGGTTGTATTTGTACCTAATACACAAACTATGGGTAAAGCATTACGATACCATCTTTCCAGTATAAGATAACTTATAAATTAACACAGTTTACAATTTGGAAAATCAAATTTTCGTGTAACGATGTTCGAGCAAGGGTGACAAAGGCTGACATGTTTTGTATGAAAACTTGTCTCATTGTCAAATTGATGCTATCTCTTTTGCTCTTATAAAGATGACACTTATCATATTATCTGTCGCACACGGCTAATGTGTTCTTTTTACGCAGTAAAAAAATTCTACTTCTATGGTGCACACAGTGGAAATTTCGATTTAAATTATACATTGAGATAATAAATTGGAATTTCAAAAGTAATAACGAAAACACTGCCTGATAATAAATAAGTGCCAGCATATTTAAAAAAAAAATACAAAAGAGCGCCAAAAATAAACGTCAAAAAATGCAAGATGGCCGGCGCCGCTGCGTTGCGACCTCGGTAGATCAGGAAGTGCATGTAATACCAATGAACTCTTCAATGCTACCCACTTTAAGGTGAATCCTGGTTAACAAATATGCATCTTGATTCTTGGTATTTATACCTGGGTATGATTGTTGCCCTTTACGTGAGATGTTCGTTAACTTTGTTGCAATAGGCTGATGCAATGTAGCATTTGGAATGTTGCAACTTTAGTTGTAGTCATGGACTGACATAGATTATATAGACCAGCTATCTTAAACATTGGCCATTGTTCTATTTTTAAATAAATGACGTATTTAATTGTCAATCACTGATACTAAGTTAACTATTTCTTTACACTTTGCCATATTGCTTGAACTATTCTTAAATTAAGATTTTACGTTTTTAAGACACACCAAAGCGTTTTTAGTTATATATATCAAGTTTTCATACGGTTTTCACTTTAAACCGTCAAAACTACTAGGCGCGAAGTGAAGTTTCGGAGATACATAGTTTCAAACCGTACAAAAAGTGATAATATGTGCTGGTCTTCTCTAGTACTTTAGTACATTATAGCTCTTTGGTTTTAGTGAACTAGCTGGTATGAATGTAAAATCTAAATAATAGTTGAATATTAAGTATTGCCCAACATTTATCGGTTATTTTGAGTTTCCTTAATAGCTACTGGTAGTTGGGACGTACATAGGTTTCGGCTAATTATGAATAAATAAACGAATTTGTAATTGCACATAAAGAAGACAAGTTTGGTAACAAGGTTTTGTAATCTGGCAAAATAGGTAGGAACTAGTCATTCGAGGAGGTCTGGGCAAATATAGCAGGTAAACTTTTAATCATCAACATCATCAGTTCTTTTTGTCCACTGTAGGAGCACGACCCTCTCTGTATTACCACAGCCATACTTGGCCAGAGCAGCCAGACGACTTGGCCTACACTCTCCTCGTTAGAGAGGTCTCACTGACGTTTATAAGCTTTGTTTAGCTTGTATTTCCTAAATTACCTTCTGCGACGTAAGAAAGCCATGTGGTTTCTGGCAGAGTAGCTCTCAGCGTGTCTTTTGCTGCCCCTATAACTTCTTTTACCACACCGGCACTGAAAATAAATAAATTAAAAGATGTTATGGCTGTTCTAATGTCAATGGAATAATCACGATTAAAGTATTTTTTTTTTATCGCGGAAACGATAACCGATAAACATCATCTCAGTAACTAACCATAACAAATACTTATAACATTTAGTTACACGTGTTTTTTTTATGTGTAGTTTTTTTTTAAATCGGTAGTAATGATTTAGCGGGTAACAGAATAAAATTTGGGTAAAAAATTGCCTTCCTCATACTTTACAGTTAGTTTACGTAATAATTTTAGTTTTTTTTTCAATATATGTTCTTGATATCCAATATGTTAATATTAGAGATTTTTGGTTTGTTGTTTTATAGTATGATTTATAGTAGTTAAATGAAGTAGTAGTGTGCATAAGGAGCTCGGTGGACTAGCTGGAGTGAGCATTACTAGCCTTTTCGCAAGTGTTGGTTTTTGATTTGGTTTTATGCGTTCGGGCGATATTAGGCTTCGGTTAGATCATTAAAAAGTATTGTACACGTATTTTATTTCTCTTAATAAAAAAAAATACGTATAGATACATCACATTTAAATTTCGTATGACGTCACTGACGGACAGGTACGATTTTCACATTGCGGTGACGTCGCAAGCCCCCCCCCCTCCACTCCAGAATTTTGATAATCCGTGTTTATGATTTTTCTTTTGTGGTAAACTGAAAGTTGACTGGTAGATAATGCTATTAGCATTAAGTCCGCCTTTTGTACCATATTGTTTTGGTGAATAAAGTTTAAAGTACCTGGGCGACCGAGCTTTGCTCGGTTACATCTCAAACATTAACTAATTTTTTTTAAAACTTGTCTAAAAACAATGCAAAATAAAAAATGATATACAAACATAAACATAAAAAAAAAACAAAAGTAAGTCACCGAGTGGGATTCGAACCCGTAACACTCTTTCTAGCGGTCGGTATCCTTAACCGCTGAGCTAAAAACAAGTATGTTTTCCCAAACATAAAACTAATCTAGATCGATTGTTTACCTCCGAAAACCTCCATATACAAATTTTCAGCGAAATCATTAGAGCCGTTTTCGAGATCACAGAAATTTATAAATATATATATATATATATATATATATATATATACAAGAATTGCTCGTTTAAAGGTATAAGATAAAATAAAATAGAGATACAGGTCCATTATTTTTGGGTAATCTAAAATAAGAAGTTATTACCATTACACTTATCTGACCCTATCGTCACCCCTGAGATCCCAATATGTTTACTAGATGTTGTAAAAGTCGACTAGTTAAATCACTAAACACAAGTATAAAATACCTCAAGCTGCAACTGCATTCTCAAGCATAGTTAATATAATAATATATAATATAATTTCTGATCACTGACGCCTGCCCGTCAAGGAGTATTACAAGCTTTACAAATGAAAAAAATCCTCATAATCAAGTGACATTTGGGCACAATAAAAAGCGTAAACGCATATGCAGCAAAGGCAAGATGGCGTCTGCTTGCGCCGGCGCGGGCGTCCGTGAACCTGCGCTAAATTTACACAAGACGCGTCATCCGGTGCGGCGCCATAGAGTAACGGCTGCAGAAGAGCTTGATGTCCTAGCATGAGAAACGGAATAGTGAAGAATTTTGTGGTAAACAGTTATTCGGCCAAGTATATTTCGGTCTATTGTTGTGAGCTCGGAGTAAACAGTAATGGCGGTTACTCATGTTAAGCACACTTGGGTGAGAGCCACGCTATGATTGGTGGAGTATAATACAGGGTTACTTTTTAAACACCGACAACACTTTTGGAGCAAGTTCACTCCGTGATACTGAACTGCTTTCCATAGAAGGCCATAGAAGGTCAGCCAAATGAAAATTTTATGGAAAAAACGATTTTTTAGAAGGTGTTCCATATATTTTTTTATAGAAAATAGTATAATATTATGGTCTTTACTTGCTCCATCAATATCACTGTGTTCTGATTTCGATGCGGCTTTCAAGTAAATGTCAAAGGACTGGCTCTTCTGCAACCTCCCCGTTGGGCGAGTAAGAAGCAGTGCGAAGGTCAGCACACTGCGTGTTTGCGCATGATTATTGCAGACAAACGAACAGAAATACAGACGCGCTCTGACGCGGCTGTGATTTCATAGCTTAGCGTTTTGTTTTTCGGTCTACTGGGGGACTTTAATGACTTTGATTTATGTGTTTCAGCTCTTTAAGGGCATAATGAAATCGTCCGCCCATGCTGTCAAGTACATGAATGCAGTTGTTTCAATATATCTTGTCTATCCTATCAGACACATAGGGTAACTTCTTCTTATCGTATGTGTTAGTGACTAACACTAGTGTCAGAGTTTTTAAACCGCCTTAAAGGTCTCTGACATGGTTTTAGGTAACGACCAATGTCAAAGACAGTGACCAGGACCGACGGCTTAACGTGCCCTCCAAAGCACGGATCATCTTACTTATCAGACAATCAGCCTACAATGTCCTAACCAAACTAGGACCTCCTAGACCTCCAGGTATGAGCCGAACGCTCTAACCACTACACCACGGAGGCAGTTAAGTTAGTTACATAGGGTAAGAAACACATTTTGTTTCGAAAAGCCTGTGCTAAAAAGCAAGCAGTATCGTTTCGAAGTCTTGTTCGCTTCCGTAGTCTTCTCCAAAACATAAACTGAGAAATAACCCGAAAGCTTTACCACCATAGGGTTTTTTACTTGATTAACCTCTCGTATTTGCATAGATCAACGTGTGAATGCTTATCCTTTATTTAATTGTTATCACAGAATTAATATAATAGTATTACATACAGAACGTAATCCCTTTAGTTCCCGCATAATATGCGTTCCACGCGTTCTCGCCTCCTTATCCTAGACCAAAATACAATTTTCCATACAAACGTAGTCTACGTTTTATTTCGAAACGACATGCCCGATTTCGGCATAATTTTGTAATTTCGAAGATATTGCAATTATCTAGGGTAATAATTGGTTTCCGACGGTAAAAATATGAACTTGAAATAGAATATAGTGTGTTATATCATTTTTGACCATCAGTATGGGAAACTTCTTAATCGTTATATTTTCTTTCCAGTTCATAATTTTAATGTAGGAAACCAGTATTACCTTAGAAAATTGCAATTTCTTTAAAATTATCAAATTTTACCGAAATCTGATATGTGGTTTCAAAATTAAACGTAGACTACGTTTGTATGGACAAGTCTAGGGTAAGGGGATTCTTAAGAGTCCGGCGACCCTAGACTTCTCCATACAAACGTAGTACACGTTTAATTTTGAAACCACATGTCAGATTCCGGTAAAAATTGGTAATTGTAAAGAAATTGCAATTATCTAGGGTTTCCTATACTAAAATTATGAACTGGGACTATAAGGGGACTCTTAAGCGGGCTGCCTGCCGCCTCTTCAAGGCGAGAACGGGGGTCGGGGATGCGTATTGCGCGGTTCCTTAGGGGATTCCGTTCTGTATGTAATACTTATATTAATTCTGTCCTATTGTCAAGAAATAAATACTACTATTGTGTCTGATATTTCGGCATAAATGGCTATATGCGGTCATGTACTTAAAAAAAATTCATCTATCCTTATTTATTGATTTATAAAAATATTTAATGACCACAATGGTACAATAGGTAAACTTAATGATAATGCATTCTCTACCAGATAACCTGTAGGAAATAAAAAAATCCTACTGTTCGTGTTCGAGCCATAAGGTTCAGATTGGCCCTTTTCTGGGATTTTAAATAACATAGCACGAGTCTTGAAATTACATTATATTAATTTTTACATGCACATCGTTTAAAAGGCTTGTTTGATGCTATAGGTATGTAATGTACATGCTTAACATTTTTTACTTGCCGTGTGGTTTCCAGCAGAGTAGTCAGGGGCCAATCCAAGTCTTCCCGTGGATGTCGTAGAAGGCGACTTAGGAAATACAAGCTATTCAAAGCTTATAAACATCACTGAGACCTCTGCAACCCGTCTGGCCAGCGTGGAGAGTCTACGCCAAATCCTCTGACTGCTCTAGCCAAGTATGGCTCTGGTAGTACAGACAGGGAGGTGGAGGGTGTGTGTGGAGACAAAAAGACCTGACGATGATAATTATAATATTTTAACTAAATAACCGTTAAAGGAGCAACAGTTCGCAAGTCGACTACCAACACCCTACTGACGCAGTAGTTAGACCTTCACAGCACTATCAGAGACCAGGGTTCATTCCACTTCCCGCGTTACTCGTAATCTGTAAATCGTATGACTAACCCGCCCGCTATTTCCGCCGCCGTCTCTAATTTTAACCCTACACCCTCCGTGGAATAAAGTTGTCCGCGGACAAATGTCGAGTCTGCAGAAATTAATCTACCGAGTGCAGTAGCGTGCATTCCATACAGACACGTAGAATTTGTCTACCCTGTGGCACCCTAATATAATATCGGATACTAGCGACAAATATATTTTGCTGGATATGCAGCCGTTCTCGTAATTTAGGTAAGACTGTTGCCTACCCTGTTAAAAATATTTGTGCACGTCACTGACCGAGTGTGGTCGATGCACAATGTACATACTTGATGTGGGGTCAATATTGATTAGTTTTACGATGGGAAATTCTATATACGGAGCATTACTGTTGTTCCGTGTGGGTTCGACCTCATTGTCATCATCATCAGGTCTTTTTAGACTCCATTGCAGGAGCGCGACCCTCTCTGTACTGCTAAAGCCATTTTTGGCCAGAGCAGCCAGAGGATGTGGCCTGCATTCTCCACACTGGTCAAAAGGGGTATGAGAGGTCTCACTAAAGTTTATAAGCTTTGTTTAGTTTGTTGTGGGTTCGACCTAGAATAAGACTACTCCGAGTGAAAGGCGTTATCGCCTCATCGGGACCCCATCGGGCTTATGCCCGATAGCATTTGAAGAGCCTACGTTGTTCTGTCTAGCTGGAGCAGGAGCGTATTTTTAAACGACGCGCTTATATAAGGTCTAACAAAATATACTGAAACTATATTAGGGGTGAATTCAGCCCGTGATAGGGGACAACTTTTTCCAAGAAACATAAATGTTGAAATATAAAAAGTGATTTTGATCAGCTGAACATCCAATTGCTGTGGTATCGAGACGGCGGCGGGCGCAATGCATGAATGGAATCATTGGTGCCATGTTTGTACGATGCGCCATATCTGTACTTTATTTACGTTGTGTAGGGCTCGTGCTGCATCCTTTTATTATTTTAGGATCTGACATCCGATTGGTATTGAGGAGGCGCTGGGCTTTAGCACCGACTGCTTCGTAATGCTTGATTGAATCATTGGCGGCATATTTTTTGTACGACGCGCTATCTGTACTTTATTTACTTTGTGAAGGGCTCGTGCTGTAAGTATCCTTTTATTACGTTAGGATCTGACATGTTGCAATGGTTTAAAGATGGTGCAGGGTTTTAGCGAAGTTTGCTTTGAAATGCTTGACTGAATCATTCATCATTACCATTTCAGCCGCATAACGTCCACTGCTGGACATAGGCCTCTCCCAAGGATTTCCAAAATGACTGATCTAGAACGGTTTTCATCCAGCGCCTTCCAGCGACCTTGTCAGGTTGTCGGACCACCTTGTCGGTGGGTGTCCTACGCTTGCCAGTACGTGGTCGCCATTTGAGAACCTTTTTGCCATCGGCCATCGATTCGTCGCGCTATGTGAATCATTGGCGGCATATTTTTTGTACAACGCGCCATATCTGTACTTTATTTACGTTGTGCAGGGCTCGTGCTGCATCCTTTTATTATATTTTTAGGATTTTACATCCGATTGCAGTGGTATAGAGACGCAGGGTTTGTATTAAGTCTGCTTTCGTCAAGCATGACTGAATCAGTTGCCACAGTGATATAATTATTATCCCTTGAAGAGTGACATAGGTTTTGAGATAAAATAATTAATTTTTGAGTTTCTGGACTTGATTTTGATGTATTTGTCATTTGAAAACTAAAAACGGCCAAGTGCAAGTCGGACTCGCACACTCCTTACTGAGTACATAATTATTTTTATTTTACTTTTAGTATTTGTTGTTATGGTGAAACACATCATCTGTTAAAATTTCAACCCTCTAAACCAAAAAAGTGTCTGGACATACGGACGGACAGACAGACAGACAGACATGACGAATCTATAAGGGTTCCGTTTTTGCCATTTGGCTACGGAACCCTAAAAAGAACAAAAAAATCATTGGCAACAGGCAAAAAACTTTACGTCTTAATATGCCTTTAGATTAGTGACACAAGCTGCCTAAAACATTTCGATCTCCCATAAATAATAAATACGTAATAAGCGTGTATTTTTAAGGAAAATCGCAAAATACGGAGCAAATAAAATCCAAGTATTGATTCAGATTGGTTGATTGCATATGTTTATGCGATTCAGTGTTTACAATGTCGGCTCGTCCCTAGATTTAGAGATAATATTGTTAGAGGGGTTAATGCACCGCGGGTCCCTAACCTTGAGTGGTATTTAGCTGCGGCGCACACTGACATGGTAAAACGATCGAATTAAACGGACAATGTCTATCAGTGTTGCCAGTGTGATTTCCCAAAAAAGGCCAGTTGGCTTTCTGAAAAGGTAGGGTTTTTAACTTCATGGTTCAGAAAACCGTACTTTATTGGTACGTGGCATCGCTGGTGTCTATGCAAACCATGAAATTTGAGGGTAAAAGATGCAAACATGCACAACTGTTACCTATAGCAGTAGAGTGCAGACCCTGAAGAAAACTTTAGATAAGCTATTTTAGCGCAAACCTCATGTTTGATGTGTTTACGCAGCTTGTCTCTAGGAGAACATTATCCACATCGGCACTTTGGGTTCGGTTCGTCATTACATCAATCTTATACCTTTAAACGAGCAATTCTTGTATGTATGTATATATATATATTTATTTATAAATTTCTGTGATCTCGAAAACGGCTCTAACGATTTCGCTGAAAATTTGTATACGGGGGTTTTCGGGGGTAAAAATTCTAGATTAGTTTTATGTTTGGGAAAACGCGTGTTTTTGAGTTTTCATGCGTTTTTCTTTCCACGCAGAATATGGTCGCTAATTTCGTCGCGCCGCGACCGCCTTGATTTAGCTCAGTGGTTAAGGATAGCGACCGCTAGAAAGAGTGTTACGGGTTCGAATCCCACTCGGTGACTTACTTTTGTTTTTTTTTATGTTTGAGTTTATATATTTTTTTTTATTTTGCATTGTTTTTAGACAAGTTTAAGAAAAATTAGTTAATGTTTGAGATGTTACCGAGCAAAGCTCGGTCGCCCAGGTACTGTAAACTTGATTCGCCCGCGAATTGTGAACTTGCGGACCCCATACTACAGTAACCTCTTGACCGATATGGCTTATGTTCGTGAACTACCGAATTGCTACAATAAAGATGAGTAATTGATCTGTAACATAGGATCCTTGCACCCATAAATTTAACCGCGAGTTGCTGATAATAAAAGGCCTAATCACTGCAAATTCTAAACTCAACGTAATAATCAAACATCAGGAAATAAGTAAAAAGTATTAAGACAGCTTTCAATATTTTTTGATGCTAGTCTGTTAAATCTATGAAGAGCAGACATTTTTCATTTTGACAGAAGAACATCTTAAAATGGAAGCTTTGTAAATACAAAGCTACCACTTTAAACAATGCAAAGAAATAAAATTATAACTGATTTTAAAAGAGCAGATTTTTTTTACAAAATTTTATTTATGTATCTTAGTCAGCTTTCCATAATATTACCAAAACTAGGACATAGGTATACTAAATGAATAGTAATAATAAAAATAGGCACAAATTACACTGATTGAGATAGCCCCAAAGTAAGTTCGAGATTTGTGTTATGGGATACTCACTCAACGATACTATATTTTATAACAAATAAATAAATAGATAAACATCCATGATGCAGGAAAATTTGGAAAAGGCCATATTCCAACTTGCCCTGACCGGAGATCGTGCCCAGAACCTCTGGGTGGCGGACTAGCATGGTGACCACGGAGGTCGTCATAAGTCAATAGTACCTTAGTTTTCTTAACTCGACTATAGTCGCAGGATGCGTCTAATATCATCAGTATACGCGCTCCTCTTTCTCCCTTATCCTTGAAAAGTGACATTGAGCATTGACCTTGCATGCGTCGTAACATAGGATCCTTGCACCCATAAATTTGGCCTTAAATTAAAGTGACATTTTTATTACAGTCGGGAACGTGTTCATTATGAAATTGTGATTCTGAATTCGAGTTTGGATTTTAATTTTCGCTAAATTGTGATTTATATGTGAAGAGTAAAGGGTGAAATAATTTTGCCGTTTATTCTGATAAAGCTTTTTCAACGAAAAAATATTAGAAATTTGGATTGGGTAGCCATTACAAGTTTAATCGTTTAAAATTGTACAAAAAACATAAAATACTGCAAATCGATTTACTTGCATTCACTTGTAACGTAAAACCCTTGAAGAAATATGTAAATTCGGTTAAATAACATTATGGTTTTGTAGATATTTGTGTAAATAAAAATATTTTAAACTTCACGAATTTTGGTGACGAAATATTACCAAAAGCAAAATATTTGGTACTATACACGATAGTACCTATATAATAGGTGGTCAGACGACCTAAGCAAGGTTGCAGGAAAACGCTAGAGGCAGGCCACATCCGATCGGTCGTTTTGGAAATCCTTGGGGGAGACCTATGTCCAGCAGTGGACTTCCTGTGGCTGTTGAGATGATGAAACGAGACCATAAATCGTAGAGATCAGGAAAAAACAAGATTTAACGAATTCAGTTTTAGAGAATTTTTCAAACAAAAAATGCCAAAGTTAATAAAAATAAAAACGTAATTTTTTTTGCTTCTTTATTCACATTATTAAATTTTTCTTTTCGCTCATTAGCAAATAATGACAAAGAATCAGCGCATTTAAATTTTACGTGACGTCACGATTGGCTACGAGTTTTAACCAACGGTGATGTAAATCACCCCCACTCCGAAACTTCGAAGCGCTGTATCTTCGTGTATTTTGACTAATTTGCTAAACGAAAAAATATGGGTCCTTTATTTTTGGATCATCCAGTTGACGGACTAAATAAAAAATATATTTTGACTCTTTCTACATCTCTATTGCAAAACGTTTATTGTAAGATCAGTGTTCGCAGGCTGACCTGTTGTTTGTTCGTTAGAGCTATTTACTTTAAAATCTGTACAAACGGGAAGATTTTGTTAATAAGGCTGATTTTAACAAACTTTTATTAACTAACTTGCAATGTATGTATTATGTTCAAGTTAAATCTTGCAACTAAATTTTCAACCAATTTGCTTGCAAACTTATGTAATTCAGATGACAATACAATATTATAGAGTCAATGAGCTGTTCTGATGATGGAGCTGAGAGATATTCGATAGAACTCAGTTACAAAACAGCATAGCCTCATTAAGTACGACTTAGTTGATTTGTCTTGACGAGCACTTCATAGACTATGTCTGGTAAGTATGATAGTTTATTTTTCCTGATGTCGTAGAGCAAGTACAAAAAGAGGAAGCACATAAAACAACTGCAGCTTGTTTGTTTTTCGTGTATGTAAGTCAACACTGGTGTCAGATTTTTTAAGCTGCCTAAACGCTCCTGACTTTGCTCGACGACTGCCATACAATGATGACAGCCGAGACCAACGGCTTAATGTGCCTTCCGAAGCACGGAGGAGCTTGAGAATTCTACTTGTGTTCACCCATACAGATGCAGACCATACCCGGTGTCACTTAACTTGCAAAAGCTCTAGTAATGCTTACTCCGGGTCACCGAGCTATTCACTATCATACTAAACGTGGCCTCTGGGTTTTACCTTACGGCCTTAGGCCCTGTCTAACACGTCAGGGACACAGTTATCCGTGCGCTTCGCAGTCGACTTGTTGACAATGTAAAGTAGCGCGTCTGCAAAGCCCCACAAAGATTATTCCAGCTAAAGTTAATGATCTGCCTCAGCAAGGGCGTTTGGGATATATTTGTTGACGCGGCAAAAATAACGTGAGCTTGTTTTTAACTAAAAAGTAATAATTAATACTAACTGAATTTTAAATACTAAATATATTCGTGCCGTGCCGTATTTTCCGGCAAAGTAGGATAGGGCCACTTCAAGTCCTCCCGTGGGTGTTGTAGAAGGCGACTTAGGAAATATAAGCTAAACAAAGCTTATAAACATCATTAAAACCTCTCCAACCCGTCTGGCCAGCGAGGAGAGGCCAAGTAGTCTAGCTGATATGGACAAGTATGACTCTGGTAGTACAGATAGGGTCATGCTCATGCAGTGGAGGTCGAAAGACCTTATGATGATGATGGCGATGATAAATATATAGGGACAAATTGAAACTTCGATAACTCCAAATTTAATAATGGATAGCGAAATAACCGAGGGAAAGAGCGGAAAATGCGAATTATAAAATCATTTCACATATAATATTTTTTACTATGCGGATTGTCGTTTTATTATAAGCTTTTATTTAATTTCACCGGTCTCGTTGTCTGTCTGCCTGTCATCAAATCTTTGAGTAAAAGACCCACTTCCCGGTTTCCGATTGAGCTGGAGATTTGCACGCATACGTATATCGCGTGACGCGTGACAATGCGATATTGTGATGACTTGGAGCTGATCTGATGATAAAGACGGATGGTTAGTGGCATCTTTGTGATAAAACAACATAACCCCACCGAGTTTGGGCTCGATTGATTCTTGTGTCTCTTGAAGAAAACTTTAACCTTTTTAGGTCTTTGTTATAGTTAAACCTTGTTTTAAACAATTATTTCATACTAGCCGAAGCCCGCGACTTCGTTCGCGTGGACTTTATGTCTCTGGAAAATGCTCATCAGGCTGAACAACTTTTACTAAGGCGGCATTTTTATATCTCTTATAGTTTAGCTGGACCATTATGGTTCTGCATCAGGCGTTCCATTTTCCAAAATCATTTATGCCCTATATGTGGCCCAGGCTATATAAAAAAAAAAATTCATTAGAATCCGTCCAGTATTTCCGGAGATTAGCGTGTACAAACAGACAAACAGACAGACATTTTTTTTTAAATTCTTACTCTATTACTATGTCTCCATCGCCCCCAATATTTTTTTTGGAAATATATTGAATGTACAGGCACACTTTTTTTACTGTTTTATTATATGTATAGATTATTCAATATCCAGCCGCTCTAGATCGGTCTTTTTGGAAATCTTTGGGAGAGGCCTATGTCCAGCAGTGGACGTTATGCGGCTAAAATGATTATGATGATGAGGATTCAATATCACGCCAAACGTGGTGTTTGGGTCTTACGGCCCTGGGCTCTGTCCACCCCTTTCGGGATAAAGACGTGATAATTAATTACGGTCTGTATATCTGTATTTTTCGATGTCTTTTTTCCGCAGCTTAGGATTAAATGTTCTTTAATAAATAAATAAATAAATAGGGACAAATTACACTGATTGAGTTAGCCCCAAAGTAAGTTCGAGACTTGTGTTATGGGATACTAACTCAACGATAACAAATACATATATAGATAAACATCCAAGACCCAGGACATATTGAAAAATGCCATTTTCCAACTTGCCCTGACCAGGAATCGAACCCGGAACCTCTGTGTGGCGGACTAGCATGGTGACCACTAAACCACGAAGGTCGTCAAAATAATACTATAATACCTATGACGTTTTATGTAAGTAAAAAAGCACTTCATGTATAATGAGCTAAAAGGCAAAGCGGATTAACATAAAGCCTTTGTTACCACACTAATACTGTAATAAGTATATTACGCGTATGAATAACCACAAATGCAAATAAGTCCATTGTAAGGTGCTGATCGTGATAGCGTGTTTATCGGTGGATTTTGTTTGCGTGGTGTTTGTGTTGATGGACGGACGCCCTTAGCTGTAGGTCGTAGGGCGTTAAACTGGGCGGATGGATATCTACCTACGACCAGGTAGAATCCCATGCTGGTCTGGGAGAAATAAAAAAAAACTTAGAATGTACCAGCTGCTTCTCTCCCCACGCAGACGCGTAAAAGCCGATCGATGGAATGGGCAAAAATGCAAATCATGTTAACAGGCGATGCGGCTAGCAACCCATCACTGTATTGATTGCTTTTCCATCTTCTCGCCCACCATGACGCTAAAAGTGCCTTTTGGGTCTTGCGGCCCTGGGCTCTGCATAGAGCCGCAAGACCCAAAATGCTCTGTCTGCCCCATTAGGGATAAAGACGTGATAGTATGTATGTATGTAAGATAGCGATTTTACCCCTATTTTGCCGACTTTACCCCTATTTTGCCGACTTTACCCCATTTGGCCGACTTCACCTCCATTGGCCGATTTTACCCTATTTGGTCGACTTTACCCCATTTTGCCGTGTGGCTTCTGGCGTAGAATAGAACCACTCCATGTACGCCTTTTATCTACATGAAGAGATATGGTGATTCCAAGGTCGGAAGCCACATAGCAAAATTTTAGATATACCTAGCCAAATGTAATCAATTTAATAACAATATAATATTAACTAAATAAAATACAAACTAAAATTAAAACAATCTTAAATTTATTAAAAATTACTTATATGATGAGGCCAAATCACTGCCGTCACAAGGAAAGTACCCAAAAGGCTGGCAATATTTCCGCGTTGGATAGCAATACTTAAACGCTGTCCGAAATGCGCGCCCGCCCTTGGGTCCCCCTAGACATCGATCAGGCGTGCGGAAATTTCCTTAAAAAATAGCTTTTCTTAGTACATAAGCAAAGTATGAATGTTTAATTTGGCTAGCTATTAAATCTGATTGTTTATTGAATGATCAATCAAACTTTCATCATCCTCCCGTATTCCCGGTTGCATCCTCAGAGGTAATGCTTCAGAGCCCGGGTCCGTTACCTATTATAAAACCTAGGTTAGGTTAGGTTAGGACCCCGTGCTCTGAATTTGACAAGGTTACTGGTTTTTACACAAGGCGACTGCTTCTGACTTCCGCAACCTAAAGGGTAGACCTTGCGTTTACTCAAACGTATCCCAAGATTGATGCTCAATCTTGGGATTGATGCTCAATCTTGGGATACGTTTGAGTAAACGCTAAATGGCGTTTGGGATCTTCCGAAATTCGGAATCATCTTTCTTTTTGGATAATCAGGTGATTAAAGCCTACCATATGCAACATTTCACATTGTATGCTTTCCAGTGGGATTCAAACCCACGACCGGGCGACCTCCGGGACAGAAGGCGAACGCCTTGACCACTGAACCACGGAGGCAGTCTGTTTCAAGCAAACCTAAGCTAGCAATAAAATTCTCATAGTATGCAACCCGTTATTTTTCTCAAGAAAGAAAAAGCAAATATGCAGTGTAATGCAAACAAAAGGTAATCAAGTTAATACCTTACAGACAAACAGACAGACATAAGGCAAACATGTACGAAGGATTTCTTCATATTTATGTAAATATTAATAAAAGTATAGTGTAATCGGTTTTTACTGCGTATTTTTTTCCTTTCATAACAAAAGATTAATATTTGTTATGTACATGAAAATGTATATTTAGAAAGACTTCATTAAAATCTTCCTGAATATACATTAATGTTAATATTATTTTGAGTTTAAGAAAAAACTCAAGATGGTAGTGAGCCGGCCCAGGCATCTCGTTTGCCCGCTGAACCTCTTACAGTACCTACTAACTTTAAAAAATTATATGATTCAATATATTTTTTATTTTTTATTTTTGAAACAAAGTTCCTTTTCGGATGGTACGGACTTGGCAGATGGCTAGGCGAAGAATGGTTTAAGATTTTTCCGACACTTATCTCTGTCACGAACTTTTTAGGAGCTGGAATTTTATGGTTGTTTTTACTCGTTTCAATATTTGTAACGTCGTTCCAACCAAGTGTTCCACGACACTTAGTCTTTTTAGTTACTTTTGGCTTACTATAGGGGCCGCCATATTGAATTTATTGTGACGTCATATATAGCCTTTAACGTAGCGTACAGCCTAGACACTTCCAACTATACCCGATGGATATTATAGAAGATACGTGGGTACAGACGAATATACATACACACATATAGTACCTATATATACATACATGTTCCGTTCTTGCCTTACACAGACGACTGCAGGCACCTCCAGCCGCCCTCCACAAGGCGAGAACAGAGGAGAGGTGCGGGGACGGGGAACGAGGACGCATATTGCGGGGGACCTTAGGAATCTTAGGATATTCCGATCTGTTGTAATGATAGGTACTTATATTCATTCTGTGACATAGCTGCGAAAGACATAACCCTCCTTTTCACAAGCTTCACCGCTGTCGGATAAAAAGTGGGATGCTTGACATTTTTTTTATGAATAATTACATAGGTACCCACATAATATCTTGCCTGTTTCCCACAGGGGTAGGCAAAGACTATAGACCTCCACGCTACGATCCTGACAGACCTCTTTTACTTCATCTTACTAAAAAAAAACATCATCATCATCATCATCAGGTCTTTTTGTGTCCACTGCAGGAATACAAGCCTCTCTGTACTAAAAGATACTAATGCCAGAGCAGCCAAAAAACTTGGCCTACCCACTCCACCCTGGCGTCTGGGTTGGAGAGGTCTCATTAATGTTTAAAAGCTAATATAAATAAAAGAATATAGATATTTAATAACACTTGTAATAAAAGTTACCCGCATTCCCCAAATTATATAATCACCCAAATACCGAGGCCGCCTTATCAGACCCGCTATCAATGTAGGTCAACGTGTTAAGGCAATGTTTGTGCTCAAAATGCATCGCAAATACTACATGACCGACTTTTTATCGTTTGCTCTGCTGGTTCCTTGTTTGTGTACGGCGACCTTTAGATTGCGGGGTTTGTGGCTTCGGTAATTGATAAAATATTTATTTTGTACAACTGTCACGCAGATATTACAATGCAAAAGAAATTACGACAAAATTTTGATATGAATTTAGCTCACATCACAGGCACTTCATAGGAGCGGAGTTTCATTTATTTCTACTATTACTACAAACGAAACTGTGCATCCGTGTACACGTCAATGTGTGTGTCCAACGCATGCGACAAGGCGAGAACGGGGGAGAGGTGCGGAAACAGTGAACGAGGACGCATATTGCGAGGGACTCTAGAAGTTTCCGTTATATATGTAATACTTATATTAATTTAGTATGTGTGCCGCAGAAATAGGCTACAGCTTAGCACAACCTTGCTTACAATTACAAGAAGCAACCACAAATTTTAGCTGTCACCTATTTCGAAATGACAGTTGAGACAAATAAGCTCAAAACAATATAATTTTCCAAAATTAAAGACCTACTTCATCCCCAAATTACACCAATAAATTTTGATAAAATTTCTATACCACCTGACAAGTATGCCCTTTCAAACAAAAGAAGTTTCCAAATGCTGAGTCCGCCCCTTTAGGGACAAAAATGTGATAGACAATGTATCGGGAGGTCATCCATTACCTCCCGGGGTCCGCTACCTAACTTAGGTTATTCGATGAGGTTACCAATCTATCAGGTATTTACATGGCATGAGGCATACATGAGAATCACAATTTTTTATAGAAAACTATTTCTTTACGAAGGCTTTTATGTATATGTATCTTAATAATTTCTATTTTTAACCGATTTCCACAAAAGGAGGAGGATAACAATTCATTGCGATCTATTTTTTAGTTCATCGATTATTTGAAGACGCCTGCACTTACCCTCTATGGCCTGCACCGATTCCTTTTTTTAAAAGGGTATGAGTAGCCAGTAGTCCCACAGAAATTTTATCAAAATCAGCTGTGTAGTTTGGGGATGAAGTCGGTTTTTAGTTTGGAAAAATCATCGTCATTTCAGCATAACGTCCACGGCTGGACATATCCTCTCCCAAAGATCTTCAAAATGACTTAGAAAACATTTTTTTTTAAATGATTTATTGTAAAAATGTCTTGAAAAATAATCTTATATTGTCGTCTGTTTACATAAGTTAGTCATAAGGTTCCTTGTTTACGTTGTTATCGCCACGGTGGTGACATTGTGACAGTGTGTCGATGTCACGAGAATGTCGGTGTTGTCATTGTTTTCGAAGCAAGATTACGCTGTCAGTTACCTAGTTTTATGCATCAACAAAAGCTTATGATGTTTTTCAAGGTTTTATCGTTGTTTGTTTGTCTGGTCGAGAAACTTAGACATAATGCTATCGCAGACGCTTTAGCTGCAAATGGCGGTTAGGATTCAGACTGGGAATTGATTTGCCGTTTTTAGGCCCAACGATGTGTGATTCCATAGGTTCTATTTTCACAGACTAAAAAGTGCGGCACGGATTGGTCTGGCGTCTGCGTTGGGCCTTAGGGTTCCGTAGTTAACAAGGGACCCATATAGTTTCGCCTTGTCTGTCTGTCTGTCCGTCTGCGGATTTACTCAGAGACAATAGGTACTAGAAAGCTGTAATTTGGTACAGGTATGTACATTAATTATGGCGAAAAAAATGATTTTCAAAATTATGTTTTACTACTTAAAATAAAATTTTGAAAATCATTTTTAAGCTATTGCATAGCTTCTATCGCGGCCCTTGAGCGCGGGGACCGAATCCAGAAATTCCGTAACGAAAAAACCTCACGCTCGCGCGTTGCCGCTTCGTCTCCGTCGTCCGTTTGCGACGTTGCCGTCCTTCCTTGTATCGAACCACCTTAAGAGTCCCCCGAACCTAGACCAAAATACAACTTTCCATACAAACGTAGTCTTCGTTTTATTTCAAAACGACATGTCCGATTTCGACAAAATTTTGTAATTTCAAAGATATTGCAATTATCTAGGTTTATAACTGGTTTCCAACGGTAAAAATATGAACTTGAAATAGAATATAGTGTTATTTATCATTTTTCACCATCAGTATGGGAAACTTCTAAATCGTTATATTTTCTTTCCAGTTCATAATTTTACCGTGGGAAACCAGTTATAAACCTAGCTAATTGCAATTTCTTTACAATTACCAATTTTTAGCGGAATCTGACATGTGGTTTCAAAATTAAACGTAGACTACGTTTGTATGGAGAAGTCTAGGTTCGGGGGACTCTTAATGCAATAGCTTTACCGCGGCAGTCCCCGAGTGCCACACGTCTTTTTTTTTTTATCTGCCGTAAAAGTATAGAGAGAGTAATTTTAAAAAAATAAGACTATTATCGGGTATTGTTAAATAGGTCTTTTAAAAATATTGTGAGCTTTTTTTGAACACCACTTGACAATTGAGGGATCCGTTTCTAAAATATTTGGTTTTAAAGTGTTTTTGTTAAAGTTAAGTGTCCCACCCCCTCTATCTGCTAAACGGTCATATATGGACACGTGAAAAAAATTCACAACTGTAATATACATATACAACAAAGTTTAAAGGAAAACTATCAGAGCTAAGTAGGGTTTCCAAATTAAAAAGTAATAGGGGACCAAATTAAAAAATGTTCTCGGAAGAGAAATAAATTATACAAATTCAATGGTTTTTAGACGTTTTTAGTAGCACGAATTTAAAGTTGGCTTTCGAAACAACAGAACCCCACAATGCGCGTGGCCCGACACGTGCTTAGCCAATTATTACCCTGTAAGAACGGAACCCTAAAATTTGACTTAAAAAAGCAGACGCTTTCATACAAATCCCTTAAAAAAATTGTTTTGACGTTTAGAAAAAAAGTGTCTGATTTGACTTGTTGTCGTCTAGCGAATTCTTTTTACATTACAAATATGCGCGTTAGGCATTTAACTTTACACAAATCTCATTAAAAAAGTTTGTTTTGACTTTAGAAAAAAAGTGTCTGATTTGACTTGTTGTCGTCTAGCGAATTCTTTCTGCATTACAAATAATATGCGCGTAGGCATTTAACTTGAAACAATAAAGGCTCGCTGATAAGGTCCGAGGTTGTTAGTACAGGGACGCGGCAATGTCATCGGCGTAATTGTACTTACGTGGATAACAGGAATTCATTTTATTTTTACAGAAAAAATACGTTTATTGGTATTTACTGAGACTGAATATGATAATTAAATTCCTTTGTTTGTACATAAATGAAAAAAAAATGATTAATAAGTTTTTTGAATAAGAAAATAATTTTTAACTGACTACCGAATAAAGAAGTAGGTCACCAGTTCCTTGCGATCTTTTTTATCTATGTTCACTAATTATTCGAAGATGCCTGGACCGATTTGGATATTCTTTTTGTTTGTAAGGGCATACTTGTGAGGTGGTCCCATAGAAATTTTATCAAAATTACTGTGTAGTTCGGGGGTGAAGTCTGTTTTTGTTTGGAAAAATTGTCATTCAAGATTTTATTGTGAGGTCTAAGCACTATCAAGGCAAATGCGAAAAGCCCAAATTCGATGATGTTGCGTCATTTTATAACAATCTTCTTAAAACAAACGAACAAGCGGGTTACCTGATGGTAAGTGATTACCTCTGTCCATGGACAACTGCAACACCAGGGGTGTAACAAGAGCGTTACCGGCTTTTCAGGAAGATATAGACTCGACAATGCAATACAACTATTCAATCAGTTGTTTTTACCGAATGTTTGGCACCTTAATATTAAACAATATCGTGAGGAAAGAACGAAGAAAGTAGGCGTAATAAGAGATAGAACACTGACCGTTCTTAACGCTGGTAATAGTTGCATCACCCAGATATCGTAATGGCGTTTGAGATGCAGTGCGCAAGGTCAGTGCATATCATGACAGCTGGCAGCTCATCCATCATCTATATACCGAGTTGGCAGGGAAAGTGAAACCAAGTGCAGTCCATTTAGCCTTCCCTGGATCCCTTAGGGCTCTAACAGACAAGCGACAGTGTACCTGAGACAGTAAGCAACAGTCGCCGACCGTCGCCGACAGTCGCCGACAAGCGTGTGCTCTTGACTTTGATCTGCGCGGGAGAAAATATTAGTACATTTTACGTTTGATTCCTTGTTTGAATTTGGGAGAAGTTCATACATTCTTCGTTTTTAAACTCCTGGTTTAGCTTAACGTAAAAGATTAGATTAGCCGTATGGGGTCTGACCCAGCTTAATTAGGTGAGCCTAGCCTTAAGAAACAATAAGAACAATTTGTTGGTTATTGTATAATGACAACCGTAGGGCAGGTCTCAGCGGACTTCCTGTGACTGCTATGATTCAATGATCATCTTGCAGTAAAACTTAGCAGTCTTGGCTCAGTGAAAAATTATGTTCAGGTAAATCCTGTGACTTGGCTCTCATTACCACAAAGTGTCTCATCAATAATATTGCTATAATGATTAATTTGATTTACGACCATTACGAGAATATTGTTTTGTGATACACAGGCATAAACAACTCGTTGATCGTAATTATATTTATGGAAAAATATTGTGACTTTTCGATAATGTGTTCTACTTTTACGCACCAGCAAATGCAGTACATCCACCTGTGTTATTCAGACAATCTGCTCAAGGTCGCAGAAAGAATCGCGATCTACCGGCCATTTTAGAAATCCTTGAACCAAAAACAATGATCATGGACTGTGTATTCCTCCCCGATCGGCCTTTGCGTCACCGCCACAAGCAGGAATTGGGACAAAAATAAATTATTCAGTACAGTTTATAAAATAAAACGTCACAATATAGTGACACTTTATCCATTTCCAACATGATTTGAGAATTATCAAAGCATAAAAACTGATTTAAAGAGTGCTATTTGATTTCAAAAAAGTATGACGTCTCGCTCTCGTATTTCATTTGTTTTGACGTTTAGAAAAGAGTCTGATTTGTCTTGTTGTCATCTAGCGGATTGCATATCATGGAGATGCATTTTGTTGCGCTGCGGAGTCTCGCGAAGGGACTGCGTGAGAATCACCTGTATCCGAGAGACTTCATATTATGTCTGTGACATAGCAGACATACTGCAAGACTCGCCTACGCTGACACGATCATGTCTTGCGGAAACCGGCAAGTTACTTGAGAAACAAATGTTTAGCTATGCCGTCTTCGTCGAGCCCCGGCAGACGTTGATCCAAGAAGGATCAATCAAGGATCACTCAAGGATGATGCGTGGCAATAGTCAAGGCTCGAGATCATGCACCAAGAAATGAATTGTTATTTTTAAACGATTTATAAAAAGGAGGAGGTTGTCAATTCGATTGTATGTTTATTTTGTATATATGTGAATCGATTTTAATGAATCTTTTTCCATTTGAAAGCCCTTACTCCCAAATTGGTCCCGTATTAATTTCGTGAAGACATAATGAAGAACTTTAGAAATATGGAAGAAACTCCTGAAATAAATTCAAGACGGTTGTTTTTTTTTTGTTAAAAATTTAATTATGTTATACTATAAAGTGAAATGACTTATGAAATAAAATCAAGGATGTAAATGCTTGTACAATGTTGCTTCCACCAAAGACCAGTGTTGCTGTGGATATGACTATCAGTGATAGAATGTATTTCTAGTTTTAGTTATTTTATATAAAGTTATTTTAAATAATTAGTTTTATTGCAATGTTTAAAAATACTTTATCACTGAGTAAGGAATTTTCCATTCTATTCTGGATCGTCCGAAATCACTTGATATTCAGAAAACTGTAGGTTAGTGGTAAATTCCACTGAAAAAAAAAACACGAAAAACAACTGCGAAGATCCTTGCCCCAATTCCGTTTCGTAAGTCGCATTACGGACAGACAGGCAAACACGCTTATCTTGTTGTCAAACGATTACAGTGTCCATAAAACCTTTATTTTCAGAGTGACCTCACGATGTTTGTGTGCAAGCTGCAGTTTCTTTTGTGTCGCAAATCGTGCAATGTTTTTCTTATGCGATATGTACTGTACTGACCAGAGTTGTTATGTACTTGGGGCAAACACCTGAGGTGCGATTTTTCAAACGCGGAGTCACTAAACGAACGATTTCTTTTATGGAAAAACCATTCGTTTAGGTGACTCCGCGTTTCAAAAATAGCACTTCTGGGCTTGTTGTCGGCATCGGAAGATTCCGTAGTGATGCTTTTCAACCGACTACCTAAAAGGTGGAGGTTTTTAGTCGTCGTGATCTTTCTTTGTAGGGTAAACAAGGATCCCTTATAGTTTCGCCATGTGTGCCTGTCTGTCTGTCCGTCCGCGGTTTTACTCAGAGACTATAAGTACTAGAAAGCTGTAATTTGGCAGGGGTATGTATAATAATCATTTCGGAAAAGTGGTAGATTTTTTCAGGGTTTCACTCGTACAAGTGAAGTGGGAGTTAATGTTTTGTATCTCAATCAACCCATCGTGTGGGGTATCGTTAAATGGGTCTTTTAAATATATTGTGAGTTTAGGAAACCCATTTTTAGATTGAGGGATTCGTTTTTAAAATTTGATTTTTATAGTGCAAATTGTTAAAGTAGAAGTTCTGAAGAGACCGAAACAAGTGGAAATCTGAAGGTGCCAGGTCAGGACTATACGGCGGATGCATTAACACCTCCCAGCCAAGTTTCTTAATTTTTCCTGAGTGGTTAAAGATGTGTGAGGTCTAGCGTTATCATGACGAAAAACCACACCCCTTCTGTTGATTAATTCTGGCCGCTTTCTCTCAACTTCTTGCTTTAATCTTATCAGTTGTTCGCAGTAGAGTTCTGAATCGATGGTCCTGCCTGGTGGTAACAGCTCATAATGCCCTTCCAATCCCACCACACACAGCATCACCTTGTTGCGAGTTAACCCGGGTTTCGCCACAGTCTGTGAAGCCTGACCGGCCTTTGACCATGACCTTTTTCGCACGTTCTTGTCGTACGTGATTCACTTTTCATCACCAGTTATCAATATCTTCAAAAATGGTTCGGTCTGATTACGTCGTAATAAAGAATCACAAATGAGTACACGGTTCATTAGGTTTCTTTCAGAGAGCTCGTGAGGTACCCAAATATCGAGCTTTTTTGTGTACCCATTTTTTTTCAAATGCGCCAACACTGTTTTTTGGTCCCAGTTCTTCAGCTACGTCGTAACTACTGATATCCGATCTTGCTCCACTTTTTCAAAAATAGCATCCAATTTATCCGTAACAGGGCAACCAGAGCGACGTGCATCTTTGACATCAAAATTTCCGGATTGAAAACGCTTAAACCAAATTTGTGCTACTCTCACAGACACTGCACTAGGTCCATAAACATCGCAAATTTTTTTCGCGGCTTGCGTTGCATATTAACCTATTTGGTAGTAAAATTTTAAAATGTATCTAATTTCTTCATTAGATTCACTCATCTTGACGGTAAGAAAAACAAATGAAAATCACGCATTTTCCTAATTTAAATTTGGAATTATCTTCTTTAAAATTTAAACTTTTTAATGATACCAAAACCAGCCAGGTACAAATAGTATAGCCAAAGTGGTTCTATTACAAGTTCATACATACTATATGCGAAAAGACTTTTCCCCCAACCTAATATATTCACCGATTATTCGAACAAGCCTGGACCGATTTGTAAAATATAAGAGTTTCTGTTCCGATATTTTTTAAGAAGTTGTATTTCTTACAATAATTAGATTGTGGTATTTAAGTGATGCTGTACAAAATACAATTTCGCCTCGGTTCAAGGATGCAGTATATCGAGCCAAAAATTTGCTTTTTTCTGGTATAAGAGGAAATGCAGCAATAACAACATGTGAATCCATTCCAAATCATGTTTTTGAGCCAAAAACATCACTAAAGCATTGCATTAAGACGTCAAAAAACTTTTAATTGAAACCCAACACGAAAACAGAGCCAAAAACCACGTTAAGATATAAACAGGGCTCTGAACTGCAGTAATATTTCGGATGGGCTCGTAAATTTTATCGAGACGACCTTGCGACCTTGTGAAGAAGCATTTTTGTGACTGTGGAATGAAACAGCTTGTGTTATTACAAGCTTCATTTAACTTGCAATGTTTGTATTTAAATTGTTCGTTTCTTTAAAGCTGTAAAATCAGCTTGAGCTTATTTTTTTAATAAACAATACCTGAAGTTTTAAGTCATTGGTATTTTAACCGACTTACAAAAAGGAAGAGTTTATCAATTCGTCGCGATCTCATTCTGTCTTATTATAAAACGCAGACTTACTTTGTTACTAGGTTTAAACCATCATTCTCTGACCAAATCAAGTTGACATCTAATAGATGAGACAAAAGCATATTACTAGATGTAAATTTAGTTTTATTGGATAATGGTTTAAACCTTGTAACAAAGTTAGTATGTGTTTTATAATAAGATGGTTAATTTTTTAATATATGTTTACCGATTGTTCGAATGCGCTTGGAAAATTCTTTTTTGTTTAAAAAGGGTATACTTGTGTGGTGGTCCCATAGAAAATTATATAAAAATCGGTTGTGAAGTTTGGGGATGAAGTCGGTTTATTAAAAATTGACCCACTGTTGGGCAAAGGTCTCTACTGTCTTCTTCCACTTCCTTTGGGGCTAACTCAATCAGTGTAGTTTGTCCCTATATATGTATTTATTTATTTATTTACTTGTCTTCCACATGAGTCCTGCCTGACCATTTTTTTTATTACCTAAATTGACCCATCGAACTCCCTTTTCCTAAAATGTTTATTCGAATTTGCTTACATGCTAAATGACCGACTGCCAAAAAGGAAAGGTTATCAATTCGTCGCGATTTTTTTAAATGTATGTTCACTGATTATTCGGAAACGC
Source organism: Acrobasis consociella (assembly GCA_963555685.1). Taxonomy (NCBI): domain Eukaryota; kingdom Metazoa; phylum Arthropoda; class Insecta; order Lepidoptera; family Pyralidae; genus Acrobasis; species Acrobasis consociella. The sequence goes on along the minus strand of OY743104.1, from coordinate 37,032,220 downwards.
CTAGCTGGACTGATTTGGAGAATACTTTGTTTTTGTTTGAAACTACGTTTGAAATGGTTATTGTGAGGTGGCCCCAATGTTATCCAAATGGGTTTTGTAGTTTAAGGGTGAAGTAAATTTTTAGTTTAAAAAATTTATTATTGATGCATCAATCAATCAATCAATCAATTGATTATTCAATCATTTATTTGTCAAACATATTCACAATAAGTATAATATAATAGTTCGCTTTGTATAACCAATAAGCGTGCTAAACCGGCATGTACTCTCCCGCTGTCTTACTCAAGAGTAGAGTTTATATCTCCAGTACAATTCCACAAAACGGTCGAGCAGAAAAAGAGCAAGAAGCGTAAAAAGCAGCCCTTCTGGAAACGGTAACCGACCTACCTCACCACCGCACACACGCACGCTGCGCGCGAGTGTGGACCGGGTATTTTGAGACGGGTACTGTGCGCAGAAAAAGTAAGGATTACGAGTTGAATATAGGCTGCGAAAAAAAAATTGGAATGTACCAGCTGCTTCTTTTCCTAATGCAGATCGTAAAATACGAATTTTGGGAATATATAGGCCGGCTAACAACTCATCTTTATTTTGATTCCTTTTTCTATCTTCTCTCAAATCGCGCAACAACTTGCGACTCTGATCAAAAAGCTCCAAACGTAATATTAAGCAGAATAAATAAATTATGTTTATTTATTATTATATTAGAATAAATCATGAATAACGTAATACCTATTTAGTGAAATAAATCAATTATAGTTTTTATATTAGAATAAATTAATTATAGTGTATATAATCAGGTCAGATCAGTAACCTGATGACCTGACCGGGTTTGCTACAAAGCGCTGGAGTCGTGAAGCGTCTTCACTCCCAAAGTTCACAAACGAATTTATAAAATTTCTATATGACCATCTAACAATGCCTTTTAAAATAAAAATAATTTTCCAAATCGGTCCAGGTTCAAATAATTGGTGAACATACATAAAAAATATTGATGAACCTCGTACCGACCTCGTGTTTGTATGAATGTTTATTACTGATTTACCTTTTAACCTTAGACTGAACTACAGGTAAGACATTCTTACAGTCGAGGTATCATTAATGCCTACAACAAACGAAACTATACATTTGAGCACACGTCAATGTGTGTGTAATCGCCTGCCAACACGCTTGACAGGACGAGAACGGGGGAGAGGGGACGCAGGTTGTGCGGGACCGTAGGAGTATTCGTTCTGTATATGAACTGAAGTTATGAAAAGCTAACATAAAAAAGTTTTTGAAGTGAAAACTTCTTTAGCGGCGTTGTGCACTTTTTTTGGAATGGGTAAAAAATCTTAAACTCGCGTCAGGACCACGTGTCCTGATCGAAAATTCGTAAGACGGCGCAGGGCGCTTGCGCGAATGTTCGTGTGTGTTTATGTTACGTTACGTTCGTGTGTGTAATGTGTCATGCTTGTGACATTTGTGATAGACTGTGGTTCAGAAAAGATTTGAAATATTTTATACTGATAATTAAAGCAATTCGTGCAAAATTATTCCCTAACCATTCCAAAATATCAGATATGCACAACGTTAATATTCAAGTTTTCACTTCTGCCGGCACTCCCAGAGTGCAACCCGTCGTTTTTTTTATTATCTGCCAATTGTTTTTAGTCACAACAATAAATATACGAGTGCATACACATAATTTTTGTTACTTATTCGTTTTCCATTGCTTGGCAAAAGCCTCCTCTCCCTTCTTCCACAATTCTCTATCCTGGGTCTTTTCTCTCCAATCTCTATAATAACTTTTGAAGTCGTCTGACTATCTTGGTCTAGGCCTTCATCTTTTCCTATTCCCATCAGTTCGAATCCAGTTAGTAAGAATGTGGGCCTATCTTTCCAGTTGCATGCGGCAGACCTAAGCATAATATACCTATATTGGGATAAATAAAATAAAGATGGTGAGGACATCCACCTGTTAGTTACTTTCCATAGGTACTTTGAAAGTGCTTAAGTGGTCCGTTGAGGAGCCCGGTGGCCCAGTCTGGCGGATTACTAGTGCTTTCACAAGTAAAGCGACACCGGACTTTGTCCGCACTTGAATGGCTGACCACGAGTGACATAAAAAAATCTCGAGCTTCTCCGTGCTTCGGGAGGCACATGTAAGCCGTTGGTCCCGTCTGTCATCCTTGTATGACAGTCGTCAAGCTGTATCAAATGCCTTTATGGAGCCTGAAAAATCTGACACCAGTATTGGCCATTTACACACACGAAAAACAAACAGCGTTTCATTTTAAGAAATACCGAAATCGTAAGCTGCGTCTGATAGATACGGTCTCAGGGTACGGTTCACCACACTGCAATAGATGCACTAAGGTCAATGCACCCACGCATACATTTCAAGGGTAGCGTTCGTGCTGACGGTACCGCGTCCGCGCCATTGAGTTTCTTGATGCCATTAACCGAATAACCCATTGCACAAAGAACTGGCACTTTTCAAGGTGAACCCACACATGTGCAACGTGCATACGACGCGTGCACACAGGTGCAAGTATGTGATTCAAAATAACACCGAACAATTTGTGTGAAACTTTCTTTCATCCCATTTTCAACTTTACTGTTAAAGGAATAAGGTTTTTTGAAGGGCATTTTTAATGCGGTCCAGACAAGAAGGGTGCATATGAGAACGCAGACGGAACACACAAGTGAAGTACAGTCTGGTGGCACACATATGAAGCTTTGTGAATTTCGTATTCATTGACATTTTCCGCGTAAATTACACTAATGACTAAAATAAATTCACGATGATTTTGTTTACGTGATCTTTAATATTGGTGTTCTTGTATAACGTAAACAAAAACAGTACTAAAGTTGCGTGCAACAATGATGTCTGGCCCCACACATGCGTATACGCACACACACGTACATACGAAGATTTCAAGGAAAATACAAATTGGTTTTTATGCTAATACAACGCACACATTGAAGCGTTTGGATGGGCATGTCCTTACAGGGATGCCCCTTGTGTGTGTTTGATGTAATAAGAATTATTTATACATATTGTTTTGTAATTTTTGCAGTTCCCTGATAAATACATTGTTAATATTGTTTACGCGTACATAACAATAACCTATTTATTATACTAGTTCCATTGTGAATTGTTATTCACCTCTAGGTAAAATAATAACTATTTGATTATATATTAATTAGCTTTAATGATCAATTAAGTTTATTTATTTATTTATACATTTATTATGGACAAATAAACGTTATAAAAAGATAAGCGCGATAACGCATCAAATTATTTTATTACCTATATTCCGCCTTTATGTCATATTTGTTAATTAATATTTTATTAGCAAATGTATGTAATGAGTTAATTTTAAATACTATACTTATATTGTTAACTTTGTGAGTTTTCATTAAAAATCTGCACTTCTATCAGCCATAAGTACAATGCAACCGATTTTAGAAGCAGATATATATATAGGAATCTTTTCAAATGTGGATGGTTTTCTATAATGATTGTTTCTATTATAATATTTGGCCCATACATGTACACTATCACGTCTTTACCCCTAATGTGGCAGACAGAGACTTTTGGGAGTTAAAACTTTTGAGAGTAAAACACACGGATGGTGGCGAGGAAATGAATAGAATCAAAATAGTGACGGTTTTCTAAAACATTCTTTTTTAGGGTTTCGTACTCAAAGGATAAAAACGGGACCCTTTTACTAAGACCCGAGTCCGTCCGTCCGCTTGTATGTCTGTCTGTGTGTCACCAGGCCGTATCTCATGAGCTGTGATAGCTAGACAGTTGAAATTTTCACAGTTAATGTTTTTCTGTTGCCGCTATAGCATTAAATAAAAACAGAATAAAATAAATATTTAACTGGGGCTCCCATACAACTAACGTGTTTTTTGGCGTTTTTTTCTCGATATTGATAACGGCAATAGGTAGACGCTTAAAATATTTACAAATATTTAGTTGTATATTCACTTTAAAAATAAATAATAAAATTAATATTTATAAATTTATAAATATTTAAAATCAACAAACGTGAGTTTTTATAGGTACGGAACCATTACGAATTTGGTACGGAACCCTTTGATCGTGAGTCCCAATCGCACTCGCCGGTTAAATTTAGAAAGTTTTCTATTTCAAATATGGATAATTTTCGACAGTGAAGAATTTTCTATCAGGAATTGGTCCGGGGAAAACATAGTAGGAATATTTCTACGACGCCAAACAGATTTACGAAAAATAGATATGCATTTAACAAGATATACGTTTAAACTACGGAACCCTACAAACGAATAACCGACTACGGGATTCATGTACGGCTAACAATGTATATCAAAATAATAAAAAAATTGCCACTCTCTTTTGTGCATGCAACATTCTTTATATATATTTTTTGCATACAAATTGTAGCCTATTTAACCCCGGCATTGACATCTCGTTTAATTTTTCTTTTATTTAGTCTATAAATTTTCTTCTGGGTTTTCCTACTCCTCTCTTTCCTTCTATTTTTCCTTCCATTATTGTTTTAAAGAACGCATCGTGGCGTAGTAGATGACCGAACATTTTCCCTCTTCTATTTTCTATAATTTGTATTATTTGTCTTTTCTCTCTCACATCCTCTAGTACCTTCTCATTTGTAATTTTTTCTGTCCAACTTATTTTTTTTCATTCTCCTCCAGCACCACATTTCAAATGCTTCTAATCTATCTCTATCCTTTTTGGTCATCGTCCACGTTTCACATCCATACAAAGCAGTGCTCCATATAAAACGTGAAAACATATAAAGAGGTTAAGAACTTAGCGGAAGGAAGAGAGACATGGAAAGCACTCCACCGACAAGAGCCCAGCTCTTAAATATGAGAAGAAGATTGACATCTCATTTGTCAAAATGGGATAAGCGGTTCCGATGCCACGGTAGAAAACACATAAATATGTTAAAATATGGCAATGTAACATTTACAACAACTGGCCTTATGTTGATTTAATATCTGTGCATAGGAAAATAGCTTCCTTTACGTTCTTAGTTAGTCACTCTGTTTGCTTCTTGTAATAGGTATAATGGCGGCCGGTTGATGTACACAGCGTTCAGATTTCAGTGGAAACCCAAATAAACAGTTTACTGCAAGCTCTTGATTTTATTTACAAAATCAGTTTATCCACATACATACTTATATTCGCCGTGTGGTATCCGGCAGAGTAGAATAGGACCACTCCATGTCTTCCCGTGGATGTCGTTGAAGGCGACTTAGGAAATACAAGCTAAACAAAGCTCACAAATATCAATGAGACGTCTCCAACCCGTCTGGCCAGCGTGGAGAGTGTAGGCCAATCCTCTGGCTGCTCTGGCCAAGTATGACTCTGGTAGCACAGAGAGGGTCGTTCTCCTGCAGTGGAGACAAAAAGACCCGATGATGATGACATACTTACATACATAGATTGCTAAAATCATTACTTTCTCTTGGCTTTGACTCAGTCAGGTAATAAAACAACATAGGAAATTAAAGTGACGTATCATCGAACCTGTCAGTCTAATAACAAGTGAGTTTCAGATTTTCCCCACGCAAAATATACGACGCAAAACCATGACATTAACGCGAAAAGGTCCTTGAACTCGGGTCGTTGAACTGCTGAAAAACCAATAGATATCTCAGTGAAGCATAAAAACTTGGAAAATGAAAATAAAATAATGTAAGTTATATTGGAATAGCGAAAATTTTATTTGCAATCCGGAGCCCACGTAAAGTATTCTACATACCTACTTTGCTTTAATGAGATTGTGGGAAGTCTAAAGGCAGGAAAAATAAAAGCTTATACGTAAGTTAAGTAGGTATGTTTGTACGTTTCTAATATGTAATTAAGTTATTACAATTTTCAACTCAGTCAGATGACCTGACCAGGGTCGCTGGAAAGCGCTTGATACAGGCCGCTCTTGATCGGTTATTTTGGAAATCTTTGGGAGAGGCCTATGTCCAGCAGTGGACGTTGTGCGGCTCAAATGATGATGATGATAATGAATTTTCAACTCATAAAGGAATCTTTATTTTACTTAATACACATAAAGTCAATTAATAATTACAATTAAAACCCGCCCTGTATCGTTTCTGGTGCAAAAGTGCCCAAAACGCTAGCTGCATTACCACTCATAAAGAAAGGTTATATTAAAGTAGGTATTTATGACTGAGTATTGTTTTTAATTCGAGCAGCCAGCAAATTGCAGATATTTTGGCGATATTTTTATTATAAAACTTACCTTGTTTAATGCAATACTTAGAATTTCACGTAATATGCTCTGTTTTAAGTAACAGAGGTTTGTAATGTTTAACCGACTTACATAAAAGAGAAGGTTATCAATTAGTAGCGATCTTTTTTTTATTTTTTGTGTTTGTTCACTAATTATTCGAAGACGCCTGGACCGATATGGAAAATTATTTTTCTGTTTGAAAAGGTATAATAGTGGTCCAATAGAAATTTTATTAAAATCAATTGAGTAATTAGGTGAAGTCGGCTTTTAGTTTTAAAAACTATATGTTTTTAGTTGAAAAATCATAATAAATTAAAATAATTTTTGGAAACAGAGCGTTCTAATAACTTTGTATTTCTATGTCATCGTAACTCCTAAATGGATGGTTTTTTTTTATAAACCTTTTAAAAGTTTCAAACAAAACAAGTAATTCTAAATGAAGAGACTTAACCAGGTGTTCGTGTATGTTGAGATTTAATATTTTTTAAAAATTAACTGTTACTTAACTCTACCTTTTGTTTTAATTCCAATGAACGGTTTTAACTAAGTAAATAAGTTATGTATGCAAGTTTATTTGTTTTAGTCCGCGTTAAATGAACCGTATAATTTGTGTCAACATTTGACGTAAGTACTTTGACGTAGTTAGCAATGCAAAGAGCATTCACTTTTATTTGCATCGGTAACGAGACGAAATCGGCGATGATCCGAACTTACGCCGCAGGATTACGGTCTGTTTCCAATACCACACGGTTTTTTTGACGTAGGTAGCGCAATGCAAAAAAACGTTCACTTTTATTTGCATCGGTAACGAGACGAAATCGGCGATGATCCGAACTTACGCGGCAGGATTACGGCCTGTTTCTAATAACACACGGTTTTATGACGTAGTTAGCGCAACGCAAAGAGCAGTCACTTTTATTTGCATCAGTAACGAGACGAAATCGGCGATGATCCGAACTTACGCCGCAGGATTACGGTCTGTTTCCAATACCACACGGTTTTTTTGACTTAGGTAGCGCAATGCAGAAAAACGTTCACTTTTATTTGCATCGGTAACGAGACGAAATCGGCGATGATCCGAACTTACGCGGCAGGATTACGGTCTGTTTCCAATACCACACGGTTTTTTTTGCCGTTGTTAGCGCAATGCGAAGAGCATTCACTTTTATTTGCATCGATAACGAGACGAAATCGGCGATGATCCGAACTTACGCGGCAGGATTACGGTCTGTTTCCAAAACCACACGGTTTTTTTGACGTAGTTAGTGCCATGCAAAAAAACGTTCACTTTTATTTGCATCGGTAACGAGACGAAATCGGCGATGATCCGAACTTACGCCGCAGGATTACGGTCTGTTTCCAATACCACACGGTTTTTGACGTAGTTAGCGCAACGCAAAGAGCATTCACTTTTATTTGCATCGGTAACGAGACGAAATCGGCGATGATCCGAACTTACGCCGCAGGATTGCGGTCTGTTTCCAATACCACACGGTTTTTGACGTAGTTAGCGCAACGCAAAGAGCATTCACTTTTATTTGCATCGGTAACGAGACGAAATCGGCGGTGATCCGAACTTACGCGGCAGGATTACGGCTTGTTTCTAATAACACACGGTTTAATGACGTAGTTAGCGCAATGCAAAGAGCAGTCACTTTCATTTGCATCGGTAATGAGACGAAATCGGTGACAGTCCGAACTTACGCCGCAAGATTACGGTCTGTTTTCAATACCACACGGTTTTTTGACGTAGTAAGCGCAATGCAAAGAGAAGTCACTTTTATTTGCATCGGTAACGAAACAAATTCGGCGATGATGCGGACTCTGACGCTGCAGGTTTATGGTCTGTTTGATATTTACTTTATTATTACTATTTACCACATGATATTTAGAGTGTGACTCTTGGAGATAAGGAGAACCGGTGGCCAATGGGGCAGAAGGGTTCTCGAATAACGGCTATCGTAGAGCTGCGTACATATTAGGTAGTCGAACGACTTAAGTACGTTTGGAGGAAAACGATGCGGGCCTATTCCAATCAGCCGTTTTTTTTTAATCTTTAGGGGAGGCTAATGGGACTTTCTTTGTCTAATATGATAACACATGCGTTAGATAAGAGACACTGGGTCGCTGGAAGACAATCTCCGTCTTCATTTTTATCAATTTACCTCACGGTTTCGATGACCTTGAGTAACAAAATTTTCGGATTGTCGTGTCGTCCGTGCAATGGGCACACGCACTCGTGCATTGCCTTTACATAAGAGGCGCTGGGTCGCTGGAAGGGCGGGCGGCCGTTGATCTACAGCTGCATAGAGCTTAACTACCCGTAGACACGGCTATGCGATTAATTAATACAATGTTCGAATCAGGGTTTATTTTGTGTAATAAATAATTTGCATACTTTGACCGACAAAAAAGACCATCATCATCATCAGGTTTTTTTTGTCTCTTCTGCAGGAGCACGACCCTCTCTGTACTCCCCGAGTCAAACTTGGTCAGAGCTGCCACAGGACTTGGCCTACACTCTCTACGCTGGCCAGACGGGTTGGAGAGGTCTCATTGATGTTTGTAAGCTTTGGTTAGCTTGTATTCCTTAAGTCGCCTTCTACGACATCCACGGGAGATCTTGGAGTGGCCTTATTCTACTCTGCCGGAAACCACACGGCAAAAAAGATGGAGGTTATCAATTCATCGCGAATTTTCTTTTTGGGACTACCTGAGTGTACCCTTTCAAACCAAAAAAAGATTTTTCCAAATCACTCTAGACGTCTTCGAATAATTGGTGAACATACATAAAAAATACAAAGGTTGACTGGTAGACAACGCTTCTAGCGTTAGGTTTGCATATCATGATGGATTACGGACAAAAAGAAAGAGAATTACAGTGAAACAGCAGAGATTTATTTCGATTTGGTCTGACACAGTAGCGATCACAATCCGCGACATAGCAAGAAGAGAGCGAATGACATTTCACTGACAGTGACTTAAAAGTGAAGCGTTTACAAAGACAGTTATATATTCTACGTTTACAGAGACGGCTACCATAATATCTAACATATAATTCTGTACAATTTGTATTTGATGAACAATAAAGATTAAATAAAATAAAATAATATCGACACGAATTTATTACCTCCTCCTTAAAAATATTTTCTCTACGGATATCTTCGTTTCCTGTCGCTTCTTTATTTAATTCTCTTCTATGAACTCCTAACTCTAAGTGTTATGTTCAAAATACTCGCTAACAAAAACATAATAATTTGATTCAATGTTTGCAGTGGCCCGCGTTCTTGATCAATTTATTTGTATGGAATGGAGTTGTGAGATAATTTGTACAGCTTTGCACCAAAACAAAAATTTGCTTAGGGTGTTTTTGGCGATCAGCTACCAAATTTTTGTTACCTTTTCAATGAATGATTAATATTTAATGCATTACATAATGCACAATTTAAACTACTAAAATCACTATCTTATAAATAAGATTTTGATAAAATTTCTATGGATCACCTGACAAGTATGCCCTTTCAAACAAAAAAAGAATTTTTAAATCGGTTTGGGCGTCTTCGAATAATCGTCGAACACACATTACAATAAGATGGCGAAGAATTGAAAAAAATTTAAATCTAGCTTATCCTTCAAATCTTTTAGATAAATTGCTACTGTCATGTCCCTAGCCTGCGTATTTTTTTTAATATACGAAATAAGTATGATAAATTAATTTACATATTAATATTTAAAAAAAAGGAATACTTGCTAAAATTTCAATCTAAAAAATCGTGCCTTTTTGCCGTAGTGCCAAGAACGATGGCCGCATTTTCCCGTTGTACAATAGAAGACCCAAACTCGGCTAATGATGTGGCCACACATCGTACACTCACACATATAATAATACTAGCTGTGCCCGTGGGCTTCGCTCCCCGTGGAAATTTCTGGATAAAAACTATCCTATGTCCTTCCTTAGTATCAAACTATATCCATATCAAATTTCATCTAAATAAGTTTAGTGGTTGAAGCGTGAAATGGTAACAAACAAACAAATATACTAACTCACTTTCGCATTTACAATATTACTAGGATGTATTAGTCCATTCCGATTGCTAAGAAGAAGAAGATAAATTCCCCCAAATACATCAATTTATGTCCTTTCATACCTAAAAAATTTCACCAATACAAATTAAACCTTTTGTTAGATAAAAATATCCTTTTTATAGCGATCGCGCCGGTTCACGCACCCCGGCGACAACCCTGCGTGGACCAGGTGAATGCACCCTGAATTTTATTTCAGACAGCCCTGAAGTAAACGAACTTTCCCTTTCTATAACCCAGGGGCGAATTTAGGGAATGGAGACACGCGTAAAATATAGGAGCTGCGCTTATGTTACTCCTATTTTATTTTATTATAATCACCTATTTGACGACCTCCATGGCGGTAATGGTCAACACGCTAGCCCGCCAACCCGGAGGTCCTGGGTTCGATCCCCAGCCAGGGCAAGTTGGAAAATGGCCGTTTCCAATTTTTCCTAGGCTTTGGGTGTTTATCTATATATGTATTTGTTATAAAATATAGTATCGTTGAGTTAGTATCCTATAACACAAGTCTCGAACTTACCTTAGGGCTAGCTCAATCGGTGTAATTTGTCCCTATATATTTATTTATTTATTTACCTATTGTATAGTCCTACATTGGTGTCAGGGTGCAGTAACTTTTCAGGTAGAGGCATCTGAAGTAGCTTCACAACTGCCATACGATGACGACAGCCGTGCTTTCCGAAGCACGGAGGAGCTAGAGATTTTTTTATGCCACTTATCTATATGGTCACTCATCCATGTGCGGACCAAGTCCGGGGTCGCTTAACTTGCAACAGCGCTAGTAATGCGTACTCCCACCAGGCCCGCGAGCCTCCTCGTATATTTACATGTGTTTTATTTTGCACTTCAATTACGCTTTTCTGTGAAGTTGCACAGTGGTCTTCAGATAATTGTACGACAAACAAAATAAACGCATTATATCGCCAAAAAAAGATTGTATCGTTATTTCGTACCTACTGCTACGACAAAGTAGTTCAATAATTATGAATAAAATTTGATTATTTTTATTTTTCCAGGTATTTCTGTTTAAAATTGTATGTTTTATGTTTAACAAGGCATATCCATAGCCAAATACAATTAAAATAACGAGTTGGTAAGCTTTTATCTCCATACACTTATCGGGTAAGAAGATTTTTAGAAATTTGGATCTCCCTGAGCCCGTCCCGTGCGAATCTCAAGGCCCAAACAGCATCCAATCGATCGGCCGACGACCTTCCACCCTGATGTCTAAGTCGGGTCGTATTATATCTCATACATTTGTGTATAAACAAGGGTCGTTGAACTAGCGAACTTTTGAGTGGGCGATAATTGTACAATTAGAAAAGTCTTGATTGCAATTATGTTAGTGTTTGTCTGTGTGTAGTGTGATGGGTCTGTGAAAAGCACGCTTTATTATTGAGAAGATTTGCTGTAAGTATATAACATTTATATAATAAATTTATATCTATTCTGTAACTTTTGTTTCTTATAATTTTTTTTTAGCCGTTTAGGTCCCATTTTTAGGCAAAAGCCTCCCCTTTTTGTTTCCAATCACTTCTATCTTCAGCTGTTTCATGCCATTCTTTGTCAAAAGCGGATGACTCGTCCCTCCATCTCATCCTAGGTCTTCCTCTGGATCTCACTCCTGATCCTATAATTAAGGGTCGTAATATACCGCATTTGAATTATTTTACTAACTACTAACCTCAAGATGTTTAATTTTTTTTAATAAATATTTACTGGGAAGATTTGTTTAAAACTTCATAAAACAAATTCATACATTGTAAATAAACAAGGGTCGTTGAACTAGCAAACTTTTGAGTGGGTGATAATTGTACAATTAGAAAAGTCTTGATTGCAATTATGTTAGTGTTTGTCTGTATTTAGTGTGATGCCTCTGTGAAAAGCACGCTTTATTAATGAAAAGATTGCTGTTATTTAAATTTCAACATATTCTGTAACTGAAATCAGAAATACGAAATCTCCACACGCCTGATCGACGTTTCTCGGGACCTAAGACCTGAGAGCTTCTGCGTATTTTGGCCAAAAATAGAAAAGAAAGAAGCCTGGTCATACAACGAGGGAATGCCGCCAGTCTCTGGTTTCTCTGCGACCGTAGCGATCTGGGCTCTATTTTTATTTAATATTATTTTCAATTTTTAATTAGATTACTGAAGTTTATAGTTTAAATTTAGGTAAGTTTTTTAATTTTGAATAAAATTAATTATTTTATGTATTTTTCTGTAACATTTGGTTTTTATAATTAAGGGTCATAATCTGCCGCATCTGAACTATTTAACTAAATACTGTATGTAAACCGTTTCGAAGTACGAAAAACTTTGAACTAAATATATAATTTACTAAATACTAACTTCAAGATGTTTGGAAACTTATTTAATATATATATTTACTGGAAAAACTTATTCAAATCTTCATTAAAAATCATACATTATACATAAACAAGGGTCGTTAAACTTTTGAGTTGGCGATGGTGGGACAATTAGAAAAATCTTGATTGCAATTAAGTATGTTACTGTTTGTCTGTGTGGGGTGACAAGAAGGGATAGGGTTAGAAATGTTTATGTAAGGGGAAGTTTAAAGATAGCACCAATAAACGAGAAAGTACGAAGCAATCGGTTGTCATGGTTTGGGCATGTCATGAGAAGACAGGATCAACACGCAACAAAAAGAACTTTAAATATGAAGGTAAATGGAAATAGGGGAAGGGGAAGACCAAAAAAGAGGTGGATGGAGTGCGTAAGGCAAGATATGGAAGGAGACTGTGGAAGGAGAAGACATACTGCGCCGACCCCAGATAATGGGATAAGGTGAGGCAGATGATGACTGTTTGTCTGTGTGTAGTGTGATGGCTTCCTGAATTTTCCGGGGTTCAGTGCTGCCCCTCATTGTTCCTCCATAAAAAAGCTAAATTCACTAAAAATAAGTAGTTAATTAAATAGTTTAAAGCTTATCTAAGGCTTGGTCAAGACAAAATTTTAAATGATATCTCCGTTTTTATTCAAATGGAAAATTCGGGTGACCCCTTAACCCTTTAACTGTCGGACGCCCGGAGCGGGCGTCTGATGTATTGTTTTACTATTGTGTCTGCTATGCCGACATTCGAAGGGTTAATGACAAGATTAGCTGCATATTTAAAAATTTTAACATATTAAAGGTCATGAGATACAGTCTGGTAACTGACAGATGGACAGACAGACAGACCGACAGAGAGACGGACATAAGAGTCTTAACAATAGGGACCCTTTTTTATCCTTTGGGTACGGATCCCTAAAACTAGACTTATTTTTGTATCACAAAATAATAAACATAAAATTTACTTAAATATAAATTCCTTGTTAAACATATAATTTTCATTAACATCCCTTCAACAATAAATCGTAGACCTACCAGAGGTCAGTGCCCTCCAAAATTTGTAGCCCTTAGACTCGTTGCTACGCAGTGACCACGTAGAGGGTCGACAACCTCGTAGCTTACGATTAGTAAGTTTGGATTATTTTGTTATATAGGTTTGTTACATCGTTAGATTTTCAGTTTTAAACATTTATTTGTAAAGTTACTTACTGGATCACGTCTCACCTTTTACGTTGTAGACAAAATCTGACAGTGATCTCCAAAATTCGGATTCGTAGACTTGTTGCTGCGTAGTAACTACGTAGAGGGTCGATAACCTCGTATTTACTTTGTATTAGATTGTAAGGGAAAAGATATAGGTATATTTATTTGTTGAAGATAATAATAATCACTTCTTTATTCCTTTCGAGTAGATAGTGTGCCGTGTGGTTTCCGGCATAGAATAGGGCCACTCCAAGTCCTCCCGTGGATGTCGTAGAAGGCGACTTAGGAAATACAAGCTAAACAAAGCTTATAAACATCAATGAGACGACCAACCCATCTGGCCAGTGAAGAGAGTGTAAGCCATGTCCTCTGGCTGCTTTGGGCAAGTATGGCTCTAGTAGTACAGTGAGGGTCGTGCTCCTGCAGTGGAGACAAAAAGACCTGATGATGATGAGATAGAATATTAATAGGGGCACGAGATGTTGTTAGAAGCTCTTGTTAGAAGCCTATGTTAACAGGCTTAGGACTACTGGGAAATTTCGTCCCAATAGATATTCCGGGTGACTGTGACGTAATAGTAGACTAATGGGAAATTAATAGTATTAGAGGTTCTTTTGGGATTTGTTAGGGATGTCATATTAGAAGTGGTTTTGTGGTGTTTTAGGATAATGTATCAGGAGTGTGTTAGGGGTTTGTTAGGTGTGATTTTGATGAGTCAGTTGTGGTTTTGGAGTATACATACATACATACATATTTTCACGCCTGTTACCCATGGGGGTAGGTAGAGACTATGGATTTCCACTTACTACGATCCTTGCAAACCTCTTTTGCTTCGTCCACACTCTTAAATCTTTTCTTTGGTTATTAAGGAATATAGTGACAAGTTAACTATATTCCTTACATACCCCAAAACCACAACTGACTTTTCAAAATCACTGCTGGCTTTTTATTTACCAACTTCCAAAAAAGGAGGTTATCGATTATTCGAATAAGTCGGTTATTATTTTTTTACTTGTTTTATTTAAACATTTATACATTATATACATTTTTTTAAAGTATAGGTACATGCTGTGCCTGTACTTGTAGAAGAAAAATACGAATAACAAAATACAAGATATTTTTTTAGGTTTTGTTTGTTTGTTTGCATCTGATAGGTTAAAAATTATACAATTACAACGAATTTTTATTATAAAACGACTCTGAGATAAGTTTATGATTGTAATATCGTAATTTAAAATGCGGTCACTCAATGACGTCACATTTAGGCCAGCCTTATCACGGCTTATGTAAACACACGCTTATCGGTCGTCGACCTTCCGATGGCCCCTTTCAGAATTCATTAATTCCCTACTTTCCAACAACTTAAATTAGATACTTTATGATTTGTGTGAAATACAGGCAGATGACGTCACAATTCCTTTAAGTCAAATAACGCTTGTAAAATCAGTTGTTCTGCAATAATAAAACTAGAATCACGTTGAAAATATATATATA
Organism: Acrobasis consociella; assembly: GCA_963555685.1. Classification (NCBI taxonomy): domain Eukaryota; kingdom Metazoa; phylum Arthropoda; class Insecta; order Lepidoptera; family Pyralidae; genus Acrobasis; species Acrobasis consociella. The sequence continues at coordinate 37,016,837 of OY743104.1, read as the reverse complement.
ATTACTTTTTTGACCCAGGAAAGTACTCAGTTGCCCTCATTACGTGTTAAGTATACATATAATAAAACAGTAAAAAAAATGTGTGTGTATATTTGTGAATATATGTCGATAAAAAATGTGTTTGATTATATTTTCAGAAAAAAAAATTGGGTCTATGGTAATAAAGTAAAAGTAAAATAAAGTAAGAATTAAAAACAAAGTCTGTCTGTTTCTCTGTTAGTAAACGCTAATGTTCAAAAATACAGCATATTTTGTTATACATACAGCTGTTAAACCTGGGCAACATTTATGTTATAATTGATTTCGGAAAATGAAACACCTAATGCAGAACCAGAATTTTCCAGCTAAACGATACGAAATATAAAATTGGCGCCTTAGCAAAAGTTCTTCAGCCTGATGAGCATTTTTGTACAAGCAAACGAAGTCGCAGGCATTAGCTAATTAAACATATAATCGCTTGCTGCCAAATGATAACAGTGGCAAAACATCCGGTTTTTTGCAATATATATATTTTTATGCTGTTTTTATGTATTGTTACTTCCATGTTTGTAAATGATGACCTCATATGTTGGTCTGGGATAAGAGGAAAAACTTAGACTGCTATATATATGTCTTAACTGTTTCTCTTCCAGCGCGGATAGTTAAAGCCGATCGAGGGAAGGGCGAAAATTCGAATCGTGTTGATAGGCGATTTCAAAAATTACATTGAGGCATATATTAATCCAATGTTCAGTTGTCCAGTAGTGGACTTTGTGCGGCCTAAATGATGATGAAGATATAAGGCGAACATTGTAGGTACTTATATATTGTCTAACAAAATATACTAAAACTATTTTCAGAGTGAATTGAGTCCTTGATACTGAACAATTTACCCCAAGGAACGTATGAAAAAACAGACCGAACATTTACTTAGTTGAAATATATAAAATATTTATTAGCTATTATTAAATTGTATGAAAGGCCAAAAATTACTTTCCATATTCCAAAGGTCAAAAATCATGGACTGAGTTCACCCTTAAAATAGTTTCAGTATATATTGTTAGATCTTATATATTTTCCTGTCCACGGTCGCTGGAAGGCGCTGGATGCAAGCCACTCTAGATCGGTCATTTTGGAAATCTTTGGGAGAGGCCTATGCCCAGCAGTGGACGTAGTGCGGCTGAAATGAATGAATGAATTTTTTTTTTAAATGTGCAAATCTAGACCTTTTATTTTTAAACATTTTGACAGCAACAGTACACGTAATTCTTCTTCAGAAGTATATGTAACTTAAACTTACAAGTAAATACAGTATTGGTTCGCAAAGTCGCTAAATTTGGGAGCGTCTGGCCATGATTTACGCGCCTTTGTTGTCTCGTCGACTCGCCTTTTTGCAGGATGCGTTTAAACGCTGGATTATACTCGTTTTAATTGTATTGCTAATGTGCGACTGAGATGACAACTTTTGGAAACGCTTATTTGCTACAGCCTTTTTACGGTTCCGTACGTCAAACCGAAGGGCACCTATGAAGAGATTGATAAGTTTAGATGAAGCAAAAGAGGTTTGTCAGGATCGTAGCAAGTGAAGGTCCGTAGTCTCTACCTACCCCTGTGGGAAACAGGTGTGATATTATGTATTTATGTATGTACGTAAGTCCAACATAATTTTTCCAAACTAAAAATCGATTTCACCCCCAAACTACACAAACGATTTTGATAAAAATTCTACTGCTATCTTTCAATCCGGATAACATGTTATCGAGTAACAGTTAAATATGATTTAACCGTTCCCCGTGCCATCCGCGTTCCGACAGCGGTATCTAATAAGCGTTACTGCGAAACGAAACGTTATTATGATATCTGAATCCTATCCCTAACGAATACTGCACTCCGTTTGGTTAGGTTTTTAAATAAATGTATATAATCTATGTAACCTATGTATGTGTAAATGTATTTAATCTTGACATGTCTCTTTGAAATGTACACTTCATAAAGCAATACATTTGCAAATTACAAAGTAATTATATATTACATGAATAATTTATAATTATTTTGCAATTTTTAACATTATATAAAAAAATATATGTCAAGATTGTTAACAATTATTTAAAAATCTAACCAAATGGCGTAGGTATATAAGTACGAATATTTATGCATTAGGGATAGGTAAAAACGTTTCGTATCGTAGTAACGCATAAAAGTTACCGTTGTCGTTACCGGATGGCAAGCGGAACGGTTTGATTATAATTAACTGTTACTCGGATATAAATTAACCTAATATATTGATAACACGTTTTTTAGCGCTAATATTTTTGTTTGAAAGGGCCTACTTGTTAGGTGGTCCCATAGAGTTTTTATAGTTTGGGGGTGAACTCGGTGTTTAGTTTTGATATATTATGTTATGACCGCAATTTTTAAAGTTATTTTTGATAATAAGCCCTGGATGCAGGCCGCTCTAGATCGGTTATTTTGGAATTATTGGGAGAGGCCTATGTCCAGCCGTGAACGTTATGCGGCTGAAATGATGATGAAAATAAGCAAAGAATTGGCGAAGATAAAGATAAAGATAAAGATAATTTATTTGCCAAACATGTGTTACAAGATATTAGTACATTCAATTTCGTCCAATCATGTTTACCATCACCGAAAATTGACCATTCCCCTACGACACTACTGAACCGATTGAGTGGAAATTTTAATACTAATATGTAATTCGGCGACACAAACAGGAGCATATAACGTTAAAAAAAATATTTTCATATATGAGCACTTACTTATGGGGATAAAAAATGTTTCGTAAACTATATTGAGTGACATATCAAATTAAAGAGTTTTTTTATAAGAATTCTAAATATGAATTTTTTGTAAATTTAAAGATCGATATTTAAGAAAATATGAAAAAAAAACCATTACCCGATTATCTTCGAAACCACTGAGCCTAAAATTTTGAAAAATTACATATTATAGTTCTTTATATATATATACAGGAAAACCAATAAGAAGTCTATCCTAATATTTTTATATTTATAACTTGTTTGGTCAAATCCGCTGTCGCCTTTTACGACACTTAAGTTATGGAGAGGAACGGTTTGGCAAGTTTTGTACTGTACTATACGGTTTTATGGGAAAGCGAAAATATGTTTTCGCGAACAATACAATAGCCGTTTCTACATTTATTGGAGAATGTGATCAGTATCATAGGAAAATTTGACAATTTAGAGACATGTCTATGAAATAAGCGGCCAAGTGCGAGTCGGACTCGCCCATGAAGGGTTCCGTAGTAGCAAATAACATAATATAAAAGTCTTGCAGTATGTTTTTTTTTAAATTTTTATATTTGAGTTGATTGAATGAAAGGTAAATTAACGTTTATGATTTATGACGTATTAAAAAAAAACTACTAACTAGATATCGTTCAAACCAATTTTCGCTGGTAGTTTTTATGGTAATGAACATCACATATTTTTTTTTATTTTTATAATTCCCTTATTTTAGAAGTTAAGGGGGGGGGGGGGGGGGGCGACACACACTTTTTTCCACTTTGGAAGTGTCTCCCGCGCAAAGTATTCGGTTTAGAAAAAAATGATATTAGAAACCTCAATATCATTTTTGAAGACTTATCCATAGATACCCCACACGTATGGGTTTAATGAAAAATAAATTTTTGAGTTTCAGTTCTAAGTATGAGGAACCACCAAAATTTTTTGTTTTTCTTTTATTTTTGTGTCAAAACCTTAATGCGGTTCACATAATACATATTCTTACCAAGTTTCAACAGTATAAGTCTTATAGTTTCGGAAAAAAGTGCCTGTGACATACGGACGGACAGACAGACAGACAGACATGACGAATCTATAAGGGTCCCGTTTTTGCCATTTGGCTACGGAACCCTAAAAATTAAACACAAAATTAGGTAAAAAAATTTCATAAAATCTGCTTACTTTACGTAAGTACGAGTAGGTTGGTAAAATTAAATTATAAAAGGAAATTTTTCTTTAAAAATTTCGTATTCTAAATTTAATTTAACAAATACAGCACGCTTTCCTTAAAGAGACTTACGTAAAGAAAGCCTAAGAACTCGAAAACATCATGCAAAGAAAGTCGGCGCATGACGGTCAACGTGATCCCAAACTACGTAAATAAGGACCGGCGCGACACACGGCGCACTTTGATAGAGAAATAACAAAGAACTGAGTGTCATGGAACAACAGGAACATAGTTGAAAAGAAGACACAAAAATTTAAAGCACTAAAAAAATCCAAAAAATTTAACCCCTAAATCAGTTCCTCCAGAAAAGGCTCGTTCCAAAAGCTGTGTATTCCTTTGTAGATAACGTAGAAAAAAATCTATCAAGTTAGTTTTCTTATTCGTTAAGTACTTTTTTAAATAGTTGTTTCAGCCGATTATTATGACAAAAGCCTCTGCAAGGATTTTCCAAAATTATCGATACAAAATATCTGTATGGTATCTGGCAAAGAATAGGACCACTCCAAGTCTTCCCGTGGATGTCGCAGAAGGCGAATTAGGAAATATTCATAAGCTAAACAAATTTTATAAACATCAATGAGACCTCTCCAATCCATCTGGCCAGCCGAGAGAGCATATCTGGAGAGTATAGGTCCTTTGGTAGAACTCGTGTAGTTTGGGGTGTGAAGTCGGTTTTTAGTTTTGAAAAGTTATTAAAACATCTTCATACCTGTGTGTCCCACTATTATTTATTCGGGGTAATTGTTCCTAATGCCCGCAACTCCGACGTGTCAATTCTGAATACCATAACACGTGTTTAACATAAACACATGTTCGATACCGTGACTGAGCCGGGAGGTGATCTTTATTTCATGCGGCAGCGAAAGTATTTTAACCTCATTACAATTTTTCATCATGTATTTTGAATAATCGACCGAATTATACTTTTGATTTCGACGTTTTGCAACGGATATTTCTGGACACGAATAACAATGTGATTTCCACATAAATAGATACACTATCCAGGGATATTTTTCACAAGCGGCAATTCGACTTTCTAACAACTCAAATCAGATTTTTGGAACCAAGTTCCTTATCGCGCGTTGCGAAAGGAGGCTAGACGGAAAAAATTAAGACCAAAAGTTGTAACGACACTTTTTGCTATAGTTGTAAGCCGTGCGTGCGCGTAATTCTCTGTCTGTCTCTCTCTCTCCTTATTAATCGAAAGGAACTTCGTTCCATCCGGGTGTCCCTTGACACCTCTCAAGTTTTTTCTGAACGTCGAAACAAACAATTTCTATGGGATTTGCATGAAATACAGGCTAATGACGTCATAAGTTTTTAGAGTCAAATAGCGCTCTTCTTTATATTAGTTGTTCTGCAATAATAAATCGTTGAAAATGGATATCATGACAAGTGACACTATTTTGTGACGTTTTATTTCATTCACAGTACCAAATGATTTATTTTGACCCAGGGAAGTACCCAATCAACAATCTTCTTCTTATCATGTGTGTTAGTGACTAACACTAGTGTCAGAGTTTTTAAACCGCCTTAAAGGCCTCTGACATGGTTTTAGGTAACGACCAAAGTCAAAGACAGTGACCGGGACCGACGGTTTAACGTGCCCTCCGAAGCACGGATCATCTTACTTATCAGACAATCAGGTGATCAGCCTACAATGTCCAAACCAAACTAGGACAACAACACAAAGTCGTTGCACCCGCTGGGAATCGAACCCGCGACCTCCGGGTATGAGCCGAACGCTCTAACCACTACACCACGGAGGCAATCAACAATAACTCTTAGTAAATAAAGTTGTAAGTATTTATTAAAATGTTAATAAAGTATAAAAACAATAGAAAAATTAATTGAATGTTTATTTTATAACTAAATTGCGCATGCGCTGGCTGTCTTTACGTACTGCAGGATATCCGTCAGAAGCGCAAGCAGACATAGGCACAGGATGGAAAATCCTAGGGTTCCGAGCAATACGCGTCCCCGTCCCCCGTCCCCGCACCTCTCCCCGTTCCCGCCTTGTGGAGGGTGTTGAGCGGGCGGCCAGACGCCTGCAGCCGACGCATATTCCGCGTGACCTTAGGTTCCGTTCTGTGTGTAAAACTTATATTCATTCTGTGTAATAGGTACAGTTAGACCACCTGCTAGATGGTCAGACGACCTGCGCAATGTTGCAGGAAGGCGCTGGATGCAGGCCGCTTCCGATCGGTCGTTTTGGAAATCCTTGGGGGAGGCCTATGTCCAGCAGTGGACTTCCTGTGGCTGATATGATGGTGATGATGAATAGGTACAGTTAGCTAGGAGTAACATACACAATTTTCTACAACTCGTATCACTATTAAATAAATTATAATTAATTAATAAAAGCCATAAAGATATCACAGAGTGTAGGCCAAGACCTCTGGCAGCTCTGGCCAAGTTTGGCTCTGGTAAAACAGAAAGGGTCGTGCTCTTTCAGTGGAGGCAAAAAGACCTGATGATGATGAAAGACATAAATAAGACAGGAGTTTTACCATAAAATTGTGACTCCGCTCAACACCCTCCACACGGGAGGGCTTTAACAGCATTATCTGCTTGGATACTTTTCTATGTTCTACCAAAGATTTTCATAGAAAAAAAAATACAATAGAATTGAATTTCGTTTATTGCAAATAAAATTAGGTAAGTTTATTAGACTGACTATAAATTTGTTATGGCTCATTTTTATTGGTCGATAACTCTGTCGATATACAGCATGCGGGGACTCCCCGCCTACGCGGCTAACGTGGCCTAACGACCAATGAAAGCCATAAGTCGATAGGTCGATACAGTGGTCGTTACGCCGACTGCGGTAATACCCCACATGCAGTATATCGACTGTACATTACTTCATCGACTAATGAAAATGGCTCCCCGCATGCGTTACGAAGAATATATGAGACCTCTCCAACCCGTCCCGTCCAACCGTCCCGGCCAGCGAGGAGAATGTAGGCCAAGTCCTCTCGCTGCTCTGACCATGTATGGCTCTGGTACAGAGAGGGTCGTGCTCCTGCAGTGGACACAAAAAGACCTGATGATTATGATGCGTTACGGAAATCTCGCACCCGGACTTCGATCTACATCAACCAGTGAAAACGATTGCTTACATGCATGCCGTGTGGCATGCATTTCAGAAATCTCTCGCACCCCGAATGCGTGCCAGAACGACCAATGAAAATGAGCCTTTAAGCAACAACTAAACACCAACACGCTAGACCCACGCTTCTTAACTTACAAATACCAACTACAGGCCAATCCACACTAGTCGATACGTTATCAATTATGAGACTTGTTTTATCCAGGTTTCCAGGTGTTCGTACATTTTATGTCAGTAGGATTACAGGTTAACTGTGGAGACAGGTGCAAGAACAAGTTTTAAACTATCCAACCAAGAAAGAAAAATTATACAGAAATATAAGTCTTATTAGTATCCCAATAAGGTGTAATTTTAATAGAAGTGCTTGTGCATAATAATTATGTAAGAATTATGTGTAATAACTATAAAATTACACGATTGTCGGGCAAAACTTTGCGATTTACACTCTTTAATTGGAGTCAATGATGCGTGACTCGAGGGCCTGAGTTCTATTCTCAGTGTTAGCAAATAAATACTAACGTTAAATGAAACTAGGCGTGGTCCGTACTTGGATGGGTGAGCATAATAGTGTTGGCGAAAAATCGATAGGTTTAATCGAAAAAGGCCAAACTATCGATAGGCCTATCAATAGTATCGATAGCTTTAGTATTGATAATTTTAGAGCATTACTATTGGTAAATAACAATACTATAGATAGTATCGATCGACGAAAAAGCTACCTATCTATAGTATCAATTAATGACGACGAACAAACTATCGATAGTATTGATGGTTTATGAAATGCAATACTATTTCCAGCAGTGGACGTCATGCGACTAAAATGAAGAATGATGATGATGATGAAATGCAGCACTATCGATAGTATCGATAATTATTCGACGTCAGGATCGATACAGTCAATAGTATCGGTTACCAACCAAATAGTATCGATTTTATTTAAAGAATCTATAGTTTCATACTTTATCGATAGTGGACTATATCGAGCTCGAGCGACAACACTGGACTATAAATTGCATAAAAAATCTCGAGCTCCTCCGCGCTTCGGAAGGCATGTAATCGTAGGGGCCAGCGGTTACATGCCTTTTGAATATGTCATTATTGTGCCACTGGTTTCCGGCAGAGTAGAATAAGACCACTCTAAGTCCTCCCGTGGACGTCGTAGAGGGCGACTTAGAAAATACAAACTAAACAAAGCTTATAAACATCAATGACACCTTTCCATCCTGTCTGGCCAGCGTGGAGAGTGGAGGCCAAGTCCTTTGGCTGCTCTGGGCAAGTATGGCTCTTGGTAGTACAGAGAGGGTCGTGCTTCCACAATGGAGACAGAGACCTGATGATGATATTGTATGGCAATCTTCAAGCTTAGCCGCAGCAGATTTTACGAAACGTTACACGAAAAATAAAACGACAACACTAACTCAACTTCGCATTATTTTTTCAAGCACTTATTACTAAGTTAATCTTATGTTGGTATCTCTAGTGTTCAATCAAATTTAATTAAGGTTTTTTTCTAAATTTGATTGATTCGATTTATGACGGTGTTTCAGGTGTGTGTGCTTTGTTTCTCTGGAGTTTCAGCTCCATTATATAAAGATTTCTGATTTCTTATCAGAAATAAAATCCAGCAAATGGCAGAAATATAAAATACTAACTCCTCCCACGGGCAGCGAAGCCCACAGAGGCTTCGTTCCCCGTGGGAATTTCGGGATAAAGACGATCCTATAACCATTCTGGGAATAAAACTATATTCATATCAAATACCATTGAAATAGGTTCAGTGGTTAAAGCGTGAGGTGGTTACAAACAAATATACGAACTTATTGTCTCATTAATAATTTTAGTATGAATATTAATTAGTATGATTATGAAGTATGATATGATCTGATTTTAGGATCAAGTTCCTTTTCGAGCGGTACGGACTTGGCGGATGAGGGGTAGGCGAAAAAAGTGTAAGATTTTCCGTTACGAACTGTTTAGGGGCTAGAATTTTTTGTAACTTCGTTCCAACCGAGTGTCCAACGAAACTAAGTTTTATTTTAAATTAAAATAAAGGCCTAAAATGGACTGCTCGAGTCAGCGAAGATATTAGGATTTAATAACCTACTTAAAAAGCCGTGAGTAAAACAGTTTGAACGTAAATAAATATCTTTCTCATAAAAACAAAAGTTACTAGCTTTTACAGCATATTTCTCGGGGTAGGCGGCCATTTTTCTATTTTTAATTACGAAACCACCTGGCGGTCCCGTTATGCAGCCTGCATAATCTGTGGCCTGACGTTTACACCAAACGGAATAAAGAAAAAATAAATAGATATAAATAAGTTAGAGTTCCATGAGATAAAACAGTAATGTAAAATATTGTTGCATGCAGAAATGAAAAAATAAAAAACTAAATAAAATAAAATAAAAAACAAATAATATAACTAGGTGGTACACCACATTTGTTTAATGAAATTAAAAGTATTAGAATTGAATCTTACTTATTATCAAGTGGGAAAATATTTTTGTCACATTAATTGTTACATTATATTAAGTAATAAAAACTAAGTAAGGCCAAAGGTAAAATAATTACAAATGAGCAGTTCCACTAAAATATCACCCCTCGGAAGCGCAGTCAAAGCTTTCGACTGTGCGCTAAGGATGTAAAGACATCTGACAGTGTAAAGGCCACCTACGCCCAGTAGAACACCTGCGACCGGCCAAGTACAGTGTTGCTAGGAGACTGCGGGATGTATGTACTTGCAGATATTAACATCCATTATAAGTACGAAAATAATATGGTAATAAATAATTTCTATAAAAATTATTTTGAAACAGGCAAAAAGTTGCACTATACTATGATGAGTTACTTTCTAAACACTGTCATCACATTTGGAGCAAGTTCGTGATACTGAACTCATTATCATCATCAGGTCTTTCTGTCTCCACTGCAGGAGCACGACCCTCTCTGTACTACCAGAGCCATACTTGGCGAAAGCAGCCAGTGGACTTGGACTACACTCTCTTAGCTGACCAGACGGACTGGAGAGGTCTCATTGATGTTTAAAAAGCTTTGTTTAGCTTGTACTTCCCAAGTCGCTCTACGACATCCTAATCCTCCCGTGGATTTCGTAAAAGGCGACAAAGGAAATACCTACAAGTTAAACAAAGCTTATAAACATCAATGAGACCTCTCCAACCTGGCCACAAGGAGAGTGTAGGCTAAATCCTTATGCTTCTCTTGCCAAGTATAGCTCTGTAGTACAGAGAGAGTCGTGTTCCTGCAGTGGAAACTGAAAGGATGATGATGATGATGATTTATAGGAAGTTTGGCCAAAGGTGCTTAACCTTTGACCAGACTGAGAGATAAAATGAGACGACACAATAAAAATAAGTTTTGGATTCAGATTATAATTGCAAGTCACAAGTTCGAAAAGAACAAGTGACGCCCTGCAAGGGCGCAGCAAACCTGAGGGCAGCTAGTTGCCACTTTACTTACAAATTAGAATTTACGATTCACTGGTTTTCATATAGTTTCATATCACACAAACATTATAAAGGTGAAAGTTTGAAAGTGCGTACGTATGTTTGTTACTTATTCACGCGCAATCAGCTGGACCAATTTTGATAAAATTTGGTAGGCAGGAAGCTGACACCCTTTTTTTTTTTTTTGACGCGGATAAAATCCCTTCGGATACCTTACCGGTTACGGGACACCGGTAAGGTTATGTGGTGTTACCACTAAAAACTCCGCGGTGCCACCTCTCAGCCGCTATCGGCCGGGACCGTGTGCTTCTTCATGCTCCACAGCCCCGGCGCGGCCGGCCGCTACTTAAGCGGCCCCGGATCGCCAACGGCCTCACGGCACCCTCTGCTGAATCAGAGGGGCCGGAGTAACTGCCGCCTTGGCCTCTTGGCCCAAGGACAGACGCGCTGACACGCACACGCCCCTGCCTTCCACTCCGGAGGGCTGTCCGTTGGACGATGGAATCCCGTTTCCACCGTCCAACCAGCCCTCATAATTTGGGGCCTGCGGAAGCAGGCCCTGCCCCAGTCCACCTGACGGCGACCGGGGCCCACACAGCCGGCCGCAGGGGATAGGGAGAGCGGCAACGTAACACCGACACTCCTCTTCCCCTGCGGCCCCACCGATGCCGTGCCAAGCGCCACGGCCGCGCTTGGTCGCGGAGGATAGGGCGAGCGGCAACGAAACACCGACACTCCTCGTCCCCCGGGACCCCTACCACGGCTGTGATGGTAGGGAGGTCGTCGTCACCCCCTTCCCTCACAGCCAGGCCATTCCCGCCAGGAATGGCCTCCGCCGGGCCCGGGAAGGCCTAAGCCTCAACCCGGGCAATGGGTTCCTCTTAGCTTCCCTGCGGCCGAGGCAACCGCAGGTACTGAGCCCCCCCATCGCGACAAGATGGGAACCACATCGGGGGGGAGGAAGCTGACACCCTGGATTAACATATAGGCTACTTTTACCGCAGATAAATTGTTATCGGCGGGAAAAGAAGCCTATAGCGTCGCAGCTGGTAATTTCATATAGTACAGAAATCAAAGCGAATTTGCCGCAAAGTTAGTATCGAAAAATGCATTTATTTATGAGGATTTTTTTTTGTTGCAAATAGTGATTTTTTTTTAAACAATTTAATTTTTTTATACAACCTTTATTTTGAGGCCTGAGTACTTTATAGACAATATGCAATAAGCCGCCCAAATTTGATGAGGTTGCATCGTTTTCTTACAGGGTTATAATATTGGATTATTATCCGACTTACACAAGTATGCAAAATTTCAGCTCAATCGGATAAGAATAACTGGGTTGCAAGATTTAAACCAGACTAACATACGACAAAGTTAAATAAAAGCGCTAAAATCCAAGTGTTTAAAAAAAAAAATGATAATATGAACTATATAATATATTGCTTTTTTTTCAAAACAGGAGGAGTTTATAAATTTGTATGTAAATATATGTATTTAATTTTATTTTGCACGTTAGTAGGTATGAATGCAAGCGTTGATATTGATCAACTTTAGACAAGTATATTATTGTTTATTTCTAAGTAAGCAATTTTTTTGACAAATACTTAATTTAATAATGTATATCAATTACTCGAAGACCAGTTTGGAACATTCGTCGCTTTCTTTTTTTATGTATGTCCTACTGATTATTCATAGTCACCTGGACCGATTTGCAAACTTCTTTTTTTGGGTGACCACCTGTGAGGTGGTCCTATAGAAATGTTATCAAAATCGATTGTGTAGTTTAGGAGAGAAGTCGGTTTTTAGTTTTTAAAAATGATGCTACAGGAAAATCCTCGTAAAACCTACGTTCTTCACCTGTGAAGTGAACAATTCAACATAACGAGGTGGATGACATATTAAATCACAAGAACACGCTCCATTGTCCGTTTTAAAAATAATCTAAAGATTTTCCTCCTGTCCACACATGTATATACAACCACCAGTATATGAAGATCCCTGTCGCTTTTAATTCCTTTCTGCGATTAAAGGAGTAATGATTTTAAAAGGAACGTCTCGGGTCTTGTTTGGCTGGTCTGTTTGTTAGTGTTCAATGCGTCAATGCAGTAGTTAAGGCGCTGACTTTAGGACGCTATATACCTTTAGATATGTTCTTTTCTTTAGTAACAAGTTTTTTTTTTCTAAACTATTACCGATACGACTTGATATCCGTAGCGCCATCTATATTTTGATAGTATAAGCCCAGATTCTCACTAACTTTCAAACGGCTGACTCGATTTTGTCAAGCTACGAACCACTGCAAGGGAACTTGCCTTCACGTAAAATAAATCGCATCAAAATCAGGCCATTCGTTCGACCGCTACGATGGCACAGACAGAGCGACAGATGTTAGCGTCAAACTCTTACACCTTATGTTTTTGTTGGGGGTTAAAATAGGGACCTCTATAGTGATGTTTTTAAATGTAAGTCCAATTATTAGCTAATACTTAGTTGATTTTGGTATATTTGTACGTTTCTCGGTAAACAGCTTACTATGATAAACTCTATTGATATTTGGCAAATAAACTCTAGGCCTGGTCAGCTCGGCTTTACTTTTTTGACTTAGTATTTCTTATAACGTAAATAATCTTTGTTAACTCGTTCGCAACTCTACCAGGGTGACAGCTGAAAACCAGCGGTTCTTCAACACGAGACCACATTTCGCTGAGCTGTAGCCCTTTTGAGCTTCTGTGGCACACATGAAGCATGTAAGGTTAAGTTAGCATAACGCTATTTAATTATATAATTTTTCCATTACGTATATAATGTCACACACATTATATAGGTAATGGAAAAATTATAAAATTAGAACAGAAAAAAATACTACAGACAAAACAAAGTATATCTTTTATCTATCTATAAGTAGCGGCACGTAAGTTTAGCGCTGCGTGAAATGTAGAGGGAACACTGCACACGGAATTAATTTGTGACTTCTGCTGCGCAATATCGGTCAGCGCTGGAGTTTCGTGCCGCTACCTGTAGTCAACAAAATAATTTAATAGTTAACTAAATACTCACAAAACGAAATGTCGATCTTTATCGTAGTTTTGAGATTAAAAAATTAAATGAGAGCGCCACTGGCATCCTTGCATCCCCTTAACGTCGGCCTTGGACATCGGCAGGCGGCGGGTCACCGGCCAGACGCCGGCGCAGTTTATGTAACTTATGACTCGCGTTATAATAACGGTGGTGCAGTCTTTTAACTGTCCAGTTAAATAATAGTTCAGCTAACGTGTATACATTTAATTAATAGACTCAGGTGAGAAAGTCAAGGTTGCGGAAGTCAAATAATAAATAGGGAGAAATTACACTGATTGAGCAAGCCCCAAAGTAAGTTTGAGACCTGTGTTGTGGGATATTAACTCAACGATACTATGTTCTATAACAAATACATATATAAACATCTAAAACCCAGGACAATTTGAAAAAGCCATTTTCCAACTTTCCCTTACCCAGAACCTCTGGGTGGCAGACTAGCATGGTGACTCTACGCCACGGAGGTCAACAAAAAGTCACAGTTATATGCTATTTGATTCGAATTACTTTGTGTGCCTAACACAAAGTAATCCAAACCAAATAGCATGTTATCTAACGTGCTTCAGAAGGCACGTTAAGTCGTCCAGCTATTTCAGATGCTTTGAAGCAGCTTTAAAGCCTGACACTAGTGTTAGTCGCATACACACACTTAAACAAAAAACAAAAAGTTCAGCACAACGAACGCGATAGCCGTAGCATGGCAATGTTTATGTCTAGATAAAGGTTATATCGCTTTGTAAACTAGTGCCATCCCGCTCGTTATTATTACGGTAAGCGAGATAGAGATAGACCAGGTGAGAACGGGGGAGAGGTGCGGGAATGGAGAACGGTGACGTATACTGCGCGGGACCCTAGAAGGTTCCGGTGTGTATGTAAAGTTTCTCAGTTTCAGTATGGGCAATGCTTTCATGCGTCTGTGCAGAGTTCATGTTGTTCACCTTCACAGGTTCTTCTTGACATATTTCTCTTTCAATTTTCATAAAATTTTATAAAGATTTCTTCAGTTTATACAGTTTTTACTTTTAAATCTTTGCAGATTTTCTATTGATTTGTTACAAATATTTATTAATCTTCGGTATCATTATAACTAGCCTCGTGAGGCTGTTGATAATTTATACTTAACAGCTTTGATAACCTCTTCCATGCTGGTCTGGGTAAAAAGAAAAAACTTAGAATGTGCAAGCTGCTTCTCTGCCCGGGCAGAGAAGAAGAAGAAGAGACGTGATAGTATGTATGTATGTATGTATAACCTCTGTGGCCAAATGGTCATCATGTCAAGCTGTCACTCCGGAGGTCCCGGATTCGATCCTCAGTCAGGTCAAGATGGAAAATGATCTTTTTCAGATTGACTGTGAGACTGGGTCTTGGATGTTTATTTATTTGTATGTATTTGTTATAAAATATTGTTTCGTTGAGTTAATTTCCCGTACTTACACAAGTCTCGTACTTACTTAAGAGTCCGGCGACCCTAGACTTCTCCATACAAACGTAGTACACGTTTAATTTTGAAACATGTCAGATTCCGGTAAAAATTGGTAATTGTAAAGAAATTGCAATTATCTAGGGTTATATTGAGTTTCCTATGGTAAAATTATGAACTGGAAAGAAAATATAACGATTTAGAAGTTTCCCATACTAATGGTCAAAAATGATATAAAACACTATATTCTATTTCAAGTTCATATTTAACTAAAGGTTATACTAAATATAAACCTAGATAATTGCAATATCTTTGAAATGACAAAATTTTGCCCAAATCGGACATGTCGTTTTGAAATAAAACGTAGACTACGTTTGTATGGAAAGTGGTATTTTGGTCTAGGGTCGGGGGACCCTTAAGAGCTAACTTAATCCGTTTAATTTGTCCATATATATTTATGTATTTACCTAATGTACTCAACAAAACAACGTAAAAAACTAAACATAAAACTGCATTTGTGCATAATCTAAAGACCACACAAAGTCCTGACAAAAACAATCAAAATCGATAAGATAAAAGGCGAGCCAAACAATAGCTTATCTTGTCCTTGGCGCACCCTTCGCAGGGCCCAAGGTTTCAGGGTCACCTTGAGGTCGTTGACCGCGGGTTGCATCACCACGCAGATATGCAGCCGCGAAAAAAGATGGCTGACGCACGGCCTTTTACGTAACGTTGACTCAGGCAGTATTAAAACTATGCGCATCTTCGGGTATTTTTAACCGACTTACAAAATGGAGGGGGTTGTCAATTCGTCGCGTTATTTTTTTATGTATGTTCACCACAGAACCGTGACGTTTACCTAATATTCGAAGACGCCTGCACCGGTGAGGAAAATTCTTTTTGTTTGAGGGTATACTTGTGAGACTGGTCTTCAGATGGTCATCAGAATATGGATGGGGGTAAAGTTGTTTTAAATTTTGATAAATTTATTATTTCTTATTATAGCTTGTTCAATATTTCTAGTCAAGGAAACGAAGAATTAAAATACTTTCTTATGAAAAATGATCGAGTTGAATATCTCGACCGACTGTTACTTTTTAGGGTTCCGTAGTAAACAAGGAACCCGTATAGTTTGACCATGTCTGTCTGTCTATATGTCCGCGGTTCTGCTCAGAGACTATATAAGTACTAGAAAGCTATAATTTGGCATGGGTATGTATATTAATCATGCCAAGAAAGTGGTAAAATAAAAATATGAAAAAATTTTTTTTTGGTGTCTTGTTCTCGAGTCGAAGGGCTATAGAGGTACCTTAAATTATAGTAAACTTGAATAAAAATGTGTAGCTACCATACATGCAAAGTGGAAGTCAACTTTTCTTCTACACTAACCCATCATTTGGTGGTTCGTTGAGTAGGTCTTTCAAAAATATTGTGAGTTTTAGAACACCATTCTAAGATGAGCCGTGTGGTTTCCGGTAGAGTAGAATAGGGCCACTCCAATTCCTCCCGTGGATGTCGTAGAAGGCGACTTAGGAAATACAAACTAACAAAGCTTGTAAACATCAATAGGACCTCTCCAACCCGTCTGGCCAGCGTGGAGAGTGTAGGTAGGCCAAGTCCTCGTGCTGCTTTGGCCAACTATGGCTCTGGTAGTATCGAGAGGGTCGTGCTCTTTCAGTGGAGACAAAAAGACCTGATAATGATGAGAAATTCTAAGATGTACGGATCCATGCACATTTTGGTCAAGTGTCGTATCTAAAATCCGGTTGTACGCAACGTTGAAGGAACATACCCTTAATTAATCGAACTACGGGCTATACTAGACCAGTTTAGTATAATAAAATTAACATAACATTTCCATACAAAAGTGTGCGGCCGCCCGGGCAATTTGTATGAGAATGTCAATTTTTCTTTACTGTTATTTTATTATCATTATACTATAGTGATATAGTATAGCCTGTGGTCTGTGGTTCGATTTATTACGGGTGTGTTCTTTCCTCATTATAAAGACACGTGAAAAAACCACAACAATGGTATATAAAACAAAGTTTAAAGAAAAACTATCAGAACTAAGTAGGGTTTTCAAATTAAAGAGTTACAGCTCAACAACTCATAAAATGTAAGTATCTACTCGGAAAAGTAATATATCATAGGTACTAATTCAATAGAATATTAGTTTTTCTGACGTTTTTAGTTCCTTTAGTGAACTCGAATTCGGCATTTGAAAGTATAAAACCCTACACTGCGCGTGACCCGACGCGCACTTGGCCAGTTATATTTACAAATAGTTACAGATACACTGTCACAGCTTTACTCCATATTTTTTTACATACATACATACATACTATCACGTCTTTATCCCTAATGGGGCAGACAGAGTATTTTGGGTCTTGCGGCTCTATGCAGAGCCCAGGGCCGCAAGACCCAAAAGCCACTTTTAGCTTCATGGTGGGCGAGAAGATGGAAAAGCAATCAATACAGTGATGGGTTGCTGGCCGCATCGCCTGTTAAAATGATTCGCATTTTTGCCCATTTTGCCAAAATTTTTTAAAACTAAAAATCGACTTCACCTTAACTACACAACCGATTCTGATAAAATTTCTATGGAATCACTTGAGAAGTAAACCTAAACAAAAAAAATATTTTGTAAATCGGTCAAGGGGTCTCTGAACATCGGTGAACTTTATAATAAAATTGATAAACTTATCCTTTTTAGGAAGTCGGTTAAAAGGGATAGAGCCAAGGGTCTTAAACCAAAGGGCACGTTTAACGTGGCGGTGGAAAAAAGGTATTCAAAATAGTGATGGATTGCTAGCCACATCGCCTATTGAGCAGATTCAAACTTTTGCCTTTTCCTCGATTGGCTTTCACCTTTCACGATCTACACTAGCTTGCTGTTCTTGTGTGTAAGTGGCCAACACTATTGTTATATTTTTCAAGCTGCGCAAAGGCATCTGACATAGCTTAACGACTGCCATACAATGATGACAGCCGGGACCAACGGCTTAACCTTCCGAAGCACGGAGAAATTTTTATGCTACTTGTGGTCACCCATCCAAGTGCGGACCACGCCCGATGTCTCTTTACTTATGAGAGCGCTAGTAATACGCACTGGCACATAATAAAGATTTTTATGCACTGGCATGGAAGAAAACATATTTAAAAATAGTCGACCTCAAATTATAACACTTATAATAGTTAACCTTCTCACAGCCGTTGGTTGATGACGTCTGCATTTCGTCTACACGGAGCTATACCTGCAAAACATGTTGATCTCAAAAACATTTGGTCTACGTACTCATTTATCCAGGTAGTTATAATTTATTAATTTATTTTTTAAATTGCTCTCGTTTTGCATTTTATCATCACCATAAGAGCTTTTTGTCTCCAGTGCAGGAGCACGACCCTCTCTATACTACGGAGTTATACATGGCCGGAGCAGCCAGAAGACTTTAGCCTACAATACTCGCTGGCCAGACGGGTTGGAGAGGTCTCATTGATGTTTTTGCTTTGTTTGGCTTGTATTTCCTAAGTTGCCTTCTACGACATCCTGGAGCATAATCCCCTTCGTACTACAAGAGCCATACTTGGCCAGAGCTACCAGAGGACTTTGGAATACTCTCTACGCTAGCCAGACGGGGTGCAGAGCCCTCATTGATGTTTATAAGCTTTGTTTAGCTTGTATTTTCTAAGTCGCCTTCGACGACATCCACGGGAGGACTTGGCGTGGTCCTATTCTACTCTGCCGGATATCATATTGTAAATTTAATTTCTACGAGTTCTGTGAAGCCTAAAGTACCTAACCATTTCAAAATAAGGATAACATTGGAAGAGGAAACCTATAAAGTTTATTCTAAAGTAACTGCAGAATATTTCCTTGTAAAGCAATAATTTGACGAGTAATGCAAAAAAAATTGTTTCTACTCTTATTATATTATTGGTCTTTTATATGGTATTAATATAAGAACATTAACATTATTATTTCACGAAAGTTTATTCTATATTTCAGCACAGGTGTCGTACTTTCCTTAAAAAATTACGCCTAGACTTAGACCTAGATTTTTTCCCTTAGATCTATGTTATGCGCCCAAACTGCCCATGTAGATTACACATAGGTTAAGGTTTTTCTCGATCAACTACCAAAATAACAAACAAATGAACAGTTGTTAACATTTTCTCCCATTCCACAGAATACATAATAGTACAAGTACACATTCCCTCGATCCGCATTTACAAGAGAGGTTTTAGGGTTCCATACCCAAAAGGTTAAAACGGGACCCTATTGCTAGAACTCCGCTGTGCGTCTGTCTGACACTAGGCTGTATCTCATGAACCGTAATAGGTAAATAGTCAAAATTTTCACAGATGTTGAATTTCTGTTGCCGCTGCAACAACAGATGTTTTACAGATAATGGTACGGTAGTATGCGTGAGTCCGACTCGCACTTGACCGGTTAATTCTTTTCTCTCAGGCCAGCATAGAAGATCACACAAAAGATGATTTTCTTTCGAAATTCCAACGAGGGAAAAATACCAAAGCACAGATTACGAATTACGACACACTGAGCGTAAACAAAATCTCGCATGTATGTATGTATGTATGAATCTAGTGCATAACTGTTCCACACTTCCTAATAACCATACACGTGACACTCGACTTGCACACTCCATACATATGTTTGGATGGCTGCATGCGCTGGCTGTCACGTGTCATACAAAATGTGCTTCGTTGTTGTTTCCTGGGGAATTTTCTGGATTATTCGGGAGAGAAGAGTAGTGGAATATATCATAATATTACTTACATAAACATCTCCTCTCACAGGCCTACTGGAAGAGATCTCTTTTGAGATAAGTAGTGCCTTTGTACAACTTTTATTTTATGAATTCTCTGTATACTTTTTCCGTGTGCATAAATTGGTAAATAAAAAAAATAAAAAATTGGTAAATACTGACATAAGTACATGTTAGTACAGTCGGGAGCAGATAAAACTGACTCCCTGACCTTAAAGGTTGTTCACTATCACGAACTGAATTCACACCTAAAATAGTTTCAGTATATTTTGTTAGACCCTGTATATTGCTTGTAGGTCACGACCCGATGCGTTCTTTAAAACAGAAGACCAATTTTCGACCAAATAAAAGAAAAATTAAACGTAATACCATATACTCGTAAGAAGGGTAATTATTTAAATAAAGTAGTACTCGAAAAATATAATATGACTTATATAAAATACAATAAATATTTTAAAAGTATATTTAACACTTTCTTTTCTTTGCAATTATAAGTAGACAGAGTCTAGGGCCACAAGACTCAAAAGCCACATTTAGCATGATGGTGGGCGTGAAGGTGGAAAAAGCGTTACTAGTCGCATCAGCCATTCATGATTCAGATTTTCGCCTATTCCCGCGATCGGCTCTTATCACGCAGAAATAGAAGCAGCTGGTACATTCTAAGCAATTTCGATCCCATTTTAATTAAAACCCAAATCTTTTAGAAAACAAACAAATTAAAAAATCTCATTTAAGAAGCGGAATCAAAACCGATCTACATAATGGTTCTCGAGATCGGTAGGCACAGATGAACCAAAAAAACGTTACGTAAGCGAACGACCTACAAGGTGACCTCGTCTGGCCCTTCATTAAAACTGCATACAAGTTACTAAGAATCACCTTATAGTTGCCAAAAATGTAAACAGACTTCTCAAATTGTCTATACCACACCTCGAGCAAATAATGTTGTATTAATAAGCAATTTTATAGAGGGAATTACAAACTTAACAAAGCTTATTAACTCAATGAGACCTCTCCAACCCGTCTAGACAGCGTGGAGAGTGTAGGCCAAATCCTCTTGCTGCTCTGGCCAAGTATGGCTCTAGTAGAACTGAGAGGGTCGTGCTCCTGCAATGATAACTAAAAAGACATGATGATGATGATGATGATATTACAAGGACACAAGTTAATGAAACGTGGAAAGATTCAATTTGGTGTAAGGTTGGTGTAGATCCTTTGATTGCTTCAAGACAGCTTCTAGCAAGATAGATAGATAGATAAAAGATTTATTTTGCTTTGTCTGTAACACACATTATACAAAGAAAAAAACGACGGGTTGCACTCTGGGAGTGCCGGCAGAAGTGAAAACTTGAATATTTACGTTGTGCATTTTTGATATTTTGGAATGGTTAGGGAAAAATTTTGCACGAATTGCTTTAATTATCAGTATAAAATATTTCAAATCTTTTCTGAACCACAGTCTGTCACAAATGTCACAAGCATGACACATTACACACACGAACGTAACGTAACATAAACACACACGAACATTCGCGCAAGCGCCCTGCGCCGTCTTACGAATTTTCGATCAGGACACGTGGTCCTGACGCGAGTTTAAGATTTTTTACCCATTCCAAAAAAAGTGCACAACGCCGCTAAAGAAGTTTTCACTTCAAAAATTACTTCATTGAACATCTTAATACTAACTTAACCTAACATGCATCATGTGTGCCACAGAAGCACAAAAGGGCTACAGCTCAGCGAAATGTTGCTCATGTTGAACAACCGCTGATTTTCAGCTGTCACCCTAGTAGAGTTGACGCGGTGCTCTTAAATAATAATGTATTAAAATTTCTACTGCGCGCACATTATGATGTTAATAATCAGTCTTTCTACATTTAATTATACACTTAATTTTAATGTAAAATAATTGTAAAATAAAATTACCTACACTTATACATAAATTAATTAAAATTAGGAAAACTGAACCAAAATAAAATACAATACAAAAATATATAAGATAACCTTTTCAAATATGTAAAAAAATAATAATAATAATAATAATAGTAACAAAAATTTACCAGTTGTGTCATGGTCATAAATTAAGATTTAACTATGCAGCAACCAAAGTGTCTGGGAATCCCAGATTTCTGAATAATAAGTAAATATGTTTTAAATTGATTTTTAAAAGTGGTTTTTGTACGTATATTACGAATAGGTGGAGGGATGTTGTTCCAGCACTTCGTTGCTGCATATCAAAGCTTCCCTTGAAAGCCATGGTCCTGTGTCTTTGGAAAGCTAACACTGGACGAGCAGCTCTGACATATCTCCCTACAGTGAATTGCAACTTATCGAATAGATAGTTGGGCTGCTTTAACTTGACAATATCAAACAATAAGTTAGCGAAGTACAGTTCTCTACGAGCTGCCATATTTAACAGGGATGCTTTATTTAAGTATGGTAAGCAACAAATCTAATAGGAGTCCACTGGTTTTAACAGCCGATTGAGCGACGGACGGCGGTGCCAAGACGCCTACCACAGTTATCTAAACCAATATCACAACAGCCGCACTATCATATGATTGTCCACTTTAACTATTTTATAATACACTGATTTCACGTTCAAAAGTCCACTAAAGTCAACTTGCAAATTAATTTAAGGTAACCCCATTTAGGCGCCTTGACTTTCCGCCAAAAATAAAACTGCAGGAGTTCGTAAACTATTACCTCCGTGGCGTAGTGGTCACCATGCTAGTCCGCCACCCAGAGGTTCCGGGTTCGATCCCCGGTCAGAGCAAGTTGGAAAATGGCCTTTTTAAATTTGTCCTGGGTCTTGGATGTTTATCTAAATGTATTTGTTATCAAATATAGTATCGTTGAGTTAGTATCCCATAACACAAGTCTCGAACTTATTTTGGGGCTAGCTCAATCAGTGTTATGTGTCCCTATTTATTTATTTATCGGCTAAGAATAAAAAGTTATTCGTCAGTAAGAAGTTAGAAAACCTTACATTACAATACATCGCTAAGAATAAAGAAGAAATAAAACTGGCTACCTATTGTCTTTGGTTCTTCAACGCATTGTTTTAGGTCTATGGTTTTAGTACTTACTTATTTTCATGACGACCTTAGTGGCGTAGTGGTCACCATGTTAGTCCGTCACCCAGAGATGCCGGGTTCGATCTCCGTTCAGGGCAAGTTAGAAAATGGCCTTTTTCAAATTGTCCTGGATCTTGGATGTTACTTATTTACCTTGTTTTTTTTTATAAATCTGGCTAACATGGAACTGCAATTTTTAACCCGTTGTTCCTACTATACAACACCATGATTATATTTTATAAAATTGTTTTAATTGCTCTGCTCTGCATAGAACCGCAAGACCTAAAATGCTCTGTCTGCCCCATTGGGGATAAAGACGTGATAGTATGTATGATAGTATGTGTATATTATACGTTATAGGTATGGAATAGAACTCACGAAAAAACTTTTACCATCTCATATCTCATTTATCCATGTTTTTTTTAATAGGATAAGTATTTATTTTCAAATTCATCATTATTAAATTAAAAAATGGGAATAAATTAAAATCTAAATTTCTTAATTAAAAATTCTAATTTAAAAATTCTTTTTTATATAGTAATAAAAAAAAACAATGTTATTTTTGAAGTTATTTAACCTTTTAAAATCATACGTCTTAACGTAATATATATATATTATATTATATATATTACGTTAAGACATATATATATATATATATAATATATATTAAGTTTATTCGATGGTAAACATAAAATTATATGTTTATGAGGTACGCGGTCGAAAACAAATCATGTGGTTAAACCAAACACACGAGAAGGTGACCAGCGTTCAATGGCTTTCAATTTTTATGTGAAAATTAGCACTTTATGAGAGTGGAATATTTTTATCGTGAAAACGTGCAGAGTGGATAACTAAACTAGCTAACTGGAAAACTAACTAGCTTTAATCTAAAATGAGCCTTGGAGTCTTAAAGAGATCTCTCCAAGACTGATCTGCACCGCTGGTGACAAGAGGGCTATCTATTTTTTCGCACAACGAATCAGTATTGCGATCCAACGCGGAAATCCGGCCAGCGTTCTTGGCACTATGCCACATGGGCATGATTTTTTAGACGAAATTAGTAGTTAATTTTTTCTGTATATTTGTAAATATGTAAATATGTAAATAATATTATCATGCTTATTTCAAATAATTAATCGCCTCTAATTCAGTAAGGTTATGTTGTTTAATATTTTTATTTATTGACAAAATGTATACAGAGAATACATAAAATAAAAGTTGTACAAAGGCACTACTCATCTCAAAAGAGATCTCTTTCAGTAGGCCTGTAAGAGGAGATGATATGGTCTTGCCAGAGTGAAGAGTATAGGAGTAATCTTCTCTCTGTTCTGCCAGGTATTGGGCTCTGGTAGTACAGAGAAGGTAATGCGTGCACCAGCATTGGAGACTAAAAAAGACCTGATGATGATAATGATGACATGCTAAGATGAGAGAGAAAGAGAGAGAGAAAAACTGGCCAAGTGCGAGTCGACTCGCGCATTAAGGGTTCCGTACCATTTTATATAAAAAATTACGTTTGTTGTATTGGAGCCCTGGCCCACTTAAATATTTATTTTATTCTGTTTTTCAGAAATACATCATCTGTGAAAATTTCAACTCTCTTACTGTCACGGTTCATGAGATACAACCTGTTGACAGACAGAGTGGAGTCTCAGTAATAGGGTCCCCATTTTACTCTATGGGTACGGAAATACTTATTTGATATACAATAACTTGAATTTTAAATATTTTTACGACCGTCTGCAATGGCGATTTATGTGCATATAGGTACTTAGCCAGAAGCCAAATCATATATTTAAAAAGATTTTCGAATTCTTTTAACATCGACGTTAGCTCCAAACGAAAAGATTAAAAAGACATTCAAAAGTAAAAAGAGAAACGAACACCATTTTTTCGTCTCCAAAGGCGAGGTCAAATTAAAATAGAGCACGGGAGGCTGCGCCGGAGTCCCGGGTCAATGCCCCCAAGGTGACCCGGGCGTCATTGCGACCTACCCTAATACGTCTGGCCTTGGGTTCGATTCCTAGAAACAAACAATAGTCTGATCTTTAAGGCTGGAAGTAGTCGTCCGGTTTGGTTTACGATTGTTTGATCTGCAGTGTCATTTTTCAAACGCGGAGTTATTAACTGTTTTTGGAAAAAAACATTCATTGAGTGACATTGCGTTTCAAAAATGGCATTTTAGGAACTGTAGTACCTATTAATTACAGAACGGAAACTCATGCCGTATTATTATAAAACACAGACTAACTTTGTTACTAGGTTTAAACCATTATCCGACCAAATCAAGTTCACATCTAGTGACACGTCATTGTCTCATCTGAAAATGTCAACTTGACTTAGTCGGATAATGGTTTAAACCCAGTAACTAAGTAAGTCTGCGTTTTATAATAAGACGGCAAGGGTCCCGCGGAATATGCATCCTCGTTCCCCGTCCCCGACCTCTTCCCCGTTCTCGCCATGTCGAATGTGAGGGTCACACACACATTGACGTGTACACGGATGTGAAGTTTCGTTTGTCGTAGTAGGCATAAATGGTATTCCGCTTCTATGAAGTCCCATATCTGTGCCTGTAATTTAAGCAACATTGAGCGCAGCACTTTTTTCGCAGATAACACTGCGGGACGCACCTAGTAAATAATAAATCTTATACCTTTAAACGAGCAATTCTTGTATATGTATATATTTATTTATACATTTCTGAGGTCTCGAAAACGGCTCTAACGATTTCGCAGAAAATTTGTTTATGGGGGTTATCGGGGGTAAACAATCGATCTAGATTAGTTTTATGTTTGGGAAAACGCGTGTTTTCGAGTTTTCATGCGTTTTTCTTTCCACGCAGAATATGGTCGCTAATTTCGTCGCGCCGACCGCCTTGTTTTTAGCTCAGCGGTTAAGGATACCGACCGCTAGAAAGAGTGTTACGGGTTCGAATCCCACTCGGTGACTTACTTTTGTTTTTTTTTATGTTTTAGTTTATATATAATTTTTTATTTTGCATTGTTTTCAGACAAGTTTAAAAAAATTTAGTTAATGTTTGAGATGTAACCGAGCAAAGCTCGGTCGCCCAGGTACTAAATATTTAAAGACAGATCACACTGATTGAGTAAGCCAAAGTAAGTGCCTGCGTTATGGGATAGAAAGTCAACGATATTGCATTTTATACAGCCAAGAATTTGAAAAAGGCCATTTTCCAATTTGCTCTGGCTGGGGATCGAAAAAAGAAACTCTAAATTGGCGGACAAGCGTGTTGGCCATTACGCCACTCGATTCACTCTATATAAGTCTGAATTTATTTTTGGAACGAAGTTCCTTATCGCGCGTTCGTAAAGGCTAGACGGAAAAAATTAAGACCAAGAGTTGTAACGACACTTTTTGCTTTAGTTGTAAGCCGTGCGGCGTGCGCGTGTTTTTCTGTCTGTCTCTCTCTCCTAATTAATCGAAAGGAACTTCGTTCCATCGGGTGTCCCTTGACACCTCTCAAGTTTTTTTCTTTTCTATTTCGATATGAACTACTTGGAGAAGTTGTTCACTATCCTGGACTGAATTCACCCTTAAAATAGTTTCAGCATGATTCGCATCACACAAGCTTTTCACCCTAAAATCGGAGAGAAAAATCGTACATCTATTGCAAGCTTTAATCTTTTGGGCGCAAAAAGTGGTTCCTTTTGTTAGGACTTCCGTTTTTTGCAAAGTCTGGACTGGTCGTTTATTTTGTGGATTCCTGACATCCTAATTGATTAACTGATGTTTGTAGGTCAGGTAGAACACCTGTCTGGATGAGGGGCAATGGTTTAGAATAGACTATTTTACTGTGAATCTTTTTGGTTAATATTTTATATATGGTCTCCCATGCTGGTCTGGGAAAAATAAAAAAAAACTTAGAATGTACCAGCTGCTTCTCTTCCCACGTAGATCGTAAAAGCCGATCGAGGAAATGGGCAAAAATGCAAATCATGTTAACAGGCGATGCGGCTAGCATCCCATCACTGTATTGATTGCTTTTCTATCTTCTCGCCCACCATGACGCTAAAAGTGGCTTTTGGGTCTTGCGGCCCTGGGCTCTGCATAGAACCGCAAGACCCAAAATGCTCTGTCTGCCCCATTAGGGATAAAGACGTGATAGTATGTATGTATGTATGTATGGTCTAACAAAATATACTGAAACTATTTTAAGGGTGTATTCAGTCCGTGATACCGAACAACTTTCCCCAAGGAACAGATATCGAAATATGAAAAGTAATTTTTGGCCTGCCATACAAGTTGACCAATCAGCGGATCCAAGTTTAAAATTATTTTTCATACTTCGACACAGTCATGTTCTTTGGGGAAATTGGTTCACTATCACGGACAAAAAAAAAAAACAAAAATACTAAAACTATTTTAGGAGAGAATTAATCTCCCCTAAAATAGTTTTAGTATTTTTGATACACATTAGATAAATTCAAAAAAATAAACGGGTCGAATGGATAACCTCCTCCGTTGTGAAATCGGTAGACTCAAGGTAGTAAACAAAACGCGCGAGCCTTTTTCTTACGTCTTCAAATTTATAACCTCCTTTTTGAAGTTAGTTAAAAAGAAATAACTTGCAGCCGTAATGAGCTACCTACTTAGGCTCAAGGTGGTAAACAAAACGCACAAGCCTACTCTTACGTCTTCTTTACCATTTACGCCAAAAGACGTCATTCGCATAACCGCGGATGTAATAGGCGGGAACACGAAATCAAGAGGAAAATCCTTGGTAAATAAACATTTATACAGAACTTTAGTTCCTTAATGGGATGAACGAGTTGTACGTTTGTTTTGTAGGGCAGCGGTTCTCAAAATGTAAGCCTCACATCGTCTAGTCAAATTCATCAGCCTAGCGTATTCCCGGTCGCATCCTCAGCGGAAAAACTCCAGAGCCAGGGGCCCGCTACCTAACCTAAGTGATTTGACGCGGTTACTGGATTTTACAGATCAGCTGCCGTCTAACCGTTAACCTAAAGGGTAAACCAGAACCAATCCTTGGTTAGTTTTGAGCAAACGCTGTTGGCCTTCGGGACCCAAGTTTATACGTCCCTTTTGAAACACGGAATTATTTTCGGATAATCAGGTTATTCAAGCTTGTAATAATCAAATCAGACTGGAAACAACATTTTGACAAAGTGTACTTCGAACTAGATTCGAACCCACGACCTCCGCATCGCAAGGCCTTGACCACTGGCAGTCAAATTATGCTCTTATTTTGTATAGCTACACAGGATGAGTCGACCAGACAGAGGTTTGTTTTTTATGACCAGTACCTATTATCACGGCCCCACAGAGACTTTGCAGACGCCTGAACTTCGCAAACACACTTTGAGAACCGCTGGAGTGAGGTAAACGGTTTATCGGGTACCACAAATGAGTAACATTACTTTTGGATGACATTGTTTATATGTAAATACTGAGAATTGTGAAGCCAATGCGTAAATAACAATGTAAAATGCCATAGACATGAGTTAGGATGTTGAATTTGGGATCCCAAATCAATCCACTGATGGCATAGACCTCTTTCACCAAAATGTTTGAATTGACCTTTTGCGTTTTTGGTGGTTCACGTCGGAAGGTTTTTTTGCGCCATTTTCTACAGTCATGTACTAATCTTATTAGAAACAATACAATATAGAAGGGACATGCCCGTAATAAACCACGATAATAAAACAACAGTAAAAAAAAACGAGATTCCCCTACAAATTGCCCAGCGACTGCACAACTATGTAGGAAATTGCCTTTTTTTAATTTTTGACTGCTCTTTTAATTTCATTATGCTATATTCATTAACATGGGTATGTCCCTTCTACGTTGAATAAGGTTGTAACATTGCACAGTCAACACATACTTTCTTGAGATGTGGAGGTGATGAGGTCTTAGCTCGCTTATTAATAAAAGAGCTAAAATTTTTAAAAAATATTCTGATTTTTACAAATTCCTGTGCAACAAAACGAAATAAAAAAATCTGTATAAAATATATTGTTTTTTTTTGTTTAGAGATCATGACTATTGTTTTTTTGACCTCGCTACTAAAATAACTACCTGACGTGCTCATGTTGCGTAATTTTGACAAGCTTCCTCATTGCAAAACATGCCGAAGCCATACCTATACAGCTAAGTTAATAAAATTCGGCCAAGCGCGAGTGTAACTCGCGCAAACAAAGATTTAGAATATACAAGTAGTGCGCTCATAGGGCTCTGGGCTATTTTACGTTTTTGGTTAACATTTTTTTATAAAACAAAAAAGAACACTGACGTTGTGTATGTTTTTGGTTAATATTAAACAAAATATAACACTGATTATGTATATTTTTTAAACAGCAAATTAGCATTTTAAATATAAGAGTCCCACTCTTATATTTACGTCACGCATGGGGGGAAATCTCACGGTCTCTTTCGTACGCGCAAGACCTAAATAGCAGTGACGTCAAAAGGGATCGTGCATCCTTTTTCTGTTACGTGACAGTTCCACCTTTCGTCAAATTTTTGTAAGCTTTCCCCTTCCAGTACATTTTAATAACTTGTAACCACTACTTGTATATCTAAATCTTTACATTAAATATAGTATTCGGTTTCGGATTATGTTACTTATTGATATAAATAAATAACAAATTGATTAAAATACCGCATTAATTATTTTTCATTTCCTTATTTATTTTCTTAGCTTAGGTTCCATATTATTTTAATATAATATATATAGGCAATATACACTGTGCGAAGATTTTAGGTAAGTACCTATTTATTTAACACTTAAACATATGAACACACAATTATGACTTTTGTAGTGTCATGGGGGCCTATTAGAAAAGAAGCCATCTTTTTTCGAAGCACTCCTTTGGACGGAACCCTAAAAATAAGCTGGGCTATAAGGAACAGTTATATGGAAATTAGGTACAATAAACCAGTTAGTCATTTCGGTTCGTCTGTTCCTAGTTTTTTGCCTAGTACAACATATGATGTTACATGTTGTCTTTTTTTGTGACAAGTAAATTGAAATTTATTTTCTAAAATACTATGAAATCGCTTAGAAATAGGCGGAGCAGTTTAATTATCTATCGATGGATACATACATACATACATACATACATACTATCACGTCTTTATCCCTAATGGGGCAGACAGAGCATTTTGGGTCTTGCGGTTCTATGCAGAGCCCAGGGCCGCAAGACCCAAAAGCCACTTTTAGCGTCATGGTAGGCGAGAAGATGGAAAAGCAATCAATACAGTGATGGGTTGCTAGCCGCATCGCCTGTTAACATGATTTGCATTTTTGCCCATTCCTTCGATCGGCTTTTACGATCTGCGTGGGAAGAGAAGCAGCTGGTACATTCTAAGTTTTTTTATTTCTCCAAGACCAGCATGGGAGGATCAATGGATAGCTACCTTTTAATTCGCTACTTTCCAACAACAAAAATTAGATTTTTTTAAATAACTTTACGGCTCTGGGTGAATAGTCCTTTAGAGACAATCTTTATTTTATTTTTCACTTGTTTATTCCTAACCCAAACTTTACAATCAACAGTTAGTGTAGGCCTTTCAATGGCTAGGGAGCTTCTGGCGACAAATCTATACGAGTCCACTGGTCTTCAGCCGACGCCCACCACTGTCCGCAAATAAATATCACTACAGCCGCACTATGACTGTCCACTTTAAACGTTTCACATATTGGTCATGATAATGAGCATTTCTAAAACCAAACTATATCAATTTCATATTATAAAGTCCACTGGAATCAATTTACAAAACAATTTAGAGCAAACCAACTGAACCCCTTAACTTCTTGTCAAAAACTCCTCAAATCATATACTTACTAAATAAAACATTTAGCTTCTATGGAATCAATATTATAGACTAACAACGTCATAGCTTCTTGGAGTCAGCGCTCGAAATATCAGTTTTTATTTATTAATTTATTTAAACTTTATTTACCAAAACAATATGTACTAATAATGTATATATATATGTAATAAACAATATTTGCATGTGTACTTGTTACAAATTTTATGTGAATAAATGAATATAGTACAAAAGGCGGACTTAATGCTAATAGCATTCTCTACCAGTCAACCTTCGGGATCTTCTTCTTCTTCTTCTTATCGTGTGTGTTAGTGACTAACACTAGTGTCAGAGTTTTTAAACCGCCTTAAAGGCCTCTGACATGGTTTTAGGTAACGACCAATGTCAAAGACAGTGACCGGGACCGACGGCTTAACGTGCCCTCCGAAGCACGGATCATCTTACTTATCAGACAATGAGGTGATCAGACTATAATGTCCTAACCAAACTAGGGCAACAACACAAAGTCGTTGCCCCCGCCGGGAATCGAACCCGCGACCTCCAGGTATGAGCCGAACGCTCTAACCACTACACCTCTAAGGCAGACCTTCGGGATAAAAAGAAAAAACTCGTGGTAGGCGTACACATAAATAAATTATAGCTCTACCTAATATAATAATAAAAGAAACACTTCTAGTTACAACACAGTTTTTCTGCCATAGTAAATCTAAAAGCACGTTGAAAATGAATATTATCTTAATACTTTATTCATGTTAAAAATAAAAAATATATATACAGTCGATTTTACAAATGAATATATACTAAATTAAACTATAAATAAACGTTAGACTAAACTATAATTATTATATATTGATTATTATCTTGGCAAGTGACATTATTGATACAGGAAAGTACCTAATTCTGAAATCCTGAGTCATAATATGAAAATTAGGGAAATGTTCATGAGTCACCGCGCAAAGGTCGACGCAGTGGAATTCCCTTTTGATTCATTTGTTTTTGTAGCCAAAATTATTATTTATTGATTAAAATAGATAATCTAATATAGAGGTACAACGTGGAAGAGATATACACATTATAAATCGAACAATGAGCTATACTAGATCACTATAATGACAATAAAGTAACAGTCAAAAAATGAAGAAAAAATCGACATTATCATACAAAGTGCCCAGGTTTTTTTTAGTTTTAGACGTTTATTTTAATTTCAGTCAATAACTGTTTATTGATAACTCGGAGCTTGTAGTTATTAGTATATCTATAGATACCCGTAATAAACGAATAGATCACTACAGTATAATGAAATTAAAATAGGTTCCAGTCAAAAACTAAAAAACATCGGCATTTTTGTACAAAAGTTTTTATACAAAAGTGCAGTTGCCCGGGAAATTTTGGGAATGTAGTTTTTTTGTTCCTTCCACGTTTTATATGGGATAGGTAATATCTTTTACTTATGGTCACCAATCCAAAAGAATAATGCATAAAATCTACGATATTAATACCACTTGTCATCTTTGTTTAATCAGAATAAATTTTAGTGTCACGAAAAAGTATAACAAAACAACAAAGCACAAGCTTGCACCAAATCTTGTTAAACGAGCGAGCCACGCTTATAAATCACTCTGTCTGTCCGTCTGTCACTTTGTTTCGACTGAACGCCTCTGGAACATGCGCTAAAAGACTTGGCATGGTTAGTGAAGAAAAATTACTTTCAAATGTCAGCTTTGAATCTCACGGTATCGGATTTCAAGGGTTTAAACATGGTACAAAGAACTTATATCTTCCAGCTGGTCTGGGAGAAAACAAAACAAAAAAATATTATGGAAATATTACATACATACATACATACTATCACGTCTTTATCCCTAATGGGGTAGACAGAGCATTTTGGGTCTTGCGGTTCTATGCAGAGCCCAGGGCCGCAAGACCCAAAAGCCACTTTTATGATCATGCGTCATGGTGGGCGAGAAGATGCAAAAGCAATCAATACAGTGATGGGTTGCTGCATCGCCTGTTAACATGATTTGCATTTTTGCCCATTCCCTTGATCGGCTTTTACGATCTGCGTGGGAAGAGAAGCAGCTGGTACATTCTAAGTTTTTTTATTTCTCCCAGACCAGCATGGGAGCTTTATGGAAATATTCAATATTATTAAAGTATAATTACTGAAAGTCGTCACTAACATAATATTCGTACAAACTACATATGTACGAATGTTAAAATAAATAAATATAAATATATATGGACAAATTACAATGATTGAGCTAGCCCTAAAGTAAGTTCGAGACTTGTGTTATTGGGATACTAACTCAACGATACTATATTTTATAACAAATAAAAAATAGATAAACATCCAAGACCCAGGACAATTTGAAAAAGGCCATTTTCCAACTTACCCTGACCGGTAATCGAACCTGGGACCTCTGGGTGGCGGACTAGCATGGTGACCACTACGCCACGGAGGTCGTCATGGTATGTAACAATATTTTTAACTGCGTATGTAATACAACGTGGAAGGGACATTTATCCAAACCACGGGCTTTACTAGATCACTAATAAAATTAAAATAACAGTCAAAAAACAAAAAAGAATCGACATTCCCATACAATTTGCCTGGGCAATGGTCTGGCCTGGGTATGAAAATGCCTTTTTTTTGTTCTTTTACATTTATTTTAATTCCGTTATACTATAGTGATCTAGTAAAGCCCGGGGTTCGATTTATTACGGGGTATTTATTTGCTCATAATATTTACGTCATTTGTAGGAAGCAAACATCATCATCATCAGGTCTTTTTGTCTCCACTGCAGGAGCACGACCCTCTCTGTACTACCCGAGCCAAACTTGGCTAGAGCTGCCAGAGGTCTCGGCCTACACTCCCCACGCTGGCCAGACCGGTTGGAGAGGTCTCATTGATATTTATAAGCTTTGTTTAGCTTGTATTCCCTAAGTCGCTTTCTACGACATCCACGGGAGGTTTTGGAGTGGCCCTATTCTACTCTGCCGGAAACCAAACGGCAAACATAACCTTGCTTATTTATACTGCAAATGATATTTTCGAGTTCCTTTTCCTCCACAATAGATCACATCAAGTGTACGTTATGATCGGACCAAAACGGGCCACAATAGGCCACTTTAGGTACTATTGGGGCCCTAATAAAGCGCGTTGCATAATACATGACTCAGGTACCTACAAAAACATCAATCGTGTTTCAATTGTACGACACGATCGTGGTACGATTCGTATGTCGTATCGAAAGACTTGTAGATGTCTTTTCCTTTTCTCTCGATTGACTTTGACGATCTGCGTGGAAAGAGAAGTAGGTGGTACATTCTACGATTTTTTTCCCAGATTAGCTCGGATCAAAAAAAGAGTTAGGACATTGAAATTTAAAAAAAAATATTGTTTTATATTTTTTACCAAAATGTATTCTTTTTTTTATCTTTTCAGACTAGTACAGCTCTCTAGACATAAGCTCAGTTTGGCATTTGTGTGAGTGCACACAGATAGTGAAGGTGAAACATCTGTTTGAGGCACAGTAGGGCCCGCACCGGTCTATACTGGTTTTGGAGACTCGGTCTGAGTTGCGGCACGACCCTCGCCTGTCATTTTCCATCTTCACCTTCACCTTTGGTACTGTTTATCTTACCCTTCATTACCTATTACAAAAAAACCTTGGATTGTCTGAGACAATCCCGAAATGGGCACAAAATTTTTTGCCGGATTTATCAGACATTCGCGGTTAAAAGGTTAATAAATAAGCATACAAAATATTTATCAGATCGCGTATTCTAAATCCGTCTCAGAGGGGTGCGGGCCCAGACGCCCCGCGGGAGGGTTCGCCGTCGCGACGCCGTGACTCAACCTTCCAAGAAGTGCCGTTTTGCCGCCTTTTGACTTGCTAATGACATCTTCGGCTCATCCATTGTTCCAATTCAATGTCGACCTCCATGGCGTAGTGGTCACCATGCTAGTCCGCTACCCAAAGGTTCCGGGTTCGATCCCCGATCAGGGCAAGTTAGAAAATGGCCTTTTTCAAATTGTCCTGGATCTTGGATGTATATCTTTATTATAAAACTTAATATCGTTGAGTTAGTATAGCATCACACAAGCCTCGGACTTACTTTGGGGCTAGCTCAATCAGTGTAATTTGTCCCTATATATTTATTTATTTGTCGCTTGGTGCCATGGAAGACCAGCGGCATGATGTAAAGGCACATCATTGCCGTACGCTGAGTGGTGCCATTTTGGTGTAAAACTATAAATAAATAAATAAATCTTTTATTGATCATAATAATAATCACAATATAAATAAGAGATTGATGAGTTTAGATGAAGCAAAAGAGGATTGTCAGGATCGTAGCAAGTGGAGGTCCATAGTCTCTGCCTGTGGGAAACAGGTGTGATATTATGTATGTATGTATAGTATAATAACATGCAATGATAAACAGTGAAAACTGATCCCACACTAGGCTGTATCGTGGGTAAATTCGTTTCAGTTATTAAGTTATTAGAAGATATTGTAACTCCTGTAAATCTGCACCAAATAAAGTATTCTTCTTTTCCTTTCTTTCTGCTTCCGTTTAATATTGAAATATGTGATTAAGCTTTAGGAGATGAAGGACAAAATACCGTTTAGGAAATCCTTTTAATCAAAAGAAAACTTTCCAAATTGTTTTTTTAATGACGGTGCCCTGGGTTTCAAATATTAAACGAGTTTACTGGCTACGCAAAGTAAAATAAACCCTCTAACTTTTAAGCGTTCACTCCCCATACATTCTAAACAGCTTCGACTGATTTCCATCAAACATAGCTAACCATCTCGGTCAAGTCAGTTTTCA
Source organism: Acrobasis consociella (assembly GCA_963555685.1). Lineage (NCBI taxonomy): Eukaryota > Metazoa > Arthropoda > Insecta > Lepidoptera > Pyralidae > Acrobasis > Acrobasis consociella. Next base: position 36,981,284 of record OY743104.1, on the reverse strand, counting down.
AACGAAAAAAACCGCATCAAATTCGTGACCCATTTGTGTAGGCGCTACAATTGCACAGACAGACACACATATACACAGACACAATAGACACGTCAAACTTGAAACTTATAAAACCTCTTTTTTTGCAATAAATATTTACTGAACTAAATATAAAAACAAAATTAAAAATCTAAATGTTGATCATATGGCATGGTGCCAAGAACACTGGCTGCATTCCCGCGCTGAATAGCTACTGCAATCCTCTGCGCGAGATATGAGCCAGAAAAAAAACATATACAACGTGGAAGGGACATACCCGTAATAAATCAAATAAAGGGTAAGATCACTATATTTTTTTTATTATTTTTTTTATTTGAAAAGATTATCTTATATATTTTTGTATTGTTTTTTTATTTTGGTTCGGTTTTCCTAATTTTAATTAATTTATGTAAGAGTGTAGGTAATTTTATTTTACAATTATTTTACATTAAAATGAAGTGTATAATTAAATGTAGAAAGACTTATTATTAACATCATAATGTGCGCGCAGTAGAAATTTAAATACATTATTATTTAAGAGCTCCGCGTCAACTCTACTAGGGTGACAGCTGAAAATCAGCGGTTGTTCAACACGAGCAACATTTCGCTGAGCTGTAGCCCTTTTGTGCTTCTGTGGCACACATGATGCATGTTAGGTTAAGTTAGTATTAAGATGTTCAATGAAGTAATTTTTTCTTGTATAATGTGTGTTCCAGACAAAGCAAAATAAATCTTTTATCTATCTATAAAGTATAATAAAATCAGAATAACCGAAAAAAAAAATCGTCGCTTCCATACAAACGCGTGCAGCCACCCGGGCTATTTTAATATATTATACTATAGTGATTTAGTATAGCCCGTGTTTCGATTTCTCACGCGTATGTCCCTTCCACGTTGCATACATACTATCACGTCTTTATCCCTAATGGGGCAGACAGAGCATTTTGGGTCTTGCGGTTCTATGCAGAGCCCAGGGCCGCAAGACCCAAAAGCCACTTTTAGCGTCATGGTGGGCGAGAAGATGGAAAAGCAATCAATACAGTGATGGGTTGCTAGCCGCATCGCCTGTTAACATGATTTGCATTTTTGCCCATTCCCTCGATCGGCTTTTACGATCTGCGTGGGAAGAGAAGCAGCTGGTACATTCTAAGTTTTTTATTTCTCCCAGACCAGCATGGGAGAACGTTGCATATAAGTAACCAAATTCATACAGTTTCGTACATATGCATTCGACTCGACACATAAACTTAATGTTTAGACACAAACTATACCATATAAACTAAACATTCAGATGGGGTAAGTGTTTCTTCGCTCTTTCCAAAGGGGGAATGGGGGCTAGCAATTGAGAGTGATATAGTTTTAAATGTGTAGAGGTGTGATGTACTAGACCGTAAGTGGTGCGCCACAGTGTAGAAAAGTCTAGAAGGTAAACTATTATAACTGGCGAGATTATCTGATCGCATTCCAAAAAGAATGATCGAGATTCACACCGGAAAAGGACAAATGTAGGTAGATTGGGGAAAACCTTTTCGTTCCTTTTAATTATGTACGAATAACTTAAGAGGCGGTTCAGTTCATCATTTCCAACGACTTTTCCCAATAAATTATCATCATCCTAACGTATTTTTCCGGTTCAGCTTCAGAGCCCGGGGTCCGCTACCTAATTAAGGAGATCTGAAGTGGTTACTTGTTTTTTTATACAGCGACTGCCGTCTGACCTTCGCAACCCAAAGGGTAAACCAGAACCAATCCTTCGGTAATTTGATGATCAACCGCTAGATGGCGTTCGGGAACCCACAGTTTATACGTGCCTTCCGAAACACGGAATCATCTTTCTTTTCGGATACTCAGGTGAGTCAAGCCTGCAATATCCTAGGCAGAATGGAAACAACTTTTCACAAACTAAGCTTCCCAGTGGGATTCGAACCCATGACGTCCGCATCACAAGGCAAACGCCTTGACCACTGGACCGCGGAGGGAGTCACAACGATTCGCAATAAATATATATCGAAATATGAAAAAACTTCTCATAATAACAAGTACCTGGGCGACCGAGCTTTGCTCGGTTACATCTCAAACATTAACTAATTTTTTTAAACTTGTATAAAAACAATGCAAAATAAAAAATTATATATAAACTTAAACATAAAATAAAAATAAAAGTAAGTCACCGAGTGGGATTCGAACCCGTAACACTTTTTCTAGTGGTCGGTATCCTTAACCACTGAGCTAAAATCAAGGCGGTCGGCGCGCGAAATTAGCGACCATATTCTGCGTGGAAAGAAAAACGCATGAAAACTCGAAAACACGCGTTTTCCCAAACATAAAACTAATCTAGGTCGATTATTTACCCCCGAAAACCCCCATATACAAATTTTCAGCGAAATCGTTAGAGCCGTTTTTGAGATCACAGAAATTTATAAATATATATACATACAAGAATTGCTCGTTTAAAGGTATAAGATAAATCGTGACGTGACTACTTCAATTTGTATGAGACCTTAAAGTTTTTTTCGTATTTCTATAAACAAATATTGTAAAAAAGCCATCTTTGCGTTTATGTTCTTTTTAGTTAAACTTCTGCCACTACTGTTACTACGTCTCACTCAGCCAGACGCCAGACGTCTGGTGAGGTCATGCAGTGCATTGCATACTGTGCAGTCTACTCAGTAATGTTATACGATGCGTGTATTTTGCAATATTCGCTAGAAATATGCCATTGACGCAAAATTCACGAGTAATTAATTTTTATTTTCTATCCCCCATACTCATAAAAGTTGACCAACCTTGAACATCATCATCATCACGACTCTCTCTATACTACCAGAGCCATACATGGCCAGAAAAGCCGAAGGACTAGACCTACGCTCTCCTCGCTGGCCAGACTGGTTGGAGAGGTCTCATTGATGTTAATAAGCTTTGTTTAGCTTGTATTTCCTAAGTCGCCTGCTACGAAATCCACGGGAGGACTTAGGGGGGGCCTTTTCTACTTTGCCGAAAACCACACGGCTTGCAACTTTGAACAGAAATGAGGCAATTCGTAGGAGAACAAAAGTCACTGTCATAGCCAAGCGGATTCGTTGAAGTGGTAGTGGGCGGGACACATAGCGTGACGAACCGTTGGCCGATAGGGCAAAAAGATAAGACGTAGGACACCTATACCAACAGGTGGTGGGACGACCTAAGCCAGGTTGTGGGAAAACAGGTCACTACCGCCTATTTTTGAAGTTCCTTTTTAATAAATAAAAATATATACGGACAAAACTCACAGATTGAGGTAGGACAAAACTCACAGATTGAGGTAGCCCTAAAGTAAGTTCGAGACTTGTGTTATGGGATACTAACTCAATTATTAATAATTTTATAACAAATAACTAAATAGATAAACATCCAAGACCCAGGACCATTTGAAAAAGGCCAACCTACTTGCCCTGACCGGGGATTCAACCCGGAACCTCAGGGTGGCGGATTAGCATGGTGACCACTACGCCACGGAGGTCGTCAAACGTTCTTTAGGAGGCATATGTCCAGCAGTGAACTTCGACTGATCTCACGATGATGAAATAAGCTTGTAAATAAGAATAACAGAATAATGTAAGAAACGTTACAAAATATGAGTAATTGTAGTTATTCAGAGCATCCTTGGCTTAGTTTGCGTAAGCTTACGTTATGGTGAAGTAAACAGTATGAGGAAACTACAGCTGAAAGGCCTAAGTTCGTAAACCCATGACTAGAATTTTTAATAGCCTATATCAGACCACTTTTTAGGGTTCCGTACACAAGGGGAAAAAACGTTACCCTATTACTGACTCCACTGTCCTTTTGTCTGTCGCTAGGTGTATCTCAAAACCGTGATAGCTAGACAGTTGAAATTTTCACAGTTAATGTATTTTTTTGCCGCTATAAAAAGTAATACGAAAAACCCATACAACTAACGTGATTTTGTGTAGTTGGTACCTAAGGCCAGTTATTTTTTTTTTTAATAGTTATATTTTGAAGTGGCGCGAAAACTTCTTTAGGCGCGTTAGGCATTTTTTGAGATGGGGAAAAACCATTGAACTCCGGACACGAAACCGACACCAAGTTTTCACTTCTGCCGGCACTCCGGGAGTGCGACAAAAATCGACTTCACCCCCAAACTATAAAACCGATTTTGATAAAATTTCTATGGGACCACTTCGCAATAAGTGTACCCTTTCAAATAAAAAAAGAATTTTCCATATCGATCCAGGCGTCTTCGAATAATATTTGAACATACTTATAAAAAGATCGTGGTGAATTGAAAATCTGGACGTAAATTCGACGTAGGTAGACCGCCGTTATGGCATGCAAAAACAGGAAAGCTGCGGTTTTGAATTGTAGCTGGCAGAAATTATTAAAAATAATAATGTTAAAGATTTACTCATATGTTAAGCTTTGTAAATAACAACAAGTTTCTAGTAAAATATGTTTTTTCTAATATTCAAAATAAACAGTGTCTATCGGAATAGAATGAAAAAGCACGTCGTGATAGTCTCACGGTCGACAGTCAGCGACATTCAGCGTCGTTGACCGTCGGTCGCCGACAGACAGGTGTCGCGGACATACCTACTACCCATGCCTACTACCGATACTACCGATAGTTTCGGTTACGGTTATTTTTATAATTACAAAATTTTTACATTCTAAAAATTAAATTTAAATTATAATATGACATAACAAACAAAACAATGTATTCTCTGTCCACATTAACTTTAAGTATTAATTTAATTGTGAGTTGACGTCCTTGGAGAAAATGCTGCAGTGCAGTTTGTTACCGCTTCTTCTGCACTAGCGCTTTGGAAGCGGTAGTAAACTTAGCTGTAAGTAACTATTTGACGTTAACAATTGTGCAACAAAATAATGACGATTATTAAGAGATATTATAAATATCCTATGATAATAAAGATATATTTGAATTGAATTGAATTGGTTACGGAGCTCCATTATTAAATATAGGTACCGATGTCAACTTTAATGTTCGGACAAATTTTTTTCGACTGTTAAATTTTAAGTTGATGTCAAGACTGTGACTATACGAAACTTCAAGTAGCCAGGTGTGTAAGGGGCAGAGTCTAACTCGTGACGTCTGCACAGTGCACATAGCTACTACTTTTTCCTATTTAGTTTACAAATTTTGTAATTCCTTACTTATATACTCAAGAAAGGGTTGACATATCAACATAATACTGTTTTTATTAACCTGTTTTGTCCCGTTGTTGGACAAAGGTCTCTCCCATCCTCTTCCACTTATCTCTTTCCAGTGTTAGGCTAGTCCACACTTCTGAAATGCGTCGATATCGTCTCGCCAGCGCTTTCTTGGCCTAACATAATAATTATCAAGAAAAAGAAAATACTTTGAGTAATCAAAGCGTTAATTTATCATTTCTTTTTTTTAACGAAGTAATTAATTTTTAAGTAAAGTTGTTTGACTAAACTGTAATTCGCCGTAGCGAGCCGGTCCGTGCCCTCGTTAGTGGTATCTAAGTGCGTTGCGCCACTCAATACTGGCTTGCATAACTGAACTATTTCGATACACTATTGTTGGCCCGACGATTGTGGATAGTATTATACGGACCAGCATAATCTCGTCTCCATTTTCAAAGAAGTTTGACCTTGAACCATACATACTATCACGTCTTTATCACTAATGGGGCAGACAGAGCATTTTGGGTCTTGCGGCTCTATGCAGAACCCAGGGCCGCAAGACCCAAAAGCCACTTTTAGCATCATGGGGGGCGAGAAGACGGAAACTTGAACCATAAAATAAATAGGTATAACTATTATAGATTTGAATCTCCTTACGCACATCCTACTAATATTATAAACGCGAAAGTTTGTTATTATGGATGGATGGATGTTTGTTACTCTTTCACGCAAAATCTACTGAAAGGATTTTAATGAAACTTTACTATAATATAGCTTATATATCAGAATAACACATAGGTTACAATTTATAAAGATACTGTGCAGACGAAGTCGCGGGCGCTAGCTATATAGTATTTAATATAAGTAAGAAAACTGCTAAGGTCACGCGCAGTATGCGTCGGGAACTCTTTCCTCATCCCCGCATCTCACCTCCGTTCTCGCCTTGTGGAGGCTGCAGGCGCCTGCAACCACCCGCTCAACACCCTCCACAAACGAGAACGAGGCATAGCTGTTCGCATGTCTGAACGTCCTATTGTTTCCATTGTGTATGTGTCAATTATTTTTGGATAATCTATTTATTTATTAAACTTTATTACAGAAAAATATAATAAATGTACATATGTAATGTAATGTAAAAGGCAGACTTAAGGTCCAAGGCCTTTTCTACCAGTCAACCTACCGGTGCTGATAAAATCTAAAAGATGGACTTATTAGAATAGTACTATTCTGATCGTGACGTCACCTATTAATAACGTGACGTTCCATTTACGTACATGAGTAACTTACCCATACCTTTTTGACCACTGCTAGAAGCCGGGCTGCATCAAAAGCTGAGTACCTCCATTCCTTCTGGATCAACGAGTCTCGTGGCTGCTAACCTACGACCCCTATCTGAAACTAATTTCAGTGTTCGGTACCTAAATTGTAAAATTTTAATTAAAGAGTTTGTCATTCTTAATAATGTTGCTCTTAATATCTTAACGTCACACAAAATAAACCCTAATTACATCATTAACTGATATTCTAATGACAATGATTCAGCTACATATAGGTGGTGTAGTTTATATAAACATCTCCCATATAACTGATAACATTTTACTCGGTCTTTCCCATAGTGAACTCTGTCTGATTGCAGATTGTATGACTCATAAAACTATCGACTTTATCACATAAAAAGTAAAAAAATATAAACATACTAACGGACAAATCACACTGATTGAGCTAGTAGTTAGTTCGAAATTAGTGATACTAACATAGCGATACTAAATATAAAGATAAACATCCAGACTCAGGTCAATTGAAAAAGATCATTTTCCATCTTGACCTGAGTGATCCTACAATGCCTGTGACTGATCCGCAAGCGGCAAATACCGCATGTTTTTTTATTGTATGCTTCTAGAGACACATTTCGAATTATTTTGTAGAAACTGGAGAATACCGTTTTAAGAGTACCCTTACCCTAGACTTCTCCATACAAACGTAGTCTACGTTTAATTTTGAAACCACATGTCAGATTCCGGTAAAAATTGGTAATTGTAAAATAATTGCAATTATCTAGGGTTATAACTGGTTTCCTATAGTAAACTGGAAAGAAAATATAACGATTTAGAAGTATCCCATACTAATGGTCAAATCAAAATGATATAAAACACTATATTCTATTTCAAGTTCATATTTTTAGTGTAGGAAACTAGTTATAAACCTAGATAATTGCAATATCTTTGAAATTACAAAATTTTGCCCAAATCGGACATGTCGTTTTGAAATAAAACGTAGACTACGTTTGTATGGAAAGTTGTATTTTGGTCTAGGGTGGGGGACCCTTAAGCTGTAAACTTTCCAAAGCGCTTCTAAACCAACAAGCGTGGAGGCTCAAAGAGCCTTTTATTCTATAGAAAAATGTAGATTGGAAGATAAACACTATTGATGCTATTTGATTTTTAATTAACAGATTTCCAAAACTAAGGAGGTCACCAATTTATCGGAATTAAAAAGGAGAAGGAATTCGGTGGAACCTGGTTTTTATGTATGTTCACCATTTTTAAAAACCCCGATTTTCGAAATTCGAAAACATATGGATGGATTTGGAAAATTCTTCTTGTTTGAAAGAGCATTCTTGTCAAGATTTCTCGTTAAAATCGTTTATGTAGTTTGGGGGTGAAGTCGGAAAATATATTATTTATCAAGTTCAAATTATCAGTGGTTGCCAGTAAATATATCGACATTATCACTTACAAACACATAGACAAATAAACGAGCATTATACAGACAAATGATAACTTTATTGTATTGTTTCGTAATACTGTTACATAATGTCCATGTTTAGACACAAGGTTGAAATTCTCGCGTTATCGCCCTAGAGACTGAATCACGCAGCGGGACTAAAGTTATTATTTAACGGTCGTGTTATAGTTATTTTATCGCATTTTAACGGTTTTATATTTATTTGCACCTACATAAATCACGGTGTGGCCTTTGGACTCATTTAGATGGAGCATGATAGCTTTTTTTATGTCGATGATATCAGTAGATCATGAGTATGAGTAATGTTTATGAGGTTTACGTTTTTCGCTCTTTGGTTTTTAATAGCTTTTGGCTAAACATTAATTTGGCATTGTTGACTACTTACAGATATTTTTCCAACTATCTGTCATCTGGATTTCGTTCGCGTGGACTTTATGTCTCCGGAAAATACTTATCAGGCTGAACAACTTTTTCTAAGGTGTCATGTTTACAGTTCTTATAATAAACTATAAGAGCTGGACCATCACGGTTCTGCTTCGAGTGTTCAATTTTGCAAAATCAATTATACCCTAGATGTTGCCAAGGCTTAGCAGCTATATAATTAAAAAAAAACATTCGCATCCGTCCAGTAATTCCGGAGATTAGCGTTTACAAACAATCAGACATTTTTTTAAAATCTTACTTCATTACTATGTCGGCATCGCCTCTAATTTTTCGTGTGTGTGGGTGGATGTTATGACTATCATTGATTATGAAGAGAAGAGAGTAGAGTGATTGAACTTTAAAGGCCTACTTTCAACTTCCCAATCCCGACTCTCCTCAATTGCGTTCCCGATCCCATCGAGTTAGCACCATGATGCAACGATTGTGAAACGATAAAGGATGTCCTGTGACGAATAAACAAATAATGTGTGTGAGGGAGAAGGAAGTGTTCACCTGTCTCGTTCATTTGGGTTTGGGTCAAGTCTCCCGCATCCGTTGGAGATTAGAGCAATGATTATGATTTCTGTGGATGTTGTACATTGCCCATTTTTAGGGTTCCGTACACAAAGCGTAAAAGCGGGACCCTATTTCTAAGACTCTACTGTCTGTCCGTCTGTCTGACACCAGTCTGTATCTCATGAAGCGCTAGACAGTTAAAATTTTCACAGATGATGGTATTTCTGTTGCCGCTATAATAACATATACTAAAAACAGAATAAAATAAATATGTAAGTGGGGGGGGGGGGGTACCATACAACAAACGTGATTTTTTATAGATAATGGTACTCCCATGCTGGTCTGGGAGAAATAAAAAAAACTTAGAATGTACCAGCTGCTTCTCTTCCCACGCAGATCGTAAAAGGCGATCGAGGGAATGGGCAAAAATGCAAATCATGTTAACAGGCGATGCGGCTAGCAACCCATCACTGTATTGATTGCTTTTCTATCTTCTCGCCCACCATGACGCTAAAAGTGGCTTTTAGGTCTTGCGGCCCTGGGCTCTGCATAGAACCGCAGGACCCAAAATGCTCTGTCTGCCCCATTAGGGATAAAGACGTGATAGTATGTATGTATGTATGAATGGTATGGAACCCTTCATGCGTGAGTTAGACTCGCACTTGGCCGGTTATTTTTATAACATTACGGCGCACTAATGTGCTTTTCTTTTTCACTTTATTTCTTTGGATATTATATAAAGTTTATTATAGTACAATCGTTACTATTATTAATATATTTTTAAGATTATGTAAAAAGCGGGAGAAAATGTCCCCTTTTGTTCAAAAGTATATTTTCAGTTTAGTTTAGTTAGTTATATTATTAAAAAATAGAGTAATAAGATAAAACGTCATTATATAATATCACTTTCCATTGTGAAATTTATTATGTAAATGTAAGTAACTAATATTCTTGATACTTTGGTCACATATTACAAGTCTTCATAATAATCATCATCGTTTCTTTTTGTCTCTACTTCAGGAGCACGTCTGTGTACTACCATAGTAATATTTGGCCAGAGCAGCCAGAGCACTTGGCCTTCACGCTTGCCAGATGGGTTGGAGAGATCTCATTGCTTTTTATTTTATAAGCTTTGTTTATAGCTTGTATTTCTTAAGGGTCCGGCGGACCTAGACCAAAATACAACTTTCCATACAAACGTAGTCTACGTTTTATTTCAAAACGACATGTCCGATTTGGGCAAAATTTTGTAATTTCAAAGATATTGCAATTATCTAGGTTTATATTAAGTTTCCGACATTAAAAATATGAACTTGAAATAGAATATAGTGTTTTATATCATTTTTGACCATTAGTATGGGAAACTTCTAAATCGTTATATTTTCTTTCCAGTTCATAATTTTACAATAGGAAACCCAATATAACCCTAGATAATTGCAATTTCTTTACAATTACCAATTTTTACCGGAATCTGACATGTGGTTTCAAAATTAAACGTGTACTACGTTTGTATGGAGAAGTCTAGGGTCGCCGGACTCTTAAGCCGCTTATACGACATCCACGGGAGTACCTGGAGCGTGGCCTTATTCTACTCTGTCAGAAACCACACAGCAAAATTATGTAAGTACTTTATCATTATGTTAATTTCTTACTTATTTGTGTTTTGGAGAAAACTATAATTACTTATAATTTAAAACTTGAATGACTCAACTATAATTACATCGAATTAAAAATAAAAAAGCTACATAATTTATAAAAAACATTACCCACGGTCACAGGTCAGGGTGCCTAAGAGACCAGTGCCATTAAAAATCACCTACTACTTCTTCCCTAAGGAATACAATTGTTAATGCAAGCTTTTTACAAGCTTTTATTTAGTTTCACCTGTCCCGTTGTCTTTCGTTCTGTCTGTAATAAAATCTTGCAAGTTAGATTTGACCGACTTTCCGGTTTCCGATTTAATTGAAATTTTGCACTCATACGTATATCGCGTGACAATGCAATATTAAAAGTCATGGAGCTGATCTGATGATGGAGCCGGAGGATGTCCATAGGAACTCTGTAATGAAACGACGAGTTTGGGCTCGTTTGATTCGTTTTGAGAAGAGTCTTTAGAATAAATATTAAACTTTTTTTTATTGTACCAAAATCACACTTATACATACATCATATTATAAAAGAAAATAAAAATGAAATATAAATATTAATTAAAAAATAAATAAATATTAATCAAAAATCCCGCCCCGGATTGTCCCCGGTTCAAAGGTACTGCTGCGTTGCCTCTCTGGATAGCAATGGATATCCTTTGAACCAGGTAACATCCTGAACGTTGGTCATAACCGCGGTCCCGTAAACTAGAATAGAATAAAGCTTGTTTTAACAATATATATTTTTTAAATTACTTGTTTTGCAATTCAAAACACAAATATCGAGACCGATTGAATAAATCGACAACCCATCTCAAATTAGTTACAAAAGACGTGATACAAAAAGTAGTTGCGTAACTTGCCCGTTGTCTATCAGTGATCAAGCGATAGATTTCGACACGTGACCTTCAAGCATCAGAAATGCATTATATGCTAAGTGGTTACGAAAAGCCATTCAATTTGAACAAATATGTAACAATCGTGGCTTAATTGTGTCGTAAATCATCGTCGGTAGACTATGACGCAGTTTATTTATTTATTTTATTTTAGGGTGACCACGAAGAGAGTAGGCCATGCCCTCTGTACCTGAACTGTGGCCAAGTATGGCTCTAGTAGTACAGAGAGGGTCGTGCTCCTGCAGTGGGGACTTCAAAAAACCCGATGATGATGGTGATGGTGACCACAAGTAGCATAAAAAATTGCTGGAGCTCTTCCGTGCTTCGGAAGATATGTATAAGCCGTTGGTCTCAGCCGTTACCATTGTATAGCAGTCCTTTAGCTATGACATATAGCCTTTAGGCAGCCTAAAAAATCGGACGCTTGAAAGGCGGTTTTTTTAAAAATTCAAATAAAGATTGAGCTAGCCCCAAAGTAAGTTCGAGATTTGTGTTATGGTATACTAACTCAACGATACTTTGTTTTATAAATTATAGATAATTATGAAATGCACTGGATGCAAGCCGCTCTAGATCGGTCATTTTGGAAATCTTTAGGAGAGGCCTATGTCCAGCAGTGGACGTTATGCGGCTAAAATGATGATGATGATGATGATAGATAATCAACCCAAGACATGAACGGAACTTGCGAATAAATAAACTGGATACAATCCTTTAGAAGTGTCTAAGGAAGGTCGCTGATAATAACACATTAAATAACATTATATAATGAGTAGGAAGTATCTTTTCCTGCTACTTCCTAAGGCGGTGGCGCCTTGAAACTGTTGCAATGTATTTGCAATGGTAATGTAAGGTCGTTGTCACGCTGGCTACAAGCGTATAGTTGTCTAGGAAACTGGTTTTAGTAGTGATGATGTTTATTTTTGCACTGTACGTAATCCTACTAAAGTTATAAATGCGAAAGTGAGTTTGATTTGTTTGTTTGTTACCACTTTACGCTTCGAAATTTGATATGGATATAGTTTGATATCCAGGGAAGGACATAGGATAGTTTTTATCCCGAAATTCCCACCGGGAGCGAAGAGTACTGCTAGTTTGTAATAAAAAATTCACAGATTATCGAGCACATTGGAAATTAAAGTAAGGAATCCGAAAGAATATTGTCGCTTAGCGACGAGAAAGTCGGGATAAGGAAAACTTTATAAAATAAAACTACAACGTTGATTATTAAATGTCGTTTTGACGGGCAAACCCTTAACCCTGTCGTCTTTGTTGTTCAAGGCTCAAATTGTAGCTGACTAAATTGTCCAGGGGAGATTTGCTCAAAGTCATTTTTATATCAGCCCAATAAAAAAATAGGAAAAAAAATTTTTTTTTCACTGTTTTCTTTAAAATTCTTTTGTTTTTGTTTATCTCGAATAATCCTTTTTGCACCTTAAAGCTTGTAAAAACGCGTTTTTGAGCTTTTTACTTGTGTAAATATCATATCTTCACAACTGTCCGAGATACAAGGGGATTGCACTTTTTCGTCAAATCAGAGCCTACACTGGAGCGAACGAAAAGACATTTCCAGTATAAAAAATGGTTTTATTTATGCTTTTATACGCAGTAGTGGGCCCCTTAAAGCCTATGATGACGATGATGTTAATATTATATGTAAAAAATGTTATTACAATATAATAATTTTGTACATTTTCCTTTTATTTAAATACTTTATTTTATGAATTCTGTGTATACATTTTCCGTGTACATAAATTTTTAAATAAATAAATAAATATTCACGGATATATTCTAAATAATCTATATAATATTCTTTCAAATCAATAAAAAATTAAACAAAAACATTAAATACAAGAAATAAATTAAATAATCTTAATATAATCTTCTAAAAAAATCCATTAAAAATTACCTTTGTATACTTACATTATAATGGCATTTTATTTGTATTTCGCAACAGACAATGGTTGTGGAAGTTTCATCAGAGTAATCTGCGAGGACGTGATGCAAGATCAATATATCATAGAGAAGCGTAAAGTTGATGCAATTGGTATAATGCACTTTGTAAACTATATCTAAACCCCTTACCGGCTGCATCTCCCACTGTACTTTGGAGCTCGGGAGCGTTTTCCCACTTTTTCTTCAACAAATACCTACCTATCTTTTTTTTTAAATATATATATAGGGACAAATTACACTGATTGAGCTGGCCCCAAAGTAAGTTCCAGACTTGTGTTATGGGACACTAACTGGACCCTAAAATCGCAAAAAAAAATAGCAGCAACATATAATATATACAAACGGTCGGTATTTGATTTTGTATGGAGCCCATTATATATGTATATTTTTTGGTTTATTTTGTTATCATATATGCCATGTATGTATACTTTATGTAATTAAATACACAATAAAGTATATCGAAATAAATAAATACTAATTTATTTCATTCGATATACTTAACTAATTAAATTTGCACCCCATCTACCATCTTTTCTACGTCGACCCAAAGGTGAACTGGTAGACAATGCTTATCATTAAGTTGTACTATATATCTTATCTTTTTTTATTATATCTTAGGATTTTGAGTGCAATAAACAAAATTAATACCTACCTGTATAATGCTCATGTCAATTTGTTTATTGGAACGATGTTCCTTTTCGAACGGACTTCGCAGATGAGGGCTAGTTGACAAAAAGTGTAAGATTTATTCGTCACAAACTTTTTTAGGGTCTGGATTTTTTGGGGTTTTTTTATTGGCCTCATTTTTTTTAACTTCATTCTAAAGAGTGTTCCACAATACTCAATACTTTTTTTGACGACCTCCTTGGCGTAGTGGTCACCATGCTAGTCCGCCACCCATAGGTCCCGGGTTCGATCCCCGGTCAGGGTAAGTTGATTAATGGCCCTTTTCAAATTGTACTGGCTCTTGGATGTTTATACAAAATATAGTATCGATGAGTTAGTATCACATAAAACAAGTCTCGAACTTACTTTGGGGCTAGCTCAATCAGTGTAATTTGTCCCTATATATTTATTTATTATTATTTATTTATTTTTAAAGGGTCTACAAAGCAAATGTGAGTGGGAGAGTGGAAGAGTGGGTCAGGGTCGTCCTCGACGAACGTACAGCGACTAGATCCCAGACGTTCTTAAAAAAAAAAAGGGCAAAAGTACCCGTAACTGACGGGCACGCATGAAGAGAGTGTAGATGAAGCAAAAGAAGTCTGTCAGGATCGTAGCAAGTGGAGGTCCATAGTCTCTGCCGGCCACTGCGGTAAACAGGCGTGTTAATATGTATGTATATATTTGTTTACACTTTATCATACACATATACAACAGTTGGACTTAATGCTAAAAGCATTCTCTATCAGTCAAACACTTGGGTTAATTGGAGAGCTTTTGTAGTAATTTAGAAAACGAAACTATATCAAGCAAAGAATAAACAGAGAAGTAATAACCTCACACTAAAATAATATGGGGATGTTTTTCGTCTTTCCAATCTGGAAATTTTCCGCACTGAAAGTGATAGAACCATTATCGTAATACGATTCTGCGAAATGGCAAATTAAATGTAACATAACACTAATTGTTTACTTTGTTAGTACTTAGTGATGATAACATATAATAAATATATTACAGATGTGTACTTTACTTTTCGCTCGTATAGCTTAATGTACGATAAACTAGTGAAAATATGTTACTACGAGTATATACTACATTGCGCGTACGATATTATCAAATATTATATTAATCAAGAAGTTTTATCAAAATTGTGTAAGGTTCACTGAGAAAAAAAGAATGGTTGCTAGTAGCAAACTATTTGTTACTCGTTACCAAAATCGGGTTACTGCTGAACTGAGCTACTAGTAGTGAAAATGTGTTTAAATTATAACTACAGTACCTGGGCGACCGAGCTTTGCTCGGTTACATCTCAAACATTAACAATTTTTGTTAAACTTGTCTAAAAACAATGCAAAATAATAAAAAAATATAAACTTAAACATAAAAAAAACAAAAGTAAGTCACCGAGTGGGATTCGAACCCGTAACACTCTTTCTAGCGGTCGCTATCCTTAACCGCTGAGCTAAATCAAGGCGGTCGCGGCGCGACGAAATTAGCGACCATATTCTGCGTGGAAAGAAAAACGCATGAAAACTCGAAAACACGCGTTTTCTCAAACATAAAACTAATCTAGATCGATTATTTACCCCCGAAAACCCCCATATACAAATTTTCAGCGAAATCGTTAGAGCCGTTTTTGAGATCACAGAAATTTATAAATATATATATATACATACGTACAAGAATTGCTCGTTTAAAGGTATAAGATACTTCTGCTATTTTGAACAAAAGTTTGCTATCTATATTATAAAAATTGCAAGTAGCAAGACTGGTTCAGCTATCGCTTTTTTCAGTGTTGTGATTCTTTCCAGGCTTATCTCTGCTGATGCTGTTTGAAGTCTCGATTCTATTCTATCTTTATTTTAAATGATAACATCAACAATAGGCAAGGTTGAGTTTGCTTCCTACAAATTACGTAAATTATGTTCGTCTATTACCGCTATTATAGCATTGTCTCGTAAACGGTCTAGGTGAGCCGGCAGAATGATGTCTACTTTGCGACTAGGAAATATATACAACGTGGGAGGGACATAGGCATAATTAATCAAACCACAGGCTATACTAGATCACTATAGCATAATAGAATTAAAATAACAGTCAACAATACAAACAATATTTAACATTCTCATTCAAATTGCCCGGGCGGCTGCACATTTTGTTCACGTGGTGTCGGTAACGGTGTCGCGAGTTCTGTTGTATTTTCCCCATCTCTAAAAGGGCTTCCCGCGCATGCCCGAGAAGTTTTTACTACAAAAAAAGTTACAAATCATTTATTTATTTTTGAATAGCTATTTGTATCACTTGAAAATTGACAATTTTTCTTTCGATTTCTTTGTTGTTGGGCGAATGGAAAAGCCACTGTAATAATTTCCTAAACAAGTTTATTTGCTAGGCAATCTAGGCAAAATAAAAATCCCTGACTGTCGAGAACACCATCTAGTGATGAGTAGCGGAACTACCGATACGACTTGATATCCGTAGCGCCATCTATTATTTGCTTAAGAAAGCCCCGACTTTCAAGCGTTTACCTCCAATAACTTTGAAACGGCTAAAGTGATTTTCGTTAAACATGACTAAGAACAACCGCAAAGGAACTTGCTTTCACATTAAAAACACCGTATCGATATCGGTCTAAGTGTTCTAGCGCTATGATGCCTCAGACAGACAGACCGACCGACAGACATTAGAGTCAAACTCATATCACCCCTCTTTTTGTGGGTCGAGGGTTAAATAGGAATTAAAAATTGCGGATTGTAATTTCCAAAGAATATCGACAAAACAAGATAGCCAAATGGTTTAAATGGTTCCAAAACTCTATTACCTTCTCGTATTATTTTAAATTCTATGTAATTCCTATTTGAAACGTTGACCCAACAAAAATAGGTTCATGCTGGGCCATTCATAACCATAAAACAAGCCTATAAGATTTCATAATATTTCGACCACAAATTGGGTACACTATCAAAAATTGAATTGAGGCTTTTGAAATGTGGTGCTGACGTACAAAGGTTTCCATCCTCAAGGAACTTAAAAGGAACTTAGCTTCTAAGTACTTGTCTCCAGAGAGTACTTCAACACTTTGGTCATATAGCCAGAAAACCATCCGATAACCTGGAGAAGCTAATAGTGACCGGTGGAATGGAAGGAAAAAGATCAAGGGGTCGCAGCCCGATACGATGGTCTGACCAAATAAAAGAACATCTAAACACCATCTCCAAAGCACTAGCGCAGGCAAAGTGGAGGGAGATCGTAAAAGTTAGGTCGGGCACATCACGACGCTCAGCAGTGAGCAGACGACTGAAGGAGGAGGAGGATCAAAAATAAATTATTCGGTGAAGTTCATAAAATAAAATTTCACAAAACAGTGTCACTTCTCATTGATCATATCCATTTTCAACATGATTTTAGATTTGACTTTTAAGAAACATGACGTCACGCTTTTGTATTTCATACAAATCTTATAGAGTATCTGTAAGATTTGTATGAAATACAAAAGCGTGATCTGTAAGCGGGTTGGAGAGGTCTGTAAGTGTCAATCTTATAGACGTCTCCAACCCGTCTGGCCAGCGAGAAGAGTGTAGGCCAAGTCCTGGCTGCTCTGGCTAGGTATGGCTCTGTTAGTACAGAGAGAGTCATGCTCCTGCAGTGGCGACAAAAAGACCCGGCGATCATGACGATGATTATAGAAAATGTTTTTTATTGACGTTTAGAAAAAGTGTCTGAATTTATTTGTCATCTAGCAGATTCTCAGATTGTCCAAAATCAAAGTCGATTAAGAGAACTTAGCACGCTCTGCTCACTCGTTCAGAAATGCACTGAAAAATGGTATAATATTAAACAAAATGGTATATTACGAGACACGCATAGCTCGCCCTAACTGGCAATAGTTCCCATTGCCCAAGAACGAAAGGAACCACGTTTCCAGCGCCTTGACACAAACGCGCCTTTCCTAAGACATTTGATGTCGTAACGTCGATGAATAAGTGAGAGAGTGGAAGGATCACCCGGGTTTGTAGCTTGATTATATAGCTTTTATGGACTAGTATGAAAAAACGGAGGATGTTGTCTTATCAATGTTACTTATATTTTTTGAATCAAATAAAAACAGTTTACATTAAATAAACACTAAACTAATACACACTAGGCACATAAAGAGGTATATTTAACACTATTTGTTGTCATTTTTGCTAGACTTAACTTTTGTAGTGGAGTAGTATGACTTCTTATTTATCGATAACCCCATATTCATATATTTAAAAAATAACCCAAACTTAGCTAAACCTCTTTTAGTTAAAAGATGCTTTGTCTCGTTCTTGCTAGTAAAATATTGAAAAGAGTAAAACGTACTTAAGTCGTGTTAACTAAAAAAGGTTTAGCAAACGGTTGTACATTTTATAAATAATAAGGCTAGTATATTATTTTAATGACATTATTAGTATTACGGGACTTTAATATCGTTTTTTGCCAGATATAATCGCAGTAAGTCCCGTAAAACTAATAACAGTAATTGTGACCGTGATAACCATAAAATCATATTATTATGAACGCTTTAATTTCTCAGAAATATTAATTTGGTCTGAACCACTAGAACCCCCCTCCCCCTCCTCCCACTCCTCCTTAGCAAGCCTATGCTTCTTTGGCAAAAAAGCACTGGCCTGAAGTGACTCTTCCGTGCCTCCATACTTTGCAGTAACGCGGGCTATATCCTTGGGGTTTGCGTAACTGTTACCTCATGCTTACCTGTTTGCCGGTAGATGGCGCACGTGGCGGGCGGGAGGGGGTACAGGTATACTTTATACCTATATAAAATGTTGAAAATGTTGTAATATCTTAGTCAGAAAGGACTGGATTGTTATTTTTAGGTATAAAAGGGTCGATAGACTCAGTTCTTATGACGGTTGTTGCAGAGCTACCAACTTTTAATTTTTTTCTTTTGATTTCATAATAGGTATTTGTCAACGTTAGACTTACAGCTCCCTAAACGTAACCCAGTAAAATTGGCAACAATTGTACTGCAACATTTTATGTAACTTTTATAGAGTATATGACCTCTTTTCAGGGTTACGTACCCAGAGGGTAAAAACGGGACCATAATACTAAGACTCCGCTGTCCGTCTGTCTGTCTGTCTGGCAACAGGCTGTAATTCATGAACCGTGGTAGCTAGACAGTTGAAATTTTCACTATGACTACCTATTACAAGAAAAACTAAAAACAGAATAAATAATTAAGTGAAGCTCCCATACAACAAACGTGATTTTTATAGGTAAATAGCTGTGCCCATGGGCTTCGTTCCCCGTGAGAATATTGGGATAAAGAGCACCCTATATCCTTCCCCGCGTCTCAAACTATATCCATACAAAATTTCATTCTAATCGGTTCAGAAGTTTAAGCGTGAGAGGTAACAAACAAACAAATATACAAACTCACTTTCGCGTTTATAATATTAGTAGGATGGAGGGCGAGTCCGACTCGCACTTGGCCAGTTATTTTGGTTCACAGTCGCACAAGTGTTACTTACCACACACAGTTATTGTCACGCGAACAAAGCCTTTTTGCCTCAATTTCTTAATTTATCTCGCTGTTAGCAAAACTTCTTGCAAATGATTCCATTGCGATTGCATTTGGACATAATTTGCTTGTTTGCGAAACGTTGCACCAACCTAAATAGTCGAGTTTGAGTTTTGAGATTAGGCGCCGTTGTTCGGAAGATTGATTAGCGATTGTGGGTATTTGGAATTAGGTTGAGGCGTTAAAGTTAATGATTTAGGAAGATTATACAATGTCCTTTTTAATTAAGTACAAATATTTTAAGGGGTCGTTCAGTCTACCATTTTAAACAACTTTTCCCAATGA
The DNA here is from genome assembly GCA_963555685.1 of Acrobasis consociella. Taxonomy (NCBI): domain Eukaryota; kingdom Metazoa; phylum Arthropoda; class Insecta; order Lepidoptera; family Pyralidae; genus Acrobasis; species Acrobasis consociella. The sequence continues at coordinate 36,961,401 of OY743104.1, read as the reverse complement.
ATGTATATAGAAATACGTAAAAAAAATTTAGGTTTTCATACAAATCGAAGTAGTCACGTGATATCATTACTATCGAAAATTTTTTTTTTTGTATTTCTATATATATATTTATTGGGAATAGTTGTTCGAAATGATGGACTGAACGACCTCTTAAAATATTTGTACTTAATTAAAAAGGATATTGTATATATATAGATTGAAGGATTTAGGAAGATTTAAAATTACGTTTTTTTCAGATGCGTGGATGCCCTGTCACAGAATTAATATTATTATGATTATATATTATATATTATTAATATTACATTCACAACGGACACACATGCCGTGTGGTTTCCGGCAGAGTAGAATAGGGCCACTCCAAGTCCTCCCGTGGATATCTTAGAAGGCAACTTAGGAAATACAAGCTAAACAAAGCTTATAAACATCAATGAGACCTCTCCACCCGTCTGGCCAGCGTGGAGAGTGTAGGCCAAATCCTCTGCCTGCTCTCGCCAAGTATGGTTCTGAAATTACAGAGAGGGTCGTGCTCCTGCAGTGGAGACAAAAAGAACTGATGATGAGATTCACAACGGAAATCCCTAGGGTCCGAGATTTCGTTCTCTATGTAATACTTATATTTATCTATATATGTATTTGTTATAAAATATTGTTCGTTGAGTTAGTATCCCACAACACAAGTCTCGAACTTGCTTTGGGGCTAGCTCGATCTGTGTAATTTGTCCCAAAATATATTAATTTTTTTATTCTTCCTGGTTTTACGCCTGTGAAATGCGATCGTCCGCCTGTACATTTTCCACCACGCGGATCGTACATCTTATCTATTTATATATAGTTATAACTTAAATTTTATTAAGAATATAGTAATTCATTTTAAATTTTTAATGATATGATTATTTATCATAGAAGGAGGATTTTGGCCAGTAGCACAGAATAAATAAAAGTTCCAGTAGTCCTTAATACATCCTTTATTAAATATTAGATTTTAAAAATAGTAAAATATAAACGTATTTATGGTATATAAGCATTTAAACATAATCTATAATTTTTTCACACAGAAACTGCATGGAGCTCATAGCTCTGTGGGTTTGATGTTAAGGTGTGTAAAAATAATACACTGAACTGTATCAAATTAAGAAACATACATCTAATTTGAAGATTAAAACAAATAATAAATCGCTAATGCTTATAGCAAGAACCGCAAATTACATGATTTAGTAATAACCGGCAAATTTGAATTCACACTGACGGTTTTGATAATTTTGCGGTAAGCCATACATCAAATTGGTATCAAGCTCCACTCTTTTGGGGCAGGATTGCTTAACGTCTTTTGGGCAATATTTCTGGTCAACACTTTGGGGATATAACCCTGAATACGGCCCTGTGTTATGTCCCTGTGTTTGTACATATCCAGGGCCGTAGTTGGGCTGTTTGACGCAAGTACATTCGAACTCGTAGGTTTCTTGGTTCCTCTGGTCGTAAGAGGGCGGGTGGAGGTAGATGGGACAATCGAAGTTTTGGATTTGGACGGTCCCAGTCGCACAGTCGGGACATATTTGGAGAGACACCTGGGAAAAAATACAGATTAATTAAAACGTCTATCACTAACGGCGTTGATAGATCCTAGGGAGTGACAACAGTACCCGTAATACCTAAAGGCCACTTATAGCGTAATTTAGTTATTTACCAATTTATGTATACATAGAATGCATAAAATAAAAGACGTATCTCAAAAAAAATCTTTTCCAGTACTCCTGTGAGAGGACATGTTTATTAAAGAGAGGCATATAGGATAAAGATACGAAAATATAGTTAAAGGGGTTCAAAATAGTGATGGGTTGCAAGCCTCATCACCAATGAACATAATTCAGTTATTTAAAAAAAATGAATCCGTACTACGTAGTCAGAGGGTCAAAAGCAGAGGTTTTGCTAATTAAGACTTTGATTTTGCTAACGAAAGACAACAACAATTGTGCTCTAAAATTATACATATATACATACTATCATGTCATTATCCCTAAAGGGGCAGACAGACCATTTTGGGTGTTGTGGCTCTAAGCAGATAGAGCCCAGGGCCACAAGACGTAGGCCACTTTAAGCGTCATGGTGGGTGAAAAGGTAGAAGGAGTCAAAATAGGCGCATCGCCTATTAAAATTATTAGCATTTTCTCTAAAAGAGAAGCAGCTGGTACGTTCTAAGTTTTAATCCTTTCCCCCAGACCAGTGTGGAAGGTAAAATAATAAATGTAATTCATTTTTACTATATATTCTGTATGTATATTTATTTGGAATTAAACCCATAGATAGCTTAATAAAACTTCTTCCTCTTTAAAGTCGTCAAAAATTAAACATTACTCACTTGAATAGCAATAAGGAAACACAGCAGAACCTTCATGTTTGCAACTGAACGTAGAACAAGAACTGATGATGAAGCGTTGGTCAATTGTCTTTATATTTGGATATTTTATCAGTTTTTGGAAACTTGCACTCTACCGAAAAATTTGTGCAATTATATCACGTTCATATTATCGGATAACGAATTGTTGCAATTTTTTTGGATATTTTCGTATAGGTATTTAGTAATTGAATTACAAAATAGTTCCAAAAATAAATAATTGGCCAAGTGCGAGTCGGACTCGCGCACTAAGGGTTCCGTACCATAATCTATAAAAAATCAAGGAGATTCATCTCAAATATTTATTTTATTCTGTTTTTATTTGTTGTTACAGCGGCACCAGAAATTCGTCATATGTGAAAATTTCAACTAGCTAGCTATCACAGTTCATGAGGTACGGCCTGGTGACAGACAGACTGACAGACCCTTTGAAATAAATTATTTGAAAGGAAGCGGAGATATAATTTATAATGTTGTATTGAGTAAGCCTAGCTCTTCAAACCATTTTATGAACTACTGTTTAGAGTATAAAGTGAAAATGTAAAGCTTTATGAGTACTTCGCACATTTCCGAAAACGAACACTTGTGCTCTGTCTGCCCCGTCAGGGATATAGACGTGAATATGTATCTATATCTAATGAACAGTTTCGGCAAATGTGCGAGGAAAAGCTTCTCACTTTAAAATGTAAGCAAAAAGCTATTAAATAGTTTGGAGGGTTATCTAGGGTTTACTAAAGACAACATTTTAGATGATATCTCAGTTTCCTTTAAAATAATTTATTTCAAATGCGTTGCACTAAATCGTGAGTGAAGTGGTATAATTTTATTTTTTTGAAAGGAATTGTAGATTAGGAGTGTCATCATCATCATCATCATATCAGCCACAGGAAGTCCACTGTTGGACTTAGGCCTCCCCCAAGGATTTCTAAAACGACTGATCGGAACCAGCCTGCATCCAACCTTCCTGCAACCTTGCACAGGTCGTCCTGTAATGTTGGTGATAATAATAAAAAATAATTAATATCTTACTTGGTTTATTTTAAGTTTTACAAATGAGTTTCTTATGTTAATTGTTAAAGAATAAATCGGGAGCGCTCCAAGGTATGTGTAGCCTTCGATATTCGTCTAGTAGGAAAGTGGCGTCTGTCACTTTGACATTTTTCATAACTTTTTAAAACAACACTTGGTGCGTTCCAATACATCATCCCCTTTATAATTAGTTAAAAAAAATAATTATATCCTATAGCTATTTCTCACAAATTTTATCTGAGCATGCACATTCACCCAAGTAAAGAAACTTGTTCCGAAACACAAAGTCTACGCTGGTCGAATATGAAAAGAGGTTCTTGTATAGTTTACATTGTTTTTCCTATCTACAACATCATAGGATCGCAAACCATTTGATTTTACAATCTTTCCAGGCAACCAGTATCTATCATTTACATCTTTCTTAAACCAAACATTTTGACCAACATAAAAATCATTCTTATATTTACTTGTCTTGTTATAATTTCTTACATTTCTTTCTGCATGTTTTTCAAATTGGTGTATCCTATTCTCGTATCCCTTTGGTTTCAAATACTGTGTGGTAACAATTCTTTTAGTTCTCAAATTTCTATTCATTAATAATTCACTGGGTGTTAAACTGGTACCTGCTACAGGAGAAGCTCTATACATCAACAATGCTAATCTTAGATCCGTTTTGTCTTCATGACTTTTTGATAACATTTTCTTAGCTATTTGTACAGCACGTTCAGCCATGCCATTAGACTGTGCATATCTTGGACTAGAAAAAGTTAATTTAAGTCCCCATTCGAGTGCAAATTGTTTACCTTCCCTTGAATCCAGTGGAACATGGTCAGCAACTATTTCACTAGGAATTCCAAAATTACTAAATACATCTATTAAACTATTAGTTACACACCTTGCCGATTTGTTGCTGATTAACTTAATGTCTAACCATTTAGAAAAATAATCATAAATTACCAAATAACTTTTACTTTTAAAATCCATAATATCCATACCCAATTTTGCAAATGGCAGTTCCGGTATTACATGTGATAACAAGGGTTCTTTTATATTATTATTCTGATACATTTGACAAGGATAACATTTTTTTACAAATTCCTCTAAATGATTATCTATATGAGGCCAATAATACAATTGACGCGCAAGTTGTTTCATTTTATTAGTACCTATGTGCCCTTCATGTAAACTGGAGATAAAAGTTAGTCTTAAACTCTTCGGAACAATTAATCTGTCTCTAAAAAATACTAAGTTATTGTCTACAGTAATTTCTCCTCTTAATTTATAATAGTTTTGTAACCAATCGGGGATATTTTTCTTACTAGGCCATCCCTTATTAGTAAATTCTATTAATTTCAACAACTCATTGTCTTCAGAGCTTGCCTTAATTAATTGGTTTTTCTGCTCATCAGTACATTCAAAATTTTTAGATAGACCAATACAATGTATAACCTCATACATATAAGATTCATCAGTATTTTCAGTTTGTTGATATGAGCGTGACAGAAGGTCAGCTATATACATAAATTTTCCTTGCAAGTATTTAAACTCGAAGTTATATTTTAACAGTTTAAGTTTTAATCTTTGTAATCTAGGAGACGGGACTTCATGCAAATGTTTCTTTAATAAACTATCTAAGGGTTTATGATCATTAACAATAACTATCTTGTGGCCATAAATATAATAGTGAAATTTCTTTGTGGCCCACACTATACTTAACAATTCTTTTTCTATTTGGGAAAAATTGCGTTCAGCAGCAGTCAAGCTTCTTGATGCAAAACAAACTGGTTTGTTATTTTGTAACAGACAGCATCCCAGCCCATCTTGGGATGCATCGCACTGTATCACGATTTGGAGTTTACTATTAAAATTTTGCAAAACAGGAGCTTCTATAATTTTTTTCTTAATATTATTAAAAACATTTTCATGAATGTCCGTCCACAACCAATTAACATCCTTTTTTAGTAATTGCTGAAGACACAATGCAATATTAGCCAAATTGGGTACAAATTTTCTCAAATAATTGACCATACCAAGAAAATTTGTAATTCTTTTTTGTTTTTAGGACTTTTAATATTAGTAATGGCATTTACCCTTTCTGGATCAATTTTTGTGCCTTGCTCTGAAAAAATATGACCAAAATATTTTACTTCTCTGAGTTTATACTGAAATTTATCTTTATTGAAACGGACATTATGTTCATTAGCTCGCTGAAAAACTTTTTCTAATATTGCATCATGTTCTTCCTCGGTCTCTCCACATATTAATAAATCATCGCAGTAAGTAATAACACCTGGTATGTCACCAAAGGCCGATTCATTATATTTTTGAAAAATTTCCGGTGCTATTGACAAACCAAAAGGAAGTCTGAGAAATTTATAACATCCAAAGGGGCTGTTAAACGTACATAAGTCATTTGAATCATCAGATAATTTAATATTATAAAATCCATCTGAGAGATCGAGTACAGAAAAATATTTTTTATTACTTAACTTAGAAACAATTTCCTCAAATGTAGGAATTAAATGATATTCTCTTATCAAGACTTTATTTAGATCCTTCGGATCTAAGCATATTCTTAAAGAACCATCTTTTTTTTCTATAATAACTAAATTGCTTACAAAACTCCTAGGGTGTTCGACCTTAGCGATGACTTTGTGCTTCACCAAAGCCTCCAACTTATCCGCCAGTCGTTGCATGAGGGCATTAGGCACTCGGCGAGGTGGTCTCACTACAGGCTCAACACCTGGCTGAATGTGCAGCTGCAGCGGATTCTTAAACTCCCCAATACCCTGAAACAGTTTGTTATTCATATTAATAAGTACATCTTTACTTTTCACAGTAGTCACAGTGTTAATATTACTCCTATTTAATAATTTTAATTGACACAAAGATCCTAAACCAAGAATTGGCTTGACTCTTCTGTTAATTATTACAAACTCTGTATAGAAATGTTCCTCATTTGTATTGAAAATTTTTAATTTTATTTTACCTAATGGAAAAATTTTTCCCCCTCCAAAGACCTCAATAACAGTTTTTGTCTCAGACAATTTTATTTCTTTCTCATCATCGACAATCTTCTTAAGACCTTCAAGACTTAATACATTAATCTGAGCACCTGTATCGCATTTGAAGCTGACTTTTTTGTTATTAACACGTATAATTTCATTCCATTCATTAGTATTTAAATTTATTGAGGAAACTAGTCACAAATCCTGAACATTATTGTCGGTCTCATCATAAGTTATATTATTTACTTTATACTGTGGTGAAGTACAACCAACAGCAAAATGATTCATTTTATTGCATTTCTTACAAGTTTTACCATAGGCGGGGCATTGCCTCGGTCCATGCTCAGTATTACATTTTTTACAAAGATAATAATTTTTTCCAAAAGAAGTTTTGTTTTCATTAAATGACCTATTATTATTGACATTATACTTAGCTCTCTTGTCCTCTATAGCGACCCGTTGATGCGATGACCTCTCTGCTTGTACCGCATGAACTTCTGTATTGTTTAGCATCTTGATGTGTTCCCGCGATAATTCCGTAGATCTGCAGATGTCCACCGCCCGTGCCAGGGTTAAATCCTTTACTTCGAGGAGCTTTTGTTGTATCCTCTGGTCCCTAATACCAATCACAATTCGATCACGTAGCATTCTGTCCATCTGCTCTTCAAAGTTGCAGTTTTCAGCCAGTTTTCTAATAACTGTGTAGAAAGCATCAAAGGATTCCCCTTCTTCTTGTTTCCGCTGGTTGAAGTTGTAACTGTTGATAACTTCGTTTTGCTTCGGCTTGAAGTATTCGTCAAAAATTTCTAAAATTTCTTCCAGCTTAGTCTTATCTTCTATTTTTAATACATTAAAATATAGTTCTTGCGCTTGTTGGCCGATGCAGTTCAACAATATAGCTGCTTTTCTGCTTTCCGAAAAATTTTCAAAGCCCGCTGCCATGATGAATACTTTAAAACTTTGTTTAAAACGTTGCCATTGCGGCCAACAATTTTCAATGTTATCAAGATTAAGGCTTTGCGGCATCCTGTATTCCACCGCACACATTTTTTCATCTGTCATAATACTTAAATGCAATTCAGAATATTAGGTAGGTTCTAGGTAAGCACCGTATGTTTCTTCTAAAGTAAATTAGTACAATACTTGCACGCGGTCCCGTACGAAATCTTCAATGCCGAATCCTCTTCAATCCTGTTGCTGGTTCGATATCGGCTGCGCCATGTAATGTTGGTGATAATAATAAAAAATAATTAATATCTTACTTGGTTTATTTTAAGTTTTACAAATGAGTTTCTTATGTTAATTGTTAAAGAATAAATCGGGAGCGCTCCAAGGTATGTGTAGCCTTCGATATTCGTCTAGTAGGAAAGTGGCGTCTGTCACTTTGACATTTTTCATAACTTTTTAAAACAACACTTGGTGCGTTCCAATACAGTCCAACCAGCTAAGAGGTGGGTGTCCTACGCTGCGCATGCCAGTACGTGGATTGAGAGTGTATGTTATTTAAATTTACTCGTATACATATGAGACATATACTGATAAAAATAATATCAAATTCTATAACATACATAACCATTACAATACACAGTCTCATTAACTTGTAACAATCATACATAACTTAGACTAGAACTATAAAAAAATACAGAGATATATATTCTTTACGGCTTTTGTAATAGTGACGCGATTGGCATGAAGATGTTATCTCGTTTTTATCAGGCTGAATGTGGACCAGTGTGTCAGCATACATGACATACTGTGCTCAAATCACGTTGGAGAAGTATGGACATGACGGATTTCGTTAAATTTGTATACAATCTTTTTGTATTTTGATACAGTGGTGCCTACTAAAAGAAAAAAACAGAAAAAAACACTTTTTCCTCCTTTAAAAATGATGACGTCATCATTTATTTAAAAATTTGCAAAATATATTCTCTTAATTTTAGTAATGAATAACATTACTCAATAAAAATATACTAGAATAATTTTTAAAACAACAATATCTTATGGATATACCACATCTAAATAAATTTAAAAAAAACATTGAATGAAATCTTAACCCTTTATAAACGATAATAAATAATAATACTTATTATGTATGATGTACAAGTGTTTTTGGTCTTCAAAATATCAGAATATAAAATAACAGTAAGTAAGTATTGGTGTATCCACGACATTCTTTCGCTAGAAGTCCCGTTACGTAGCACTAGGTTAGCATACGAGCTCAACCCCGAGGTGTCAGGGCTCCCACCTCACACTTTTTAAATTTAATTAAGTAAAGTTACGTTTAAAAAAGATATACACCATCTTATAAAACATAGGCTAACTTTCTAACTTGATTTAAAGTTTAATCAATTATTCATCCAAATGAAGTTAACAGTTACGAAAGAGAAGTTGACATATTACGAGAGGTTTTCAAATTATGAGCGTTTTATAATAAGACAGATAAAGCTCAAACTAGTTTAAGTCAAATCAGATACTTTTTTCCAAACGTTAAAACAAACATTGTCTATGGGATTTGTATGATAGTGATTTGTAGATAAGAAATTATGACGTTACGACGTGCTGTTACGCACGTCGTGACATAATTTCTTGAAGTCAGAAATAGCGCTTCTATCATCAGTTTTTCTGCATGAATAAATATAAAAGCACGTTATAATCAATGGATGTAATGTCACTTACATTATTTTATGATGTTTTAGCCCCTTATCAGTGCAAAATAATTTATTTTTGACCCTGGATACCACCCAACATTCTATGTTTTTGATCAGTCTTGTTAATTGACCCACAATTAACTAGACTAATCAATGTCCGTAATGAACATGTCAATAAATAAAAGCTGAAATTGCTTATTGTGTTTGTTTCTACTGGATTCGCGAATGAGGACTACCAGTAAGTAGTCCTTGCCTATGAAATATGCCTAAATGCATTTCAAAATTGTTTTAAAGTTATTTTTTTACGTATTTTCTTTACACGTATAGTTAACTTGTTAGCGCCAACCCTGCTCAGCATCCGGCTGCAGCGAGTGGGTAAGCGGATTATGTCAGAGAAATAACAGTCCTACATAACGAAGAACGTGTAAATTATGTCAACTGAGTTGGCAGAGGTGCCTGGTGGGCTCTTTACGGCGAAGCAAGTGAATCATTACCGTCTTATATATGTTGCTTTAAACCTCAACTAATTAGAGGTGTCTTTTATTGACCTAGCAAGCGAAGCAAGCGAAGCGTCTCAGTTTCGAGACTAGCCAAAAATTCTTTTGTCCGTCTGTCTATCTGTTCTCGCCTACAGGTCGCATTTCTTAACCGATTCTCATGAAATTTTGTAAACAGGTTCAGCAACTAAACAGAATTGCTTTGTCGAGCAATTTTTTCGAAATTTTTCAAAATGGCGGAAATATGGAGTTCTAAAATTGTAAAACTGTCATACATCCGCCATTTCAAAATATTTTAAAAAAATGTCACTAGACTTTTTTGTTGCCATTATAAAAGCGCATTTTTTTATTTGAACAACTTTTTTGACTCGCGAAGTAACCGACTGAGCCGTGACGGATATACAATACAAATCTTCTTACAAAATATACTGAAACTATTTAAGGGTGACTTCAGTCCTGACTGAACAACTTTCTTAAAAATGCATGTCTCCCGTGGGAATTAAACCCACGACTTCTGAGTTACAAGGTCAATGTCTTGACCACTATTTTTAAGAAAAAACTTTTTAAAATGAATAATATTCGACTTCAAATCGAAATGCACTAAAAAGCAATATATAAATAATAATCGCGAGGTCTAAGTTCGTGGCGAACTACTAGTGTTTATGATATATGTTGCATGTTCTTTAAACCTCAACTAATTAGAGGTGTTTGATGTTTATGTTGACTGAGTTTGCAAAGATCTGATCTCTTTAGGGTTCTTAAAGACATACCGTATGTTTCCACAAGGTTTGCGATCGTTGCTTACCTGTGTCGCACACAAACTAAACTGCCGCGCGACCGTTGCCGATAATCGCGCGGCAGTTTTTGACAGCTTGTAACCGATTGACATGTGTCTCGCGACCGTTTGAGACAATCGGAGACTGTCGCGCGACGCAGGTCGCTGGCAGGTGTCGCGGATTACTGTTGCTGGGTCTGTAAGAGCGCTTACGTCAAGGCAAGAGGTTCAACTTCGCTGATCTTTGGATGTCGGCAGCTTTAGCGGTCATTTTGGAAATTCTTGGGAGAGTCCAGCAGTGGACGTCATGCGGCTGAAATGATGATGAAGATCACTATGCCAATGACGGATTGTAAAACTCTTTGTGATATAACAAGCCTTGTAGAGCAGTAGGCCAAGTTTGTAACTTTTTTGAATAAGCGAAATTATGTCTGGTCGCCGAGAGTCTATAAATGTTATATATACATACATACTACGTCACGTCTTTATCCCTAATGGGGCAGACAGAGCATTTTGGGTCTTGCGGTTCTATGCAGAGCCCAGGGCCGCAAGACCCAGAAGCCACTTTTAGCGTCATGGTGTTATAATAAATGTTATAATTTCTCTCAAACTAGCGACTGTCGCTTAATTATCGCGAGCTGTAAGTCTCCCGCTTTCACCGTTTGCGTGGTCTCGTTCCAAGCAGTTGAAGTCAACCGCGGCCCGAACGGGCAAACGGAAGCGACGGCCATAGAATGCCATTCCGTTTTTGTTGGGCTACGAAGAAGAGAGAAGAACATAGGTTACATGTAGCAGAGATGCGAATGCTTAGGTGGATGTGTGGGGTGACGAAGATGGATAATATCAGGAATGAATATATAAGAGGGAGTTTGAAGGTAGCACCGGTTGTAGAAAAGCCACCGTTTAACATGGTACGGCCATGTCAAGAGGCGAGATGCCGAACATCTGGCAAATAAAATGGTTAGCTTAAATTAGATGGACACAAAGATAGAGGACGATCGAAAAAGACGTGGGGGGAATGTGTAAGGCGGGATATGGAGGAGAGGGGGGTTAGTACAAATATGGTTAATGATAGAAAACTGTGGAGAGAGTTGACATACAGAGCCGACCCCAAATAGGGATAAGGCGAGGAAGATGATGATGATGATGTTTAAGTGTTGTTCTATGTTTTAAACAGTTAATTGTATACGTTTTTAAATCATTACCGGGGCGCAGTTTGTGATGAGTTAAGAAACCCTGAATTTATTATCTCTTAGCGATTTTGTATACTTTGTTATCTATGGAAGTATGGAATTATTTATTTTTGACCAAGTCATCCATTCACTTATGGCAATGGGACATTTTAAAGTCGTCATTCTTATACTGGTGACATTTTGATACAGGGGACATTTTGACACAGTGGACTTTATGCGACTTAAGGGGCAGTACCATCAATTTGTCGCGAAAAGGTTAATTCTTTAATATAAGTTTACAAAAATTGGGAACAGACAATAGAGTGTGATATGTCCCTATATATTTGTTCTGTTATTAACTAGCTGATGCCTGCGACTTCGTTCGCGTGGACAAAAAGCTCATCAGGCTGAAAAACTTTTTGCAAAGGCGTCATTTTTATATATTTTTAGTTTAGCTGAACCATTATGGTTTTGCGTCAGGCGTCATTTTCCAAAATCAATTATACCCTATGCCCAGGCTTAACAGCTATACATATAACAAAAAAGTTTCATTTGAATCTGTCCAGTATTTTCGGAAATTTGCATGTACAAACAGACAGCCATTATTTTTTAAATCCTTACTGTATTAGGTACTATGTCCCCATCACTCCGAATAGTTTTTTTTTAAATATATTCAATAACTATTTTGTCACTGTTTTATTATTATGTATAGATTTATTATCAAATGATGGCTTAAAGACTATTTCGCTTCTTTAAACCAAAATATTAAACTTCAAAGTCCTAACCAACAGTACCAGCGACCAATTCAATCGCAATAACAATCCAACCTATTTCTCACAAGTTACTGCCCTCAATCTAAACTAACCATTAACAGTACAACAATACGACCCAAAATCAATTGCAGTTTACCTACATTCGATTTGATATTAGAACTATTACGTAAGTTTTTAAGGTCAGCTCTTGCATAACGTTTGCATATTGCTTTGAGACCGTTTTAACTTGACCCGTTAAATCGACTTACAATACCTCGGTAAAATGGGTTTTGCACGGAATAAGGAACTGGAGGGAGTTCTATCAAAATTGGGCGTGTGTTGGCTAATAATAGATTTGTTTTTGAAATGTAAAATGTGAGAGAAAACCAATGTTAACTAGCTTTGTTTTGGTATTTTAAATAACTTCCATTATACTTCCTTCCTGTATGTTTTTTGTAAGAAATTGTTATTCATTGAGGAAATAAATACATTTATTATTATGTATGTATCTCCTTTAGATTCACGGGTCTTTTCACCCCGGTATTATGATTATTTCTTATTGTTTTTATTAAATATTACAAAATTAGGCATTGTTTGCGGTAAGGTTATATTTTATAATTTTTTGTGGTTTCTCCCGAATTCGTTTTTAGAGTTCCCCTTACATGATAATAATATGCGAGGTTTTCGGGGTTCGAACTTTATATGTTAAGTGGATTTAAGATATTTTATAAAAATGAACTTTAAAAAAATATAGCTATAAATACTACCCATCGTTTTTAGGGTTCCGTAGTAAACAAGGAACCGTTATAGTTTCGCCATATCTGTCTGTCTGTCCGTCCGCGGTCATACTCAGATACTATAAGTACTAGAAAGCTGTAATTTGGCATTGATATGTATATCAATTATGGCAAAAAAGTAGTAAAATAAAATATGGAAAAAAAATTTTTAGGATAGCTGCCATACAACTAAAGAGGAAGTCAATATTTTCTCTACAATCACATTGTGTGGGGTATCGTTAAATAGGTCTTTCAAAAATATTGTGAGCTTGTAAACACAATTTTTCGATTCAGGGATCCGTGTCTGAAATATTTAGGTTTAAAGTGAATTTTTTTTGTTAAAGTCACGTGTCCCCCCACCCCCCGCTCTATCTGCTAAACGGTTATATATGGACACGTGAAATAAAATCACAGCTATAATATATATAATTTAGTTTAAAGGAAAACTATCAGAGCTAAGTAGGGTTAACAAATTAAAAAGTTATAGGCGATCAACTTATAAAATGTACTCGAAAAGGAAAATTTCATACAAATTCAATAGATACTTAGACGTTTTAGACGTTTTTAGTGGCATGAACTCAAAGTTGGCATTTACAACTACGGAACCCTACACTGCGCGTGGCCCGACACGCACTTGGCCAATTATTTATCTGTAGGATATAGGATTCCTTTAAGGATTTTTAAAATAACGGGTAAAAGCCCCAGCATCCAACGTTTTTCAGCAATCAATCAATCATTTATTTGTCGAACATAGGTACAATGATACAGATACAATATATTACTTACAAATTATTAATAGATGTTACAATATATAAAAACAATATTTACTTTATTTAAATGTTAAAAAATTGGTATAATAATAGTAATGTCTGTAATAAAAAGTCTTTATAGTCAAGCCAAGTCACCATCATATGAAGTAACCAAACGAAGTCTAGACTTAGCAAATAAAATAAAAAAACAAATCAACTACCTAATCGATTTTTTTGTCAAATCGATTACACCTGTTCGTAATTTGCTTACGATCGATACACAACCGATTCGAACTAGACTGACATGCACACAATCTAGGCCGTGACGCAACTAGACCGTACTGCGCTGAAACTATGACCTACTTAGGGATTACCTATATAGCTGTTTTTTATCGGACATTCACCTTTACATAAGAATTTAAAGTTCAGCGGTTTTGAGCAGAGTTTCCGTTTTTGATGCAAATTAAACAGCTCTGGTACATAATTATGTTAGTTCATTTTTACCGCGACAAGTGGACAATTTTTTTTGTGGACTTTTTATGTAGATTATTAGAGTAAGTCGCGAATGGTCTTAAATGCAAGTAGTCTATGTAGCAACTCGTCTAAACCGCTTATTGTCTAAATCGCAAGTCGTCATAATAGGAAGAGGTCTAAAGATTAATGTCGTCCAAAAATGAAGTAGTCTAAAGTAATATTTCGTCATAATTATGAGATTGCCTAAACGAAAACTAGTCTAAATATGAGGTGGTCTAAACAGAAACTTGTCTAAGTATGAGGTTATGTTTTTTTTGCAATAGTTTACCCTTTAACTTCATGTTTAGTTGCTAGTGACAATGTTGTTTTGGTTAACTTTTTAAAATTGATTCTAAATTCATGCTTCCCAGTGACGTTGTAAAAAAAATCTTTTTGTTAGCGGTAAAATTAAAATAATCTTTTTTTATTAATAAGTACAGTAATAGTAAATAACTATGTTATAATAAATAGTAACTCAATTAAACTAAAAAGAAATAAAATATACATAAATACTTACTTAAAAATAAGTTACTAAACTAGATAACCCTTGTCCCTTGGGAGCGGGGGAGGGCACTCGTGTGGGACGCGACATGCGTCGATACGGTTGCCCCTTCTCGCCTCGGGGCGACGGTGTCAAGGGCTGGAGCCGCGGCTGAAGCAGCAGAAGACGCCAAGCGGCGAAAATATTTCTCTTTATCTAATGAATATATTTTGTTCCGCTTGGCGTCGAAACTCTTGGTCCGTGGGGTCCAAGTACTAAAAAAAATTTAAAAAAAATAACCCCTCGGCTTGTCGACGCCGCTGGTGACAAGAGGGCTGGCTCATATCTCGCGCAGAGGATTGCAGTAGCTATTCAGCGCGGTAATGCAGCCAGTGTTCTTGGCACCATGCCACATGATCAAGATTTAGATTTTAAATTAAGTTTTTTAATTTAGATATTAATTTAGATTTCTACAAATTGATCGATTAAGTAGGTACTTAATTAATTTCCAGATGGTCTGTAATTATAGTATATGTAAATAGGTAGCATTGGTATAGATGACAGCCTTTATAACTAGATAAATAACAAAATATCTCCTTTCCCTGCGGAAGATTGCCCAGAAGGCTGGCAGTATTATAAAATTGGTACAATTAAATTAGAATATAAACCACATGATTTCGGTTGTCGCTGACTGTCGCCGACTTGTGTCACGGCATACCGTTGTCGCTCGTCTGCAAGAGCTCTAAAAGAAAGAAATGTATTATACTTTTAGCTATCTAAATATCCAAGGCAGTAAAGCAAAAGAAAAAAAAGTGTAGTAAAGGCGAAATGGTAGCAGAACCCAGCAGGAGTGGCGCCTTCATTTGAAACAAGCTGTTTAAAAGTAAACAGGGTGACAATCAACAATTTGACCTCCAACAATTCCAGAATGACCTTAAGATCATTCCATGAAATGACCGACCGCTGAAAGTTTATTGATAGTTCGTCTAGTTTTAAAACCAGTTTTCGCCAAAAGTGGCAATTTTTGGCGAAAACTCAATTACTTTCGGTCATTCATAAAATAATTCAAAGGTCCTTTAAGAGATTTTTGGAAATTAATTAGCCAATCCTCACCATATTTACCTTCTTCTTCTTATCGTGTGTGTTAGTGACTAACACTAGTGTCAGAGTTTTTTTTAAACCGCCTTAAAGGCCTCTGACATGGTTTTAGGTAACGACCAATGTCAAAGACAGTGACCGGGACCGACGGCTTAACGTGCCCTCCCAAGCACGGATCATCTTACTTATCAGACAGTCAGGTGATCAGCCTACAATGTCCTAACCAAACTAGGACAACAACACAAAGTCGTTGCCCCCGCCGGGAATCGAACCCGGAGACCTCCGGGTATGAGCCGAACGCTCTAACCACTACACCACAGAGGCAGTTTAGACCAGACCTATAAACAATCCATTTCAAATAAGGGGGCCACCTCCGCTGAATTCTGCTACCATTTCACCTTAATTTTTTTTAACTAAGTACATAATACATAAATAAAACCATGTAAGTACACCCACAAGCATTTCGTTACCCAAGATATTAAACAATGATGTAACACGCAACAAGATATGTCGTATCTGTGTCAAGGTAAAGTTTCGGAGATTACGATGAAAGACTGATAGACAGACGTGACGCAACGTTAGCGATAACTAGTCGAGTTTTTGAGTGGGTTAATATTAGTAATACTCATAACTGCGGTATGATACAATGATTATAAAATTGTTAAACGATTTTCTTTAAAATTTGTTACATCATTGTCTCCACTGCAGGAACACGACCGTCTCTTTACTACCAGAGCCATACTTGGCCAGAGCAGCCAGAGGACTTTGGCCTACACTCTCCACGCTGGCCAGACGGGTTGGAGAGGTGAACTTTGATAAAATGACTCCGAATGAATATGAGTATTACAGATTAATACGAGTGCCGGGGACACAAGTCTCGAACTTACTTTGGGGCTAGCTCAATCAGTGTAATTTGTCCCTATATATTTATTTATTTATATTGCGCGGGACCTCAGGAGATCCCGTTTTGTATCTAATATTACCTATATTATTTTTTGCACTGATGAAGCATTCATCATAGTAGATAAGATAAAGACGCTTTCATTTAAGAATACCAACTGCATGTAAAATACTATTATACTCATGCAAGAATCTTCCAGGAGAGAAGAAAAAACTTAACAATTTCTGTTTCTATAAAATATTTTTTGTGTTCTTCATCTAATCTTGGGAAATAATGCCTAAATTACTTATCTACAAAAGTTCTAAAGACTTGTCCAAGGTTAATGAAGTAATTTCCAAACATTAGTAATACCCACGTTTCTTTCGTGGTGTTTCGCATAACATCATGTCCAAATTGCATACATTAATCCAAATTATGCGGCGTTTTAAAGCTTGTTTAATAAAATATTCAAATTTCATTTAGAGATTGTTCGTTTTATTTTATGGTTCTGTACAGTATTTTATTGAAAGCGGGTGTAGGTTAGGTTAGGTTTTAAAGCTTGTATAAAATATTCAAATTTCATTTAGAGATTGTTCGTTTTATTTTATGGTTCTGTACAGTATTTTATTAAAAGCGGGTGTAGGTTAGGTTAGGTTTTAAAGCTTGTATAAAATATTTAAATTTCATTTAGAGATTGTTCGTTTCATTTTATGGTTCTGTACAGTATTTTATTGGAAGCGGGTGTAGGTTTTGTGCAGTATTTTTACTAAAAGCGGGTGTATGTAACGTGTAAGGTAACGCGAATTCTGTATGGTCGGCACTACGAGCATTACTGAACTGATCTGATTCATCAGCTCATCCTGGTTTGGAAGTCCGGAAAAGGAGGTTATCCACGTCGCCATCTTTTTTTATTTGGACCGATTTGAAAAAATCTTTTTTTTTAAATGCTATTATACTCGTACATGTCAGGTTGTCTGGATACCATAGTAATGCCGAACCAATTTTCATCATGCTTAGCTAAGAAGCACCGCAAGCGAACTTGCTTTTTCGTAAAATAAACCGCATCTAAATTGGTCCAGTTGAGTGCTATGCCACAGACAGACAGGCAGCCAGACAGAAATTGACGTCAAACTTATAACACCCCTCTTTTTGATCAGGGGTAAAATGTATACATCTAGGCTAACGAATGGAATAAATATAACTTTATTCTACTTTTTGAAACAAAATATTTATTAAAAGAAAATAACAATGTTAATTACATAAAATATAACCTAAAATTAAACCAACATAAGCAAACATAAATGAAAAAATATACAATTAAAACAATAAATTTAAAAAAACTAAATAAAATTAAACTAAAAAAATATTTTAAAAAATTCAAAAAAAAAATATTTTTGTTTTTTGTTTATATATATATTTTTTTTAAATATATCAGGAAACTGTCCCTGGTCTAACCATTTTCCAGCGGGCCCCTAACATCTTGTAACTCATACACCGTTGCAGCCGAGCCAACCTTGGCATATATTGAGCAGTTACATCATCCTTACGCACGATAGCGTTTACTAATGATTAATATGTGCGTTCTTTGTAATATCTCGTGAACCATACGAGTACGTACCTAGTAATATTTAAGGTCTGACACATACTGAAACGATTTAAAGGGTGAATTCAGTCCATGATACCGAACAACTTTCCCCAAGAAACATATATCGAAATATTAAAAGAAATTTTTGGCCTTCTATTCGAGTTGACCGATGAGCTGATCCGGAAGATTTATACGGGAAAGTAATTTTTTTAAAGATGCCAGCATTGGTCTTATGATGAACTACCTACCCCCTAATAAATATAGTTATGTCGATGATACATTGACCCTGTACAATGTACATACATACATACATAATATCACGCCTGTTTCCCATAGGGGTAGGCAGAGACTATGGACCTCCACTTGCTACGATCCTGACCAATCCTGACAAACCTCTTTTGCTTCATCTAAACTCATCAATGACCCTGTAATATATGTATATAGAGAAGGCAGTTTATAGGAACACTTCAAATTGCATTATATCTATTTCAAGTGTGCCTATAACCCGAACATGAAAAATATATCATCATCTCATCATCTTCAGGTCTTTTTTTGCCTCTACTACAGGAGCATGAACCTTTTCTTTATTTCCAGAGGACTTAGCCTACACGCTCCACGCTGGGTAGACGGGTTGGATTGGATAGGTCTTGCTGATGTTTTAAGCTTCGTTTACCTTTTTCTTTAGGTTAGTTTTCCTAAGTCACGTTCTACGATATCCACGGGAAGAATTAGAGTGGTCCTATTCTACTTTGCCGGAAACCACAAGGTATGTCTTATAATATGTCTTTCTTTAACCCCCGGTCGCTCGGTGGCTAATTTATAATTTGTCTGTGCTATATCAGTGACCCAAGGCTGAAATATGAAAATTTCCACACCATAGTTTACCAACCGTAACCATAGACGTAAAAACATGCAGACAGTTAGACGGCGCTAATTTTCACACATCAATACGGCTTTAGAAAGACAACCGTTGCATCACGAGAACCTTGACATGAACAACGAGCCAAGGTGAAGAGCGGTAACTGGTCTAGCTTATGTAACTCTTGGGTAACAAATCGCTTGTGTAACAACTATTTTTATACCGCACTTTGCATTTTGATTGGTGCAGCGAATGATTTCGATTGTCTCGCGAGATGTGAACCGTGGTCCCACCGCTGTACAGGTAAGTAGTAGGTCTACGGGGAACAAAAAATCCCCTGAAAAAATTACACTAGTACACCAGTACTCTAGCCGGTGGGACCAAGGGTAAGGTGGGGAAAATGTATTACTCCTCCTTTTCAGGACATTGCGTTCGCGCTTTTTTATGAATTAAAATATTATTTTTATGTACAATAAATAAAATTAATATTCCATGCTGCAAGACGAAAAATAACTTTGCCTAGAACCAACTCTTTCCATTAAATCGTGGAAATACGCGAAAATGCAAATCATAATAGGCGATGCGGGTCAATCATAATAGGCAAGCAGCACAGAGCTAATTTGACTCCTTTTTCCACCTTCTCACCCAATATCATGCTAAAAGTGGCATTTAGGCCTTGCAACCCTGGACTCTGCCTGCTTAGTGTCTTCTTATATTTATAATTCATATTTATTTATTACCGTATTACCTAATATGTATTTTAGTTTATCTTACTTACATATTTTTATTTATGCTGTCATATCATGATATAAAATTAAGTTAGTACTATGCTCACTATCGCACCTCGCAACACTCATTTACTATTATTTCTATTTGCCAATCCTGTCACCCAAAGGTAGCCTGTAAGAGATTGCCTTGGCGATAAGGCCGCCTAAAATAACATTTAAATATAAATTCAGATGTACAATACATCTGAATTTATATTTAAATGTTATTTTCATGTGTTTTGGTGCAATAAAGTGTTTTTACTTACTTACTTTCTTATAATTTAAGAGCTTGATCTTTATTCCTATTTTCTCTCTGCCATCCTCGTAGGAACTTTCTAACTAATAACTTTCTTTAATTTGTTGGAAAAACTTCATCCACGGTCTTCTATTTCCTCGGCTCCCTTTCATCTTTCCTTCTACTATAATTCTGTGATGATTGTCATGTTAGATATCCAATTATCTTCCTTCTTCTATTTGCTACCATGCTGGTCTGGGAGGAATAAAAAAACTTAGAATGTACCAGCTGCTTCTCTTCCCACGCAGATCGTAAAAGCCGATCGAGGGAATGGGCAAAAATGCAATCATGTTAACAGGCGATGCAGCTAGCAACCCATCACTGTATTGATTGCTTTTCCATCTTCTCGCCCACCATGACGCTAAAAGTGGCTTTTGGGTCTTGCGGCCCTGGGCTCTGCATAGAGCCGCAAGACCCAAAATGCTCTGTCTGCCCCATTAGGGATAAAGACGTGATAGTATGTATGTATCTTTGTTCTATTTTCAATAGTTTTTATAATATTCCGGGGAGAGGTGCGGGGACAGAGACCGCGGGACGCATATTGCGCTACGGAACCCTAGGAGAATCCGTTCTGTATGTAATACTTATATTAATTCTGCGATAGAAGTTTGTCAAAGGCGAACATTGCAACATGTAGCATGGCATTTAGCGCGATAATTGCCTAAATAATTCCAAATGACACCAGAGTATATCATATTATCCTTTAATAGCCTAAGGATGGTTTTACAGTTGTGCCGGAGACTAGTGCAATTCGGCAATAATATACCGACCCGTACGGGAAGAGATCGCAGCGCTGGGAAACGAGAGTTGCACAACAATTGGGTACTTTCCTAAGTCAAAAATAAATTGTTTGGTACTGTTAAGATAATAGAACGTCGCAAAATAATGTCAATTGTTATGATCATATTCATTTTCAACTTGATTTTTGATTTATATTGCAGAGAAACTTCTATTAAGAGCGCTGTTCTTCTGAAACTATGATGTCATTAATCTATTTTTTATACAAATCCCATTGAAAATATTTGTTTTGACATTTAGAAAAAAGTATCTGGAAAGAAGCGAATTGAGCGGGTGACGTTGTAAGGGAGCGTGTTCCGCAAGGAACGATCCGCGTCGGTGTGAAACTATATCCTCCAATCCGGGAGCCCACACGGGTTGCCCGTACGGATCTCCGGCATAGCTGTAAAAACAGCCTAAGCTGTGCATATGAAATGCGTTTTGCAATCTCTTGCACCATCTAGGATCGTGTAAAACCGTGTTGACATCGCTAAGCTGTTTGTAGATCTTTTTTGATGTGATTTTAGTTTAAGTTTATTCGAAATGATTTTAACCCCCGACGCAAAAAGGGTGTTATTATTTGTGTCTGTGTATGTCTGTCTGAGTCATCGTAGGTCCTAAACGAATTCTGGAACGTGGATGTCGTATAAGTCGCCTTATACGACATCCAGGGGAGTGGTCCTATTCCATTCTGCCGGAAACCACGCGGCGAATAATCAACATAGGTATATGTATTTAAATAACAAAATAATGGTTGCGTTATAATATCAACCGTCTAATGTTCTATTCCATCATCATCATCATCAGGTCTTTTTAGTCTCCATTGCAGGAGCACGACCCTCTCTGTACTACCAGAGCCATACTCTGTCAGAGCAGCCAAAGGATTTGGCCTACACTCTCCACGCTGTCCAGACGGGTTGGAAAGGTCTCGTTGATTTATTAGCTTTGTTTCCCGTATTTCCTAGGTCGCCTTCTACGACATCCACGGGAAGACTTGGAGTGGTCCTATTCTACTCTTTCGGAAACCACACGGTCATTCTCTTTCTTAGTTCTTTATAATTATATCTGACACCTAATTAAACATTAATATTAATGAAGTTACATATTCGCTGGGAACATTTTCAATAAGTTCATTGATAAATCTCTTTCGACATTGCGCAGAAATGATTCCAAATGTCAAGCTTTCACAATAAACATTTACGTAAGGCTATGAACTACTTAGATTATTAATGGTTTATCCTATAATGCAGATCTCAAGGTGATGGCCGAAAATTAGTGGATTATTGTGCTAGCAAGCAAACGTATTGCTGTGCCGCAAACCTTTTTTATAACTATGCAAACGCATCTTGCATACATTTTTACAAGCTTTTATTTAACTTGCAATGTATCTTGTATGTATTAATTAGCTCAAATCTTGCAACTTCATTCACTTGCCTCATTCCGCTTCCGATCGGTCGTTTTGGAAATCCTTGGGGGAGGCCTATGTCCAGCAGTGGACTTCCTGTGGCTGATATGATGATAATAATAATAATAATAACACCCGCAGGGCAGCTTGTGGCGAGCTGTTGGTGAGTAACGACACCACGGACCCGAGTGCTCCAGAGAGCCGGTTAGATCCCTCGTCCCCGACGCGTCTTCATCGGTCGGGGTGGACACCCAAGAGGGCTCGCATGGCTCTCAGCTCTGCATTGCCTTAATTGGCTGTGCAGAGAGGAGTCGTTAGAGCTGTTGCTCCAGGGGTGGAAGTGTTAAAGGGCATAACGACGCGAGTAACTTCGGAGAAAGCGCAGCACACCTCTCGACACCCCTGAGTCGCTCGCACCGGTGTTGCTCCTTTGCCGGCAACTACTGTCGGTGCGTTTGAGGGGCCCATCTAGTGGGCGGCAAGCCACCACCTGCCTATAATAGTCAGTAATCATGATTATGGCAGGTGACGTTTCTGTTGCAATAACCCAGTATTAGTCCATCCCAAATTCATTCCATAACCCTTAAACCTTTTCCTTTTACATGCAATAGATTTTTCTTCTGCCAAAACCTATTCAAGGGTACACCTTTCATAGGTATATCCAGGAATAGACAACAACTTCTCCAAAGGGCCTCTACGTGTTGGATCTGTATCCCCACGCAAGCCTCTCAAAGGACCGGGGTGAAAAGACCCGTGATTCTCAAAGGAGATACATAATAATAAATAAATAAATATATAGGGACCAATTACACTGATTGAGCTAGCCCCAAAGTAAGTTCGAGACTTGTGTTATGGGATACTAACTCAACGATACTATTTTATAACAAATACTTATATAGATAAACATCCAAGACCCAGGACAATTTGAAGAAGGCCATTTTCCAACTTGCCCTGACCGGGGATCGAACCCGGGACCTCTGGGTGGCGGACCAGCATGGTGACCACTACGCCACGGAGGTCGTCAAATGATGATTGCAACTTAATTTTCAACCACTCATCCTAAACTGATTGAGCTGAAATTTTGCATACTTGTGTAAGTAGGATGACAATACAATATTATGGAGTCAATGTGCTGTTCTGGTGGATACCCAAGGATTGGTTCTGTTTACCCTTTACGTTGCAGAAGTCAGACGGCAGTCGCTCTGTGTAAAAACCAGTAACCTCGTCAAATCTTGGTTAGATAGTGGACCCCGAGCTCTGAAGCATTACTGCTGAGGATGCAACCGGAAAAATACGCTCGGATAATAAATAAGTATATAGGGACAAATTACACTGATTCAGCTAGCTTCAAAGTAAGTTCGAGACTTGTATTATCGGATACTAACTCAACGATACTATACTTTATAACAAATACATATAAAGATAAACATCCAAGACCCAGGACAATTTGAAAATGGCCATTTTCTAACTTTCCCTGACCGGGGATCGAACCTATGAATGAGCTGTTCTAATAGTCTTTTAGGCTAAAAGAGATGATAGCCCTAGTAGTAGTCTTTTATAAAAGAAACCTGATGATGATAGTTCTAGTAGTTCATTTGCTTATTTGCGCTAGATACGTTTGACTAACCGGTCAAGTGCGAGTCGGACTCGCTCACGAAGGTTTTTAACTGATGTCTGTCGAATATCTCCCGGCTCTAACATCAAAGCAGCATTCATCATCTTCCGAGTCTGATTTTCCGGTTGCATCCTCAGCAGTAATGCTCCAGAGCTCGGGATAGTCTCCACTGCAGGGGCACGACCCTCTTTGTACTACTAGAGCCTTACTACGACCCCCTTTGTACTACTAGAGCCTTACTACGACCCCCTTTATCCTACTAGAGCCTTAATACGACCCCCTTTGTCCTACTAGAGCCTTACTACGACCCCCTTTGTACTACTAGATCCTTACTACTACCCCCTTTGTACTACTAGAGCCTTACTACAACCCCTTTGTACAACTAGAGCCTTACTACGACCCCCTTTGTACTACTAGAGCCTTACTAATGAACTATCACACTTGACACGCGGAATTGGTGTAAAAGGCTCGCTGCAGTATGTTAAGGCCGCCCGCCTGTGCAGCGCTGCATCGCGCAACGGGTCAACTAACTCGGTGGCGAAACTGAAACGGAAGGTCTAAGGTTCATACCCGTGAGCAGGGTGCGCGCTTTGTTTATTTATTTTAGGTCTTTATTGACCGTAATGGTAGAAATCATCGTAATCACCAGGTCTTTTGTCTCCACTGCATGGACATGACCCTATCTGTACCACTAGAGCCTTACTTGAAAAACTAAATGAAATTAAATTTTAGACTGCATAATACAATACAGGTCCATATTGTGTTAGTTGGAAACTTTTATAACTATGTTAATAAAATGTGGGTTATTATTTGAAACATGCAAGGATGACCAATGTTTGAATATTGGACTGCTCTTTCTGACACCACCAAGAGTGTGTTGGTACTCCTACTTATCCGTGACCTCAAGGATGCAACTCTTTTGCGAAGTCCGGCCTGGAAAACCAGCCAGAGACAGCTACACTTTCCACGCTGGCCATAAGGACTGGAGATACCTCTTTTGATATTTATAAGCTATGTTTAGCTTGTAATTCCTAAGTCGCTTTTTAGGACACCCACGAAATGACTTAAAGTAGTCCTATTCTTCTCTGCCTGATACCATACAGATAAATGGTACAAAACAATAGCCTTTTCTTTAAAGACAGAAATAAATTTATTAGCGATAGGCGCTTAAAGATATACTATATTATCAACATTCGTATACAATATTTCTTTTAACGTACTTATTATCAAGGCATACATAAATACATAATAAAAAATAAAACAATTAATGATCATTTAAAATAAGGTGTGTTACCTATAAGTTTGACTGCAATGTCTATCAGTCTGTATGTCTGTCTGTGGCATTGTAGCTCTCAAACGGATGGACCGATTTCGATGCGGTTTTCATAACGTGAAAGCAAGTTTCTTTTCGGTGGTTCTTAGCTATGTTTAAAGGAAATCTGTTCAGCGGTTCAAAAGTTATAGGGGATGAACGTTTAACAGATTTTTTTTTAATTTACCTTGCAAATTAACTTTTACTCGAACCACCAAAAATGTAAATCCCCCATCACTGATAGTCGTGTAAACGATACCACTTATATGTATATTTAGCAAGAATGAGGTAACTGCACCACGGCGGCTATGTTGTCATATCTACGGAACTATGTTTCAACAGCGGTGTTGCTAGTTGCAAATATTTCGCTAATTTTCAACTGGCAATTACGTCAATATTTCGTAAGGATTGTATTACACGAAAAGTGCCTCGCCTTGAAGGCTTTCGGTTCAGTAATCTGAGAGTTATTATGAAAAGATTCATAGCAAAGCCCTTTAGGAGACGCCTTGCAAATACCAACAAAAACATGATCGAACAGTCGCATCGCAATTGCATCAACCGTTGACATCTAACAATGTACGAAACCATTGCAAAAACTTGTATTAAGCGATGGTAATTCGTCGACGAGCGAATAGCGGATCGAATAATCGATTCTTACGATATCCATTTTGAAACGACACCGGAAAGTCGATTTGAAGGACATCACTAGCGTAATCGATTTGAAAATATCTCGCTTCGATGGTTTGTTGGGAAATATTTATTTATTTATTATAATTTTTCGTTAATTTGAATTAAAAACGATAAGATTTGCTTTGTATTACAGCACTTACTCCGGATAGACCTTCTTCTATTTTTTTTTCTAGACTATTTCTTTTCTGTATTATTTGTTAAATAAAGCGTCAGATTAATAATTTTACCCTGAGATAAAAGAGTTCATTTTTTTTTTTGATTTTACGCGAAATTGAAAATTCTAATTTTTGTTCAGCAATTAGATCTTTACAGACACTTTTTCACGTCAATACCTTTATAATTTACATTACCTACGTGAAGTGTATATTAAAATTTAATTTAATTTTTAATGAAAAGCGGCCGATCCCAGTACTCCGCAACGACGACTGCTGAGAAGAAACGCCGAACGAAACTCATTTTAACAATATTGGTCGCCTGTTCGCCGGAAAAGCTTTGTCTTTGTCAACCCAACTACAGCGAAGCAAAAAAGTGAGTTATGATGTATGCTCCTGTTTATGTACTGTCATTCGTATCTTCAATGATATCCAATGCACCTAGATAGCTGGACTCATATGCAACGTGGAAGGGACATGGCTATACCAGATAAAAAATACGTCATTTTCATACAAATTTCCCGGGCGGCTGCACACTTTTGTATGGAAATACCGAATTCTTTTTTAGATTTTTACTATTATTTTAGTTTCATTATACTAAAGTGGTCTAGTTATAACCCGTGGCTCGATTTATTACCGGTATGTCCCTTCCACGTTGTAGATTATAATTATAGCAACGAAGCAAGGTGAAAACACGATGGTCGGAGATCGTATAAAAAAGTTTGTATGGCAGAAACATTTGCCCAGCAGGAGTAGAAAGAAAAAGATCAATAAATAAATATTTAAATTGTTAAACGAAATAAAAATAGAAGTCCCTAACAAAACCCCCAAACAAATCCAGCCCCAAATAAAATTCGTGACGGAAAAATCTAACACTTTTCTTCGCCTAGCCCCACCGCCGAAAAAGGAACTTCGTTCCAAAACGCTACAGGAATTTTCGCGAATGTATGTAGCATACGAGTGTGCTGTGAACGCGGCCTAAAGCCAAAGCTACTCAAAGTGCACTCGCGTTTCGTCACCGACCTTGCACCGCCTTACGACATCGGTTGCGTTCGTTAGACCCACCACGCTATAGCGAGGGTTCAGAAGAGTACCTCAAAGTATGCAAGATAAACAAGCTAAGTTTACTATCATCATCATATCAGCCACAGGAAGTCCACTGCTGGACAAGCCAAGCGGATTAGCTCATGAAAGTGGCACGCACGTAAAGAAAGGTTCTCGAATGGCGGCCACGTACCGGCAAGCGCAGCGTAGGACACCCACCTGCTAGATGGTCAGACGACCTGCGCAATGTTGCAAGTTTTCTATGTTTTGTATAATTGATAGTTAACTTACGTATAACTTTAAGAATCCCCTTACCCGAGAACTTTCCATACAAACGTAGTCTACGTTTTATTTTGAAACCATATGTCAGATTTCGGTTAAAAATTGTAATTTTAAAGAAATTGCAATGATCTAGGGTAATTATTGGTTTCCGACGGTAAATTTATGAACTGGAAATAAAATATAAGGATGTAAAAGTTTCCCATACTGATGGTCAAAAATGATATAACACACTATATTCTATTTTAAGTTTATATTTTTACAGTCGGAGACCAATTATAACCCTAAAGTCAAAGTCAAAGTCAAAAAAAAAATTTTAATGTTGGATAAATTTATCTGTTACTGAAGGTCATTTTTTATATTATTTTAATGCAAAAGCTAAAAACTACTAGCCTTTCGGAACGACCACTGCTGGGAAGATTACGCCGAAAGAAACCAGTTCAGTATTGGTCCCTACCCAGCCTAGATAATTGCTATATTTTTGAAATTACAACATTTTGCCGCAATCGGGCATGTCGTTTCGAAACAAAACGTAGACTACGTTTGTATGGAAAGTGTAGTTTGGTCTAGTGTAAGGGGACTATTAAGGGTTGAGCTACATTTATCTGCACGGAAAACCACTTTTCTATGTTTTTGTCCTTTTCTGACGCTCAGAACTGTCATTTGTTTTCTCTCGCTCTAGCGAATGAAAGTTAACCCTAAGTATCTCTAATCAAAATTGCGTGAAATTTTAATTTTTAAAGTATGTAGTTACTACGAAATAATTAAATAATGAATGAGATTCATTATAGATTACATTTTTTTCTCAGTGAAGATATATTCAGTGAGAAAAACCCCCTCGTTCCATCTTGCTTACATTTTTTTGTACCTCTAGCTCGCTTTATCTAATCTCCAATTCGAATAACAAATAACCAGCCAAGTACGAGGCAGACTTACGCACGTCTTTGTACCATAATCTATTAAACATTTAAGATATTGCATAGCTTCTATCGCGGGCCTTGAGCGCGGGGACCGAATCCAAAAATTCCGTAACGAAAAAACCTCACGCTCTCCCCACTCCGCCTACCATGTAGGTTGCCGCTTCGTCTCCGTCGTCCGTTTGCGACGTTGCCGTCCTTCCTTGTTTGCAATAGCTTTACCGCGGCAGTCCCCGAGTGCCACACGTCTTTTTTTTAATAGTTTTTATAGTTGTTTAGGGTTACGTATGTCCGTCCGTCTGACACCAGGCTGTTTCTAATGAATCGTGATAGCTAGACAGTTGAAATTTTTACAGATTATGTATGTATGTTTCTGATATAACAAAAATTACTAAAAACAGAATAAAATTGTTATTTAAGTGGGGTCCCCATACTACAAACGTGATTCATTATAGATAATGATGGTACGGTGTCCGACTATCACTTGCCCGGTTATTTTAAATATATTGACAAGATTCACTTTGTTTCGTAAATTTTAATATCATTTTGGCAGTCACTATATACGTTAATTGGAGGGTTCCATTCTGTTTCGTTTATACTTTTGTCCACTGCGTAACTTTGATAGCGTACCATTATGACGATCACGAAATCTCTGTACTTTGTTGCTTTATAATCCTGTAATGATATGTATTCTGTTCTATACATAATATATCCAGCAGCTATAATATCATACACTAGTAGCTCTGTGAGCTGTAGACCTCGTGAGTTAGCCCGATCAGTTGCGTTTATCGGATAAAAAAGTTGGTCAGACAAAAATGTTTTGTCTTAACAAGGGTAACAAAAAATATTAGTGACATTTTTGAAACTTTTTCAAAATGACTTTTCATGTCCTCTATAACAATATTTCCGCCATTTCGAAAAATTTAAAAATCTGACCCGCCAAAAGTAATGTATTATTTCCGAACTGTCACACCAATTTTCAGGACAATTTTAGAAAGGCCATTTTCCTAATTGCCCTCACCGGGGATTGCATCTTATTCGCACCCGGGATCTCTTGGTAGCGGACTAGCATGGTGACCACTACGCCACAGAGGTCGTCAAATTGCATTATGGTGTCAGATTTTTCAAGCTGCCTTAAGGCATCTGACATAGCTTGACGACTGCCATACAATTATGACACCCGGGATCAACGGCTTTACGTGCCTTTGCCTTCCGAAGCAAGGAAGGGCTACAGAAATTTTTATACTACAAAAAGTCAAATTAAAAAAATTACACATTTATATGTATACGCCACGAAATTTTAAGGCATGAATACGCAGGCAACACCGAACGTTGAGCTAGTGCTAAACGTATCAAAAGCTTCTAAAATATACGTATGCAAAACTCTCTATAAATAAAACATTTTTATCCAAAATGTTTTATTTAAAAGTTGAATTTTTCGAGATAGATTAAATAAAATATTTATGACATTGCAATGTTTCAAGGGCAGTTTTATGAAAAAATATGCAGAATCACATGAATACCAACGTTGGGTATGTTGTTTTGTATTTGACGGTTTTAAGGATTCCGAACTATAAAAAAGAAAGAGTAGGTAGATAAATTTTCACACAAGGAGTTTTAATTGACTTCTTCTTCTTCTTCCTCACCTTTTCCCTATTTGGGGTCGGCTCTGTATGTCAACTCCCTCCATAACCTTCTATCCTTTGCCATCTCTGTACTGACCCCCCGTTCCCCCATATCCGATCTTACGCATTCAAGGACTTTTAGTTGACTATAGATAAATAAATAAATATTTACAAATCACATCATCCTATGTCCTGGAAGGTTTATAATTCATGCTTGGAAATCGGTTTTGGGCGAGAAAACGCTTGGAAGTCGGGGAATTTTTTAATTTACTTAGCATATTTCCAATTGTTCATAAATTCGCGACCAATTTCAAATGTGTACCTAGTTATTTGAAAATGGTCGGGAATTCACGGGAAACGTTTGGACATCGGGGATTTTTTTTAAATTGCTGAGCATTTTCCCAATTGTTCATAAAATCGCAACCAATTTCAAATGTGTACCTAGTTATTTGAAAATGGTCGGAAATTCAAGGGAAAACGTTTGGACATCGGGGATTTTTTAAATTGCTAAGCATTTTCTCAATTGTTCATAAATTCGCGACCAATTTCAAATGTGTAGTTATTTGAAAATGGTCGGGAATTCAGACCAAAAGTGCCGTTACCTTTGAGCTAAGTACTAACTGCTACGTCCTAAACGGTACCTGATCGCGGTCAATGGGCCGGCAGCGGTACCGCGTGTTCCAGTTGTACCCAATAATACCTTGTAGGGCGGGGACGGACCGATCTTAAATCTGTCTATATCTATACACATAATAAAACATTTTAAAAATTTTAAATCGATCAATTTGTAGAAATCTAAATTAATATCTAAAATAAAAAACTAAATTAAAAATCTAAATCTTGAACATGTGGCATGGTGCCAAGAACACTGGCCGCATTCCCGCGCTGAATAGCTTGGTCCGTGGGGTCCAAGTACTAAAAAAAATATTAAAAAAATAACCCCTCGGCTTGTCGACGCCGCTGGTGACAAGAGGGCTGGCTCATATCTCGCGCAGAGGATTGCAGTAGCTTTTAAAAATTGTTTGTACATTGAATATCAAATCAAATCATTTTATTTCAGAAAACTAACTGTCTATTATTTACAATATTAAAGGCCCATAGAATAAATACCTTACGGACTAGCGTATATATAGCGATATATGTAATTGTATAATGTAATAAAATAAAAATATACTATTTATGTTTTTGTGGTTTTATTTTGTGAATATATTTCTAAAAAATCTAATAAGGGCGATGAAGACATGTAATAAAGTGAGAATTTAAAAAAAATGACTGTCTATCTGTCTATTTGTCTCTTTGTACACGGTAATCTCCGGAAATACAGGATGACGTCATGGATTTTCAGAATCAAATAGCGCTCTAATTATCAGTTTTTTGCAATAATTATTTTTTAAACCACGTTAAAATAGATATGTTTGAAGACAAGTGACCTTATTATGCGACGTTTTATTTTATATAAATATATAATATATTTATATATATATTTATATTTTACAATTAGGAAAGTACCCAATTCCATGGTACCTAATATCCTTTAACTTCATGTCTATAACTATCCTATAACTTCATCGTCAACTAGCATATAACTTTTTTTTTATTACGTCAGACGATCCAGGCACAAGAAATTGCGACAACAGGCTGAGTTGAGCCCTTTTTGCGTGATTACGTAAAAATGAATACTTTTTACATTGTATTGACTGAACAGAACAATCTGTTTTTATGTTAAAAAGATATGTTATTTCTAACAACAGAAAAGTATTAAGCACTTTCAACATTTCACTCCATTCCCTTGACTGGTCTAAGTTTTAATTTTCTACCAGAAATAAAAGAATCTAAACCTCCCGCTAACTTCAAATCAAAATGAATTAGACGCCGTCATTAAAACCACCACCTACCCTCTAACTGTCAGACACGTGAAGCGTCCCCGTGTCGCTTCCACGTGACGCCCTGCAGCAACCTGCGTTAAGTAACGTAGGTAGTCAAACTCGTGACTGTGCCGTAACCACCTGAAAGAATTTACGTAAGGACGGATATTTCCAGAGAAGCCGCTTCGTTATCGCACGGGTGCGCAAGGATTTATTCCTGACAAGCTTTGCTACGAAATGGTCTAAAGAATTATGTGACCTTTGCCGTCTTATTATAAAACTTTGGCGCTTGTTGAAACCATTTTCCACCCAAAATATGACGACCTCCCGTAATGTGTCAACTTCTATTATGACACTGTTAATTAGAGTGAAGTAACGAAGTCTTAAGTTAGTTCTCCTTTTATAATATAACCTTCTCCTTTTTTTGAAGTCGGTTGAAAACGGTTGTAGTGGTGATCCTTGTTACCCCTGCTTTTACCTCTTATACTGCGAGAAAAGATTGTTAGTTTTTACACAACAAATACATATAGAGATAAACATCAAAGATCCATGTCGGTCTGAAAAAATCATTTTCTATCTTGATCTGATCGGGGAATGTACCCGGGACCTCCGGAGAGGCAGCCTGACATGCTAACCACCATACCACAGAGGTCGGCAAAATATACAACGTGTTAATAAAATAACGCAAAACCTTTCAGGTTGTAACTCAGTCCATGAAACTGAACAACTTTTCTTCTACAATATTCCCAAAATGCCAGAAATAAAATTAAGATTTTCGTACAAATTGACTCGATCAGCTGATCAGTTTGTATGAAAATTCAAATAATTTTTTTTAGTTTTGTGAAAGTTGTAGAACAAAAGTTGTTTTGTTTCATGGGCTGAAGTACCATCTGAGAGGTTTTGCGTTATTTTATTAACACGTTGTATTGTATGTTTGTTTAGGTTACATCTTGCACCTCCAATTGAGCTGAAATTTTGCATACTTTGAGACTCAAGGCTCTGGGCTGTCTGCTTAGAGCCGCAAGACCCAAAATGCCATGCAAGTATGCCCTAGGAATAAAGACATGTATGTCTGTATGCTCTAAGTTACAACACAATAACCGGCCAAGTGCGAATCGGATTCGCGCACAAAGGGTTCCGTGCCATTGTCTTTAAAAAATCGCGTTTGTTGTATGGGAGCATATTTATTTTATTTTGTTTTTAGTATTTGTTGTTATAGCGGCACCAGAAATACATAATTTGTGAAAATTTCAACTGTCTAGCTATCGTGGTTTTTGAGATACAGCCTGGTGACAGACAGACGGACAGACGGACAGACAGCGAAGTCTTAGTAATAGAGTCCCGTTTTTACCCTTTGGGTACGGAACCCTAAAAAGTACGCATCGCAGGATAAGATGTCCTCGTAAGAAATAAGTAAGCCGCTTGCAATTCTTGTTATGAATTTAGAGCTTTATTTAACAATGAACCACCCTCGCAGGATTACCCGGCGCAGCCTTGACCCCCGCTCTTGACGCAGGTGTTCACGTGCGGGACACAGCCGCCACGTGCGTATTATGTAAGTACGGATGGCACACGGCTGAATTTCACGGTACATCGAAATTGAGACATTCAGAAGATTTTGTCTCGTTTCAAGGTACATTATCTATCACGTTTGATCCCTGCTGGGGTAGTCAGAGCCCAGGGCCGTAGAGTAAAAAGACTTAGCGTGATTGTAGACGTTAAGAACCTTTTAAAAAAAAAATTAATTGTTTTCCAAAAAAGAAGGTTATTATTAATTCGTCGCGATCTATTTTTGATATTTGTTTACTGATTGTTTGAGGTCGCCTTACTAGAGTGATTTGGTAAAATCTTGTTTGAAAGGTTTTAAACCATTCTCATCATCAGGTCCTTTTGTCTCCACTGTAGGAGCACGACCATCTCTGTACTACCAGAGCCATACTTGGCCAGAGCAGCCAGAGGACTTGGCCTACACTCTCCTCGCTGGCCAGACGGGTTGGAGAGGTCTCATTGATGTTTATAAGCTTTGTTTAGCTTATTTCCTAAGTCGCCTTCTATGACATCCACGGGCAGACTTGGAGTGGCTCTACTCTACATAATCTAGCATAATCGGTGTTCAATACTTACTAGCCAACACCAGTGTTGCCCAAAAAAGTCAAACAAACAACACTAATATCTACAGATACAGTAGAGGGTACACTTTTAGTTAGGATCTGTAACACAAGTCTCGAACTTACTTTGGGGCTAGCTCAATCAGTGTAATTTATCCCTATATATTTATATTTATTTATTTATATCTTTAAACCTATATCTCTAATGCAACATAGTCGATACAACGTCATTTAAACAACAATTAAGTAGGTAATTACGATAATGTAAATTACATTACCAAGCACATGTCTAAGTTACATAACATCACGTGTACAGTCACATGGCCTAGAGGAAATGATAAATAGTTGTTGGAAATAGCAAAATACCAATTCATAATAATACCTACTTTTGGGAAATGTTTAAAATGTTAACCTACATCATACTAAATTTTATGCGCGTTATATAACTTTTGACATATGTGCGATGGAATGATATTTTTTAATAAAATAATCGAGTAAGCATTTTTTTTGTTTACTGTACTTTATATGAAAATAAATAATGAATATAACGAAATTTTAGAACGAAGTTCCTTTTTCTACGGTACTGACTTGGCGGGACTAGAAAAATAGTGTAAGATTTTTCCGTCACGAACCTTTTTAGGGGCTGGAATTTTGGGGTTCTTTTAAGGGTATTTTTGTAACTTCATTCCAACCACGTTCCGCGACTCAATTTTTTCACCACAAACGTGTTTTTTTTATAGATGATGTTACCGAACCCTTCGTGCGTGAGTCCGACTCGCACTTAGCCGCTTATTATATATTTGGAACTAGAATTGAGTACTTAATGAGTACTGAGTACCTTTCAACATGTAACGTGATTTACCAGTCAGCCTGTACATAGGTACATACAGATATAGGTACATAATAATATACAGAAGACCTTACGTGGATCTCTTGAATAATGTATGTCACACTATTTCCGATATTACTGTGACGTAAAGTGGGTCAAGTTCAAAGAAAATATGCAGGTACTGAATAGCAATTATACTACATTGGATAGGGACATTCAATAGATTTGTGCTTGTATAATAACCTATTTGAAATAAATAAAATAAAATATTTCAACTAACGTCATTAATATTGTGTACAATCACTTTAAGTTCACACGACTAAAATCGTTTTAAAACTAGTTTTCTAATAAATTTGTATAAAAATTTCCTTTTCCAATTACATTTTTTTAATTGATCGCCCATAAATATTGACTCTAACAAAAATTTGCACTATAAAACCAAATATTACATAAAAGGATCAAGAAATCGAAAAAAAAAATGTTCACATGCTCATTATATTTTTTATAATTTTTCAAAACTAAAAACCGACTTCGTCCCCAAACTACACAACTGATTTTAATAAAATTTATGTGGAACCACCTCGCAAGTAAACCCTTTTTAACAAAAAAGTATTTTCTAAATCGGTTCAGGCGACTTTGAATAATCGGTGAAGATCGTGAAGATACATTACCCTAACCTGCGGACCAGAACCCTAAAATGCACAAATAGTCGTCGTCATCGGAAAAACATAAAACTCCAAAACGAAGGATTCCAGGTCTTCAATTTCTGTCCTCTTTTTTCTGAGTACTCTTAATTTAAAGCCATTCCTGGCCTGTAGACGGTGAGACCGAAAAAGATACAATGGGTTTCATTAGCACCTTATTGGTCGCTATATCATGTACTCGTATGTCATCCAAAGAGCAGTGTTAGCACAACACATTCTTT
Organism: Acrobasis consociella; assembly: GCA_963555685.1. Lineage (NCBI taxonomy): Eukaryota > Metazoa > Arthropoda > Insecta > Lepidoptera > Pyralidae > Acrobasis > Acrobasis consociella. Next base: position 36,925,579 of record OY743104.1, on the reverse strand, counting down.
AATAATGATTTCTTTCCATTTATAACTTACCGTTTATAAGAAAACGTGACACTGTATAGTTACTTAAGCGCAGGTGTACCCAAATTTCATTATCAAACACATAATATGTATTATGAATATGTTAGCCTTCGCCATACATTGGTTACATCACCACACCAATATTGTATTGTCTGTGTACAGATGGATAGACTGAAACGTGGATTGGCTACACTACGTCAGATTGAAACGTGAGCGGTGTAATGTATCCGGGGATAAGTACGGCGGGGCCACGAAATCGTAGGGAAGGATGAGCGGAACGTCTGGAACGCTTTCAGGTCGTTTTTGTATTTGGCCGCCACAATTAGCTTTGAGGTCTTGCGGCCCTGGGCTCGGTCTGCTAGAGCCGCAAGACTCGAAATGCTCCGTCTGTGAAAGACACAACTACTATAAGGGTTGAAGACCCAAAGAACATATTTCAAAATATAAAAATATTTTTTTGCCGATCAGCTGATCTGAGATTGTATGGAAAGCAAAAAACTATTTTTTTTCTTCCGATATACGTTCCTTGGGGAAAGTTGCTCAGCATTATGGACTTAATCACCCTTAGGAGTAGCTTAGTTTAGAATATTAACCGTTTATTTTATTATTTGTGTGAATAAATGGGTAACAGGCGTGAAATTATGTGTGTATGTAAAAATGAGCTAGCGATTTTTGGGTGATAGATTATCTGTCTTGACACGAACTTAGCTTCAGCCGCCGAACAGACTTTGAAATCAACTGAGGTCAGTCTTCTTGTGGTCTTCTCGCTGTTTTCGTGGCCACATCTAGAACACGTGTGTATAAACAGATGTCGTGTTCACGTGAAATCTATTATAGCGAGGAGTTGCGTCGATGGCTAGCACGTTTTGACAAAATACTTTTTCCTTTCTTTTGTATCTATATGACTATAGTACAGTATTACATAAATCATGATTACACGTAACGTTAATAAATTTAAACCAACAATATACTTATTAATTACAAAGAATTTTTTTACTTAAATTAGTGCGCAAAGTCTCGGACTGTTTGAAAACGTTACCTTGCCTACCTAACACAGCTCATTGTTACAGGATCAGGCCTGTGTCACTCCCCGTTTAGGTATCGAAAATATACCTACATTATTCCAATGCGCGCGGCGACCACTCCAGTGCGGTAAATTCAGTAACATGAATTGTATGTCTAGAGTAATAGAAATGAAATTGGCTTGCAATGCGAGTTCTGACGCGAGCTGAATTAAACCATATCGCTTACGACATTGAGTAGATATTTCTTTGAATTACTTTGCAGAGTAACACTTCTGTTCGTGAGTACTAGTCTAGTACTTATTCTGTGACAGAATTAATAAATGTCATTGTTAACCCGCCTATCATCGCGCGCAGCACAACAAGAAGTGTAGTATCCACTTCTTGTTTCTATTGGATAATGGGTTAACTTTCAAGCACTTGTTATTTATGTATATTTAGAACGAGAATCGAGAACTGAGAGCCCCCTTTCAATATGTAACGTGATTTACCAGTCAGCCTGTAAACATATTCGTAAGAACCTAAAAAAAAAACGACGGGTTGCACTCTGGGAGTGCCGGCAGAAGTGAAAACTTGAATATTAACGTTGTGTATTTTTGATATTTTGGAATGGTTAGGGAATAATTTTGCACGAATTGCTTTAATTATCAGTATAAAATATTTCAAATCTTTTCTGAACCACAGTCTGTCACAAATGTCACAAGCATGACCAAATTCATTTTCAACAAAATCATTTTCAAATACACAGCAGTATGGCCACTACACAGACGGTCGAGCCATCAGCTGTCACCATCCATGGATGCGCGTAGCACGCTGTAACATAAACACACACGAACATTCGCGCAAGCGCCCTGCGCCGTCTTACGAATTTTCGATCAGGCCACGTGTCCTGACGCGAGTTTAATATTTTTTACCCATTCCAAAACAAGTGCACAACGCCGCTAAAGAAGTTTTCACTTCAAAAAAAAAAACCTATAATAGCTGCTGTAGGCCGTTACCCATAGGGTATCCTATAGTAATCGTACTCTGCGAGCCGTTGTGTAAGCTATTTCATTCTTGTGCCATTTTTAAAACGCGGAGTTAACAAAGAAATGGTTTTTTGTATGGAAAAACCATTTGTTTAGGTGAAGCTGTGTTTCAAAAATGGCATTTCTGCACGGGTTAAAGGTGACGCCTGACTTTTTCCTCTATTTCCAATGTAAATTACTGAATACATTGCCGGACTGTGTTCAATCATCATCATTATCATCATCTGGTTTTTTTTGCCAAGGTTCGCTCTAGTAGAACAGAGAGGGTTATGTTCCTGCAGTGGAGACAAAAAGACCTGGTGATGGTGAAACTCTTATAGAAGTCTGCTCAGTGGCTGGAAAGCGCTGGATGCAGGCCGCTCTAGATCGGCCATTTTGAGAGGACCATGTCCAGCAGTGGACGTTATGCGTCTGAAATAATGATGCTAGAATACCTTTAGGATATTAAACTAACATAATATCTATCTATATACCTATATAAAAAAATAATCCCTATTTCCCTTCGTCACGCCATCACGCGTGAACGTCTGGACTGATTTAAATGAATTTTATTATGAATATCGTTTAAGACCCGGAGAAGGATATAGCACATTTTTATCCCGAAAAAGGCACGGGGAGCGAAACCCGCGGGCACAGCTAGTCCTAAATGAAAAAGCATGACCTCTCTGATTATATAAACTCCTGTACGCCTATGGTTGTGACCTCAGTGATCAAATTGTTAATCGAGACAGGTGTGCATCGACCCGCCGCAAGGTTCATGGTTCGGAGTCGGCGCACGCGTCCGGAAGCGCGAAGGTTGCTTCAGTGCCACCGTTTTCTATCTCTCATTGTTTTTAACCGACTCCTTAAAAAGGAGGATTTGTTCTTCTTCTTCTTTGCGTGTCGATGGATTTTTTATATATGATCAGCCCAGTAGTAGGCCACTTCAAAAGCTTTATCGTTAGCCTTTATCTTTTTTTACGTCGACTGCCAGTATGTCGGTGCACATCACCGATTATTCGAATACGCCTGGACTGTTTAGAAAAATTATCTTTTCTTCCCGTCCATAGACTGACTTTAACATACATACATACATACATACATACTATCACGTCTTTATCCCTAATGGGGCAGACAGAGCATTTTGGGTCTTGCGGTTCTATGCAGAGCCCAGGGCCGCAAGACCCAAAAGCCACTTTTAGCATCATGGTGGGCGAGAAGATGGAAAAGCAATCAATACAGTGATGGGTTGCTAGCCGCATTGCCTGTTAACATGATTTGCATTTTTGCCCATTCCCTCGATCGGCTTTTACGATCTGCTTGGGAAGAGAAGCAGCTGGTACATTCTAAGTTTTTTTTTATTTCTCCCAGACCATTGACTTTAAAAATAGTAGATTTATTTAAAACTAGCTGTTGCCCGCGACTTCGTCAGCGTGGACTTTAGTTTATAAGAATCGTTATTTTGATATTTTCAATAAAACCGGTCAAGTGCATATCAGGTCACAGTCCCGACGGATGACTTCTTAAGATCGCCTTAATAATGAGCCGCGTCCGTAGTTGAAGGCGAGAGAAAAGTACTGGATAGAGCTTCCCCCGGGCCATCTTCACTATCGTCACCATTCTCAAGCTGAGGCATCTGCCAAACTTTAGATACCTCTAGGTATTTGACGTGCGAGTGCCTCGGCACATTTTCCCAGTAGAGCTGCAAGGATGGCAGTCTGCTTAGTGTTCACTTAGAACCTCCGTTTGAAGAGCTTCTCGGGCAGGACGTCCTATACGGTTGTTTGGAGGTTACCTATTTGCGGCGTACTTTGAGTTCAAACGCATTGGAAAATGACCATGATCTTTCGTTCCTCAGGGAAGGAGAGGCCACAATCCTGAGCAGTCTTGGTATGGGTGTTACACACATTTTTATTGCAGTCTCTAACCTAAAACCTTAACTTAAACTTTTTTCTTCGTGAGTGCCTTTCGGCCACAGGAAATCGGACGGTTATGCTTCTCACCCACTAAAAAACTCACGGTGACAACGGCGTTACCGCTTTTGCTAAGTGCGTATGCTAAATCTCGCTCCAAAGACCTGGCACGGCGGCCGCTTATCAGCGGCTCTCAGTTATCGAAAGGAGTCTGAGTGGCCTGTGCGGTGGAACGTCGGCTTTCAATTTTATCTGCTAGGGTAAAGACGCGTGTTGACACAAATTCTCCTTTCAACCTGGGGGACCGTATTTGTGGAACGACGGAATCCCGTTTCCATCGCCCAACTGGCCCACGTTATGGAGGCAGCAGTTGCATGCCACAGGTACGCCTAACCTTACCAGTAACGGGATACCGGGAAGGTTATGTGGCGTTTAACACTAAAAACTCCGCGGTGTCACCTCTCAGCCACTATGGGCCAGCCCTGGCGCGGCGACCACTATGGCGGTCAGTGACTCGCTCACGGCACCCCATGCTTTAGTCAGAGGTCAACCCATGCACCTATCTTATCCTATTAAGTAGTACCTATTTTGATTCCTTTTTCCACCTTCTCGCCCACAATCGTGCTAAGAATGGCCGTTTGTCAGCGTTGGGTCTTGCCCTAGGCTCTGTGTATTTTTAACAGCGCCATCTATTGGTGACCAAAAAACAAACTAATAAATAAGAACACTCCGAAAACATCAAAATTGTAAATTTTGAAGGTTCCGTATTCCGTACCCAAAAGCTAAAAACGGGACCCTTACTAAGAGTCCGCTGCCTGCCCTTCAGTCCGTCTGTCTGTCTGTCACCAGGCTGTATCTCATAAACCGTGATAGCTAGACAGTTGAAATTTTCACAGATGATGTATTTCTCTTGCAACTAAAAACAGAGTAAAATAAATATTTAATTGAGGCTCCCGTACAACAAACGTGACAACATTTTTTATAGATAATGGGATGGAATGGAACCCTTTGTGCGCGAGGCCGACTCTCACTTGGCCGGTTATTAACTTTATTATTTTAGATAAACCATAACATAAAATTGACAAAAGTTTTAGCCAATGCAACCAAACAATTTTTCGAAGAAAAATGTTTGACGTGATTCTTTAAATTGATATAACTTTTTTATTTATAAATGGATTTCAATGAAACAAACACTGAATTTTAAGGAAAACTTATCAAAATACATTAATGAAATTTGCAACCGAAGCTGTTTAGCCGTTTATGAGATAAGCATGCACAAACGCAGTTTTACGAACAAAAATGTATGACGTGATTCTTTAAAATTGATATAACTTTTTTATTTATTAACGGATTTAAATGAAACAAACACTAAATTTTTAGTGAAGCTTATCACAATATTTTAGTGAAAACCGCAACTGAATCGGTTCAGCCGTTTTTCAGATTAGCGTGCACAAACGCACAGACAAACAGACAAACAGACAAACAAACAAACCGACAAACAGACAAAAAATCTAAAAATCATTGTTTTGTGTTCTATTGCGTTAGTTAAAGCCCCCAAAAGTATTTTTTCTCATTTATCTTCCATGTACAGACAGCGATGGGTTACGATTTTATTATATGTATTGATTAATTGATGATGATGTATTATTGATAGTCGATAATAATGAACAATTTTAACCATAGAACACATATCAAATTCATACATAGGTATATTTTTATTTTTTTATTTTAATAATGTTGCCAAAATACCAGTTGGCCGAAAACTTTAGCTCTAATAAGCCTAAATACTTTTGATATAATTTTTAAGATATTTTAAACCTGTATACAGCAAATTTTTATTATAATTTTTAATAGTAGTAATCATTTTATTGCATAAGAAATCCTATAATTGTGATTTCAGGATTTCATAACAATTTCAAGTCACTTATATGTCATGATTTCAAAGAAATTGTTATCATGCGATGACTTCACAATGCCAGGCTGTCCTATTCGCCCACTTCCGGTGTGAAGCGGAGGTCGAGAGGCATCTGTAAGGCCTATCTCACATTTGAAAGGAGTGACATAAGTTTTATAGTAGAATAGGACCACCCCAAGATGATTAGATGTCGTAAAAGGCGAATTAGGACATACAAGCTAAACAAAATCTGGCCAGCGAGGAGATAGTAGGCCAAATCCTCTGGCCAAGTATGGCTCTGGTAGTATAGAGGGTCGTGCTCCTGCAGTGGAGACTTTAAAAACCTGTAATGATGATAATAGAAGTTGTGTGCTGCTTGGGTTAATTCTATTAAAAAAAAATTGGTTGTTTGTAAAGTAGGTTTACGATCGAGATGTTTACGTGATAACGTCGTTTCACGGAATGACTGGCAGCGCTCGAGATGAGACGGGAGATCGGTCCGTCTCTCTCTCGTTATACCTACGATCGCGCTCGTGAGGTTTTGGTGTGACACAAGTTTCTGAACATGTCACCCGACTAAAACGATTTTAAAGACGTTATCACGTCAAAAAGAAAACTTGAGAGGTGTCAAGGGACACCCGAATGGTACGAATTTCTGGATTGCTTTCTATGAGAGAGAGAGAGAGACAGACAGAGAAACACGCGCACGCCGATCGCCTAACAACTATAGCAAAAAGTGTCGTTACAACTTTTGGTCTTAATTTTTTCCGTCTAGCCCCCTTTCGCAAAACGCTTTAAGGAACTTCGTTCCAATAAACATAGTTTATATATCAGACATGTGCCTTCTAGGAAAACAGTTCCGACCCTCATCTACGAAGGTTTCACACCGCTTGCATAACAACATACAAATGCACTTGTTCCTCTTACAGCAAAAAGGATATATTAGTGTGGATTGACCTCGAACATTTTCCTTTTAACATAATAAATATTGCACTTCCATGGTCCGAGAGAGTAAAAATATCTCCTGTCTCTGTTCCAATTAACTTTATTTACGCTTACTCTAAATCTGCCGTGTGGTTTCCAGCAGAGTAGAATAGGGCCACTCCAAGACCTCCCGTGGATGTCGTAGAAGCGACTTAGGGAATACAAGCTAAACAAAGCTCATAAACATCAATGAGACCTCTCCAACCCGTCTGGCCAGCATGGAGAGTGTAGGCTAAGACCTCTGGCAGCTCTGGCCGAGTTTGGTTCGGGTAGTACAGAGAGGGTCGTGCTCCTGCAGTGGAGACAAATAGATAATGATGACTCTAAATCTACAATATGTTAAAAAAAACCCTGTCCGAGGATCTATTTATCGGTTTCTCTTATCTATCATGAACATTTTGGAACGTTAGGTTACTAATACCACCAGGACCCCAAATCACTGTGCTCGCAGCTAGGTACACAAGGGGCTGGCGGCCTTTCACCATAGACTGGCCATGCTCAACCTTTTTGTCGATGAGGCATATTATTATAAACCTAGTTCCAATTTTCCTTTTTAATTCTAAGTGGCTAAAACTGTTTCTCGAATGCCTTGGATGTTTATCTATATATGTATTTGTTATAAAACATAGTATCGTATCCTATAAATAACATAGGTCTCGAACTTACTTTGGGGCTAGCTCAATCTGTGTGATCTGTCCCTATACATATATACATACATACATATATAAATTTGTTTTTACGAAAATTCTACTTCTACTAAATCCTCTTTTGTGAGAAGAATTCTATTTTGAATTATTTCCCTACAATGATATTTTCCTTTAGCCAAACAACTCGTGTGAAATAAACCGGTCAAGCGCGAGGTTCCGCACCTCCGTACAATGTTTCAAAACATTTATTTTTAGTATTTGTTTTAAAGCGGCCACAGAAATTACATGAAAGGTGAAAATTTCAAGTGTTGAAACTATTACGGTTGAAGAAATAAAGCCCTGTGGGACACGGTTAATAGGTCTCAGTACAGGGTCTCGTTGGCACCCTTTGTATGGGACCTTAAAATATTTTTGTCCTTTGAAATATCCAATACAGAACTGAAGCCCGTCTACAAACCCTGTAAAGTCTTTTATACACGAATAAACTTTTCAAATGGCTGTCTCAAAATAGAACTCCGCGATTGTTGCTTATATAAGCCTCCTTGTTGTTTGGAAAACGTGTTTCCCATTATATAAATGGTCTTGCTTTTCTTTCAAAACTTTCATTTTGAGTTTTGCAACGACTGTCGATTATTGTTCTTAACCCCCGAGTAAAAAGAGTGGTACAAGTTTGACGCCATGTTTGTCTGTCTTAGGCATCGTAGCTCTCGAACGGATGGGCCGATTTCGATGCGATTTTTAGGTGACTACCACAGCAAGGGAACTTGCTTTCATGAAAAAAAATCGGCATAGAAATCGGTCCATCAGTTCGAGGGCTACGATGACACGGACAGACAGACAGATATACATTGGCGTCAAGCTTCTCATACCCCTTTTTTTAAATATAATGCACTTAAAATCTTAAGATTATAGTACAAAAGGTACAACTTAATACCAAGCATTGTCTACCAGCTCACTTTTGGGACGTAAATAAATAAATAAACATAACATAATAAAATATATATACGGAAAAATTATATAGATTGAGCTAACCCCAGTAAGTTCGACTTGTGTTATGGGGTTCAACGTTACTACATCAATGATAAACATCAAAGACCCATGATCTTGATCTGACTCTAGATCGGTAATTTTGTAAATTTTTCGGTGAGGCCTAAGTCCAGCAGTGGACTTTATGCGGCTGAAATGATAAAGATCCAAGACTCATGTCAATCTGAAAAAGACCCTTTTCCATCTTGACCTGACTGGGGACCTCCGGTGTGACAGCGTGGCATGATGACCACTAAGCTACACAGGTCGCCGAAAAGCTGGTAGATGGGGTGCATGGGTTTTTATAGGGAATTAAAAGCTTCAGCTGAAATGATAATAATATGAGTCAATCGGTCAATGAGTCAACAAGCACGTGTTAATAAACGTATAGAATAACAATAATAGTTGCGAAACTATCAATAAAGATATTCCCTATTTCTCAAGTGGTATGCGCACACGCGCGTCACTCACACACAACACAACCATGGTCAACGTGCGTAAACACGTGCTTACATGCTTTCATACTGCATCACGTGTGGTGACGACTGAGACCATAATTTGTCACCACTTGCCTCTCCCACAGTTGTAAGAAGAGGCGACTAAAGGAGGAACGTTAAGAACGGGCGTTTTGTACTATCTACTGCGATCACAAACTTGAAAGCCCAAAGCGTGGTTACATCCCAGTAACCACGTTTTGGCATCTGGCATTCTGGCAGAGAAAGGGTAACGGTAAGATCGCCATCAGACTTTCCTACTGAATATCTAAAGTCAAAGCATCGATGTATTGTATCTAGAAAGTCACCCTCTCGCACTAGCTAATGACGGTTCCGTGAGACAAAAAAGGATAGCTGCAGATAAAAAACTGCTGTTCCTTGCTGTAGTAGGTGTAGCCCAAGCCTAACCCTAAGGCAAATCTTCCCAACACTGGAAGAGGCTGCATTTATTCCATCGTGATTATCAGGTCTTTTTGTCTCCACTGCAGGAGCACCACCCTCTCTGCACTACTTACCAGAGCCATACTTGGACACAGCAGCCAGAGGAATTTGGCCTACATTCGCCTCGCTAGCCAGACGGGATAGAGAGGTCTCATTGATGTTTATAAGCTCGTATTTTTTAAGTCGTCTTTCAGGGTAAGACTTGGTGTGGCGCTATTCTACTCTGCCGAGATCCACACGGTAACCTGATTATACTCACTGACCTGCATTCGTCAGTCGTCACTCGAGGAAAGGAAAAGAAAAACCCGGAACCAATATAAATAACGATTTGGCTGTGCCGCCCGATGTCACACCTTGTGTATGCTGTATTGTATCATCTGTGGCAAAAGAGAATGAGTCCCACAACCCACAAAACAGGGAATCCTAGGGTGGGACTAGTGATATCTTCATAATTATTACTGTAGAATCTTTATAAAGAATTTAGTTCTAAGGCAGTTGTAGCTGGGTGCGTATTGCTTGATATAATTACATTTTATATATTTACATTTTAATAACGTTCATTAGATATAATGTTAATTTGACATAATCATTAAGGTATATATTTTTAATAGCTATAATATTCATTACATTTTCATTTTAAAAAGCATAAAATCATTTATATAAAGTTTATGCACACTAAACATCACCTGTTATACAACTTGTGCGGTATACAGGACAAAAAGTATATCATTCAAAAAGTATATTGTTGAAAAGACATATCATTCAAAACATGTAACTATCAAAATCATATTGTTTAGAAGATATATGACTTAAAAACCATACCATCTAAAAAGTATAGACAGGCAGACGAAAATAATTCAAATTTGGGAAATGTCCTAAACTTTAATTTTCTTATAAAAAAAACTCAAAGATAGGTTTATAAAGGTGCAAAGTTTAAACGAAGAAGTAGGCAATGTCCATTAAGATATTTTATAACATAAAAGAAACTGTGAATAAGATACCAAAAAGTGGGGGCAAACATAAAATATAAAAAATTGGTTGTTTGTAAAGTAGGTTTACGATCGAGATGTTTACGTGATAACGTCGTTTCACGGAATGACTGGCAGCGCTCGAGATGAGACGGGAGATCGGTCCGTCTCTCTCTCGTTATACCTGCGATCGCGCTCGTGAGGTTTTGGTGTGACACAAGTTTCTGAACATGTCACCCGACTAAAACGATTTTAAAGACGTTATCACGTCAAAATATCTAAATTTGTCAGTAAACGATAAGATTAGTAAAAAAATCTGACTAGAAAATAGTAAAAAAAGAAGTCATATCATAAAGGCTACAAAAACTAACCAATTTTTTTATTAACAAAAAAATCTTGCCAATTGCCAAGCTATGAAAACAAATTTTTCACTCAAGCCTCAAGGTATGAAAAATTTTGGTTACACGTACAAAATGCGCGCGCATTTTGTACGTGTAACCAATTTTTCCGCCCAAGCCCCAAGGTATGAAAAATTTGGTTACACGTACAAAATGCGCGCGCATTTTGTACGTGTAACCAAATTTTCCGCCCAAGCCCCAAGGTATGAAAAATTTGGTTACACATACAAAATGCGCGCGCATTTTGAATGTGTAACCAAATTTTTCGCCCCAGGCCCAAGGTATGAAAGAAATAAAAAAATAACTAACTTATTTTTTACGAACCGAAGCCCGACTTCGCTCGCGTGGACCTTATGTCTCTTGAAAATGCTCATCAGGCTGAACAACTTTTACTAAGGCACCATTTTTATATCTCTTATAGTTTAGCTAGACCAGTATAGTTCTGCATCAGGTGTTCTTCCAAAATTATTTATACCCTGTATGTTGCCCAGGCTTACAGCTATATAACTAAAAAAGTTTAATTTAAATCCGTCCAGCATTTCCGGAGATTAGCGTGTAATAACAGACAAACAGACAGACTTATTTTTTAATTCTTACTCCATTACTATATCTCCTTCGACCTAATATTTTTTTTTGAAATATATCTAATGTACAGACACTTTTTTACTGTTTTATTATATGTATGATATAGATTTAATTTCACTTATTATTGTTTTGTCTATTTTCATTGTAAGAGTAACCATTCACAAATAACACTATTTCGTACTTTTAAACGTTTCGCACTTATTTTTTATTTATGGCTAACAAACGAAAATTTGAGGAAGGAAATTATCTATTAATGTTAATACGTAATCAGTAATTACATTATGTGATTGCGACATATTAATATATTATTTTCAACCCTCCTGCATTGGCTTGTCTTAATAAAATTATCCGCAACATATGTACTGCCAGGCGCTATATCAAAAGTTTGTTATATCTAATGATGATTATATATAAAGAATCTTCTACTAATCGATTCATATACGCAATGATTATTATGCTTAATAATATATCTACAGAAAGTTTATTATACGTAACGTAAATAGATTTCGAGAATTTTATACGACTTTGAATGTATACGAAAGGTTTGTTAGGTTAAATAATTATTATTTAAACGATTTTATGGGTTAGAAAAGTATGATTTATGATTTTTATCTTTATTGATAATTATACCGACCAAAATTATACATTTCGTTGGTATTTATTTAAAATAATATATATATTGTTGTTCTGTCTTATATTACTTACCCGTTGTAGCTTGTAGCCCTGTTCACTTTATCCCAAAATTTTAAGAATTGGCCCATCCAGAACTGTCTTTCAAACGTATAATTGCACTGATTACTAGTGTTACGAAACTATGAATAATTACCATAAACCCTATTTGCCAAGTGGTCAACGCATACGAGCTACCACGAGATGTGCAACGTGCATCCACACGTGCAGGCGCACGCGCATCGCGCTTGCGCCGCGTGTTTATGTAATAAAATAATTGTTGTGTAATGTTGGCAATGTGTGTCAAACACGGCGATCCCTAAGCATGACTTTGTCTTAGTGTCTTAGGTCAACAACGGCTGACAAACTGCTAGAGAGGCGCCTACACTGGTACACATGTCTTCAAGGTATCTGGAAATACTATTTCTTTCGAGCTTTGCCTGATGGGAAGAGCTTACGACCCAAGAGACGTCTGTCTATAATCAGGCTCTTCTAGGCCCGCGCCAACTGAAGAAGAAAAAGCCAAAGTAAGAAAAGTATCAAGCAAGATTAAGAAAAGCGGACACTGCATGGGCCCTGTAATGCTGCTGGTGTGTGTCTAATACGACAATCGTTAGTCATGATTTAGTGTCATATATCCCAGCCGCATAGAATAAGGATACTTATTATCCCTTTAAATGTCGGACGCCCGGAGCGGGCGTCTGATGTATTGTTTTACTATTGTGTCTGCTATGACGACGTTTGAAGGGTTAAATTAAAACAACAACAATTTATTAAGACAACATAAATGATGAACAGTAAATCCAACCCGTCTGGCTAGCGAAGGAGTGTAGGCCAAATCCTCTAGCTACCCTGGCCAAGTATGGCTCTGACAGTAGAGTAGTAGAGAGGCTCGTGCTCCTGCAGTGGAGACAAAAATACCTGATGATGATGATGACAGCAAACATGACGAGCAAAAACCAAAAACGAGCGATTTTTTTTTAAATATATTCCTTATATGGACACATTAATTCCGTGCTTCGGAGGGCACGTTAAGCCGTCGGTCCCGGTCACTGTCTTTGACATTGGTCGTTACCTAAAACCATGTCAGAGGCCTTTAAGGCGGTTTAAAAACTCTGACACTAGTGTTAGTCACTAACACACACGATAAGAAGAAGATGGACACATTTTCTTTCCGGTTTTATTATATGTACCTTTATATATAATAGATATATTATAACAGAATTGATATAAAATTATGCAATTATTATAGTATTTTATGCAGCAGTTGTATAAGAGGGTTCAAAATATGCGAGTGGCGCAGGTTACGATGCGAGCTTTAGCGAGCATCGTAAGGAGGCGCCATCGAGCATTTTTTGACGTACTTATACAACGTTGCATACAATACTTTTTCTACGACTATATTTACTAAATAAAATACAAAAATAAACAAAGAAAAATATGAAAATGTATGACATCATTTATGTTTGGTAGATAATAGGCATCTATGGTAAACTTTTTTTTTTTTTTTAATTGACGTCTCCCCAGTGAATATATCACGAATATATTAATAAAACATTTGAATAAAACGTTTTTCTTATGTTGGCAGTATGATAGATTCAAAAAAAAAAGGTTCTAAGTCTATGGCTAGGAATATCGTTTTGGCGAAATAACGATACAAGTGCTGTTATGGGGAATAGACTATAGACTTTCCTGAAGTCATAAATAATCAATGTTCTTATAATAGTGTTCGTGACTATGTAAAAGGCAGATAACAGTAGAGGAGTAGAAAAATTATTAAAAGCAAGTTGTGTGTTTATTACGGTGCAATAAAGTAGATTTGATTTAAATGTGTGAAGAATTCAAAAATTTAATTCGCTACTTTCAACCAACTCAAATCCAAAGATTTAGAATATTCAAGTAGTATTGAAATCAGATGCTTTTTCTAATCGTCAAAACAAACATTTTCTATTGGATTTGTATGAAATACTGGCTAATGACGTCATATTTTCTTGGAGTCAAATAGCGCTTCTAATATCAGTTTTACTGCAATGTTAAATCTAAGGCACCAAACACACGAGCAGCATTTTGCTGTCGACCACCCAACAGCAAGCTGTCGACGCAGTAAAACTGCAGCTGTCGACGCAGTAAAACTGCAGCTGTCGACACCGGTTTTGCGTTGCGGCGGCAACTTCAACTTGCAAAATGCTGCTCATGTGTTTGGTGCCTAAAATTACGTCGAAAATGGATATGATCAACGACAAGTGGCATTTCTTGTGTCATTTTTATTTTCTTACCGTAGGTACCAAATAATTTATTTTTGACCCCTGAAAACAGCCAATTTAGAAATTAAATTTGAAAAGTGGACGGAATTAAATGATGGAGAATTTCAAGAGTTGAGTAAGAACATGCAGGTTGGATTACAACATCGTTACAGAAGTATAAGCACAATTACTAGGTTTAAACCATTACCCGCCCAAACCAAGTTGACAGTGATACATGAGATAATGTGATTTTACTAGATGCCAACTTGATTTAGGCGGATAATGATTTACATTTAGTAATTACTTTCGTCATTTCAGCCGCATAACGTCCACAGCTGGACATAGGCCTCTCTCAAATTTCCAAAATGACCGATCTAGAGCGGCTTGCATCCAGTGCCTTCCTTGGTCTCGTCAGACCACCTTATGGGTCACATGAGATAGTAATAACTTACGTCCGTGTTTTTTAAAATAAGACGGATTATATCTCGTACAATACTTGCATTCCCAAGGAAGGTTCAAGTCGCAAAGAAATCTCACTTAGAAATTTGAATTTCTTCAACTGAATGAGTTTATATTTCTAGCGGAAGAAGTCACAGGCTAAAGCTAGTATTGTTTACAAACTCACTCCTATCAAGATTACTGCGTTACAGCCACACGTGAATGCGCTCGTGCCAGCCAACCCAAAATAGTTGTTTATTAATACAAGTACTATGTAAGTAGATATAATCCTACGCTGCTAATATTATATAGGTAAATATGAAAGTTTGTAAGGACAGCTGATTGGTTTTCTGTCCTGCTTTCAAATCAAAATCACAGAATTTTTATAAGTATTGCATACAGAACGGAACTAAGAAACCACGCAATATGCGTCCCCGTTCCCCGTCCCCGCACCTCTCCCCCGTTCTCGCCTGTAACCTCCTCTACAGGACGGGTACGAATATTGTGCGGAACCCTATTATATTTATTCTGTGCCCAAATGGCAGGTCGGATTTGAAGCAGTCATTGTCTATGGTACATAGTGTTGTAAAAAACTCGAGTCCAAGAGTCTACATTTTCAGACTTGACTTAATTTTGCAAGCTTGCTAGAGAGTCAAGACGAGCACGAGTCGTCGGAGCCCAGACTCGGAGTCAAATAAAAGCTTAAGTCTGATAAGAACTCCGAGTCGCAGAACCAACTCGAGTTCGAATACAATACTCGAAGCAACTTCAACTCACACAAAACTGTTACAACAAGTTATACAAAGCATTGCAAGCATTCAAAACTTTATTTAATATTAATTAGGTATTACTACAAATAACAATACTTGTTATTAACTTTAGAAAAACAATTATGAGTTTATGAGCGAGACTCAGTATCAGACTCGAGCACATAACAAAGTCGAGCACTTATACTGAACTCGAGTCTATTACGGGAGCTTGAGTATAACTAACACATCGAACAGTGGAGTCGAGTCTTGTGATTTACAGTCGAGTCAGTCGAGTCAAAATATTAAGACTCCCAGACTCGAGTTTTTTACAACACTAATGGTACAGCTACTTTGTTCACCTGGGTGAACCATGTCGCAAAAATTTCCACCCGTTTATTAAATAGGCACTTACTTTAATGTGAAGTATCCGTTGTTTTGTCAAAAAAGACGTGTGGTACTCGGGGACTGCCGCGGTAAAGCTATTGCATTAAGGTGGTTCCGTTCGGTCGGTGAATTTTTACAAGGAAGGACGGCAACGTCGCAAACGGACGACGGAGACGAAGCGGCAACCTACATGGTAGGCGGAGTGGGAAGCGTGAGGTTTTTTCGTTACGGAATTTCTGGATTCGGTCCCCGCGCTCAAGGCCCGCGATAGAAGCTATGCAATAGCTTAATAACCTTTAACCAACTTAGCAAACAGCAGCTGTGTAAAGTAATGTTTGTATGTTTTATTCTCAATCACGTAGACAACGACTGACTGAAGGAACCCGCTATTTTCCAACAAATCAAATGACATCATAGTTTATTGGGAGTCAAATGGCGCTCTTAATATCAGTTTTTCTGCAATAGTAAATTTAAAATCACATTGAATGACTATTGACATTATTTTGTGACATGTTATTTCCTTGGCAGTACCAAATAATTTATTTTTGAGATACCTTAATATATCGATTAACACATAGGCTACTTTTTATTTCGAAAATTTGAGGTTATCGCTTATTCTACAGTTTAAAATTCTTTTGGAAATCTTTGGGAGAGGCCTATGTCCAGCAGTGGACGTTGTGCGGCTGAAATGATGATTGTTCACATAGATAAGTCCGCAGGAAACATCTAGTAATTATTTATAGTGTTAATATGTAACAGATACGTAATAGTTTTGGCTTGATTTTCGGTCCATGTGGAGAGAAATATGTAATTGACATTTGGCACATTTGTTGTTGCATCATGTAGACTTTGGACATCAGTCGTTGTATTCACTCTCTATTTCTATTTTGTTTTGTTTGTAGTATCATGATCATCATCAGCCGCATAACGTCCACTGATGGACTTAGGTCTCTCCCAAAGATTTCCAAAATGACCGATCAAGAGCGACCTGCATACAGCGCTTTCGAGCGACCTTGGTCAGGTCGTTTTACCACCTTAGAAATAAACAGACTTTTTATAATTTATACTTTTTAAAGTCCGTGGGAGATGGCTCCTTTTCATAATTATGACTAACGACTATGCTGACATGTTAATGAAAAAGATTACAATTACAATAGACACTTAACATTAATATCATTAATCCTAATACGATAAAGATGAGTGTCATCCTTCATGTAATGCTTGATGAGTAATGGGAATTGAAATATTGTCAATTATTTAGATGTTGCCCGCAAACAACCAAGTAACAATATTATATGCTTGGCAAATAAAGAAAACCCGACATGATATTCGTAGCGCAATATATTATATGGTAGAGAAAGCCCTGACTTTTAAGCCTTAACACCCAAAAACTTTTCGTCCAACATAGCAAGAAACCACCGCAAGGGATTATGGAATAAAAAGGCTTTTTTATTATATAAACAATAAGCAACACTAATAATATTTTTTTTAAATAGCAAGAAAATTGAAGCACCTATTAACATTTCAAGTACCTATAAGACGCGCGAAACCTTTAGCAATGACGTCAAGGGCGCCGTACGTGCGTGCATCATTTATCTGTTTGACAGCTTCCCTTCCCAACAGATTTGAAGTGTATCTCAAAATTTAATGAGGCGTAAGTGTAAATGGAAAGCGAAGCGTAGGGCGCCCACCTAAAAGGTGGTCAGATAACCTGACCAGGGTCGCTGGAAAGCGCTGGATGCAGGCCGCTCTTGATCGGTCATTTTGGAAATCTTTGGGAGAGGCCTATGTCCAGCAGTGGACGTTATGCGGCTAAAATGATGATGATGATGATGAAATGTAAAACATTGATGAAATAACTTAGGTACTTATTTTTTAGGTACTTATTTTTAAAAAAATCTATCATTATTTTAAATCTAATCATAAATATAATCTAAAATTATTTTAAAAAAATAATTTTGATTTCGGTTTCCGATTATGTTACTTATTGATATGGATAATAAAATAATTATTTTAATTACCTCATTGCAGGGAAAAAGTAACATAATACATACATACTATCACCTCTTTATCCCTAATGGGGCAGACAGAGCATTTTAGGTCTTGCGGCTCTATGCAGAGCCCAGGGCCGCAAGACCCAAAAGCCACTTTTAGCGTCATGGTGGGCGAGAAGATGGAAAAGCAATCAATACAGTGATGGGTTGCTAGCCGCATCGCCTTTTATGATTCGCATTTTTGCCCATTAATAAACGTGAAGTTAAGCGTGATCATCACATATAGTGCAAAATCCATTGAGAAACATTCATAAAATTGACAATGGATGTCTATTTATATATTTTTCAACTCGCGTGAGGGGTTCAGACGAGTGTATTCAAATAGATGGGGTCACGTGTACCTTATATTTATAATATTTTCACTATAAATAGCGCTACATAAGTTTACTTCTTTATTTTTTATGTACAATTTTTATCTTGCAACCCACATTTAGACTATCTGCATAACCCAAAGGTTGACTGGTAGACAACGCTTCTGGCGTTAAGTTCGCCTATTGTTCTGTACAATTTGTATTTGATGAACAATAAAGATTAAATAAATAAATAAATAAAATCATTTTTTTTTTTTTTGGAGACTTAGCTGTGCCCGTGGGCTGCGCTCCCCGTGAGAATTTCGGGATAAAAACTATTCTATTTCCTTCCCTGGATATCAAACTATATCGATAACAAAATTCATCTAAATAGGTTCAGTGGTTAAAGCGTGAAATGGTAACAAACATACAAACTCGCTTTCGCATTTATAATAGTAGGAAGTAGGATTATTTTCACTGATTGTAGTTGTGAAGCACTACAATACCTTGACCGAATTGGCTCATGTTCATTCTATTAAGTATGTCAAAATATATAAAAAAC
Organism: Acrobasis consociella; assembly: GCA_963555685.1. Classification (NCBI taxonomy): domain Eukaryota; kingdom Metazoa; phylum Arthropoda; class Insecta; order Lepidoptera; family Pyralidae; genus Acrobasis; species Acrobasis consociella. Next base: position 36,906,793 of record OY743104.1, on the reverse strand, counting down.
AGCCAAGTGCGAGTCGGACTTGCGCCTAAAGGTTGTATGAGAGCCCCACTTAATTATATATTTTAGTCTGTTTTTAGTATTTGTTATTACAGTGGCAACTGAAATAGATCATCTGTAAATATTTTAACTTTCCGTTTATGAGATACAACCTGGTGACAGACAGTCGGACAGTAACGCAGAAAGTATGTAATTTATGAGAATGAAACCTCTGATTTTAATCGTTCTTTGTCGCCGAATGTACCTACTTACCTATTACTAAGTGTTAGGTAGTCAGATGACCTTGAAGTGCCTTTCTAACAAGAGTTAACAATGAGTTTTGTCGGCGGAAAGTATAACAATGGAAGAAAGTTCGACTGTTACTTGCTCAAGGCTGCTAGTAGTACCTATTTCGTTTTTGAAATATGGCTTTGCTTTGTATTCTACTTATTACCTTATTAAGGGGCTACCTGAATTTTCCGGGGTCCAGTGGCACCCCCATTAGAAATAAATCATTTGAAAGGAAAAGGTGATTATATTCAAAACTTTGTCTTGATCAAACCCTAGATAACCCTTTTAATTATTTTATGAACTACTGTTTATAATTTAAAGTGCAAACGTGAAGCTTTTCTACGCACATTTGCGAAAAACGGCCACTTTTAGCTAATGTGCGTAGAAAAGCTTCACGTTCTCACTTTAAATTATAAACAGTAGTTTATAAAATAGTTAAAAGGGTTATATAGGGTTTGGTCAAGACCAAATTTTAAATGATATCACCGTTTCCTTTTAAATGATTTATTTTAAATGGGGGCGCCACAGGACCCCGGAAAATTCAGGTATGGCCTTAACTATACTTATGTACCTTTATTTCTATCTACAAAAAAAATTGTAGAATAGTGCGAGAAAAACATCGCTGCTAGAGGCTAGAAGTCGCGTGGCTTTGGTTTTTCTCAAATTATTTTATCTATATCTGACGACGTAGTGTAGTGGTCACCATGCTAGTCAGCCACCAAGAGGTTCCGGGTTTGATCCCCGGTTAGGGCAAATTAAAAAATGGCCTTTTTAAACTGTCCTGAGTCCTGGATGTTTGCCGCCGCCAAGTCGAGCAAAACGCAGTCGAAGCAGTTTTGGCCATTTTCAACCCATAATAGTGGATAAAACTGCCTGAATATTTATTAAACTTATTTGTATCCAGACAGATTAGTACTTCAATAGTGTGCTCTTGTCACTAGGTGATAGTAATTGAGCTACGTTATATGCGTTTAGGCAGCTCGAAACAGCTGGCACTACTGTGAACTACTAAAATACTCGATAAGAAGCGCTTATGTAGTATACATCCAGCCCCAAAAATTTATGTAAATACTTACTTATATATATGTAACTATCACGTCCTTATCCCTAATGGGGAAGACAAAGCCTTATTCGTATAAGTTACGTGAAGTTACTTAGTTTAAAAAATGATAATACAAAAATACTTTCCACTTTCATTAATATGCGAATTCCGGCATAACTTTAACAATATCACATACAATACAATACAATATGTTAAGGAAAAACATACCTATTTCGACCTCTATTTTGTATTGTTAATTTGTTAACTATTTGATCTTAAATGTGTGTAATTAGAAGTAACTTTGTTTAGAGACGTCACGTGTTTGAAATTAAAACAAATATGTCGCTACTTTCAACAGATCAAATCAGATGTTTTTTTCTAAACGACCAAATAAACATTTTCGATGGAATTTATTTTATTTTTATTTTTTATTTTATTATAAGGCACACAAACAGATTACAGACAACATAGAACAGGAGAAATTTGTAAGCATTAGGAGAACAAAACTAGTCAGCAATCCACTACAGTGTACACAGCAAGGCCAAATATATTTGTATGAAATATAGACTTATGACGTCATAGTTTTTGGAGTCAAATTCAGTTCTTCTACAATAATAAATCTAAAATCACAATGAAAATGGATGTGATCATGACAAGTGTCATTATTCTGTGACGTTTTATTTTCAAAACAGTACAAAAAAAAATTTTTGGCTTTGGAAAGTATGTACCCCATTGTAATAGTAAATTAAATAAGAATGGTCAAAACCAAGTCAAAGTAAAATAAGCAAAGTTGTCACCTATGATACCTTCCTCTCATCCTGTACGTTTTTCTCGAATATAAATTCCAATTTCAAATTCTTGACACATTTCATATCATTTTCATCTTGATTCATTCCTTCTTTCCTTCAGATTCAATCTCTCTTTACCTATGACAGTAAGAACTTTATACTATGCTAAGTTTAGTTATTTATTTTGCGTATTTGTATTGTTCTATATTTAATTTGAGTTAAATAAAGTATAGGTTGCCGTGCGGTTTTCGGCAGGGTAGAATAGGGCCACTCCAAGTCCTCCCGTGGATATCGTAGGCGACTTAGGACATACAAGTTAAACAAAGCTTATAAACATCAATCAGACCTCTCCAATCCATCTGGCCAGCGAGAAGAGTGTAGGCCAAGACCTTTGGCTGTTCTAGCCATGTTTGGCTCTGGTAAAGACAAAAAGACCTGATGATATAAATAAACAACGTCATTGCTATATGACCCTGCATCTTTTCTTCATCTTGAGGTCCACCATACTGATACTAGGATACGGTACACTCCACGGAATGTATCCAATCAATATCTATTACATTTTCCAATACAATACGAAGCACTTCAACACACGTGGTACAGAACAACATAGCCGAATGGATATAAAGGAATGCAACAATGTAGCGAAAGTCACGTGAAGAGAATAGTCACGTTTTCGTCAACAACCCAAGAGAGCTACTTTAGTTGTGGTTTTAACGACGTCATGGTGTTTTAGTTTATTTTTTATTGAGAGCAAATACACATACACAATGGTAGTTTATGATACTGCCACATTATGAGGGTAAAAATACGAGTGTGTATTTTAAAATGAGTCTGATAACATTGTACGAGTATTTTAATAACCAGTAATGTGCAGTTTCATACATTACTTTAGCTAATCTCACGAAAGGGGATGAAACTAATGGCGCCCACAGTTGGCACATCAAAGTGTTTCATTTATATATAGCTATTGCATAGCTTCTATCGCGGGCCTTGAGCGCGGGGACCGAATCCAAAAATTCCGTAACGAAAAAACCTCACGCTCTCCCCACTCCGCCTACCATGTAGGTTGCCGCTTCGTCTCCGTCGTCCGTTTGCGACGTTGCCGTCCTTCCTTGTTTGCAATAGCTTTACCGCGGCAGTCCCCGAGTGCCACACGTCTTTTTTAATTAGTAAATTTAATAATTATGGCTATAAACTAATGTACCTACTCAAAAATAAAATGCATCAGAACATCATCATCATCATTTTAGCCGCATAACGTCCACTTCTGGACATAGGCCTCAATAAAGTAAATATTAACAAATTCAGTTGTGTACTTTTTATGCTAGCTACATACTTATGTTATAATATGCTCTTAAATATATCAGTATGGTCCATTAGACAGCCCATGCATACTATAAAAATATGTCGTATGATACTTTATGACATGGCTGACTTTCGTTCGCGCGATCTACCTACAAACGTGACTTGTGTGTCACCCGACTTAGGTGGAGATAGCGCACGTAATCCGAACCATGGCTTCGAATAGACACCGCATGCGACTTACATTATGCAACTTAGTTGTCTGCAGTTTCACGTGACTCCCGGTCTAGATTTGACAACTCCATCGGTGATAAAATGACATAGCACAAATATCGGGTGGTGTCACATTAGTGCGTTGCGTTCGGTGCGTCGTTGCAATGGAGCAACGCATTGCCTCGCCTACTACCATGCGACGATCCACGACATTGCATTAAAAAAAGCACCGGAGCTCCACAGCGCAACGCATCACCCTCCCCTCGCTTCATCTCTCGCAACGCAACGCATTAATGTGGCATGTCACAAAAATATATGGAAAACGACGCAGTGTCATCGTCGCACGACGCAATACACATAAGGGGCACTATCCTAGCTGCATTGCCAAAGAAAATCGAGATGGTTTACCTCGCGACGGACTAGTGTCATCCCGCTCGTTTTTACTACGAAGAGAGAGAGAGAAATAGTAACAGATGATTGATTATCGACCTCCGTGGCGTAGTGGTCACCATGCTAGTCCGCCATTGTTCGATCCCCGGTGGGGGCAAGTGGGAAAATTTCCTACTTGCCCCGACCGGACCAGGCCAGGCCTTCTTCAAATTGTCCTGGGTCTTAGACGTTTATCTAAATATATTTATTTGTTATAAAATATAGTATCGTTGAGTTGGTATCCCACAACACAAGTCCCGAACTTACTTTGGGGCTAACTCAATCAGTTTAATTCGTCCGTACATACTTATTTATTTCTATTTATTTACGAAAGCGCTCGATAAACGTTGTCGCCGGTACCATGCTGCGGGGGCCGAACTTAATTTAATATGTAACAATTTCCAAGCGATATTGTCGATTATATAAATACGTGATAGTAATAATAAACGTGTTATTACTTGTGTTATGCTATTATGTCACGATCGATAAGATAAACCTTTCTGTATCTTTGTATGTTAAAGATACATGGCGATTAGCATGTAATAGTGATTTAGTTGAAGCTAATAAGCTAAATAAATATGACGTAATAACAGAAATACAATAGAAATGAGACGTTGAATTAAATATTTATATACGTCTTCCAAAATAGACTAACCGAAACTATTTCAAGTGTAAATTCAGTCAATGATATAGAACAACTTCCTCCAACGCAAAAAAACTGCACCGAAATAGGTCCATCCATTCTAGCGCGATGTTGCCATTTACCGCCACGCAGACATACATACAGACATTAGCGTCAAATTTACAATACCCCTCTTTTTTTCGGGGGTTAAAAAAAAGATGATGAGGATTTATTATTTTTAATTTAAGTTCTGCTCCTATTTGTGTTGCCCAATAGCCGGACCTAATATTATATAGCTCAAATAAATCTTGACTGCCAGTAATTGCCTAAATCAAGACTCGTTTAATTATGAAATTGAATTTCGAAAATAGAATTCGCGCTGGCGTTCGATACGCAACGCTATTTGAAAATGGAATGCAACATATGGTTACGTCAAATGTCACGTTTTGATTTGAAAACAGGATTGCCAATATAACAACGTGATTAAAATCTACTTTATTTACTGAAAACACAGGCTTTAATTAATTTTCTTATACATAATCAAAACAAATAATTTATTGTAAATAGGTATTTGTAAACAGGATAATGCGGAAATGAGGAAATTCGTAAGAGAACAAAAGTCACTGATATAGGAGTTATAAGCCCAGCGGATTAGCTCGTTAAAGTGGCAGTGGGCGGGACACATAGCGCGACGAACCGATGGCCGATGGGGCAAAAAGTTTCTCGAATGGTGACCGCGTACTGGCAAGCGAAGCGAACACAAACCCACAATTTGATCAGATAACCTGACCAAGGTCGCTGGAAAGCGCAGGATGCAGGCCGCTCTTGACCGGTCATTTTGAAAATCTTTGGGAGAGGTCTATGACCAGCAGTGGACGTTATGCGGCTGAAATGATTATGACGAAACAGGGTAAAGAAGGTTTGCCCCTGTCTCCCCTTAAGAGATAAAGACGTGTAAATGTATATATCTGTCTCTTTCACTGACGGATAAATCATTTAGATTGCAAAAACAAAACGTGATGCGATAAAATTCCCCCGATTGGAACTTGCTCAGATGTAAACAGCACTAATTACTATATGTATGAGTATATACCCATTCATAATATGTTTATATGCAAACATAAAGTCAAACATCTTATATAATTCTACTTGATATAACTAACGCACATGATTAGGTTAAATGTAGTAAGTACAGTTTAATTTTCCAAATCGAATAAACAAGTAATTATTTTTAAAAAACAAGCTTTTATCTTAAACAAAGAACTTTAAAGATTAAAGTGTCAAGACGAATCAAACTCGATGGGGCTGCCTCGTTTTATTACAGAGTTCCGAAGGCCACCTCCCAGCTCCATCATCAGATCATTTCCAAGTCACCGTGATGCATTGAAATGCGATAAACGAAAATTTTCAGCTCAATCGGGAACCGGGAAGTGGGTCAAATTTAGCTTGCAAGATTTGATTAGAGACAGACCGACAACGAGACAGATAATAAAAGTGAATAAAATAAATATATAGGGACAAATTACATTGATTGAGCTAGCCCCAAAGTAAGTTCGAGACTTGTGTTATGGGATACTAACTCAACGACACTATATTTTATAACAAATACATAAATGGATATTAATCCAAGACCCAGGACAATTTGAAAAAGGCCATTTTCCAACTTGCCCTGACCGGGAATCGAACCGGGACCTCTGGGTTGGCGGACTAGCATGGTGACCACTACGCCACGGAGGTCGTCGAAAGATGAAAGTAAATAAAAGCTAGAAACTTGTAAAAACGCTCTTCAGCACCAAAGTACACAACCGAGTTTTGTTAACAGTACCTGGGCGACCGAGCTTTGCTCGGTTACATCTCAAACAATAACTATTTTTTTTTAACTTGTCTAAAAACAATACAAAATAAAAAATTATACATCAATTTGAACATAAAAAAAACAAAAGTAAGTCACCGAGTGGGATTCGAACCCGTAACACTTTTTCTAGCGGTCCGCATCATAAACAACTGAGCCAAAACGGGTGGCAGCCGGCGCGACGAAATTAGCGATCATATTCTGCGTGGAAAGAAAACGCATGAAAACTCGAAAACACGCGTTGTCCCAAACATAAGACTAATCTAGATCGATTGTTTACCCCCGAAAACCCAATATATACCAATTTTCTGCGAAATCGTTAGAGCCGTTTTCGAGATCACAGAAATTTATATACATATAAATATATTAATAAATAAAGAATTGCTCGTTTAAAGGTATAAGATACATTCGAAGATAACCTCCTTCTTTTTGAAGTCCAAAATACCCAAATATATTTAAGTGTGTCTATGAAATGTAAAAGTTCTACTATTTATTCAAGCTCCCATCATCAGATCCTGACCTGATATCCTGGGATCACCTGAAAACTGCACCCTTCAATTCAAGAGTCTTCGAGTAATCGATGCACATAAATAAAAAATAAAAATACACATTCTTTCTTGAAATCGGTTTAAAAATAAAGAGGCATGTGACTTAAGGTCGTATATTACCTATTCAATTAATAGGATTTCCAATAAGGCATGACAGAATGTCATTGTTCATCAAATTGCGCTGCAAAAGACATACTATGTTGAAGAAGTCACGTGACTTTACTAAGTATGTTTTTTATAAATAGGTAGGTAAGTATGCATAATATATATTTATAAATTCTAGAATGCTCGACGTTTCTCTAGAACATCTAAAATCGCAATGTGCTAGTATTGTTGTGCAATGCGCATTTACATAGGTTATTCGTGTTACCTATACGTAAATAAACTATAACACATTCATTTTTTATTCCATATTTTTGTGGTCAAGTTCGATATCAGGGATGTAGACAAAAAATGTTTTGGCTTAATAGATAGATTATTAAAAAGTATGGTAAATGTATTTTTTCTTTTTTCTGATTCACAAATAATGGCGACGATACAGCGCATTTAAATTTCGCGTAACGTCACGATCATATCATATCACCCTGACTACGAAACTTCGAAGCGTTGTCTCTAAGACTTTTTACTATTTTGCCAAACGAAAAAATATGGGTCCTTTATATTTGGATAATCTAGTTAAAGGATTAAATAAAATTACTTACAACGTGGGCTTATACTTGACCATCATGGTACAAAGAATGTAAAATAACGTCAAAAACTAAAAACGAAATTCGGCATTTCCATACAAAAGTGTGCAACCACCCGGGCCATTTGTATCGGAATGTCGATTTTTTTGTTGTTGTTTTGACAGTTATTTTATTATCATTATAATATAGTGATCTAGCTTAGCCTGTGGTTTGATTTATTACAGGGATGTCCCTTCTACGTTGTATATTATTTTTTTAGACCTTTAACAAGATTATCCAAATATAAAGGACCATGTCCAAAAAACTCGTATACCTATGCTAGTTCTACAGCTTACAGAGCCACTATGAATTTATTTGTTTGAACTTGAACCAACGTCACGATAGAAAGCATATTTTATAAGACGTTATAAAATCCCATTACAATCAGAATATCTACTGCTCCAAAGGTTTACTACACGTGAACGCCCGTCTTAGAATGTATTACTGCGGGCTAGACGATACCTATTACTATATCACGTGACGCATAACCTTGACCGTCACGTTTCTAAACAACAATAAAATACTAGGTACGTGTGACGCGACGCTATTAAATCATCGTTAATTCGATATAAATCTGTTCTAGAATTAAAATTGCTTATACAGTGCTTCCCACTATAGGTAGGAGCCTTTAGTGGCAATTTTTATCGACATATCTCCCGTTTTATAGGTAAAAATATTCTTTTTTATGTATGCAGATTTTTTAGATGTCTTGTCACGTGATTATGCCGTGCAGTTCCCTAGATAGAATAGGTCCTCTTCATGACCTACCCTCGAACCGGCTGATGGGGCAATTATTTTTAAAAACTAAAAACCGTCTTTACTCCCAATCTTCAGAACCGATTTTTATAAAATTCATATGGGACCACCTGACCAGTTTTATTTTTCCCAATCTGTCCAGGCGTCTTCGAATAATCGGTAATACATAAAAATAAAAAGATCCCAACGAATTGACAACCTCCTCCTGACGGTTTTCATATGATGACCATGCACTGCTGGCAAGCAAAGCGTAGGATACCCCCCACGAGGTGATCAGACGACTTGACCAAGGTCACTGGGAAGCGCTGGATGCAGGCCGCTCTAGATCAGTCATGTCGGTAATTGGGAAAGGCCTCCAGTAGACGATATGCGGCTGAAACGATGATGAAAAGGATCTCCACCATCTCTTTCCATTAAGGCGATTAAATCTTAAAAGGCGATTAAAGAACTACGCAATAGATAGAAAATTCTTCTATAATCGGGTCACGTTTTTTGAATAACCATAAAATACTAGGTATATAGGGCGCTGATTGGTTGGTGCCACATACATAAATCATTGTGATAGGTCTACCTATTTTACTGTAATTTGCACATTTCGTATTTCTTACATTGATTGACTGTTGAAAATGTTATAGGTATTAGGTACCTACTTAAGTACTAGTATTACCTGTAGGTTTAAAAAGATTACAGCTTGTTGATTAAACATGTAACTATTCATTTGTCAATAGTTGTGACGTCGTTGCAACCATTTTTAATTTGATGTATCCGTCCTTGACTTTTAATGTTTTATTCTGTTCAGTAATTTTATTAGTCAATTCTTTTAAAAATTATTTTTCTTTATCGAGATGTAATTGTAACATCTACTATGCAGATGTCTTGGTGTAAAATTGTCAGTCTGCATAATACGGTAGTGTAATCAATTATTAATTATTGGTTTGTCAGGATCGTAGCAAGTGGAGGTCCATAGTCTCTGCCTACCCCTGCGGGAAACAGGCGTGATATTATGTATGTATGTATGTAATCAATTATTTTTCAAAAAATAATATAATCCGAATTAGAAACCGAAAACAAAATAATATTTTTAATTTGTTCAAAAATAAGTAAGTTGCAAGCTTTTAAAATCTGATGGAAGAAGCAACTGTCAAGTTATACAAAGAAAAAGGATGCACGTACAGCGCTTTGACGTCACTGCTATTAGGTCTCGCGCGTACGAAAGAGATAGTGAGATATCCCCACCACGCGCACTCTTATATTTGAAATGCTAATGTAACTACTTCATTAATTAACCAATCTCATGTCTGTTTCCAAAAAATATTTCTTTTCAACCGACGTCAATATTTACGTTTGTTAACTTTTATGATTACGACAAAAAGAGCCTTTTCTTAAGTGAAAAAAATTATATATACATATTTTTTTTAAACTAATATAAGTATAAAACTAACTACAATACACTACACACAAATATTTACAATGAAGGCCCAGTAACGTGCCCAGAAGGCTGGCTGCATTGCTACGTTGTATGGCAATGCTTGTTGTCTGAACTAAATACAAATCAGCCTTCTGTTCGAGAAAAACATAACTAATAACGACTTAACATATTGTTCAGAATTTCCTAAGGAATTATTTATGTGTGTAAGTATCGTATACAATTAATTAATCTACCGTCTGCAGAAAAATACGTGTACCTATGTGCAGAAAATTTTGGCTACGCGCGAGCCAGGCAAAGCCGCGGGCGGAATGCTGTTCCTGCAAATAATAGTTTCTGTCACGTGACCAGCGGCCCTGGCATTGTCCGTCACGTTTGCAGTTCGAACGACATCAACTATGTAACAATGTACATACCTAGTATTTGAGTATGAGTATCAGTCGCTGTTATGTACAGTCGGCCAAAGAGATACCTGACCAGGCCTTGATTTTCCTCTTAAGGCGAAATGGTAGCAAATCTCGGCGGAGGTGACGCCTTCATTTGTAATGGATTGTTTAAAGGTCATTATGGTGATGATTGGCTATTTCATTCATTTATTTCAGCCGCATAACGTCCACTAGCAGACATAGGCCTCTCCCAAAGATTTCCAAATTGGCTATTTGATTTCCAACAATCTCGGGAAGGATCTTAAAAATTATTTTATGAACGACGTTGAAAGTAATTGCGTTTAAAACCAGTTTTTCACTTTTGGCGAAATTGTTCACGTTTTAAAATTAGATAGACTATCAACAATTCTTTCAGCGGTAGTTCATGGAATGATTTAATGGTCTTTTTGGAATTTTTGGAGGTCAAATCGTTAGTTGTCACCGTGTTTACTTTAGAAGATGCAGGTAGAGGGCCTGGTCAGGTACCTCTTCGGCTGACTGTACATATACCGTGAAGAAGACGTGTATGACTAATGCCAATCTTTATGGACGATTATGTATTTTACACTTATATTTTTTGTGTCTTGAGGAAAAAATAAAAAGCAGCTGTTTTTTTCCCGCGCAGATCTTTTAAATTTAGATCATTTATGTATGCCTCAATACAGTGGTATGCGGCAGGCAAGAAACTTTTTTTATACAAATTATTTTGAAACTATTTAGCATTATACACAACTTTCCCCAAGGAACGTATATCGAAATATGAAAAATATTTTTAGGCCTCCCATACAAGTTGATCCTTATTAAGTTCCTTGGGAAAGTTGTCCAATATCATGGTCTGAATTCAACTTTTAAAATACACACATACATACCTACATATTGTCACGCCTGTTTCCCATGGGGGTAGGAAGAGACTATGATTTTCCACTTAGTACGATCCTTGCAAACCTCTTTTGCTTCGTCAACTTATGTGTATTACATCACCTTTCTTCAGAACGTCTGCTATTTGATCTTAAAATAGTTTCATTATATTTAGACCCTGAATAGGAAGTGTAGTTTAAGAAAAAGGTGGCAAAAGTGTGGTATACTAAACTCAAATGTCATTATGACAGATGTCAGTGTGACAGATGCGACAGAATAAAAAAGGAATTTAATGTTTAGTCTGTTAAAAATTGTCTTGTTGTACTACATCAAAATTAAACTACAATTAATTAATTTCGTAGAGGCCTTTGTTTCAAAATATGAGGGTTTACTGCATGATTTCGAAAGCCGTATGCCCGATGGTTCACCGAAACCGTTGGCTCGAGCGGCCGGGTAGCCGTTGTTCCATGTCATAGATGTACCACAGTTTCGACTATAATATAGACCATCATTAAAATGCGATGATCCATATAAAACTTGCAGGACAGCAAACGTGACAGGCCGCTTCATAGGCCACGGCCACCGGTCACGTGACCATAATCTCTTTACTCGATAATTGCAAGTTGCGATTTTCTATCGAGTGCTTTATCGATTTACGGGCTGGCGTTTCTCGATTTAGAAATTCTTGTGATATCACGTGCAGGGTAATAAAAGTCGAGGGAGCTGAATGCTGTGATGAAATATATTTTAGTTTTTGTATGTGGTTTTCTAGGACTAGCTGTTATTCTGAGATTCTAACAAGTAATATGTTAGATCTGAAGTGCTGGTGGCCGAGTGGGCCAGACCAAAGATAATATAATTACAGATACCCAAAGCAATAGAAACTATTTGAGGGCTCGTAAGTAGGCAAAGCTGGAGTTGCGGGGTAGGCTCACAGAGATGGCAGCACACACGGCTAAACTCCTGTACTTGTCTGCCTTTATAAGATAGACAAGTACAGGAGTAGAAAAATAATTTAGTTTAATTTATGTTACTTCCATATTTGATATGTATTGAATAAATTTGTATTTAATTTCCTAATTCGGCTTACGAATTTAAATTCAAAAATTATAAAATATTTCATTTAATTAAAAAAAGGAAAAAAAAAAGAAAAAAATCAGGGGAGCGAACAAAGATATTTTAAAGTTTTTGCTTTTTAAAATATCTTGTACAGCAGACTAAAGACAAGGAAATATAATTTTCTTTTACATAATACTAAACTATTAATCTATACAATATAACAATAAGGATGAATATATAGTTTTGATAAAATTGATAAACATCACATGAAACAATTTATTACCTGTAGTTGATAACGTATATTTTATAACGTTAAATATATATAGGTATATAAATAAATCTCCCACGTGCAAGAAATATTGAAGTAAAGATTTAAAGATTAAAGATTTTTCTTTTTTTTCTACGTCAGGCGGCCGACCTGTTGACTCCTAATAAAGGCCCATTTTCCATTTCCCCACTACAAGTCCTTCCGTGGATGTCGTAGAAGGCGGCTTAGGAAATACAAGCTAAGCAAAGCTTATAAACATCAATAGGACCTCTTCAACACGTCTGGCCTGGAGTGTAGGCCAAATCCTCTGGTTGCTCTGGCCAAGTATGGCTCTGGTAGAAGTCTGTTAGCAGAGAGGGTCGTGCTCCTGCAGTGGAGTCAAAAAGACTTGATGATGGTGATGACAAGCGTTTAACTAAGAGACGTACGTAGAGAAGAAAGAAGAAGTAGACGTACATACTGACACGTCTTTACGTGATACTGACAGACAGAGCATTTGAGGTCTTGCGACTCTAAATATGATCTATAAATGACATAATATGTATAGATAAACATTCAAGACCCAGGTTGGTCTGAAAATTATCATATTCCATCTTGACCCTGACCGGGACAGTACCCGGGACTTTTAACCCTTTCACCGCGAGACTTTATATCAGTTGTCGTGCCCCCAGCGCGAGACATGGTAAATCTAACATACCTATCTACAACCAAAAACGGATATGGATACGTAAGTTATGTGCCATACGAGCATTTTTTTTTGTCACAAATATGCGACCATCGCGGAATGGGCCCGACAATGTTTGTCACATATATGTGACGCTCGCGGTTAAAAGGTTAAAGTTATTTTTTTAACTTTAAACTATAATTCATAACATGGTAGGTACTCTGCTGTCACCCGGCGGTAATAGTTTTTCTTGACATGTTTTAACGCACGGTTGCATAAAATGTAAATTACATATTCCACGTTCTTTGCTCACGTGTGGGTCAAGTTCAAGACCGAATGTTTAAGTGGTGATGCAACCTCATGGTAGTAGGTATAGCATTACCACGTCTATTTCCCAAATCTGGACTTCCACACCGACCAAGTAAACCGATTGACTGAAACGGATCAACTTTTTAAAATTCTAAACGAAACTTTTTGGTTGGTCCGATTGGAATATTTTCTTAATTTAAACTTTTTCCTAACACACAACTTAAAACGGATCAACTTTATAGTAGGTTGGTTGTATAGATCAACTTTATATATAATATTGCTATCGGACCAACTAAGTCTAGTCTAGCCTACCCAATTTGGGCCTGCCACGTTTAGCGTGACAGTGGATGAGAAGGTAAAAAGGGAATGAGAATGTCAGTTTTATCTGTTTTCTTTTTACTTGTGTAATTTGCACATACATATTCTTTTTCCTTACCTACTGGATGAGGGTTAATCCAATATATTATAATGCAATTAGAAATAAATAAACCATGTCTGTATAAACAATAAAAAATAACTAAACCTTTGTAAATTGTGTAAAATAACATTATAATAATTAAACAAAAAATATTATTCCATAATAACATACATACTATCACGTCTTTATACCTAACGGGGCAGACAGAGCATTTTGAGTCTTGCGGTTTTAAGCAGACAGAGCCCAGGGCAGCAAGACTAAAAGACCACTTTTAGCGTAATGGTGGGTGAGAAGGTAGAAAACAAAATCAAAATAGTGATAGGTTGCTAGCCGCATCGCTTAATAAAATGATAAGTATTTTCGCCAGTCCCTCGATCAGCTTTTACGATCTGCACGGGAAAAGAAACAGCTGGTACATCTTAAGTTTTTTTTTTTTCTTCTAGAACAGCATAGAAGTAATTAGCAGAATGTATATTATTCAGTTACCTAAAAATTACCTAAGTAAGGGCGTCTGATTGCAAAATGCTTGAGTTGTTTCGATGTCACGTTTAACATTATTGTATACCTACTACAATATTCGTGCTTTCAGAACTGCTTTTAAAGTTTTGTACAGAAACAAAAGCCTGAACACTGAAACATTTAGTATTTCGTTTCAGTGTTCCGTATAAAACGTATACGGGACATTACCTACGCTAAATAAAAATTGTAAAATCAGCCAAAACAGAAAATACTTTTTCAACACACTTACTCGTAAAGTGGATCTAATTTCGCCGGTTTGTATTGTTAGTATGTTCAATAATCGTTCATATTTGGCGTATCAGCATCATAATCTTCATTTCGTACAAGCTTCAATAATAGCTTCATATCGTAGTAGTCAGTGGAGGTGTTTTTTAAGCTATTGCATAGCTTCTATCGCGGGCCTTGAGCGCGGGGACCGAATCCAAAAATTCCGTAACGAAAAAACCTCACGCTCTCCACTCCGCCTACCATGTAGGTTGCCGCTTCGTCTCCGTCGTCCGTTTGCGACGTTGCCGTCCTTCCTTGTTTGCAATAGCTTTACCGCGGCAGTCCCCGAGTGCCACACGTCTTTTTTTTTATTGTACACTTTTTTTCAACTCTAATTCCACTTTGTAACAATAACTGTTAAAATAACTAAAGCGAATAGTTTACCTCATAATACTGCTGCTTTTTTACACATATTTATATATCTTTGTTACAAAAACTGCTTTATCTCAACCATTTACAACGGATCCCCAAAATGAAACCCTCATTTATAAAGCTTCACGTAGCGGTTATTGTTCAAACAAAAAGAAAATTCGCGAAAAACTTTCGAAATGTTTTTCTTTGACACTAGCTTTTGCCGGCGCCCTCGCCTACCTATATTAACTGCCATTTAAAATGTGGTGGTTGCTTAAGGACTTGAGTCTTGCCTAGAGAAACCCATAATTTTGATTAAAATAACGTGATTAATTATTAAAACAAGAGCATAAACGATTCACTCACTTCATAATTTTTCAAAACTAAAAAATCCGACTTTTGCACTAAACTACACGACTGATTTAAATCAAAAAATCCAAATTGGTCCAGGCCTCTTCGAGAAATCGGGGAATATACATAAAAAAACATATATACATTTGAATTGATTACCTTGTCCGTACGTTCGTACTAACTCAACGATACTGTATTTTAAATCAGATACATAGATAAACATCGAAGACCCAGTCAATCTGAAAAAGATCACTTTTCGTCTTGACTTGCCCGGGAATCGACCCCGGCACCTCTGGTGTGACAGCCTGGCATGATGATGACCAGGCCACAGAAATCGTCGAGAAAAATATTAATATTTTATTTGAAATATTAATATTTTTCTTGCAATTGAAATCGCACTTGTCCGTCTCTTAGTACCAACAGACGAACAAGCAGATTTCAAAAGCTACGCCAGCCTTTATCAGGGCTGCCGCGTAAAAATACGAAGTTTCGACACAAAGGCGAGGGGTGGAACAAGGGAAGGTCGACAAAGGTGGCGAGTTGAGCAACTGTATGGGGCAACGTGACCCGTACATCACGTGGCGACACTCCGCGTGAGCCGGCGGCGTTGCGCAACAGGCAAAATTCAGAGTCGCCCGAATAAGTACCTATTGCTTTTGTCTGCTTTTCGTGTGACACTTCTTCTCTCGTGACGAAAGCTCGAAAAAGTCACATTTTTTCCTCCAGGGTTGCCACATTCACAGCGTTGTATAACTTAAATGTATAGCTTCTGTATTGTAATTGTAACATTAGGCTGGTCCAATACTGAACTGGGTTTCTTTCGGCGTAATATTCCCGTGGTCGCTCCGAAACGCTAGTAGTTTTCAGCTTTTGCACTAAAATAATATTTTTAAAAATTACTTTCATAAAGAGATAAATTTATCCTACATTGAATAATAATTTTTGACTTAGACTTTAACTTTTGTCTGAGGCCTCATATCATAGTCCACTGCTGGATTAGGCCTCACTCAAAGATTTTCAAAACGACCGATCAAGAGCGGCCTGCATCCAGCGCTTTCCAGCGACCTTGGTCAGCTCCTTGTAGGTGGGTGCCCTACGCT
The DNA here is from genome assembly GCA_963555685.1 of Acrobasis consociella. Taxonomy (NCBI): domain Eukaryota; kingdom Metazoa; phylum Arthropoda; class Insecta; order Lepidoptera; family Pyralidae; genus Acrobasis; species Acrobasis consociella. The sequence continues at coordinate 36,890,231 of OY743104.1, read as the reverse complement.
TCGCTTGCCAGTACGTGGTCGCCATACGAGAACCTTTTCCCCATCGGCCATCGGTTCGTCGCGCTATGTGTCCCTCCTAAGCATGCTCTATATGAGGCCTCATATAGAGCATGCTTAGGAGTCACGCTTAGTGCAGCTGGTAGGGCACGATGGGCAGGAGACGTGAGTCATAGTCTGGTTGTTATGACCACATTGACCTTGTGTTGCAGTTGGGTTAATAACAACCCAATACTGGTGCCAGAATTCTCAAACTGCCCAAAGGCATCTGACATTGCTTGACGACTGCCGTACTATAACGTCAGCTGGGACCAACCGCTTTTACGCGCCTTCGAAGCATAAAAGAGCTCGAGAAATTTTTTGCCACTTGTGGTCAACCGTCCAATACGGCATTTTAATCAATTATTTTTATTATTCATATCAATAAGTAACATAATCTGAAACCGAAGCTAAAATTTTTTTTTTATCTGCTATAAATAATTAAAAGCTTTTTAAATCTGTTGGATGAAAGGGGAAACTGTCGACTAACAGAAAAAAGGTGCACGTACGGTGCTCTTGACGTCACTGCTTCCTTGTATAAGGTCTCGCGCGTACAAACTATCTCTAATGAGAAGTCTCCACCACGTGCCACCACCACCACACTCACACCACCTGAAATGTTGAATGCTGCTTTATAAATTAAACAATTTTCTTGTTGTTTTCATAAACATTTATTTTCAGTAGTATTTTTTATATTTAACCGACTTCCAAAAAGGAGAAGGTTATCAATTCATCATCTTTTTTATGTATTTTCAAAGATATTTCGTAGACGCCTGGACTGATTTGAAAAATCTTCGAAAACCACGCCCATTGTAAGTTTGGGGGTGAGGGCGGTTTTTAGTTTTGAAGACTTATATAAATATATTTATATAAAGACTTATATAATATGATTTTTGAAATATATTTTTTTTTATTTTAATTTGGTTTTTAATTTAGTTGTTAATTAAAGATTAAAATATTTAAATAATAAAACGAATCCCGAAACTGAAATTTTCGGTACGCATTTGTTCGCATGATTGCGTTTTGTTTGGTCGCTGCAGCATAATCTCATTTTTTTTTAATTAAATTACCTTATGTAACCCAAAAGTTTGTCTGGGAGACAACGCTTTTAGCGTTAAGTTCGCCTATTTTTCTGTACAATTTGTATTTAATGAACAATATAGTTAAATAAGAATCAGTTAATTGTCATCGTATTGTCATAAACTAATATATCTACAGATTGATCTGATACTAAGATCGGATATTATCATCATTATTTCAGCCGCGTAACGGCCACTGCTGGACATCTGACATTATACCTCATAAAACCTAACTTGCAGTTTAAGCTAGAAGTCTAGACAAAGTCGTATATAAGGGGGTAGGGGCGTGGCCTCCCCTACTTGCCCCCTGTCCTAAGCTTAGGGCACCGGAATACGGCGTTGTCTAGACGAAAACCAGACTGAAATTTCAAACTGTACTTTTCTTAAAAGTGTTTTTTGAAAAGATGACTTTAAATTGTTTAATAGTATCAAATACTTATCAACTTTGGAATTACTAAAATTGCTGATATTAAAGCAATAAAAATAATGAATAAGTTCCGTCAAATATCTCCCGGCTCCCTCATCAGAACAGCTCATTGATCCGACTTATAAAAGTTTGCGAAATTTCATCTCAATCGGTTGAGGATAACTGGCTGAAAATTGAGATGCAAAAGACTCAAACGAACATTTTCAAATACATACAAGTTTAGCTATATTGCAAGTTAAAATAGAAGTTTGAAAAAATGTCTTAAAACAGCCTATAAAAAGTTCACACGATCAGAAATAATCCTTTACGCAATAATCAATTTTGGGCGAAGTTACAAACTGGTGAAATTGGGTCAGCCTACTTTGATAACGCTATTTAGGTCCGCACTCTGTGTACATATATTATCGCATTGCGTAACGTGCCGTATGTATATTGTATATGTGCCACATACTATCACAGTGACGTAAGACTGGGTTAATCAAACAGATAAGGTTTGATTTCATTTCCAACATCGCGTCGAAGGTGCTTGGGAATTATTGAAATTTGCGGTTTGTATCATAATATTTATCTTATTTAAGGTTTGGTGAGGGTCAATCCACATATCTTTTATATTTTAGGTCAACACTATAGTGTCAGATTGTCCATAAGTGTAAGGCAGTCATCAAGCTATGTCAGATGCCTAAGACTGCCTCAAAAATCGCATATTAGAGTGGCCACTTACACACACGAAAAACAAACAAACGATGTGTTATTTCCTTATTTACTTTAAGATATTTGTTTATCAAAAACCACGTTTATGTAGTTTTTTGTCTGTAGGAAATTTATATGGTTATATGATAGTACGAAAATTTGCTAATAAGTCTTCTTCTGCCTTACCTTTTTCCATTTTACTTGGGGTCGGCGCAGTATGTCTTGTCCCTCCATATTCCCCTATTCCCCGTCATTCCTTCGTCCACCCCAACTATACTCATATCATGCTTAACGCACTCCATCCATCTTTTCTTTGGTCTTCCTCTTCCTTTACGTCCATTTACCTTCATATTTAGTGTCTGTTGCGTTACAAGTTCTCTGAAACTGGCACTCGGTTTTGGTTCTGCTAATTTTAAGGCCCCTAGTGTCCGGGGCGTGCCGCCACATATCTAACTTACTCTGCAACACCGTACCCTCCTCCTCTATCAGTACAATGTCGTCTGCAAAAAGCATACACCAGAGTGCCTCTTCCTGTAGGTCCGACGTCAGAGCATCTATTACTAGAAGGAAGAGGTAAGGGCTTAACGCTGAACCCTGATGCAAGCCAACTGTTACTCCAAAGCCATCTGTTATTCCGGCGACTGATTTTATTTTCGTGACAGGATTGCTGTACATAGCGTGGACCGCATTTATATATTTAGCAGGAACTCCCTTCTTTTTTATTGCCCACCACAAAACTTTTCGCGGCACCCTATCATAAGCTTTTTCAAGGAAATTTTGCTAATAAGTATTTGAAAAAAATACTCTTACAAGCGTTTATTGTTAGTCGTAAGTCAATCAAGACGAATGAAACTAGGGAGTTCCTATGTAAGCCTCTTAAAGGCATAGAGCTGATCTGAGGATCAGCTCTATGCCTTTTGGAGCTTGCGTGGGGATACAGACCCAACACGTAGAGGTCCTTTGGAGAAGTTGATGTTATGTAGCGCTTCCGCCAAAACCCATTCCATTTTTCATAGGTATATCCTACGAAAAGTGTACTCCTGAATAGGTTTCGGCAGGAGAAAGATCTATTGCAAGAAAAAGGTAACAGTCTATGGATTATGGCATGAGATTGGAATGGACTTATACTGGGATATTGCAATAGAAATGGCAATATTATTATTATTATAGTTCACTATTTAGATATTGACTGCGAAGGAAAACAAATTGACATTGTATTTTCTATGACATTATCATATATGATTCTGTCTGCGGTTAGCCACAACCATTATTTATGGAAATGCTGCTTACCACAAGGATATTATTGGATATATAACAATCAAAAATCACAAAGAAAAATTTATTTGTAAATCTACATACGTAAAACCCTATTTGGTTTATTCCAGTCACTTCTCCTGTAAGTGTGTAAAGGGGATACTTGAATTTTATTTGAAATAAATTATTTGAAAGAAAACAGTCCGAAAAATTCAAGTTTCCTCTATATGGTTTATTCCAGTCACTTCGTAAAAGTAGTGTTAAGCTAACACCAGTCTTACGTTTTAAGAAATGCCTAAAGGTATCTGACATACCAAAACCATACAAAAACAAAAACTTATAAAGAATAAAATAAATATTTAAGAGCTAGACTTACCCAATGCCAATGAAACCTGTCTGATTTAAACCCCATAAAAAGTAGAATGAAGTTAGTTTATTTGCTAAAAAAACGATTGCTTTAAATATTAATTAAGTATATATTTATAATACTTAAATATGAAATCACGTGTTAATTACCAAATAAATACATGTCAATGCCTAATATACTTATGCATAAAACTGTCGAAGTAAACAATAAAGAAAAGTATGATTTACTACGGGCACTGCTAGAAATTATATATTAATAATAACATATTATATTTATATATTTCATGTTGTGGTGACAACTACATGTCATCATCGTTATAATGAAGGAACTCGTAAATTAAGAAGTTTCTTGCAAGAACAATAACTCTTTTTATATCTGGGGGCACGGGAGTGCCCCCGCCAAGACGAGCCAAGCGAAGCGCAAGAGCACTACCTACCTTTTCTCGAAACGTTTCGTCGTTTTTTTGAACTCTCATAAGTTTGGTTTGGATAATGCTTATTAGTTAATAATTTCAAGATATAATGACACTAGTACAATCATTAAACGTACAAAGTTTGAATATCGTAGCTATTATATACTTTAGATTTTATTTTGTCTAAAATCCCCCGATTTCGTTACTAATTCACTCACTGATCATCAAAATTCTTAAGGTACTTACTTCCTGAAGTCCGAAATTTGGTACGTAAGCTAATATTACTACAAAAAATTTAAAAAAACCTAACCTAACCTATCCCCTCGGTATAGGAGGTGGAAGTTTGTATGAGACTTGCACGACATTTGTACTAACTACATAATCATGCAGTAATAATTATTATTTTTAAACCCAAAAAAAGTCCATTATGCCACTTACAAAAATAAATGAAATCCCACCAAAAACATTTTCATGTAAAAATGTTGCCAAGACGAGTCTACATAGCTTACCCTGTGAAAAAGTGGTCAGATCTCATGTAGAGCCAAGATTGTTGATCTATGCGCCCTTACTATACCAGGCCTAACTTCACATACTCTAAATTTTAGTCAAAACGTGTGGCTTTGCCGTTTTATTTTACACATGATGAACGAATGCCTATGAAATCTTCGTAACGGTATCAAATGGCTAAGCATCACGTTTTTACTAAAATGTAGAGTATGTGAAGTTAGGCTAAGGGCGCATAGATCAACATTATTGGCTCTACATGAGATCTGACCACTTTTTCACAGGGTAAGCTATGTAGACTCGTCTTGGCAACATTTTTACATGAAAATGTTTTTGGTGGGATTATTTTTACATTAGCGCTCTCACAGTCGAGCTCAGTGTTGCCGTCTTAACTTTGTCGCTAAATATGGCGGAATGTCGAAGGGTCAGTTAGTAAGTTAAAAAAATATATACATCTTAGCTATCTTCTAAAATCTCAGTTTCATACATTGACCGATTTGAACCGACTTCCGAAATAGGAGGAAAATATCAATTCGATATTATGTTCACCAATTATTTAAAGACGCCTGGACAGATTTGGAAAATTATTTTTTGTTCAAAATGGCATAATTATGACGTGGCCTCATATAAATTTTACTAAAAATAAGTTGCATAGTTTGGGAGTGACGTCGTTTTTAAGTTCTAAAAATTATTTCTTTAAAATTTGCATAATCGAGTGCCTTTTTCACAGTTGTTTAGCGACATTCACTATAGTTAGATGGCAACACTGGACGAGCGACAGCGACAGTATATACGCGTGACCTGTCGGCGACGGTCGAGTGGCCCTTAGGTGCACTTTACATTACCGATTTTAGTATTACGGGACTTACCGCGATTAATCATTGTAATTAATTAATTTTATTAGTCATTGTGACCGTGAAACTCTATAATCATTTTACATCATTCATAATGTGGTGATAGTTATAATTTCATCATATATTATTTGGTATAAAGTGGGACTGGGCTGGGCATGTGTGCCGTATGCAGCCGGACAGATGGGCCCGAAAAGTCACCTTATGGGTACCAGAAGCACGCAGACGCAGGGGTAGACCACGAAAGAGATCTCTTTCGTGCATTTATGCTGCCATCCACACATGAAAGAGTCTACTCTTTAATGTGTGGATGGCAGCATAATGCTCAGAATAGGGACGTGTGGAAAGAACAGGGGGAGGCCTTTGCCCAGCAGTGGGACACTAGCACAGGGTAATAAAAAAAATTATTTGGAGGTTTCTAGCGAGTTTCCTTAGATATAACTCTTTTTATAATGTTCTATCTGACAGCTTTATTTGGTTTTTTATAATAATAAATTTTGAGTTTTTCCGGTCGGATCTCAAAAATCTGATACCCTAGTGTCCCCGTGAATCTCGAGGTGGTGGCTGAAAATCAGTGGTTTGTTGCCACAACCGCAACCCTTTAGTATCGCTGCGGCACATACGCACTACTTCGCATAGGTTTTTTCTTTGCTTTGTACCATTATGATTTATTTGCCCTGAATAAGTTAAGTGTGTTGTGTGTCTTTTTGATTCTAAGAAAACGATTATCTATCTATCTAGTGGATCCGTTTTATTATAATTATCTTTCATTACGGTCTGATGTGCCGTCCAGGGTATCAGAAATAATTATTGAATATTGCGTTCCGGTCGGATACCCAAACATATTTTTGGTACAGTTAGTATTCAAATACGAAGTTTTCTTTTTTTATTTTTACTTATTTACATAATTTTTTACATTATTGTACCATAATATATGTGATTACTGTAATAGATATCTAAAAAAGTTTATTTGTTCAGTATTTGATAATTTTTTCATCAACAACTTTTACCTTTCAGTGTACATACCCATGTTAAAAAGTTAATAATAATTACGCTTTAAGTAGGTACCAACAATTATGAAATGCGCAATTTCTATTATTATTGTTTATGTCGTAAACAGCAACTAACATTTTTACGTCGTCACATTTCTCATGATAAACAATCCGATTATAATCAGAGATATTTCGGTACTTCCCCTAAAGTATACAAATTATCGCTCCGTTTACTATGCACACAGTAAAATATATATGCTACCAGTGCTACTATAGTTTTCACATTGTTATCTCCAAAAATATTGAAAAATTCGAGCTAATCTTTGATTTAGGAGGTATTACCCGTGGTCCCACCGGCTAGACCCACTGGTGGGTCCACAGGTAATTTATTTTAAGCCTGATCGACGACCTCCGTGGCGTAGTGGTCACCATGCTGGTCCGCCACCCAGAGGTCCCGGGTTCGATCCCCGGTCAGGGCAAGTTGGATAATGGCCATTTTCAAATTGTCCTGGGTCTTGGATGTTTATCGATATATGTATTTGTTATAAAATATAGTATCGTTTAGTTAGTATCCCATAACACAAGTCTCGAACTTACTTTAGGGCTAGCTCAATCAGTGTTATTTGTCCCTTTTATAAATTTAGGAAAAAAAAAAAACCCCGTCCCCGTAGACCCACTGTACGCGCTCTTACAGATGAGCGACATATGCCCGCGACAAGGGTTGACTTTTTTACAAGGTACAAGTTTCTTGCCTGGCATAACATTTTATTAATTATTGCTTCAAATAAATTGTATGCGACAGGCGAGAAACTTGCACCGTGTAAATGCGACTTTATTCTTAGGAAATTACAATATAAATGCATACAATCATTATCACGGCGCCAGTATCTCTTGCCTATGTTTACGACTATGACTATGAGTACTATGACTATATCCTAGTTGTTACGCAACGACCTTGGCAATTACGTAACCTCACGTGTTCGACGCACGTGGGCGGCGCACGCGACCATTTCATTGTGATTTTATGTTTTGTTTTTCATACCTTGTGTGGCGTTTTGGCAGTTTATATATTGTTATAATATACATTTTAATGTATTGGCGCAGGTATGGCACTTCATAGAAGCGGAGTTTCATTTATGCTTACTACTACAAATGAAACTACACATCCGTGCACACGGCGATGTGTGTGTTTTCGCCCCTCAACACACTCGACAAGGCGAAAATGGAGGAGAGATGCGGGTCGAGGAACGGGGATGCATATTGCGCGGGAATATTTATTCTGTGGTATAGGTTTGTAAAACAGCTATCGACACTGTTGATACTATCGATAGGCCTATAGTTTGTCATTTTTAATTGAAACTTTCGACTGCAAAACAATTGATTATTCGGCAATATTAGTTACACTGCTATCTTAATGTCACTCGGCAACCATCGGTATCTATCGGAAATGTATGTAAAGGGCTCCCACAGACGAGCAACAGAACTCAAAAACTGCCGCACCAACGACGCCAACGTGTGATGTGAGACAGGTCGGCGACGTTGGCAGACGTTTGCCGACCATCGCCGACTTTCGCTCGTCTGTAAGAGGGCTTAGACGGACATATGTATTATACCTAGTGCTACCTGTGCTTGGAAATCCATTATTTACCTCCTCATGCAAAGAAACCCATACAAACGTGTTCGTAGAGGGGATTTCTCAATTATATTCCCGGCAATATTCACATGAACTTTGAACGCCGCATCAAAACATGAAATTATTGTGAACTCGTATCAGTATGTGTTAAGGAAATAACATAATGGTTACAAAGTCCTATGTTTCAGTCTGTGAGGCTCCCTGTAATAATCCTGATTGTTTGTGGTTAATGGAAAATACCTACAAGTATATACCCAATTTTATTTACCAGGCTAATCGAATACCATGTCTGTCGAGAGGGTGTTTAGCTATGTTTGATGGAAATCGCTTCAGCCGTTTAAAAGTTCATCATCATCAGGTCTTTTTGTCTTCACTGCAGGAACACGACCCTCCCTGTACTACCAGAGCCATGCTTGGCTACAGCAGCCAAAGGACTTGGCTTACACTCTCCTCGCCAGCCAGACGGGTTGGAGAGGTATGATTGATGGTTTTATAAGCTTTGTTTCCTAAGTCGCCTTTTACGACATCCACGGGAGGACTTGGAGTAGTAGGACCACTTCAAATCCTCCCGTTGATCTCATATAAGCCTACTCTGCCGAAAACTTAAGGGTTAACGCTTACAAGTTGGGGTTTTTTTATTTGCCTGCCAAATAAACATGTTTTGAACCAATTCCGCTAACCACGTGCATACCTAAACTATTACAAAACGAATGATATACAGCGATAAGATCTGAAACCGCTGCCAAATGTAACCCCTGAATAAAAGTGATCCACGGTTACGGGAAGCCGTGACTCATCACGTCAGTGGACTTGGCACTCAGTCTGTTTTCCTCAACACCTAAATTGTCTAGATTTAGTTAGAAGAATCAAGTTCAAGAATGAGTTAACAAGATTATTTTCTAGGCAAATTAAAAAATGAGCGAGATTTGAATCATGGTAATAGGCGATGCGGCTAGCAACCCATCCCTATTTTGATTCTTTTTCCATCTTAACGCCCACCACCACGCTAAGCATGGCCTTTGGGCCTAACGGCCCTGGGCTCTGTCTACCCCGTCAGGGATATAGACGTGAAAATATCTGTATCTGTAAATTAAAAAAGAAATTCGGCTTTCAAGCGTTTACCACTAATAACTTTTGAACGGCTAATCCGATTTCCAACCAACATAGTTAAGAACCATCTAGACAGACATGGCTTTCGATTGAAAAAATCGCATTGACATTAATTCATTTATTTATACACAGACACATCAAAATTACAACTTTTCGCCAGTGAAATTGCCTGCAAAGGAATTCTTGTAATTTGAGAGCTTGCTTCAGTCGGTGAAGTGGAGACTTTGTCCCCCATTCCTTTCTTCTCTCTGTCATCCTTCTAATGTTCTGGTTGGATCCAATTCCCAACTTTTCCTTAATTTACTGGAAAATCTTCATCCTCGATCGTCCTCTTTCACTGCCTTCTACTATTATTCTGAAGACATTCACATGTCTTATTAGATGTCTAATCTCCCCTCTTCTATTTTTCAATAGTTTTTGGCAAAGGCCCAATAACTCATTTATTTCTTTTTTCACTATAAACGAAATAGTTGTAAAAAAAAATACTGAATCAATATTTAATATTGAAATTTGATGGATTCAATACATAACATTTTGAAGTGATTATTATGATATGACAGCATTCGTCACCCTAACCTAAAAATAACGACGCATATAAAATCCACCGTTCTCACCTTATCTGATAAGGGGCGGTCTGTCGCAAGCCCTGCGCAATATGTTGACTTGCCCCACAAAACTTGATATGTGGTAACTGGTACATACCTATACAAATTGTCCTTACTGATACAATTGCCTTATATTCTGCAAGGTTTTTAAACATTTAAGTAGGAATTAATTCATCTATATTTGAGAGCTATGCTCTTGTCGGTGGATTTCTTCCATTTGTCTCTCTATTCCTCCAGTTATTTCACTTATCTGTACATCAAGACAGTTCCTTCTATCTTCATGTAGCTATGCCTCGATCTTCCTGGTCAACGTCCAAGACCCAGGACAAATATGAAAAAGTTTTCTTGATTTTTTTCACTGTTTTCTTGTAGATACGCATTTAAATGTTAGGAGCTATACGAGTATCTGTATGGTAAATACGTAAGTACCTACATGATGAAAAAATAAGTTGGTTAATTCATTGTCTAATTTTTAAATTAGGTTTATGTCTAAATTAAAAATCTGTGATAAAAAAATCTCCACGAGTGAGATTCGAACTCACGCCCCTCACGTTTACTGTATAAATCAATATACAGGGTCTAATTAAATATACTGAAACAATTTAAAGACTGAATTCAATGCAATAACTTTCTCCAAGGAACATACATAAATTAAAACATGAAAACTATTTTTTGGCCTGCCATACAAGCTGGTTGACCCATCAGCTGATGATTTTTATATTTCGATGTATGTTTCTTAGGGAAAGTTGTTCAGTATCATGGACTGAATTCGCCCTTAAAATATTTTAGTATATTTTGTTAGACGCTATAGAATTAGTTATATTCCATGTGCAGGAAAATTATTTGTTACTTATCATGAACAAAACAAATAACCTTCCCTTAAATGTAGACACACCATATTTTCTTGGACATTTGATTAAAAGCGGTACATTTATCTTTATTTAAACCGATTCCCAAAACTGTCGTGCACAATGCTCACAAATAACATTAATTAAATTTCCAAAAACTAATTTAAATGAAATCAAGTCCTAACACGCCGAAATTAAAAGAAACCACAATCTAATCTCAAACATCCTGGACAAACAAAGGAAATATTATGAAATTTTTATCGGTTATACCGATGTACACCGATATCGATATCGGTTTATCGGCTGCCGATTCATACTGATACGTTGAGGTCGAAAAATATGTTTATCTTGCAGGTGTCTTTAACCTGCCCGAATATTCGGCTTACGTAATTGTTTAAATATAAACACAAGAATTATCTTTGTTTGTTTTTGGTAATTTGTAATTCAACCAATTTTTTTTATGAAGTCTGGTTTATTTTATTCAAAGACAATAAATATTATATATTTTACACTGTGCGATCTTTGGTATCCATCAAAGATTTAGAATATACAAGTATCTGTATCCTTAGGTGATCGACAGACATGACGAATCATCATTTAAAAAGAAAAAAACCCGTAAAGCACAGCCCGAATATGGATGCAGCGCAGAGGTTGGAACTGGGAAAGCACTAAGCTAAGAAAAAATATATTTGACTGTTTCTCGACCCTTCTTGGTTTCAACCTAGATATTATAATCTTGATTAAATAAAAAAACGTGTTGAGATTTCTTTAAATTTTTTATTTAACTATATCACGTGACTACTTAGATTTTTATGGGAACCAAAAATATACCTTTATTGGGAAAAGTTTTTCAAAATGAGGACTGAATCACCCCTTAAAATAGTTTTAGGTACTTAATAAATGACATTTTTACGGGGAACGGGGCTAAACTTTAGTTAGGAATAAAGAAACGATAGGCTCAAAGGACTCGCATCCAGGACCGTAAAATAATTGTAAAAAGCTGAAAAAAACATATCAAATCACACTTTTTTTACGTCAATAAGTACGTAAACATTGTTTTTAACCGAAAACAGAATAATTTCGTGAAGGATTGTTATTTACCCATCTTCAATTCTAAATCTATCTGGGAAACATGTTTTTACTTTGGGACGCATCATATGTTTGTTTTTTGAGTTACTAACATACAAGGGCACTTAATTTATCAATATTTTTACTGACGTCACTATCCATACATGTGACGTCACGTACTTCTCTCAATTCAGCAGAGAAAGCCGGTGAGTCACGAAAGTAATTGTATAAGAAGACATTTTACGCGGAAACTCGCGAACAATCTAGTTTGATTCATCAAAAACTTCCGATTCTAGCATGAGTCATCACGCACGTTGGCGCCAAATTCCCGCCATTTTGTTTTTATTTGTTCTTCCAAACCAATGTCAATGACGCAGTTCATAATATTTAACAGCTTTATGTAATGTGTTTAAAACGTTTAGTTATTGCATAATTAATATTCTTTAGGTATCTATTTTAGTTGCGTCATATTCTTTAACATAAACAGGTTATTTTCACGGCTTAGAAATAAAAAAACCAGTGTGATTGTAAGAAATTAAGTTGGTTAGTCAGTAAGTACCTACATTTTTTTTGCAAGAAGGCATGATATGCGTAATCAAAAATTAAATTATGCTCTTAACAAAAAGATTGTATCTATTATTATAAGTATATAAATATAACACTGACTTCACTAAAATTGCATTTTTAAAACTTGGTGTATACTCAGGTCAAGATGGAAAAAGATCTTTTTCACATTGATCTGGGTCTTGGATGTTGATTATATTTATATTTGTATTCGTTATAAAAATAAAGTATCGTTGAATTAGTGTCCCATCACAAGTCTCGAGCTTACTTTGGGGCTAGCACAGTTCTTGCGACTTGTCTGTATATATATATGTATGCATATTTATATAACTAAACAATTAAATACTTATCGTTTTAATCAATCTGACGCAATAATATGTATTTAATTTAATCTACTTGCCTAGATAATAAGTACTTTTCACCTACCAATTTATTTACTTTCTCATTGTGAAATGGTTTTATAACAACCAAAATTAAAATAACATAGGTGTACCTATGTTATTTTAATTTTGGTTTTTATTTTAATTTGGGTTTAGTTCACTATAGGTTTGTTACCGCTTCTTCTGGACTAGCACTTTGGAAGCAAGTAACCATTTGACGTCAACAAGTGTGCAACAAAACAATAACGATTATTATGAGATATTATAAAATATATCTTATGATGAAAAAGATATATTAGAATTGAATTGAAAAAAAGGAAGTGGAGAGAATTGACATACAAAATCGACGGCTACTAACTATTTTTAACTACAATTTTGAATTTAGAAATACATAAATTACTTATGAGCTCACGGTTTAAAACAATAGTTTACTATAAGTAATATAAGTAAATTTACTTATTTGAAAATAGTGTATTCTCTAAGGGGTAAAATGAGAGGTAAATATTGGAATGAAACTCAGCTAAAATGGCTTAAACAGCGGGAAATGTAAGGATAGGCGATTTTAATGTTTATGTTTTCGGTTTATATTTTATATAAAAAACCATTTTGTTTTCGGTTACGAATTATGTTACTAAAAAACTGAATAAAATACCGAATTGTCAAAAATTTTACCACGCGGGCTTTAACTGGTATTTCTGATATGGCCGATCTGGTAATAATAAACTACCTATATTGTTGTTTTTGGTACGAAAATCCCAGAAATAATATTATTTCCACACAAATTCCATGAAAATGTCTGCCTTATCAAAACATAATATTTTTGCTATCGCACATACTAATGCAATACCTATGCACTTATGCAGACTAGACTTGCAACCATCAGCGAAACATTGAGAGCAAGTTTATATACCTATGTAATCTTAGTTATACATATATAAAAAAAGACGTGTGGCACTCGGGGATTGCCGCGGTAAAGCTATTGCAAACAATGAAGGACGGCAACGTCGCAAACGGACGACGGAGACGAAGCGGCAACCTACATTGTAGGCGGAGTGGGAAGCGTGAGGTTTTTTCGTTACGGAATTTCTGGATTCGGTCCCCGCGCTCAAGGCCCGCGATAGAAGCTATGCAATAGCTTAAAATTCATCCTGAATATTTTAAAATTTCAGCAATCTGTACAAACAGTGTAACAGAAAACCAGTTAGGCATCATTTTCCTTGTATTAAATATTGATAATGTAAATGATAACAATATAATAATATATATCCACATAATAACCACGTGTTCCAAGTCGCAATGTCACCCCTTTGACCTTGCGTAACAGGTTGTTTTTAAATTTGACTAAAATAAACAGGAAAAAAATATACTATGTATATCTTGCTGTTATTTCAGTAGGATATTTTTCTTTCGGGTAACTTTGCAAAAAACAACAACGTTAGCTAAGTATTTTATTTCGTGATTAAATGTTTTTACTTTAAAAGGCTTACTTATGGATTCCATGAAATAAACTTGGAAATGACATCTAATAATAGACGAAACTAGATAACATTAATGTCTTCGAGGAATTCTTCGGAAAGACAAAACAGCATCGCAAAAGAATAATAAAAATAACGTTTATTTTTCTTGACATCAGAATAACTAACTACGTAGGTTAGCTAAATTGTACCAAAGAGACGATGGGATAGTGAAAAGGGAGGAGATATAGAGGGATGAAATGTGTCTGAATATATTATGATGATAAAAAAAATATAGTACCAGAGCAGTTCGCATTAGACCAGAGCAGACAAACTGCAAGAGAGTCGCCTACGCTGGTACAGACATGTCTTGCGGAATACAGCAACTTACGTGTGGGACAAATGTTTAGCCATGCCGCCTCCACCGGGGCCCGGCAGGCGTGGTAGACCCAAGAAGTGCTGCTGGACGTCGACAAGGAAGATATACGTGCCAATCGTCTTACAACCAAGGATGCTCAAGACCGTGCGAAGTGGAGAGGAAAAAGCCGGAAAGCGAACCCCGGGCTTCGCTGCATTACAGCTGAGGATGCAACTGGGAATGTGCTGAGATGAGAGATAGCAGTAACGGATTGGTGGCTGAGACAAGGAAACGGGACGTCAGTAGGGAAACCAGCCCGTTGGTCAAATGATTGCTTATCAGGCTGAACAACTTTTGCTAAGGTGTCATTTTTATATTTTTTAAAGTTTAGTTGGACCAACAAGGTTCTGCATCATGTGCTCCATTTAAAAAAAATGTTGATTATATTTTATTATAATTTATACCCTTTATGTTGCCCAGGCTTAACAGCTATGTAACAAAAACTTCAATCGAATCCGTTCAGTATTTCCGGAGATAAGCGTGTACAAACAGACAGATATTTTTTAAATATTTACTCTATTACAGAAATATATTCAATGTACAGACACACTTTTAGACTGATGTCGAGCAATAGTAATACCGATCAAATGTTATAGGTCTGCAAGGCAACGGTTGGTCGCACAACTGTGGTTATAGATATGGACTTTGGAGTAGAAATGGTTATTCTCCGTCATTTATAATCACGATAATAGAATACGCAGTCATCGTCACATCACGTCACTATCACGTAGCGACTGATAAAGATGATTGTGTAATAAATTTACCAAACGTAGTCACACTTTGTACACGACGTAGCGTGAAGAATCGGTGGAAGATCAGAATGGTTCTCATATACCGGTATGGTGACCACCCCTTTCCTTTCTCACGGGCGTCGTAAGCAGCGACTAAGGGAGTTATAGCTAACCGAGAACTGGATCAACGTTATCTGTGCAAAGACTATATTTACAATTTATTTTTTGCGCGAGGTGCCGATGGCCGATGGGGCAGCAAAGATCTCGAACGGAGACCGCTTACTGGCAAGAGAAGCGTAGAACATCCACCCACAAGGTGCAGGCCGCTTTTAATCGGTCCTTTTGGAAATCTTTGGAAGAGGCCTATGTCCATCATTGGACGTTATGGAATGATGATGATGATGATGATGATGATGATGAATTTACTGCCAACTCGTCTGCCCAGTGTGGTAGGTAAAAATCTGCAGCTCCATTTTGTCACGGTAGGTCTTTAATTTTGTATGGAGCTGCAGATTTTTTTTGCGATTTCAGGTCAGGGATAGTATATAATAATAAATAAATAAATATATAGGGACAAATTACACTGATTGAGCTAGCCCCAAAGTAAGTTCGAGACTTGTGTTATGGGATACTAACTCAACGATACTATATTGTAACGATAGATTTAAGTTATTTTACGAATAAATAAATATTTTTTAACAAATACATATATAGATACACATCCAAGACCCAGGACAATTTGAAAAAGGCCGGGGATCGAACCCGGGACCTCTGGGTGGCGGACTAGCATGTTGACCACTACGCCACGGAGGTCGTAGTAAAAGTCGTTCACACTTTTACTCGCTTCTGGGTTGATACCTACCTACATCATCATCATTTCAGCCGCGTAACGTCCACTGCTGGACATAGGGCTCTCCCAAAGATTTCCAAAATGACCGATCTAGAGCGGCTTGCAAGCTTGTAGATACCCCCATTCTGTTTTAAATAAGTCTTGATCGGTCACTTTGGAAATCCTTGGGAAAGGCCTACGTCGAATAGTGACGTTATGCGACTGAAATGATGATGATGATGATCCTCATATGTTTTAAATTATATGAGAATAATCCATCATCAGATCTTTTTGTCTCCACTACAGAAGAACGACCCTCTCTGTATTACTAGAGCCATACTTGGCCAGAGCAGCTAGAGGATTTGGCCTACACTCTTTAAGCTAGCCAGACGCGTTGGAGAGGTCTCATCAATGTATATAAGCTTTGTTTAGCTTGTATTTCCTTAGCCGCCTTCTACGACATCCATGGGAGGACTTGGAGTGGCCCTAATCTACCCTGCCGAAAACCACTCGGCGATATTTTAAATAAATACTATCACGTCTTTATCCCTAATGGGGCAGACAGAGCATTTTGGGTCTTGCGGTTCTATGCAGAGCCCAGGGCCGCAAGACCCAAAAAGCCACTTTTAGCGTCATGGTGGGCGAGAAGATGGAAAAGCAATCAATACAGTGATGGGTTGCTAGCCGCATCGCCTGTTAACATGATTTGCATTTTTGCCCATTCCCTCGATCGGCTTTTACGATCTGCGTGGGAAGAGAAGCAGCTGGTACATTCTACGTTCTTTTTTTATTTCTCCCAGACCAGCATGGGAGATATTTTAAATGTATAACAATAATAGCAACAATATAAATTTCTTTGTACAGATAGATAACAAAATACCTACAGATAGACAAATAAAAACATACCGTATTCTGAGAAGCGCCTATCTGACCATACTCGCGAATTCCTCTTACGTAACCAATTACATAAATACGCCAAAGTACGCTTTGTTGTTAATGATATAAGGTTCAAAATGCTGTGCAGGAATTTTGTGGTGGGCTGTTGACAAAAACAGGCATTTCCGGCCTCACAATTTGTACTGCGGCCGAAGTGTTGCATCATAGGAGTCATGGGGACCTGTTTAAGATTCAATGACCAATTTTTAGTTTATTGAGAAATAACCTGCCAAGTGCGAGTCGGACTCGCTCACGATGGGTTCCGTATGAGTAAAAAAATCACGTTTGTCTCATGGCCCCTTAAATGTTTTATTTTATTTTTATTTTATTATTTATTTTTAAAGTAAATATACATTTCGAGCGTCTACCTTTGCCGTAATTAATATTGATAAAAAAAACGGCAAAAAATCAATCAATGGTATATGGGAGCCCCTTAAATATTTATTTATTCATTTTTAGGTTACCGAAATAAGTCATCTATGAAAATTTCAGCTGGCTTATTATCACGGTTCATGAGATAAACCTCGAAGGCAGACGGACGGACGGATAGCGGAGTCTAAGTAATAGGGTCCCGTTTATACCCCTTGGGTACGGAACCCTAAAAAAAATAGTAACAGATTAATAAAACTAAACTTAACTATAAAATAAACCAATAATATTCCAAACTATGCTAAATGTCATCTTGCCCATTCGGCATTGTAGTAAGAACGCTGGCTGCGTTCCCTCGCTGGATAGCAATGCTGATCTGTTAAGCGGAAAAGCAGCCAGCCCTCTTGTCACCTGCGGCGGCTTCCAGTCTCCTTGAAAAGTCCTCTCGCTCCAGAGCCCCATGGTCTAGATTCAATCATATTTTAGTGGACTAATTTATAAACCTTGACTTACGCCTGACCTATAAACAGCTGATGCTAATTGCTAATTATCTATAATCTAAACATCTAATATAGGAACAGAATGTCAGAGTTAATAATTAAATGTAGATAAACTAATAATTAATTTAAAGCAACAGTATAAAACGAAGAAAACCTACTAACTAAACAAGCACTCTCCCACTTATTACGCTTTTTCCGTGACAATACCCCCCCCCCCCCCTACCCCGCATTGTATACCCCGCCCCTATCACTAATTACTAATATAACATAACTAGCTGGTGCCCGCGACTTCGTCTGCGCAGGATTATCACACAATATCTTTATAAATTGTAGCCTATTCTTATGTATTATTCTGATGTATAAGCTATATTATTGTAAAGTTTCATTAAAATCCATTCAGTAGTTTTTACGTGAAAGAGTAACAAACATCCATCCATCCCTACTTATTAACTTTCGCGTTTATAGTAGGATAGGATAATAACATGTGGAAGGCCCCAAAAACATAAAACCTAGAGACAATGGGACCTGCAAATACCCTTCTAATCTAAATAAAACATAGTTGCTAAATGTGTTCAACAACGGAAAAGTTATGAACAAAAATACACCATTTTTGAGTCGTTTATTAATAGTTCGCGTTATTGATTTGCATACAAATTAGACTTCGTTTTGAGTTAGTATCTACGTCAATGCCCAATCGCTTACGTGGGTTCGTGTTTTTCACCTCACAGATTAGCTCTTTTTGTATGTTATTATTAGGTTGGTAATCCCAAAATTAAATGTTGTAATTTTT
Source organism: Acrobasis consociella (assembly GCA_963555685.1). Classification (NCBI taxonomy): domain Eukaryota; kingdom Metazoa; phylum Arthropoda; class Insecta; order Lepidoptera; family Pyralidae; genus Acrobasis; species Acrobasis consociella. Next base: position 36,871,384 of record OY743104.1, on the reverse strand, counting down.
TTTATTAATATTCGTAACATAGTGGTAATCTAAAAGCATATGAAAAGAACTGGCAAACTGTCGCTTCCGATAGAAGTTTGTGGAAAACTTCTTGAAAATTCAGTAAATATGGTAAGTGCTTTCGATTAGTTGTATTGTCTTCTCGTGTGTGTAAGTAGCCAACACTGGTGTCAGATCTTTCAAGCTGCGTCAAGGCATCTGAATTAGCTTGACGACTGCTATACAATGACGACAGTCGGGACCAACGGCTTATACTTGCCTTCCAAAGCATAGAAGAGCTCAAGAATATTTATGTCACTTGTGGTCACCCATCCAAGTGTGGACTACGCCCGGTGTCGCTTAACTTGCGAAAGCGCTAGCAATGCACACTCCCACTGGGCCACCGAGCTCCTCATAAGTTGCATTGCAAATGTTATTGCGTACTGGCAAGAGAAAAGATACACCACCTACAAGGTGTTCAGATGACCTGACCTGGGTCGCTTGAAAGCGCTGGATGCAGGCCGCTCTTGATCGGTCATTTGGGAAATCTTTGGGAGAGGCCTATGTCCAGCAGTGGACGTTATGCGGCTGTAATGGTGATGATGAAATGTTATTTAATATTAATCGGTTAAGTGCATTTCGGAAAAAGTGGGTTACCGCACTCCGAAGCAGTACATGAGGATGCAACCCGGGAACGCCGGTCCTGTGCTGCTCTCAAGTTCTCAACCAGATGCGACCCACGACTTCGCATGTCATCAGTCATCACATCACCCATATCAATGAATTCTTTGTTTATTTACACAGTATTGTAAACTGGTGCTATAAATAGCGCAATTCTGTCATCACGTTGTTTATGCTGTCTGTATCGCCGATTACACAGAACAGATAAAAAATACGAAAGTACCGCCCAATGCGCAGTTGTTATTGTTTTATCTTGTTTGTTAAATTGTCCTTCAATAAGTTAAATACGTAATACGGTATCACCACAGAAAGAATACAAGTACCTATTACATACAGATTACAGAACGGAATCTGCCTAAGGACCCGCGCTATATGCGTCCAACGGGGACGCATATTGTTCATCCCCGCACCTCTCCCCGTTGAAAAAGAAAATTAAAATAATAAAACCAACGATGATGTCAACATTTTCAACCACAATGTAGTTTCCTTTGATAACGTTTATTTTAATAATATAGAAGTTGTTATACCTACCTTAGTTTTAGTAAAATTTAAATACTTTCCTTATATTTCAGCCTCAGTTACAGATGTGATATGGGAATGACATCATTTTAACGAGTTACTATACCTACTTCCTGTTCAGTTGAAAAAATTATATAATAATGATAATCCAGTACAAAACAGATGGCCAGACCTATGCAAGGTTGCAGAAAGGCGCTGGATGCAGGCCGCTTACGATCGATCGTTCTGGAAATCCTCCTCCAAGGATTTCTTATGGCCTATGCCCAGCATTGGACATCCTGTGCCTGATATGATGATGAGTACAAAACTGCCACGTAGGTATCCACCTTACTTTGTCCTTATCAATTTAGTTAGGAAAAATGACGAAGAAACTATTTCAATGTTTTTTCTACTCCTGTACTTTAACCAGTCTATTTATGATGTTTCTGTATTGATAATTTATGATTTCGTGAAAGTCTATACAGTCTTTTCCCCATAACAGCACATGTGCTGTAATTTCGAGAAAAAGATGCGCCTAGAACTGTTTTTTTTTAAATAATCACTGGGAAGATGTCAATAAAAAAATAAAGTTTACCATAGACTATCTACCAAACATATGTCAAACATTTTCTTCTTTTTTATGGTGTCGTGAATGGTTATGTATGTTTGGTTGGTATTTTATAACTACGTTTTGCCCAGCAGTGGGTTGACGTAGACTGAAAATGATGATGATCAGAGACAAATATGGTCACAGAAGATATAGCACTCGCTCATAATAAAAATCAACAAACTAATAGTGGAATTCGTAAACAAAACAATAATAGATTAATTTGTATATCGCCTTTGTCTATTCACCGTCGACCGGTCGACAAACAGTATTGTATCATTGTTGCGCTAGGGGTGTCACAAAGAATCCGTGACTAAATGTTTACTTTTTTGACTTGCACCTGTTTCTTGTGATAATGTAAACTCTAGCTGTAGCTCGCGTCGTTACCTATCACGTATAGATTCAATTGTATTACATGTGTTGTACACGTCTTATTGACAACTCCATGGAAAACTCGGTTCCGTAGTAAACAAGGAACCCTTATAGTTCCGCCATGTCTATCTGTCTGACTGTAGGGTGTCGTTGAATAGGTCTTTTAAAAATATTTTAAGCTTGGAAACACCATTTTTCGATTTAGGGATCCGTTTCTGAAATATTTGGTTTTATGGTGCAGTTTTAGACTTGCCCCCCTCTATCTGCTACGGTTATATATGTGGACACGTGAAAAAATTCACAGCTGTAGTTTATATAACGAAGTTTAAAGGAAAATTATCGGAGCTAAGTAGGGCTTATAAATTAAAAAGTTATAGGCGACCAACTTATAAAATGTACTTGGAAAAGGAAAACTTCACACAAATGAAACAGAAAATTACGGAACTACGGAACCCTACACTGTGCGTAGCACGACATGCACTTGGCAAATTATTTTCATGTTATACTAACATACATACGAACATTGCAAGTTATCACCTTAACTGCCAGCATTCCAGACATAACCGATTTTTGTTTGTCGATCAAGATGGCTCACATGGCATTTAAAATTGAAACGCTTTAAGCACTTTTTTGAAAAGCTTGTATATTGAAGCCTTTGTCAGCCCTGCGAAGGCGTAGACACATCGCAACACTATTTCGCTATCATTGTTTGGCATAGTTCATCTATTGCGCTATTGTATAAGATAGGTCATGCGTTATACCTACGAGTGTTTACTAGACCTAATATTAGGCAGATATTAGGGCCCGAGGTCTCTAATGTTGAATGTAAAGTCATTTTATTCATTAGCTTTACGATTGAATTGTACGTTGGGTATTCCCAAAAACATAGATAGGTCTAGGATGTGGGTATTCCTAACCATCTTCATTTATACGGACATATTTTTATGGATTAAAAAGAATATTTAAAAAATATCCAGCAATGCAATTTAAAATATTTTTTAATCGTTAACAAGCTATAGTAGCTCCCCCCGATCTGTGAACTTGCGAACCCCATATCTCGGCAACCCCTTAACCGATTTCATAAAGGTGTATACAAAAATTCAGTTTGTACCCCTAATTTGAAAGGTAAAACCATGAGATGACTGAACTTATGTGCGAAGTCGCAAATTGGGGTATACCTATACCTTTAAAAAAAATCGAACAAAAACAATATTATATTGTAATAAAGGTATTAACGATTAAGATACAAGTCATTATGTCACCACAGAGGATCGCCTTCAAATATATAAATGTTCATTACATAACATATCCATTTAAAGAACCAGTTCTTTATATTTATGTATGTATATGTAAAGAAGACCTCTTTAAAGTAGTTTTTTGTTTTTGATCTCTTTGTCTATGCTCTGAATAACAAACATCAATTCATTGTTTTACGGATTTTATTTGAAGAGAAAATCTACATTCATAAAGAATAACTTTATCTGAAGTTTGATGTTTTCAGGTACTTATTTTGTCATCTTTTGTTTGCCCATAAATATCATGTTTATATTTTGAATAAATAATTTTGGAGTTTTCACAGAAACACATTTTACAAATACAAAAGGACTTTATTATACTTAATAGATATGAAAATAAAATATCATTTGTATAAGTTCGATACCTACAATATATAATTATAGCTATAGTACCTGGGCAACCGAGCTTCGCTCGGTTACATCTCAAACATTAACTACATTTTTTACAAAAAATTATATATAAACTTGAACATAAAAAAACAAAAGTTAGTCACCAAATGGTATTCGAACCCGTAACACTCTTTCTAGCGGTTCGCATCCTAAACTGCTGAGCCAAAACGGATAGCGGCCGACGCGACGAAATTAGCAACCATATTCTGCGTGGAAAGAAAAACACATGAAAACTCGAAAACAAGCGTTTTCACAAACATAAAACCCCCATATACCAATTTTCTGCGAAATCGTTAGAGCCGTTTTCGAGATCACAGAAATATATAAATATACGAGAATTGCTCGTTTAAAGGTATATGATATATTTAAAGTTTGTCAATCTGTAACGACGTCATGTTATTGTCGAAATAAAGTGATGTCATCATTAAGTGGGTTTGTCCTGATTTTGCATAACTAATTATTATTAAAACAATCAACTTAAAAACCAAACCTTTTTACAATAAACCATTTATTTTTAGGAACAAGTTTATTAAGTGACTTTAAAAAGGAGGAGGTTCTTGATTCGAATGAATATTTTATACATTTTTATCTATATTCCCAGATTACTTGAACACGGCTGGATCAATTTGAAAAATTCTTTTTTTTTTTTGGAAATCGCTTACTTGTCAGATTGTCTCATATATATATTTTTTAAATCGGTCATCTTGATGGTGTTTAGGTCGGTTTTTGATATGTTTCTCGTCGCTCAGCGACAATATTTTTCGAATTCTCTAGATTTTCATTGTACTCATTTCTAACGTGCTCGATAGGCGTGAGAGGTACGAAATCTGTGTAATTTTTACTGCTCTGTATACTAGAATCTATGGTTTTCTGTGGAATAGTGCTCACAAAAATATCTCCAAGTAACACCATATTCGTAGACTAGTTCAATGACGTTGCCTGTCACGTGCGTCAACTCCTCGTTAGAGAGCCTCACATGCTGCCTGATATAGATTTTAATTAGCATCTCGAATTTTGGATAATTTTATCTCGGTCTTAGGATTTTACGTACGTATACGTTATTTCCTCAATGCTCACGTCATTCTTCCATTCTGATTTTTATTTGTTAATTTTTATTGTCCCAAGGTAAAAAAAAATGCTAACAAATTAATGCCAACAGCATTTTCTCCCGTTCAAGATACGTATATACGTATATTAACTTAGCACGGACCTTTTTTTGGGTCTAATGTATCGAATAGTCTGTATGCAAAGGATGTAACTCCTATTCGAAAAGTTAGACCTATTTAAAAAAGCTAAGTTCCGTTTTTACACATAAATCATGTGTTTGAAGCGCGACAGTTTAAAAAATATCCTTCCATTCCGGTTAAGGAAATGGAGGCTTCTTCACGTACGTTTACAGGCTCATTTTCACTGGTCGTTCTGGCCCGCATTCGGGGTGCGGGAGATTTCTGAAACGCATGCCATAGGGGACGCATGAGGGTAACCGTTTTCACTAGTTGATATAGCTCGAATTCGGGGTGCGAGAGATTTCCGTAACGCATGTAGGGGCCCGGTTTCACTAGTCGATAGAGTAATGTACGTACAGTCGATATACAGCATGTGGGGTATTGCCGCAGTCAGCATAACGACCACTGTATCGACCTATCGACTAATGGCTTTCATTGGTCGTTAGGCCGCGTTAGCCGCGTAGGCGAGGAGTCCCCGCTTGCTGTATATCGACTGAGTTATCGACCAATGGAAATGAGCCATACCGACATAACAAGAATAAAAGGTAAACGAAAAATCTTAGAATGTACCAGCTGCTTCTCTTCCCGCGCAGGTCGTAAATGCTAATCAAGCCGTCAATACTTGACATTCCTGATATATATTATTCAGAAAGAAAGAAAAGATGCCATACGGTGGAATAATTAATAAATTATTTATTTTTAGGTAAGTATTTATTTAAGTTGTAAATAGTATTTTTATTAAAATTCGTTAAGGTCTAGTTTTTAGTTTTATATAATATGTATATGGATTTATTGGTTGTACTGTATATATTTATGTTATTAAATAAATTTATTTTGTACTGCTCATAAATTAATACATAATAACAAATCACACAGACTGAGCTTGCCCCGAACTTACCCGAAGTAAATTTAAACTTTTATTTAAAACGAACACTATATATAAACGTACTTAACCATACCATATTTGATAAAAAAATGCATATAAAGATAAACACCCCAGACATCTAAAAATGACATAATAATAAAAGTTTCCACTACAAACATATTATTCGACCCTAAGTACATTTTTTATTCATATAAGCCAAATCTTTTATTTATCGTGTAATATCCGCAGTAAGTTGTATAACAAGTGGTAAATCGACATATATATCTATATATCTACATCGCATTGAAGGTTACTCACATAGACTGAGGAATGCGAGAAAGCGATAAAAAAATATATTATGTCTATTTTTCACTGATTCTACGTGTTTAAAACAGGATGACACATTTTCGATAAAGATTTCACAATAATAAACACTGACCGATCAGATTTCTTTCATCATCAGGTCTTTTTGTCTCCACTGCAGGAGCACGACCCTCTCTGTATTACCAGCCATACTTGGCCCGAGCAGCTAGAGGACTTGGCCTACACTCTCCTCGCTGGCCAGGCGGGTTGGAGTAAGCTTTGTTTAGCTTGTATTTCCTAAGTCGCCTTCTACGACATCCACGGAAGAACTGGGAGTGGCCCTATTCTACTCTGCCCGAAACCACACGGCATAAATTACATAATAATTATTTATTATCTTGTGCAGTACCAAATTATAGTAGGTATTATGCCCAGTTCCCATGCTGGTCTGGGAGAAATAAAAAATACTTAGAATGTGCCAGCTGCTTCTCTTCCCACGCAGATCGTAAAAGCCGATCGAGGGAATGGGCAAAAATGCAAATCATGTTAACAGGCGATGCGGCTAGCAACCCATCACTGTATTGATTGCTTTTCCATCTTCTCGCCCACCATGACGCTAAAAGTGGCTTTTGGGTCTTGCGGCCCTGGGCTCTGCATAGAACCGCAAGACCCAAAATGCTCTGTCTGCCCCATTAGGGATAAAGACGTGATAGTATGTATGTATGTATTATGCCCAGTCCGTGATACTGATGCCTGAATAACTCGAAAAAACGAATTCTTATTGTATTGTTTGTTACTTATTTATACTTATTTGCAGGAAGGCGCTGGATGCAGGCATCTGATCGGTCGTTTTAGAAATCCTTGGGGGAGGCCTATGTCCAGCCGTGGACTTCCTGTGGCTGATATGCTGATGACGGTGTTGTTTCTTTTAGTACCACAATGCAGAAAGTAGGATGTACTAGTTTTGCAGCGCATTGGCACAGAATTCTTTCTGTATTTAATATATGTGTCTTATCTCCAATCAGTATACACAAAGTGGGACCCGTAATAATCGAACTACGGGCTGCACTAGATCACTTTAGCATAATGAAATTAATATAACATACAAAAAATAAAAAAATTGCATTTTCATACTAAAGTGTGCAGCCGCCCGGCAATTCGTATGGAAATGTCGTTTTTTTGTTTTTTTAATTGTTATTTGATTTTCATCATGCTAAAGTGATCTAGTATAAACCGTAATTCGATTTATTACAGATATGCCCCTTCCACGTTGTATTTTATATATTTTTCGTATCTCATATCTGCCCTAAATAACACATTATTATAAGTGCATAAACATATTTGTCATACTTTACTGTTTACATTGCATAACTATGATTATCGTAAATGACTAACACAGTAAAGTTCCGTGGTCCTACCCAACATATGAAATATACCGAGTATAATTCCTACTACTCTTTTAATCGTTTTCAAAGGATGATGCATTAGAATCGTCATTACAAGGAAACTTGGGAAACCCAGCACACCTACTAAAGTTATATTGATGACGTTACATCATTAGTTGTGTAGTAAAGCTAGTAGTACCTCTACATTGACGTCACCACAAACCAATTGGTCAATTTCGTTGAATATCATCATTAGTAACGTTCAAAAACCCATTGCTTTGGCATATTTTACGACCTTTGTGGCCGAGTGGTTGTCATGCCAGGCTGTCACGTTGGAGTTCGCGGGCTCAATCTCCGGTCAGGTCAAGGTGGCCACATTTTTTTTTTTCAAATTCGGTTGTTTAGTTTGCAGTCGAAGTCGGTTGTTAATTTTTTTAAATCATTAGATCTATTAAAAATGATCATAATGTTGATCCTGTTTTAAATAAAATATAAGAGTATAAAATGTCACAAAACCATTTCCAGATCATATCATCCATGATTTATTCGAGAAGAAAATAGCAATGTTTGACTGCAGACTAACATGACGTTAAGCTTTGGTATTTCGTACAAAACCTATAGAATTTTTTTATTTTGTCAAGAAATTATTTAAATTTTTACACAAAAAACAAACGCCTTATTTCCTCTAGGAGTATCTTCTTCCATATCTCCAAAGTCCTTTATCATACCTTCACCAAATCAATATGGGACCAACTAGGTACTAAAAGCTTTTTAATAAAAAAAGAGTCATCAAAATCTGTTGACAAGTGGCAAAGATAACGCGTAACATACATACGAAAAAAAACAAACAGTCGAATCGATAACCTCCCCTATTTTTAAGCCGGTTCAAAAAAAAATTAGTACTAAAAAACTAGCAGATTCCCTCTATCCGACGCTATAAGCTACACCCAGCCTTACATATGTATATAATACATAATGCAACACAGTTGATATATTATGAAAATTTATGAAAACCGCGCGACCTTGGCTTTGTGACTTTGCGACATTTTTTCCAACACGTGATCTTGTTTACTTTTAACTTCCTACTTACTTTGCGAGGTAGACAGAAACTTAAGTTTCTGTCTTGTGTTGGTTCAAGTTCTGGCCATGACACTGAACCATGGTACTTTGTATACTACAACAGTACACAGTACAGTCCGTTTGACGACCTCCGTGGCGTAGTGGTTCCCATGCTAGTCCGCCACCCAGAGGTTCCTGGTTCGAACCCCGGTCAGGGCAAGTTGGAAAATAGAGGTATTAGCCTTTTTTAATTTGTTCTGGGTCTTGGATGTTTATCTATACAATATGTAACAAAAACCCTGTCCGATCCGTGAAGGTATTGTTGGGTAGCTTGTGTATGTTCATACATTTTGGAACAGTAGGTTTTCAATTTTGTATGGAGCTGCCGATTTTTTTTGTGATTTCAGGCATAGGAGAAACCGATAAATGGAACACACACCAGCTACCCAACATTACCTTCACGAATCGGACAGGGTTTTTGTTACATATTGTATATGTATTTGTTATATAATATAGTATCGTTGAGTTAGCATCCCATAACGCAAGTCTCGAACTTAATTTGGAGCTAGCTCAATCAGTGTTATTTGTCCCTATATATTTATTTACAGTTATTATCTTTCTTCTCCCTTGCCTATAACTTTGCACCTCACGTGTTTTCGTCAAACATCTCCAAGTACCTCGGTTGCCTGGAAGAGATTGCAGTTGCGATAAGGCCGCCTTTTGACGTCTGTTTTATATATGTATCGTATTACTCTGTAACTTTATGTTTTGTTCAATAAAGATTTTAACTAACTAAATAATAATATCAGCTATCGCTACTTTTCTACGGCTAGAGCACTAATTACATAGAGTAGTGGGTTTTACCGACTGAGCCAGAAGGAAGGGTTGTGTTTTTTGAATTTTGGCACCAAATTATAGGCTTTCAATTTTTTTTACTAACCTTGAGTTTATCAATATAAAATTATTACAAAAATATAACTTACTCTATTAGTATATGTTTAAATGTAATTTGGAATGAGAAATGCTAAAAAACATATAACCTCGCTAATCAGATCGTGTTTCCGGTTGCATACTAGAAATACTGCTGTTGTATCAAACAGTTAGATCTTTTTTTACTAATTTCTTATACCGCCTTAAACTATGTACTTAATATTTTTTGTATTTTTGAAGTGAAAGGTTGCCTGGTAGAAAAGGCTTTGGACCTTAAGTTTACCCGTTACATTTTTACAATAAAGTTTCAAAAATAAAATAAATTAAAAAAAAAAACCACAACAAATAAAGTACCTACATAGGATCGAATTAACTTACTCCTTACTTCGTAGACATGCCCTCTACGAAGAAACGCATCGTAGCGGGTGCGTCTACGAACACGTGCTACGCCGTAGGTGAGTAGGAGTAGCAATGTGAGGTTGTTTGTACATTTTTTTCATTTGATTGATATCACGCTACAATGCGAACTATGTTTAGTACTTTTTCGCATTTTTTTATTAGTGGTATGTATAGGTATAATCCCATTGGAGTTAAAAACCCGATAGAGGAAATGGGTGAAAATGTAAATTATTCTAAAGGCGATGGGACTAGCAACCCATCTCTATTTTGATTATTTTTCTACCTTCTCGCCTACTTTAACACTAAAAATGGCCTTTGAGTCTAGGCCGTGGGCGAGAGATTAGGAAAGAGAATCAAAAACATAATTCGCATTTGCAGCCACTGGCTCGATCGGCATTTACGATCTGCGCGGAAAGAGAAGCAGCTGGTATATTCTACGTTTTTTTTTTCTTCTGGATCAGCATAGAAGTTATACATATGAAGTCAAAAATAAATTAACAAAATATTAGAATAGATTTGACTGTGAAAAAACTATTAGGTACATACGTATGCAGTAGTACCACAGAGCAAGAAAATACACTGCATTTACAGAAATGAAATTAAAAAATCACATCTTATAAAAAAAATACACTTCTAAAATTTATATACGTGATTATACATTTTTTATTGAACAAGTCATTTTTTAAAATCTTCTCTTGGACTTTTTCGAAACTTCGTAATAATATTCATGTTGGTAATATTAGCAACACTATTTGACACTAAGAAACAATGACGTTACCGTTTTTAGATTTTATAATAATAATAATAAATAAATATATAGGGACAAACTACACTGATTGAGCTAGCCCTAAGGTAAGTTCGAGACTTGTGTTATAGGATACTAACTCAACGATACTATATTTTATAACAAATACATATATAGATAAACATCCAAGACCCAGGAAAAATTGAAAAAGGCCATTTTCCAACTTGCCCTGGCTGGGGATCGAACCCAGGACCTCCGGGTTGGCGGTCTAGCGTGTTGACCATTACGCCATGGAGGTCGTCAATTTTTTATTCTTATAATATAAATCTCAAAATAAAGTTACAATAAAGAAAAAATAATTTCAATTTATAGTCTAGGGCATATTTTTCACATTATTTAATTTTTCCTCTAACTTAGCTGATGTCACCTTTACCGCAAATTAATTTTTATTACATTAAAGCTATTGGAATAAGGAAGTGATTGTAATTTGGGAATTTTGTTTTGGAAACCTGTGCTTGAATCAAAATATATTTATTTAGATATTCGCTGATCGAGATTTTATGAAAAAGTTTTTTTTTTGTAGCTCGATTTTTCTTTTCGGCAAGTTGATAAAAATAATGAGCAAAAAGTTTTTGACCATTCTCAAGATCCTTTATAATGTCTTAGTGTCATGAAGTACATTGAACCATATGCAAAACAAGTTAGTAGTATTCGTTTAACTGTATGTTAATAAACAAATCAAATAGATATAAGCAGTACAATAGGATCTTGCCTCAACAGATTCTATTGTAATGAAGATAAGTAAAAAGGTTATTTGGTAATATAATAACATTAATTTTTGACATCATTGATAAAATTAAAACGGTATAAAATATGTAATCCTTAATCAAAGTACCTACTCTAGATACAATTACACGCATTTTGATAGTATAAGTACATAATATCACGTCCTTATACGGGGCAGACAGAGCCTTGGGCCATATTGAAACGTAATAGCCACACTTAGAAAACGGTCATATCACGTCTCTATTTTGATTCCCTTTTTTCCTAAGTACAGGAAAAAAAGAGAATCAAAATATGGACGTGATAGCTAGTCTGCATCGCATAATGACATGACTTAAATTTTCGCTTATTCCCTCGATCGGATTTACGATAGAATCAGCTGGCACATTTTATAGATTTTTTCTTCTTTCGGACCAGCAGCAGACGAAAAAGTACTAATAAAACGCATTTTCCTAAAATATTTTTTTAAATGCGCATCCAAAAACAAGAGTTACATTAATTACGCCACAATTGGTCAAACGCTGAAATTATCTATCAGAGATTTCGTAGAAACAAAACGCGACAAACACATGACTCAATACAGAATTAGCTAAAAAAATCGGACACTACATTGACTCAATACCGACACCGTACTGATTACACAGACTTGAAGCCAGTTACGTAAATATACGCACACACCTACAAAACACCCACCCAGCAGCAAGTCACGCACACCTGCAAACAACTACCGCAGTGTGAGTGATGCAGACCGCAGGCAGTTCGACCCCTCTACAAAATTCAGTCGCACTCAAGACTTCGCTCTGATCAGACGTGCTCAAGTCTCAAGAGATTTAAGCATTGGATATTTCGTCATAACAACATTGTGTTTGTGAATTTCAGAACGTGAGGTGGGAGTGATACGTTTTGAATTTTTTTAAAGAACTGTGACTGTACCAGACTCTTGTCAATCGCTGTTTTAAGTGAATTATGACATTGTACCCCCTATTACGATAATTCCGGAAAAGGAGTACGAGAACACCGCAAATATTTTCGTAAGTATTTTTTATGCCAATTTTGAATTTAATGTTCTGCTTTACATGTTAGTTATAAGTACATTTTATTTTTTAGGAAAATAATCTGCAAAATGAAAAGGCATTTTTTTTCGAAACAAAATACTTTTTGAAAAAAAGTGCCTGACCTTTTACTTTTTTGCGAATGCGAAAAGTTTTCCTTTTATCCATTAATCCTGCGAAATGAAAAGGCATTTTTTTTCGAAAAAAATACTTTTCGAAAAAAAGTGCCTGCCCTTGTTTTTTACTTTTTTGCAAATATTTTCGTATGTATTTTTAATGCCAATTTTGCATTTAATGTTCTGCTTTAAATGTTTGTTGTTTATTTTATTTTTTACGAAAATAATCCTGCAAAATGAAAACCTCCCTTACTTACCTACCCTTATTTTTTACTTTTATTGCAATTAATGTTAATTCTACTAACAAAATCAAAACACAATGCAAACTAAACCATGAGAAAATTCAAATAACTAACAAAATTGAAAGTTTCCCCAAAAAATATGCGCATAATAAATCAAATGTTTTCAAATACTAAACAAATGCTTTGCGAATGCGAAATGTTTTCCTTTTATCTTTAAATCGGATATTCACAAAGAAATTGGCGGCTTACTTGAAAGTCAAATTGAACATTTCAAAGTCAAACATTTTCAAATATTTATGATAAAAAAAAATGATTTTCGCCAATTGAAAAATTGAAGAAGGTCTTTGTTCAGCAGTGGTGGTTATGCGACTGAAATGATGATGATGAATCGAAAATTTGCACAAAGAAATAAACGGAACATGAGCAGATTTTTCCGAGAAGTCAATGACTTCTAAGCTGTAGACTCATGCCGATCAGTGCCAAAAATTCACCTCGTATCTGCTCCGTCGCACATGCTCACGATAACGTAGCGTCGTATCTTTTCCTTGTTTACAATCTTTTGTTTGCATTTCTACTTCCTCTAAATCGTGTTTTCGGGCGTGTTTACTCCGAACGCACTGTTATTTCCCATTTCCATGACCACCTCCGATTTTCTTTGAATATTTTTCAAAGTTGTTTGAACTAAAAGCCGAATTCACCCAAAACTACTTAATCGATTTTGATAAAATTTCTATGGGAGTACCTCGCAAGTACACCCTTTGAAACAAAAAAAAATCGGTCCAGGCATCTGCGAATAAGTCATTTTTTATACTTATTTAAGAAAATCATACATATTTTCTAAAAATTAATTCTATGAGAAATTTTTATGGTAAATCAGCATTTTTTTTTATTCAATTGGTATCTGATAACTTGATAAGTTAACCTCGGAGATATGAAACAGTTATGTCACGGCGAGACAGACAGTCATTACTGATACAATATCATGGTGGCTTAGATTACACTGCAATAGAGGTTTAGTTATCTGTCACAAAAATAAAATCATTGTCTTTAATGGTGTAAACGTAGTATTAAGTTTAAGCAAGTCTAAAATTACTTTAGAGAATTTATCTTTTAAAATTTCCTAAATAAGCTCAATTCGACATTATTTTTTTGTTCAAAAAATCGACAACTAACTGGAACTGCAATTTAAAATACCATCTAATTTCAAACGCGTTATTAAAAAAGAAATGTTGAAAAAATAAGCATGCCAGTATTTTTTCAACATTTCATTTCAGAAGCAAAATTTTCGAGGAGAATCCTAAAATTTTGCTTCTGAAAAGAAATTGGCCTCTGAACTTAAGATTTATTTTTGTATATGTATCTGCAATCGTAAATACGAATTTCGAGCTGGTAATTAATGTATTGCAAGTATTGTAGCGTGGTGTCGTAAGCGGAGCGCCTGGCACGGCGGCTGTGTCGTAAGCCATTGTGCGCCGCTTACTCAATTGGTTCAAGGTTCCAATCCGGCGTGCATTCGCCCGCGGATGTAAGGAAACTATGCTTTTTGCTGCTCAATATTCTATTTCTTGATTGATCGCTTTGTATTTCACTGTTTCATTTTCCCACACGTAATTTCCAATTTCATCATCACTATTAAATATCACAGACACTTTTAGGTTTTCCTTTGTTAATTAGATTGTTTCAATTTAATACAGAATAACTTCTCTAATGTATATCGACATTTATAACTTTACGATGGCTCAATGAAATGATAACCATTCAATATAATTTTCCTGCAGTAATTTCCAATATTGAGTCACGACAGTCATTATTTTCATATTAAATCATATTTTTTTATCGCGCAATGTTTACTTTGTTTCCTACATGTGCTTTTGCATGACATTGGCAATGTTTTGTTTTAATGAGTAACGCTAGAGTCATCACTAGGAAGTACCTATATATAATTTCATCATAGTTACTGGCAACTTACCTAAGGAAATGTTTTTTTTTTATTATTAGCTATTCCCACTGCGCATTTTGTTAAACTTCTTGTCAAATGAGGAAAATAGCGTGAGGTTTTCTTCTTCTACGGCCAAATGATTTTTCAAATGTTATTCTTGTTGTCATTTTTTCAAATGTTCTTCCAAGTTTTCTAACCAGTCTTTAATGTCAGTTAGGAATTCATTTAAATCCGACGAAACTCTATTAGAGCACCCACCAGCCAGTTTCAAATTAAAACTTTTTAAACGACGGTTCCATTTTCAAATGCGAAACTGCATGGAACATTTTAGTACCACCTCGACTCATGGCTAGAGTAGACATGCATTGTATAGCGTTCATGTAAACACTCGGTATTGGATCGATCGTCTAAAGGTCATTTATACATGACGCAACGTTCCCGGGGTTGGTTGCGCAATACGCTGCAACACGCATAAACTAGATTTTAGAGCGGGCACGATATCTAAGAGATAATACGAGTACATAGCCGTTACCTACCTTCTTTTGCACTAAAATGACATAAACAAGGTCTATGACACATAATTATTTTAATAAGCATAAAGATACCAACTATTGTTATTGCATCAGGCGATATTGGAAGAAAATAATGCGTAAAATCCACTGTGGTATGTGGCGTATCAGATATTGTTATTTCTAATTCTTATAAAAGCATTAAGTACGAAGTAACAATAAAAAATCGGCCAAGTGCGAGTTGGACTCGCGCACGAACGGTTCCGTACTTAAATATTTGTTTTTAAAGCGGCAACAGAAATACATCATCTGTGAAAATTTCAACTGTCTAGCTATCACGGTTCATGAGATTAAGAGAGCCTGGTGACAGACAGACGGACAGTGGAGTCTTAGTAATAGGTAATAGGGTCCCGTTTTTACCGATTGGGTACGGAACCCTCATAAACGACACTGCAATCCACGCCCCTTTCCACTATGCGCTGGAATGCACAAGGTCTGCATAAATTTCCGCATTAATCGACAAAGAGAAGAAATAAGTATTAAGATACAAATGCATTAAGTACAATGATGTAATACAGGAACCAAGCAAGGCTTTCCGGAAGGTTTGAAGCTAAAGGTCGTATGCATTCATGCATCGAGGATGTGTTCTCGTTATCCTGATCTGCTTGGAAGACCCTGAGAGAGACACGCGATGTGAATCATGTTGGAGCGAGATGTTACTTACCGTAATCTTAAATTAATGTCTTTAAAAAAAATGTGTCTAAACTTACTACGTTCAGCCGTCTTGTTAAAAGTTGCGTTCAATGACTTAGCTAGTCGTCCTTCAGCTATTTAATTGACTTTGAAAGAAATGACTCTACATCACTCAAAAAATTTTCGAATCTAAAAACCGTGTCGGTCTGTGCAGGTGTGTTGGAGTCGGATAACATACATAAAAAACATATAAAGGTACATCTCCTTTTTTCAGTCGGTTAAGAATAAAATGTTCCAAATTAGCATTAACAAAACTGTTATCGAAATGTGTCATATCAAGCCGTATGTAATATCAACATGTATAAAGAACAAAAGCAACTACTTATACCTACTTAGAATTAGTACACGCAGCATACGTGTGTGCAGTTACGTAAGGTTTTTTTTTATGCGCAATACATCGGCGATAATTTTTGTTGCGAGGACAAGCAAAGATAACTTGACCTATTTTTTTTATCTCGCGTTCTAACCTACTTACACACGTGAGGACGACCAATTGAAGCGAAGTAGAGCACTGATGTACAGCGCACACTAAACTTTTGTCGTCTAATAGCAGATGGACTAAGCCACAGAATAAATAGTACAGCCGAAACGAAACTTCATCGTTGACGTATTGAAAATCGGAAGCTGCACCAAACGTATCTGTAGGCAAATGACTCGACGTCCAAAATTGATACGAAAATCGGCAACTATTTACAGATCGAAGTAAATATACAAAGATAAAATTTTATTTCCAGTTAAGTAATTAACCAATGGCTGTGGTAAAGGCCATGTGAGCCATGTCATGTGAGATAAGAAATAGATAAATTCATTCACAAACGGGCCTTCCCAATGAATCAGACTCATTAAATTGACGATAAATGAACCAAAAACATAATGATGAGAATTCGTTTATTTACGCTTCCTAGGAAATCTTTGGCGGCTAATTTCGTTGTATGTAGCGCAGCAAAATAGGTTAAGTGTTTCTTAATAATACTGCAATTAGCAGGTATGGAGCAAGGTCGGGTAACTGGGCTGCAAGACTATACTGTCGCGTTTGTTATTATGCGTCTGACCGGGATAAGGAGCAGCCTTGACACATTTAGCGTATTACGAAACGAAACCTTGACACCAAAGCTTTATCGCGCCGACCGATAGAGGCCGCCTCGAAATATCCCAGTTAATTTAGCTTGCCAGTGCGAAAAATCGGTCAAGTATACCCGGATTTTCACAGAACATGTATCCAGATATATCTAATTTGTGTCCAGATGTCGCGACCTTAAGAAAACCTTACGACGAATGCGGCACAAGGAAGGATCGCCGCGCTCTTGAGACAAAACAACTGACTGGCGCGACGAAAGTTTACAAAACATCACATCTTGACATAATCTATAGACATAGACATTAGACAATGACCAGTTGGCGCCGACCTACAAACGTCGACGTGATTGACAATAACAGATCTATCTACAATCCACATGCAAGTTTGCAGATCGCATTTTGAACTTTAAATTATATATAGGATAGTTTCCAATGCCATACCATTGGCAGTAAAATGTCAAATCAAAGATGGCGGTCGGCCTACTTTTCCCGCGCAATAAACGGCGTGCGCGTGGAAAGTTACTGCTGTACTACTTTCTCTACTTTTTCCAAGATGGCCGCCGTTATCTATTATTATTAAAAGTAAGGTCAAGAGCGAGCGGCTTTGTTTCTAGTTACGCTCCTTATTCGGTATGTGGTACATTGTTTTCATTTCAGTTGACATGTTTCCAAAGATAATGTTATTCAAATGACGAATTACGGGGACTATTAATAGATATGTTTATAAGTTTCCGTTTAAATGGTATTTACGTCCGTCGGATGACCGAAAACATTTATTTTTACATCGCGAAGCGGCTATGACCTAATCAGACCTACCGAGAAACGCTTTGTGTTCAAGTTCGGTAAAGGTTACGCAGAGATTTAGCGTTTTTTTACGAATATAGCCGTGATTTGTTAATGATGGTCAAGAGCACAGTTAATGGAAGTATTGTCAATTAAATTTCACGTTCCGCGATCACGTTGTTTATATAACGGTGTAGAGAAGACCAAACGTGCTCTGGGCTGCTTGTTGCGTAAGTCCAACGTGAGTTCAAGACCGGACACGTGGCGCTCGCCTCGTGACCGCGCCGCCGCGCCGCACGTGCTCGCCGCATCAGGACCTAGCACGCTATGCACCAAAAGGTCACGCCACACCAGGAATAGTGACATGTCACTCTGATGACTCTAACTAGTATCTATCTAACACGGAACAGCTCCCGAGTTGCATAACCACAATGTTTATAAATCCAGTCGATTGTGTAATTAAAATGTCCTTATGTTATCATTATCAGTATCAAATGTTTATATTGAATACTTCGACCGGTGACTCAGTTGTGAAAACTGATTAGATAGCGGCTCGAATTCGCGCGATGTTTTCGTGTCAAATGTCACGTTTTTTTTAATCGTTGGGATTGCAACTATGTAGGATAATTAATAATTATGTCCGTGTGAGGAACACACGTGGTTTCATGACCTACGTTCTTCGTCACGTGTGTACAGACATTAGTAATCATTAGCAATAATGGCGCGGTTATAATCGTGATGTCGATTATAACAGCGCTATTTACAAAAATAGCACGAGATATTTCATTGTTTATAATTCATTCACACTCGTGATTTAAACATTGAAATATTGGCAAATCGTGACTTGGGAATTAATTAGGTGTTAAAAGATTACTACTTAGTTAAGCTAACACTAAACGCGGAAAAAATCCGTGAAAAAAAGATTTCCTCATCTGCAAATTACTCGAACTATTTCCCGCCATGTTGCTAAACGCATCGATTAAACAAATTTAACACTGGCAACCATCAAAACAAGCGTACTAATCCATTACTCGTTTCCTAACGCAGCCTTGAAAATGGACAAAATAAAACGTTCAACCGCTAAACTTGTGACGAAATCCCGAAGCTCTAACTCTAATAGCAGTTTCATAACAGTATTACAAGTTTAGGCGATGAGCACAGAGGTACCGTACAGTTCCACTTTTGGTAACCGTTAGTAAAAGTACCTCGTCCGTAACTGTCGATTGTCAAAATCTTTGCCGTTAGATTGAAGGCTGGGCGCACCGGTGCACTTGCTTGATGGGTCACGACCAACTACGTCATTGACAGAGGTGTGGGAACCCGTGGTTCAGAGTTTTTATAGAACGCCAATTCCATTTTTAAATCACCTTTTTTAGGTATGTTGTCAGAGCTAATTCCTTTTTTAAAATTCGATTTACGAAATTGCGCGTTGCAGAAATCACAGAAGCCATTTGAATTTTTAGAATTTAGGATTTTAAATGAGTAAATTATTAGTTATGGTCAAAATTCTTTTTTATTGATCAAATGGAAAAACTAAATTTATAATTTGTGAAAATCTTAGTTAAGACGAAGCATACTTTTCTCACTGTTATCTTGCCCTTCAAGCTTCAAGCCAATCAATCAAATTCACACGGTCTTATCTCTAGACTTAACATATTTTAATGGCTACTAAAGAGTTGAATATGCAAGCAGTATTAGCATTAATCATAATATTAATAAAAATACAGTTGATAACTGGAACTGGTAACTGTTGCCGCGCCGCTGAGTAACGGAGAGGCACAGTTTTTCTCCGACGGCAGGCAAATGCCGCCTGTGTGGATCGAGAAAAAAAAACGTTAGAAAAAAATGTATCGTCAGTGTAACGCGTTAGATGAAGACGCAAATTAGAAGATGTACTTAGATTGTTCTTTTTTATTAGCAAGAAAAAAAATATGGTATTATCAGTCTTAAGAGATAAATTACAAAACAATGGCGGGGCTTAAAAAATTACCATTTTTACTTTAAATTAATTAACAGCCTTTATTCAGAAATACATAGGTACACGTAAGTAAATCTACACGTATATAATTTACTGTGACTCATTTAAACGGTAGATGCGGTAAATAGTGTAATATAAGTCGCTGCGTCAACTTATTCAAATAGTTATGATGACATCATTGCTCTAACTCTGTGAGTTACAGTTATTAAATCATTATCATATTCACTGTCCCAAATACAACCAGTGGGCGTTCCTATAAACATGAGAAATGTTCTCCGAAATAACTGTACGAGATTCTTTTAACAAGGTAACGGAACGCCACATCTACTTGTGAACACGGTTTCATATCAAAGCTATTTCAATGACTATTTTGAGATATAGGAATCTTAATTACAACATGACATTTCGTACTTCAACAATGGATGGCAAAAGCCAATTAAAGTCGCGATTATTTGAACAGTTAGCCGTAACGGGTGCGCGCGCGCATCTGGGGCGGCCCACTGACACCGATGCCGTGGAACGGATCGACCCCATAACAACTCTTTGCTTCAATTCTACCTTTAAAAAACTAGGCATGCTAATTCGCGAAGTAGGAAATGGTTATGGAAATAAGGTGTCGCTTAAAAAACTTCACGACCTACCTAATCACCTTTTCGAATTTCATATAAGTTTTTGGTATAATGTCGACAGTCGGCATGTTAACGTCGTCTAACAATAATAAAATTCTAATGCTTTTGGAAATCGATTTGAAATTTAGAAAGAACTATCACGTTGCTTGCCAGCATGCAGGCACCGCGTGTATCGGAACGTGAGGACTTCTTTTTTCTCGGCGATAGTTTGTGCCACCAGCATTGTTTTAAAATTCGAAAAAAGAATCGTTTATTGCCGATACAATAGCGCTTTATTAGTGATTCTTCCATTGTTTTTTCTTGGTTAATAAAACGTTGATAGCGTTACGTTTTTGGTGCAATTTTTTTACACTTCCTGTCGTTGTTTAACACTTGTGCGTAATTTAAAATGCATCTCAGATGGTTAATTACGCGGATAACCAGTGGAAGACTGACACTGCACTTCAGTGTCAGACGTTGCAAAAAATTTTTTTTCTTCGTGAATATTGCGGTTTGAAGTGTGAACCTAATATTAAACTGAGACACTGACTTGCAGCAAAATAATAAATTTTGTTTTTTTTTTTCAATAATATTATTATCTTTAGGCGATAATGACATTATCATCCATCTTATGCTTATCTTTCGTACAAAAGAGTCGATCTCGCGTTTCGGCGTCATCGAAAACTGATTATGTAAAAGGTGAATGACACCGATCAATCGATGGAAATATTCGAAAAGTAATATTGCTGAACATCGATTTGTCGTCACCACGTTGGATTCAACGTGACCGCCTTACGAAGGCAAAATATTTAGGTAACAGCCTCACATGCAAGCCATGCGTTTGCTTTTTCAACGGAAGAAAAAAAATGTGCATTCAGTTTTTTCGTTTTTCGCAGTGACCACTGGCGTCTCGTGGCGCAGTGATAACGATCATGTTTATCAATATTTCTTTAGTGTTGTTAGTATTTCGGTAAACAAGGAATCTAACTTTGGCTAGGTAACTCAGGTTTATACCTATCACTTAATTTGTTTTCAACATCCGTAGGTCTCCAATTAATTGCTAATTATCTAGGTACGATAACTAACGATGCGCGAACTTTGCTAATGCCCAGGAAGCGAGTTTTGTAACGAAAGAAATCCGGTGTAACCTTAAAATTGGCTTTGTGTAACGAAAGGTTAAGAAATGCACTTTATTAATGAGTTTGCTAACATGAAGGGAGTAAAAAGCGGCAAATGAGGCAACAGTTTCACAAAGGTGATCCACGTGCATTGCGGCGGGATGTTGCGAAAAATTTGCAACGTCAGTTTTGTAACCGCGACAGTATTTAGACAAGTGCAACCGTTTGCGTGTTTTTCTGTAACTAACGTAATGTTTCTGTTGTTGCAGAACTACAGTGAGGATTCGTGCGGACCTGGTTTAGTCCGCCGAAACATGGTTGCCGAGTTCATCCTGAGCCAGCAGCAGCTGCTGGGCGCTGGAGGCCCCCTGGGCCCCGCGCCAGCCCCGCCCCGCGCTATTCCGCCGCCGCCCCGCGCGCGCCTCTCCGTGTCACCACACTTCCCCATGGACCAGCAGCCTCCCAGCAATGGCTCCTCGGGTGACCCCAATGACTACAACAACTTCGAGTTCGGCAAACGCAAGGAGTTCTTCGGGCAGCGCAAGCAGCGCGAGTTCATCCCCGACAGCAAGAAAGACGACGGCTACTGGGACCGCCGGCGGCGCAACAACGAGGCCGCCAAGCGCTCCCGCGAAAAACGCCGCTTCAATGACATGGTGCTAGAGCAGCGCGTCGTCGAGCTGTCCAAGGAGAACCACGTGCTTAAAGCCCAACTCGATGCTATCAAGGAGAAATACGGCATCTGCGGGGAGACACTCATCAGCATTGACCAAGTGCTGGCCACCTTGCCGACTTGCGACCAAGTACTCTGTGTCACCAAGAGGAGTAAACTGTCTGGCGGTGCGTTGTTCCCACCGGCGCCGCCACCACCTCCCCCACCACCAGCTTCTCCCCCCACTCCGCCCCCACAGCGGGCGCCAGAACCTTACCCGGAAAGGCTGCCCGCCCCCGAGGCTTACTACCCACACCCCGCACACTACGAGCCCCCTGGCTCCGTGCTCAATCTTTCAAGATCTCGCCGCGCACCCTCCCCCTATGAACTCTCCTCTCTCTCAGGTTCTGGGGATGAGACTACCGAACAGTATGCGCCCGAAAACAATTGCCTGCCCCTGAAGCTGCGCCATAAGTCCCACCTGGGGGACAAGGACGTCGCGAGCGCGCTCCTCTCGCTGCAGCACATCAAGCAGGAGCCCGGCCCCCGTTCGTCCCCTTCCTGGGACGGCGAGGGTTCCAGTGACGAGAGAGATTCTGGTATCTCCCTTGGCGCGGAGTACAGGCCACAAAGGCCCGAGGACAGGATGGCCGAAGAAGAAGACGCGCACCTAAAAGCTGAGCTGGCGCGACTGGCCACCGAAGTGGCGACTCTGAAGAACATGATGCACCAAAACAAGGCGCGCGCGCACGAGCACTGAGCGCGCCGGCGCCCCCCCGGACCCAGCCCCTGCGCCTGGACCGCGCAATCGCCGCAGCGCCGCCGCTGCCGCCGCGTCCCCTACTACGTGTATGACGTGCCGATCTTGTTCGTACAAACTGTCCCCCAGCCCCGTAGTTACCACGTTGTAAAGAAATGAATATATTTGTATGATATGTGCAGCTCTTGCGGCTAAGCCGATCGCCTAATTGTAATCCTTCCTAGTAGTTTTATGTCGTGGTCGATGTTAGGGTCGGATGGTGTACGAGTGTGCGTATCATGAGACTAAATGTTAAGACTTTTCGAGCAGATTAAACTTGTCTACTCAGTGATAGATATAAAAATGCATTTTTAGTGTCGAGCTATGTATGTATATGTAATAAGTAAGTGTGGTAGATCTGTTTCATCTATTCGAAGATTCGGGTTAAGTCGTTGTCTAAAGACCTAGCTTTCTCTTTTAAGTTAGTGGTAAGCTCTATCTAAGTAATTAAGTCCAACATAGATTATTTATAAAGTAAATGTATAGTATTTCTCAATCAGATTGCCGATTAAGTTCCAAACCAAAAAAAAATTAAGGATAAGTCCTCAAGGAATCGCAATTAATATAAGTCACAGACTCCTTCCTATAAAAATAATCAGTTATAAACAGATAAGAATACCAGTGCCTTTGACAATACATACCTACCTTACCTAAAGGATATTTTTGTACATTTATTAAAAAAAGCGATTTCATTATATCATTGTATTGAATACCATGTAAATATTAAGCCGTTACTGCGTGTTCTCGATCGAATTTGGATCAGGCTTTGAGTAGAAGAGCGAAGCGAAGCGTTCGCTTCTTTTGCGGAGTTTATCACTATCGCTAGTCGGGAATGTTTCGATCGAGGACACGTGGTAGGGGGTCGATGTATCAAATCCTAAGAAGGTTATATAGTTGGAAGTATTTGTGTAGGAACCTAGTATTGCTCGAAGGGCATGTGATAGGACTGACGGAGTTAACACTAAGTATTTATTTATTTCGGACCGCGATGAGGATAAGAGGATTTTACAATTTATTATCTTTGTATAAGACACTCTATACGATATAAATAAATTGTGTACATTACAATATAACTATGCATTTTATTTACCCACCTAATCCACCCCACAATGAATAGGACTACCCTTGACAAGAGAATTAAAAGATTTTAACACATTGCGGGACACTCAACCAGTCACATTGATATATTTAAAATTTATATTCAAAGAGGGAAGAAGACGTAGAGGTAGACCAAGGAAGAGATGGCGGGATGACATCGAGAATTTCTTAAGTGGATGGCAGCAAATTGCTCAGGATAGAGATAGATGGAGAGGAAAAGGGGAGGCCTTTGCCCAGCAGTGGGACACAACATCGGGCTTATTAAAAAAAAAAAATTCAAAGAGACGTATTATTGGTATTTCCAATAAAATTAAAAATCACGTCTGTAACTGAATATGTCCCGGAATGTGTATATATATTTTAAAATATCACACATAACTAATTAGCTAATAAAGTAAAAGGTGAATGTCGTACAGACGAGAGATAAATGGAAGAAAATTCACTCTCCATTGCCAAAAGCACAGCTTTTTAAATAAATAAATATATAAGGACCAATCACACTGATTGAGCTAGCCCTAATGTAAGTTTAAACTTGCATTAAGGGATACTAACGATACTATATTTTATAATGAAAAAATATATACATAAACACCCAAGACCCAGGACCATTTGAAAAAGGCCATTTTCCAACTTGCCCTGGCTGGGGATCGAACCCAGAACCTCCGGATTGGCGGACTAGCGTGTTGACCCTTACGCCACAGAGGTCGTCTTTAAGGGGCTACCTGAATTTTCCAGAGTCCAGTGCTGCCCCCATATGAAATAAATAATTTGCAAGGAAATTAAGATAACATTTATAAGTTTGGTCTCATAAAGCCCTAGATATCCCTTCAATCTATTATATGAACGACTGTTTACAATTTAAAGTGAGAACTGGACTACCGAAAATGCATGTATTATTCAGCTCTTAATTATAGATGGACAAATAGGTTCAAATGAAGAAAATTTTAGACTAAATAAAAGAAAAATTAAACGTGAAAACGTATAAAGAGGTTAAGAACTTAGCGGAAGGAAGAGAGACATGGAAAGCACTCCACCGACAAGAGCCCAGCTATAAGAAGAAATAGGTTCACTATATTGTCCCACTGCTGGACAAAGGTCTCCCCCATATCCTTCCACTTATTCCGAACTTGTGCGACCTGCGACCAAATTTTCTCAAAACATCTGATGTCATCACTCCAAAGCTTTCTAGGCCTGCCTGGTTTCCTACGACCATCTGAGGAATCCATCCTGCGATTAATTTTAAACATATAAAAAGAAATAGGTTTACTATTACGACTTTTGAAATACAGAGCTAAATCTGTAAACTATTTTTTTTTAAATTACAATAGACGATTTTTTTAATAATATTAATTTTTTATATAATTATTATCATCAACAGTATTTTTTGTTAGACTTAACAGACGAAAGGCTGATGCTTTGAGCACTTGTAGGTGCCGTAATGTAGTCAGACAGAGTTAATACCTATAAGTATGAACGTACATACAATAGGAAATAATTAAAATGAAAGGTCTTAATTATGGAACAAACAAGTTCACATGCTGGTCTGGGAGAAACGAAAAAACTTAGAATGTACCAGCTGCTTCTCTTCCCGCGCAGATCGTAAAAGCCGATCGAGGAAATGGGCAAAAATGCGAATCATTTTAACAGGCGATGCGGCTAGCAACCCGTCACTGTATTGATTGCTTTTCCATCTTCTCGCCCACCATGACGCTAAAAGTGGCTTTTGAGTCTTGCGGCCCTGAGCTCTGCATAGAACCGCAAGACCCAAAATGCTCTGTCTGCCCCATTAGGGATAAAGACGTGATAGTATGTATGTATGTAAACAAGTTCACCGTAATTTAAAAATGTAATAATAACTGCGTTACCACATACGTACATAGACTGCTAAAACCATTACCCTTCCGTTTGGCTTAGCCGTAGTCGGATAAAAATGACGTGATGGGATCACCTACTTTTCTCGTTAACTGTACCATTCTAATATGACAACAGCATAACAATAAGTACATCAACATATAATAAAAAATAACAGCGGATTAGCTCGTTGAAGTGGCAGTGGGCGGGACACATAGCGCGACGAACCGATGGCCGATGGGGCAAAAAGGTTCTTGAATGGCGACCGCGTACTGGCAAGCGAAGCGTAGGGCACCCACCTACAAGGTGGTCAGATGACCTGACCAGGGTCGCTGGAAAGCGCTGGATGCAGGCCGCTCTTGATCGGTCATTTTGGAAATCTTTGGGAGAGGCCTATGTCCAGCAGTGGACGTTATGCGTCTGAAATGATGATGATGATGATATAATAAAACAGTAAAAAATGTATGTCTGTTAGTTTGTCTATGTGTATCGCAAATCTCCGGAAATACTGGACGGATTTGTTATATAGCTGTTAAGCATGGGCAACATATAGGGTATAATCCTTTTGTTTATGGTGCAATAAAGAGTATTGATAGTTTAATCTTCTTAATTAACAACTAAATTAAAAACTAAATTAAAAACTAAATTAAAATCTAAATTATACTCTAAATTAAACTAAACAAATAATAATAATAAAAAAGAAAAACCTTACAAATAGAAAACGTCTTCCAGATCATTGCCCTGCGTTAGAGTGCCCAAAAGGCTGGCAGCATTGCCACGTTGGATGGCAATGCTTATTCGTTGGGCGAAATAATTGCCAGCCCTTGGGTCACCCGACACCTCGACTAATTTTTTGTTAAAAAATTTAAAAAGTTTGTGAGTTGATGGTCCCCACGGACCTAAAGTCTCAACCCCAAACGGCTCAAATATGAAGCCATTCCCTAAGCATTCATATTTGCGCCGTTTTAGGGTTTCCGCAGCGGCTGCAGCTGCGCCAGCCTTAGAGCTTGTGCCGTGAAGATGGGAGGCCGCCAGAGTGTCGACACACGTAGCGTCCCACACCAACGGCTTTCCCAACCTCCACGGCACAAGCGTAATACCATCCGGTCTCTTGCCATCATCGCGGGCCAAACCATTTGGTTCTAAAATTGCTGGCAACCCGATGGTGACAAGAGCGCGGTGTACTATATTATTTAAATTAGCATGACGTGCCATTCGGCCGGCGCTCTTCGTGCACGAGAGTCCGTGGTGACCGAACTGGTCGACAGTGTTACCGCAAGGGCAAAGATGTGGAACGTTTGTCTTTGCTCCTAAACGTAAGCATGTCGCCAAACGAAAGGTGTGGTCATCCAGGAAAGTCCCAATGTTCCAGGAAGGCAGAACCTGCAACCACAAGCCAGACTCCCACTCAGCAGTTGCAATGAGACGAGCGCGCTCTACAGAGTTGTTGTCAGAAGATTGTAAGAGATTACTCTGTACAAGTCTGCAAAGCGGCTCGTCCCACTGTCTCTGCGAGGAAGGGTGTTCGGGAAATTTTGAATTTTGGGATGCCTCTGACCAAGCGGTTTTGGCCTCCGTCGCATAGGATATTTCCAAAGTACAATTTTTTATTATTTTGTTAAAAAGTATTTGAACACTATGGACGGAAGACAAAAAGGCAGGCAAAGCGACACTGGAAATTTTGCGGATTCCTAGTCCTCCTAACCTGACTGGCAAGGAGGCTTGAATCCAAACAGACTGTTGATTTAAATCGGTATTCAGAATAGTGGATAATGAATTTTGGATTATGCCGTCTAATTTTGAAAGTAGGTCCGGATATTTCCACAGATAGCTGCACCGTAGGTTGTAAATAAAATTGGGAACAAAAAGGCAGTGTTTTAGTATGGTAAAAGCAAAATGAGAATGTAAATTCGAAAGTCGTTTGACAGCCAATTCGAAATTTTGAATTTTTGAGTCGATAAAATTTGGAAAAGACTCATCGAAAATTGGGGATCCTAGGAGATGAAGAGTAGATTTATCAATAATTTTGATATTAGGAGCGAGTGCATTGAATTGAGATATTATTTTTAATTTAGATAGAAGTGGCATTTCATCATCTAGAAATAACTCACATTTAGAAAAATTTAAATTTAGTCCGATTGACTCAAGATCAGTCTTTATAGTGCTTAAATCTGCCAAAACTGTAGGGGCATCTCCTCCTAGGGTTCCGTCATCTAAATAAAAGACGTTAAATTTGGAATTCAGTTTTTCAATTATTGGGTGGATTGCAAGGCTGAAAATGACCGGACCTAAGGGGTCGCCTTGCTGACAACCTATTTCTGAGGACAGATGGTTATTTTGGTACATTAATTTAGAATTTTGGCTGTAACATTGCCAGAGAAAATTGTAAACAGAAGGGATTTTATTTTTTACCTGTGTCAGCATGGGGCCCCTAAATACCGAATTAAAAGCATTTTTAATGTCCACCTTCAGCAGGACCCCTCCTTTCTGTGTAGTTAGAAATGTACGCAGAGAATGGACGGCGGCTTCGCAACCACCTTTAGACCCGAACCCTAGCTGTACTGGCTGAAAATAATCTCCAAGATTTGCTGCCACTGCTCTACAGCATATTTTGGCCGTAAGTCTACGAAAGGTAGTGCCTACAGCAATAGGTCTGATGCCGCCGTCCTTTTTTTTGAGAGCTATAAGGTTTGCACCATATAATATACATGTGATCGAAGTATTGACCCTACCCAACAACATGAAGTTTACCAAAGCTGTCAAGTCTTGCAGAAGTGACCCGCCAGTGTGGTTAATGTCACCGTTTAATAGGTCTTTTAGGTGTTGTGGGGTTAAACCATCTAGTCCACCAGCTGAGCCACCTCTGAAAGACATAACAGCTCTATAAACATCTTCTTCAGAAGCCTGAAGAGTTATCTCATTGCCACTGGGTGGGTCAGGTAAGCTTGAGTCAACCGCTGAAGGTGGGTGCTTTTCCTGTAGAGCGGCAAGGGTGTCTGGGTTGTTAGGTGCGATCGCGTCGTCCGAAAACAGCATTCTGGCAGCTCCTTTGATGTCACCTTCACTAATTTTAGATTCTACAAAATGTAAAAGGCTCTTATTTTTGGATTTAGAAGTTGGTATAATTGATTTTGGAAAATGGAACATTTGAGGCAGAACCATAATGGTCCAGCTAAAATATAAGAAAAATAAAAATGACGCCTAAGCAAAAGTTGTTCAGCCTGATGAGCATTTTCTAATAGGTATAAAAACCGTAGATCTAGAACGGCTGATGCATAACCACGTAAAAATTATTTGCATATAAAGATGTGTTTACGAAAAATCGATGATCATCTGATGTGGAAATCTATTTCATCATCATCACATCTTTATATTGTCAACTGCAGAAGCACGACCCTCTCAGCACCACTAGAGCCACACTTGGCCAGAGCAGCCAGAGGATTTGGCTTGGGTACACTCTCCACGCTGTCCAGACGTGTTGGAGAGATCCTATTGATGTTTATAAGCTTTGTTTAGCTTGTATTTCCTAAGTCGCCTTCTACGTCATCTACAGGTAGACTTGGAGTGGTCCTATTACTAAGAAACCAAAAATCACACGGCGAATTTCCAATATTAACTAAAAACAAAAAAGAGCGAGCGAGCCGGCCTCGCGCACCAAGGGTTCCGTACCATTATCTATAAAAATCAAGCTTTTTGTATGGGAGCCCACCTTAAATATTTACGTTTGTTGTATGGGATTAAATATTTATTCTATATTGTTTTAAGTATTTGTTGTTCTTGAGATTCACTGTTCTTCAGATACAGTCTGGTGACAGACAGACGGACAGACAGCGAAGTCTTAGTAATAGGGTCCCATTTTTACCCTTTGGGTACGGAACCCCAAAATATGACTATTAACATAAAATACTGCATAAGTATTTACTTATATATCTACATTAGTTCGTTTGCCATAAAGTCCACGCGAAAGAAGTCGCAGGCATCAGCTAGTTGCTTCATAAAAATCGATAAATCAATAAGTTTGCTGATCAAAGATTACTGTAACAAAACACAGGGTCGGCGATTTAGTTACCTAATCATTACACGTGCTTGTTCTCATGACGCAACTGGCAACTAACAAAAAAATGGAACAACTTTTTTATTGATTTTTAGCAGAGTTCGATAAAAATATTAAAAATGCTTAAACCTGATAAATTGAGAGTAATGATAAACTCAAACGCTTCGCTTATGAGGCATGCGATAATATGGGGTAAATTGCATATAGATTTAACTCCATTGATAGAAAGATAGATAGTCAAATTAATTTATTTACCCCTACTGCTTTATCACACGTATAAAAATATATTTAATAAAATTGAGGGTCGTAAAACACTCGTTAAGAAAGAAATTTCTACAATTGAAGCACCAAGACCTCATTAACACAAATCTTACACATTTTTTGCTTAGTCCCTATCCGCCAAGTCCGTAATCTTAAAAGGAACTTCGTTCCAAAAATTAAAGAGCAGGCACAAAATAGATATATTCACCTGCACAAGTTTACAGTTTAAGTTTACAAATTGACATCTTAGTGGTAATATTGCCCGGGAGCAATATATTGACGACGACAATCATGGAGACAGATAATATAGTCATATTATGACGAAGATTTAGAATATATATTATGACGGTTTCCAGTAGAACTATTGACAATAAATGCGCCAGGATATCGTAGACCTTTTGTAGCAGTTCGTAGAGTCTCGTAGAGATTCGTAGCATCGTAGCAGGATTTGCTTATTTTTGTGTTACTGCCATACATTTTACTAAAGTTTAAAATGTATTCATTTTTAGAACTACATTCAGTCACATATACATGTATGTAAATGGTCCTCCTTCAGTCGTCTGCTCACTGCTGCGCGTCGTGATGTGGCCGACCTCACTTTCACGATCTCCCTCCACTTGTTACGATCTTTTCCTGCGCTAGTGCTTTGGAGATGGTGTGTAGATGTTCTTTTATTTGGTCAGACCATCGTATCGGGCTAAGACCCCTTGGTCTTTTTCCTTTCATTCCACCAGTCTAGTAGTTTCTCCAGGTGTTCGCACGGTTTTCTGGCTATATGACCAAAGTATTGAAGTACTCTCCGGATGTAAGTGACAAATTAAAAAAATGTTGAATCTTCCTTGCTGGTCTGGGAGAAAAGAAAAACGTAGAATGTACCAGCGTTTTCTCTTCCCACGCAGATTGTACGAGCCGATCGAAGGTATCGGCGAAAATGCGAATCATGTCAACAGGCGATGCGGCAAACAAAGAAACCCATATATTATTGATTCCTTTTCCCACCTTCTCGCCCACCATCAAGCTAAAAATAGCCTTCGATGAGACTTGCGACTCTGAGCCCTGTCTGTTCATATACGCAATAGCGCTTAGAGGTTAATTGGCTATTATATTTCGTACGTTGCTTTCTTTGATGTAATTTTTAACACGGGTAGTACTTTCATTGTACTGGCATCTCCGCACTGTTTATAGTATGTAGGTAGTAGAAGAAAACACAAGTGTACTCTACCAACCGCTGCTCCAGCGGGCCTGGGCGTTGTCCTTCATTCTTTTATTGTGCGCGGCAAGGAGCACTTCGTTACTACGAATTAACGGAAAAGTTATTCAAATCCGGATCAATTAAGTCGTTATCATGCCTAAGCGCAGTTCTACGAATAAATTTACTTATTATGAAAATAAAATAAGAAAACTAAAAGAACATTCGTATAAAAAACTAAATCCTATTATCATATATTCATCATCGTCGGATTCCGAGGACAATCAAGGTGAGTTTTGAAATTTGCTTTACTTAACTAAGTGATTTAGTGAAGATTTCGTTAAGCGTAGCATCTATACGCTAGCCTGGAGGATATCACATGAGGGTATCACGAGGGCTAGCATGATGCAAAAAAGTTGCGCTTACCGATCCATATTTGATTCGATAGTAGCATGATAGCATCTCTAAACTAACCTGGAGGGTATCACGAGGGTTTAGCAAGATGCGAATAATAACCGGGAGGTTAATTAACACGAAGGTGATTTTAACTAAGAATTAGTTTCGTATTAAAACAACGATTTATCAATTATCAACCCCCCCCCCCCCCCTTCCTTTTTGCACAGGGTCCTCGAGGTCTAAAACTTGACAAAATGTTAATTAACCATCCCTGAACAACATCTCCAAGTTTCATCAAGTTCCGACCTTTTTCCACCAAACTCCACCTTTTGCGACTTGTCGACTGGACTATATGGCTTATCATCAGCCCCGAGAACTTTTACTAAAATAATGAGGGAAGTTATAACTCATCTAAGAAGTCGGGGTTTTTTGTTTGTCATTTATCTAGATGACATTTTGTGTATAGGACAAACTTATTCAGAATGTTTGAGTAATGTAACAGAAACAATAAAATTACTTGAGGATCTGGGCTTCGTTACCAACTTCGAAAAGAGTTCTTTAGAACTATCACAAAAATCCAAATTTGTAGGCTTTATTTATAACACAATTCAAATGCCTTTATCCTTACCTATTTTAAAAAAGAAATTTAAATCTCGGTCACGTTGTACTATCAAAGAATTTGCAGGTTTGATAGGTGTCCTAACAGCTGCATGCCCCGCGGCTATATATAACTGGGTTTACACAAAATGCCTTGAGAGACAAAAAAACCTTGGCACTAGAAGCACATAAATCATAGAAAGCAAAATTTCGCATTTCCCCTTCAATTTTACCAGATCTAGAATGGTGGGCAAAAATATGGATGCTTCTAGATCAGGATGGGGTGCTTTTTGTAACAATAAAAGGGTAAATAGTAAATGGAAAAAGCATGAAACAGATTTTCACATCAACTATTTAGAGCTAATGGCAGCATTTTTTTGCCTCAAATGTTTTGCACGTGATTTTAGGAACTGTGTCTTGTTATGCGTGGATAATACTACAGCGTTAAGTTATATAAACCGCATGGGTGGTATAAAGTTTTCCCATTTAAACAATTTAACACGAGAGATTTGGCCGTGGTGTGAGGAACGTAATATATTAGCTAACAGCTTCTTATATTAGCAGTAAAGATAATAAAGAAACTGATGAAGAATCACGAAAAACCAATAACGATATAGAACTTACACTAAAGGACAAAATATTCGATAAAATTGTAATGGAGTTAGGGCAGCCAGATGTTAATTTATTCGCTTCTTGCACCAATGCCAAATACTCAAGATATGTTCTACTCGTGGAGACCAGACCCAGATGCAGTAGCAGTGGATGCATTCACAATACCATGGGATTCTGTTTTATTTTACGCTTTTCCACCATTTCCCTTAATATTAAAGTGTTTAGAAAAAATTATTACGGATAAAGCTGAAGGTATACTAATTTTTCATTATGGGCCATCTCAACCATGGTTTCCATGGTACGAAAAATTCTTATATCCGATATTTTATTCATAAATCCTGAAAATAATTTAATATGGAAATCTTGTAGGAATCGAGTGACCAGAGGAGTTACCCTGTTCATAAATCGAGGAGTTCCTAGAATGTGACTGGATCTTATGATGGCGTCATTAGCCAAGAACACTTTACAACAATATGGTGTTTCTTACAAGTGTTGGTGGCAATATTGTAATAAAAACACAAAGGACCCATATCAAGCGTCTGTATATTCAGTTCTATCGTTTTTGACAGAACAATTTCATAGAGTTGCCGCTTACGGCACACTCAACAGTCATCGCTCAGCTTTAAGTTTGCTTCTTGGCGCGATGAGTTAGGGTCCCATGAACAAATTAAAAGGTTGTTGAAAGGAATTTATTAACTAAGGCCAAACGTTTCTAAATATACATCAACATGGGACCCACAAATGGTATTACGACATATCTTTACAACAAATTTCAAAGAAACTTGTGATGTTACTAGCCTGTGTACGGAGCATAGGGCCCAAACATTATCTTCTATTAAACTCAAAAATATTGTAATACGTCCTGATGGAGTAAAAATTGTAATATCTGATGTAATCAAAACAGCAGCCGCAGGACGCGACCAACTAATCTTATTTTTGCCTTATTTTCAAAATAACATACTCGTAAGTATTTGTCTAGCTACAGCTTTGAAAGACTATTTGGATGCTACGAAAGATTTAAAATCAAATTTAGAAAATCTTATAACGTTCAAACGGCCATACAAAGCCGTCAGCAGCCAGACCATCAGTCAATGGATCAAGCAGATGTTGGCAGAAAGAGGCGTGGACGTGTCAGTGTGGGGCGCTCATAGCATGCGCCATGCTGTCACCTCCACAGCACACGCTCAAGGCGTCTTGCTGGACGTCGTCAGGAGAACAGCTGGTTGGTCGCGAGAGTCTGAAACCTTTGCTAGATTTTATAAGCGTGCAGTGAGCGACGATGCTCGCTTCGCTAGATCTGCTTTCTTGATTAATAAATAACGATAGTATTTATGATTAATTATGATTTCACATTTAAATAATATCTTATACCTTTAATCTTATACCTTTATACCAGCAATTCTCGTATATTTATTTATTTATATATTTATAAATTTCTGTGATCTCGAAAACGGCTCTAACGATTTCGCTGAAAATTGTATATGGGGGTTTTTGGGGGAAACAATCGATCTAGATATTTGGGAAAACGCGTGTTTTCGAGTTTTCATTCGTTTTTCTTTCCACGCAGAATATAGTTGCTAATTTCGTCGCGCCGGTCGCCATCCGCTTAGCTCAGCGGTTAAGGATGCTGACCGCTAGAAATAGTGTTACGGGTTCGAATCCCACTCGGTGACTTACTTTTGTTTTTTTTATGTTCAAGTTTATATATTTTTTTTTATTTTGTACTGTTTTTAGACAAGTTTAAAAAAATGTAGTTAATGTTTGTAATGTAACCGACTGAGCAAAGCTCGATCACCCAGGTAATATGTGGTGTTATGATTCTCAGGAAAAATTAAAGAAATGTTTCTTGAAAATTTATTTTATTTATTTTTTGGAAAATTGGTTAATTAATTAAATTGGGTATTTTCCTAAGCCAGAAGTAAATTATTTTGTACTAATAACAAAATAATGTTACTTGTCTTTAAGCAGAAAAACTGATAATAAGAGCGCTAGTTAAGTCCAAAAAACTATGACAGCACCTGCATGTATTTCATACAAAATCCCATAGAAACTGTTTGTTTTGACGTTTCGTTAAAAGTATCTGATTTGACTTGTTGGCAAATAGCGTATTATAATTAACATTTCAAATATAAGAGTGGGAGCGTGGCGGGGACATCTCACTATCTCTTTCGTACGCGCGAGACCTAAAAGCAGTGACGTCAAGAGCGCTGCACGTGCATCCATTTTCTGTTACTACAGATTTCCTTCCACCAGATTTTAAAAGCTTATAACTTATTTATTTTTAGGCAGATTATAAAAATGTTCATTTCGTTTTCGGTTTCGGATTATGTTACTTATTGATTTGAATAATAAAAATACTTCATTGAATACAGATTTACGCAATATTGACTCATTTTTGACATCTGACTCAAACCTTATGACCCATGACTAACGGTCCAAATTTCAATTGTAAGTACCTAGTCAAAATGTTTTAGGGTAAATCATATATGAGTCATATACACAGGTATGAGAATTGGAGCAAGATACAGTAATCATAAGGTGATGAGCTAAAGTATTCGTCATCGTACATACAATCTGTCTTTATCTCACGCAGGCAGAGCAGGCTACAAGACCTATGAGAACTACAATACCACAGAGTTAATATAAGAATTACATCTTCTTCTTCTTCTTATATTTAAGAGCTGGGCTCTTGTCGGTGGAGTGCTTTTCATGTCTCTCTTCTTTCCGCTAAGTTCTTAACCTCTTTATATGTTTTCACGTTTAATTTTTCTTTTATTTGGTCTATAAATTTTCTTCTGGGTTTTCCTACTCCTCTCTTTCCTTCTATTTTTCCTTCCATTATTGTTTTAAAGAACGCATCGTGGCGTAGTAGATGACCGAACATTTTCCCTCTTCTATTTTCTATAATTTGTATTATTTGTCTTTTCTCTCTCACATCCTCTAGTACCTTCTCATTTGTAATTTTTTCTGTCCAACTTATTTTTTTCATTCTCCTCCAGCACCACATTTCAAATGCTTCTAATCTATCTCTATCCTTTTTGGTCATCCTCCACGTTTCACATCCATTGTCCATCCATCCATACATACATACTATCACGTCTTTATCCCTAATGGGGCAGACAGAGCGTTTCGGGTCTTGCGGCTCTATGCACAGCCCAGGGCCGCAAGACCAAAAAGCCACTTTTAGCGTCATGGTAGGCGAGAAGATGGAAAAGCAATCAATAAAGTGATGGGTTGCTAGCCGCATCGCCTGTTAATATGATTCGCATTTTTGCCCATTCCCTCGATCGGCTTTTACGATCTGCGCGGGAAGAGAAGCAGCTGGTACATTCTAAATTTTTTCATTTCTTCCAGACCGGCATATCCATCCATTTCACAAACAAAGTCCTTAATTGTCTCAAAGTCAGGTCCAGTAATTAAAAATATCCAACTTAATAATAAAACAATAGACCAAGTTCAAAGTTTTAAATATTTAGGAACTATTATCAACGAAGAGGCAAGATGTTAAAAAAGTTTATATCTATTATCCAATTGTTTGTAACTTTGTAAATATATTCCATGAATTCATCGAGGAAACTGGGCCGAATTCTGGACGATGCGGTTTTCCCCACTGGAAGGTCGCTTTAGCTACATGCTTGGGTTTTCCCCGTTCACTCTGCATTCTACGAGTGTTAACAATTGGGTAATAGGTACTATGTCAATGTAAATATATACGGACAAATCTTAAAGATTGATAGCCCCAAAGTAGGCCTGTGTCACTTCCCGTTAAGGTATCCTACAATATACCTACATTATTACCACGCGCGCGGCGACCACTC
Organism: Acrobasis consociella; assembly: GCA_963555685.1. NCBI lineage: Eukaryota > Metazoa > Arthropoda > Insecta > Lepidoptera > Pyralidae > Acrobasis > Acrobasis consociella. Next base: position 36,834,365 of record OY743104.1, on the reverse strand, counting down.
CATAAAAAGGCACTCAGTGACATGAATCCTTTGTCCAGAGAGTAAATATACAGAGTCTATTAAAATATACTGAAACTATTTTAAGGCTTGGCTCTACGTTTTTATTTTTCAAAATCTGTCAAAATTGATTCAAAAGTTGTGCGTTCTTTTCCGCTAGGTTTGTAGTAATGTCTAAACGCAATGCAGATAGAGTTAAAAATATATAGAGGTTACAGTATGGAAGACATGACGTAATGAAATAAATCTAATATGTTTACATTTTTGTAACATATTATGTTTTTGTAAAGAATTGAATAAGGTCATGTCCGTACAAGGACTTAATGCTGATGCTTTGTCTACCGGTCAGCCTTTAGAAAAAACAAAAATAGTTTATTTAAATTTTAAAATATACACAGTGATTTTTCATTGTTTTTGAAGCTAAGGGCAACTTTATAAGGGTCGTTAGTAAAACTAATTAGCTAGTCGAAATAAAAATTCAAAAACAAAGTAAAATCGTGAGATCAATAAGTAGTACCACCAGACACCGCCTCCGTCCGGCCGGCCGGAGATCATCGAGGTCATGCGGTAGTTTTTGATCGGGCGTAACTACGTGGTCTCGATTTTTTTATCTTATGTCATACACAAATTTGAATTAAGTATATGGATAGAGGAATTTATTTACAATAGATTTTTTTCCAAAACCAATGAAAAGTCAGCATGTTTGTACTAAATTACTAAGGGGTAAATAAGTAACTATATAACAAGAGCTGCATTATTCAATTATTTATATTAAAGTAAGTAATATTTTTAAAATTGCAAAATAGTTGTACGTTATGATATAAGTTTTGTGTGTGATGATTTTCCAGCCCGAGCTGAAAGCGAGGGCGTAATAGAGCTGAAAGTGTTTTAACTAATATACACACGTATATCGCTCGACGTTTTTCAATACAATTATATCTAAACTGATTTTTATTTAAAGGCTGCTACCAGCGCTAGCAACCTTGAAAATACAGAAAAAATAATTTATCTTTCTGTAAGTGAGATTATCCGAAATCCTCGCACAACTTTTAAGCTAGTATACTTAAGTTTCATTAGAACCTCGAAAGTAATTGAAATACTATCAGCTTTAGAAACCTTTACAAAAAGTGTCAAAAGTGGCCGTTTTTAGTAATTTTTAATATGTTTATAACGCAAGCGTGTTTTATGACCTACTTTATATATCTAAAACCGATAAAATTAGAGCCACTTTACGAGCAAGAGTGTTGAAAAAATAATTAGATAATATACAGCATGGAAGGGACATACCTGTAATAAATCGAACCACAGGCTATACTAATCACTTTAATATAATTATAAAATAACAGTAAAAAAGAACCGAATTTGACATTCTCATACAAATTTTCCAGGCGGCTGCACACTTTTGTATGGAAATGCCAATTTTTTTAAAAGTTTTTGATTGTGATTTTTATTTGATTATAGTTAGTGGTCTAGTGTAGCCCGTGGTTCGATTTATTACGGGTATATCCCTTCCACGTTGTATATTGGCACTACTGTGGGCTACATTTATTTTTATCTGACGTCGAATTTGCGGAGTGTCTATGTAGTGTAAATGCTAGGAGAACAATCTTATGTATTCAGATTTGTCTATAGTACAGTTGTGCTACTGTAAACGATGGGCAAAATTTCAAAAACAAGTGCCAAGAAAGGGTGATTCAGTCCTTTATTTTTACCCAATTTTTTAAAGTTAAACCAGATCTTTTATCTTTTTAGGGTTCCGTACCCAAATGGTAAAATCGTCCGGCCAAGCCAAGTCTACGCCACCAAAAACGTCTAAATACTTATTTTATTTTCATTTTATGATTTTTTTAAATTCGTTAACCCTTATTAGGTTTGATAGTTTTATTTTAACTTTTATTAAATACATATGTTTTAGAAACGGATTCTTAAATAAAAAATGGTGTTAACAAGCTCAAAATATTTTGAAAGACCTATTTAACGATACCCTACACGATGGGTTAGTCGAAAAAAAATCTTTAATGGGAGCTACAATATTATAATACCTGGGTGACCGAGCTTGGCTCGGTCGGTTTCATCTCAAACATTAACTATATTTTTTAAAATTTGTCTAAAAACAGTACGAAATAAAAAAATATATATAAACTTGAACATAAAAAAAACAAAAGTAAGTCACCGAGTGGGATTCGAACCCGTAACACTCTTTCTAACAGTCAGTATCCTTAACCGCTGAGCTAAGCGGATGGGGGCCGGCGCGACGAAATTAGCAACCATATTCTGCGTAGAAAGAAACTCGAAAACACGCGTTTTCCCAAACATAAGACTAATCTAGATCGATTGTTTACCCCCAATAACCCCCATATACCAATTTTCAGCGAAATCGTTAGAGTCGTTTTCAAGATCATAGAAATTTATAAATAAATACATATACAAGAATTGCTCGTATAAAGGTATAATATTTTCCCTATTTTACTTCACTGTTTTTTGGCATGATTAATATACCCATGCCAAATTATAGCTTTTTTAGTACTTATAGTCTCTAAATAAAACGTCGGATGGATGACAGACAAACATACAGACATGATGAAACTATAAGGTTTCCTTGTTTAAAACGGACCCTAAAAACTGTCGATAGTTTTACTTGTCATCGATATTATTGTAAACTATCAGTAATCAATATTATCAATAGTCCTATCGATATTGTTATGGTTTTTTAAGGCCACAAATATAGTATATAGACTAACGATATTTTATAGGTACTTATTCATCGATATTTTAACAAATGTACTAGCTCTTTAGGCGTTGCGCAAGCTGCAAGCAGCCCGCGGTTTTTCGTGCAGCTGTTGAGGTAGGCTAAGATATTTTTCCAGTTCATAAAATGGATAAAAGCTCCAGTTACTTAAGAAAACAAGAAAAATGTGTGGGCGGCCATTTTGGATCCAAAATCTGAATCCAGTTTCGAGTTCCGCAGGGTGCTTTACCCCCTCATGCAAAAATCAGACTCCTACAAAGTCCCAGTGAGACGTTACTAACGAAAAAAGTTGAATTTTCTAAAGCCCAGACGCCATCCTGGATTCCAAAAAAATGCTTTCGGCGGCCATCTTGGTTTGCAAAAAAAGAACGACGAAGCACGTGGTGGGAGTGGCTCCTCCTACGGCCTCGTAGGTGACCTCTGCCTTAGGCCTCAAGCTTCACTTGGTTGCTTGTTTAGAGGGATAAGCAGAAAGCCCCCCCCCCCCCCCTCTCTGCTCCCCCACCAAGCAAGTGAGCTTCACTCCTTACGGCTATCAGCACGGCGCAGGTCAAACAACCATATCAATCAGTCAGCCAGTCAGTCAGTGGTACAGTATGTACGTGTATATTTCTCGAAATCTAAAAGTAAATAAATCCGAGGAGTATCTATAGATAAGTTTCTTTGGCTATTATAAAATTAATTTATTGCCACAAAACTGGTAATTAAATAAAACTAAAATATTATAAATCGATATTGTATGTACGGTACTTGTATGAAAAAAAATCTATGCCAACCATGTCTGTCAGGTAATTAATCTATGCCACGCTATACTTTGACACTTCCTTTGACATTATGACAAGTGACACAGTGTAAGAAAGTTACTCGCACGTTTGTTTACAGACTGTTCGACCCATATACATTCGTGATATTATTTTACACTGTGACAATAATTTTACGAAATTAAATGTCATTTTTTTTGTGAAGAGCGACGCGTCCTTGCTCCGCGAGGCCCATCGGCCATCTGACAATTTGATGTATAACTGTCAAAAATCTGTGCAACAAGAACAGTTTATTTAAATACACTCGCGAAAAAGCGAGACGGCAATTACAATAATTTTCAGGAAGGTAAAAGGGCTTATATGACTGAAATCTAAAGCCACGCAAAACTGATCAATTATAGAAAAATAGCTCTAAAATTAAAACTAAAGCAACAAAAAAAAAAATTTGAACCACAATTTTAAAGATTACATAATTACTGATCTGCATAAAAAGTTTCAAAGCTGAAGTCCCTCTCGTTTGTGAGAAATTAGACCATATATGTTTTGGTAGAGGTGTTTTTGACGAGCAAGTTTGTGTTACAAAAATTAACTAATCATGTATCCACAACCACAATTATCCTAAAAAAGCGTTCTAGTATGCTATTAGCAAGTATCAGTTCTAAATTTCTGATATTCGCTGAGAAATAAGAAATAGAAAATGCCCATTTTCACGGTGCGTCCCCTTAATGGTAAATTGAATCCATGATACTGAACAACTTTTCCCAAGGGACAATATCGAAATATTAAAAACAATTTTCGGCCTCCCATACAAGTTGACCAAGCAAAAAATCATTCTTCATATTACGTTATAGTACCTGGGCGACCGAGCTTTGCTCGGAATTTTAAACTTGTCTAAAAACAATGCAAAATAAAAAAAATATATATAAACTTAAACATAAAAACAAAAGTAAGTCACCGAGTGGGATTCGAACCCGTAACACTCTTTCTAGCGGTCGGTATCCTTAAGCGCTGAGCTAAAAAAAAGGCGGTCGGCGCGACGAAATTAGCAACCATATTCTGCGTGGAAAGAAAAACGCTTGAAAACTCGAAAACACGCGTTTTCCCAAACATAAAACTAATCTAGATCGATTGTTTACCCCCAAAAACCCCCGTATACAAATTTTGAGCGAATTCGTTAGAGCCGTTTTCGAGATCACAGAAATTTAAAAATATATATATAAATAAATATACAAGAATTGCTCGTTTAAAGGTATAAGATAAGATAAGATAAGATATGTTCCTTGGGGAAAGTTGTTCAGCATCACAGACTGATTTCACGCTTAAATAGTTTCAGTTTGTTTGACGTTATATATTATCTTTGTCCAAAGTAATGTTTGTTTGTTTTTCGTGTGTGTAAGTGGCCAACACTGGTGTCAGATTCTTCAGGCTTAAAGGCATCTGACATACGACTACCATACAATGATGACAGCCGGGACAACGGCTTATACGTGCCTACACAAACACGGAGGAGCTCAAGAATTTTTTATGCCACTTGTGGTCACCCATCCAAGAGCGGACCACGCCCGGTGTCGCTTTACTTGCGAAAGCGCTAGTAATGCGCACTCCCGCTGGGCCACCGAGCTCCTCCACCTCCAGAGTAATAAGAATTACCTTTGTAGTATTCTTCTTCTTATATTTAAGAGCTGGGCTCTTGTCGGTGGAGTGCTTTCCATGTCTCTCTTTCTTCCGCTAAGTTCTTAACCTCCTTATATGTATTAGTAGTATTAGTAAGCATAAGTGATACTTCTATGATTCTTCTATGATGTGTTTACTACGGAACCCTAAAAACCGGGACGAAATTAGTAACAGGAAAGTGCAAAGTACTAAAATCAATGCGAACTTTGACTTCAAAACAAACCTGTTGTATTTTCCTTTTAAAATTTGCGTCACATATAATTCATTGTATTTCGTTGTTGTAATGAATAGGTAACCTCAATCTGCTATGACGAAATATTTTACAGACTATGTAAATTTCCATTTTCAGGATAAATTGATGACAAATCTTCCAACTCCCATGCTGGTCTGGGAGAAATAAAAAGACTTAGAATGTACCAGCTGCTTCTCTTCCCACGCAGATCGTAAAAGCAGATCGAGAGAATGGGCAAAAATGCAAATTATGTTAACAGGCGATGCGGCTAGCAACCCATCACTGTATTGATTGCTTTTCCATCTTCCCGCCCACCATGACGCTAAAAGTAGCTTTTGGGTCTTGCGGCCCTGGGCTCTGCATAGAACCGCAAGACCTAAAATGCTCTGTCTGCCCCATTAGGGATAAAGACGTGATAGTATGTATCTATGTATGTAAATCTTCCAAAAGTATTAGTTCTTTTAAATAAGTGATTTAATAGGAAAAGCTCCTCGTTTAGGGTTCCGTGCCCAAAGGCTAAAACAGGAGCCCTGTTACTAAGTCTGTCCGTCTGTCTGTTCATGAAATACGCAGGCAGTTTTAAGACAGTGTTTCTAATATCTGCTAAGAAAATGTAATAATCTTTAAACTTAAACACTCGTTTTGTAAAACAATCACATCAGATAAACAAATTACATATCTATGTAGAAATTCCTAAAAAAATATTGTAACCAATAAGTATTTTTGAATGAAATGTTATTTAAATAATTGGCCAAGTGCGTGTCGGGCCACGCGCAGTGTAGGGTTCCGTAGTAGCAAATAACATAATATAAAAGTCTTGTAATATGTTTTTTTAATTTTGATATTTGAGTTGATTTAATGAAAGGTAAATTGCCGTTTACGATTTATGACGTATTAAAAAAAACTACTTACCAAATCTCGTTCAAACCAATTTTCGCTGGTAGTTTTCATGGTAATAAACAACATATATTTTATTTAGTTTTATCATTCTCTTATTTTAGAAGTTACGGGGGGCACACTTTTTCCCACTTTGGAAGTGTCTCTCGCGCAAAGTATTCGGTTTAGAAAAAAATGCTATTAAAAACCTCAATATCATTTTTAAAGACCTATCCATAGATACCCCACACGTATGGGTTTGATGAAAAATATTTTTTTGAGTTTCAGTTCTAAGTATGGGGAACCCCCAAAATTTACTGTTTTTTTTTCTATTTTTGTATAGAAACCTTAATGCGGTTCACATAATACATCTACTTACCAAGTTTCAACAGTATAGGTCTTATAGTTTCGGAAAAAAGTGGCTGTGACATACGGACGGACAGACAGACAGACAGACATGACGAATCTATAAGGGTTCCGTTTTTGCCATTTGGCTACGGAACCCTAAAAAAGGGAAACGGAGAGTTTTAACTTATGTCGAACCTGATGTTGTAAGCGCATAAAGATAACCGGCCAAGTGCGAATCGGTTTCGCGCACTAAGGGTTCCGTACCATCATCTATAAAAAATCGCGTTTGTTGTATGGGAATAAATAATAATAATAATAATAAAAGTGAAAAGTGTACCAACATAATAATAATAATACGAGCCATCACGTGTCCCACTGCTGGGCAAAGGCCTCCCTCCATCTTTTCCATTCAATTCATTCATGGGAATAAATATTTATTTTATTTTGTTTTTAGTATTTGTTGTTAGAGCGGCAACAGAAATACATAATTTATGAAAATTTCAGCTGTCTAGCTATCGTGGTGAGATACAGCCTGAAGACAGACCGACGGACAGACGGACGGACAGCGAAGTCTTAGTAATAGAGGCCCGTTTTAGCCCTTTGGGTACGGAACCCTAAAAAAACAGTCTCCCAGGAGACATACACTCACCGCCCGCGCCGCCAAAGTGGTTGTTAGATTCATTAAAAGATGGCGATATAGTTTCGTAATTATAATTTTTTTAATTTGTAATCTTCACTAGCACATTGTTTAAAGATGTCTGTCAACATGTAAATATATAAACATACATTTAATATTGATTCAATGGAACAACAGTTTTAAATGCGATAGAAAATGGTTTCCTGCGTATTAGGTAGATCTACCAAAACGGCAACACAACACGATTTCACGTTGCCAACCGTCAAAATGTCTACTTTGACATAATCATGATCGCACGGAAGTTAGGCATGAGATAAAATAAGTTTTATGAATAAAAGTTATTTTATCGCTCAATTTATTTACGCTTGTTGCAGTAAATTACGCGAAACACGACAAATTACAAGGATAAAATTTTGTCGCCGTCAGCATCTAGCCACGCTGTTCCCATATCCCGTAGCATAGCGCTATCACCTATGATCTATCATTACGTCACTCTACGTAATAGCAAAGATAATATAACATTAGTAATAGTTACGTTAGTAATTATATTATCTTTGGTAATAGTAACGAGCGCAAGGCACTAGTCCGTCGCGCGATATGCACTTTATCTAAGTTTATCAAGAGTGCCATGCTACGGGGGCTGCTCGCTATTACATAGTAATTAAAGCAAAGCAAAGCAAGAATTTCGCCGTGTGGTTTCCTGCAGAGTAGAATAGGGCCACTCCAAGTCAAAGTTTATAAACATCAATGAGACCTCTCCAACCCGTCTGGTCAGCGAAGAGAGTGTAGGCCAAACTCCTCTGGCTGCTCTGGCTAAGTATGGCTCTGGTAGTACAGAGAGGGTCGTGCTCCTGCAGTGGAGACAAAAAGACCTGATGATGATGGTGATGAAAGCAAGACTTACAGCATGGCCCAAACATAACTTTAGACGTACAAATAATTTATCGCTTCAATTAAATCGTATGCGAGAGGTATGCAACTTGTACTGTGTAAATGAACCTTTAGCTTTAGCAGTCCTTCATTTGTTTTAGATATAATAAATGAAACAAAATCACTTGCTAGGAAAAAGATAAAAATAATATAGCATGGTGTAGTATAACATGTTTATTCGATATAATAAATAATTAAAACACATTATTTTTATTATATCAGTTACAATAAAATAAAACATTAAAACATAATAATACTTATTACACCAAAAAAAATTATAGATCATATTGTTGTCATGACTATAGTCATCAAAAATAATTTTACAATAATAGTAAGAAAAGACCTATAGACTGTAGGTATAAGTATGTATACCTAGTAGCTATGCTTTTCGAAACATATTTTTTGTTTTAGAAACAGCCATACTTGGAAATAAATATTTTTAGTAGTAAAAGTACAATACAAGTATCATAATTATCATTATCACTAATGTTGGAATTCAAATCTCATAATTTCAAAAAGACAATAATCTTCACACTGAATTTCATTCAAATGCCTTCAAACACAAGCAGAGCAACAACACTTCACGTCGTAATAATTATTACATTCGCCAGGCGTTTTACCTTATAGGACTTACATTTATCACATTATATATTACGGAAAAATATCTTAACACACGATATTGTGCTTTAGTAAAGGTTTTACATGTATAATTTAACTATTTACACAAAATGTTGTATATTTAAGTACCTATATTACATTTATCATGCCTATTTAATATCATTCAGAGATGTATTATGAATCATAAGAGTCATTTCACATAATAATACCAGCTTCTTTCCGTTTCCTCTGACGCTATCACGAAATTTCACTGCGCGAACGAAGTTTATCACATTTTCCTTATTTCCATCAAAAATGTTTAGAATGCCTTTTTAAATTAGCCTTAATTTATTGATTATATATATTTCTCATACGCCTATATATAGTTCAGATGGAAATTATTGTAGTAACAAAAAATACCATCAGGCAACATCTTTATCAAGAAAAGGAAAGCGACAATAAGTCCACAATTTATTTGATTACGATTAAAATAATACATTATGTGTATCAAAGAACCAATTTTAGTTTAAGATTAAACCAGTTTTAAATTAGGTCGTAAAAATTGCCCCTAATCTGAGGTGAGAGTGATTAATCTATGTTCTGTGGATCGTACTGCCGGTGTCATAAGTATATTTATAAGCCTACTAGCGGAGAGTTTAAAAAATTAACCCTCATATTTATAAAAAATAACAACTGTTTATGCTAAACCTACTTATTTTAGTTGCAACATGTTTAATCTTTGCAATATATGATATTGAAGTAAAGAGACAAAACATTTTTTAACTAAAATAGGTTTAACAACCGTTGAATAATTTTATGAAAACAAGGATTAATATAGTACAGAAGGTAGATAACACAATCAGTTAAGATGCCAATCGTGTCCTGTAGCTAAAAGCTTCATTAGTAAGATAGGGCGCCAAAGAGCGTCCAAAGGATATTGCTATTCAGAGAGGTAACACAGCTAGCGCAATAGGTACCTTTGACCAGGGTACAACCCAGAGCGGAATAATTGATTACATTTTTGTTTCTTTTAAAATATTTATGCTACTTATCTGCATTTGTTTTTCTTATCCGTTTTATTGAATAAATTAGTAAAAACAATAGATACCATTCAGAACGAGGATTTTAAAGGACTAAACAAAAAGGCTTCATCGACTTAACTGACTTTCTGTTTGTCGTTCGAGCAGTGAAACACATTTCACTCGGTCGCAGGGTTGGGCATGATCTCCCCGCAGCCCACGGTGTGGGGTTGCAGGACCGGCAGCGGCGCCGTCGACCCCCGCAGCTTGGCTGAACTTAGCTCGTTGCTTTGGACCCAGAGCTCCAACTGAAAATCCAGAAGTACAGTTGCAATATGGTGGAAAATTTACGTCAGATATATGCAGGAAACTTATGTACTTTATAAATGTTAAATGAAAATCCAGAATTGCATAAGTAGTTGTAATATGGTGGAAAATGAACGTCAAACATAAGTGTCATAATTCCTTGTCAGGAGAAGTCATTCTACGATCTCTCCCCTGTCACTTTTTCATTCGTAGGGCCATAGAGAAAAACATTTAAATTACTTTTAAAAATCTTTTTTAAAACATAATTTTTAATTTATTTATCTTTATAATAATCGTTGCTTTAGACCCAGAGCTCCAACAATAAAAAAACCACAAAAAATCCAGAAGTACAGTTGGAATACAGTGGAAAATGGACGTCAAATATTTAAGCAGGAAACTTATGTACTTCATAAGTGATAAAATTACTACTCAGTAGAAGTCATTCTATGATCTTTCCCCTGTCACTTCTTTTATTCGTAGAACAAAAGACGAAAAAGTCTGAATTACATTTAAAGATCTTTAATTACAGTATAATTTTGAATCAAGATATCTTCATAATAATATGATCAGTTAGCTAAGACTGTTAACTAACTTGCCTGATGTCTGATATCTGAGCAATTATTTAAATGTGTGTCATTGCTGAACTAACAAATCAGAAGTGGGACTGCTTGTTTTATTTGTAACCGAGTTCCAAAAAAAAATTCGTCACTATCTTTTTTTGTGTATGTTCACTGATTACCCGAAGATGCTTGACCCGATTGAAAATAATCTTTTTTTGATTAAAAGGTGGTACCATAGAAATTTTATCAAAAATATGCCTTTATGCCCTTTTAAACAAAAAAAGAATTTCCCAAATCGGTCCAAGCGTCTACGATTAATCAAATCATACATAAAAAAGGTTCCGACGAATTAATAACCTTCTCCTTTTTGGAAGTCGGTTAAAAATCCACTGTTGTATAAACCTCCTTTTGCCGCGCCAACCTGTTCTATTTCTAGCCATCGTGAGCTAGTTCTTCCCACCAAATTGCCTGATATCGTGTACCCCCTTGCTGCCAAACATCATTACTGCGTTTTCCATTTCTGGAATCCCACTCGGTGATATATCTTACTCCACTATTTTCTCTAGTACATACATAGCTATTTCTAGCCAAGTGTCTCTTCCAGTTTCACACAAGACTTTACAACTGTAGAGACCATGTGCCATCATCACAGGAAGAAGAAGAGGCTACAAACCTCAGGAGGCATCTTCCCGATGGGCGCGTGGCAAGAGCCAGCGCAGTGTAACTGCAGCAGCAGTTCTGCAATAGCCGCCGCAGACGTGTCAATGACCCGCTGTCTGCACACCGCGACGGCGTGGACGAAGCCTCCCGGACCTACGAACTCGTGCTCCATGAACACTGTCTTCTCATCCCAGTATATTGCCTGGAATGGAATAGGACATTTAGGTTTGGTGATGATGAATAAGATTGCGTACGACCGTGGCAAGAGGCGATTATTAAATAGTTTGGACCCAAAATACTACCTTGAATGACGCCAAATTCTACTTTTTAGTTTGCGGTAATCACTTTGGCTATACTATTTGTACCTGGCTGGTTTTGGTATCATTTAAAAGTTTAAATTTTAAAGAAGATAATTACTAATTCAAATTAGGAAAATGCGTGATTTTCATTTGTTTTTCTTAACGTCAAAATGAGTGAATCTAATGAAGAAATTAGATACATTTTAAATTTTTACTACCAAAAAGGTAAAAATGCAACGCAAGCCGCGAAAAAAAATTGCGATGTTTATGGACCTAGTGCAGTGTCTGTGAGAGTAGCACAAATTTGGTTTAAGCGTTTTCAATCCGGAAATTTTGATGTCAAAGATGCACGTCGCTCTGGTCGCCCTGTTACGGATAAAATGGGTGCTATTTTTTAAAAAGTGGAGCAAGATCGACATATCAGTAGTTACGACGTAGCTGAAGAACTGGGAATTGACCACAAAACAGTTTTGGCGCATTTGGAAAAAAATGGGTAATACACAATAAAGCTCAATATTTGGGTACCTCACGAGCTCTCTGAAAGAAACCTAATGAACCGTGTACTCATTTGTGATTCTTTATTACGACGTAATGAGACCGAAACATTTTTGAAGAAATTGATAACTGGTGATGAAAAGTGGATTACGTACGACAAGAACGTGCGAAAAGGTCATGGTCAAAGGCCGGTCAGGCTTCACAGACTGTGGCGAAACCCGGGTTAACTCGCAACAAGGTGATGCTGTGTGTGTGGTGTGATTGGAAGGGCATTATTCATTATGAGCTGTTACCACCAGGCAGGACCATCGATTCAGAACTCTACTGCGAACAACTGATAAGATGAAAGAAAGAAGTTGAGAGAAAGCTGCCGAAATTAATCAACAGAAGGGGTGTGGTTTTTCATCATGATAACGCTAGACCTCACACATATTTAACCACTCAGCAAAAATTAAGAGAGTTTGGCTGGGAGGTGTTAATGCATCCGCCGTATAGTCCTGACCTGGCACCTTCAGATTTCCACCTGTTTCGGTCTCTTCAGAAATCTTTAGGCAGTGTCAGGTTAACATCACGAGAGGACTGCTAAAACTACTTGACGCAGTTTTTTGATCAGAAGCCCCAAAATTTCTATAGCAATGGGATTATGTCCCTACCTATAAGATGGCAAAAAGTTATCGAATAAAATGGTACCTACATACTTTAGTTAAATGTAATTAACTATATTAAAAAATGTTTTGAATTTTCATATAAAATGCGAAAAGACTTTTTCCCCAACCTATTACAACACGTTATGTAGTCACAAATTCACAATTCCAGCTGTGCCATAATTATAACAATCTTCTTTCATTTAGAGACAGAAATATATTGAGACTGTGTTTATTGCTTTTCAAAAGTCAAGATTTGCCTTGACTTTAGCAAAAGTAATCTCAACAAGCAAATTTTGTTTTTGTATCTGTAAAAGAATCAACAACTAGAGAAGAAAATCTTTTTAACAGTAGTCTTAAATTCCATGATACCACCGAAAATTTTAATATGTGTCACAATGGGGTCCCCTATTTGTTTTCGAAATTTGTTAATCCGATTTTCTTAGTATCGAACACTGTGTGCCGATAACTCAGTGATGCGATGTTTTACTCTATCGATGCTTTATTGGCAGCTAAACTATACGACTTAGTTCGCGTGGACTTTATGACTTCGGAAAATGCTCATGAGGCTGAACAACTTTTGCTAAGGCGTCACTTTTATATTCCTTATAGTTTAGCTGACCATTATGGTTCTGCATCAGGTGTTCCATTTTTCAATATCCTATTTGACAGACACATCAGTAGGCGTTTCGGGCTACGATACTATCGAACTAATAAATTACCGAAGCAATGAGCTGACGCTATAAGGTGTATCGGAACAAAATTTTTCGTATGAACGTTACATCGCGCCTATAAAGCATCGATAGAGTAAAACATCGCATCACTGAGTTATCGGCACACAGTGTTCGATACTATGAAAATCGGATCAACAAATTTCGAAAACAAATAGGGGACCCGTCACAATGGCACCATTCGAGTGTCATTTATTTATTATCAGATTCAATTGAGTACTTTCCTTGGTCAAAAATAAATTATTTGGTACTGTTAAGAAAATAAAACGTCACAAAATAACGCCACTTGTCGTGATCATATCCATTTTTAACGTGATTTTAGATTTATGATTGCACAAAAATTGGTATTAAGAGCGTTATTTGACTCCAAATATGACGCCATTAGTCTATCTTTCATCCAAATCCCATATAAAGAGTATTTGATTATGACTAGTAGGAAAGTAGCCAATTTGCATCATGGCGAGGTTTTTTAACTTTGCTGACCTTTCTATTCCATTACTACCAACCAACATACCCTGGAGGTGATGGTGAACTTGGTGAAAGGCTTGATATACCGCCTGTATCGGATGGTGGCCGCAGCCTGCACCACCGCCCCGCCCGCCGCCTTGATGTTGGCGTACAGGCCAGTTCTCTCGTAGAAGTCTGCTCGCGCGAAGTCCAGCTCCCGAAGGTACCGCGCGTTGTTCATGTGGTACAGCAGGGTGTCGATGTCGTTGAGGAGGCACCACGCTGGAAAAAGAAAGTTTCGGTAAAAGCTTTGAAAATTGAGACAAAATTAGAAGGAAGCAGCTTCGAAGTTGTGTGGTTTCCGGCAGAGTAGAATAGGACAACTCCAAGTCTTTCCGTGTACTTCGTAAAAGTGACTTAGGAAATACCTACAATCTAAACAAAGCTTATAAATATCAATGAGACCTCTCCAACCCGTCTAGGCAGTGTAGGTCAAATCCTCTAGCTACTTTGACCAAGTATGGCTCTTGTAGTACAGAGAGGATCGTGTTCCTGCAGTGGACACTATAAAGACCTGATAATGATGACGAGCTTCGAAGTTATGAAAGGAGCAAAGTAAAGTATGCAATCTGCACGCTTAAATGTGCCATCTCACCAGGAACTGAATGTCCCTGTTTTCTTACATAGGTTTAGGTTTCCTGGAATACATTTTTGTGCAATAAGACTGCCTTTCGTATTTTAGCACTACGAAGCTAAATTGCTGGAATCCGTCATTTTGGAAATTTTTGAGGGGAGTCTATGTGCACCTATGGCTTTCCTGCAGCGGATATTTAATTACGATTTATAAGTGTGATATTGTTTACTAAAAATGTACAAGAAAGAAAATTTACTTTAAATTTAAGGTAGTACCATGCCTAACCATCGCCATATAAACATAATATTTCTCTTCTTTGTCATTAGATGACGCTTTATGGTAATAATTTAAACATTAAAATCTGTTTTTCCTATTATTTTAATAAAGTAATACTTTCATCAATTAAATACTTACATGAACTGCTAAAAACACTTTTAAAGCATATTCAACACTTTTTCTCAAGTGTGCTGCCATCTCTGTGTGCCTACCCGCAACTGATTACATTGCCTACTTACGGGCCCTCCAAAGTTTCTAAGGCGTTGCGTATCTGTTACGTTTGTAATTATATTATATTTGGTAGTACTTACAATTAACCTCAGTCGTGTCCAGAATGCAAGCCTTCTTCTTGAAGTAGCGAGCCTTGGCGACGGTGTACATCATCCTCGCGAAGTAGGCCACGTCCAGGGTCCCGTACAGCAGCAGGGCACCCGCTGCCATCGCTGCCCCCCATCCCGGCAGGCAGACCATCCACATGGCTGGTGGAGACCAAAAATAGAAGGCTATATATGTAAGGAGTACCCATAACCGGAGAGCGTGCATGAAAAATCAGTGTTGACGAAGCAAAAGAGGTTTGTAAGAATCGTAGTAAGTGGAAATCCATAGTCTCTGCCTCATGGGAAACAGGCGTGAACAAAGGTGATAAAAGAGGCTAAGTGTTACATCATAAGAAATTGCCACCCTAGCTGACGGTGAAGTATCATAGCCCGAAAGATCTATATTATTCAACGTCTTCTCCTGATTAGTCCTCGCAGCATGGCACCGTAGATAAACCCATATAAAGTTCACATCGCGCGATGGACTAGTACCTTCCCGCCTATTATTATTATTACAACTTAAAGCGAGTTAGTGATAGATGACAGCGCTAAATATACGTTGTCTTCGGTGCCATGCTACGGGGACTGGCAGTATATTGTTTATTGTAGATCAATAAAGTTTTTATAAATAAATAAATAACAGAGGCATGCCCAGGGAGCATGGGACATTACCATTTGACTTTGGAATACGTAAAATTTATACCTCTTCAAGTCGGTCGGTTGAAAGTGGTGTTTTAAGTCACTACTCGTGCGATTAACTACTCACTTTCTTACTATAAGACGCACAATTTCTATATATATTGAATCTATATCACTTACTACAATACAAGTTATCCTGACAATCGGCTGTTATGTAGAAAAAGATACTTACCTATTAAAAATACGTTAAATAACGAGGAATAAAATAGGTATAAATTATATAGTTTTTTTCGGCTCATAGCCCTTTGAATTATTTTTATCCAATCCAGAATTAAGCTAATTCTTATTTTTTTCTATGAAACTAATGAATGTTATAAAGTAGAAAGATTTGATTGTGCGTAATGGATAAACTAAATACTACTAATCAGAGATAAAAAATCTTGCACCTATATAAGCTACATTATCAGCTAGTAATACAGGCTATATCTTATCTTTAAACACGCGGGCAACCCCGCTGGAAACAGCAACTCATTAGTATTAATGATGATATAATTATGTATGAATTGACACTATTTATTCCTTCAAATTGTCTATTCATTCCCTAAAGTGCTCCAGAGAAAAATCTATATATAAAATAACAAAAGTTTCATAAACCTATTTCATATTTGACATATTCGCAAGAGCAAGACAATACATATTTTATCTTATTTTAGTTAAAGCTTAGCGTTTAAAGTCTTTTTTTATGAATGAGAGGGTTACTTCGTAAATCGTGACGTAAGCAGCTAAATAAATAAATAAATAAATATATAGGGACAAATTACACTGATTGAGCTAGCCCTAAGGTAAGTTACCTGGTTGGCGGTCTAGCGTGTTGACCATTACGCCATGGAGGTCGTCAATAAATAAATAATAAATTATCACTTATAGCTGGAAGCGCCTATTTCGTCTGAGTATCGATTATACAAACAAATGTCAAAGTCGATATGTTTTTTTAAGGATAGGGCACACTAATTTCTACTTTCCTGATTCAAAAATTTGGTACTATTAAGAAAATAAAACGTCAATAATAATGTCATAATCACATATCCATTTTCAAAGTGATTTTAGGATTTACACTTAGATACATTTTTGCAGAAAAACTTATATCAAGAGCGCTATTTGAATTCAAGAGAATATGACGTCAATAGCCTGTATTTCATACAAATCCCATAGAAATGTTTTTTTTAGTTTGTTTGTTAGAAAAAAGTATCTGATTGGAGTTGTTGGAAAAACGAATTGAGTTCGCCCCAAACTAAGTTGAAATTTGTATTATGAGATTAACTCAATGATAATATATTTCTACTCCTATTAGTTAGGGAGGCGAAGAGGGGAATTTTCGGCAATACTCGAGCGTGGCAGTTTAAGATATGAGAGATACCTTAGACCTAATAGAACAACCTTGTAAAGTATTTAGCTCTATATGTAGTGACGCGCGCCTAGGATAGACGATCAGATTAGTAAAAAAAAATCGATAGTCTGAAATACTCGAGCGCGTCAGATTAAGATATTGGGGGTTGATTTTAGTGTTTAAAGACTAAATTTAACTAATCTGACGATAAGTCCTTGACGCCGCCGAGTTATAGGGTCACGAACTTGTAAAAAAAAAACGTTAATCCGGCATTCTCGAGCGCGATGTTTTCATATTTTATTTTGAAGAACATAATCTAAATGTTACTAAAAATACAAAATCTGCCGGTTTCCGCATGACCGGAAGTGTGGAGGAGCCATTTTGACTTCCTAAGAACGCGTTGCGGCATATAAGTCGCGAACGATACATTTTACAAAAAAAAAGTTTAAATAAACATTTACGTTGGTTGTATCTATCGCTTTATTGTCATTCTTAAATTCCCCGTTTTATCAAGGAGAAAGAAAGGAAAAAAAAGAAACCAAAAAACCTTTTTCGGTCAGATTAAGAGAACCCACCAACTTTTTAGTCAGATTAAAAAAATATGCTTTTAGGATACCGAGATAAACCTCCCCTATGAAAATCTGACGCGCTCGAGCATTTCAAAAAAACTTTATTTTTTTGCATTTTCAAAAATTCATCGTTACTTATCGTCACGCCGAAATCGTCAGTTTTTTTAAAGGGAGCTTCCTTGGGGCCTACTTAACACCCCTTCCAAAAATCTGACGCGCTCGAGTAAATATTTTTTTTTTGCATTTTTGACTACTTTATATGCCTACCCCCACCACGCAAACCGGCAGATTAGTATACCGTTGTTATCAGAGGCACTTGGGGCATACGTAGTATGAATATCTGACGCGCTCGAGAATGCCCAAGTAACTGTTTTTTTTAACATTTTTGAAAAACCATTCACGCCAAACCCACCGCTAAAATGGTTTTTACCATACGAGCTTTTCTTTTCGAAATTATTTTATCTTTCGATTTTGATAGGTCTCGACGGCGCCGTTGAATTACGCCATTTAGCTACCTCGCCTCCCTAACTATATACTGTTATCTATCTTTTAAATAACTAGTCACGAACACAAATATAAGAACATTGATAATTTATGATGTCAGGCAAGTCCATAGTCCTCGTAACAGCACACGCGCCGTTATTTCGCCCTTAGACCTAGATTTTTTTTACTGCGTATTTCGCCAAAATGATACGCCTAGTCTAGGCTCTAGGTCTATACATAGAGCTTTTTTTTGAGATTCACCATAGTGCCAACATAATCACCAGAAGTAGGTACTATGGATAACTAATATTTTAGGCATCTACCAAACATTTTCATATTTTCCTTTCTTTATTTTTTATTTTATTTAGTTAATATAGTCGTAGAAAAAGTATTGTTGTGAATGGGTCATACAATGTTCATATATTATATAATATAAAGTAGTGAAGCCGAGCTGACCAGTCCCTCCCGGCAGCAGCTGCCGGGAGGGACTGGTCAGCTCGGCTTCACTACTTTATATTATATAATATATGAACATTGTATTATATTATAAGTATTTATTAATACAACCTCCGTGGCGTAGTGGTCACCATGTTAGTCCGCCACTCAGTGGTTCTGGGTTAGATCCCCAGCCAGGGCAAATTGGAAAATGGCCTTTTTTAAATTGCTCTGGGTATCGGATGTTTCTCTATTTGTTATAAAATATAGTATTGTTAAGTTAGTATCCCATAACATAAGTCTCGAACTTACTTTGGGCCTAGCCACAGACATACCTAGCTCAATCTGTGTGATTTGACCCTATATATTTATTAATTTTATTATTATATTTATTGATTATTTAAAAAAGACATAAAACAATATGACAAAGCCGTTCTGGCGAGTAGCCAAGAGATCCCATCCAAGAGAGCACATGACAACAGTGTACAAGTGCGCAGAAATCCATTTCATCTTCAGCGGTCGACCGGGTGCATTCATCATCATCATTTAAGCCGCATAACATCCACTGCTGGACATAGGCCTCTCCTTAAGATTTCCAATCGACCGGGTGCATTCACAAACCCCTTTTAGAAACGTACAGACGGACGGACAGTCAGACAGCGGAATCTTAGTCAAAGTATTCCTTCGGGTACGGAACCCCAAAATTTAATCAGATTTTAATATTCACTGCATGTAATTTAAATTATACTATTTGACGTGTGAAATTGGCTTTAAAGGTCTTATTACTGAATAAGCTTTTGAATCTTCAAATCTTTGAATATGTTTCATTTTTGTAGAGCCTTCGTAGCAAATTTCGTAGACCTATATTTCGTATTGTAGCATATAGCGATATTAAAGAATTACATCATAAATACGTATGTGCGAAAAAGTACTAAAACATGTACAAAGAGTAAAAAATATAAAGATAATGAATTGACTTGTACATACTATATCACGGAATAAATAATAGTACAAGTACAGAAGGTTCACTCCGAAAAAATAAGTAAAGGAATAGCGACTCTCGCTAAGATACAATTAAGTTCAATTCAGATCGCGCAACGCTAATAACCTACAGTTATATTCACCTAGACGTTCCATCTCTTTCCGTCTCTTTCTATCGCGTAACGCTTACCTTTTCTGCCGCACTGATTAGCCACGCTGGCGTGGCCGCCGTACGTACGTTTTTTGTACTTGCTTTTTTAATACCTACCGCGGAGTGAGACAGGCCTGCCTGACTATATTCTAAATATGTCAACGATCTGCTACGAAACCTCTACCCCTACTACATCTGGTTTAGTTCTCATTTTACTTGTATAGGTATTTTTAACCCCGACAAAAAGAAGAATCATAAGTTTGACGCTGATGTCTGCCTGTCTGTGACATCATAGTTCTCAAACGGATTGACTGAATTCGATGCGGTTTTTTTTACGTGAAAGCAAGTTCCCTTAACAGCCAATAATATGATATTTTCTATCATATCATTCATTAGTACCTGCAGATTAAAGCTCTTTGAAGTCACATTGGGCGGTACACATAGCGCGCTTCGCGACCAACCGATGGTCGATGGGGCAAAGAGTTCTAGTATGGCTTCCACGTACTAGCAAGCGAAGGGAAGGCCACCCACCCACAAGGTAGTCTGACGATCTGACTAAGGCCGCTTTAGAGTAATCGGTCATATTGGAAAGTTTTGGGAGAGGCCCATGTCCAGCAGTGGACATGATGCGGCTGAAATGATGATGATGATATTTTCAAGTTTATGCTTGAGTATATTGAGTGTGTGTAAGAATATTCTTTACACGGAACTCTTATCATTTTGAATATAGGCATTTCCTATTTAATTCCTTGGTTAAATAAATATCTTTATCAGGTCTTTCTCTACTGCAAGAGCACGACCCTCTCTGTACTACCAGAGCCACACATAGCCAGGGCAGCCAGAGGATTTTCCCTACACTCCCCACGTTGCCTAACCAGACGTGCTGGAGAGGCCTCATTGATGTTTTTAAGCTTTGTTTAGCTTGTATATCCTAAGTCGCCTTCTACGACATCCACAGGAAAATTTGGTAAATTAATAAAATATTTCCACTCACCTTTGCAACCCCGACAACTTGCAACCGGCAAAGTGCAACGGGAAAATTCTCAAAACAAACACATAATTTTATAAATTTACTCACAATAAATCGTACCCCTCAAATGTTTTTTATAAATAGTTTCTTGATATTAAAATAAAAGCAATTATAATAAAACCGGTGAAATTAACCTTGGTCGGTGTCAAAGTGATTTTTTCACGTAATGAAAATGTCAGATGTTGGAAGTTGCGCGCGCAAACAATCGATATGATGACTTCATTGGGATTTGTATGAAAATGGGCCTTATTTGTATGAGCGGATGAAAACCTCTTTGGTGCAGTGGTAATAGATGATACTGCATAATTTTTCGAAAATAACCTCTCCGTTGCGAAGATTTACGCGAGATTGCATTGTTTCCAGGCGTCTTTGAATAATTGGTGAACATATAAAATAACCGGCCAAGTGCAAGTCGCACACGAAAGGTTCCGACCACCATTTATATAAAATCACGTTCTTTGTATGGGAATACCACGGACCTAAAAAATACATAGGGAATACATAAATATTAATAGAAATAGAAATAGAAAAATCTTTATTTGGAGCCTATATACAACAACAAAAAGTACAGAACATCACTTATAATTAACAAAATATGCCACCAAAATGGTTTCTCTCAGCTTTTGTGTTTGTGTTATTTATTTTATTCTGTTTTTAATATTTGTTGTTTCAGCGCTGCAACCTCAATACATCATCTGTAAAAATTTATTTCAACTGTCTAGCTATCACGCTAAGCTATCATGGTTTATAAGATACAACCTGGTGACAGACCATGAATATTGAAAATATTAACATTTTCTCCCATGCTGGTCTGGGAGAAAAAAAAAACTTAGAATGTACCAGCTGCTTCTCTTCCCACGCAGATCGTAAAAGCCGATCGAGGGAATGGGCAAAAATGCAAATCATGTTAACAGGCGATGCGGCTAGCAACCCATCACTGTATTGATTGCTTTTCCATCTTCTAGCCCACCATGACGCTAAAAGTGGCTTTTGGGTCTTGCGGCCCTGGGCTCTGCATAGAACCGCAAGACCCAAAATGCTCTGTCTGCCCCATTAGGGATAAAGACGTGATAGTATGTATGTATGTATTAACATTTACTATTTTTTTTCCATGAATTCTTTTCCTTGTTTCATGTGTTCGTATTTTTTATAAACTTACATGTATAATCACAAAGTGACATACATCGCACTGTAAAATGAAAAGGGGGGGAAAGGGGAGCGTACCCCTCTTACACTCGATTGCGCCCTTTCATCAGTTTGAGTAGCTTTTCGAATGTGTAACTAGCTGTGTGAATATTCGTTATTTTTAATAGGTATATCACTACCTGTGCCCCGGGACTCCTCTCACGGAAGAACTTCGAGATAAAAGCAGAGTATATGTTAATCCTTATCATATCCTAACCGTATTTTAAATATCATCCAAATCTGTCCAAAAAAATCGTGGAAAAAAACTTAGTAAATGTAAATATTTTCAAAATTGCTTTCATTTCGTTACAATTAAGGATATACCGAGTAATCTGGCGTATATTTTTTAAAACTTTATTCTGCTGTTTTCTCCCTGCAGGAGCCCAAACTTGGTATGTTTTGAAAATGTTTTTGGGTTTTTCAGAAAATAGGTGACTGAAATATAATATTATATAGTATATTTCTAGAATCAGCTCCTATAGCCCTTTCATTTGAAACCACACCTGAGATTAAAAAAATAAAACGAATTTCATACAAAAAATTGATGACGTCTTAACTCCCCCGTCCAATAATTCAAGATGGCTTTCCTTAATATGGTCTGAGCAAAGATTTAGAATATACAAGTAGTCTTCCAGATGGTTTACTCTGCTAAAAGAAATCTCTTGATCACCAAACGCCATACATACCTATATTGCATTTTTATGTCGTGTAGACCACGTGTAGACACGCTATTAAAAATGAAAATCATGATTAATTAGTAAAGTTAGAGTGTAAAAAATTACATAATCTCACTTCATGGTAAATTAAGCTTTTTTTCTTTTCTTGATAGTAGCGATCTAGCAATCGAACAGCGTCGAAGCTTATTTTTCTAGTGTCCCGTAAACCACTATGGCGCCAACTCTTTGCTAAAAATCTTTCATTATATCACTTAGCAGAAGAACACCTATATGTGAATACATTTTTATACCAAGACTAGCTGTGCCCGTGGGCTTCGCTCCCCGTGAGAATTATGGGATAAAAACTATCCTATGTCCTTCCCTGGGTATAAAACTTTATCCATATCAAATTTCATCTAAATAGATTCAGTTGTTGAAGCGTGAAGTGGTAACAAACAAACAAATATTATACAAACTCACTTTCGCATTTATAATATTAGTTAAGATTTAGAATATACCATGAAGCTAGTGTTCCGAATATATTTTGTGTATGTGTTACGTTAATTTTAGCCACCTGCGATCGGCTGCACCTAGTTCTAGCCGGAATGATAAAGGCTAAACCTAGTTCTAGTCGAAGATAAGTGAGATACACCACCTAAGTGTAGCCGTCGTTTGAGAGCGGCTGCACCTAGTTACAGCCGGCTAAACCTAGGCGTGACGCATTTCGGGTTTTAGCCGTAACATATACAAAACTCAAACCGTCTTATTATAAAACGCAGACTATCTTTGTTACTAGGTTTAAACCATTATCCGACCAAATCAAGTTGACATCTAGTAACACGTCATTATCTCATCTGAAAATGTCAACTTGATTTGGTCGGATAATGGTTTAAACCTATACTCCATTTGGTTAGGTGTTTAAATAAATGTAAACAATCTTGACATGTCTTTTTTTGAAATATACACTTTATAAATCAATAATTTTGCTAATGTATGTAATTTATAAAATAATTACTTTGTAATTAGCAAAATTATTGATTTATAAAGTGTATATTTCAATAAAAAGACATGTCAAGATTGTTTACATTTATTTAAATACCTAACCAAATGGAGTTATAGTAACAAAAATAGTCTGCGTTTTTTGTTAAGACGGAAAAGGTAAAAATTGTTTTGCTCTTTGGTTGCAATCTGCAAGTTATCTGTCGCTACGAAAAAGTATCTACCACCAAGAAATTAATTAACTTATTTGCATAGAAAATTTTTACTCTGACGAGCTTATTTGACACGCACGATACGGGAATGTCGTATCGTTGACTTCAAGATCTGCTCCTACCTCGCTCCCTCTCGCTAATGCTTACTCTATCTAACCCTTAACGCCAGAGCGAGGTAGCAATACTTGTACGAATTCGATCCGGCATTCACCGAATCAGTGACGTATCGCGTCTATCTCGCGTTACTCGTGCCGTGCCGTGTTATCGAACAAAATGAAGAAGTTTAAATACAATGTTATAGAGCTAATTTCATCGATCCGAGATCGCCCATGTCTGTGGGATAGATCTCTAGAGGTTTATAAAGATCGTTTGGAAAGGCGTGCGGCATGGGAAGAGATTTTTAACATTTTGGAAGAAAAGTATGAAGAAATGACTCCGGAGGAACGACGCCTGCTCGGTAAGATAAGCAAAGCTTATGTTTGTGTTATTGCTACACACATACGAAGTACATATAATTCTATTCTCTATACTAAATGCAATACTGATGCAATGACACGTCTTTCAATTCTTACGGGATGGTCAAAGCTATTGGGTTTATGACCAAAATGTTTGGTAGAATGGTGAGTATGTAAACGTATCATGTAAAGATTTCTCCAACATTGGAGAAAATATCTAGGTAAGAGGTAGGTAAGTACATAATAGTTTTTGAGATAGACGCGCGATAGCTCAACGGACAGACTGATCGACAACAAAACTGGTAGGTATTGCTAACTTACGGACTACTACTACTTTTGGACTGAAAAAGTTGTATACTTACTTACATGCCTGCTGCTGCGCGAGTTTAAATATTAAAGTATAGGTCATTTAGAATAAGGGCGCAGTCAAGCTTTTTTTGTTAAATTAATATAACTTATTTCTTTCCAGGAGAGACGGTGATTTACAAATGGACAAACATACGCGACACTTTCATAAAATCTCTCAAAACAAGAATAGGAAAGCCCAAACGTAGGTACATGCTTCACAACGAGCTGAAATTCCTCAAAAAGAACTTAAGTGAAGGTGAAATCGAGGAAGAACCTACTGAATGTACAGAAGGTGACATGAAGCAGGAATCCGAGGAAAGTAATGAAATCGAAGAAACTGTTGTGGCAAAGAAACGGTCATGGAAGAAAAGTGACGATTACGTACCGAGTAAATCCAAAGACTACGGTTTAAGAAAACGGTCGAAAAGACACGAAGTCGAGGAGGATTTTTCTGAAAAGAATAAGGAACATGGGGATGAAGATCTAAACTTTGCGGAGGCAAATGGGGATCCAAGAGTAATGAATGAAGATGAGGCGTTTTTCGCGTCGCTTTTGCCGGCAGTGGTGAAGTATGACGATGATGATAAGCTGGAGTTTCGGTTCGGAGTGCTGGAGCTGATGAAGAGGATTAAGGATAGTAAGAAGTGGGTTCCTGAAGAAGATTAGTTCATTTTGAAACTAGTCTATTCCGACAATTGAACTATTTGACTTTTAATGCATTTAACCCTTTCACCGCAAGACTTTATATCTACTGTCGTGTACCTAGCGCGAGGCATAGTGAATCGAAAATAAATACCAACAATAAGTAGGGGTGTAGCTGTGGATGCTTTTTGCATTAGCAGCGGTTTTTTGTCGGAAATATCCGACGCTCGCGAAATGGCACGACAATGTTTGTCGGATAAAACCGGTGTTCGCGGTGAAAGGGTATTACAACAAAGGCAATCAAACTATTTGAACGTTGAGTGATGTGTAAACAGTTATGTCCCGGAAGGGTTTTTGGTAACGTTAGCAGTGTACGGAAGACAAATACTTACAAGCGCCGTGACCGTGGCCGTCGTGACGGTAATGTTTAGACGCTCTATTGTTGTTGAAAGCGTCGTTACTTCAGCCAAACTACTAAGACCTTTATATCAAGGAATTAAAAGGGATTGGATTAATTACACCAGTGCCACCATGGTGGCACACGGGACAATTTTTATTTACACGTGTGCCAGATGCCAACACTCTCGACGCTCCCACTAGTTAAAAATGGGAATGACTATTAATTACCTGTGCCATTTGCCCCTAGTGGGGGCGGACGGACTATCACTTCGACTCCCGTTCGCCCCCACTGGGCGCCAATATGGCACAGGTAATTTTGATTCCCGTTTGCCCCCAGTGGTGACGAATGCGACTGATAAGTATATACTATACTATATTAAATTAATTACAATAAAATGATTTGCATGAAAAGAAATAGTTGGAACAAAATATACTATTAATATTTCGATATGTAATATATAACACGGATGAGAGCAGCACAGGATCGAGATTGGTGGCGTAGACGAAGAGGTCTATGCTCAGCACTGGGCGGAAGAAGAGCTGACATGATGACGATGTAATAGTAAACAATTTAATCGAGGATAGGCATGAATTATGAGTGTCTAAGTCAGACATCAACATTTTTCTTATAACTTCAGATGTCTATGTTAAGTTCTAGGGTAAAAATAATTCATAAAAATATATATTTATCTGGTTTTTCATTTATTATCCACCTGAGAATAATACATATAACAAATAACGTACGAGGCAATAAACCTCTGCAGCCAATGGCAACAAATGGGAATGTAAAAGAACAAATTCCCACCCACAGGGGCAAATGGGAATTGAAATCAGAGTTGCAAATGGGACTGTGAATGATTTGCCATTGCCATTCGCCACCAGTGGCAGCGTTGCCAGTGGTGGCAACTGGCACAACCAAAATCAAATTAGTCCCATACGCCATCAGTGGTGACCGCCCCCACTTCAAAATGGTGGCAAATGCCTATATACCTCCCTACGTAGTGTCGATACGCTTCGCAAGTACGTATTTGCAAAAATTGTATCTGACGAAGCAAGAAATAAAATTTATTTCTTGCTTCGTCAGATATAATATGGATCGCGTCATCATGCCGTATCTCATCATCATTTCAGCCGCATTACATCCACTGCTGGACATAGGTCTCTCCCAAAGGTTTTCAAAATGACCGATCAAGAGCGGCTTGCATACATGGAGAGAAAGGTCATGCCGAGAACCATTGATTGTAATTTGAAGATCGTCAAAATATATTTACAAATCATTATTTTTGCAAAACCTAAGCGAGTTTTGAGAACCGCTCTTAAACAGAATAAAATCTTATACCTTTAAACGAGCAATTCTTGTATGTATGCATGTATATATATATATTTATTTATAAATTTCTGTGATCTCGAAAACGGCTCTAACGATTACGCTGAAAATTTGTATATGGGGGTTTTCGGGGGTAAACAATCGATCTAGACGAGTTTTATGTTCGGGAAAACGCGTGTTTTCGAGTTTTCATGCGTTTTTCTTTCCACGCAGAATATGGTCGCTTATTTCGTCGCGCCGACCGCCTTGATTTTAGCTCAGTTGTTAAGGATACCGACCGCTAGAAAAAGTGTTACGGGTTCGAATCCCACTCGGTGACTTACTTTTTTTTTATTTTATGTTTAAGTTTATATATAATTTTTTATTTTGCATTGTTTTTAGACAAGTTTAAAAAAAAATAGTTAATGATGGAGAGATGTAACCGAGCAAAGCTCGGTCGCCCAGGTACTTAATGTTTAAGAGCGGTTCTCTGGTATGGTAAAAATAATAAAACTACTACTAACTATTTTCTGTAAGAAAATAGTTAGTAGTAGTACTTTACTTCTGTTAAAAATTTACTAACTATTTAAGAAAAAATGTGTCAAATGTGCATTGATTTGCAATACAACAAAGACTGACTACCTAGAAAGAATAAAGAATATGATAAAGTGTATGTAAGGTTTGAGATTTAAATAAAAAGTGACATTTAATAGATAAGTTTTAATGATCATATCTCCTGTAGCATTTTAAAAAATAATTTTACATAATTACGAAACACTGTCAAATTGAAAATAATGAAACTCCTAAACATTAATTATTAGTTTTTACAGCTAATAAATTTAAACTTCTAAGTGAAAAATATAACAAAAACGCATATGCAATACTGTATGTCTGACGTCAACATCGGATGTAAAGTACCTACATTTTACCGAACAATAACAACGTACTGAATTATATAAAAAATTTGAACCTTATTTTTAGAAAACCGGCAGAAGATTGATTTTTCTCGAACATAATACACTGAAGGTATCGTACTCACGAAATTAAGTTAACTGCTGTGCACGTTGCACGTATGTCAACAGTAATTTTGGACGAGTCGCGTTACATTGCTTGTTTCATTGTTGCTATTCTTGGCATGCGTATGCGTAACCCCAGCAAAATGTTGCGCCTTAGAGAAATGCGAGTGTAACAGGTAATTAGTTCATGGTTAGTTGCAATTTGTACGTGTATAACAAAATTTGTTCAAGTTGTATTTTTTAAGTTATTTGAGTAAGTGATTTTGCTGGAGTAACGTATCCCCAGAAAAATGTTATTTAAAAAAGGCGTTTACCATGGAACCAAGTACATAAAAAGATTGCCTTTTATGACTTGTAAATGTATGTCAATAATAAAATTTGTAAATATCAAAGCTTTTCAAAAATTCAAGATTTTTTGTCAAGTTTCGGATTTTCCATATCTCGAAAACTGTTTGTCGAATACCAATTATAGGCAATGTTTTGTCCAAATTTGTAAAAACATAAAAAAATTGATTCATCAACAAACATTGATGTAATTAATTTTTATTAAAACTAAAAGAAAAGAGTTACTCATAAACTACTACATTCACAAATAAATAAAAAACAATGTACAAATCTGGATTAACAAACTTTACGCGATATAAGGATATATCAGCAAAATCTTGAATTTCTCAAAAAACTATAGGTGAACAAAGTTACTATCGGTTTACAACTCACAAAATTCTTTTCGTATACTTGTTGAGGCTAAACGCCTTTTTTAATAACATTTTGCTGGGGTCACGTTTCTCCAGCAAAATCAGTTTTTCTCACTGATTTTGCTTGAGTAACTTGCACAAATTTTGCTATACTTGAACAAATTACAACTAACTATGAACTAATTATCTGTAACACTCTCATTTCTCTAAGGCGCAACATTTTGCTAGGGTTACGCATACGTGCACATCTCCGAAACGCAATGTTACGCTACTTCACCCAAAATTACTCTACCCATTAACAGCAGGCGTATGATTATAACTTTAGCGCCTTTAGTCGTATATTATCGGCGAAGAGTCCGCCAGCATAGCCCCGGACTAAGGCGATTGGCACACTGCTCTACACCCCGCTGTGTTGAGCGAGCCGCCATATTAAAAACGACGCGTGGAAACGCGGTGTCAGTGTGTTATCCTATGAGCTATGCGTGTCCTCTATACAACTTGAGATACTTGCATACTGTCCGGCGCCGCGCTTTGCAGCGGGGTGCGGAGCAGTGTGCGATTCGCCTAAGAGGCACGCTCGAGTTCATTTTACCTAATACTCTATCTTACTGCTACATGAAGTTCTGAACTATCGGTAATTCACGTCCCACCCAGAGTGCACTTTTCCAAATAATTTCCACTATAACGGTCGCCGTACGCGACCACTAAATTCACTAGAATTTTTTCCCCTTTATTTACAAATTCGGAATGAATGTTGCGAAATTACGCTGCCTTGTTACGTCACCGTCCATCCGTCCGTTTATATACACAAGCGGTTGAATACTGCACGAAAACAATGTAGAACGGCTTTTAGCCACAGATAGCGGAGCCCGAGACCGCTCTGGGTCTGCAAAAGACATATCCTATATATCGGTACTATAGTGACTAGATAGCCCCCTGAAAATGGGCGGCGAATTATTTACATCTTTTACACTATGGATATAAATCACACTAGCTTAAAACACATCACTACTATAAAAGTTTAAATACAGCAATTACTTTGGGAAATGAGTGAAGCGCAAGTACCGCGTCGAATGCTTTCGTTGGCACGGAGGTATGTATAAACAAATGTCGAAAAACGCGCGGCCGAAAAACGCGCGCTTGCAAAAACGCGCGGTCGAAAATCCGCGCCGATTTGTGCATCTCGTGGAAGTATCAACTAAATCTACGCGAAAGACGTCACCGTCAGTCTAACATCTAGGACTGCCTCAAATAATACATGTCTATATCTAAAGACGATTAAATTCACATTTGAGTATGGCCTGTATCACTAACGAAAACACTTAACCTAATATGGGGGTAACCTATAGAAATACAATGTATTATACAGCACATATATCGGTACAATATGTATATGGATATATTACAAGAATTAAAATTTAACAATTAAAAAAAACTCATTTCATATAATAATGAAAATTTGAACTGATTGATGACAATGCAGACTTAAAAAATAATGATAACACCTAAAAAAGGAACTAGTCAAATTATAAAAACGTTAACAAAATACTTCGCTTAAAACTGTCGTGAACTTAGCTACAGGTTTATACTTATTAAATTATATACAAAACAATTTCAACAACTTTCTTCCTTACTTTACACCTAAAAAGTGAAACCTCGTCGATAAGAGATCGCTTTCAGTCTGGCAGGGAGCGACGACGGGGGCCCAATAACGATCGGCCGTCGCGCGCAGCTGCCCAAGTACAAATAATCACAATTGTCTTAATTAGTTAATAATTAATCAAGACTGTCGACTTGCGTTCAGGCTTCGATCGGGCGAGTGTCACGAACGGCGACCTGACGTCGTCGCCGTCCCCTCTGCACTGGGCAGTGGCACTCACCCTGGCGATGATCGTTCAAATCGATAACCTGATCCGACTATATTACGCGAGTCGACCGTTTCGATTAATCAACAATGAAATTATGTCAAGTAAGTGTTATATCTCAATTGGTGTTAAAATCCATAGTGGGCTTCCTCTGTCGTGACTTCTTGGGTCTGGGCGGCGCGGGGGAGCCGTTGCAGCAGTGGCAGCCCCGCTTGACGACGCCGCGGCCGGACGCACGCCGGCGCACCTCGTGGCTGTCCGGCGAGCGCTCCCCGGCGCGAGTCTTCCCCGACAGGCTGCGCTCCACCTCCCCCTCCAGCGGGTGGTACAGCCGCTTCGGCGGGTACGTCCGCAGCGGGGGGTGCGCATCGTCCGCCGACGACCCGTCCGCGCTGCCGCTCCGCTCGACACCTCGAGCCTCCTTGATCACCGAGTCCAACCTCATGCGAGTACCGACCCCGCTCGAGTCGGTCGAGTTAGTCTCGTCGAACGACGGGCTCTTGCAGCACTTGTCGCTGTCACTGCTGAAATCGAGCGGCCGCCGGCCCTCCGAGCGCTCCGACGCGGAGTTCGACTCCCAGAACAATTCGGCGTGCCGCTCGGGGGACGACCGGTCGTCGTCGACGTCCGCCATCGACTCCAGCGTCGCGTCCCTCGAGCTGTCCTCGGCTATCATTTTGGCGTCGTCGCCGGCGATGAGCGCGTCCGGCTCGTCCATTAGAAAACTGGCATCTCTCTCTCTCTTGTCGTCGTAGCACACTCTGCGTATAACTTGAGTCGCGTTGCCGGTCGAGTGCACGATCGCCGACGCGGTGTTACCGAGGTGCAGCTCTCTGGAATCGTTAAGGATGCTGTCGAACCTGGTGAGGCCGTCGTCTTTGACCAGAACGGAGGAGAGGTTGATGTTGTTGTGCGAGGAGGGCAGGGAGTTGATCATGTTGTCGATGTCCGCGTACTTGATGTTCTGCGCGGGTTCGGCGGCGGCCTGCGAGATGACGGTGGGTTGCGGCGCCGCCATCAGCACCGTCGCCGGCGCGCGCCCCGAGTGGAAGATCGTCGACGTTATGTGACGGCCTTTGAGGCCCGCGATCGTGAACGGTTGGACCTGTAAAGAGAGTAGGTATGACGAACGGAAACATGTGTATCTCCCATCGGTATAATTAATTAAAAATATTTAAGTACACGTATTTCTTCTTTTCTCTGAGAAACAAAAAATGACCAAGATACAGCGCATTTAAATTTCGCATGACGTCACGGCAAGGTACGATTTTTACTTAGCGGTGACGTTGCAAGCCCCCACTCCGGAACTTTAATGCTCCGTATCTTTGTGAATTTATACTTTTTTGTTTAACTGAGAAATAATGGTCCATTATTCCTGGATAATCTAAAAGACGAACAAATTAAATTCATACTTTTCTGACCCTGTCGTCACCCCTATTGTAAATAAATATGTACGACATGTGAACAATAATATGCTGATTTAAAAAATATATCAAAATTTTGTTAGATCGGCAGAATAATACGCGCACACGCAAATAGAAGTCAGTAACATCGACTAAAATAGTTAATGTTATTAATTGCCGGTGTGGCACTTGGGATGCGCACACGCAAAGTACACTTGCGATGCATAACGTGTTTTTGAAGCTCCCCAAGAATATAACCACTAGCATAGTGATCAGTTTTTGCTCACCGGTGTGTCATCAATTGGCTCATCAGTGTGGAACGTAGTGTTGGGTTGCGCGCGCGCAAACTCCTCGTGGTCCAAGGTGATAGTGTGCATGCCGTCTGCCCCCACGCTCACGATCCCCACGTCCTCTAGACCAAGCTCCAGCTGTTGTCGCTCGATGTCTTCGCGTAGTAAGAACCGATGTGTTCTAGAAGTTTCTCTGATTAATTACTCACCAGTGCGACGTCAGCGATAATATCACACTCGATACCCTAACTTCTCACTTACAATGCCCAGAATGTTTTGGCAACTTCTAAAAGCTACCAGGGGTCTGCTGGTTAGTTATAAGTTTTTGCTCACCGGTGTGTCATCAATAGGTTCATCAGTGTGGAACGTAGTGTTGGGATGCGCACGCGCAAACTCCTCGTGGTCCAAGGTGATAGTGTGCATGCCGTCTGCCCCCACGCTCACGATCCCCACGTCCTCTAGACCAAGCTCCAGCTGTTGGCGCTCGATGTCTTCGCGCGGCAACAGCTGGTCGGTAGCGATTTGATCGTCGATATCCGGTTGTGGTATGCAGCTTTGGTTGAGAATTGTTGGTTGGGCTGTAAATAAATATTTAGACAATAAAATAGGAAAAAATATTTAGACCTTGTAACGTTATTAAGGTCACAGCACACTTATCAACTCGGAAAGGGATCGACAACGTATCGCCTTTCGCCGCACGGTCAACCAGGCGTCAACCTGACGTAGGCACGTAACCAAACAGGCTCAGCTTCGGTACGTCGACTCGACTACGGCTGGGCGACGCCGCGCTTACCGCTTGCCGGCCGCTCTGGTCTGGTTGGCACTAGACCGAAACGGATCATTTTAAACGTAAAGTTTAGCGCACGGTTATGTCTCGGTTCACAATACGCGAGTTGGCAATCATAGCCATCAATTTTTTTTATCAACAAATAAATAAAACGCGGGTGTGAGGAAACGGAGAGACGTCAGCTCGCATACGGAGAGGCGTAAGCGCGCGGACGACGAGCCGCAAGCGCGGGGACCGCTAGTTGACCGACCAGCAAAGCGGTTCGTGAGCTGGTCCCGAGGCGAGACGTTTACGTTACGAATCCGAATAGTGTGCTTTGCAGTAGGAAGTTTCATACAAAGAATACTGAGCTGCTCGAGTTGATACGTTTACGAGTTGATAAGTGTGCTGTGACCTTTATCCAGCAGGTTATAATCACGTTGGTGTTGGCAACATTTTAACGCCCTAGGGTGAGGTTTACTAATTATTAAAAGCAAATTTTGATACACTACACGTAATGTAAATTAAAAGGTCTAGTTACTGAATAAACATTTTAATTTTAAATCTTTTGGATCCCTCACCCCTAACCCTAACTCTTGTATTTTTTGTACAAAACCTCACATGATTTATAGAGAATCCCTAATTGAACCTGCCTGACCCCTAGTCGCTGCCATCTAGTCTAAGCAGTTTAGAGCTCAAAAAAAGTATTTAATCTTCTAGATGACAAGTCAAATCAGACACTTTCTAAACGACAAAACGAACATTTTCTATGGGATATTGTAGGAAATACAAAAGAGAGTGAAGTCTTGCTTTTTTGGAGTTTTCTACATTAATAAATCTAAAATAACGTTGAAAATGGATATGATCAATGAAGTGACACTATTTTGTGACGTTTTTTATTTTATGAATTGCACCAAATATTTTTTTTTTTTTTTTTTTTATTTATTTGCAAGCAAACACGGTAAGAAATACGATTTTACAGGTCATACCTAATTCTCTTGTACAGACGTGTTGCACCAACATTCGGCATGCAAATTTTTTAGATTTTCATGCTTCTAATTTACAAAAATATAATAATAATAGTCACTATTGAATAATATCATGCATGTCAAATGATTTACAATATTATAGGATAAATTTAGTTACTAATAATAATTAAATATGTCTAATGATTTCAATATCCAGACCCAGTCATTGACCCAGTCATCTGCCAATTGGCAACGTTTCCGAAATATTTTACATGAATTCGCTTGAATATGGTAGACAGTGAGTGGTATTCCACGAATTATATAGTTTTTTACAAGCTTTTATGTAGTTTCACCTATCCCTATCATCCTATCCGTTGTCTGTAATCAAATCTTGCCAGTTAAATTTGACCCATTACCCAGTTACCGATTGTGCTGAAATTTTACATGCACACGAATATCGCGTGACAATGCAATATTATAATGGACATGGAGTTGATCTGATGATGGAGCCGGAGGTTGGCCATAGGAACTCTGTTACGAAAGGACGCAATCGCGTCGAATTTGATAATTAAAAAATATTTTTTTAATAATTACTTGTTAACACATTGCTGGACTCTCAGCCTGACACAATAGAAATAACAATTGATGTACGTTTATAGACTTAGTGTGTCCAACAATGTGTTAAAAACTAAATGAAGCCGGAGGATGGCTATAGAAACTCTGCAATGAAACGACACAATTCCATCGAGTTTGGGCTCATTTGATTCGTTTGGAAAAGTCTTGTTTTATATACATACTAGCTGTACCCGCGGGCTTGCTCCCTGTGGGAATTTCGGGATAAAGAGTACCCTATGTCCTTCCCCGAGTCTCAAACTATATCCATGCCAAATTTCATCCAAATCGGTTTAGTAGTTTGAGGACATCATCATCATCAGGATTTTTTATAATTACTTATCAAAAACACTAAAGATTTATCTTTACAGTGGGTCTTACGGGTATGCGACTGCGGTCCTTGGTCCTGGTTGTGGTCGTGTGCAGGAGAAGCGGCGAACAGCAGCTCGGCTTCAGGGAACAACTCCGAGGCCGATGGAGAGTCCACACCCAAATCTTCACACTCTTCCGAGAGAGATTTCTGTGGAAATACTTGCCTATTTAAAAATATAACAAGATCTACAGTGCTGTTCATTTGCAGTCTTTGTTTTTTACAGCAGGCTCTTTACAGCTGGAACGTAGTTTTTTTATACAACACTTATCATGCACTTTTACCCTCATATTCATAAAAATTTACAACCATTTGCTAAACCTATTTTAGTTAAAACTTTTCCTTCTTCCAAAATTTGACGTTTTGTAGATACGTTCGAGACCGACAGACATTAGCGTCAAACTTACCCCGTTTTTTATCTGGGGTTAAAAAATAAACATAACAATACCTGTAGCCTCAATTCATGCTCCAGAATGGCATATTTATGCCTCAGCGCCGCCGCCGACACATGCGTAAGTCTGTGGTGCCGTTGCGTACTTCCGTCCTTCTTGTGTACAACCTATATCAGAGACAATAATAAGTCTATGGACCTTCTTCGATGGTAACTGAATGAAACTTTTCAAAGAATAGGTCTTGTCAAAAATTTGTTGCTTATTTTAAATATTGGATTGTTTTATTAATGCCTATTTCAAATATAAACAAGTGACAAATACGAATAGGGTGTAAATCTGTCTGTTGCCATATTCTCAGATGTACCTAAACCGATCATACTGAACAACTTTTCCCAAGGAACATAGGCCGTAATATGAATAACAAAAATTGGACTTCCCATACTACATCGATCAGCTGATTAGCAATTTTGTAAGGAAAAACAAAATTATTTTTTCATAATTCGACCTCTGCTCTTTAACCAACTGACCAAAAAAAATACTTTCCTAACAATTTTTTTTTTCATAATACGGCCTATGTTTCTTGGCAAAAGTTGTTCACTATGATCGGTATAGGTACGTCGGAGAATATGGCAAGATTGGCAAGGTTACAGATTTACATCCTGTATATGCACTTGTCACTTCTCAATATGTAAACCAAGCTGTAATTTCTCATCTAAGGGTATTCCCAATTCTTAACTTCACCTCAGCTTTATTGCTGTGAAGCCTGGGTTCCGCTTTGTAGTAAATATAATATTCTTCACATTAGCTACACTTAACTTAGTTGGTCAACGTTTCGGCGCTAACAATTGCTGTATAAAAGTACTAAACAAAATATTTGAAAAATGTAAGACTTTTATGCAAATAAACTAGTTTACGAGTAGTAAATATTATGGCCTTTAAATAGTTTCAGCCAATTTTTGGTATCAGTGCTACAAAGTTAACATATATTTAAAAAATATAAAAAACATTTAACATTAAATTTCAAATAAAATTAAAACATTTATACGATAAACAGTCCATGCAGAAATCTGAACATAACTTTGCAGCACCTTTATTTATAATTTATAGATAAAAGTATAACAAATGTAACATAATTAATACATTTAACGACCACATCGAGTTAATCTAATAATATTTAAACATAAAACATTTTATTCTTAGTTCGTTTAAACATGATTTTTAAGCGTTAAGCTAATTTGATGGGATCATAGTCTAATGCCTCCTAAATACGATGAATTGCGAAAATAACGTGACTTTTTAAAGCAAGCTTTATTTTATTTATCTTTATTTACCAATGAGATTTAGATAGAACAACTAAAGTCCTTCGCACACATCGACGCAACTGCAACTCAAGTAAAAACATTGAAATTATGACTTTAAAGACCCATTCACACATTGCTAGTTTATCCTAGATCAACAATAACTTATTTGGTATTGTTAAGAAAATAAAACGTCACCAAATAATTACACTTTTCTTAACATAAATAAACGTGGTTTTAGATTATTCCAGAAAGACTGATATTAAGAGCGCCACTGACTCCGAAAAACCGACATACGTTTAAAAGTAGTAAGTTATCGTTGGAAAGTAGCGAAGTAAATTGAAGCAATAGATTACTTCTACGATCTAACGTAACGTAAGACATACAAATCATTTATTTCTTTAAATACATTGTATGCAACAGGCAAGAAACTTGCACTGTGTAAATGGGCTCTTTAAATTTCGGCTGCAGTACAAATACAGCGATGGTCGCGCGACTGTTTACGACAATGTACGACCGTCGCCGACCAGGGTCGTGAACTATCGCTGGCACGCTGTCACGTCTGTCTGAGCCCTAATTTTTTTTAAAATACTACGGTATAAACACATAGTTCAATACATTTAAAAACTCGAGTTGTAGCTGTGTAATACAACATGTGCGAAGATCGTAATGAAGAATTTGAAGAACATGACGTGTGGGACATGCATTCGATGCAGGATCATACTCGACAATGGGGAAGAAGAGTAAGAATTAGTCCTTCATGCAAAAATAAACCTCTAGACTAGAGAATCAAACCAACCTCTTCGGACGGAAGGGGCGGATAAAAAAATATGACTAAAATAACCGAGGCGGGAACAGAACGTGACGAACGACCTATGGCATAGTCCTCTGTAGTTCCATTGAGTCCTAAGTACGATTTAGAAGCGACATTTTATTGTAGGACGCTAAGCTATCTCGAAAGTGCATCAACCAAAGTAATATTTTCTTTTATAAACTTGCAATATCTTTGTTTTTCATCAAATCAAAGATTAAATCTAACGTCTCTGACCGACGTAAAAATAGGGACCTATTTTTAAACACGGGAGTCATACAACGAGTGATAGGCGCAAGCGTTAAAAGAGTACCGGATTTTTGAATCGCTCTAATGCAACATTATAATGGTATCTCGTGAATTTGAACGCCACACGTTTTGTTTTGCTGACTCTCGCGGAAAAAAGTGTCTCCCGATTTGATTATGAATTTTCTGGAAAGTTGAAAGTTGAAAAATTTAACTAAAGCTTTGACAGGAACTTTGAACATTTTTGAGAACAATACGCTTCTGGAATTCGATATTTTTAATTAATTTTAATGAAAACTTTTCAGTTTTTGTTTTTTTTTTTATTAATTCTTATTACTTCTTTCATCTAAAGAACTTTATTTACCAGGTTTTTAATAAATTAATAAGGCAAATGATAAATGGACGTGATACACAATCGAGATATATATTATTTTGCCATTGCAAATAAGACATTTCTTTATAGCAAGCAATTTAAGCTCTGTGTTAAAATATTTAGACAAGCTACATATTCGTTGATAATGTAAATGACTTTTCAAAACTCATCGACACAACTCTTTGTTTCAGAGTAAAGTAATGAAATACGATCCTTGAGAATCGATTCGCTTTTATTCTGAAATTATGTATTGGACGCACATTTCTCAAAACATTTATGCGCGCGCATTTACTGAAATTTGTTTGTTTTTAACATGTGTAAGTGGTCAAAACTGGTATCAGATTTTTCAGGCATCTGGAATAGCTTGACGACTGCCATACATTGATGACAGCCGGGACCAACGGATTGTACCTTCCGAAGTACGGAGGAGCACGAGAAATTTTATATGCCACTCGTGGTCACCCATCTAAGTGCGTACCACGCCCGGTGTCGCTTTACTTGCGAAAGCGCTAGTAATGCGCTCTGCAGGCAGGCCACCGAGTTTTCTTTTTCTGAAATGAATGAAACTAACGGACGCAAAATTTTTATATTAGAAACAGTGATGCGGCGCGACGCGTACGAGAAGCGTCCGATCAGATTCAGCCCATACAAATAAATATAGTTGCGTGTGAAGAAGTATTAACGATAAAGAAGTAGAAACGAGTTAGGTGAAGATAACTTTAATGTATAAAAATCTCATTTACAAGGTCGATCAATCTGAGCAGTTGAGGACCGCAGTTGAATCAGTACGATTTATCCCTTTCAGTACGATTTATCCTTACGTATAAAGCGAGCTTCAGACTACGCAACCCGTTTCACGCGCAGCGAGCATTTGCTGGCTTCACATTTCTTCATCACTCCAAAAAGTATGACATCACAGATCGTTATTAGAAATAAGTGTATGATTTGACTTTACTTGTATAAGCTATAACAAAATATACTGAAACCATTTTAAGGGTAAATACTATCCATGACATTGAACAACTATCCCCAAGTTACATATGAAAATTTTGATCAGCTGGTCGGTCAACTTGTATGGGTGTCCAAAAATTACTTTTTATATTTCGATGTGTTCCTTAGGGAGAGTTGTTCGATATCATGGACTGAATTGACCCTTAAAATAGTTTCAGTATATTTTGTCTTATGTTTCAAAGCTTTACTCCGAACAGAGTTGCGTCGAGTGTCAAAGCTTTACTCGGAACCGTGTTGCGTCGAGTGTCAAAGTATGAACATAAAATGTCGCGTCTACATAACGTGAAGTTCCGTCGACACCGAAAGGTATAAAATAAAGGCGTGCAGGACTACTGAGGCAAACTATCGCGCCAGCTCTACGATCACCTGGTAGGCCTTATCGTCGCAGTCTGACGCGTCAATATCGTAACCGCACCGCGGGGAGTCCACTACGTACGACTTTTTGGAGTCTACGTCGAACATCTTATCAAATATCCTTTGAGCTTCCAGATCGGGACTGTATCGATCTGGGATCGGTTCCTGAAGTTTCAAAATGCTTGATAGTAGACACCTTATGGTATGGAGTATACAGGAGTTTTTCCAGTTCGTAAATTTTTGCAGCAACTCCAGTACGTGGTACTATTTACATTCCCTTAGTGAAATACGAAAAATAATATGATCTTATTTTGAGATTAAATGTGGGATGTCGAAATTAATTTATTACTAAATCTCTTGGGGAATGTATATAGTACCTAAAAATATGCGAACTGAATATAAGTAGATTCCTGTAGACAAGGACAATGTTAACTTTTAGAAAAACACATACTATATCGAGATGATTTAGTTAGGTAGACTGGTAGAAAAGGCACTAGGCCTTAAGCCCGCCTGTTACAATTTTTGTAATAAAGTTAAATAAATAAATAAAAATAAATGATTAAAGTAAAGTAGGGGACAACACTCTCAATAGCTGTAGAAAAATATTAAATAAAAATTAACTAATTAAAATCTAGATCAAATTGGATGTGAGATGGTTTTTAATTATTGAGGTATTGAGTCCCGATTACAACTTTAAACATCTTGTCCTAGTGAAAGGACGGTGAAATAATCAAAGAAATACTTACAAGAACAGTCCTGTCCATGTTGTCTGCTCTCACGGTCTCCTCGTAGGTATAGTCGTGAGGATCAGCCGATGACGGCAGGTTCCAAGGCTCCGAGCCTTCTGGACTGGATCCTCTTTCAGGTTTCACGTCTTCAGATTCTCGATTGGCCCACGGTGAGCTGGTGGCCCGTGTTTCTACTAGGTCTGGAGTCGGCGCAGATGATGGGGACGCTGTGCTATCGGGCGGTTGGACCGTGGTAGCTGTGGCGAGGTTGAACGCTTGAAGGTTGTGTAGAGCTGCTGTTGGTAACCGGACGTGCCTCACTCCCGGCCGGGCTAGCATTGGCTTCAACCCCGCCGGCCCGATCAGACGCTGGAGCAACAAGGCATTCGTCGCGCCGCCTTCACCTCCCACTGTCAACAACTTCGGCCCGCGATTCGTGACTATCGCTATTTGCTGCCCGCCTTTCACCATAGACACTGGCAAGATGTAATTTGCGGGCATAAGCACAGCCGTCGCTGGTTTCCCGGCCGTGCCGCGAGCTACTGTGATCGTTTGACCATCAGCAACGATGACGTTTCGTTGAGGC
This sequence comes from Acrobasis consociella, assembly GCA_963555685.1. Taxonomy (NCBI): domain Eukaryota; kingdom Metazoa; phylum Arthropoda; class Insecta; order Lepidoptera; family Pyralidae; genus Acrobasis; species Acrobasis consociella. The sequence continues at coordinate 36,793,515 of OY743104.1, read as the reverse complement.
TGAGGACGTGGTTGCTGCACGGGCGTTTCCTGTTCAAAAGACAATTTCTTGGCAACCTTGCGAGGACTGTCTTGAGGAGAATGGCTGTCTACGCAGCTTTCGTTGCAATCTCCTTGTGAAGTGCCGCAACTGCTGTCCTCTGAACCCATCGTGCGACAAGTTTCGTCTCCGTGGATGGGGCTCATATCGCGCATCCCAGGCCGCCGCGAACCACTTGAACTCTTCTTGCGCTTTGAATGTCCTGAAGGATTTGATGGAGGATTTGATCGTCTCCGAGGAGCTGGCTTATCTTTATCTGGAGAGTTCTCCACTTGTTCTTTGTACTCAGCTAGTATGTATAATATCCTTTGCGTAGTCTGTTCGTCTTCCAATGGTTTCTGAGTCGAGGGTTTCGGCGGAACTGGGTTTATTTTCAAAGCAGTAGGCGTATGTGATGACGATTTCGGTCTGGATTTTGATTTAGAACCGATTTTAGCCGGTTTTTGCGGACTTGAAGACTCGTTTGACGTACTTTCCGTCGTGACTGTATGAGGTATTTGAACGTGCGTCGAAGACGTGGGAGAGTCGGCAATGCTGGACGAATCTGGTGATCGCACGAAGGTAGACGTTGTAGGGGTAACTGTTGATTTCCTGTTTACGTAAGCAACGTTAAGCTGTTGGTTGTTCCCGATAGAGTAAAGGACTTGGGTAGGCTCAGATGGAGTACTAGCAGCGGATACTGCATTGTCAGTCGTGTCAGACGATGTCGTATGCAACTTGGAAAACGAAGGCGTGTTAGAATTTGGTTGGACTGTACTCCTTTCCTTGACTTGTTCTAGCACCATATCGAATTCTCTCAGCTGTTCCAGAGTAGAGGAGCTCATAGATTCAGTTGACTGGTTATCTGTGGGAACTTTGATCTGGGTCCTATTCGCTTGAGCAGTGGGCAATCTTATAGTCTGCTGGCCTAATGGGGGCGCTGCCGTTAGCACTAGTTGCTGATACACCGGTTGGTTCGCACCGCCTACGATGTTCCTCTGAATTTGGAAGAAAGATGGTCTCATGACCCTCGCTCCAGACACCATTTGCGGCGTCTTGCTCAGCATGGGCAACTTTATCCTCATCTGTGTCAAAACCGGTTGCGGGTGAGGATTTTGGTTATTTTCGTTCGAAGAACCCATGTGTGAGTTGCCATCTTCCGACGACATTTCAGAGTTGTTTGTGGTTTGACTTTGCGGCACGATTTTTATGATTGACGGCTCTATTTCTCCCTGATTCACGGACTGTTGCTTTTGACCTGAATCGTCAATCAGTTCAGTACTAGGAACCGTAATCAGGTTGATCGTTTGCCCACCGCCAATATTTACAGGAATTTGACGCGTGTAGATGACCCCTCCATGCATCGTCTGTATATTCATAGGCGCCAAAGTTTGCTTTATCTGTTGCACTAAGTTCGTTTGAGCTTGCGAGGTTTGCGCTGGAGATTTCCTCAAAAGTAAAGGAGGGCTACTTATATGACTTATGTGCTCTAAGTTGATAGCATTATCATTTGGTTGACATTCATTGTTCTCAGATGGAGTATTGACTGAAGACATATTATTACTATTCATGTCATTAGGTTTTTGGGACCCCTCTTGGAATACAGGCTTGCCGAATGCTTGGTTGAATTTCGGCAGACTTGTGGATTTTTCAGCACCTGACGCTGGTTTAGTGCCGGAGTTCTGTATAAATTTTGCGTAATTCTCTTCGTATACAGATCGCGATTTTATTTCCTGTTGCGAAGCGGCATCTTTGTTCGCCGTAGCTGAAGGGGTCTGATTTACATCTTGGTTTTCAGTCGGTTTGGGCTGAGGAGCAGGGGCTGGCGACTCAATAGGCTGCAACCTCAATACCATACTCCTTTGATGAGGGGCATTCAGTTGGATCGATTTACCATCAGCGGATTTGCAAACAAATTGCACCATTTTCTGCTCATTCGAGCCTTGAACGTTCGCTAAATTGGTAAGGAGGTTGACGCGCTTTAGTAATTGTCCAGCATTATTATTCTTCTGGCTTCCTGTGTTTACAATGTGTAAAAGTTGGTTGCCTCCTTGTTGCAGTCCTGCGTCAACTAATGACAGGCCGCTGAATGAATTAGTTTGGCCGCCGGGGCCGCCATTAGCAGTTACGCCGGGCGTCCCAGCCTTATTCTGCACAATATGCAGTACTGGTGTAGCATTAGTACCACTAATAACAGACTGTTGAGAGTTATCCACCAACGTGATTTGGCTTCCAGATGCATTTTTGCCTTGTACTATATGTAAAACTTGCGGAGTATTAGATGTTTGTTGATTGTTATCATTGACATTGGTTTGATTTAAAGGCGGAGGCAATATTTGCGCCAGTGCCTGCTGAAGCGCCAATGCGTTGATCGAAGTTTTTGGATAACTGTTTGCGGTAGTTTGCGTATTGCCGCAGACTACACCTTGGCGAATCTTTTGATTTATCATATTAACAAATGCTTGAGCTCTGCTGTTTACCATAGTTTCAGATGTAGTTGTAATGCCCGCGGCGTTCATCGCATGCGCGATTTGGTCGGTCTTCTCTGGTGAACAGTTATGTTTTTGTTGCGGAAAGTTATTCGGTGTCGCTTGTTTTTCCGTAGAACGGAACATCATTTCCATATTATCCTCAGATCGAGGTGTTTGCTGAATTGTATTATTGGTCTCGTATGTAGCAGGTGCATCGATTCTTTTAAATGTAGTAGACGTAATATTTGCTTCATAAGAATAATCGTTATTGCAATGGTTAACGGCCATAGAGCCTATGTTAGTATTTTCTAGAGGCTGGTTTTCTTCCAACAGCTCTTCTTTCTCTTCAGCCATCTCTTCCAATTCTATTTTAATAACAGATTTTATTTCAGTCTCAATTGGTATATTTTCATCGGTCCTCGAAGGTACATTTTGATTTTCACGAGGCTCCATGGACATTGTTTGGTTATGTTGTGCATAGTCAAGTGGCAAAGATAAATCTGCTGTAGTAAGTTCTGTGTACTCAGTCTTAATGGGAGTCGTCGAGTCGTCGTGAGGGCTATTTTCTGCTGAGCACTGAGATGGACTAGCGTCAGATACTTGTGTGACTCTCGGGTCACAAGTCACAGGATTTTGAGCAGCAGCACTAACAGGTAATTGCCCAACCTGTACCACTTGCACAATAGCTTCATATGGAGGAGGCTTTGAGAAATCTCCTATGTAAAGATCAAATGGAAATTTTGTAGAATCAATATTATCACCTTTCTTGTTCTGATACAGCCAGTCACATTTTAATGTGATAGTGTTCTTTTGAAAGAAGGCTTTTACTTTTTCACGTAGTTTTATAAATGTTAAATAACGCTGTAATTTCTCAAATTCATCATGGTTTGCAGCGCTTTTAGTATTGCGATTATCCTCGCAAAATGCGGACAGTAAAAACGGCTGAGGTTGCTTTACGTCCGACAGAGTCGCAGCCGAAACTTCTAAAATGTCACCTACATCTTCTAAATTTTGTATGACTCTGCCGGACCCCTCACCAAAACCCATACTGAAATTAATTTCATTGATATCAGATGAAGGTTCTATATTTTTACTATAGTCTTGATTAATTTCTTCGGCCAGTGATTGTTCCATAGGAGATGGTTTATAATTAGGATTGGTTGCCATGTCTCTGAATAGATCACACTCAGCTTCTACCACAGGTTCAGGTTGTGAGAGACACGGACCTTTTATTGGCCAATCATTCATTGTATAATCTATATCAAGGTAGTCAAGATAGTTATGAAACAATTGTGTGTACGAAAATTTCAGTGAGCTTGAGTAATCAAAAACACGTTTATACTCTTTGGTATAGCCTTGTTCAATAATAGCGGCGGCGGTTATTTTAGGATAGTCAATGTTTTTTCCTTTCCTATACTTTTTCGCGGTGAATTTGGTATTCGTAAAATGGACTTTACGCTTTAGGTTCCTCGGTTTTAAATTATCTTCACATTGTTTAGAATACGTTATCTTTGGAAGTTTCACTTTCAAAGCCTCCTTATCGTCGTCTAGGCTACCAGCTTTGCTGTTTAAAATATCTTCAGATTCTGCGTCTTCTATTATATACTCAAAACTGTCATTCGGTGTGGCAGATTCACTTGCACTGTCTTCTACAGGGAACAACACGTACAATGTCCCAACATCGGGATCCTCATACTCAATGCCCCGCAATAAACATTTAGGCTGAGCATCATTTTCATCGACTAATTTATCGTGTTCTGCAATAGATTCACTGTCATCTAGATCGGTAACTGTATCAGCTACCTTCTTTACAGATTTTTTAATGACTTCAACACAGGTTTGGTCATTACTCTCGTCACTCATAACCCCAATTATAGGAATTACAATTTGGCCGTTTTCTTTATTTGCTGTACTGCTTTTATCACTTATAATATCATCGTTCTTTCGATCAGTTGTAGAATCGGGAGTTTTATCATTATATGTATATGTTGTAGTATCGCACTCAGCCAATTCTGTATTTTCAATCCATGTATCCGCGTATTTAACACTGTTTTCGAAGAAAATAGGTGATTTTTGTTCTTCCCTTTCAACTATTATTTCAACATGCACATCCATTTTTGTCAAACAGTTGTCACCCACCTCTGAGATAGTTGTCCGTACAACATCTGCTTTATATTTAGTCTTCAGAATCGCATGTTCTACCTCATTATGATCATCTGCAATCAGTTTTTCCTCACATGTATTTCCTTTTTCTGACTGTACTTCAGTTTGTTTTAAATTTATGTTATTTTCATTTTGTAAATGAATTTCTGTATTTTCACAGCTCTTCTCTTGATTCAGATTTCTTATTGTAGTTATTTCATTCACTCTTCTACTTAACAAATCTTCTGAACATGATTTCTTAAATCTTCCTAAATTATCATCATTTATTTGCTTATCGAGTCCCGAAGTGTTTTCTGAATTATCCTGTATGACATCCATTTCATTCATTATTGTACTTGTTTCATTAACTTGGCTGTTTTTACTTACATTAGTGATTTCAAAACTATTTGAAATAATATTTTCATGTCTAGTGCTATTTTCAAAATCTTCGAAACCAATTTTTTCATTATTTTGTTGACTTATGTTATTTTCATCTTTAGCTTTATTTGTTCCACAAGCTTGCTGGCGTGCATTATCAGAAGACTCAGTATTTTCAGTATTTTCTCCACTATTTGAATGGGTGTTAATATCACACATGTGTTTATTTTGTATACCTTTCACGTCAGCTGTATCATTAACTTGTTTATCGGAACTAAAGTCCTTGTCAATGATAACAATATTTTGGACTTCAAATTCTCTTTCTTTAGACCTCTCTTCTTCAAGCTGTGGTTCAACACACATCAAGGTGTTATCAATAGACGCACTGCTGTAATTTTGTGCATTTTCCATTCCATTTGCATCACTGATCAGTTGATCTAAACTTGACTCTTTTTCTGTATCCACAATACTCTGAATATATTCACATTTGTCTGATATTACTTTTTCTTCAAATTTAGGTTTGACATTATTCAAAATGGTGCTGATCATTTTTTCCATATCAGTTGTATCATGGGATGGATGACTTTCAATGGAATCTTTGAAGGATTTAAAAGTATCTGGTACTGGTACACGTCCAGCTTCTTCCGGATTATCTTCACATTGTGATACAACACTGTTAGAAGTGCTAATAGATTGTAGTTGCTGGTTAAGATTTGATACTTTTTTAGTCTCTTCCATTTCCAGTTTATGACTATCTTTTTCCACCAAGACTTTGACTTCACGTTGAGGACCAACACTAGTTGAAGTGATTTTACCAGAAATAGGGTCATCATATTGTAGATCTTTCATATTAGTATCCTTGTCTGCCACCCCAAAGTCCTGTGAATCCTCAACGTCTTTTTTTGTACTTATTTCTTTATATCTTAGTTCAACGCCATCCACACCAGTCTTAATGGATAGTTTAGTATTGTCAATTGGTACATCTTCCATTACATTTATATCAATAAATTGTTGATTTTCACTTGTCTCAATGTCAGGTTTAATGATATTTTGCTTATCTTCATTATTTTCGCTTAATATTTTATTTTGGTAATATATTATTTGGGATTCAAGGTGTTCAACACTATCTGAACAGATATTACTGGAAATTCTATTTTCTAAATCCTTACTTGCATCTTTGCTTTTGCAAAATTTTGCTCTTACGTCATGTTTATGTTTCTTCTCTTCTGTGCTGTCAAAGTCCATTATCTCAATAGATTGATGACTTGTTTCTGTCTCCGCTACATCAGCAATTTCATTTATTACATTTACATGATCATCACTAGTTATGTTTTCTTTATTTTTGTGGCTTTCCACCATAGTGTTTTTTGTAATTTGTGTTGTAACATTGTTATCCAAATCACAGATGTTTTGAATTTCATTTGATGCTACCTCTAGAGTATCTTCGTAATCAATCGTACTCTCAATGATAATAAACTTGTCTTCTTCAGGATTATCCGTTGCCAAATAAACCTTTGTATCATTATCATCGACAACATTCTCTGCAATATGTTTTATATTCCAATTATTTTCATTTCTCACGAAATCGAGTCCATTGTCTTTCGATATTTTGTTTGCAATGATATTATCTAGCTCTTCCATCTTTCTTTTTAAATTCACTCTAGAAGCTTTTATTTTATTTATTTTCTTCATATTGCCATGTTTCATTATAGGCTGCAGGCGATCCAATATATTGCTATTTTGAATAAATGCTAATAGGATTGTCACTAAGCTAGGTATTGAAACAGCCGAGGCTGATGGCCTTTGTGATGATGAACCATTTAATTCTAGGTTATGCAACTTTTTATTTTTCTTGTGAGTTAATTTACTTTCACAGTGTAACTTAGCATCATAACATTTATTTTCAACTTGTTTATCAACTACATTTTGACTACGCAAAGATGCTATTAAATCAAAAATTTCAATAACAGGTGAACTTCTGCCATTTTCAGTATATTTTTCTACGTGTATTTTTCCAGAACGGAGCGGTTGCGTCTCAATTAAATTGCATTCATTGCGTATTTGCCGCTTTGATGTTAACCATTCAGATTGACAATTGGTGTTATCTTGTACAATTTTCGTTTCTTTATGAGCTACATATTTTGTTCGCAATGACGCTATCGTATCAAACACGTCCATAAGTGGCGAAGTTCTGCCATCATCTTCGTCGGATTTGTCACAACGGAGTGTGAAATCATGAAGTATCGATGTAGATCCATTACTCGATACTTCAGCGTCGGACGTATCTAATGAGGTATCCAACTCATCAGCAGGATTTTCTTTCAAACTTTCTAAGTCATCATTACACTTTATAAGTGGCACAAAGCCATCAACAGGTTTCATTGTAATTTTATCTTTATCTATTAACAGTTTGCTATCTAATCGGTTGTCATTATTTCCTGACTGTAAGTCATAAGTTTCTCTCTTATCGTTACTAGTATTGTCTGTAGTTTTAGTGCCACTATCCCCTTCAAGTCCATTTTTAATGTGCGCATCCGATATTAATCCTACTGGAAGATCTGGACAATTCCTCAAAAGATCAATACTGTCATTGGACGATTCATCATCTATTAAAATTACGTCGGGAATATTTGCTTTATTATGTTCTACTGATATACTTTGGGTATTCAGAACAGATGGCACATTTTTTTCCACATTATCAGAATCAGAGTCTTCGTCAATTTCTATCACGTCTGGCTGTGACACATTTTTAGAAAGAGCATCTATTGTGGGAGGAGCAAGGCGAGCTAATCTTACACAGCAATTCAGATCAAATTTTGCTTGATGTTTTGCTATAATATCTTTATCGTTCAATGTTGTTTTGTATACTCCACATTTCGTTTTAAAAGAACAATCAAGGTCACTTTCTTCATCATCACTCAACAAATTAATTGTTTCTACAACAGCTGGTTTGGTAACACTACTAGATTTTACTTGAATTTCTTGGATCCTAGTGTCTATAGGTTTATTGGGATTGTCTTTATTTGTTGTCGAAACCTGTTTAATATTTAAGGTATATTTCATTTGTTCATTAAAGTTGCTCATTAGCATTGCTCGTAGTGATGGATCCTCGAATAAAGAATCAAACGAAGTATGCATTTTGCCGTACACAGATGCTTTGTAAACTTTGCCATTAGGCAATTTCACCCTTAATAATTTAGATACATTGCTTGTTGCGTTCATATTTGGAATCTCTTCGATAATTATACTATCTTTATAAGATTGCGGTATATTGCTTTTCTCAGAAATATTTTTAATTGATGTTATATTCTCGTTTATTTTGCTTGATACTTTTTCATTTACTGATTTAGTATTAACGATAACACTATTCTGTATTGCACCTGTGTCGGTGGCACCAACTGATGATTCAACAATATCATTTTTAGATGGTTTATTGTTTCCTGAAATATCGCCATTATTGATTTGCTCTATAAGGTCAGCTACCGTTTTAGATATGTTTGTTATTTTGGATGTCGGCTTATTAGACATAGCTTTACTAACTACAGATGTCTCATCCTTCTTCACATTCGTAATTTTCTCGTTGCATAATAAAATGTCCTTTGCATTAGCTTTTAGATTTAACTCATTTGCATTGGAAGAAAGTGCATTACTTACAATGAGATCGTTAGAATGACTTTGTTTGGTGATATCACTTCGTAGTCCCGATTTTTTTGGTATAGTAGTCTGCCGTTTCTTCGTTACTAAAATTTTATCTACACAGTTTTCCGCTGTAATAGGACCGTTTGGTAATCGATTATTGCGTGCTTGTATCATAGACTTTGATTTTGTTTGTACTCCAGTATCAATGTTTATTTCAGATTCAATTTCGATGCTATCATCTGCACTGCTGCTCATATGTAACGCTGACTTACGTTTTCGCCTTAATTTAATTTTCTTATTCTGTAAAATAGTGACTTTTTCCGGTTTCTTTGTAGTAACATTCGCTACATTTTTTGATGAATCTAATGGTATAGCTAGTGGATCCACAAGTACATTAGAAATCTTTGCGCCTAATAAGACATTTTCGACATCAATACCATCAGAATTAAGAGGCACTTCACACTCACATTCATCTTCAATTTTATTTTCCCCGGGATCTTCATGTACAGACACATTGCTTGCAGATGCTAATTTCGTTTTCTTACGTCTATTAAGTGAAATTTTTCTCTTAACTCTTTGATTTGGGTTAATCTCAGGTGTTATTAATTCATCTCGTTTATCAATTTCCTCTTTTTGGCTATCCTTCGCCACTTTATCTATGCCAATTTGAGATTGTTTAGAATGTTTTAGTCTCACTTTGGTCTTCCTACCAACAGGATTTTTATCATTAATGTTTATAGGTATCTCCGGTAGATTTTTATTTGAGGAACGCAGTAATATTCGTCGACATTCTACGGTACTTTCTTTGCTGTGTTCATCATTTAATTGCTTTTTAGTGTCATCACTTTTTAATAATGAATTCTCATTTTTTTCTCTTGTAATAAGATCGACAGCGTCTGCCGTCCGCTCAGATGCACCTGTAATGTCACTGTGTGATTCTTGTGAACTCACTTCTTTTTTTGTGTCAGTTGGTTTCAGAATATTTTCCTGATATACAACTGGTTGAGGTTTCTTCTGAAATATTGGCGAATAGCTTAAGGCTATTGGAGGATACAAGCATTTTTGAGTAACTTCTCTGTTTAAAATAGCTAAGCGTTTTGCTTTCAGTCTTTCAATATCTTTTATAGAATTTGATTCCCTTCGATCACTCGTGATATTTTTCATCGCCGAATTTAATAAAACATTACTTATTACAGTTTGGTTTATTTCTTGATCATTTAATATATCTCTCAGAACCTCTTCAGTGGAAATCGATCGACTTCTAGGTAATTTTAACTGTGTTGTATTATTAGCGTCGTCTTTTTTATTTTCTTGTACTTCCGAAATAACTTTTTGCTCAAGGTTTTCATTCGAATTGACATCGAATATCCCTTTCTTGTCCAGAGTAGAAGTATCTTCTATCACAGGCTGGTCATCTACATGTTTATGTTCTGAGCATTTCTGTACTGCATTCGTTACATCATTATAATTGTTTGTGATAATTTCAGCTTCATTAACATGTCGGTTCGGAGATGTTATAGTGAAATATTGCTGATTAGTGGAAACATGTGACATTTCATCCGTATTTCGTGCACCGACAGTAGTGACAGGAACGCCAACACTTTCAATTACGACAGGCGTGACTGCGGGCGCTACGAAACGGGCTGGTTCATATAAAGTTATATTCGGTACACTCTGATGTACATACGCCTGATTCACAGCACATGCGTTGGGTCGAGTCTGAGTTTGCACAGTAGGTAACGTGTTGTAGTACATTTCTGGTCCAAAAACAACTACGTTCCTAGCAGGGACAGCGACTTGAATGACAGGCTTGTCTTCTACGACGAAGGCATTGTTAGCATTGCTGTTAGATGTTTCTGCACTTGCGTATGGCTCACGCAGACATGGGGCTGAAGCTTGCTTTTCAACTCTTCCTTGATCCAATTTATCTTTATTAACACTTACATTTGCTACTACTGTCTTGTATTTATGATGTAAGGCCGGATCTACAACTATCTCTTTATCAACGATTTTTTCGACAAACGTATGGGTTGCCGTATTAACAGTTGGGTGCTGCGAACTTAAATCGGTGGGTTGGAGAACCGACTTATTGTTATGTACATCATTTTTATCTTCACTTTTATTTGAAGTTATATTATTGATGATCTGGTTTAGCGAAATGGTTTTCGCAGATGCTTTAGATTTAGGTTTATTTGCTTGATTTCGAACAGAAGAGGATTCTTTCTGTTTGGGGTGATTGAAAGTAATTTCATCATTAGTTGAACAACGCTGATCACTCGGCGCAACTGGCACATTTGGAGCATATCTCATGTCATGATCCTTTTCTTTCAATGAACTACTACCGCTTTGTTTAGTAATATTGCTGATTTTACTATATGTAGTATTTCCCTTTTGTGCCTGTGGTATTCGATACGCATCTTCATCAGAAGACAATTCTCCTAGTTCTTTACGAATGTCATCATCCAATAAGTCATCTAGGTCAGATAGATTATAATCGTCATCCCTACCAGATATAAAAGGGTCTTTATTCTTTGACATTGATACAGCAAACTTATTTTTCTCCGCAACTTCTTCAGGTTTCTTAGGTGCAACATTTTTCACAGCTTTTTTATTTTCAACTGGTTTATTTTGAATATCATGTTGTATTTTTTTATTTTCAACTGGTCTTTTTTGAATATCATATTGTATCTTTTTATTTTCAACAGGTCTATTTTGAATATCATATTGAATCTTTTTATGTCCTATTGGTTTATTCTGGCTATCATATTGTAGCTTTTGTTGATTATGAGATTTGAAATTGTGTTGTAATTTATCTGAATCTTGAGTAGTCGCCTTAGCGATAGATGAACCAAAAGGTTTTTGATTGGTTTCATTATTTGTGTGTTTTATTACGGCTCCAAAGGGTTTAGTCACCGCTTTATGAAACTGGATATTGCGTTGTAATTTATCAGGATCTTCAATAGTCGCCCTAGCGATAGTTGAACTAAAAGGTTTTTGACTGATTTCATTATTTGTGTGTTTTATTACAGCTTCTACGGGTTTAGTTGCCGCTTTATAAAACTGGGTATTGCGTTGTAATTTATTTGGATCTTCAGAAGTCGCCTTAGCAATAGATGAACCAAAAGGTTTTCTAATGCTTTCATTATTTGTGTGTTTGATTACAGCATCGACGGGTTTAGTTGCCGCTTGATGAGAATGGGTATTGCGTTGTAATTTATCTGGATTTTCAGTAGCCGCCTTAGCGATAGATAAACAAAAAGGTTTTTGAGTGATTTCACTATTTGTATGTTTTATTACAGCATCGACGGCTTTAGTTACCGCTTTTGGAACCATATCTATCTTTCCCACAGAATTAGTTCGAAATATCCTTTGGTTTCTGAGGCTCTTGTCTGAAGAATCTGCACTATTCAATGCCATTTCAAGCGCAGATGGTCCTCTGCTTGGTGTCTTTTGTGCTCTAATAGCATTCATCACCGATTCCCAATCTAGATTATTCGATTCCCGATTAGGTGCTTTAATCCGTTTATTGTTACTAGTCTTGGTTATAACTGTGTTCGTTCCACATTGATGACTATCAGTTGCATCTATTGAGTAATTTATTGCAGTATTTGCTGGTTTTGTTTTGGTTGCTTTACTTTTTTGTGTACTTTCTTTTTGTTGCAAACTATAATTCAGTAAATTAGTACCCTGTACGGGTTTGTTTATAACATTGGCATAAGCAGGTGTGGGTGTGTTTTCCGTTTTCATGTTTATCGGTGCATCATGTGACAGAATTCCAACTCTCGAAACAGTTTTTCCAGCATTTATTCGGTTTTGCTGTCGCAGTAATAGCACCAAATCATTTTGGTCTTTTTCAGATAAGTAAGTTCCAGGAGGCGATGTGACTTTGTTTGCAGTTTCATTATCGATTCTAGAAACCTGTGTTTGAGGTATGCTTGTAGTAGTTTGTAAAATACTAGTAATAACAGGATGGTTCCTGCTAATTGGCGGGGACTTTTCTGCTTTACGAAATGTGCTGTCACACGACAGATTCAGTGGATTCTCTACGCGGGAGATAACAGTTTCGCCTTTGGTTTGCATGTAATTGATTTTGGTGGTTTTAAAGTCCGAGATGGCCCGCGACAAATCCAACGAGGCAGCTTGCTTGTTCAACTCGTCTTGCTGGCTCGCTTGCGTCTCCAGCGTTTTCTGCTTGATGTCAGATTGCTTATTCTTATGCATGTAGCTGAGTCGCGAGAATGTATTTGGTGCATTCTCTGCTTTCTTTTGAGGGGCTGGTTTGGTACAGTGTGAAGGTATCGACAAATCCGGGGTAGACGAACTAGGCGTTATAGATGAGGCTCGCTGTGCAGGTTTGTAATCTTTTTTCACTGTAATTCCGGTGGGACCGTCAGAGTTTTTAGCACCCGTGCCTGCATTTATGCTCATCTTCAACTCTTTCAGAAAATCTTCAAAACACTTCTCATGGGCGCTTACTTCGCGCCTTGGTTTTTCCACTCTAGATAACGACATAGAGATGTTTTTAGGAGATACTCTGCTGTAATCATTACCGATACTTCTTTGCAGCGTTGACGACGTGTGAGGTTGTTGGCTCAAGTTCATATTTTGATAATAACTGTGTGTATTTGGCGCGTTATAATTTACAGGACCAGTCAAATTGGGTGTATAAGTTGAGGGAGGTGGTATCTGTGAACTGCCACCATCAAACCTGCTCATTGTAGGAGGTCCCATAAATTCATTAACTCTACTAACACCGATTTGCGGGTTTAGTAAGACCGATGGACTTCTAACGTTTGTCTGGTCCAACGGTTTATTTATGTATGATTTAGGTATTTCTGGAACTATCACAGATTTTGGATTTACAAAGGGCTGGACTGGGTAGTCGGGTTTAAAAATGGCATTAGATTTCGGGATATTGGTTTTTTGTGCTAACCCAGCATTCTGGTTTCGCCTGAACTGTAGTAGTTTAGTTATGCTTCGCTTGACCTGATCACTAACAACACCAACGGCTGACGGACGAGGTTTCATATCCTTCAAAAAGTTTTTAGGGTTGGGCGCAGGTTTTGCATCTGCAGGTGTATTTTTAGGTTTCCTTTTATTAACACTGTGCTTCCGTTTAGGCTTATTCACAGTAACTTGACCGTTTGTGACATTGACTTCACTGCTCCCAGGTAGTTGGTCCGACAGGGGATCTGTTTTGTCTGGGGATCTATGATCCATTGTGTATAGTCCATCGAAAATTACATTAGGGTCATTTCCTTCAGAGGCTTGTGAGGATTTCCCTTGACTGTCGTAATCACTGTCTGTGAATGCGATCTCGTTTGTCCTGGCTATTTTTACACCGATTAGTGAAGCTAAAGACCCAGGTTTAATAGCCTCTGTGGGTTTCTTCTTTCGTTCTCTTTTCTTCTTTTCTTTATTGACTTTCTTCTCTTTGTTGTCTGAGTCTTTGGGTTTCTTCTTCCTCTCTTTACTTCTTTCTTTGCTGTGTGGTCGTTCCTTTTTCTTTTCTTTCTTGTTAGTGTCGGCTATGGAACTGAGGGGGTTTGAGTCATCGTCGGAAGACAAGATGACTCGTTTCGACTTCTTCTTTCGCCTGACTGGTATGTCCTCGAATTCGTCATTACTCGAGTACGCAGTTTCTGTCTCATCATCGTCGAAAAAGTTTTCCCAACCGGTCTCTTCTTGTAGCTCCACTAAATGTTCGTAACCTGTTTTAAATTAATTACTATGTTTATTTCTTTTAATTTTAGTAGTCTTGGAAATATGATTATTTTACTTTATGAAATTATATTCTTTTGTAAGATTTATAATTTAAAAAACAAGAAATATAGAAAGTATGAATTTCACTAACACAAAAAGACTTGATACCATACAAAAAATCAAATTGATAGGTCTCAAATTTGAATATTACTTGAATGACAAATCTTTTATTTATCTATTGAAGATACAAGTTGACAAGTTTAGTCACATTATCATTATTCAAAGGTATCCTGCTATTCAAGGTGAATCCTTACGGCTAGGATAAAAATCATTTTCTTATAAAATCTTCCCAAGCCATCTTCCAACTAGCTATTCACGTACTGTTTGTATCACGTGACATCCAGCAACGTCACTCATCTCCACCTACCTTTCTCGATGCCATAGTAGGCGTCGTTTTCGTCATCCTCCTCTTCAGGCAGGTGCTGGTATTGGCTCGGGTCGAGGTTCAGGTACTTCAGCTCAGTGGTGAGCGCGCGCGTACCGCCGTGCGTGCGCTCCATGTACGAGCGGCAGTTTGCTAGGAGTATCTCCCTGGAACAACGCATTGGTCATTCAGACAGATGATAAACACACTGTCAGGTCCTGACACAGCTCCGCAGTCAGCCCTCGGTAAATATGGAAGTGGACATGACGTTTGTGTGCTGGTCGTGTCCAATCAATAAGGGAGTTTTCAACAACTCAAGTCAGATTCTCTTTTCTAAATGTCAAAACAAACATTTTCTATGGGATTTGTATGAAATAACGACTAATGACGTCATAGTTTCTTGAAGTAAAATAGTTTTTCTGCAATAATAAATCTAAAATCACCTTTAAAATGGATATGATCAATGACAAGTGACATTATTTTGTGGCGTTTTATTTTATTAACAGTATCAAATAATCTATTTTTGACCCAAGTAACTTCCTAATTTTCCCTGTCGGAAGCAAGCTGCACACATATCCGACACCCCTAATTCAGAAAACGTGATCATTTCTCACCTGTCCATATCCCATGAAAGCGTATTCACCCTAGGCCCAGACAGACACACTGTCAGGTCCTGACACAGCTCCGTAATATGCCCTCTAAGAATCTGTGAGCTATCTGAACACATATCCGAGATCCCCAATTCAGAGCATGTGACCATTTCTCACCTGTCCATATCCCATGAAAGCGTCTTCACCCTGGGCCCAGAAAGGCACACTGTCAGGTCCTGACACAGCTCCGCAGTCAGCCCTATCGCCTCCCCCTCGGTGAATATGGCGGTGGACATCACGTTGGTGTGCTGCTGCGTCTGCTTGAGGTTCAGAGTCTCCGAGGTCTTCACCAGGTTGGTCTGACCCCGGCTGTCGTTGGCCCAGCTGCCGAATTCCGACTTTGTCTCTTCTGTTGGTTCGTGTTTGTCCTAAAATTGAAGTAACAATCTTAAAGACTAGAATATTATTGTAAACTTCAACAAATATACCGATGTAATCAATGTCACTTCATGCTGGGATCAATTTCTTTACCACCAATCCAGCAACGTTTTTTCTTCGTTTGTGAATGCCATGGCTATCGTCACGCAGAATTTTGACTATTCGAATCCCACCCCTTGTCATTCATTACATGACAATAAAATAGCCCTCTCCCCCCATCATTGCAACGAAATATGTGGACAGACCCCAAGTCAAAGAAATTAGATAATGAAATATAGACCAATAACTCGACACCTCTTCATTTAGATACCTAGAAGTGCATTGCAAGCTAATTTCATTCTTATAACTAGACATACGATTTACGTCACTGAATTTGCCACTTCGCAGTGGTCGCCGCACGCGTAGCAATAATGTTCGATACCTAGGCCTCTCCCAAAGATTTCCAAAATGACCTATCTAGAGCGGCTTGCATCCAGCGCCTTCCAGCGACCTTGGTTAGGTCTTCAGACAACCTTGTGGGTGAGTATCCTATGCTTCGCTTGCCTGTCCAGCAGTGGACGTTATGCCCCTGAAATGATGATTTTCGATACCTAAACGGGGATTGACACAGGCCTGGTAAAGGTCAAGTTAGGGATACTCACTATTGCGATCTTGGGCAGCGGCGGCGCGGCCTTGATCTTGTCGTACATGCCCGCGCTGGGGTGCACGGAGAAGGCCGTGAGCGTGCACTCGCACTGCACGCGCGCGCTCGCAGCCAGCAGCGAACCCAGCGACATGAACCACGACGCTAGGGTCTGCTCCATCACACGCGCCTCGGGTTCCTGCACAAACAAGCGATCTTATTAGCGAGTCGGAATGGCGATTTTATATACTTGTACTCCTCTGTCATTAGCAGAGTATAAGAGTCCGGCGACCCTAGACTTCTCCATACAAACGTAGTACACGTTTAATTTTGAAACCACATGTCAGATTCCGGTAAAAATTGGTAATTGTAAAGAAATTGCAATTATCTAGGGTTATAACTGGTTTCCTATAGTAAAATTATGAACTGAAAAGAAAATATAACGATTTAGAAGTTTCCCATACTAATGGTCAAAAATGATATAAAACACTATATTCTATTTCAAGTTCATATTTTTACAGTCGGAAACTAAATATAAACCTAGATAATTGCAATATCTTTGAAATTACAAAACTTTGCCCAAATCGGACATGTCGTTTTGAAATAAAACGTAGACTACGTTTGTATGGAAAGTTGTATTTTGGTCTAGGGTCGGGGGACCCTTAAGTCCTCTGTTCGGTGTAGCAACACCTTAAAGTGACGTCAAACGCATCGCATACCGGTGCGCTTGACCCAACAACGATTTAGTGCAAAAATCGCCGCCGTACGATGCGCTCATAACATTTCATTTACATCAACATTTATAAACATTTTCGTGTAACATTTCCGGTCTCTGAAATATAGTGTTTATTAACAAATCAATCTATCTTTATACTCAACAACTCATCCTAGTTCAGGTACCCCCAACATCCTCTATTGTACAAGATGTTGGGCCGTTCGGGCACGAGAGTAGGTAGGCCACAGTTTGAACATTTCCACAGTCACAACGGTCGCTATCTGAGAAACCCCACCAGACTCGGCTCTCGTGGCATCTCCCAATACCAGTACGACATTTATGGAACGGTTGTTTGCTTTTCGTGTGTGTAAGTGGCCAACACTGGTGTCAGATTTTTCAGGCTGCCTAAAGGCATCAGACATAGCTTGACGACTGCTATACAATGATGACAGCCGGAACCAACGGCTTATACGTGCCTTCCGAAGCAAGGAGCTCAAGAAATTTTTATGCCACTTGTCACCCATCCAAGTGCAGACCACGTCCGGCGTCGCATTACTTGCGAAAGCGCTAACAATGCACACTCCCGCCGGTCCACCGAGCTCCTCAACGGTACGGTTAATAGTAGATTGTACAACAAGAGTATAAACGAGCCATTTTACCCGAGACGTGCATATAGCTCGAGACGAAAAGTTAGAGCCCTAACTTACCTTTTCAGTCTTAATCTTGAGCTTTTCCAGTTCATTCATGCCGGCCGTGATGGCCCGCACGTACAACTCGCACACGAACGAGTTCATATCCGTCACGCGCTGCAACAAACATACATGTTCAACGGGCAGTCGGTACTAAAGGAAAACTTACAAAATCTACATCAACCCTTTGACCGTGAACGTCAGATTTATCCGACAAACATTGTCGGGCTCATTCCGCGAACGTCTGATATTTCCAACAAAAATATGCTCGTATGGCACATAACACAGTGTGCACAGCCCTGGCCAGCATGTGCAATGAGCGTTAACAGCAGTTTAAACGACAAACCTTTAAATATCAACGTGATGATTTTCTCCAGCCAGTGTTGGTAGATGATTGACTTGACCAGTTTGAAGCCAGTAGATGTCTCTAGCAAGATGTACTGATGATTCCCTCCAGCCAGCGTTGGTAGATGATAGACTTGACCAGTTTGAGGCCAGAAAAGTATAGATGTCTCTAGCACACTTTCACTCTACTGTAGTGTACCTGAATGTGCAGCTGTGTGTGCACAGCCGTGGCCAGCGTGTGCAGGTGGCGGGCCGTGGCGGCGGGCGCGGCGAGCGCGGCGGCGGCGGCGGCCAGTCGGCCCGCGGGCACGAGCCGCACCAGCGAGCGCGCGCAGCAGTACAGCGCGCTGCGCACCACGCCGCTGCATTGAAGGACCACCATGCAGCGCGCGATCACCACCTGCCAGTCACATTATTATTAATGGGTTCACCGACCGAGCGGCGAAGCGCAAGCCTCCTCTACACGTCAACAGATGCGTAGGACATCTCCTGCGGATGCGTCCGCCGATGTGTAGAGAAGGTGATTTGTGCGTCTGTGGTAGGTATTTAACGTCGCCAGATACGTCCGATTCGAATCCGTTTACTGTCGGTTTTTCGTGGCACGCATCAAAAGGTTTTAGAGCGAGCGTTTGGCGTTGGGTCCACACGTCTGCCAATGCATCAGTTTGATCACCACCCTCTTCTTTGCCATTTTAGGCTAGAAATGTGCACGATGCACATTTCTTTTTAATAAAAAAATAGACGTTATAAGTATTAAATAAACAAATAGCTGCGGCAACTACGGTCTCGATATCCATTTTTAACGTACGAGGGCGAGTGCGTTGCGTCTGTCGAGAATGAACATAGACTGATCGATCTGCAGACATGTGGACTGTTCGTGAGAATTCAACTGCGAATACATCTGTCAGCGTCCGCGGACGCATCTGTTGACGTGTAGAGGAGGCTTAAGGTCCCGCGCAATATGCGTCACCGTCCCTGCACCTTGGGAGGTGAGTTCTCGCCTTAAAAGGCGTGCAGTCGCCCGCTCACTACATGACAATCATTGAGCTAAGTCTGATGCCTTTGTGATATTACCCCGATTTCTCAAAGGCATCTGACTTAGCTTGTCAAGAGATTAATTGAAAAATGTTTTGTCTCTATAGTATCGAATCTTTATTTAGTAATTTCATTATACTCGTAATTAATACAATCAAATTACGATTTTGATTTTCGCCATCAACCAGAATTGTCACAGCAACTATATCATGCGTCAGGATCACTTGATATGAAGTGTTGATTCTCTTCCGCAGTGTTGGCAGATGCTGCTCTATTGGCGTTTTGTGTTGGTCTTATGATTATTGTCATGGGTACTTAGTTGGTACAATTAAGAAATTTTATGGTATTTTTTATTTAGGGATTAATAAAATAAGACTCTAAATGAGAAAGGATGTTTTACCTGTGCAACCAACGTGGCCACATCTCCAGCGTTCTTCCACAGTTTCTTCTCCCGCGGCGAAGTCTCCGGCCGACTGCGGAGCCTCTCTATCAACTGGTAGCCGCTGCGGAGCGGGATTCTCTTCGCCTGTGAAACAAGTACATACAATGAGGTGCTGATTCAAAATGCAAGCGAACTGACACGACTTGGGGATAAACACCTCTTTAGTACAGTCAACGAATAATTGTGAATGAAAAAGTCGAAAGCACAAAAGTTTGACTTAAACTTTGTTTGGCCTAGTTAGGAGATAAACATATTAAAAGTCCTTACTCCTCCGAGGTGAGCCCGCGGGGGAGGGCACAACGAAGTTCCCGTTATTAGGGTTCCGTAGCCAAATGGCAAAAACGGAACCCTTATAGATTCGTCATGTCTGTCTGTCTGTCTGTCCGTCCGTATGTCACAGCCACTTTTTTTAGAAACTATAAGACCTATACTGTTGAAACTTGGTAAGTAGATGTATTATGTGAACCGCATTAAGGTTTTGACACAAAAATAGAAAAAAAACAATAAATTTTGGGGTTCCCCATACTTAGAACTGAAACTCAAAAATTTATTTTTCGTCAAACCCATACGTGTGGGGTATCTATGGATAGGTCTTTAAAAATGATATTGAGGTTTCTAATATCATTTTTTTCTAAACCGAATACTTTGCGCGGGAGACACTTCCAAAGTGGAAAAAAGTGTGTGTCCCCCCCCGTTACTTCTAAAATAAGGGAATTATAAAACTAAAAAAAAATACATGATTTTCATTACCATAAAAACTACTAGCGAAAATTGGTTTGAACGATATCTAGTAAGTAGTTTTTTTTTAATACGTCATAAATCATAAACGGCAATTTACCTTTCATTTAATCAACTCAAATATAAAAAATTAAAAAAACATACTACAACACTTTTATATTATGTTATTTGCTACTACGGAACCCTTCATGGGCGAGTCCGACTCGCACTTGGCCGCTTATTTGGTTTTTTGCTTACATCTCGAAAACGGAGAAATAAACACTAACTAACTTCTAACTAGTCCAAACAAAGTTCCTGAGTCAAAATTTCTGCTTTCGACTTTTCCATCCACATGTCCCTTTTGAGTACTCATTGACCAAACTACACTTCATCTTTTCTGATCTCATCATTAGCTAGTGAGCTGAGCTCGGAGTGAGTGTTTCAGGGCCCGGAGTGAGTGTTCCAGGGCCCGCAGTGACTTCCGGTTTTAACATTTCCAATATATTTTTTATAATTTGCTACTTTCCAACCACTCAAATCAGTTTTTTTTTACTCTTCCTATGAGATTTGTATGAAATACAGACTAATGACGTCATAGTTCCTTGGGTGTCAAATAATGCTCTTAATATCATCGTTTTTCTGCAATAAATCTTAAATCACGTTGGAAATGTATATCACTGTCGCAGTTAAATTGTATAATCCGTTATTATTCAAAAACTCTAGCTGTTTTGCATTACAGCTCGGTTTTGTAAAACAGCTGAAAATAATTCAGCTCGATTGTCAATGAGTTACGTAATTACGTTTAACAAAACAACTAACGTTGACATGACATATAGGGTTACCATTATTAAATAAAACTGTGTTACCAAATAAAATAATATATGAGGGGTCAATAGTTGTTCTTTATTATTTTTATATTACTCGTGGGATGAAAATAAAACCTAAATTCAACTCCTTACTAAATAATTCAGTCTCCAACATTATAAAACACCAACGAAAAATGATAATCAGCTCGATGCGATTGGATATTGAAATTTTATATAAACCCGACAACTCAATTTCTTACGACCAATTGATCCACGTGAATTTTGCATCTCGCCGGAAGGCGGGCGTCGAAATAACAATATGGGAACCAAGCTAAAGGTCTACTTTATTCTTTTCAATCATTTGCAGTCCGAAATCACAAACGATGACCCCGATGTCTCTCGATAAAAAACAGCTTAGTCCCGGAACGTGGCGAAGAATTTACTTTATACGGCCATATTTGTTATTATGACACTGACACTTCACAAGCCCCAAGTGGCAGAATTCCGAACTAATCGTTCTACAATCTTACGTCAGCTAGTTTCTGAAACGTAACACATTGGACGATCTAGCTAAATAATTTTCAGCTGTATTACAAAACCGAGCTGTAATGCCAAACAGCTAGAGTTTTTAAATAACAGCGGATTATACAATCCAACTGCGACATCACCATGACAAGTGTCATTGTTTTGTTGTTTTATTTTCTTGACAGTACCAATAACTTATTTTTAACCCAGGAAAGTACCCAATAAATTTACAGCTCTGGATACGAGTACTTAAAAATCCATCATTATTTTTACATTTCTTTATGCCTAACAAGTTTCAGTCAAAAATTTTGTAGATCCTTTGATTACTTCAAGGAAGATATGTGTTTATGCTCAATTCTTTAACAACCTCCTACGACAACAACAGAAAAAGATGGTGTGGTATTAGGCCAGTAACCATACGGACACTGTCAATACTCACCAACGCAATGCACTGTGAATGTCCGTCTCTTTTATGCAGAAGAACCAACTCCAAGTCTGTGATCAGCCCCCACACGTCCACTGTGAAGCCGGCTTCGGACTCTGCAATGTCTTTGAAAGTGCCCTCTGCTTTTATAGGTTCTGTGGACAAAAGTTAAAGTCAAAAATCATTTAACCCTTTACTGCGAACGTCGGATTTATCCGACAATCATTGTCGCACTTCGAGAACGTCTGATATTTTCGACAAAAAACCATTGCTCATATTGCACATAACTCAAGTATCCCCTTTCACTGCAAATGTCGGAATTATCGATATATTCGAGAGCGTTGGATATTTCCGCCAAAAAACCACTATTTGCAGATAACTTAGTATGTATCCACATCTTTTTTTGGTTGCAGGTATTTATTTTGGTTGTAAGTATGTATTTTAGATTAACTATGCCTCGCGCTGGGGGCACGACAACTGACAAAGTCTCGCGATTCTTCTTCTTTCAAGTCGATAGGCTGTTTAATTTAGATATTTTATTATAACAAGTTTGAAAATATATTTGGATATTTGTATCACTTGAACATCTCAAATCAGATACTTCTTTCCGTTAAAATAAAACATTTTCTAGAGGATTTGTTTAAAATGTAGACTAATGACGTCATAGTTTATTGAAGTCAAATGGCGCTCTTAATATCAGTTGTTCTGCAATAATAAATCTAAAATCACGTTGAAAATGGATATGATCATGACAAATTGTTTATTATTCATATCAATAAGTAAAATTATAAAGTTATAAGCTTTCAAAATCTGATGGAAAGAGGATAACAGTCAAGTAACAGAAAAAGGATGCACATATAGCGTTCTTGACATCACAGTATTAGGTCTCGCCGTATGAAAGAGATTGTGAGATGTCCCCACCACGCTCCCACAATTACATTTGAAATGTTTTTTTTTTATTTCTTCTTTATTAAGGTTCACCATTGTGTACTACATTATTACATTCCTAAATCTGTTAAACATTTACCCTAAATTCGCACACCTTCGAAAGTGAACACCACTTGCGTTACAACATAATAGTATAACAAATAAAAAACTTGGTACTTAATAGTAAATACAGTATATTTTTCAAGTTGAGTGTCCAATTTCGGTTATATGAGAATCTGCTATTTTGATAATCTAATATTTTAAGAATCTGATATTTTGAGAATCTGGTATTATGCGAATAAAGGACTAAATCAACTACAATAGCCAAACAAGGTTGCAGAGCATGGTAACCATGTTTGCCAGCCACCACAGGTAAACGTTAGAGTCAAATTATACCTGCCTACCTAGTTTGTGTATGACATCTAAAAAGCAATTAATCTAGACATACAATTACAAAGTTTACACTATTCTGTAGTGTAATGGATTTATTGACAAATCTTTCACCAACCCTAACGGGTCCCTACAGGGAAGAGAAGAAGATTTGTACAAAATCTATATGCAATGAGTCATGGTGCACATCGCAGGAATGACTAACTCTTATTATATAGCTTACATAAACTGTAGAGTTATAATGACCCAAAACAGCTCGACGGAAAGGTAAGACTACAACAATACCTCGAAGCCTTAACGATACCTCGAAGCCTTTTAAAGGGAGCTCTAAACGTCATTTTACTTAAAAGTTGTGGAGAGTTGTGTTTACTTTCCGTTCCCAAAAAAATATTTCTTTCCAGTGGTATTTTTGTTTTATACAAAATATTAAGCAAAAGCATACAATTGAAGATCGGTTCGGATCCACCTTACCTGGGTCGTCAATCTGTTCCATGTCCGGTATGACCATCTCGGAGGCCCGCACTCGGTCCATGACGGCTGTGGCGAGCGAGAGCGCGATCTCGTGGCATTTGCGCGACGCGGCCAGGTGGCGGAGCCGCGCCACGAACATCAGCTCCCGTTCCTCCTTCAGCCATTCTAGTACTGATGACAAAACAATTTGTAAATTTATGAACCCTTTAATCGCAAACGTCGGATTTATCCGACAAGCACTGTCGGGCCCATTCCGAGGACGTCGGATATTTCTGACAAAAAAAATTACGACAACTGATATGAAAGGGTTAATAAAGTAGCCGAACCACGCGACTTTGTTTGCATGGACTTCATGAATTCGGAAAATGCTCATCAGGCTAAACAACTTTTGCTAAGGCGTCATTTTGATGTTTAATAAAGTTTAGCTGGACCAGTTTGGTTCTGCATCAGGTGTTCCATTTTCCAAAATCAATTATACCCTATATGTTGCCCAGGCTTAACAGCTACATTACAAAAAAAGTTTCATTAGCGTGTAAAAACAGACAAACAGAAAAATAGACAAACAAACAGACATTTTTTAAATTCTTACTCTATACTATTTCTGCCCCGTAATTTTTATTTAGTAAATATATTTAATGTACAGACACATTTTTTTACTGTTATATGTATATAGGTGGATGATGGTAACACCACGCAAAAGGAGGCCTAATAGAACATGATTGAAGTCACAATCATGGTCAGTGTCGTGACACTCGTGACTTTAGCCTATTGGGCTAGTCAGATATTCAATCAGTGAATAATTTTTCATAAATAAAAACCGACTACACCGCTAAACTACACCTGATTTTGATAAACTTTGGTACCACCCGACAAGTATCCCCCTTTCAAACAAAAAAAGAATTTTCCAAATCGATTCAGGCATCTTTGAATCGGTGAACATACATAAAAAAAATATCGCGACGATTTGATAACCGCCTTCTTGGAAGTCAGTTACAAAAAATTTTAAAATATGTATAATAAATATATTAAAGAAATCAATTGTAAATTTTTGCATAAAGTATAATTTGATTTTCAGACTCACTCTCTTCGTCGGTAGGCGGGCCTCCCCTCGGGTCACACAGCACCTTGAGCACCGGGTGACCCCAGGGATTCTCCAGTATAGTCTTGAACCATTCTCCCCTCTGCACCAATTGGACCTCCCAGTCCGGGCTGTGGCCGTTCCTCTTGACCACCGCTGCCTTGCTTTCTGCGATGAACGCGTCGATCGCATCTTTAAGCTTTGCTTGTTCATCTTTCTCCGACTGCCATTCGGACTGGGAACAAAATGAAATTACTATAATGAACTGTCCAAGTGAACCAAGTTATTTGTCAGTACTGCCTTGGAAACCAAGTTGACTGATGTATCTCTAAGCATGTCTCTAATGTAATCATCGCAGCGTTCGTTGCTACAAACAGAGTTGGGCATTATTCGAATAATTTCTAAGCAAATAATTACCTATTCGAAGAAAAAATCATTCGTGTTAGATTATTCGCGAATATATCATTTGTTCTCTTCTTCGAATAATAAATGATCTATTCGTCATTTTATTCGAATAAATACATAAAATAATATTTTATGCAGTGATAAGCAAAAAATAATCAGTGCTTGTACTCTATACTTAGTAGAAGAAAACCCGTTACCAAACCCTTATTTAAAAAAAATGTTAACTACCTACCAATAAAACAATGTCGTCGAGGTCGTCAACGTCGACCTCGAAGATGTCGACATCGATGTTGACGACCTGGACATCGATCTTGACGAATTCGACATCGACCTTAACGACCTCCACGAGCTCGATACCACGATAACCTCAACGACCTCGACGATATTGACATTATGATTCGATTGATGGTCTACGACCACGACGACCTTGGCGACCTTGGCGACATTGACATTTACATTTTGATGGTTACTGCAGTGCACCACTTAACCTACCTTCCATACCTACACTCTACCTAGAAACTTATAATCGTGGAGTATATTCATTCGTCGAATAATTTATTCGCGAATAAATCATAGTACCTGGGCGACCGAGCTTTGCTCGGTTACATCTTAAACATTAACAAACTTTTTTTAAACTTGTCTAAAAACAATGCAAAATAAAAAAATATTTATAAACTTAAATATAAAAAAAAACAAAAGTAAGTCACCGAGTGGGATTCGAACCCGTAACACTCTTTCTAGCGGTCGGTATCCTTAACCGATGAGCTAAAAACAAGGCGGTCGGCGCGACGAAATTAGCGACCATATTCTGCGTGGAAAGAAAAACGTATGAAAACTCGAAAACACGCGTTTTCCCACACATAAAACTAATCTAGATCGATTGTTTACCCCCGAAAACCCCCATATACAAACTTTCAGCAAAATCGTTAGAGCCGTTTTCGAGATCACAGAAATTTATAAATATATAAATAAAGAAATATACAAGAATTGCTCGTTTAAAGGTATAAGAATATCAAAATGATACGGTTCAGACATACGAGGGCAGACTTATTATTGGTTCAACTTATATCTAGAATATAGGAAACAAATCGTCCAAATAATGTATCAAAACAATAATAATACCGTGCAAACTATAAATTCAGAAGAAGCGACTGTCATGTTCGCTATGTCCTGGAAAGGTTCATACGTCATCCATTTTATTTGCAGACGATGTATCATTTTTAAAAGGACATAAAACCAATAATGTCAAAACAGTAATTAAAAGTAGATAATAAACAGCAGAAAGTTGGCTCACAGATCACACATCTTGAAATAAACTATAAAAAAATAATACAATTTACGTCACATTCGCAAAGTTAAAACATTCGCATCGACATTCGCATTCGCATCAATCAGTGCGATGTTTTGCGAATGCGAATGTGTGCAGATCATGCCTTGCCTATAGCCTGCACCGCATCTCTGCGGTTCGGGGATTCGCGCATAACGTGATTATTTCAACCAATAGGAAGCAATTATTTCACGTGATTGCTTGGTTTTTTAATTATTAATTCATATGTTTCTTTTTTATAATATTTGATGTCCACATTCGCATTTGCACATTCGCAGCTTAAACATTCGTATACGCATTCGCGCTCGCGAATGTAGAAAATTTAACATTCGTAACATCTCTGCTATATTTGGCCAAGACTAAGTGCGTGTCTGGCCCGCGCAGTGTAGGGTTCCGTAGTTGCGCATGCCAAATTTAAATTCATGGCACTAAAAACGTCTAAAAACTAATTTTCATAAAATTTGTATGAAATTTTCCTTTTCAAGAGTATGGAAGTTGATCGCTTACAACTTTTTAATTTGTAAACACTGTTTAGCTCAAATAGTTTTCCTTTAAACGTTTTTTACGTGTCCATAATATATTATGTTACCTTTGGGTTGGTCAAAATAATAAATTACTTCCAGTTCTCTAGTATGGGATCTATCTTAAAAAAATTGGTTAATATTTTATTATACCACTTTTTTGGCATAATCTATATACCCATACCAAATTAAAGCTATCTAGAGTAAAACTGTGATAGACGGACAGACAGACAAGACAGAAAGACATACAGACATAAAGGCAGGCAGGCAGACAGACAGACAGACAGACATGGCGCTTCGAAACTACAAGGGTTCCTTGTTTACTACAAAACCCCAAAAAATTAAGCATTAACAAAGAAAATTGAAAATGTTGGAATATTATTGCTATTACTCTATAAACGAGTTCCTGGCTACAATTAAATAGTTTGATAAATAAAACATAATAAAATACAAAGTATATCAATAGAAATATCTAGTTTAACAACTTTCATAATAATATGAAACGTGGAAGAGACATACCCGTAATATATCGAACCATTGCTATACTAGATCACTATAGTATAATGAAAAGAAATGTCAAAAATAAAATTAACATTTAGACATACCCATACAAAATACACTTTAGTATGGATGTTTTTTTGTTCTTTTGACTGTTATTTTAATTCCATTATACTATAATGATCTAGTATAGCCCTTGCCCTTGGTTCGATATGTCCCTTCCACGTTGTATACATAGAAAATAAGTCAGATAAAATGTGCAATATAAAAATTGATAAAAGTAGAAACCAAAAATATTGTCATAAAATAACTCAATTAGTAACTAATATAAAATTAAAATTTCACTGAGCAAATATATAAAACTTACCTACATATAAACTACAAAATATTTGCTGTTCCCGAAAGACGGATTGTATTTTAAGACCTCATGTAAAACTGCTATTATCAAATAAAGATTTTAAAAAAATACGCCTGATTATTGTATTAAAATAATAATAAAATTTATTTCTCAACATATCATAACAAAATATCATTACAAGTCTTAAAACTAATTGACACGATATATACCTACCTAAGTTACA
This sequence comes from Acrobasis consociella, assembly GCA_963555685.1. Classification (NCBI taxonomy): domain Eukaryota; kingdom Metazoa; phylum Arthropoda; class Insecta; order Lepidoptera; family Pyralidae; genus Acrobasis; species Acrobasis consociella. Next base: position 36,765,194 of record OY743104.1, on the reverse strand, counting down.
AATGTTTGTCAGTATAATATTGCATTTTTTTTTTAAATAATCTTGTGTTATGGTGGCTTGATACCCAACTATTCTTATTCGTACATAACGAATAAGCATTATCATTCGTAAAATTTATTCGTTATTCGAATAAACTTTGCCCATCTCTGGCTACAACGTAGTCACAATGAGGTACACCCGTCCGCTTCGTCTCAGGCTGCAACCAGTGTGTGCGTTGCATGAACGCAGCGAATCGCGCTACCTCGACACAACGTTAAAGCAACGCGCCGTAATTAACGTAATTGCTCTAAGGTTGCAAGTGGGAATGCAACAAAATTGGGAGGGGTTCTTACCTTATAGCTGGAGCGACGTCGTAATGGCGGACCTGCGCGAGCTTCAAGTTGGCGACAACTAGCAAGAGCTAGCACAGGGGTGTTACTCCACAAAATAATACGTTTGTCGTACGATAGTAACGTCTTAAGTAATACTTTATTGTACACAATAACAATAACAATAATTCAAACATACACAGAAAAAAACATACAAATGTACAATGAGCAGGAGGTCCTATTTCCATGTCAAACCAAATTAGACTTTATTATTACACGTAAGTGCTCAATGTTGCTTGACACAAACGCCGTAACATCCGTCTTGCGCTTTAACAACCGCTTTGGGAATAACCCTGTGGACCGAAAGCGCTGGTGTGCTCTTGTGCTGGAAGCCAAGACTCACTGTGGGTCGCTGAGCCAGGATAGTAAGTTGTTACCTGCAATAGTGTGTCGGCGGTGTGCCTCTGCAGCCAGGCGAGGTAGTGTGGGTGTGTAGAGGGCGCCGAATGCTGGCACAGGCTGTGCACGCGCCGCCATGTGTCGCACAGGTGTGCGGTGCGCTGACGCAACTCGCACTCCTCGCTCAGATGTTTCTCTAGTGTCTGGTAGAACAAATCATTTAATTATGACTTATTTTCTGTTGATCGGTATAATTAAATGATTGAACTTACACTTTTAAAGAATATTTACATTTAACTGGAAATGATATTACTTAATATCATGAATCATGGACTGACAGGCAGGACAGGGCAGTGCCTCGGGGCCCCAAGCTTAGGTCCCCGCGCACACCTGTATTAAGCGCCATATTCACGATCCATCCTGCTGTACGTCCGTTCAAGGCCGTGCACGATGCCCGATGCAAATGTACCGTGAAATCGCTTGACGTACGTCGGTAATTATTATTAATTGCTTGCAGGACGTGCACTATCCATTTTGCATCCAGCAAGTACCCCCACCACCGCGAACGTCGGGCAGATGGACAGTGAATAATGCGGAATTGCGGACGTACGTCAATATGGATCGTGTGTAAGCTTGCTGTACAGCAGATTGTTTTTTAAATAATTATTTTATGGCTCTAGATACAAGTATTTTGGTAAAAAAGATGGCAACACTGGTTCGCTAAATGTGCTTGACGGCAACATTGGCTTGCTGGATGCAATGATGGATGCGTGAGTAGGCTACATCCGTCGCCGCGGCCTTGAGCTGACGTACAGCAGGACGGATCGTGAATATGGCGCTTTAGTCTACTGCGCAGCTTCCGCGAGGTTCAGAGCTGCCATTAGGTTTGAATCGGTCAGTATAAACTGCACTAAAATGTCCAAAACCTAAGTTTTTAATTGATACGATCTCGACGCATTTCAAAAAGGATGGACGAGCCTAACACAGGAAAGAGGTAAGTGGAAGGAGATGGGAGATACCTTTGCCCAAGAATGGGATAAAACAGGTTATGAAAAAAAGTTTTTATTCAAAACTGATAGAACAGATGCCAAGTTCAACTAGTTGATTTCAAAGTAACAGTATGACTTAGGGGTTATATGAATTTTTCGAGGTCCAGTGCTGACCTTATAGGAAACAGGGATATCATTTATACTTTTGTCTTGACCAAGCCCTTATATAACCTGATATTGATGATATCTGAATGAATGTTTGAAATAATTTATTTTAAATGGGTATACATAAAAATTAACAACTATATGCTTAATCCAATTTAGCTAAAACATGTTTTTCTCTTTTTCTTTTTTCAATCACCATCAGGTCTTTTTGTTTAGCACGACCCTTTCTGTACTACTAGAGCCATAATTGGCCAGAGCAGCCAGAGGTCTTAGCCTTCACTCTCCTCGTTGGCCAGATGGCTTGGAGAGGTCACATGATATTTATAAGCTTTGTTCAGCTTGTTTTCCTAAGCCGCCTTCTACGACATCCACGGGAGGACTTGGAGTAGCCCTATTCTATTCCATCGGAAACCGTACGGCACACAACTCTTTTCAATATTTGTCATTTAAAGAACAAGACAAAACATATTCTAAAATAGGTTAAGCAAACGGTTGTAATTTTTATGAATAAGGGGGTTATAGGCTTTACTGTGACAAAGTTTCAAGCGATTCTGCATACTCGTTAACATTCTTAATTTTTCAGTAAAAACTGACTTCACCCCCAAACTAAACAACCAATTTTGATATCCTTTCAAACCAAATTCAAATTCCTTTTCCATCTTTGAATAATCAGGCAATATACATAAAAAAATCGTTCTTCTCCTTTTCAAGTCAACAAATTGTACACACCTCTTTTTCGAGTCGTTTAAATAGTTTATATATTGGGTAACGGTTTATACGTATATTTAATCAGTGAAAAAAATCCATGTACCACAAATCTCAACTTTTAAAAGCACATCTTTTTAATGAGTAGTAGATACATAAGCAATATTTAGAATTCCATTTTGGTAGCTCTTATTACAAGTGCAGTACAAACAGTATTTAATATCTCTGCATTAGTCATACACATAACAATTTTACTACTGTAGCAATTAATGATAACATATGATTCCCACAGTACCTACTTTGCGTATTGCTTGCTTAGTTTGAGTTATACAAGGTGGAATTGAATTTATTGGCTTTTTTAATCCTTCAAGTACCTATCTACTATACCCATGATAAAAAGTCATTTAAAGTCCAACCCATGTTCAGAGGTTTTTAAAAATGCGTTGGACTCTGATAGAAAAACTTATCAGTGTAATTTGTCCCTATATATTTATTTATTTATTTTATCATCATAAAAGTCGTGAAAAATGATAATTATAATAGTATCAATGAGGTATCAATCAACTTCGTCGCGTCGTTTATTAAGATGCAACTTTTTGTCTGAACTTTTTATTCAATAATCTTCGAGGGTAAGCATGTGATGTGCATTAATATTTTTTAAATTTTCTAATTTGTACTTTACTATGAATTGTTTTCCCTGTCAGAGAAAAGATCTTTGTTTGGAGTCTATAATAGATACCTTTATTAAGATGCAACTTTTTTGTCTAAACTTTTTTATCCTACCCCAAAAAAAAAAGGAAAAGGTTATCAACTTCTACAGGTCGAGGGTGACTCGCGAGTACTACAGCTCACAAGAGCCACTAATATAACTGTTTCTGCACTTTCCTGATTTCAAAAAACAATAGGGATACCTTTCCCACCCCAAATAAAATTTTCATCAAAATCTGCTCAGCCCGATATTGTATGGTTCTTTCAGTACATATGCTGAAGTTACATAGTGTAGTGTTCATTATCCAAATTCATACTACTTCATTTTATCTATAAATAGGTACTCAAATGACAATGTAAACACATGATGGGTCCGCAAGTAGGTACTTGGCACTTCACATGTGCTCCTTTATAATAATACCAAACATATAAAATGGTATAAAAATAAATATTATGTATGACATCAGTGTGAAAATAAACTACCAAAATTCTTTAATCCCTATTCCTACTGAAATAAAGTCCATTATTCAAGTAATACTAAAATGACATGATATATTAGTATTGGAGGCATAAAGAATTTCTAGACTCGCATCCTGAGGCGGTAAATAGTAAATAAGACTACGTGACTTCAAGCCAGAGTGTTATGGCTACAATCATCAAGTAGGTAGGCACTTTGCATTGCTGACCAAACCATACGATAAAATTTAAGTGATTAGTAACAGCATAATTAAATAGGACATCACAAATAGCTATTCGAACCCAAAAACTACTTAGATTTTTTAAAATATTGTAATAATTACGTGAATGTAATGATATTCCCACGACCAAATATTTGTTATTTCAACTACGACACAAGGCATATCGTAGCAAGTTATGATTCAAATATTGGGGAAAATATTACTGCCATGAGTTTTTTGCGACAGTACATATGTTGATTACAGCAAAATATAACGAGAGAAAACGAAAACAAGACTTGAATTTAGACAAATATGGCGGCCGTAGGTAGCTCATGACCACAACGGCGTCTCACCACACACCATGATTTTGATGATTATAAATGTAAAACATACCTTGTAAAGATCAATATAATAGGATTTGCCTCTAAGGCCGCTTGTTTGATTACTTTTCACGTCTTTTTCATCATTTGTAGAAGTCATTTCTCAAGAAAATATCGCGGGGAGACATTTATGCGCTTGTGTTTTCGTAAAGGAGCTGTCAAAGTAAGTGTTGCAAGTAAAATATCGTGAAAATGAAAATACAAATCATATTACCATTATAAAAAAAAATTAAGATCATAGCAAAAAAATATATTGTTACTACCTTTGGTTACTACTGTATTTATCACACAAAAAAAAAATAGAATATACATACAGTATGTCAAAAGGAATATAGAATAGACTAGCTAAGTATATTCCTTTTGACATACAGGACATAGGTACTTGACTATTTGACTCAAGAGCCGGATCGACTGCCGAAGGGGCTATAAAGGCCAAGTGACGCAAATACCTAGTGTGTAGTATTTGTGCCATGGAATGGAGTATAAATCTAAAAGTACATAATCAATCACTTTGTTTTAGTGCAAAAGTTTGGGCAATGGGGCCCCAGCACGAAGAGACGAGGGCCTTCCTCAAACTGTTAACGCCCCGCGCCCGATAACCGCCGCCGTTGGTTACACCGTTCTGCAATGAATATGCGTAGCTATTCAGCGAGTAAACACAGCCAGTGTTTTCGGCACCATGCCGCACGGTCAAAATCTCAATCGCAGTTTGCCTGTACATGTACCCGCACGAGCCGCCGCAAGTGCTATTTTTTAATCCCAGAGTCACCTAAACAAATGGTTTTTCCACAGAAAACACCGTTCGATTAGTGACTCCATGTTTGAAAAATGGCACCTCAGGTCGGTCTGCTCGAGTTCATCTCGAGGAACCCTATTGTAGCTTCATGATCTCGAGTGTTGTGGGCGGGGCGGGACCATGGGAGCCTCAAACCTAGGGTTCAAATTCTTTGCCTCAAACACATCACATCGCAAAGACACCGACCACGTAGGTACACAAACTAATGTTCACGTTCCAAAGAGCTAAAATACTTTTACTTTCCATATATATGGCGCGTTCCTTTCCTTTTTGTTGGTTTCTTTTCTCTTCTCTGACATTATGGTTGTTTGTCTATGTTTATTTATTTATGGCATATTATTTTATATAGTTGGCAACATTGTTTTCAGTACAAAGCAAAAAAGCGAGTTGTGTCAAGCAAGAATTTCTTACATTTTCTTCGTAGATTATTCTCTCTCATTATTTTTTATGTAATAAGGTGTAATTCCCACTTGTTTATTATTTTACATATGAATTTAATCAAGAAGCAATTAATACGTAGGTAGTATAGTTGTAGCTAGTTGGAGATGTTCGTTTTGAGCTGTGATAATCTGATGTGTCAAGTGTAGGGCTCCAAAGGCGACAATAAATTATTGCTTTTTAATCCCTAATTGAAAGTGTATTTTGGCTTATTCAATAGTGTATTATAGCTCAATTGCTTGGTGCATTACATTTAAAACAGTGTTATGTTGTGTGGAAAGGAGGGCGTGTGATAACAGTCGGCACATCTGTCGATCGTATCAGCACGTTTGGTATAAGATCTCCGATTTATATTGCCACTTAGTATCTATATAAGCTTTATTTACTAACTATTCTTCAAATTTTACCAGTTTATGATTATTACAACCACTTTTGTATATTTTAGTATTGTACAATAGAAATCATACATTTCTTTGATGCTATGAATAATTATTGTGACGATCAGATTATTAGCAGAATAAACGGTGACATTTACAGTTTGTAATATAGGGAACAGTCTGATTGGTGTTGTGATGTGTGTATCAAGTGATATAGTGGTTATCTACGATAATAAGCTAGTTTTAGAGCAGTGAGATGGCAAAAAAGTCGGAAAGCACCGGCGGGAAGCTGGTTACGGTTTCCGTCGTCGGGTTGTCTGGTGAGTTTTTTATATATATATATTTTTTTAGTATAGTATGTCCAGTAAAAAGAAGGGGGAGACCTTTGCCCAGCCGTATGATAAAACACCACAGGCTAAAAAAAGGTCCTGCAGTGGGACAGTCTCTTTACAGCCTTTATGTACAAATATGAAAACTTCTGCACTAAAACGCCACTGGATACTTCACCCGTTTACACTGGTTGCTCTGCTAGCCTGACTAAACAGATATTTCATTGGATATACATGAATCTTACAAAAATATGTACAGCTAGTTCTACTTTTGTACTATGCCATCAATTTTAACGACTTGTATGCTGAATTATCAGACAACAGTTAAACGATGCATTCTCATGTATTTATATTTACTTATAAATTCTCTAGATACTGTAATTGGTAAAAAAACCATTGTATTTAGTCTTACAATAAATAAATAAATAAATCTATGCAACGGCATATGAGAGGTTAATAAAGACATACTATGCAGTTTATATACTTTATTAGTCCACTGCTCGACTAAAGGCTGCTCTTAGAAAAGGGCAGATTTCTCATAATTAACAGACACACAGGGAAAAGAAATTTAAATCACTAAACTGGTACAAAAGGCAGACTTAGCTAATGCATTGTCTATAAGTCAAACTTAAAGAACAACAATTCTTTGTATCAATAACAATTGAATTGTGTCCACATTTGCAAGTGTCTTGGAATGTGTTAAGAAATTTTATATAATATAACATCTTTTTCCTAATGGGGCAGACACATCATGACATCAATTTAGGCCTTGCGGCTATGTAAGCCCAGGGATGCAAGGCTCAAAGGCCACTTTTAGCATGATGGTAGGTGAGAATATGAAATGCCAGTCTTGCAAAAAACACAAAGCAGTCCACCTTAAAAAATTCTAAGACCGCAATCTCAATGATAAGCCAAGGCAGTTTCAAGATATTTTTTTATGATAAATAAATATTTATTTTATCCTGTTTTTAGTATTTGTTATAGTGACAACAGAAATACATCATCTGTGAAAATGTCACTCTAGTTATCACAGTTATTTTATTATAATTATACTATAGTGATCTAGTATAGGTTTGATTTATTACAGGTATTTATTACCCTTCCAAAAATAATGTATCTATGTGTAACTATATAGTTCACAAAATAGACCATATATGAATTAGGTACATGTGAAACACTGATACAAATAATTAATGAAACATAGACACCTGTCTGTCAGGTCTATTTAACTAATTTTTATCTAAGCAAGTTAGACCTTAATAAACATAGTTTATTATAGTTAGCAGAATTATATAAAAAAATGAAGAGGTGTGCAAGGATCGTAGTAAGTGGAAATCCAGAGACAATGGATGTGTCTCTGCCTACCCCCATGGGAAACAGGCGTGAAAATATGTATCTATGTATGTTAGTATCACATAACACAAGTCTCCAACTTACTTTGGGTCTAGCTCAATCAGTGTAATTTGTCCCTATATATATTTATTTATTTATGTATATAAAAAAACAAGACTCCCTGGCGTAATGGTAATTAAGCTACCCCATTACTTTGAGGTTAGAAAAACATCAAACAAAAAGTCAATAAACTATGCCATGTTGCAACTTTGCAACAACCATCCAGTTTTAAGGTCAAGATGTGGTGTGGGAGTTTATGGGACAGTGTAGCTTAGATTATGGCTGTGCTTAGATTATATTTGTTCACTTATCTCAAGTGTGTCAAGGAGATAGCACTATCAAATTAATGTTATGACTTCTGTACAACATACAAACTATTCTTTGGTTTACAACTGTCACCTTTGAATAAGCAGAGTCTACTGTGACTGTGAGTTATATGATGTAGTTTTGAGATCATTATTCAACATTTTTGTATTGCCAAATTGAAGTGGTTGAAATTTTTCATTCTATTCAGGTAGGTACATAATAAAGGAGCAGGCAGAGAATAGGGCCACTCCATGTCTTCCTGTGAATGTTGTACAAGTGACTTAGGCCAATTTAATTACAAGCTAAACAAAGCTAATAAACTTCAATGAGGTCTCTCCAATCTTTCTGGCCAGCATGGAGAGTGTAGGCCACATCCTTTGGCTGCTCAGGTTAAGTATGCTGGTAGTACAGAGAGGGTTGTGCTCCTGCAGTGGAGGCTAAAAAAGAGATGATGATGATGAAGATGACAGTATAGAAGACTCTCTGAGATTGTTTTTGGAATTCAGGTTTAAGTATTATTAGGCTCTGCAAAACAGAAACTTTATTATTTTGATGATTTTACCATTTAGCAGCACCATTACTCTGAAAGTGGGCTTTGGGTCTCATGCTCTGTCTGCCCTGCAAAGGATTATGACGTGAATATATATGTTTATATTAAATGTCAGGTTCTAGATAGTAACTTTATTTCCATGAGCATGTTATTTTTTAATTGTCAACCAGCACCATCTCATTAGTTAAATAACCTTTTAGTTTGTCTTTTACATAAACATACATCAATTGTTATTGTAACAAAATGACTATATGTGCCAAATTTAAAAAATATTCCGTACATCAATTGTAATTGTAACACATTGACTGTATGTTTCAAATTAAAAAAAAAAACTTGTATATACAATTAGTGCTTGTAAGATATAAAAAAAGCCGAATAAATGCCACAGTTTATAGCTATCAATAATCATAACTCAAGACAGTCCTAGCATTATTTCACGTACTTTCTCCAGTGGGCACTACGCCCACGCGGCGGAGATAGCAGGAAGCAGCAGATAACAATATTAAACGACAATGGACATACGCCCATTCACGATTGGTGCCGGCGGAGACAGGACATTCAGTTCGTTGTTTCTTTTGAAAGAAATGTGGGACAGTAGACACCTAATTGAAGCTGTGTGGTCGAAGGTCGATCTGTCGGTGGCAATTTATATTTCTAATGGTATGGCGTTTGATATTAATCGAGTTGGGGGCGAAAAAACATTGCTTTTTTGTATGTATGTATGTTTGTACCGCGATAACTGCCGAACCGATGGTCAGCTTTTGATGAAATTTGGTAGGCACGAAGGGAATGTCAATAGAATTTTCCAGTTTGTCGGGCATCGAAATTGGTTCTGCAGTTTTTGAAATAACGAAACCTTAGCGCGTTCTAACTTTGGATAGCGCCATCTAGGTGTTATTAGTTAGAGAACTGAATATATTAATAAGAACGCGAATAATAATCGCGAGGTCTATGTTCGCGGTGAACTACTTATAGCACTAGTTAATTTACGTTTTTATCTCTTGGGTCAGTTTGGCGGAAGTTGTCTTTATCTTACTTATTGTGGCCCTTTGGCTTTGTGACCTTGACTCTCTTACTCCTGTCGCCTCCTGTCACCGTATTTCTTGTTGGAGCCAGGAGAAAAATTCGATAATTAAAACAATTTGTCTGTGGTTTTACAACTGACCACCAACCTCACGTCAACTCTCTTTTGGTGACGAGTAGTTCGGTGGACCGGCGGAAGTTGCGCATTACTAGCGCTTTCGCAAGATAAATAGACACCAGGCGTGGTTCGCATTTGGATGGCGAACAAGTGGCATGAAAATTTCGCGAGCTCTTGCGTGCTTCTTAAGGCACGTATAAGCCATTGGTCCCTGCAGTTAGATGCCTGTAAGCAGCCTGAAAATTCTGACATGACCTTGTCAAAAATAAACTATAAAGTACAGATCCTAAAATAAAATGTCACAATATAGTGTTATTTACATTAAGCATATCCATTTTTAACTTGATTTTAGATTGATATTAAGAGCGCTGTTTGACTTTATTTAAAGTTTAAGACGTTACGCTTTTGTATTTCATATGAATCTTATAGAAAATGTTGGTTTAAACGTTTACAAAAAGTCTGATTTGCCTTGTCATCTAGCGGATTACACACACACAAATAAACAATAATATTTTTTCGATGTTTACAGGTACTGAAAAGGATAAAGGGCAGCTGGGCGTGGGCAAGTCCTGCCTGTGTAACAGATTCGTGCGGACGCACGCGGACGACTACAATGTGGACCACATCTCCGTGTTGAGCCAGGTAATTTATGTTTTTAATGTGAGCAAAATAAATATTAGACACTGTTTATTTTGCTTTATGAAGTATCCAAGTATCGAAGTATGACGACCTCCATGGCGTAGTGGTCACAATGCTAGTCCACCACCAAGAGGTTCCGGGTTCGATCCACGGTCAGGGCAAGTTGGAAAATGGCCTTTTTCAAATGGTCGTGGGCCTTGGATGTTTATCTATACATTAATTTGTCATAAAATATAGTATCGTTGAGTTACTATCCCATAACACAAGTCTCTTACTTATGGGGGCTAGCTCAATCAGTGTAATTTGTCCATATATATTTTTTATCTAATTATTACTTCAGTAATAAAAATAAGTTACAATATGTGTATGGATTGCCCGCGTAGCGATATTGCCAGCCGCGGAGCGTAGGTAGTCAGCGTCAGTAAGCCACAAACATAAGGCGCTGGACATATAGAAAAGACGGGCGCCCCGTCCTTGTCCCGTCCTTACTTTGTTCGGCGACGCGACGTTTCTATTCATTCTATCCTACTAATATAAACGCGAAAGTTTGTAAAAATGAATGGATGTTTGTTAATCTTTCACGTTAAAACTTCTGAACGGATTTTAATGAAACTTTACAATAATATACCTTATACATTAGAATAACACATAGGCTGCAATTTATAAAGATATTGGGTGATAATCCTGCGCAGACGAAGTTGCGAGCACCAGCTAGTTTTGTATGAAACCGTCGCTTGCCGGCGCGGAAGAGACACATGTCTGCGCCCGCCCCGTCTTACGTCTTGTCCTACCGCGGAGTGTAGTTTTATTGACTGAGCGAGCGAAGCGTCTGAGTGTCAGTTTCTGACTGTTCTCGTTCCCGAAAATCTGAGGGCCTGAGCAGACTTTACGTCTCACAGAGTTTACGTTTTTATAACTTTTTGTAACTTTAAAGATGCCGGCATTCGACATTAAGTATTATAGTAGTTGGTACATGACTACCAATATCTACAGATTTGTATTAAGTATATTGAAAATTTAAAAAAGTTCAAACCTTGTTATAATGTTGGTTTATGTTTTATAATGCACGGAGCAAATATTGTTTGTTATTGTTTACCTACCGACCTTTTGTACGCGTCCACTGAATGTAATATTTTTAAGTTCTCATTGTAAGTGAATTTGTAGATTCTTTTATGGGATTTTTTTTAACCATAATGAGACTCCTGTAATCTCCTTTTCAACATTCACATGCAGAGATTTAAATTATTCCGTATAGAACAGAATAAAATTGCAGATCTCAAAACTGACTGATAATTTCAGGCGCAATTTAAAAAGCAATCTGCTGTACTTTACATTCGTCGATTAAATACAGCTCTTTATTGAAAATTGCTCTGCAGCAATTAATTAAAGTCAAATAAAAAGTTTTTACTGGAGTAAACATAGTTGATTGGCGGACGTAAATTAACCCTTTTACCACGAGACTTATATCAGTAGTCGTGCCCGTACCGCGAGGCAAAGTAAATCTTACGTCCTACTAATATTATAAACGCGGAAGTTTGTAAGTATGGATGGATGTTTGTTGCTCTTTCACGTAAAAAGTACTGAATGAATTTTTTAGTGAAACTTAGCTTCTACAAGCTGAAACATCTGAATAACATATAGGCTACAATTTATAAAGATATTGTGTGATCCTGCGCAGACAAAGTCGCAGGCACCAGCTAGTCTTAATATATAAAACAAAGTCGTATTAGTTACACTATTTATAACCGAGGAACGGTTGGACCGATTTAGATGATTTGGTATGGATATAGTTTGAGATGTGAGTAAGGACATTTTTTATCCCGAAATTTCCACGGGGAATGAAGCCCGCGGACACAGCTAGTCTAAAATAAATACATATCTACAACCAAAAAGGGATGTGGATACTTATTTTATGTGCAACACGAGCAGTGACTTAACGGAAATATCTCGCGAAATGGGCACGACAATGTTTGTCGGATAAATCCGACGTTCGCCATGACAGGGTTAAGAGATAGCAATTCAGAAGCTAGTTATTTGAGATTAAAACGTCGCATTTGTTTCATGTCTAAATTATTTTACTTGATTAGTTGATCGTATGTACTTATTAACTTCCCAAGCAAAAAGAGGGGTGTTATAAGTTTGTCGTGTCAATGTGTCTGTCTGTGTCATCGTAACTCCTAAACGAATGGACCGATTATAATGCGGTTTTTTTTAAAGCTAACGTGATATAGGTAATCCTTAGTCGTGTCTATGGGTCTGTCTGTGGCAACGTAACTCCTAAACGAATGGACCGATTATTATGCGTTTTTTTTAAAGCTGACGTGATCGAGGTGATTCTCAGATACAGTTGTGTCGGGGGTTGCCTAGAATTTTATTACGAAATTAATAATTCCCTATATGCAAGTGGTAATTCTGACGTTATTAAATAACCTTAATTAGCAGGATGCGGTTGAGACCCGGTTGAGGCACGGGTTCGATCCTGAAAATTAACTGTTTTAAAACAAAATCTATTATATAAAAAAAATTATATAATTTTAACTGAACTACAAAAAAAGGAGGTAATCAATTCGCCCCGATCTTTTTTTATGTTTTTTTGCCGATTATTCGAAGAGGCCTTAACCGATTTGCAAAATTCTTTTTTTTTTTTGATAAAGATATTTGTCGGGTGGTCCCATAGAAATTAAATTTCATCAAAATTGGTTGTGTAGTTTGGGGTGAAGTCTGTTTTTCTTCTTCTTATATTTAAGATCTGGGCTCTTGTCGGTGGAGTGCTTTCCATGTCTCTCTTCCTTCCGCTAAGTTCTTAACCTCTTTATATGTTTTCACGTTTAATTTTTCTTAGTTTTGAAATATTAACGTGACTCAAACCTGTTGGTTTGAGTCACGTTATTACAGCTTGTATTTACATGTACAGATTTGTCTAATTTATCAACTTCGTCTACTACACCTAGGAAAACAGCCAACCTAGGTTAAACAAAAATATAAAAAAAATATTAACATGAATTATCGAGAAGCTTATGAATATTTTGAAGTGAAAACTTCTTTAGCGGCGTTGTGCACTTTTTTGGAATGGGTAAAAAATCTTAAACTCGCGTCAGGACCACGTGTCCTGATCGAAAATTCGTAAGACGGCGCAGGGCGCTTGCGCGAATGTTCGTGTGTGTTTATGTTACGTTACGTTCGTGTGTGTAATGTGTCATGCTTGTGACATTTGTGACAGACTGTGGTTCAGAAAAGATTTGAAATATTTTATACTGATAATTAAAGCAATTCGTGCAAAATTATTCCCTAACCATTCCAAAATATCAAAAATGCACAACGTTAATATTCAAGTTTTCACTTCTGCCGGCACTCCCAGAGTGCAACCCGTCGTTTTTTTTTATAAATGATATAGATAATGATAGATAATTATAATGAATTGTAATAATGTAATGTTTTCTTTTGTAAAATACTAATTTTACTTCTCCGAGCTTATTTTTCGTCACCACCGACACAGTATATTTTTTAATCATCATCATCATCAGGTCTTTTTAGTCTCCACTGCAAGAGCGCGACCCTGTCTGTACTACCAGAGCCATATTAGGCCAGAGCAGTCAGAGGATTTTCCCTACACTCACCACGCTGGCCAGACGGATCGGAGAGGCTTCATTGATGTTTATATGCTTTGTTCAGCTTGTATTTACTTAGTCGCCTTCTACGTCATCCACGGGAAGACTTGGAGTGGTCATATTCTACTCTGCCGGATACCGCACGGTATATATTTTTTAGTTGTTCTACATTATCACACCAATGCATAATAGAGTAAGTACTAAATAAAAGAACATTCACAAACTGGGCGTTAAGCAAACCATTGAGCGCGCTGTTTCGGATGGGCGACCTCATTGACGTCACAATACGACAATGCTTGTTGCAATTGCGACACAACGCGGTAATGAGCAGTTCCCATTGGAGCGTGTTAACTGTCGTATCAAATTCAGTTGAGCTTGAGCTTCGTCATTATTCATAACATTGTCTATAACATTTGACGACCTCCGTGGTGTAGTAGCCACCATGTGACTAGCATGGTGGCCTAGAAAAGGTTCTATCGCTAAAATGGAAGTGGGCTGGACATGTCGCGCGACTTTAAGACCAGAGCAAAAAAGGCGACAATCTGGAAGGGACCACAGGGCAAGAGAAAGAAAGGAAGACCTTACGCCCGATGGGTAGACGATATCGTCAAAACAGCCGGCCTAAACTGGTTTCAAACAGCCCAGTCCAGAGAGGACTGGGTATCTTTGGAGGAGGCCTTCACCTGTACAGGGGTTCTTGCAGATGCAAATAGAAACTAAACAATACTTTTTTTTTAGCAAAATATAGTATGTGCACTGCAACGCGGCTGTACATCATTATTTTTATTTTATTTTTTACTTTAGTTTGTTTTATTCTTAATTTTACTACTTTATTTTGTTAAACTTGTAACAAATTGCAAGAAATAAAAGGCTTTTATTTTATTTTATAACACAAGTCTCGAACTTACTTTGAGGTTAGCTCAATCTGTGTGATTTGTTCCTATATATTTATTTATTTAGACACAAAGATGCAGTTCAGGCACAGAACATGTGTGTACAATACTGACATCTTCAAAAATAAATTATTTTTCAAAACTAAAAACCGGCTTCACCCCAGAACTATACAACCGATTTTAAATAAATGGGGCCACCTAAAGAGTATGCCTTTTCAAACAATAACATCCAAATCGGTCCAGGTGTCTTTTAATAATCGGTGAATATACATAAAAAAGAATAAAAGACGTGATTAGTTCGTACATGTGTTACTTACAAAATATAAGCCAATATAGCTACAATGAACTCATTTGTCGGTACGCATGGTGTTCTAGGCAAAAGCTAAAAATTTGGCTTAACGTTACATACAAAGACAACTAGGAGTTATATGTTTTATTTCCAAAATATAAGCCAATATTAGCTACTATGACCTCATTCGTCGTTACGCGTGGTGTTCTAGGCAAAAGCTAAAAATTTGGCTCAAAGTTACATACAAAGAGAACCAGTAGTTATATGTATTATTTCCGAAATATAAGCCAATATTAGCTACTATGACCTCATTCGTCGTTACGCATAGTATTCTAGGCAAAAAATTTGACTTAAAAGGGCCCTTCCCGGTCCGTCTATCGTCAACGCAAGGATGGTTGGAAATGCTTGTTGTTTCATCCAGCGCAATGATAGAAGAAAAAGCAAAGTGAAAAGAGAGAGATAGCACCTGAGCGCTCAGTTTGCATTCTATTGTACGAAATTAGTATTATTATTAACTATTTATTGAACAAATATTAACTTTTCATAGGGTGCGGAAATTTCATAATACGTGTTTTCCAGTAAGCCTTACGAGTGTGTGAAATAAATGTTTTTCATTTAGAATATTCATTACATTTGCAAGGTTTATATGCAAATATTTTCTTTACTTTTACAATTCATGAGTTTTACCTGAACTTCGGCCGATCATATAGTGATCGGCCGAAGTTCAGGTAAAATTTGTAGATTTTTGGAGACTTATACTGAATTTGTTTTTCTGAAAAGTTCAAAGACAAATAGTAGTTATATGTATTATTTCCAAAATACAAGCCAATAAGAGCTACTATGAACACATTCGTTGTTACGCTTGTAGTTCTGGGCAAAAGCCATAAATTTGGCACAAAGTTACATTCAAAGACAACTAGGAGTTAACATCTCCCAGATGTGCGCAAAACAAGTGTGTCACTATACTCGGCGTGTGAGCAGCTGGCCGTAATTATAATGAGTCACGTTTATCTCGGTAGACATTGCGATAACAAAATAAATAGTAAACAGAAGATACAGCATTCATCATCATCATCATTTCAGCCGCACAACGTCCACTGCTGGACATAGGCCTCTCTAGAGCGGCTTGCATCCAGCGCCTTCCAGCGACCTTGGTTAGGTCGTCAGATTACCTTGTGTGTAGGTGTCCTACGCTTCGCTTGTATGTACGTGGTTGCCATTCGCGAACCTTTTTGCCCCATCGCCCATAGGTTCGTCGCGCTATGTGTCCCGCCCACTGCCATTTCAACGAGCTTGACTTTATTTCTCCTACGAATTTCCACATTTCTGATTCGATCACGTAGAGAAACACCGAGCATCGCCCTTTCAGTAGCGCATTGCACGATCTTGAGCCTTCTTACGAGACCCATAGTAAGATACAACATTATTTACAAGCATTACAAGCTGAACGAAGCTTGTGAACATTAGTGAGACCTCTCTAACCGGTCTGGCCAGCGAGGAGAGTGTAGGCTAAGTCATCTAGCTGCTCTGGCCAAGTATGGCTCTGGTAGTACAGAGTGGGTGGAGACAAATTTTCTATGGCAAATGTAACGCTGTGGACTTTGACGTCACAGTCCATATCGGACTTCTCTTTCTTATTGAAACTTTAAAGTATCACATGTTTGTCACTGATTCAGATATTTTAGGTATACATTCTTTCATATTTGTGTACCGTGATTATAAACCCATTGGCAACCGCCAATACCAGACACAATAGAAAAAGACAATGAACGTGGGCATTTATAAATGCCGTCCAGGTCTTTACGGGTTAAGGATCTAAATCTTAATCAATAAGCAAATAAAAAACTTGAGAGGTGTCAAGGGACACCCGGATGGAACGAAGTTCCTTTCAATTAATTAGGAGAGAGAGAGACAGACAGAGGAACACGCGCACGCCGCGCGGTTTACAACTATAGCAAAAAGTTTTGTTACAACTTTAGGTCTTAATTTTTTCCATCTAGCCTCCTTTCGCAACGTGCGAAAAGGAACTTCGTTCTATAAAATACGTACGTATTCTCTATTGATATCGATATTTTCCAGCTATAATGCAATGGGTGCACGGGTAAACAGAAATTCCCTGCGGACCCATTGGTGGGTGAACGGGTCGGGGCTCACAAAAATAACTGATGATGATGATGACATCGTTATTTCTTTATCACAGATAATTTGTTAAAAGTATATTTGTACTTTGGAACAATAAAGTTTGATAAAATACATACATACTATCACGTCTTTATCCCTAATGGGGCAGACAGAGCATTTTGGGTCTTGCGGTTCTATGCAGAGCCCAGGGCCGCAAGACCTAAAAGCCACTTTTAGCGTTATGCTGGGCGAGAAGATGGAAAAGCAATCAATACAGTGATGGGTTGCTAGCCGTATCGCCTGTTAACATGATTTGCATTTTTGCCCATTCCCTCGATCGGCTTTTACGATCTGCGTGGGAAGAGAAGCAGCTGGTACATTCTAAGTTTTTTTATTTCTCCCAGACCAACATGGATAAAATAAATAAATAAATATGTATGTCAATGGTCATCCAATAATACCGACAACAAAGTGGACAAAATTCCAGAATGATTTTCCATTTTGACCTGACCTTAGATCGAACCCGGGACCTTTTGAGTAGTGGACATTAAATTGCATCCATTTGTAGCAGGAGATGAAGATGAGGTCATATACTAAGGCGGAAACCTTACAACCACACATAGTATCTGTTTGTAACTTCGGTATTTTGTTTGCGTGTTTGTAATGTGACGAATGTGGATATTTAAAGTAAATATATACTCTGATAGTGTCGAGATCCCTGTCAGGTTTATGATAATGAATAAAATGACACATAATACGTATGCGGACGTGATGTACCTACTTCACTTAGTGGATTCTGAGATTAATGCGCCTTATGTGTCATGGTCTCGTTTGCTTTGGGTTAGGCTCAAGTTTTTTTTTATCAGCCTATGTAGTATCCCATTGTGGGGCAAAGGCTTTCCTTCTTGTTTGTACGATTCACGATCCAAGGCTCAATGACCAAATTTTCTTCTTTATCTCCCTTCTCGTAGGAGTTAAGTGGAGATGCCATCTTTTTATTACCTTCGAATGGAATGACCAAATTACCCAAACGGAAAATGGTAACAATATGTATTTATATGATTCAATCAATTCAAGGTCAATTCAGACCGTAGATCTAGTTTTTAGGGTTCCGTAGTAAACAAGGAACCCTTATAGTTTCGCCATGTCTGTCTGTCTGTCTGTCTGTCTGTCCGTCCGCGGTCCTACTCAGAAACTATAAGTACTAGAAAGCTGTAATTTGGCATGAATATGTATGTCAATCATGGCGAAAAAGTCGTAAAATAAAATATTAAATATTTTTTTTAGGGTAGCTGCCATACAAGTAAAGAGGAAGTCAATATTTTTTTTCTCTACAAACACATTGTGTGGGGTAGCGTTGTATAGGTCTTTCAAAAATATTGTGAGCTTGAGAACACCATTTTTCGATTTAGGGATCCGTGTCTGAAATATTTAGGTTTAAAGGGAATTTTTTTGTTAAAGTCACGTGTCCCCCCCATCTATCTGTTAAACGGTTATGTATGGACACGTGAAAAAAATCACAGCTATAGTATATATAATGTAGTTTAAAGGAAAACTATCAGAGCTAAGTAGAGTTAACAAATTAAAAAGTTATAGGCGATCAAGTTATAAAATGTACTGAAAGGAAAATTTCATACAAATTCAATAGATACTTAGACGTTTTAGTCGTTTTTACTTAGCATGAACTCAGAGTTGGCATTTAAAACTACGGAACCCTACACTGAGCGTGGCCCGACACGCTCTTGGCCAATTATTTTTTGTTCTGACGACAGTATGCTAGACAGGAAAGAAGTTAGGAGGAACATGATGGCTGACTGGCGGAAAAAGTAGCCTATGTGTTAATCCATGGTGTCAGCTTCCTGCATCCCAAATTTAACCAAAAATGGGCTAGTCGTTTGCGCGTGATAGTAACAAACATACAAACTCACACTCGCAAACATAGAGTCCGGGTTTCAACTGGACACTATTTAAGAACCTCGCCGCATCCGGGCAATATACAAACTACGGCAATTTAAAGGAAACCCGGACAGATGGCAGCCCTCTCAGACCTTAAAACTGGAAGAGATCCCTATTGGGGATAATTCCGCCTTTGTACTGTTTTCTACTTCTAACTTGTATTTTTGTGTCTTGCGTTTATGTACAATAAAGATTTAACAAACAAACAAACTAATTTCTAATCTGTTTCCTTTTGTTACAGTCTGACTTCAGCGGGCGGGTGGTGAACAACGACCACTTTCTGTACTGGGGCAGCGTCCAGAAGGAGAATGACGAGCAAGAGTACAGGTTCGAGATCATCGAGCAGACGGAGTTCGTGGACGACGCCTGCTTCCAGCCGTTCAAAGGTATGTTCAAGGCTTTGTCTACCTTCAGTCGGTAGTAGTGAACAACCAGTTTCTTTACTGGGGAAGCGTCTAAAAGAATGAGGAACGTACAGGTTCGAGATCATCGAGCAGACGGAGTTTGTGGACGACGCCTGCTTTTAGCCATTCAAAGGTATGTTCAAGGCTTTGTCTACCTTCAGTCGGTAGTAGTGAACAACCAGTTTCTTTACTGGGGAAGCGTCTAAAAGAATGAGGAACGTACAGGTTCGAGATCATCGAGCAGACAGAGTTTGTGGACGACGCCTGCTTCCAGCCGTTCAAAGGTGTGTTCAGAGCTTTGTCTATCTTCAGTCAGTAGTAGTAAACAACGACCACTTTCTGTACTGGGGCAGCGTCCAGAAGGAGAATGACGAGCAAGAGTACAGGTTCGAGATCATCGAGCAGACGGAGTTCGTGGACGACGCCTGCTTCCAGCCGTTCAAAGGTATGTTCAAGGCTTTGTCTACCTTCAGTCGGTAGCAGTGAACAACCAGTTTCTTTATTGGGGAAGCGTCTAATAGAATGACGAGCAAGAGAACAGGTTCGAGATCATCGAGCAGACGGAGTTTGTGGACGACGCCTGCTTCCAGCCTTTTAAAGGTATGTTCAAAGCTTTGTCTACCTTCAGTCAGTAGTAGTGAACAAGAACTTTCTGTACTGGGGCAGCATCCAAAGGGGAAAGACGAGCAGCAAGTAACTATTGCTCGTTTTTATCCTTCTGGACGCTTGGATTGTCTTTCTGTGCTCTAGATATTATTCATCATCATCATCATCATCAGGTCTTTTTAGTCTCCACAGCAGGAGCACGACCCTCTCTGTACTTCTAGAGCAATATTTAGCCAGGCAGCCAGAGGATATGGCCTACACTCTCCTCGCTGTCCAGACGTGTTGGAGAGATTTTTATAAGCCTTGTTTAGCTTGTATTTCCTAAGTCGCCTTCTACGACATCCACAGGAGGACTTGGAGTGGTCCTATTCTACTCTGCCGGAAACCACACGGCGGATTATATGTATATTGAATCTCATGTTATATTTTTGTTACAGTTGGCAAAACAGAAGCTTACGTGAAACGATGCGTAGCCACCAAGATCCAGTCGGCGGAGAAGCTGATGTACGTGTGCAAAAACCAGCTGGGCATAGAGAAGGAGTACGAGCAGAAGCTGATGCCGGACGGGAAGCTGTCCGTGGACGGCTTCCTGTGCGTCTATGACGTCAGCCTGGTGCCAGGCCGCAGTTGGGAGAAACAGGTGAGCATGATGACAAGCACACTTTTTGGGGCCGTTGAAATGGATGTGATTTTGAGTGACGTTAACGAAGCAATACAACATGGAAGGAACATACGCATAATAAATCGAACCACAGGCTGTTCTTGATGGCTAGAGTATAAGAAAAAGAGAACGGTCAAGAAACAAAAAAACTATTTTGAAACAAGAGACTATTTTGTTTCGTTTTATTTTCAAGAATCAAGAATCTTTTATTTGCAATATACCTATAATAGGTATCAGACTATCACTGATGTTAACAAATATTAGTATGTACATTGTATAAACCTGCAGACAGGTGTGCAAACATTGTTATCGTTCGAAATTAAACTTGTACAGTGGTTAAGTTATTAATTGTAATTCTTAAGAAAATTTTTAAACTGTACCGAATAGTTTATTTTATCACCCAAGTGTAAACTAGTAGTAACTAATTATCATTCGTTACTACTATTGCGTATGCGTAGTTAAATGTCTAAATTGTTTCTGTCTGTTTAGAACGAAACCCTAGCGGCGATCCTTCAAAACATCTTGAAGCTTAAGAAACCAGTGGTCCTCGTCACCTCCAAGAATGACGAGTCATGCGAGCAAGGAGTGCGGGAGGCGGAGCGGCTGGTGCAGAGAAAGGAGTTCAAAGGAGCCATTCCCATAGTGGAGACGTCGAGCCATGACAATGTCAACGTGGACCAGGCGTTTTTCCTGCTAGCCCAGATGGCTGAGAAGTGCAAGGCTAGGATTAAGGTATGTTTTCTTTGGTTTGTTCCCAATACTGTAGGTCAAAAGAGCCATTTCTATTGTGGAGACGTCGGGCCATGACAATGTCAACGTGGACCAGGCGTTTTTCCTGCTAGCCCAGATGGCTGAGAAGTGCAAGGCTAGGATTAAGGTATGTTTGTTTTAGTATGTTGCCAACTCCGCAGTTTGAAGGAACCATTTCTCTAGTGAGACATTCCTATCTGGAGAGACAAGCCATGACAATGTATATGTGGACCAGGCGTTTTTCCTGTTAGCCTAGTTGGTGAAGTGCAAGGCTAGGATTAAGGTATGCTTGTTTTAGTATGTTGTCAACGCTGCAGTTTAAAGGAGCCATTCCTATCGTGGAGACGTCGAGCCATGACAATGTCACCGTGGACCAGGCGTTTTCCTGCCAGCCCAGATGGCAGAGAAGTGCAAGGCTAGGATTAATGTATGTTTGTTTTAGTATGTTGCCAACTCCGCAGTTTGAAGGAACCATTTCTCTAGTGAGACATTCCTATCTGGAGAGACGAGCCATGACAATGTATATGTGGACCAGGCGTTTTTCCTGTTAGCCTAGTTGGTGGAGTGCAAGGCTAGGATTAAGGTATGTTTATTTTAGTATGTTGCCAACACTGCAGTTTAAAGAAACCATTTCCATAGTAAGACATTCCTGTAGTGGAGACGTCGAGCCATGACAATGTCAACGTGGACCAGGCGTTTTCCTGCTAGCCCAGATGGCGGAGAAGCAAGGCTAGGATTAAGGTATGTTTGCTTTGATTTGTTCCCAATACTGTAGGTTAAAGGAGCCATCTCTATAGTAAGACGTCGGAAATGACAATGTCAACGTGGATCAGGCTTTTTTCCTGCTAGCCCAGATGGCGGAGAAGTGCAAGGCTAGGATTAAGGTATGTTTTCTTTGGTTTGTTCCCAATACTGTAGGTTAAAGGAGCCATTTCTATAGTAAGACGTCGGAAATGACAATGTCAACGTGGATCAGGCTTTTTTCCTGCTAGCCCAGATGGCGGAGAAGCAAGGCTAGGATTAAGGTATGTTTGCTTTGATTTGTTCCCAATACTGTAGGTCAAAGGAGCCATTACTATTGTGGAGACGTCGAGCCATGGCAAAGTCAATGTCGATCAGGCGTTTTTCCTGCTAGCCCAGATGGCCGAGAAGTGCAAGGCTAGGATTAAGTATGTTTGTTTTAGTATGTTGCCAACACTGCAGTTTGAAGGAGTCATTCCCATAGTGAAGACGTCGAGCCATGACAATGTCAACGTGGACCAGGCGTTTTTCCTGCTAGCCCAGATGGTGGAGAAGTGCAAGGCTAGGATTAAGGTATGTTTGTTTTTGTATGTTGACAACATTGCAGTTGCAAGGAGCCATTCTATTGTGGAGACGTCGAGCCTTGACAATGTCAACCAGCCAGGCGTTTCTCCCCCTAGCAAGGCTAGGGTAAAGGTATGAAACTGACAGTGACAGTTGGCGTCAAGCGATAAACCAATTGGGCTTTATTCCATTAGAGGGCGAAATTAACACTTCAAATGACTTATATAAAGTAAGGGCAGATTCGACCAAACTGTCTTAAAATTTATTCTGTAATAAATTAAAGAATATGATGTCTATTCCAGAGTAAGCTATTTACACCGCCGAATTTTTTTTGGAAATGTAAAGTTGTAAGTTGTTTTCTGGTGTTGTCTGTGTTGGTGTTGTCTGGTAGTAATTAAATGGCGGACTGTTAACAGCGGATAAGATGACATGTGTGATGACATCATCCTTCAAATGCAATTTGACGTTTATCTCATGCTAAAGTCTAATTTTTTATTCCGTAGAATTCTGACATTTCATAAGTGTTGTTACTAAAAAAGTTCTCCACCTAAAAAGGGAACGCGAATAAGGGCGATAAAATTTTTTATTCTTGATTAATGTTTTACCAAGATAATGATACACTTTAATCTTTCTGGTATATTTAAAATGTTATAACATTTTTTAATACTGAATTATCAAAGTTATATTTTTAGGTAATTTTAAATCGTCAGGTTATTTTTCTTTCCCTGGCATCACTCCCTACTAACTCATGTATCATCAACCTTTTTAGCCAAAAGCTTAATTAATATTTTTTTTCGTAATCCATGAAGAACAAAAATTAAGAAATAAAGTATGCGTCCATCAGCTGTCACGTCACGACTGTCACATTGATTGTTATATTTGTTATCTTACTGTTAAGTTCTTTCTGGTTGAAAAAAACTTTTTTCTTAACTGATTTAGATTAAATTTGATATGGAGATAGTTTATATAAGAACCTGGAAAGGACGTATAAGCCATTCACCCACAAATTGACCGCGGTGGAAAGCTAATTGGATTTATTTGTATGTATATGTTTGTTAAATCAAATAGTTTTCACAGTTGTTCGTATTTTATGTCGGTTATTCAACTGTTCCTGATGAAAATATTACTCGCTGTAAATCCCCTTTTGATTTGGAGCACCGCACTAAATTAAATGGTTACATTCACTAACAAATAAAATGTGTAGACTCAGATGTTCACACTCTTATTGAAATCTGGAATTTAATAAAAAAATGTGCCCGGCGAAAAAGGTTTATGATCTCTGATATGTCAAAAAATGACAGCTGTCAGAATTCTACGGAATTAAAAATCAGACTTTAAATTAAATGGTTTTCGCAATCCAAGTTAATCTATGGAAAGATACGGATTTTTGTCGGGGTTTAAATTCATTCACCTTTCATTTCTCAACCATAGAATAACGATACCAAAGATTACTTATTCCAGGAACAGGACGCTTTCCCCAAGAAACACGTATTGAAATATGAAAAGTAAATTTAGGCCTCACAAACACGTTGACCAATCAGCTGATCCGAGTTTGTATGGAAAGCTAGAAACTATTTTTCATATTTTGACATATGTTCCTTGAGGAAAACTATTCACTATCACGGACTGAATTCACCCTTAAAATAGTTTAAGTATATTTTGTAAGGCCTTATATATCGCTTAGAGCGATCTCTTCCAGACAACAAATGGATGGAGAGTGATGTAGGCACGTCAGAAATAAAGGTGGTGCAAAGAAACTCGAATTTTCGCAGTATGAAAAAGAATCTCACTTTTCCATCAGGTGGCGAACTATGCCGAAGCACTGAGGATAAGAAGAGAGAATCTGGACTTCGTGACCGAGGCCTTCACCCAGCTCATCCGGATACACGTGCAGGATCACAAGTAAGTAACATACAACGTGGAAGGGGCATAACCGTAATTAATGGAACCACCGGCTGTACTAGATCACTATAGTATAATGAAATTATAATAACAGTAATAAAAAGAAGTTCGACATTCCCATACAAATTGCCCGGGTGGCTGCACACTTTAGTATGGAAATGCCGAAGTTTTGTATATTGTATTTGTAAATTAATGCACACGCGAATTAATGCAAATCACACCTTTTTATTTATTTTGGCTGAATTATTTATTTTTTGTAAATACCGAAGTGGATTAAACTTTTATGCCATTTCTTTTCTAGAGTTCCGTACCCAAAGGGTACAAACGGGACCCTATTACTATGATTTCGCTGTCTGTCTGTCCGTCTGTCTGTCACCAAGCTGTATCCCAGGAACTTTTCACAAATTTATGTATTTCTGTTGCCGCTATAGCAACAAATACTAAAAACAATATAAAATAAAATATTTAAGGGGGCTCCCATACAATAAACGCGATTTTTTATAGATAATGGTGCGGAATCCTTAGTAGAATCCGATTTGCACTTGGCCGGTTATTTTTAATTGGCTTGTCACCTAAAGAATATAACAGTGTTGAAGGTGCCTTTAATCAAAACTATAGTCAATTTTAAGAAAGTGCGTCATTTGAATAAAAAAAAACTACGTGTGTTTTTTTAAATTTTAAACATTACACCGGAAGTGACGACACAATATACGAAGTTTACATTTTTCCTATGCCTGCACTAAAAAACAATAACATCTGTCAACTGTTACTCTGTCTTCTGTTTAAATTACCATCGTTGTGACAGTGTTTATACAGTACAGTACTGAACGTGGAAATTGTTACCTTTACTTAAAGAATCTTATCGTGACGTCACTTCCTCAAATAAGCTTGACCTTGCTTGAAAATGAAGTTCATTGGGATTATTGCCAATATCTAAATAAGTGGTACCGTGTGGTTTCCGGCAGAGTAGAATAAGGCCGCTCCAAGTCCTCCCTTGGATGTCGTAGAAGGCGACTTAGGAAATACAAGCTAAACAAAGCTTATAAACATCAATGAGACTTCTCCAACCCGTCTTGCCAGCGAGGAGAGTGTAGGCCAAGTCCTCTGGCTGCTATGGCCAAGTGTAGCTCTGGTAGTACGGAGAGGGTCATGCTCCTGCAGTGGAGATAAAAAGACCTGTTGATGATGATTGATGATCTAAGTCCTAATTTTAAAATCTGATTAGAGAAACCTTCTCCTAGAGGCTATTAATGGAAATAATGGGGAATGAAAATTTTTCAAAAATAGAAGTTTGCAAGCGAATTGTGCTTGGCTTGGCTCTGACACGCTGCCGCGTATCTAGATATGCTTAATTAATACTTTGGTTCGCAAGAAGCGAAATTACTTAAACATTATTAAATTATGCGAATATATATCTACAACTAAGGAATATTAGTTTTAAAACAGATGGCTACGCAAGCATTGCTTACTACGTTTCTTTACATTGTCTGGATAACTATGTCTTTCACAAAAAGACATGTTAAAAAATATTGTATACTAGCTGGTGCCCGCAACATCGTTCACGTGAAATTTTGAAATGACGACTATTATTTTTTCTGATATCAGATTTTAAGGCCATACCTGAATTTTCCGGGGTCCACTGGCAGTGGCAGTCATTTAAAATAAATCGTTTAAAAGAAAACGGAAATATCATTGAAAATTGTGTCTTGACCAAGTTCTAAATACTCATTCAAAGTATTTTTTAAACTACCTTTTATAGTTTAAAGCGAGAACGTGAAGCTTTTCTACGCACATTTGCGAAAAACGGCCACTTTTGGCTAATGTGCGTAGAAAAGTTTCACGTTCTCACTTTAGACTATAAACTGTAGTTCATAAAATAGTTTAAAGGATTATCTAGGGCTTGATCAAGGCACAATTTTAAATGATATGTCCGTTTCCTTTCAAAAGATTTATTTTAAATGGGGGCGCCACTGGACCCCGGAAAATTTGGGTATGGCCTTAATGTAAAATCCGTCCAGTACATAGTTTCGAAGATTCGCGTGAACATATCATCATGATCATATCCGCCACAGGAAGTCTACTGCTGGATACATACAGGCAGACAATATTTTTTTTGGGTTCCGTACCGAAAGGGTAAAAACAAGACCCTATTATTAAGATTCTGCTGTTCGTCCGTCTGTCTGTCCACCCGTCTGCCATCCGTCCGTCTATCCATTCAGGTCATATGGAAGTAGAAAATGTTTTTGATCATGGATAAGTTATCACAGTTTTCAGTTTTATTAAACGTTATTATGTCAATAACTGTTTGAGATATAACATTGAAATTTTAGATTTAGTATTAGCTCGACGAATTTTATATATGTGCTGAATTTCATATATTCAGGTTAAATAGATTTCGAGTTGCGAACGGTCAAAATTAGATCGAAATTGTTCGTGTTAATATAAAAATGGCTGCTGCGTCCGTCAGTTCCTTTTTTGAACTTGGCTCTATAACGCTGCCGTATGTTTAGAAAAAATATTCATTAGTAAGTAACATGATCGACTGTCAAGTTTACCAAGTATTGCTTTGGAATTTTTAGCATAAGTTAACGCGTTACTCACATCGAGAGTCAGCTACTGACCGACATGTTTCGACCTCATCCGGAGGTCTTCACAATGGCGAATGTCATGAGGACGCGCGTACACGATACCTGTTCGCGACACACTGATGTTAGTTGTGCGTTATTGCTCTAGTAGTACACAGAGGGTCGTGCTCCTACAGTGGAGAAAAAAACCTGTTGATGATGTTTAGATAACTAGTGATTTCAATAAGCTGCTGCGTTATTCGATACATTTCATCATCATCATTTCAGCCGCATGTACCATCTACTGTAGGTCACAGGCCTCTCAAAAATTTCCAAAACGACCGATCAAGAGCGGCCTGCATCTAGCGCTTTCAAGCGACCTCAGTCAGGTCTTCTGAGCACCTTATGTGGTGTGTTACGCTACCCACCCGGTAGCGTAGGACCGCTTCGCTTGCCAGTACGCGGTCGCCATTCGAGAAAATTTTTGCCCCATCGGCCATTGGTTCGTCATACTATGTTTCCCGCCCATAGACACTTCATTGGATATACTTGACGGAGTTTTGCTCCGTGTTAACTGCTCTAATGACAACAGTCGATTGCACCTGACGTCACTGTGCTACCACCTAGCGACACATGTTTTTGAAAAAACTCATTCTGCCACCTACCACCAGTTTTTTCTATATTTATCCCGAAGGTGGACTGTTAGAGAATGCTATTAGCATTAAGTCGGCCTTTTGTACCCCGTTGTTTTGGTAAATAAAGTTGAAATAAATTAATAAATTCTAAACGGTCGATATGTTGCTTCGCAGAGAGATGTGGTCGGCGGCCAGCAAGAGGTTGTGCCACTACCCTGATTGGGTGAAGTTTGTGCAGCAGTTTGGGAATGATGGCACTCAGGTACGTTGTTATTTTCTTTTTAAATCCCTTAAAAAAGGAGCAGGCTATCAATTAGTATGTGTAATGTTTTTTGTAGTGAAAACTTTTTTGAAGTTTAGAAAAAGGAATCTAATTTGAGTTGTTGGAAAGTAGCGAATTAGATTGAACCAATAGATGACTTGCATGGTCTAAACGTGACGTAAGCCATACAAATAATTTGCTTCAATGCGACGGGGCAAAAAACTTGTACTGTCTAAATACATACATACTATCTCGTCTTTATCCCTAATAGGGCAGACAGAGCATTTTGCGTCTTGCGGCTCTAAGCAGACAGAGTCCAGGGCCACAAGACTCAAAGGCCACTTTTAGCGTGATGGTGAACGAAAAGTAGAAAAAAGAAACCAAATAGTGAGGGATCGCTAGACGCATCGCACATTAACACGATTCTTATTTTTGCCTATTCCCTTTATTAGCTTCTTCGATCTGCGCGTGAAGAGAAGCAGCTGGTACATTCTAGGTTTTTTCCATTCTCCTTGACAGCATAGAAGAAACCGTCTAAATGGGCCATAACTATGCCGTGGTATCCAGCAGAATAGAATAGGTCTTTCCGTGAATGTCGTAGAAAGCGACTTAGGAAATACAAGCTAAACAAAGCTTATAAACGTCAATGAGACCTCTCCAACCCGTCTGGCCAGCATGGAGAGTGTAGGCCAAGTCCTCTGGCGGCTCTGGCCAACTATGGCTCTGGTAGTACAGAAAGAGTCGTGCTCCTGCAGTGGAGACTAGAAGACCTGATAATGATAATGGGTCATAACTAACGGCCCAGTCTCTGTCTATTAGGGATCGTTATACCTGATACGTGATAGCCATGTATTTAACTGTATACATCAGTGCAATAAATGAATTGAATTGAATACTTTGATTCAGGTGGTGTTCCGCCGTCACATTAGAAGGTTGAAGGAGGAGCGATCGGCCAAGAAGCTTCGGAAGCAGCTCGCCAAACTGCCACAAGTGTTGGCAAGGATGCAACTACCCACCGAAGAGTTACAGGAGAAGTAAGTTTCTCTACTAATCTCAGCGCGGTTGTATCGTCATGTCTTGTTTGTCTTTGAAGGCGTGTTTTTGCAAATGGGCTTTGACTGTGTGTGTTTTTGGTTAATAAAAAAAATACAAATGATTAATTGATTGATTGATGAAAAAGTTTTTTTTTTCAATAGCAAGAAAATTGGTTGATTTATGAAGCAGCAATTAGCATTTTAAATATAAGAGCGGGAGCATGGCGGGGACATTTAGTGCGCGCGAGACCTACCTAATACCAGTGACGTCAAGAGCGCAAGAGCGCAAGAGCGCTGTACGTGCATTGAAGTGCATTCCTTTTCTGTTACTTGACAGTTTCCCTTTTCATCAGATTTTAAAAGCACAAACTTACTTGTTTTAACATTTTATAAAAATAATTTTATTTTCGTATTCAATCTTACTTCTTAATATGAATAATAAAAATAACTAAAAAAAAAACTGTATTGGTCGTAGGCGTATCCACACGCAAAATGGGTAACTTGTAGATAGCTTAGCGCGGTTGCATCTTTGCATCCTTAGTTTAGCTGCTTTAGAGACAAGGACGCTATTTAGCATTTTCATCCCAAAAGATGATTATTTCAATGGTCACCTAAAGACCCTGAAAATTTAAAAAGGGAGAAAAATAATATGGATGATTGTTTTTTTTTTTGTTTTTTTTTTTTAAGTAAATTGGGGAAAACTTTTTTTTATTAACATAATAATATAGATAACTTAAATATTGTTTTCCATAATACAAGTTTAAACTTACTTTGGGGCTAGCTCAATCAGTGTAATTTGTCTCTATATATTTAACTGTATTTATAATTAATTTCTTTCTTTTGTAGCGACTGGCCCATGGTTGTTCGTCAACTTCGAGCGCACCGGGACTTTTCCGTCTACTTTAGTGCGGCGCGCGCGCAGGACTCCGGGTCTTCGTGCTGTTCAGATCTTGACAGCCCTCTCGGCACCGACACCACGCTGCGTGTTGGCGAACGCGCTGTGAGATATCAGGTGACGAAAATCTTTTACAATTCAAAATTTTGAAAAGTGCAGCATGATATAATTTCAATAATTTTGAAAAAATGAAATACATTTGGAAAATCTAAAGAGTGCGCCTCATAATGCTCATTCAAAAACAAAAATTAAAATAAGTATTTTATTAATTATAATTAAACGACACTGAATAAGATAGTAATTTGTAATAGGAAAACATCCCGTAGCGGGATGAAGATATTAAAAAAAGTGGCTGATAAACGGGTTACTAAATAAAATAATTATGTTATATACGGGTTATAAAAATTGAGTAAAAAGAATGTGAATGTGTGTATTATTAAGTGATATAATAAATTTGATGTTTTGTTGCAGACTCTTGGTCAGTCGCAGAAGATTCCGTACGAAATACTAGAGAGCAACGAAGCGGCGGCCGTTTTCAAAACGTTCCTACACGAGGCGCAGGAGGAGCAAAGGAACTACGAGTGAGTCTTTTTATATAATAAGAACGTAATAATAACGTTTATTGCTCATTATAAACAGGGACATGCAATGTATACAAATAAATACTTAACCCGTAAAGACCCGGACGGCATTTATAAATGCCGTCCGGTATATAAAAGGTTGCGGATGTGTTAAGTCTAGATTCACACGAAATTTCTAACAAAAAAAAAGTAGATTATAGCAGTTTGATACCTGAACTAGGAAAATTCCTGTATCTATTACAAAATATCTAATTTATAGGGAATTAAGGATAAAAATGACATGACATGAGTTTTAAAAATAATATTTAACTAGATTTTGGTCCTGACTTGTTTTAGTAGCAACAAACTTTTCCCTACCCCAGATGGTGCCAACAGTTCAAGCGTCTTCTAGAAGAGACCGGCTACGTAACTCCCGGCAAGCAACTGTCTGAAGTGCGAGTGTTGCTGATGGGTCGCGAGTGTTACGAAGCCCTCACCGAGGAGCAACAACAGCGGGTGTACGACCAGCACCAAAGGCAGATACAGAAGCGAGCCAAGCACAACTTGCAGGTAATCATTATCATATCAGCCACAGGAACTCCACTAGACATAGGCCTCCCCCAAGGATTTCCAAAACGACTGATCGGAAGCGGCCTGCATCCATTACTGGCAGGTAATGTCACAAAGTATCGAACCTTCGATCGAGTAAGATGTACATACTGTTATCTATCCCGGTAAGCAACTGTCGGAAGATCGAGTGTTGCTGATGGGTCGCGAGTGTTACGAAGCCCTAACTGAGGAGCAACAACAGAGGGTGTACGACCAGCACCAAAGGCAGACACAGGAGCGAGCCAAGCACAACTTGCAGGTAATCATCAATATCATATCAGCCACAGGAAGTCCACTGCTGGACATAGGCCTCCCCCAAGGATTTCCAAAACGACCGATCGGAAGCGGCCTGCATCCATTACTGGCAGGTAATGTCGCGAAGTATCAAATCTCCATTCAAGTGAAGTAAGATGTATTATCTATCCTGGTAAGCAACGGTCGGAAGGTCGAATGTTGCTAATGGCTCGCGAGTGTTAAAAAGCCCTAACTGAGGAGCAACAACAGAGGGTGTACGACCAGCACCAAAGGCAGATACAGAAGCGAGCCAAGCACAACTTGCAGGTAATCGTCATCATATCAGCGACAGGAAGTCCACTGCTGGACATAGGCCTCCCCCAAGGATTTCCAAAACGACCGATCGGAAGCGGCCTGCATCCATTACTGGCAGGTAATGTCACGAAGTATCGAACCTTCGATCGAGTGAGATGTACATACTGTTATCTATCCCGGTAAGCAACTGTCGGAAGGTCGAATGTTGCTGATGGGTCGCGAGTGTTAAAAAGCCCTAACTGAGGAGCAACAACAGAGGGTGTACGACCAGCACCAAAGGCAGATACAGAAGCGAGCCAAGCACAACTTGCAGGTAATCATTATCATATCAGCCACAGGAAGTCCACTGCTGGACATAGGCCTCCCCAAAGATTTCTAAAAGGACTGATCGGAAGCGGCCTGCATCCGTTACTGGCAGGTAATGTCACGAAGTATCGAACCTTCGATCGAGTGAGATGTACATACTGTTATCTATCCCGGTAAGCAACTGTCGGAAGGTCGAATGTTGCTGATGGGTCGCGAGTGTTACGAAGCCCTAACTGAGGAGCAACAACAGAGGGTGTACGACCAGCACCAAAGGCAGAAACAGTATGTTGTTACATAACAATGTTGCTATGTTGATTTTTGTCGAAAATTAATACCTGTTTTTGACATGTACTCTATAGAGCAGCCTTCCCCTAGGTACACACAATAATGTGCCTAGTTATTATACACAATAGTTACTAGGTATTCTACAAAATATTTTACAATTCATAACTAAAAATGTACATTTGACTGTCGTAGGAACTGTTGCTGGAGCATGCAGACTTGTTTTACCACTTCAAGAGCATATCGCCGACCGGCACAATCACTCAGGAGGACATCAAGGAAATCACTGATGTTTTGCAAGATGACTTCAGGTTTGTATATAAAACTAGCTGACCCGGCAGACTTCGTACTGCCAAATATAGCCTGTCAAAATGTACGTTTGTATGGAAAAAGAAAAGGGCTGTTTTTAGAGTTTTTCCGGCAATTATTCGAATTTTTCTCGCCGTAAAAATCATCTTTGAATTTCAACGAACATTTTAAAAAAAAATTGGCCAAATTGGTCCAGGCGTTGTTGAGTTATGCGCTTGCCAACACATTTTGCGATTAATTTTTATATTATAGATTACAAAAAAAAAAAAAACAGTACACACTCACATGACTATGACTGTTTTTGAATTCAAACATTCAAATTGAAAATTCAAAAGACAAATTCAAGTACAAGATACCTTTTGACTAAGCGCTAACCCTACTAGGTAATTGTGTGGTATTTCGGGCGATAAATAAAAGATGGACTGTAATTTTATATGTAATGCTAGGCTAGTAGAGAAGGCTAATAAAAAGTAGAATAAATGATTTTTTTTATACTTGGCCTACACTCTCCTTGCTGGCCAGACGGCTTGGAGAGGTCTCATCGATGTTTATAAGTTTTGTTTAGCTTGCATTTCCTCAGTCGCCTTCTACAACATCCACTGGAGGGCTTAGATTGGCCCTATTCTACTCTGCCGGAAACCACACGACAATTTTGTGTGTTTATTATGGTGCAGTTAAAGTTTATTTATAATGTACTGAATTGTAATAATTAATTTATGTAAATTTGTATAGATACAAAATGCTAGACCGAATGGAGCAGGACCGCAAGCTGATGCTGTTCCAACACCTGGGATTTGTCCACTGCCCGATGCGCGAGCATTGCCCCGCTGGCTCCAAGTGCTTGGACGCCACTCTGCCGGTCATCCTCAACACCAGAGTTGGGTGAGTAATACTAATTGACCGAGCGACCGAAGAGAGCGAGGTCTCTTAATCGAGTTGGGGGCGAAAACACATTGTATATATGTATGTTTGTAGCCGGATAACTGCCGAACCGCTGGTCCGATTTTGATGAAATTTGGTAAGCATGTAGAAAATATCAATAGAATTTTCAAGTTCGTTGGACATCAAAATCGGTTCAGTAGTTTTTGAAATATTAATAAAAATGTCTTAAAAATTAATAGAAAGGTGATGTTTGCGGCGAACTACTAGTAATTTTAAATGAAGAATGAAATTACCAATCACGTAAGAGCATGGATTTCGAGCGCTGTGATTGGTTACAATTGTCCATGTTGTCTCTGCACGGTTTGGCCAGGAAGCACGTATGAAGTATGTAATGAAGATCTCGGAAACGGCCAATGATTTTAATGAAATTTAGTATTTAGGGAGTGATGAGGCTTAAAAATCGAGCTAGATTGGTTTCATTTTCAGATCATCCAGCTAGTAATATTCCTTCAGCGAAAATATCAACCCACATAGATGTGGATTATTGTGATGTTTGGACACTGTACCCTGCGTAATAATAATTGATATAACATTTTTATCAAATTGATCAAATAGATTTATATTTTTTGTGTCTCAAAGATTTCTTGTTCCTTAATAAAGATTTTTCATTTTCATTTCACTGTTTTAGATCGCTGACTTCGACGGGCGAGTCGCAGTGCCACGCGGGCCCGCCGGCGGCGCCCTGGGCCCTCACCACCGACTCCAACCAAATCAACGTCATCATACTAGGCGTAAGTTGACGCTTTGGAACTTTTCAGTGGGTAGAGAGCATGTGATGATGTTCAAACAAAAGCTCAATTTACACTACGGCGGAAGCAAAAGCGCAGCGAAGCGTCGAATTCGCCATGTCACTTGTCTTTGGTCATATCCATTTTCAACGTGATTTAGTTTAATTATTGCGGAAAAACTAAAATTAAGGAAAAACTAACTATTTGAATCCAAGAAACAATAACGTTTAGTCTTTATTTCATACAAATCCCATATAATGTTTTATTTTGACATTTAGAAAAAAGTATCTGATATGAGTTCTTGGAAACTTCCTTATCGCAAGTCGCCGACGGCCACGTTATATTCGTTTGTTAGATTTTTTTTAAATACGTGATGAGCCAATTTCTTTTTCAGTCTACAGCTAGACTTGCTTACTGATTTAATATGTTATTCATCAGGTGGAAGGCATAGCGGGAGAATTCGGCAAAAGGCTTTTAGCTGGATGTGATCCCGAGCGACGGATCACTATCTCCAACCAGCAATGGCGGGTCGAGCAGACTGTCAGGACCGATGACTTCACTAGCAGCGAGAACACGGCCATCGATGACTTTGCTGCCAACGGTACGTTCATCATATCAGCCACAGGAAGTCCACTGCTGGACATAGTTCTCCCTCAAGGATTTCCAAAACGATCGATCGGAAGCGGCCTGCATCCAGCGCCTTCCTGCAACCTTGCACAGGTCATCTGAACACTTAGCAGGTGGGGTCCTACGCTGCGCTTGCCGGTGCGTGGCCGCCATTCGAGAACCTTTCTGCTCCATCGGCCATCGGTTAAGGGTCTAGCTAAGGGTCATCATCATCATGTCTTTTTAGTCTTCACTGCAGGAGCACGACTCTCTCTGTACTACCAGACTTGTACTTGGCTAGAGCAGCCAGAGGATTTGGCCTACACTCTCCACGCTGGCCAGATGGGTTGGAGAGATCCTATTGATGTTTGCTTTGTTTGGCTTGTATTTCCTAATTCGCCTTCTACGACATCCACGTGAGGATTTGGAGTGGTCCATTTACTGCCGGAAACCACACTGCTCAACGGAATGTTATTATTTATTTATTAGATAATCAGTGAACATACATAAAACAAGACGAATTGATAACCTTCTAATTTTTCGGAAGTCGGTTAAGAATTAGAATAAATATGCGAACACCTACTCTCCTTCACAGGTTATTTCTGCGTGTACCAAGATCAAGAATCGTTTGAGTACATCCGAGGGTGCACGGAGAAGACGCTGCTTACTAGTCTGGAGCAAGAAGACAAGCAACCTTTTCAGGTACGTCGTAGTCATTTGCCTTTCTTCTTTGCGTGTTTGTGGTTTTTTAGGGTTTCGTACACAAAGGGTAAAGCGGGATTACTAAGACTCCGCTATTCGTCCGTCTGTCTGTCTGTCACCAGGCATTATCTTATGAACCGTGATAGCTAGACAGTTTATTTTTTTACAGGTGATGTATTTCTATAACAAAAATACTAAAAATAGAATAAAATAAAAATTTAAGTGGGGCTCCCACAACAAGCGTGATTTTTTATAGGAACCCTTCGTGCGCCAGTCCGACTCGCAGTTGGCCGGTTTTTATTTTGATATCCTATCCGCTCAGTAATCTGCTTTTTTCCTTGTTTTCAAAGTGTTGTGAGTTTTAATAAGTTGATTTCAGATTATTATTTTTATTTGTCTCCTACCTTGACTCAAATGTAAATTAAATTGGTTACCACAAGTAGAAATATAGTCTGCCATGTGCACAAAATAATCTGTCATCTAAATCAGTTACATAGTGAGTGTAGAGTAGGGTTAACGTCCGGGCGTATTGGGCACTTTGCTTAAATGCCGAACAAATGTCCATTGTCAGGGCAAACACATTAAGAGTCCCCCGACCCTAGACTTCTCCATACAAACGTAGTCTACGTTTAATTTTGAAACCACATGTCAGATTCCGGTAAAAATTGGTAATTGTAAAGAAATTGCAATTATCTAGGGTTATAACTGGTTTCCTATAGAAAAATTATGAACTGGAAAGAAAATACCACTATTCCCATACTAATGGTCAAAAATGATATAAAACACTATATTCTATTTCAAGTTCATATTTTTACTGTCGGAAACTAGTTATAAACCTAGATAATTGCAATATCTTTGGAATTACAAAATTTTGCCCAAATCGGACATGTCGTTTTGAAATAAAACGTAGACTACGTTTGTATTGAAAGTTGTATTTTGGTCTAGGGTCGGGGGACCCTTAAAGGAAAACAGAACGCTTCAGCAACGGCCGTGGTGAAGCGTTCATTCGCCTTCTCTCGCTCTAGCAAAAGACTGTTCTGAGCGACAAAAGAATAGCAGCATGCGAAAGTGCTTTCCTGTGCTAACAGATGTTGCCCTACCCTATCGAAACTTGTATTTACTTTTTCATTCAAATGTAGCTCACATTTGAATATGCACAAAATATAATGAAAGACTAGAATTAGTTTAAATTATCATTTTTTCGGCTCTCTAGTCGAGTCGACGCAGCTCGAGCATATGAAAGCTAGAATTGATTGTTATTTTTCTTTACTGTGTTGTGGCAAATTATTTTATTAAAAGTTATTATTTGCTTTTTATGTTTTTGTTTTTTTTTTTTTTGTATTTAACTGTGTTAAAAATCTTGGTGTACAACTGGATAAAAGTCTCTCCTGGTCGCTGCAAATTGCTGAAGTTGGTAGAAAGATTGCCTCTTTTGCAGCCTTGCGTAGACTTGGGAGGTTACTACCAATGGATACCAAAATTGCGCTCGCGAACACCCTTCTTAATCCCATCCTAGATTACACTAATACTTGTTATCTCGGCCCTACTGAGGAGCAACTTGATAAACTTGAGAGTCTTCAAAACATGTTTATTCAATACCTATGTATAAGGCTTTCGTAAATATGACCATGTTTCTTACTTATGTAATGAACTCAAGTGGCTCTCGATCCGACGCGACGTCGCGGCGACTGGTATATCCTGTCTATGTTATACACAATTATTTTCAATCCTACCTTTTCTTATTTACGAGAATTAGTCAACATCATAATTTCAGCCACATAACAGTTCAGTCCACTGTTGGAAATAGGCCTCTCCTCAAGATTTCCAAAATGTCTGATCAAAAGCGGCCTACGAGAATTATTTACATTCTTAAGTGAGTCTCAAGGTTGTCTTAAAACCTTAGTTTAAGAATTCCTTTACCAATCCACTGACTTTTTATCGCATTCTTTCTCTGTTCGAGCCGCACGTCTATAGAACTCAGTACCACTTACTATCCGACGCGCCCAAACGCTAGCCAGCTTCAAATCCCAACAAAAATCTTATTTTCTATCCTTATAAAAGGTAAATAAATATCCATTCCTGTTTCCGCTTAGTTTATTCATCTTGTACTGTTAATATATTTTTTTTTGTTCTGTGTATGTTGTATGTATTTAAGTTAGATGTATATGTATGTTTATTATATTGACCACCGCGAACTACCTTCTTTCCTATCACGTTTTTTCTATGTAGAGAGGTTGCTTGAAAGAACTTGCTTAGCGATAAGGCCGCCTTTTGTGCATTTCTTAGTTTTTTAAATAATTGTGTTCTGTAATTATTTATTTTGTGCACTTTTTTTTTAAATATAGTAATTTGCTTCTGCCCAGCGATCAGGCATTTAATTGGGCGCCAACTTTTTTTTGCCCAATAATTCCCATTAATGCCCAATAAATTATCAACATTTCGGCTTTCTAGTCGAGTCGACGCAGCGCGAGTGCATGAAAGCTAGAATTTATTTTGCTTTATCTTAACTGTGATTATTTTATGGCCAATTATTTTATTGAAGTTTACAAAATACTGATAAATTTCTG
Source organism: Acrobasis consociella (assembly GCA_963555685.1). NCBI lineage: Eukaryota > Metazoa > Arthropoda > Insecta > Lepidoptera > Pyralidae > Acrobasis > Acrobasis consociella. The sequence continues at coordinate 36,726,850 of OY743104.1, read as the reverse complement.
CTTCTTTTTACAAAATTTAATAATGTGTTTCTGCCCAGCGATTAGAAATTTAATTGGCGGTGAACTCTTTTTTTGCCCAATACGCCCGTTCATTAATGCCCAATTTGTTTATGCCCTCGAACCATTTCTAAGTGAGTAAGCCACCCATTAACGAGATGCAGACTTCTTATGAATTTAAAAGAAAATCAACGCCCTCTAAATTAGTAGTATTGTGATGCGGTCAACATTGAATGAAGGTCCTTATGTTGCAAAGATGCCGTTTTGGCATCTTGCACTGCGGTCATTATTATATGACGGTCCTTAAGTTACATTGATGTCTTTTAGCATCTTAAATAATCTGACACCGGTAATAGCAACGTACACGATTAAAAAAAATTACTGTAGCTCTTTTTATATTTAGTGAATACCGTATTTTCCTGAATATTTTTGCGAAGTTGTAGAAACATTATTACATATATATTATAAGTAATAACATTCCAGAAGAGTCTAGCACGTTTCAAAACAATGTAGAATGCTCTAGAAATTGATTGAATAATCCAGAATGATGAAGAATTATATAGAAGTTGTGTTGTAAGTGGAATGTTCGAGAATAATCCCGAGTTCACACGGGTAAACACTAGAACATTTTAAGTCAGGGTCACGGAGAGTCAAGTACATGAGTTTTCTAGAAATATCTAGGTACCTAGGCAGACGTATATAAAAGCGCGGACGTGCTTCAAACCGAATCAGTTCTGAGTAAGCTTTCAGTGTGATAACTTTGAAGATAATTATCCAGTAATATCGGCGGGTAAACCATACGACTTCAGCGACAAATTTTGGACTACTGATCCGTTTCGTAACAATATCAATAAGTAACATAATCCGAAACAAAAAACAACATGATTTTTTTAATCCGCCCGAAAATAAGCTTTTATAAATCTGATGGAAGGGAACTGTTAATAAGGATGCACGTACAGAACTCTTGACGTCACACTATAAGGTCTCACGCGTACGAAAGATATTGTAAGATGTCACACTACGCTCCCACTCTTATATTTTAAATGTTAATTACTACTTCATTAAATAACCAATTTTCTCGCCGTTTTAAAAAAATAATTGTATTCAGTGTTATTTTTAGTTTTATATACAATATTAAACAAAAATATACGTAGTAAAATAGCCCATTGTTTTACGTATACACAAAAGAGTAACATATTGTATTTTTTGTACAGGGCCTACCACTAGTAGTGATGTTCGTGCAGGACGAGGGCATGGACAAGAAGGAGATTACACGATTACAGGAGGAGGGACAGAATCTTGCCGACAAGTAAGTACGAGATTAGGGGTGACGTTCAGAAAGACGGTCAGAAAAGTATGATTGTAATAAGTCCGTCTTTTAGATTTTTCAAGGCCACGTAATGAGAAGGGATGCCGAACACCTGGTAACAACTGGTAAAAAACGGTAGACTTGACAATAGACGGGTGTAGAGGAAGAGGGAGGCCGAGAAAGATGTGGGAAGAATGCGTAAGATCGGATATGGGGGAACGGGGATCAGTACAGAGATGGCAAAGGATAGAAGGTTAATGAGAGATTTGACATACAGAGCCGGCCCCAAAGGCAAGGAAGAAGAACAAGATAGGACCCATATTCTTTAGTTCACATAGATACGGAGCATCAAAGTTCCGGACTGGGGGCTTGAAACGTCACTGCTATGTAATAATTGTACCTAGCCGTGACGTCATGCGAAATTTAAAAGCGCTGTATCTTTGCCTTAGTTTGTTTCTCAGAGAAATGAAAATATATGTGTACAATATTTTGTTATAATGCAGGTCGAAAAAGATAATTCGGGCAATGACACGTTGACCAGCGCTGTCTACTCTTACTTGGGAACCGACTCCGTGAAATGTCAACTAAATTTGTTTTTTCAGTTTGCACTGCTCGTATATGGAGGCTTCTGTGAGCGAACTTGGTACTGAGGCCCTGACAGCAGATGCCATACAAGAGCTGATTAGAGCCAACCGCGAGAAAGCCAGCTACGCACATCTGTACAAAGATTTGATAGTGTGCTTCGATTCTGATATCAAGTGAGTAACTTCTTACCTTTATTTGGATTAGGTTTTATTTTAAGGTTTTGTTTAAAAAGTTTGAATGTATTTTTTCTTATTCCTATTAAAATCTTTTTTTTTACTAAATTATTTGGTTGAGGATTAACCTGGATGGGAGCAGCGCAGGATCGAGATTGGTGGCGTAGACGAAAAGAGGCCTATGCTCAGCAGTGGGCGGTAAAAGGGCTAACATGATGATGATGATGATGAAAACTTTTTCAAACCCTGAGGTCATAAACCAAAAAAGAGAACCAGAAAACTCCTTATTGCGTGTTAAAGAAGAAAATATAACAAAATAACTGCCTCCGTGGTGTAGTGGTTAGAGTGTTTGGCTCATACCCGGAGGTCGCGGGTTCGATTCCCAGCGGGGGCAACGACTTTGTGTTGTTGTTCTAGTTTGGTTAGGACATTGTAGGCTGATCACCTGATTGTCTGATAAGTAAGATGATCCGTGCTTCGGAGGGCACGTTAAGCCGTCGGTCCCGGTCACTGTCTTTGACATTGGTCGTTACCTAAAACCATGTCAGAGGCCTTTAAGGCGTTTTAAAACTCTGACACTAGTGTTAGTCACTAACACACACGATAAGAAGAAGAAGAAGAAAGAAGAAAATCTTTCTGTAAGACTGTAAGTTGTTTGACTGATTACCTTTGTTTCATTAGGATCATGGTGTGCATGTTCTGCGACGACCCGTACTCTCCCGAGCGAGTCCTGAGCCCGCTACTGTCGCACCGGGCGTGTTTCCTCACGGGCGACCGCTCCATCGTCATAGAGACCTTCCTGGGCGATTCTAAGAGGAAGGTGGAGGTAAGAGACAGGATAAACTCACAGTAACTATTATGATCAGTGCAGTGTCACACTAAAAGGCGAAAATTTGTCAGTGTGTGTGTGTGTAAGTTTGTTACTTCTTCACATGCAAACGGCTGGACCAATTTTGATAAAATTTGGTATGCAAGAAGCTGACACCTTGGATTAACACATAGGCTACTTCATTTGCAGGGCGTAGCTTCTAAATAATATAATGAACTAGCTGTGCCAGTGGGCTTCGCTCCCCGTTAATTTCGGGATAAAAATCCTATGTCCTTCCTTGGGTATCAAACTATATCCATATCAAATTTCATCTAAATTAATTCAGTGGTTGAAGCGTGAAGTGGTAACAAACAAACAAACAAATTAAATAGTAAGATTAATCTGATTAACAACTCATTGAAACTCTTATTATTCCTTAGGTAATAATCTCGAGCTTCCACGGCGCGACGCAGTTCAGAGAGGAGCTGATTCACGGTTTTATACTGATCTACTCGGCGAAGAGAAAAGCTAGCTTGGCTACGCTGAAGTGAGTATCATTTGAGCAATACAGATTGCACTAAAAGGCTTGTTTTTAACAGTGGAATAAAGAAGACTGCCAGTCATGATGATGAATGCACTGAGAGGCTTGTTTCTAACAGTGGGATAGAGATGACTGCCAATGATCGGTGATAATCAGTATCGTGCATTTCATATAGATATATATAATTTATCTACCCAGTACCACCCTAATATAATATCGGATACTAGCAATGACCTTGAATACTTGCAAAAAATATAATGATGATGATGATCTCTGAACTGTGGTGCAATGATCCAGCGCAAGATACATCAATAAATTGATTGAGCGACTGCCGTCTGTCCTCCGCAACCCAAAGGGTAAACCAGGACCAATGCTTGGGTAGTTTGATGATCAAACGCTAGATGGCGTGGGGGACCCACATTTTAATCGTGCCTTTTGAACACTGACCTCTATATATACAAGTACGCATAGTGAGGCGATTTGATTTTCGCCATTTTGGCGCTGATCGTAGAAGCAAAGTAGAAGTGGGTGGGAACGGAACTAATATTAGAGATGGGACAATGACATCGATAAAAGACATTTCCGAATTAGTTACGTCAGATTTAGTTCTCTTCCCAAGCATTGGGGGCGCTTCAAATAGGCACAATAAAGAGCTGTCATTTCTTAGGCTATCATAGGTCCAGTATACTTGTATATTTGGAGGTATGAGTTTAGTGCTTTTGAAACACGGAATCATCTTTGTTTTCTAATAGTCAGGTGATATTCAAGCCTGCAATATCCTACCCAGACTGGAAACAACTATTCACAAAGTGGGATTCGAACCCACGACCTTCGGATCAGAAGGCGAACGGAGCGATCACAAAGGCAGTCAAAATATCATGATATTTATCACAATATATATTGACGTGTAAAGTTCGCTTATGATTCGCTGTTTTTTTTTGCAGTGCCTTCTCAATGAACATCCCAAACCTGCCTATCCAAATGGTAGCTGTGACCGACGGAGGAGGCTCGGCGGCGACGGCCTTCTTTGGGACAGATGTGGGACACGCTCTCATCACTGAGGGCAACGCCACAGCTGACAAACTCAACGCTCACTTCACTACGTACACTTCTAGTGCGGAAACTAAATGTAAGTTCGATCTTATCTTCAGGACATAAGGTTCAAATTAGAGGGAACGGGCGTTACAGCATTTTCCGGGACAGATGTGGGACGCACTCATCACTGAGGGTAATGCCACAGCTGACAAACTCAACGCTCACTTCACTACGTACACTTCTAGTGCGGAAACTAAATGTAAGTTCGATCTTATCTTGAGGACATAAGGTTCAAATTAGAGGAAACAGGCGTTACAGCATTTTCCGGGACAGATGTGGGACGCACTCATCACTGAGGGCAACGCCACAGCCGACAAACTCAACGCTCACTTCACTACGTACACTTCTAGTGCGGAAACTAAATGTAAGTTCGATCTTATCTTCAGGACATAAGGTTCAAATTAGAGGGAACGGGCGTTACAGCATTTTCCGGGACAGATGTGGGACGCACTCATCACTGAGGGTAATGCCACAGCTGACAAACTCAACGCTCACTTCACTACGTACACTTCTAGTGCGGAAACTAAATGTAAGTTCGATCTTATCTTGAGGACATAAGATTCAAATTAGAGGGAACAGGCGTTACAGTATTTTCCGGGACAGATGTGGGACGCACTCATCACTGAGGGTAATGCCACAGCCGACAAACTCAACGCTCACTTCACTACGTACACTTCTAGCTTTAGGAGAAAAGGTTCAAATTAGGGAGATGTTTTACCCAAAGCAAACCGAGCGATGGAAAAAAAACGTCCTTGCCAGTTGGTACTGGCCTAGATATTTGAGACGATTTTTGCTTTTTTGAAAAAACACTGCTTACAAATGATTACATAATTTTTCAAATCTAATTACCGACTTCGCCCCCTGACTATACAAACGATTTTGATAAAATTTACACGCACACTGACAAGTATGTCCCTTCAAACAAAAAAATATTTTTTAATCAGTCAATTGATAACCTCCTCCTTTTTTGGAAGGCGGTAAAAAAATGGCCGGTTAAAGAAATAAATTAATCCGATTTAAATGAAAAAGTAACATAATACAAAGGCGAAAAAAATTTTTTTAAACTGCCATAAAATAAGTAAGTTATAAGCTTTTAAAATCTGATAGAATGAGAAATTGTCAAGTAACAGAAAAAGGAAGCACATACAACGCTCTTCACGTCACGTTTTTATACCTCGCGCGTACGAAGTACATAGTGAGATGTGTCCACCACGCTCCCACTCTTATATTTGAAATGCTAATAGCTGCGTCATTAATAGACCAATTTTCTTGCTGTTTTCAAAAAAATACTTCTTTTCCGTGGTATTTTTTGTTTTATATTAAATATAAGCAGTAAAATGTCCTATTGTAACCAAAACCTTCTTCGACAGCTGCTTTCTACACGCCGTTCTTCAAAGAAGTGTGGGAGCGCAAAGGCGAAATAGAGCGGGCGTTCAGGCTGGAGGCGCCCCGGCACAACATGCTCAACCTGTCCAACCTGCCCGACGTGGCCGCGGCGAGGCCGGCGCCGCCGCCCAGACACCACTCCTACCACCTCAATCACAAGTAAGTCTGACAGATGTCGGTTGAAATTGAATTGAACTTTTTGATAAACTATCAAATATGGTACAGTAATCATTATACAATAATAATAAAAACATCAATTTATATAAAAAAATAGTTCCCAAGTCGCCACTCTTGGGACCCCAAACGTCGATCAAACGTGTGGAGACCTCTCTAAACAGTTGACGGGCTTCCACACCCATGGCCCGGTGTTAATTATTTTTTTAATAGCTTCTGCTCCAGCTTGCAGGTGGAATGGGGCCAGTCTACGCAGGTGGCATCCCAAACCGAATGAGCGTCATGTCTGGCCTCTTGCCATCGTCTCGGGAAATACCAGCAGTCTTTAGAACCGCTGGTACACTGGTATTGAACTTCACACACACTTTGTGACATTGCGTTTTGTTTCGGTACAGGATGGAGCACAAGCTGACGAACTCTCTGGACCTCCTCATCGGGCCGGACTCCCGGGCGGACATAGACTCCGAGTACAGCGACACCATGAACAACAAGAACAGAGGCTTTCTGAAAGGTATGTGTCGTGAATGACTTCATCATCAGGTCCTTTTGGTCTCCACTGCAGGAGCACGACCAGAGCCATACCATAAAATAAGTACTAGTTCAGAAGTCTTACTCAGCAATGAAATTCAGACAAATATCTACTCAATGTGGTTAGCGCTATAGTTTAATTTAGCTCGCGCCAGAATAGTTATATGCCTAGATGTATGCAATTTCTTTGAAATTACAAAAAAAAAACCGATATCTGACATGTAACTTTGGCTCTGTGCCGGGATGGGACGCTCATGTTGTGAGACCCTGAAAGTTTCCTTTCTGTATATACATACATACATACTATCACGTCTTTATCCCTAATGGGGCAGACAGAGCATTTTGGGTCTTGCGGTTCTATGCAGAGCCCAGGGCCGCAAGACCCAAAAGCCACTTTTAGCGTCATGGTGGGCGAGAAGATGGAAAAGCAATCAATACAGTGATGGGTTGCTAGCCGCATCGCCTGTTAACATGATTCGCATTTTTCCTTTCTGTATATAATACCTATATATTAACTCTGTGCCCCAGGCTTCAGCGTGTACCCGCCCCCGAGCACCCCGCCCGAGCCTGCACCCCCTGACCACCGTATGCACGCAGACCTTTCACGTAAGTCCTATTTACTACATACATACATAATATCACGCCTGTTTCACACAGGGATAGGCAGAGACTATGGACGATGCTACGATCCTGACAAACCTCTTTTGCTTCATCTAAACTTATCAATCTTTCATTAGAATTATTATACTATTTTATTATATTATACCTATTTACTATACTCACTTTTTTCTTTTTTCGTGTGTGTAAGTGGCTAACACTAATGCCAGATTTGTCGAGCCGCCTAAAGGCATCTGACATAGCTTAATGACTGCCATACAGTGATGACAGCCGGGACCAACGGCTTATAATTGCCTTCCGAAGCATAGGTAGATTCATCATCAAGGCTTTTTAGTCTCCACTGCAGGAGCACGACCCTCTCTGTACTACCATAGCCATACTTGGCCAGAGCAGCCAGAAGACTTGGCCTACACTGTCCTCGCTGGCCAGACGGGTTGGAAAGGTCTCATTGATGTTTATAAGCTTTGTTTAGCTTATATTTGCCGGTACAGGTAGCTTGAGGAATTTCAACGCCACTTGCTGTCACCCACCCAAGTGCGGACCACGCCCGGTGTCGCTTTACTTGCAAAAGCTCACTCCCGCTGGGCCACCGAGCTCCACTGTACTGACTTGACTCCAATGTAAAACTAAATAGAATCTTCTGGAATACAGTCAAGTAAAGCTAGGATTTTCAAATGATATGGAACACCAAATAGCCGGGCAGTGAAGGTTCATTAAGCTGCTGTTATTGGAAACATTTGACGGAGCCTGAGACGGAGCAAAAGAACCTGTCAACTGATGGTCCAATCACAATAGTCGATTGGACCTGACGTCACTGTCACATGTATTTGTACAACTTCATTAAAAATAGATTAATAACAAAATTATCATCATAAATTGACTGCCATTGACTGCCAATATATTATCTGGAATACAGTAAAGTTATTAAGAAAAAATGTAATAGAGAAGAGGCCTTTGCCCAGCAGTGGGATACAACATCAGGTTATTAAAAAATGTAAGACTCGTTTAATATTGCGCACATAAGGCGAATACCGTGCTGACATGGCGCTCACATTTAAAATGAATAGTGGTAATTATTCAAATACCAATATTACATTTAATTTTGTGTTCTTTTCTACTAATTTAAGTAATATTCATTAGAGCGTTTCAAAGCGTATTTTTTATTTATTCTATATTTTTATGTCTATAACAACATGTAAATATAATTTTCATTGTTGAAAAACAAAAAATAAAAATATTTTACGTAAACGCAGCGGATCTCAACTGTTCGGAGGATTCGCTCAGCACACACGAGTCAGGTGATTGCATGCGAAATTAAGCCTTACGGCTATTAGTAGAGGGTTCATATTTGTGTTCAGATAGTGTCTTTGTTATGTTTTTATTATGAATATTTTTTTTAGGAATGCAAAGTGAAAAGTTTTATTAATTCTGCATGATGTAGATGAATAGTCTTTTTTTGTGTTCGTCGGTTAAGGATTATGTTTTATGTTATCTAGATTTGATTTTTGTGTTATTTTTGTCATGTCACCGTTATTATGTAAATCACTTTTTCATTGAAAATTTTAAGTTATATGATCACTTTAAATTTTGAGTTTGTAGTAAGCATGTTTAAATTAATTTTAAAGGTTTTACTAGGGTAATAGTAAAAATGTACGTGCCTATTTTGGTGTAGGAAGGCATGTATAGAGAGTTTGGTGTCGTCTTCTGACACCGGTTACCAAAGTCTTAATAATTAGGATATTTGAGACGAATATTCGTTTATTCACAATACAATACCCTTTATTGCACAAAATGAATAAATAGAAGACATAATTATCTTAAAAACTAGGAAATGTGCAAAAGCAATTTCTTTTAGGCAACCTTACTATGTAGAAAACAAAATGCAATACAGTACAAAGCCCATTATCGCAAAAAATAGGACATAAATTAGCATAGAAAAGAGGAAATGCGCAAAAGGCTGCCTTATCGCTAAGTATTTTTTTCCAGTCAACCTTCCTTTTATGAAAAAAAAATGATGGGAAATTATATCGCATTACCGAACAAATGCTCGATTGGTGATGACGACAAAACACGTCACTCTTTCGTCTTCTTTCAGTAATCTCAATAAGACTATCTCGCTCTATCAAAGCGTGTCAGGCCCTTGGTTTACATACATAAATCAAGATAGAATCACGACATTGTTTTTTAAATTTATTTATTTAACTTTATCACATGAATTGTAGCTGGCGGGCTTAAGGCCGTTGGCCTTTTCTACCAGTCAACCTAGAAAAAAAGGGACTTCCCTATCTGCTAAGTATGTATACGTTAACTATAATGGGAAGTAAAATAAAATAACTGTATTCATAGGACTGGTGTAATAAGGAGAAGATTACAAGTTATGAGTAAGAGCCGTTAAGGTTGAACTAGTCGATACTTTTTCTATACAAATTGCGGAGGGGATTTCCTCCACTGTTTGATATTGTAAATCCATAGTTTAGCATGATATCGTTTTGTCTCATTATAAATGTTGTCGGTATGGATACAGAATAGTACAATAAAAAGCCATCAAAAAGTTATGAGCCATCAAAGATTCGTTTTTCTTGCTAATTTTTACGCAACTTTCGGCGTAAATAAGTAATATAAGAAGTGTAAAATCTCCAAAACAAAGACCGCACCGACACAGCTTAATTATCGAAGATTATAATAAACTTTATTTGTTATTGATTAAGGCAGTAGTTACTTTACGTATTTTTTTACGCGCTCGATTTAACTGCTTTGTCACTCCGTTTCACCACCCTGCTTTCGCCCGCCACAATGTTAGATGAAACAACGTGCTTTTACGCCACGCCCACCTGTGAGTTCGAGTCAGCGACTAGTTCAACCTTAATGAATGTGTATGTACGAGTATGAAGACAAAGGAAATCAATTTGAATTTGGTTTGAAGTTATTCCCCTGGTGTTGCCCGCGTGGGGATTGCGTTTTGTTTTTGTTTCTTAACACAACCTACATTTTCCTACATTAAAATTGTTGTGTGTAGATGGCGGCGGTCTTTGGCAGCCCGCGAGCTACGGGCACCGCGCCTTCACGATGGGCCCCAGCAAGCCGCATCCACCGCAGCAGCGACCGAGACATTCACAGACTTTGAAGGTACGTCATCATCATCATCAGGTCTTTTTGTCTCCACGACCCTCTCTATACTACCAGAGCCATACTTGGCCAGAGCAGCCAAGTGACTTGGCCTCTCCTCGCTTGCCAGACGGGTTGGAGAGGTCTCTTTGATGTTTATAAGCTTTGTTTAGCTTGTATTTCCTAAGTCGCCTTCTACGACGTTCTTCTATGAAGGTACGTCTTCCTAATCTAAAGCGACACAACCTTCCCAGTTGCATTTGTAGTGGTGCTATAAACGAAATTATTTGTCTTCCCTCGTCACTGGCGTTGTAGAAGTACAAATATTTTAAGGGGTTTTATCAATTTTTCCTAATAAACGTATATCAAAATACGATAAAAAATTATTGAAGTAATCACATCATATTGTTACCATGGTACGTTTTTTTTCCTATTTAGATTTACTTTTATTGGAAAAAGTTGTTCGGAATGGTAGACTGAATCGCCCCTAAAATATTTGTGCTTATTAAAAAAGGACATTGTATAGGTAATAAAACCTTGTAGCTGAGGTTTTATTAGCTGATGTCATTCTTGGTGATGCGTATTACGATAGTAACAAGATGCTCAACAATTAAAAATGGACTGTTCTTAAGGTCCATTAAGACACTTAGCTTTATTAACTTGCGTGCAATTAAGTTAAAACAATATTACAAAATAATATAAATATTAGAAAGCAAACAACTTAGGTGATTCTAAGAACTCTTGCTCTTCTCACAGCAACCTGGCAAACTGGACATGAACAACTACACGATGGTCAGCGACGCCTTGCAGCACATCACCATCGGACCCCCGCACTCCGCTCGAGACAGAAAGGTGACCTATTCTAAAAAAAAAATACCAGCTTTTTCATTCAATGAATTTATTTTAATAAATATTTTAGGTAGACCGAACACGAGATGGGCAAACGACTTGAAAGCATTCGATCAGGATTGGAAAGTTAAGACCTGGGACAGAGAGTTATGGAAGGAAAGAGAGGTGGCCTTTGCCTAGGTGTGGGACATGAATTGCTATAAAAATGATCATGAATGGCTAAAAATTATTTAATCTTTATTGCTCTGCAAATACAATATGTTTAGAACAATATGCGAACTTAACGCTAAAAACGTTGTTTACCAGTCAAACTTTGGGATTTACGGATAGTCTAAATGTGGGTAGCAAGAAAAAAGTATAGTACCTACATAAAAAATAACCATAAATGCAATAATATAATATTTCCTATATACAAATATATAGGTACATACATACATATACATACATTACATATACGATACTTTATAAAGAAATGAATGCAGCATCTAATTAAATATGATTGTAAAATCTACTCTTATAGATCGGCCAAGAAGTGTATACTAGCTTATAGAGTCCCTTGTCAATGGTCACCAAAGGATGCCAAAAACCATGCGAAATCGAAAAGAAATAGCTAGGACATTAAACGATCGGCCGCGTGATGTCAAACGGATTACAGAATGCTTTTTTTTTGCGAAAAAGAATTTAACCGACCGCCGCCCTATGTCAACCCTCCTTGAGAATGCAGTTGTAGCACGAGATGTTTGTGCTTGACCTTCTGTCGCCTCGAACTACCAACAAAAGAAAACCCTTAACTAAAATGCCATTCCGACTCTCTAAGAAGACTTACCTACGACATCCAGAGGAAAAGAGTCCTTTCACACTCCGTCTATTACTTTTATAAGTGTTTGTCCTTTCTCAGCTACACGTCGTAACCCCTTGTAAATAAAACTCAAATAAAATAAATATTCGTAAACGTTTTCGTAATACATTTTTCGATGTCAAATTGATTTGCACATTCATTAAATAAAGAAAAAAGTAGGTAATGTAGTTTTCCTATTTATTTCATGTCCTTGGATTTGTTACACTTTCCAGGTAAGTGTTGCACAGTTGTTATTTTATTATTTAATTTGGTCGCTAATTTCGTCGCGCCGCGACCGCCTTGATTTAGCTCAGTGGTTAAGGATAGCGACCGCTAGAAAGAGTGTTACGGGTTCGAATCCCACTCGGTGATTTACTTTTGTTTTTTTTATGTTTAAGTTTTTTTTTTATTTTTTATTTTGCATTGTTTTTAGACAAGTTTTAAAAAAATTAGTTAATGTTTGAGATGTAACCGAGCAAAGCTCGGTCGCCCAGGTACTTTAATTTTAACAGTGTTATGTAATGAAAATTCGCCACAAGAGGGATTCAAACTCGTTAACGTTTTACCCTCAAATTCATGAAGCTAAGCCTGTTTTAGTTAAAACATCTTTTGTCCTTTTCCCTCTTTTAAATATTTGACATAGTAAGAATGAGACAAAATACATTTTTACTAAAAGAGCTTCAGCGAACTTTTGTTAATTTTTATGAATATAAATAAATATAAATATATAGGGACAAATTACACTGATTGAGCTAGCCCCAAAGTAAGTTCGAGACTTGTGTTATGGGATACAAACTCAACGATACTATATATATATATAAATACATGTAAGTATAGATAATCATCCAAAACCCAGGACAATTTGAAAAAGGCAAAAATATGGGGGAAGTTTGTTATCTTACCGTGTCTGGTTGAGACGTTAACGATAAAAACATTTCAGTCGCAGAGATCCGGTTGGTCGCACGGCAGCAGTCAGCAGGGTCACCACCACCACCCGTCCGGCGTCAGTTCTGAGACTGAATTGGATGCGCAGTACGCACAGGTATAAAGTCTTCTTTAGGTTACATCTGTTAACACGGTACACTTTTCTATGCTGTCTTCCTTTTCTGACGTTCGTCTCAGAACCGTCATGTGCTAGAGCGAGAGAGAGCGATGGAACGCTTCAGCATAGCCAGTGCTGAGTGGCGGTTCTGAGCGACAGATAAGGATAAATAAATTAATAAATATATAAAGACAAATCACACAAATTGGCTTTGCCAGCAATTGGAGCTTTTGCCAGCAGCATAAAAAGTGCAGTTATGGAAGTAAAGAGGAACCATAGCCGTTGCACAGCAGTGAGACATGAACTAATAAATAAAAAATGTAAAAAAATAAAAAGGCAAAAATCTTATTAGAATGTTCGACAAAGACTGGGACGTAAACAAATTTTTGCATCTAATTTTTTTTAAAGAGACTTAACATTTTGTAATTTTGTATTTTTAAATAGATAAAAGAACCAAACGAATACATGGAAGCGCCATCTATGATGCGATTGCGACGTCACCGGCGGCACGAGAAAACACCACTGCATCAGCCTTGTAAGTGTCATTAACAAATAATTTTAAAAACTACAAAATAGCTAGGTTTTTGTCGGTAAATTAACGTGTAAAAGTCCCTGATACTATTTTTCACATTTCGATGTACGTTCTTTTGTGAAGTATGGGTTCCGTTATTCAGTAAGAGGGGCTAAAATCAGCCTAAAACTGTTTAGTATACTTTGTCAAGCCCTGTATATTGACAGCCCTAATGTATTTACATATACTTGTATATACTTGTACATATATAGGTACTTAGTCATAAATTGAGCTAGCCCCAAAGTAGGTTCAAGACTTGTGTTATAGGATACCAACTGAATGAAACTATATTTTATAACAAATACACATATATAGACAAACATCCAATGTATGTATGTGCAGCTCTCTCGGAGACCGATAGCTCTGGCTCCAGTTCGGCGTCCGGCGGGGGCGGCGCCAGCGCGGCGAGGATACACCGGCGAAGGCACAACGCGCACCATGCTCACAGACACTACAAGAAACGGTAAACTTCACTTTAGAACGCCGATTTGTTGAATGGTAACATGATTGACCCAGCGAAGCGTCTCAGTTTCGAGATTGGCCTTTGTCCGCCTTTCGGCCCGTTGTTGCCTACAAGTCTCATTATTTGTTGGCTCGATAAATAAATAGTTAGGTCGATTCAGTCGATTCAAAATTTTACCACCTACCTTATTCGTTACCTACCGAGGTGTATAGCACACACTGCCACAAGTATTTAATTTTTTTTCACCGTCAGAACACAAAATAAATTACGCCCACAGCCCTAAGTGTCCTTCAATGTGCTAAGAATTAAAATTTCATATCGTGTTACAGGTCGTTAGGAAACCTAGTCGCAGTGCAAAGTCCTAGAGTGCCGAAGTTGGGAATGTTCGTGGGCCCGCCTGAGCTGCCCACCGGGTACCGAGCCAGGACCCAGGAAGACAAAGGTAAGCCTTCATACAACACTTGTATAGCAGTGACGTGCACAAATATTTTGGACAGGGTAGGCACCAATCTTACCAAAATACAAGAACCGCTGCGTATGAATCAAAATATTTCTTTTCGTTATTATATTAGATTAGTAGTATTCGATATTAAATTAGAGGGTAGACAAATACTATGTGTCTGTATGAAATGTATAAATAAATTCAGAAGAAGAAGCGGAGTTAGTCTAACCTTCCCACTTGACCTCTAGTGATCTGCTCAGCTAGCCTTCCTATATAACGTGGAAGGGACATACCCGTAATTAATCGAACCACGGGCTATACTAGACCACTATAGTACAATTAAATAAAAATAAAAGTTAAAAAATATGTGTTTGTTAATAATTGACTAAATTTGTAAAAATGTAATTTAATAGGTTTTTGAATAATTAGCGGGCCGAAATTTGTAATGAGTTAAAAAGCCTCTAATATATTAGAAGGGTCAGTTCAAACAAGGAGGAAAACTGCCCGAGCAATTTACTAACTCAGTTGAAAATAACACCGTATTAGCATTCCCTAAAGTGTATAAGCGATTAAACACTACAAAACGTTCCCGCAGTCTCGCGGCCGCGCGGACGTACTCGCATTTTGCAGTTTATGCTAATAGTTCAAAGTTTATTTTCGAGTGTCGTAATAATCCTCTCTCCGGCGCTACTCTTTGAACTGAATCCGAACAGACTTTAGATAACTGTAATTTAGCTAAATGTATCAATATCGATTTGTTGTATCGCAGCGAGTGAGTCCAGCGAGGGCAGTTCTGACGCCGAGAGTAGCCGCCGGCCGCGGCCGCTGCCGCCGCCGCCGCACCACGAGCCCGCACACAAGGTACTGGCCTTTTTTAAAAGAATTATAGTTTACTAGGCTTCGCCTCGTCTTCTTGTCGTGTGTGTTAGTGACTAACACTAGTGTCAGAGTTTTTAAACCGCCTTAAAGGCCTCTGACATGGTTTTAAGTAACGACCGGTGTCAAAGACAGTGACCGGGACCGACGGCTTAACGTGCCCTCCGAAGCACGGATCATCTTACTTATCAGACAATCAGGTGATCAGCCTGCAATGTCCTAACCAAACTAGGACAATAACACAAAGTCGTTACCCCCGCCGGGAATCGAATCCGCGACCTCCGGGTATGAGCCGAACGCTCTAACCACTACACCACGGAGGCAGCAGGCTTCGCCTCGTGTGATGATAGGAGTGTTTTAGTACATAATTATGTGTAGTTGGATACAACACTTTGTTTACTTAGACCCAATATATGAATGCTCTATAAAAGGTTCTAAAAACCATAGCGTAGGTACAATGCTGTAAGGACTCTACGTAAATTCACGGTAAGTTTAATTGCTGAGTATATCATAAAAATAAATTACGTTTAGGTAATTATTTATTGTAACACATTTACATTTTGAAACGCGAACGCTTAATTTGGGGTCGGCCTAACTATAATATTCGTTTATTACAATTTAGATTCTTGGCGGAGAATACCCGTCGTCTGCTCAAGACAACTCTTCGTCCAGCGCTGCTGATTCGAGGCGCAGGCCACATCCGTTCTCCAAACACGACAGGAGGCATAAGGTACGTCATAATCTCCCATGCTGGTCTGGGAGAAATAAAAAAAAAAACTTAGAATGTACCAGCTGCTTCTCTTCCCACGTAGATCGTAAAAGCCGATCGAGGGAATGGGCAAAAATGCAAATCATGTTAACAGGCGATGCGGCTAGCAACCCATCACTGTATTGATTGCTTTTCCATCTTCTCGCCCACCATGACGCTAAAAGTGGCTTTTGGGTCTTGCAGCCTGATGCTCTGCATAGAACCGCAAGACCCAAAATGCTCTGTCTGCCCCATTAGGGATAAAGACGTGATAATATGTATGTATGTATGTATAATCATCATCAAGTCTTTTTAGTCCCCACTTCAGGAGCACGAAGCTCTGTACAGAGCTTCGTGCCATACTTAGCCAGAGAAGCCAAAGGAATTGGCCTACACTCTTCACACCAGATGGGTTGAAGAGGACTCATTACTGTTTATAAGCTTTGTTTAATAATAATAATAATAATAAAATCTTTATTTCGGATTTCTCCATAATGACACAAGTACAATAATTAATTAATAAAGTAAATAATAATAAATAATTAGATGCGACCCCCTATGGCCACTCGAATGCAATTTTTCAGCATGGGACAGTCGGGACAGTTTAACTTGTACATGAAACCACACGGCAAGTACGTCATGATAATCATGGTATATCCAGAATAAACAGTAGAATGTATCATTTAAGATATGCGTTTTTGCCGACAACGTAGTTCTATTAAACTATCGCTGGGAAAATATAGTTACCAACTGAGAACCCAATAGATAACGAGAATCTAGCCGCCCATAAAGTGATTGGAGTTCAAGAGCAACGGACCGAAACGCTTTTGAAAGCGAAACTTATAATGACTTTTTGTTATAGGAATTTTCAAAGAGCAAAGATTCCAAGAAGAATCCGGCGCCAGCAAGCGCTCCGTCTCCACAAAACTGGGGACCGCAGGTAAGAATTTGTTAAGAGAATTCTTTCACGAAAATATCCACACATTTTTTACTAAGATAATTTTTATTTGGTCTATAAAAGTAACATTTTATTTTCGTATAAGATAAAAGCGGTATCAATAAGAGTGGTCTTTGATGAACGCTTACGTCTGTATACAATTACCGGCATGGAATTCTATTCAATAAAAAATATTTTGTGTTTGCAGTCAAATTGAAACCTTTTTTATTTGTCAGGGTTCGCACGGAGTGCCTCTGTTCGTAGAGAAGTGTGTGGAATTCATAGAGAGAGAGGGACTCTCGTCGGAGGGCCTGTACAGAGTCCCCGGCAACAGGGCCCACGTGGACATGCTGTTTACCAAGTTCTATGAAGGTGAGTTCACATCACGGCATCGACAGCGAATTTTATTTTTTGTTATTTTTATTTTGATTTGTTATACACCCGGTGTCACTCTCACAATCCGCTACTTAACTACTACTAAAATCAGATACTTTTCCTAAACGTCAAACAAATGGAAATTGGGCAAAATGGTTCCGGAATGGCGACCGCGTATGGCAAGCGAAGCGTAGGACCAAGATCGCTGGAAAGCGCTGGATGCAGACCGCTATAGATCGGTAATTTTGAAAATCTTTAAGACAGGCCTATGTCCAGCTGTGGATGTTATACGTCTAAAATGATGATACTGAGATCATAAATGTCCAAGCGCAAAAAATAATCGCATCACTTTATTACAGATCCCAACATAGACTTGCAGTCGCTGGATATACCTGTAAACGCAGTTGCCACAGCGCTGAAAGACTTTTTCTCGAAGAAACTTCCGCCATTGTTGGATGAAGCCAGCATGGCGCAACTAGAGGATATTGCTGGTAAGTTGTGCTCGATATGCTTAAGCTAAATGGTATCGTTGAATAGGTCTTTCAAAAATATTGTGAGCTTGTGAACATCATTTTTCGATTTCTGAAATATTTCGTCTGCAAATTTTTGTTAGAGTCAAGTATATATATATGCAATCAAAGGGTATAGGTCCTTTGATTGCTTTATGGGAGCTTCTGGCGACAAATCTATACGAGTTCACTGGTTTTCATAGCCGATTGAGTGGCGGACGGCGCCTAAAGACGCCCACCGCAGTCCGCAAATAAATATCACTACAGCCGCACTATGATTGTCCACTTTAAACATTTCACATATTGTTCATCAGAATGAGCATTAATAACACCAAACCACACCAATTTCATATTATAAAGTCCACTAGAATCAATTTGCAAAACAATTTAAAGCAAACTCCAACTGAACCCCTTGACTTCTCGCCAAAAACTCCCAGGAACCTTCTTGACAAGTGACATTATTTTGTGACGTACCCGATTCACGCACACTCGTATGACAGTACCATAAAGCACTATATCGTTTCCCAGCGATGCGCGGCTGCATCGCCGGCGGCGTGGAGCTTAAGGACCGCAGCTGGCGGCTGCTGGCGCTCCGGCAGCTGCTCAACTCGGCGCTCACGCCCGTCGCGCGGGCCACTCTTGATTACGTGCTGGATCATTTTGCAAGGTAAATTAATGATAAATCATTGTCATCACACATAAAATCACACGAAAAATGCATATATTTCGTTGCGAGAGAAAAAAATACAATAATCTCCGGTATAATTTTTTTTTTGTAATATGTGACTGGCCTGCACGGGCTTTGTTTCCTTTGCACTGAAAACGCGGGAAAGCAGATACTCTTAGCAGTAAAAAATAATTGTTTTCGTTATTTGTTTACGTATTTTGTTGCATTATTTCTTTAATTATTTCCTTACATGGTATAGAACAGGTTAATACTTCTACATATTTAGGGAGTATAATAACGAGTGACTCGAGATGTACGCAAGACATAATTACGACATTAGCAATGCGCATAAGCAACATTTAATAAAAATAAAAGCTGACTTACATAACCTCCTCGGTGACTGACAGTGTCATGCCAATATTTCCCCAACAGAGTGGCAGACAACTCGAAACTGAACTCGATGGACAGCAAGAATCTAGCAATCTGCTGGTGGCCAACGCTCCTGCCGGTGCAGTTCTCGGACATGGGCCGGTTCGAGATGACGCGGCCGTATCTCGAGGACATCGTGCAGACGATGATCGACCAGCACCCCTTCCTCTTCCGAGGGCAGGAGGCTTTTGTCATGGTGTGAGGACAGCGTGTGAGTATATCGTCTACTTGCATCATATTACTAGTATGAAATGTAGTACTTAATCTAGAAACACAAAACCTCTTGAACACTTGGAACACAAAACCTCCAGAACATTTGAAACACAAAACTTAAAAATGCTTGGAATATAAACTGTCCAAATAATCTAAAAACAAAACCACCAAATATTTGAAAAATGACACACACTGAAAAGAGGGGTGTTATAAGGTTGATGCCGATGTCTGGCTCTCTGTGTGTCTGTCTGTGGCTCTCGAATAGATGGACCGATTTCAATGCGGTTCTTATATCGATTCGATGAAAATTGGTTCAGCTGTTAAAAAATTATTGGGGGTGACCGCTTGAAAGTTCATTTCAGATTTTAAGTTTTACGCGGCGTCAGCTTAACCTGTTTAATGCGAATGTCTGATTTATCCGACAGTGAATTTCCTGACCCAGTCGACCTGAATCGATTACAACGATTTTTTTTCCTTTTAAACTCCCTTTCTTTATAAAGTCATCATCATCAATTCTTCTCTTCATAGCTATGTATTTGTATGTTAGGTAATATAAGTAGATGTATATGTATTTGTGTGTATTGTATAAATAGAGTATTCATTCTGATATTTATATATAGTACTAGCTTTTCGGGCGCTGCGCGGGCTGCAAGCAGCCCGCGGTTCATCGTGGGGCTGTTGAGGTAGGCTAAGATATGTTTCCAGTTCAGAAAATGGGTAACTTTGTATGGAGGAAAATTGTCCTTGTATGGCGGCCATCTTGAATTTTGAAAAAAATAAAAAAACAAATGACGGTCGTCAAATTGCTTACAACCCCCTACATTTTGGAAAAAATATCACACCCCTAACCCTAACCGTTTTCGCAGGCCGTACCCCTTCCACACCAGGTTTCTGCAAATCTTCAAATGTCAGATTTTTCTGGTACTCACTGGAGCACCCTCTATACGACCACACATCAACCCAAACCCCACCAACCCCGCAACAGGGCAAACAACTATGTCAATCAGTCAGTGAGTCAGTCAGTGGTAATGTAGGTTTATATTTATATATAGTATATATAGTAGGTATTTAATATAATGTTATATTATTTAGTAATATTTTAGAATGTACATACGTATATTGTATTGCTTTTTTGTGCCGCATAATTTTCTCTGTTTATCCCTATGGTTGACTGGGAGAAAATGCTTTTAGCATTAAGTCCGCTATTTGTTAAAAGTATATTTGTACTTTGGAACAATAAAGTTTGATAAAACAAAAAAAAAATAAAAAAAATTGACGTTTAAATCCGACGTTCGTGGTTAAAGGGTTAAATGACCAAAAGAGTGAGATATCTATGATTGTTTCTAGGAACCCACAATGCATGTTGCATTCGTGATGGATGACGTGTAACGTCAGAACGGCGCGGACACGGCCGGCGCGCACGCGACTTTCGGCTCTGTTGCTTGGTAATAAGTGTTATATCCGCCCGCGGACATTGCTAGAACGAAGCCACTTGAGTGTTACTACGTTACAAATTACAATAACGTCGTTCTAAATATAATGACACGTAATTTTAAATGTGTAAGGTTTCAATATGCGTTTTAGATACTTAAGGTTGACAAATGAGTTTTTGGACCTCGAAATAATGAGGAAACAATGAAAACTAAATGTATCATGACTCCATTAAAGAGCGGCAGTAGCGCCACCCTTTCAGGTCCACTGAGTTAGTTGTCGACCTATATATAAATACTGTTTTTCGAAATTTCGTCTAGATTGGCAGTTTTTCGAGTCTTCAAGAGGCTATAAGATTATTTTTGACTCTTTCTCAGTGCAAAGTAATCTCGTTGTAAAAAGAAACTGTGTGGGGTAAATTCTTTTTTACCGACTTCAAAAAAGGAGGTTGTCTATTTGTCGAAATCTTTTTTTTGTATGTTGGGCCGATTTCGATATTTTTGTTTGGTTGGGCACACTTGTCACGTGGTCCCGTAGGAATTTAATGAAAATCGGTTGTGGAGTTTGGGGATGAAGTCGGTTTCTAGTTTTGAAAAATTTTCCTCATATCAATTTTCATAACATTTTCAATTGTACTACGAACTTTTTACATTCATTTTCTAATAAAAAGCAGTATTTTAAAACTAGAACTTATCTGCATCGTAATAGAATAAGAAAATTTGTGCACAAAAGTATTTAACGGTATAAAATGTTTTAAAATAAGTATTATTGGTAACATTTGTATTAATGATAATGGCAACACCACGTATGCACATTCCGTTCAGTCGATATGTATAATTGTTACATTATATTAGTAGTAATAATGTTATTTGTATCGCGTGGAGCTAGCAATTGTTTTATAGAAACACTATTGGCAATGAGCGAGTGAGAGGGTTGTATGTTAGCGATTATTTGGCTACTTGGAATGTTGTATACAAAATAGGTGACATTTGAAGAACCCAAGCGGCGTCTACAGCCGTGCAGATATAGACTCTTAGTGGTCGGAGTAAGGTTCAAAATTTGTAATGGCTTCGTTAACGCAACAAGCGGAAAGCCACGTCAGCTGCCATTCAAAATTTGTCTCTTAAACTGTGGCAATACGGTTTATTATGCAAAAGTTGTAGTGCCGTGTAACGGTCTCATGTGACCGCTACCTATGGGTCATATGGCAACTACCTGAGATATATTGCGCGTTTTGTACAACTAAGGAAAGGCGCGCACGGGTGACTTTTTGTCACCGTGACAGTATTTCTGCCTCTTTTGCACATTCAAAATAAGAAAAAGAGAGATATATTGTCACGGCGACAAAAGTCACCAGTGCGCGCCTACACTAAAGTTGTTGAACTGAAACGTTCAAATGACTTTAAACAGCCTTTTTAGGGCATCCGCTAAGTGACTCTACGTGCAACAGAGACATGTGACCCCGCTAATCCCGCGATGGATTCCGCTATCTCATTCGCACGTAAAGTTTGTGACAGAGATAGACTGAACCCGCCGCGCGCGTCCGCGTCACTTAGTAGACACCCTTAGACTAGAGGCAGTCTGTATTTATTTATGTGTCAAAAAGGGAGATTAACGTAATCTCTCTTTGGCGATATTTAACTGGTCAAACATTTCATAAATATCATAACACAAGAATTGTACACCTATTTTGTATGCGATGTTATTTTTAAAGTGAGATTGAATACGACGATCCATTATGTAGTAATGTACATCACTATTTTAAGCGTATAGCTATAATATTAACTGTAATTTTATTTTTTTATATTGCACTCTTCGATTGAGATTATTTTGTATAGATTTTTATATCGCATCACATTTTTATTTTTTGCACTGAAGATCTCTATCTTAAAAAATACTTTTTTTACTAAAAAATATACTTTTTTATTTAAAAAAAAAACACCTATTTTTACTTAAATAAATATTTTTTTATGATTATCAGTATTGGCAGCTTTTTTATTGAGACTGATTTCTTACTGTCCCTATTTTCTGTAACTTACATAGCACTGCGTTAGAAAAATAAACTGTTGTGGTTATGGGCAAGTCTGGCATAATGGTACACTTGAATAAATAATGTTTTAGCATAAATAAATATGCGATCAGTAATGACGTATATATAATTTTTATTTTGTATTTAAGTTTTTTTCCGAGACTTTTTTTTATAAATATAGAGTGTGTGGTGTTAGGTTTTACTTTACCGTTAAAACGATTTATGATAACATTTTTTTATCAACCGTTCCTTTACCGCCAATACTAGACACAATAGTAAGACAATGAACGTGGACATTTATTAATGTCGTCCGGGTCTGTACCGGTTAAGTAATGAAAACACTTTTTTGAAATATATTTGCGACATTGACATTGTTAACTTTGAGTTTTTATTCTATTTAGATTAACTTACTGGGTTTATTGATGGATCCAAGTGTACTTTTCCTCAAGCAATTTGGACTAGACATGCGATATAACACAACAGTTTTGAGTAAAATATGAGACGGCCTATTTGTATTAAGTGTTTATGCATAGACTGAAGTAGTGTGTACTGTGACGTCAAAGTAGATATAACGCTATAATCATCTTTACTAATAAAAAAATTCAACAATTTTTTTTTATTCAGTCAGTAAGTCTTTAATGTCAGTTGTCAATGTTAAGCGGCCATTTTTTTTCGCCATCTTTTTTATGTTTGACGCCATTTTTTGTCGTACTCATACAAAACAAAGATGGAGGTGCAAAATGGCCGTTTCATTAGTTATAGTTTCATATATTGACAAGTACTCTGCAACTTCATGGATTGTAGAATTAATAGTTTTAAATAAGTACACTAAACAGTAGCAAAGATAACAGTTTTCACGTTTTCAGGTCAGCTACCACTATTGACATGTTATGTGACACCTACAATTTTTTATCGTTTTCATCAAGAAATATTTTTATTAGTATAAATGATTAAATTTCGTTTATGCCATTATGATCCTTTTGCCAATGAGATAAGGTCGAGTATGCTTTATGAATTTTCAATATTTACGTGTACTCATTGTAATTTTTAAGTATTATTGGAAGTTTAATGTCTGATAAAAAATAATGTATGAGTTTTTTATTAATTGAAATACTCAAATTGAGCAAGGCAGCTTAGTTTTTGTATATTTGTGTACTGAGCATTGAGCATACTGTAGTAAAGTATTCATAAAAAAAATTGCTAAAGATGTGTAATTTTCATTTATTATGTAAGTAGTATCACAAGAATTAGGAAGTTTCCTAAGTCAAAAATAAATTATTTGGTAATGTTAATAAAATAAAACGTCACTAAATAAGGTCGCTTGTCATTGATCGTATCCATTTTCACTTGATTTTAGATTATTATTGCGGAAAAACTGATGTTAAGGTTTAACTAGTCGCGGGCTCGAACTGACAGGTGGGAGCGGCCAAAAAGCACGCTGTCTCACCTTACATTGGCGGGTGAAAGCAGTAAGGTGAAATGTACGTAATACAATTCATAGTAAACCGAGCGCGTAAAAAATACGTAAAGTCCTTTGGGAAAAGAGGTTTTATGCAAAAACTGCTGCATTAATCAGTTACAAATTAAGTTGATTAAATTTTTAGATAATTCAGGAGTCTCGGTGCCCACTTTTTTGGAGTAAACTCTTTTTTTTCCTTATTTACGCCGAAAGTTGCCTAAAAATTTGCAAGAAAAACGAATCTTTGATGGCTCCTAACTTTTGAGTAGCTTTTTATTTTCCATTTTATAAGTACGAACAAAATTATTAATGAGACAAAACAATATTATTAAACTTTGAATGTACACTGTAAAACAGAATTGTTGAGAAAATCCCCTCCGAAATTTGTATAGAAAAAGTATCGACTAGTTCCACCTTAAGAGCGCTATTAGACTCCCAAGAAACTATTACGTCATTAGTCTTTATTTCATACAAAATGTTTGTTTTGACGTTTGGAAAAAAGTATCTGATTTTACTTTTTGGAAACTTCCTTATTAGCAGTGCAATTTTATATTCTATATATGTGAATGAGCTTTTTGAGTTACGCGACGCATTTCAATGGATTTGTTTTAGTTATAACAATATAGCGAGTAATGAAATCAATGTAACTATTTATAAGTATATTTAATATATTAGATGTCTCCGATTAAGCCTAGTTAAGGTATTTGCGTAAGATTTTATCGATATAAACGTCATTGTATCAGCGTACAGTCGGCGATAATATGTTACGATTAAATTAAAAATATAAATGCTTTTGAATGAACTGTGTGACTTCAAACGATTGTATCGTGTGGCATTAAAAAAAACTTTCAATATACAGTTTGGCTAAAAAGTGTAGTCAAAAAATTCGGGGCGCAACTTTCTATACTAAAACTGATAATTTTTGGCTTAGAGAGCGGCGACTCTATTTTGACGGTTGTTGTATGGAGACACAAAAGTATTTTGACGTTACAATTCTTTTAGGTGACTAACTTGTCCGCCAGACTGTACTGGTTATGTAATTAAGTAAACTTTTAACAATCACTAGAATGAACACTGATTTTGATCGTGACGTTTTGTCGCCGAGTGTCCGTGACGTGGGCGTGAGTCGTACGCACGCACTCACACGTACACGCGTGCACGCAAAATATCATGTCCATTAGGGGAATGATGCGAGGGATTTTTTATATTTTACTATGAATCGAAAAAGACATAAAGCCTACCTGTGTTTACATTTATTTTTCTAGAAATTTCCGCTTTCCTTGGATCTCAAACGGATTAGTTAAAGTCCGTTCCGTTACTTCCCCTAATGATTTTTAAAATGCAATTTCTATATAAATACTTATTCGATGTAAATATTGTACATTAATTCATTTTATTTTCGGGTAATTTATTTATTGAATTATTTTTTATGGGAAGGATTTAAAGCCATATATTTGTTACTCATTGCAATATAATTTGTGGAGTGTTTTTTCGTTTTTTATATTCTTTTCTTAGCACATTCTGTTGTTTTTTTTAAAGCGATGTGCCATTATTTTCTATAACGTAAAGTGATTTTGGTGATTCCTAAAGTTCGAATGTTTGTAAGAATTGGGTTTGTCTGAAATTTTTTCTTGTAGTTTTCTCGAATGTTCTAAAGTAGAATCAATGTACGCTTGGTCGACTGAGCGCTCGGTGGCTAGATGACGCAACAGCGGTTGTAAATGTCGCTAGAAGGTCGGTTTTCGCTTGTATAGGATAATATCGGATAAGATCTAGGCGGATAGTGAGAATTAGGTACTTTTCACTGAAGTTTTTGCCTTTAATGTTAAAGATAGGATTTTGGAAGGTTTAAGATAGAAGAAGTGACGGTTGATGATAAAGTTATGTGCGTTATAAATTTAATCTTCTAAGCTTTTGACCTAACAGTTTTTTTACTAGGCATGACTACGGGCATGTTGCAACGGCATTGACATACATTGCCTGCGTGATAGTTCAAACGACTGATGGCTTTCAATGAGGGCTTTCAAAATAATGTGCCACCAGGTGGCAGCACAGTGACGTCACGTCCAATCTGTCATTGGACCATCAGTTGACAGGTTCTTTGGCTCCGTCAAGTGTATCCAATAACAGCAGCTTATTGGTCATGACTTTACTGTGCTGCTATCGGGTGTTCCATATTTTTGAAAACCCTTATTCATTCGGGATGTATGAGTTAATCCACGTGAGGATGATTTTTGAGGATGAGATTATTTCGGAAATGTTTTTGTTAATATCTTTCGTGTTTATCCATCGCAGCAGTGGTCTTTACCGCTGCGGCCCTGCGAGCTTGGTTTTTGTTGGTATGTGCTTTGACTGACACGGTGCCGCGATGGTCCTGCTAAGGTACTTTATAGAAGCGGATTATCATTTATGCCTACTACTACAAACGAATCTTCACATCCGTGCACTCGGCAATGTGTGTGTGATCGCCCGCCAACGGGGACGCGTATTGCGCGGGACCTTAGGAGATTCCGTTCTGTATGTAATAGTTAAGGCGTAACAAATATTTACAAAACTCAAGCGCGCGCGCCGCAGCTGCGAAAACCGCTGTTGCGGACTCGTAAAGTTGTGTTACTTTGAGAGAGTACTACTCGATTAATTGAAAGTAGGACTGACAGCCGGCCATTTTATATATCCATTCTTGTTCCTCATTAATGGATGACAAGGATGGCGATATGAAATGTCTGTTTGACAGTTGGTAAAGCGTCGCCCACGTGCATAAAGTATTTTTTACTTAATTATAATAGTAGTGTGATGAATGTTGTGATAATAAACCGCTGCGGCGCGGCCATAGCCTCGGTCGACTCATCCATTTTGCTATGTGCGTCTCAATTACTGTAAAACACAGTTCAAAGGAATGTGTCATATTTTATAATAAATAACCATATATGTAACGATTTGGTGTTCTTATTTACTGTTTCCATTTTCAGTTCTTACCTCATTTTATACAGTATTACTTTTAACCACCAGCCAATTTTTTGGAGCAAGTTTTGTCTTTGTAAAGTACTTACAATTATTGATTTTTAAAAGCATTACCATGTTTGGATTATTATCCAAATTAAATAATGTATGAAAAATTTCGCCAAGTGTGTTCTTTTATAATCACATAATTTAATTTGAACTATACTTTCCATTTGAATCATGGTAATAGGCGATGCGGCTAGCAACCCATCACTATTTTGATTCCTTTTCCATCTTAACGCCCACCACCACGCTATGCGTGGCCTTTGGGCCTAACGGCCCTGGGCTCTGTCTACCCCTTCAGGGATATAGACGTGAAAATGTATCTGTATCTGTATATACTTTCCATAAAAAAAATATACGAAAGTCTCGCGGTGAAAGGGAAGAGGCATATATTGGTGGGAGTGGAAATTTTACGTAGCAATCCGGTGACTCGATAACTTTTTACTAAGAAAGAAGGAAATAATTAGAAAAATAACTACATATAAAACTTTATTCACCATCCAACATACACGTTAAAATTACAGGAAACAACAGCACATACTAATAAAATCACAGATTATCTTTGTTATATCGAAATAAATCTAGTATAATAATGTGCAATATACTCTAAAATATATATGAAGACAAAACTAGTTTTTAAAATTTACGTATTTTAACTCGATATGTGAAGATGATAATTCTGATATATCTAATTTATTTTTTTTAGTTCACCTTCTATTGACTTTCGATAAATACTACTCAGATGCAATGTTTAAGAAACAGTTAATATAATTCAAACTAATTATGAAATAAGAAATGGTGATAAAATTTTACACCATTTTTTATTTAATTATTTAGTTTGAGTACTTAAGTACTGCATCTTGGATGCCTAAAAACTATATAAAATATAATAAGTATACTCAACGCCAGGTTGCGAGGTAATAATGGACATTGTTCTAGATCTTTTAGAGTAAGGTATTTAAATAAATGTAAACAATAATGACATGGATTTGAATGAAACTTTTTTATCAACATATAGATTTTGGAAAATGGAACACATCATGTGTTCCATTTTCAGAACCATAATGGTCCAGCTAAACTATAATATGAAATAGAAAAATGACGTCTTATCAAAAGTTGTTCAGCGTCTTTTTATTGAAATATACACTTTATAAATCAATACCTTTGCAAATTACAAAGTAATTATATATGTAATTTATAAATTTATAATTTATAACAATCACTTTGTAATTAGTAAAATTATTGATTTATAAAGTATATATTTCGATAAAAAGACACGTCAAGATTGTTTACATTTATTTAAATACCTAACCAAATGGACTATAAGGTACTGAAGTACATTTTACAGTACAATGACAGGTATACCAGACATAGGCATAGGTCAATAACCGCTATTGACAAGCTAACTGGCGCTTGGTATATTATGTACAAATATGTCTCTATACCTACAGAATACGATAAAGAAGTGCAGTAATTAACAACTTTGAGCTTACTTTGCTAAATTCTGTACTATATTCTTGACAACACTTGCATACTCCATTAGTTTGGTTTCATAGCTTTGCGGGAGATCCGCACTCACGGAGCGTTTACACGTGAGGCGAGTTTTACAGCGACGTGGTTCGTTCTGTACGGAACCCGCTTTGGATAGAGCCCGTTCAATGTTACCCGATCAATCCTGCTGAGCACTGCAGGCGCTTCCCGTACGGGTCGTCCGTACCTATTACGAGGCTCCCGCACAGTTGTGAAACCAGCCTTAGACATTTCTATAAGCTACAAATATTTGTTGTCTTATTATAAAACGTAGACTAACTTTGTAACTAGTTTTGAACCTAGTAACGAAGTTTTCTGCTTTTTATATTAACACGTTTAGTCTTAATGAGTTCATCAGTTAAAGATGACCAGATTTCGGGAAACAGCAAAGAGAAAGAAATTTCTCTGGTATTGAAATGAACTGAAAATGTATTATTCTACACGCATTAAGTATATAAGCTCCACCGAGCACAGGCGTAGGCGCACAGAATCGTGCGCAATTCAGTCAAGTTGAACGTTAAAAGGATGCTGAAGCACAATTTCGAAATACTGGGCAGGTTGGTTTATATATTAGATTCCGTCACTATATGGTCCATAGACCTGGTCCTTAGAAACCGCCTTAAAACTCGAGGTGAAGAAGAATCCCACATTTTCTCCGCTTGGTCCAATAGTTGATCAGGAGAAAATGCCAAATGGCATTAGGTCCGCCACTTGTACGTTTTTTTTTCGACAAAGTTTAAATGAAATAGGAATCCTTTACACAGCAGCCAGAAGAGGTAAGTTTCGTCACAGAGTTAATAATAATATTACATACAAAACGGAAACTCCTAGATCTCGAATACGCGTCCCCAGTGGTGGATCTACACATTTGCCGCCTGTAGGCTAATTATATTTTGCCGCCCCTACCCATCCTGTTTCGGATCCTTCATGTGTAGCTTTTTCTGTGGCGAAGAAGTGGAAATAGGTACGCATCAGTCCGACGCCCTGATTACTTAAAATAAAACCTGGGAGCGCTTGATTATGCCGGACCTTTTCAGGGTAGCGGGGGTGCGCGGAAGGGGAGGGGTGGGAAATATTCAATATTGCCGCCCTAGGCTCCAGCCTACTCAGCCTGCTGGTAAATCCGCCACTGCGCGTCCCCGCAGCTCTCCAACATTCTCGCCTTCTAGAGGCGGCTGCAGGCGCCTGCAGCTCAACAACCTTCACAAGACCAGAAGGGATTGAGGTTGCACCTCTCCCCTGTTTGGTCTAGTCGGACGGACTGGATGGGGAACGACGCATATTGCGCAGGTCCCTAGGAGTTTTCTTTCTGTTTGTGTTTATTTCTGTATATTTCTGTGATTCCTTTTTGCTGGTTTGAATATAACCGGCTACACGCAGCCAGCCCCCCAGCAGCCGCACCAGGGTATGGAGCCGTCGGCGACTGGCACAGTGGACAGTTTCCGGGACTTGTGAGTGCAGGCTGACGTCAACGAGTTGACAGACGAACACACGCTGCTTCGCTCGTGCTCGGAGTGGGATGTCGTCATCTCCTGAAATTATGTTGGTGTTATAATTAATTACGTGTGCGTAGAGCTGGCGTACCCATACTGGAGTTCAGGACCGGGAGTTTTTCATCAGGTATTTTGTCTCCACTGCAGGAGCACGACCCTCTCTGTACTACCAGAGCCATACTTGGCCAGAGCAGCCGGTTGACCAGACGCGCTAGACGGGCTACACTCTGGCTGATCACTGGTTAGAGAGGTCCTATTGATGTTTATAAGCTTTGTTTAGCTTGTATTTCCTAAGTCGCTGTCTACGACATCCACGGGAGGACCTGAAGTGGTTCTATTCTACTCTGCCGGAAACCACACGGCTACAACACATTACACTACATTAAAGTCACTAATAAAAAAAAAAATGTGTTTCAATTCTTTAGCAGTTACAGGTCTCTATATGTGGGTATGCTAGCTTGACGTCAAGCTAGCATACTCTGTATATTTATAACGGCTTGATGCAGAGTTTTGATGTAAACAATGTCCTTAGGTAGTATTCAAAGTCACATAATGTCGGCACGACTGCTCTACGCGCACGGTATTATAGGTCATCATTATGGTATTATAGATTTCAATCTCAATGTTGTTTTTTGTGTGTGGCTGGTAACCCACACTGGTGTCAGATTTTTTAAGGCATTTGACAAAGCTTGACGACTGTCACAAAGATAGAAGAAGCTAGGGACATGCCTCAGTCCTGCGCTCTTTACTCCAAAAAAATTACATAAAAGAACAAAAAGTAAAAGCAAAAAAAAATACAATTACAGGCGCTAGATGCTAAACTGCTAACCAAAAACTGATGATGTACAATTGCAATAACACAAAGTAGGTAGTGTTACCAACATTCAGTACCACGGCTAATTCGTGTTATTGCGACTCATCATTTTGATTTGTGTCTCTACTAAAACCTAACTGAGATCATATTACTTTATTTTTTGTACAGCCAACCAACTCGAAAGAAGAAGGTTACATTATGGATTTACCTGATAGCTATCCCGCTTGTACCGCGGGCCAGAGCTGGAAGACGACATGGTGTTCCGCGGTCGGTGTCTGCTGCAGTGCTTGTGCTTGCCCAGCTCCTGAACCTCCTCTATTAGCCTCTCGTTATCACTCTCCACGTGCACCGGCAACCCATTCTTCGGGACCCCATTCTTCGGCTCCTTTTTAGCGTCTTTCTTCTTCTCCCTCTTTTTTCTTTCTCTTTTCTTAAACGTTAAAGAAAAGCGTTTCCGTTTTTTCGCTTTAGGAGAGTCTGGTCTTTTCGGAACCACTGACTTCTCTCTTTCAGATCTACTTGTATCATCATCTGGAGGAGGAACTATAATGGATTCCGAATCAGTTTTCAGAGTCAATTCTGTACGGGTTGATGAGTCAGGCTCACCAGTTTTGTAAGCTACTTCTTTCTCTAAATTGGCTAGTTCCATCCTTCGTAATCTTTTTGGTAGTTTGTTCACTGTTGCGTAAATTGGTTCCTCATTTTCTCCGACTGGGGCTGATCGTGATCGGAAGAAGAAATCGAACTTCTTCGGTTTCACTGGTATTCTTCTTTCGACGAAAACGACAGTGCTTGCAACTTCAGTTGTCGTCGTCATGTCATCTCCAGATTTTGGACTTGGACTGCTCGGGACTGGCGTCGATTTTGGATAGTCATACGTTAATTCTATATTCTTCTCTGTGACGTAATATTTTGGAGCTTGAGTGTCTTCTCCATTCTGCATAGGAGGTGGCGGTGGTGGGGGTATATTTGGTTCTCTTTTCTGACAGCAGCATTGCCTTTGCATTATCTTTCTTGTGTTGCACATGAAGACAGAGTTCTGTTGTATGAACGTGGTTTGTATGGTCGGTGCTGATTGTACGTCGCCGAGTAAGTCTTCAACGTTACCTCCTGTGTGAAAGCGCGGGGTTTGATATGGAGTCACGACGAATCCTGGCGGTGGTGGGGCAGCAGTGTGGTACGGCTGTGACGTTACTGATTCAAAGAACCTTGGCGTTTCTGCCGGAGCATCATGTATTAACACATCGACAGCTCGTTCGTGGCTGTTTTGGGCTGGTGTTCGTATCGTCGGGGTTGTCCGAGGCATTCTTCTGGATTTTTCAGCTGTCTCAATTCTTTTTTCTTCTTGGCACTCTTCACACTCTTCACACGTACAAGGAGACTCAACGCCACTCTGTAAAATGAAATTAACATTTAGGGCGAGAGCCATATTCTCAGTAGCGGCAAGGGACTGTAGAATGCGGATGACGATAGGTAGGTATACCATTCCCCTAAGAACTTTGAACATGCAAATTGCAGCTTTAATTTCTGTATATCAGGTAGCAAGAAAGTAAAATGTATTGGCCGGTCTTCCCATGGATGCAGTAGAAGTCAACTTAGGAAATTTGCTAAACAAAGCTTATAAATGTCAATGAGATCACTCCTACCCATTTTGCATAGCGTGGAGAGTATAAGCCAAATCCTCTGACTACTCTGGTAGTAGGTACAGAGAGGGTCGTGCTCCTACAGAAGTGACTAGAGACTGAAAAGGCCTGATGACGATGCTGTAAATATAATGTAGTATGCTAAATCTAACCATGCAATGCTCATTAGGTCAATGTTGGTTTAGTGAATCACTGTGTATGGAACTGTTTAAAATAATTCTGCTCCGTGTTTTGTGTTTATGCGCGTTCAAATTGTGTTAATTCTAACAACATTCCGCTAACGACTAATAATGTTTAATTTTAACATTATCAAGTGCATGTTGTTCATTAAAACATAAAATGAACGATGTTGCTGTGAAAAAGACACGAGTAAAGCAGTATTTTTAACCGACTTTAAAAAAAGGAGACGTTTATCAATTCGTTTCGATATTTTTTTGTTTAGCGATATTTCAAAAACGCTGGGCTGATTTGAAAAATTCTTTTTTTTAAAAGGGTAGGTGTACTTGTAATCAAAATAGGTTGTTTGGTTTGGGAGTGAAGTCGGTTTTATGTTTTGAAAATTATTTGGGTGTTGATCTTGTAGCAATAAAAGCTGGTGGCTCGGTAGAATTATAGTAAGGCGTTTTGTTGAATATTCAAAAGTTATCAAGCAGAAAAATACTTATTATTTCTTAGCTTTTAATTCTCCAGTTTGAGCGTTTAATATACCTTTGGTCGCGGCAAAGGGTACCTATTATTTTTAAGTCTGTTCTTTCTTCTGTGGTCTCTCAAAAATAATCCCCAAGGATTTTGCTTACATGGTTTAGTTACTACTAGAGTAACTTTAATTATGTATCTACCGTAATATGATTTCTACCGTAATAACGTAATAATTACATTTCGCAGTTTTGGAGACCTTCCAACGACCCCTGATGTTTAGCTTTGAGCTTGTGTAAATTAGTTTCATACTTGGCTTAGTATTTCTTATTACGTAATGTGTATTTGCTTACTCTCGCTCGCAAGCATTAGGTACATGCTTTGATTATATTAATCAAAGGGTACATGTTATAATGTCTCATGATTAGGTACAAATACATGGTGTAAATCTGTAACCTTATATATTCTCTAACTTCCCTATACTAATCATATTGAATAACTTTCCCCAAGGGACATAGGTCGAAATATGAAAAAAATAATTGGACTCCCCATACTAAATCGATCAGCTGATTGGCAGTTTCTCATCTCATCTCATCCCAACTTTTTTTTCACAATTCGTCCTCTGCTCCTTGGGGAAAGTTGTTTATCATGATCAGTATAAGTATGTCTGAGAATATTTCAAGGTTACAGATTTACACCCTGTATGATGATAAAATAAATAAATAAAGGGACCAATTACGCTGATTGAGCAGGCCCCAAAGTAAGTTCAAGACTTGTGTTATGGGATACTAACTCAACGATATTGTAAATAACAAATACATATCTTATACCTTTAAACGAGCAATTCTTGTATATTTATTTATATATTTCTGTGATCTCGAAAACAGCTCTAACGATTTCGCTGAAAATTGGTATATGGAGGTTTTCGGGGGTAAAAAATCGATCTAGATTAGTTTTATGTTTGGGAAAACGCGTATTTTCGATGTTTGAGATGTAACCGAGCAAAGCTCGGTCGCCCAGGTACTATACATTATACATCCAAGACTCACGACAATTTGAAAAAGGCCATTTTCCAACTTGCCTTACTGGGGATTGAACCCGGGACTTCTGGGTGGCGGACTAGCATGGTGACCACTACACTACCGGAGGTCGTCAACTGTCAAATTAAATTTTGATCTAAACTACACCTAATGTAAACTATACTTACTTATTGTATTTACCAGTATGTGCCAGTAAAGGTCTAATTACTGAATAAACACTAAGATTTTTAATTTTGAATTGACGAAGGTCTTGCCAAAGTTTAACGAGCAACCTCGCCTGTGGCTGGACATCTGCTCTCCAGAAATAAGACCGCGTCATCTCAAAACTTTCAGACGACGTCAGAGCTTTTATTCCGCTATAAAATAATATTTTATATCGATAATGTTCAAAATTTTGCTTTATGGTGTGTCGGTGTATTTTTGGGTTCCGTACTCAAAGGATAAAAACGGGAGTTGTTTAGACTCCGCTGTCTGTCCCACCAATCTGTCTATAAAAAGGCTGTGCCTCGTGAACCGTGATAGCTATACTCTGTTTGGTTAGGTATTTAACTAAATATAAACAATCTTGACATGTCTTCTTATTCATATATACACGTTATAAATCAATACCTTTGCAAATTACATAGTTATTATGTTATAAATTATAAATGATATAACCACTTTGTCAAATTACATAGTAATTTTCACATAGAGGAATCTAAAAACGATGTAGTAATTATGTTATAAATTATAAATGATATAATCACTTTGTAATTAGCAAGAATATTGATTTATAAAGTGTATATTTCAATAAAGAAACATGTCAAGGTTGTTTACATTTATTAAAATACCTAACCAAACAGAGTATAGTCAGTTAACATTTTTAAACATTGTATATTTATGTTGCCGCTATGACACCAAATACTAACAAAATAAATAAATATTTAAGTGGGCTACCATAAAACAAACGTGTTTTTTTAAGAGGACATACCCGTAATAAACTGAACCATGGGCTATACTAAATCACTATTGTATAGACAAATTAAAAAAAATGGTGTTTCCATACGAATGCTTGTAGCCGTCCGGGCAATTTGTATAGGAATGTCGATAATTTTTTTCTTTTTTATTATCATTATACTATAGTGATCTGGACATAGGCGTAGATAGTACGGAACCTTACATTGCGTAAGTCCGACTCACACTCAGCCGTTTTTTTTAATTTTGTCGGTTTAGTTCGATGGTTGTTATTGCGCGCGGTTTTGCTTGATGACTTTTCAATATACGTTAGTACGATCAAAGGGCAGTGATTTTTTATGCGTAACATCTGGTTTCATAAAGGTAAAAGAGTTTTAGAGTACTAACTCCTACTAACCTACTAACCTTGTTTTTTAACTGACCTCAAAAAAGGAGGTAGTTATCAATTCGATTGTAGGTAAGGTAGGTAGGTATATTTTTTGTGTGTTACACGACATCTTTGCCAATAGTGAACTGCTTGGCCAATTATTACTATCTATATAATTATTACTATAATTTGTCCTAAGAAATTATAAAGAAATTTGTAGATATGGAAGAAACTCCTCAACAACTGAGGATTATTTTTTTTGTAAAAAAAGGAAAACTAAGCAGACAGTTTTTTCTTCGAGACAAACCAACTGCAAAGCACAACGGATTTGATTGTAGAAGTTCCATGCTTCTGTTCAGACATTAAAGATCAAAGATTTTTGGCCACTTTTTTGTTAAAAGTATATTTATACTTTGGAACAATAAAGTTTGATAAAATAAATAAATAACCACTGCTGGGGAAAGGCGTCTAAATATTTACTACGAAAATTAACAAATTCAGTGAAATTCTTTGTCCATCTCTTCTCATTGAATTATTTTTTTAAATGTACTATATCCCAATACATTAAATATAAAAGCATTATCTCCTAGAGCAGGTCTAGACATTTTTAAAATAATTTAACGTTAGTATATTTCGCTTCAGTCATGTTGACGATAGAATCAATTAATTTAGAAAATATGAAAATTGACAATAATTCACATTTAAATACAAAGAACTTTAAATAAAAAAATAAAAAGCATAACCTCCTAGAGCAGTTGTAGACATTTTTTAAATAATAAAACGTTAGTATATTCTCTACAATG
Source organism: Acrobasis consociella (assembly GCA_963555685.1). Taxonomy (NCBI): domain Eukaryota; kingdom Metazoa; phylum Arthropoda; class Insecta; order Lepidoptera; family Pyralidae; genus Acrobasis; species Acrobasis consociella. The sequence goes on along the minus strand of OY743104.1, from coordinate 36,690,370 downwards.
ATGTTCACAATCTAATGTTACCAAGGAATCATATTAGAAAATATGATTTAAATACAAGGAACTTATTATAAAATACGTACAAATACCTACACTGAAAGAAAATCCAGTTCACGAATTGCCATAATGCTTTTTATAAAGCTTACCTAACTGTCGCCGAGTCATCCCGAAACCATTTCCGGAAAATTCCTCTTCAATCCCTCGCTTCTATCTCAAATCCCGCACTTCCATTACGAAAATACAATTAAATCCTCAAAAAACTGGAGAATCAGTAAAAAACCACGTCAAAAACCACATGTCACTTCACGTTCCGTGTTTTCCGAAAGCTGTATTGCGCGAGCGCTGTCCCGACTGAGATTATTTATAAATATACATTAGGTGTTACAATATTTTCAACGGTTTGCCCGCCCTTGACTCACATACTCAAAATCGCTATAACCCAAATCGTTGTACCTCATTTCTATGAAGCATAAAACTGGTACTTGTATGTTCTGATCTATATTTGACGCGGAAGTCGGCGCTTGATTCATTGATTGCGCATGGTTTTTCTTTCTTTTTATTTGGCAATCTCCCGAAGCCCATAGTTTGAATTTCAGAAACTAATGTACAACGTGGATGGGACATATCCGTAATAAATTGAACCACGGGCTAGATCACTATAGTATAATGGTAATAAAATAACAGTCAAAAACTAAAATAAAATTAAGAATTTTTTATATAAAAGTGAGCAGCCGCCCGGGCAATTTGTTTGGGAATGACATTTGTTTTGGTTTTTTGACTGTTGTTTTATTGTCATGTATATAGTGATCTAGTATAGCCTGTTGTCCGATTTATTACGGGTATATCCCTTGCACGTTGTATAGGTAATAAAGTTATTTTTTTCACTACACAACCCATATTGTGTCTTTGACAAAGAATTTTCCAGATTGGTTTTTTCCAGAAGTCTTAAAGTAGGTAATCGCGGAAATATTCATAAAGAATATACATTCCTTTTTTGAAGTCGATTAATAGATAGTTATAAACTATTATAACTATCTATTAATTGACTTCAAAAAAGGAGGAGGTTAACAATTCGAATGGATAAGGAGAGGAGAGATCCATTGCCACTAGGCAATGGGTGCTAACCGTTTTTCCCACTGACAGATACGATCTAAATACCTATACACCTATATAAATGTATATTACATACGCCGTATCATTCTACATTCTTCTGTTCTCCCAGATCAGCACAGAAGAATACGTTTTAGAAACAACATTTTGTAAGCGAAGCGACTCTATAGGACCGACAAGAGAAACTAAATCTGGTCAAGTTTTGTGATAGAGGCGCTGGTGAAGAAGCAGAATATGAAAGGTTTACACGAGTAAGTATTTTTATACTGATGCTAAAAGATAGGTTTCACACCCTGACGTCAATTAGCCTTGGGATAGAACGGGACGTTAGGAATTTAGTTCTTGCACGAGATGTTTAGTTGTTGCTAGAGAGACATTGAAAGCACTCACCGATAAGAGCCCAGCTCTTAAATATAAGAAGATATAAGAAGAATCACGCCATCATACCGCTAAAAGTGGCTTTTGAGTCCTGCGGCCCTGGGCTCTGTCGGTTTACAAGCGTATGCCCAAATTGCTTTCTGCCCCAATAGGGATAAAGACGTGACAGTATGTATGTATGTATGTATAAGAAGAAGACGATACGTTTGTTTATTTATTTTGAAATTTTCTTGAGCCAAAAGCTATATTAGTTTGACTTAATGCTAAAGTAATCTCATTTTTTATTAGATATACTACAAGGTTTAACAAAATATGCTGAAACTATTTTAAGGCTTAATGATACTGAACAACTTTTCCCAAGTAATATTTAGCGAAATATGAAAAACATGTTGACCGATCAACTGATCCGAGTTTCTAAATAAAATAAATATTGTAATAAGATTTTTTCATATTTAGATATATTTTTATTTAGACGTTATATATTTAGACGACCTCCGTGACGTAGTGGTCACCATGCTAGTCCGCCACCCAGAGGTCCCGGGTTCGATTTCCGGTCAGGGTAAGTTGGAAAATGGCCTTTTTCAAATTGTCCTGGGTCTTGAATGTTTATCTATATATGTATTTGTTATAAAATATAGTATCGTTGAGTTAGTATCCCATAACACAAGTCTCGAACTTACTTTGGGGCTAGCTCAATCAGTGTAATTTGTCCCTATATATATTTATTTTATTTATATTTTATGACTTTCACGGACAGTGATGAAGGCTGGTCCAATCCAGTTTAAGGCTGGAATCAAACCTTCTACCAAACATCCTGTTCTTTCAACATGAATAGAAATAGCGTACCTACATGCTTATTGATTCATATTGTGCTTCCGCTACCAGATATTAAATTAAAAAAAGAAACAAAGAAAATCTTTATTTGGCAGATAAAATCTTATGTACTAGACTAGACTTACCAGCTCAGCTTTGGGCTGCAGTGTAAACACAGCGCTGATTTTCAGTATTTCTAACTATTAGCGACAGGCGCACATACCTAATTAGTTATTACCTAATACAGAAAGTACCCATGAAGAGATTTTCACACAGTCGATGTGGATCTCGTTGAAGATTTTCATCACTACTTTAGCCTACTATTGAGCTTTAATATCAAGCTGGTTCTATCGAGCTGGGATTATCATAAATTTTATCATACTTTTATAAATATTATATATGAGCTGATATTCTTTACATAGTATCCGAAGCAGTAAAACAGTAAAAAAATGTGTCTGCAAATGTAGTAAACCTACATCTCCAAAAGAAATATTTGGGGCAATGATATGTGTTGACATATTAATATAATATACTGAGTAGTTGCTCAGTACCAAAGCAGTAGCTTCCTTCTCAGTAACTAAGCAGTAACTTTTGCTTCAAAGTTGTATCTATGCACCAAATCAATATGGGAGGAACGTTCAATACAAACGATTCAATTATATGTAGATATTCCTGCAGTAATATCCTTCAGCTCGATGGCCCGGTGGCAGTATTCATTCTTAGCGCTATCGCAAGTAAAGTGATACTGGGCGTGGTCCATAGTTTGATGGGTGATCACTTTCTCGAGCTACTCCGTGCTTCGGAAATTTTGCTTAGAATCAAACTTGTGCAGAAATGTTAAGTATATGAACTCTCAATGTTGCACAGTTTTTCATTAATGCACTGTTTCTTATTTTGGTATAAAAAAATAATACTGGCCAAAAAGGAAATTAAAAACAGTGCATTAATGAAAAATTGTGCAACAATGAGATTTTATACCTATAACATTTTTGATTTTTGCACTGTTTTGGTTCTATGGTTGTAAGCAAAGAATACGTCCTTTCATTGAAAACTGTAAGTGACTGTTGCTAACGTAATATGCGGAAATTTCTCTATTTCTAGAAGCAATTCAAAACTAAGCTTAAAAACATAAATTATTAATTATAATAATAGAAGAATCTATTGTAATTTATCTTCAGTTTTATTTTTTACCTACTTTTCTTGCAGTAGTAGAAAGAAAAGCATTTTATGCACCTCGAATTATGTAAGTTGTATTGCGCTCATGCTTCTTAGTGCCCTCGCTGCTCTCGGGCTCCAAATATACACTCGTTCAGTAAAAACTTACTTTCTGCTCAGTGAAACAAACTACTATAATGATATGAAGATGATATTTACCTTATTTCCCTCCTGCTCTCCCTCTTCAGGCACCACACTCAGGTCGTGGAAGGCCACCGCCTTCACCGACGACCCATCAGCACTTGCGCATTCGGGACATGCACTGCACACAGACGCGCTGTCCTGCCAACCGAAAATGTGACTTATTCTGTGGACGTTACAATATTCTTTGAAGTGTGTGAAAGGTTCTCTGTATTAATCATTTGGGAATTCCCAGCTCAGCAGGTTTGTTTCCACATAAAATGAGACGTCGCAGAGCAAGAGATTGAGAGAAGAGATAAACAACGAGGTATAATATATTCATTTCTGCCTAGGTGTGCCCCGTGGTGTTACCCGCGATATATATATATATATATATAAACAGACGTTTGGGCACTACGTAGATCCAGCAGTGGGCCTGAACTTAGTTGATTCCACCTTTAGCGGCGAATAACTTGGCTCCCTTCGCATATTCTTCGAGCGGTGTGGCAACGTCGCATTCTAGTAATGGATTCTGTCCAACATATTCGTAGAAATAAAGTTCTACTCGTCATTTTTTGTATTCAACCTCCGAGAAAACTTGGATCCGTAACGGTTATTTTTTTGCGAACTAATTCGCACTTGCTGCGTCCACATTTTATTCAAAACCCATGCTTGTGTGGTTCCGTTTTATATATATATCATATGTTTTTGTATGAACTCTTTGGTACTTTCTGCCTCCGATTTTACTCAAAACCAATACGTATGTTGTTCCATTTTATATATATATAGTGATTGACGGTGAGTTAAGCCATAGCTGAAATTTGAATGCTTGGTTTGATCCAGCAGATTTTATATTCACTAAACTTGTGCGTTTTAAGCTCCTATATACTTTTATGAACTCATCGATACTTTATAGCTCCGAATTTTATTTAAAACCAATGCTTGTGTGGTTCCATTTCGTATATATTTAATATAACGGTTAGCTTAGGCATGGCAATATATATTTTTAAATCTTATGCCTTGTAAGCTCCAAAAGTGTTGCCAACTTTGAAACCTATTAGGTGATTGTTAAAAAAATACAGTAATTTTTTTCTAAAAAAATTTTATGACATATTTTAGAATTACCTTGCTTTTTAATGCAAGTAATAAGTCTAAAAAGTCATAACAATAATAAAAACTCATATTTTTATACTGAATATGATAACCTTATTGTTTCGCATTATTTATACATTTAAACATGTTTATGACTTAATGCACACAAAGAAACTTGCTATCTTGCCTTACGCTCTTGCGTAATGGTACTAATGGTATATAGTACGATTGAAAAAGTACTTTTCAACAAAAGCAATTATGCAAATAATTTTAAACACAACATACAAGCCTACCAATTTCTTTAGAGTCAGTAAATTCCAAATTCAGAAGTCCAGACGCTTTGTTTACGAAATATAATTGCATTTCGAGTTTAGCGGAGTGCTTCACCTCCACATACAAAATTTCAGATCTCTACGAAGTGCCAGCGAGACGTAATGATTGACTATGATTTTTTTTTCATCCAGATGCCAGATCCAGATTTTGGACATTAAAAAAATCAAATTCGGATTACGCCCAAAAAATATAGATTTACAGCCAAATCGCAAGCAGTTAGTAACTTTCGGCAGCAATCTTTGATTTCTAAAAATTAAAAAGAAACACTTGGTGTGGATGACTTGGGGTTTGCCCTCGCCACGCAGTTCGCCCTGTGGGCTTACATCACTTGACCTGTGATGTGGCCTCGTGAAAATTGCTTAGGGGGAGCGGTAACAAACAGTAGAAGAAGGGGAATGGCTTGGGCTTCAGTACGACATGGCTACGTTGAGTAGCTTGGTAATGGCATTTGTATGGAGGATGAATATTTTTTTGAAACTTGAAAAGAAAATACCGGCTCTGATGAGATTGACATCGTTTAGATATGGAGCCCTAATTCTATTATGAATATGAAAAATAAACGCACACAACGATATTTAAATTATGCAATACATATAATAGTAAAAAAATTGTCTGTATATTGACTAAATTTCCAAAAAGAAACAACAAGCAGATAGATACACAGTGAAAGAGTAAAATTTTAAAGAGAATTTCTCTCTGTTTGTTTGTCCTTTTTGTACACACTAATCTCCGGAAATTCTGGATAGATTTGAATGAAACTTTATTGGTATAAATCTGGGCAACATACAGGGTATAATTGATTTCGGTAAATGCAACACCTGATGCAGAACTATAAATTTTCAGCTAAACTATGAGAAATAATAAAATGACGCCACAGCAAAAGTTGTTTAGTCTGATAAGCATTTTTGTGCACGCGAACGAAGTCACAGGCATTAATTAGTATAAATACAAATAAATACATCATTAAAAGAATTAAAAATTCTTAGGACAGTTGAGTGACTAATCTATGTTCAAATCTAATGCACAGAGAATTAGGACGAAGGTTGTAAATCATAAAATGGTAGTCTTGTGGGAAGTGTGCATAGTTTGGGTGTGCGTTCTTTTACAGACAAAAGTTTTATAGATTTTCGTTATACGGAATATTTATTCCATACTCACAATATTTATTATGAAGAATTTTATAGTAACAAAACAATTTTTTTTACAAATAACATTAATTTTTTCCATGTTAATAATATCATAATATCAAATCAAATGTTTTCAATTCTCAATATATTTAGCCTTCTTTTATACTTATATTGTTATATAACTTCGCTCTAGATCGGTCATTTTGAAAATCTTTGGGAGAGGCCTATGTCCAGTAGTAGACGTTGTGCGGCTGAAATGGATGGATAGATGGGTGGATGTTATATAACTTAACCTACACTCCACGACAAAGTTGATTTTGTGTCTGTGTTAATTTCGTCCTAAGCTTGAGTCGTTCGCTCGCTCGTGTGTTGGTCACAGGAAACCTAACAAACTTAACCCACAACCCACGACAAAGTTGTTTGTGTTTGTGTTACTTTCGCCCTAAGCTTCAGTCGCTCGCTCGTGTGTTGGTCACAGGAAACCTAATGAACCTAACCTACAATCCGCAACAAAGTTGTTTTTGTGTCTGTGTTACTTTCGGCTTAAGCTTAAATTGTTCGCTTTTAATACATAAATATAAAACAATTTAAAATATAAAAAGCTTATTCGAAATGGTTTCCATTGGCTGCAATACAGCCCTTTACACGTTGAGGTCAGTTACCAATAGAAGCATGCACTCTTTCCATGGGAAAATTCTTCACTGCCAATATTATGGATTGTTTTGGGGACTCCAAATTATCATGGCGTTTAGAGCAAGCCGTACTCTCTAAAACTGACCATAAAACATAATCCAGCGGATTAAGATTGGGATTAGACGACGGCCAGTTTTCAGCTCTGATGAAGATACTTTTTTCACAAAAGCATGGCTCAGTCACTCCTTCATAGCTGACACCCCACCAAACCATCACTAAAGTCGGCTAATGCCACGCTGCACTCTGTCGACTTATTGGGAAGCTTTTTTAGAGCTTGGGGCATAAATACCTACAGTCATTTTATTTGTTAAAATGTTGCTCAATGGTAAAAAAATGGTCATCCGTAAACAATTTTTTTCCGCGACCACCCATTGCGTACCGCTTCAGTAGATTTTTCGATTTTACTACTCTATTCTTTTTTAAATTATCAGTTGTAAAATTACCAGTTCGTTTTTTATAGGCAGCAAGTCCTAAGTCATGTTTTAAAATAAGCGACATGGTTCTAGGTGCTATCTTCATCTCCTGTGTTAAAATCTTTTGCTTTCGGACAGGATTTCTTCGAATTCTTTCCCTTACTGCTTTGACCACCTTTTTCATATGAACACTACGTGGACGGCCAGATCTTTTACTGTCACAAAGAGGAGGTCTCATTGTACCTATTATAGTCCGGTACCACAGAATTAATAATAGTGTTACATACAGAACGGAAACTCGCACCGTCCCCCGCAATCTGGTGTCCCCGCAACCTTTCCCCTGTTATTGGGACGTGTAAGAGCCAGAAAAACAGGGTTATTGGTAGTCGCAAGTTGACATTACTCGAGTCACTTAGGATTATTGAATTATAATGGTGAGAAACTGCGCACATTATCGTTGTTTATCCACGGATAACAATAAAAAACGTAAATTTTAAAATCATAATCATAATCATATTTATTCATTAAAAGTATTTACACGTCATACAAAAATAAAATTGAATAATAAAATAAAATAAATTAAACATACAAATAAATATATTACGCATACACATACATAACTAATAATAATCATATAATTACAGAATAATCGAATGAAAATTAACATATCAAATTGGAATTATAAGCGACATTCATAAAATTCTTCTATACTGTAGAATGTATGCTCAAGAAGCCACTTTTTTAGCTTGACTTTAAAGCTTGTCAATGTAGTCGCCTGTTTTATATCAGGTGGCAACTTATTAAAGACAGACGGCCCCATTACATGAGTCAGTCTGTCAGTCTTAGCTAGTCTGTGTGGTATCAGGTGCAGTCGGTCAACATCGCGGAGCGCAATGTCGTGCACATCTCTCGGTCTTTGGTACACGTGTTGGTTACTAAAGACATATGTGGCTACCTGTAAGATGAAAAGGGATGGCAGCGTGAGGATTCCAAGGGTTTTAAAGTATGGTCTGACGGTTGTTCGCCCTGATACGTGGACTATCGCGCGGACTGCTCGCTTTTGCATACGAAACGCTCGTTGCCATTCCGCGGCGCACCCCCAGACCTCTAGGCCATACTGCAGGACAGACTGCACTATCGCAAAGTAGGTAGACCTCACCACCTCTCTAGGTACCACATCCGATAGTCGTCTGAGCGCGAAGCTAGTGCTTGCCAATTTACCGCACACTTTATCAACCTGTGTTTCCCAGGTAAGGGCACTATCCAGTTGTATTCCCAAGAAGGTAATGTCATCCACCTGTTCAATAGTTGTTCCTTGTATAGCAACAGATAATCGTATAGATTTCCGAGTGGTGAAAACAGGTAAGCAAAGCAACAAATTCTGTGGTAGCGACCCTGATTGTTCAACTCACACATTTGACGTGTGCACGGACGAATTGTTTCATTTGTAGTAGTACTAGGTATTTATGCTGCTCCGTTTCTATGAAGTGTCATACCTGTGTCGGTACACAAACATTTGACTAATACCAAGCGTATGGAGAATTTTAAAAACTGCATTTGGCTCAAACCTACTTTGTGTAATGCAATCACAGTGATTCGGTTCTCTTTATCACCCCACACCATTTTAATATCGCAAAATATTGTTCAATATATTAGCGCCAAAATAAGAAAAGACAATGAAAAATCATATAAAAGTAACGGATTCCAATTTTTATTTTTAATAGTATTGAGCTTTTTTGTCCACGAAAACGAGGTCAAAGGCATCAGATAGTCACAAATTAACACGTCTTTCAAAAAATGTAAGCACTTCTTAGGACAGTTGAGTGGCTAATCTATATACAAATCTAAAGCACAGGAATTAAATAGGAAGGTTGTAAATCATAAAATGGTAGTCTCGCGGGAAGTGCGCAGTTTCGTAGCGTGTGCGCCTTCGTCATCGACTAATTGTATTTCAAATTTGAACTTAATTATCGAACCTTGCTAATGTAATTGATACATTTAGTCTCGGCTCGAAGGATAGTGAAAAAATAATATCGAAAAATGAAATTAGTTTGGCAAGTTTGTGTTATGCCATTATTCATATTTTTACTGTAGTTTGGCAGTAAACAAGCGAGAAAATCGTTTGGCATGGAAATTAGTCGCAAACTAGACTGTATTCTTTTTACCGTAATCGATACTAGAAGATAAACTCATTGATACCATTTTTCAGAATTACTTCTTAATACAAAACAACGTTAATAAAATAAAAAACATTGCCCGTGAAAGGTTATGCAATCTTTAAGAAGGTTATATGTATTTTTTTGTTTTTAGTTACTAACTTGCAATGTATCAGATATCTACGTACGAATATTGGTTTGGGTCAAATCTTGTAGCTCAATTTCCAACCAGCTATTCTCAATCGATTTCGCTCAAATTTTGCATACTTGTCAATACAATATTATGAAGTTAATGAGCTGTTCTGATGATGGAACCGGGAGGTATTCACTAGGACTGAGTTATAAAACAATATAACCTCATGGAGCAGGACTCGTTTGAATTGTCTTAATGAGCACATTGGTGCAGACGATGCCAAGGGTCTGATCTCGGAGGACGGAAGGTGGTCGATGCAATTCAGTAATTAAACGACGCAACTCCATCGAGTTTGGGCTTATTTCATTCGTTTCAATAAGTAGTTTGGCCTCAGAATAAAAAACTTATCACACAAGGAAACTGTTTAACATAGCAATTCTAACGGAGCACTTGCACCGTCCTTTCGATACTTTACAGATTTACGTAATCATAATCGAGATCATAATCGATTACGCAACTTACATTATAAATGTATTAGATTAGTTGATTTTATACCTTGGCAGAGGGAAACACGCAGGTAAGGCTAATCTGTAATAAATGATCTAAGGGCTATGTTATTTTATTTACTGAGGGTTGTTGAATTCGTTCCGGTTCCATCATCAGAACGGCTCATTTACTCCATAAGCATTGGATAAGTGTTGCCGCTCGATAGTCCACTATTGACAGTCAATTGACTCACTATCGGTATTTTTAATAAAACCGACAGTGAGTCTTGAGATACTTTTGATTGTTTATCGATACTACTGACAGTATCGATAGTATTGATTCTGATGACGAACAAACTATCGATAGTATTGCTTTTAATAATACATAAACTATCGATACTATCGATATTACAAAAAATATCGACAGTGTCGATATTTTATGAAACGCATACTATCGATACTCATGATAGTTTGATTTTCGTCGGATCGATACTATAAATACCAATAATGGTATTGTTGGTTATCAATAGTATTGCTCTAAAACAGATATCCATACTGATAAACCACTGTCGATAGTTTGTCATTTTTCAATTGAAAAATGATATCTATTGTTTGGCAACACTACATTGATTGCATAAACATTGCAAGTTGAACAGAAGCTTGTAATAATATTATTACTAGCAGATTGTAGCCAATGAGGTCAACGGTGCTCTCTGATTGGTTGATTTGAATCGGAAGTAACAGTGTTGAATGCCAAAAAGGTGGATTTGTATAAAATTGACGTAATTATTATTATTACTCTCGTTGACACTTTTGGCTCCAGTCGGAACAACATGCGCATGGCTGACTAGCATTGGATCTAGAAAAGGCACCCGGAGCCAACTGTGTAAACGGAACCAACAAATACTAGTCGTACGGCACGATGGATCTGCAAAGTGCCCACGGGTATATCTATATATATATATATATATATATATATATATATATATAAAATGTCAATGTTATAATCCAGGTTGTCAGCTTCCTACATACCAAATTTTAACAAAATTGGACCAGCCTGATAAAGTAACAAACATTTACACACACACACTCAAAAACTTTCTTCTTTATAATATTAGTGTGATTATTATATTAGAACTGATCAAATTAACAAATTACTATTAAGTCGTTGTTATCAGTGTGAGAGGTAGAATAATGATTTAGATAGAAATAATAATTTAGAAATGAAATTTAAAAAAGTGCACAGATGGAGAAAGGAGGTGAGTAAGAACATGAAGGATGGAGTTTATTGCAATATTGTTACAATCAGAAATAATATAACAGAAGACAAAAATAATAAAGTATACTAACAGTCGCGTTGAAGCCGAAGTTTAATAAACATAGTTGGTAAATCGCCATCTGGTTTTCGGCAGAGTAAAATAGGACCACTCCTAGTCTTCCCATGGATGTCGTAGAAGGCGACTTAGAAAATACAATCTAAGTTTATAAGCTTAGAAACATTGTTAAATAGGACAACTCCAAGTCTTCACGTGGATTAGGAACAAGCTAAACTAGAGGCTAGAGGCCTCTCCAATCCGTCTGGCCAGCGTGGAGAATGTAGGCCAAATCCTCTGGCTGCTGCTGATGATGATATGAAAGACCTGAAGGTGATGATAGTTTGTATAAGCACCAAGCACGTATTGTCAAGCTTGCGATTCTTCTTCAGTTTAGCGCGTTCTTGGTTACATTTTCAGCTGTGCTGCTTCAGAACCCGGGAGCTCTGTTCCTGTTTTTTTTTTCAAAATATGGTCTTATGATAATATTATGCATAATAGCGGATTACAGAAACTTCATTTCGAAATGAAGAATTATAATAGATTCAGAACCTATAATGTTAAAAATCAGAATCATCTTAGAGCATAAATTTTATAGCCCTAATAGTTTAAAAGTAGAATCATAATATAGTAGAAAGTTCGCAGGCAGAATCGCCTTTAAGCATTTAATTCACATGTAAACCTACCTAGTCATTTCAATAAAGAATTATTATTGAAGTGAAAACTTCTTTAGCGGCGTTGTGCACTTTTTTTGGAATGGGTAAAAAATCTTAAACTCTCGTCAGGACCACGTGTCCTGATCGAAAATTCCTAAGACGCAGGGCGCTTACGCGAATGTTCGTGTGTGTTTATGTTACGTTACGTTCGTGTGTGTAATGTGTCATGCTTGTGACATTTGTGACAGACTGTGGTTCAGAAAAGATTTGAAATATTTTATACTGATAATTAAAGCAATTCGTGCAAAATTATTCCCTAACCATTCCAAAATATCAAAAATGCACAACGTTAATATTCAAGTTTTCACTTCTGCCGGCACTCCCAGAGTGCAACCCGTCGTTTTTTATTTATTATTATCGCCCTAAGCGTGAGTCGCTCGCTCTCTCGTGTTTTGGTCACAGGAAACCTAACAAGCCTAACCAACACTCCATGGCATAATTGTTTTTATGTCTGTGTTGCTTTCGCCCTAAGTTGAGTCGCTCGCTTCGCTACACAGGAAACCTAACCTACTCATCGTGGTCAAGTTGTGTCCCTTCCACGTTGTATAAGTCTGTAACGTACGTCCGAATGCTCGGGCGAGGACCGGCGCTCGCGCAGCATGCTGTCCAGCCGGTCGTACTCGTAGCGCAGCGCTGATATCTCCCGCTTCAACTGCTCGTTCTCTCGCTTCAATTTTTTTATGTCCGATTGACCTGCGAAAAGGGTAACAAAAATGTGCTACTTAGTTAATAAAAAGAAGTGTAAATTACGCAGATTGAGCTAGTTCCAAATTGAGACTTTTTTATGGGAACTCGATGTAAGGTCAAAATTATTTGAAAATTTATTAAGAAAATTGTCTTCTCATACAAAATCCATTTGGCTGAGCGCAAATTGTATGGTAAGGCGATCATTTACGTTGTGTTTATGGAAAACTAGTTTCCATAAACACATTGTTAGTATCAAAAAAGCTCAAAAAAGCCTGGCAGTTTAAAACTCTCTCTATATTTATATGCAACTAATCGCAGAAACTCTGATATCGAGATGTAGGATGTGTCAGCGCCATCTCGTATGCTTCTTGTGAACTATTTCCATGTTGCCTCAGTAGTTCTCGACAGTGGCGTAGAGGTAGCCGCAAAAAAAGAAAAAAGAAGCAATGGAGAACAAAGAGAGAGAGAGAGAGTTACCTCGTTCGACTTCTGCGTTGATGTTGATGGTGCGCAGACGCAGCTCTTCGTTCTCGTAGAGCATGCCCCGGGACGACTTGCGGTCCAACCTGAAAAACGGTAAAGCAATCTATTATTGAACGTGCCGTCACAGAATAAATACTAGCACAGTTTCCAGCCTAGTTATTTATAAAAACTAAGTTAGGAGACCTGAAATTGTTGTAAACATAGATTTAAAAAAAAACTAGGTATATGGTTGTAAGTTTGACGCCAATGTCTGTCTGTCTGTGCCTGTCTCATCGATTATTCAAAGACCCCTGGACCGATTTAATAAATTCTATTTTGTTTGAAAGTCTTTACTTGCAAGGTAGTCCCGTAGAAATTTTATCAAAATCGATTATATAGTTAGATTTTGGCTTTCAAAAATTTTCTTTTGGTCCTGAAGTCCAGACTAGGAAGCATTGAGGGATGTAGGTGGACGGGGTCAAAAATAGACTATTTTATTTAGACCTTTAACTAGATTATTCAAAAATAAAGCAACAATAGTTTTTTCGTTTGGAAAAATAGTCAAAATTAACGAAGATACAGCGCTTCGAAGCTTTGGAGTAGGGGTGATTTGGATGAAATTTGGTATGGATATAGTTTGAGACACGGGGAAGGACATAGGGTACTCTTTATCCCGGAATTCCCACGGGGAGCGAAGCCCGCGGGTACAGCTAGTAATCTATATAATGAGCGAAAAAAACATATTGTTGACTGGAACTTACTTGCGGTTGGGTTTGACGTTGACATCTTTCCTGCGGGTGCGCAACATGCTGGCGCCTGTCATCCCCGACATGGTGGCCACTCGCCATGCGTCGATCAACACCTGGAATGACACATGTTTCAATTAAAAACAAAATAATATAGCTGCTTTTCTTCCCGTGCAGATCGTAGGAGCCGATCGAGGGAATGTGCAAAAAATTGATTTGATTCCTTAATCCACCTTCTTGCCCACTACAAGCTAAAAGTGGCTTTTAAGTCGTGCATCCCTGGGCTCTGTCTGCTTAGAGCCGCAAGACTCAAAATGCTGATAAAGACGTGATAGTATGTTTGTATGTATATAGTTGTAGGCAATGCTGCCGGCCTTTTGGGCACTCTACCCGAGGGCAATGATCTGCACGACGTTTTTTATTTGTAGGTTTTTCAATTTATTTAGTTTAATTTATAACACATCATTTGTAAAAATTTCAACTGTCTAGCTATCAAGGTTCATGAGTGATTCGAAACTGCAATTAATGATATAATAAAAAGAAAAATAAAACGAGGCACTGAAACCCTTTTCACACTAACTAAACTACCGAATGCGCTAACTCGATAATAACTCCGGTTGCGATACCCGACAGGGTTCATAGCGTACCTAATTTATGACAGTGACTTTTAGTAGTTAGAACTGATGTAAATTATGGAATGCTATAAATAAATTGAATTGAATTAAAAGTATTATAACCCCGCTATAACTAGGTAATAAGATACATGTGTCTGACGCTACTGCTAATTAGATATGCCGGCAACTTGATGATCAGCTCTCTAATCCTTTGAAAGGCTACGTTTCATTTACCATCAGATAAGCTGTGAGCCTGTTTGCATACTAGTTTTTAAACAGTTAACTTGCCGTGTGGTTTTCGGCAGAATAGAATAGGACCACTCCCAGTCCTTCCGTGGATGTCGGAGGCGACTTAGGAAATACAAGCTAAACAAAGCTTATAAACATCAATGAGACCTCTCCAACCCGTCTGGCCGAGGAGAGTGTGGGCCAAAGTCATCTAGCTGCTCTGGCAAAGTACGGCTCTGGTAGTACACAGAGGGTCGTGCTCCCGACAAAAAGACTGGATGATGATGATGAAACTGTACTTACCAAAAAAATTAAAAAAACTAAGGGAAAACTTACTTAATTTAACTCAAACTTTTGCAGTTAAAAACTCGTAAAACTCGCGTCGTAAGTCAGTGAAAACATTACATATTACTTTGGTAACACGGTGATACTCGTGGTGTGCCGTCAGACGCTACCTCTAATTAGATTTCCCGCGACTAAGCCGAGAGGTTCGGCTCTCGACTCCACTCATGCGCCCTGCAGAGCTGACTGGACGAATTTATACAGTCAGCTTCGTAAATAAAGCAGAAATTTAAAGAAAAAACACAAACTTAACGAAAACTTTTCTTTTCTTTGGAGATTCGTATCACTTGATAATTGTCAATTTTTCTTTCGATTTCATAATAGGTAGTTGTTGACGTCAGATGCAACTTCTAAATCTAGCTAAGTAGATTAAAATTTAGAAATTAAGTCCAAGTGAAAAAGAAATCATGTTTTCTAAAGGCTGACTAGTAGAGAGTTTTTGTACCATTGCATTATGATCAATAAAGATTTAATATACAACGTGGAAGGGATATATTCGTAATAAATCGAAACACAGGCTATACAAACTTGTTCTCTATATTATAATGATAAAAATATATATTAGTATAAAACAAAAAATGAATTACATTCCTATACAAATCGCCCGTGTTGCCCGCCCAAAGTTTTTGACTGTTATTTTAATTTTATTATGCTGTAGTGTTGACGAACCAAAAGTCTCTGCCTACACCCATGGGAAACAGGCATGAATATGTATGATGTATAGTAGAGGCCATAGCTCCTATGCATAGAGTTTACAAAGAGCTTGTCACAAAATTTAGCAATAATACTTAGTACGAATGAGTATATCTTTGATTTTGATTACCTCGCCCTAAATCTGTTTATCGTGCGTTTACTCCTAACTTCTAACTCCTTCTCCGTCCTAAGTTCATTTTTTCTACACACACTCGTATTCTTACGCCTGATTCTCTAGCTGACTGTACTACAGGCAATTTTAATATGTCATTGTGATCCATCTTTGGCGTTCGGCTTCCGTATAGTTATGGGGATTTGATTGCGATCTCGTGATATTGAATGCTAAGCATATTTTTATTACTTCACGCTGTATGCTATGGGAGGTCCACTAGCGCAGAAAGAGACTCCAACTCAACATGGTAAGGTTGGTTTTAACAAAACTGGCACAACTACTCATACCTCTAAAGCATACTATACAAAGTGGAAGAGACATTCTCGTAATAAATCAAACCACGAGCTATACTAGATAACTGTATAGCATAACAAAATTCAAAAAATAGTTAAGTAACCAAAAAAAATTCGACCTTCCCATACAAAATGCCCGGGTGGCTGCATACTTTAGGATGGAAATTCATTGTTTTGTTCCATTATACTATAGTAATCTAGTATATATAACCCGTGGTTCGATTTATTACGGGTATGTCCATTCCACATTGTATAAGGTCTAATAAAATATACTGAAATTTAGTCAATGAAACTTAACAACTTTCCCCAAGGAACACGTATTGAAATATGAAAAGTAGTTTGTTTTCTACCATACAAGTTAACCGATCAGCTGATCAGAGATTGTATGGAAAGACCTGTACCTGTTGACAAATATGCCTGATGGACCAAATAAATTCTGAAAATGTATAATTTCTTTAATTAGTTTAGCTAACCATATTTGTCCATAAAAATCATAGCCTCGTCTGATGGATGGGCTTTTATAAAACTAAATAAATATATAGGGACAAATTACACTGATTGAGCAAGCCCCAAAGTAAGTTCGAGACTTGTGTTATGGGATATTAGTATATCCCATAAATCTGTTATAAAATATAGTATCGTTGAGTTAGGTCAACGATCCTATATTTTATATAAAGATAAACACAAAACACAGGTCAATCTCAAAAAGATCTTTTTTCATCTTGACCTGACCGAGGATCTGATCTATTCTAGCTATAACCGCTGCGCAAAGAAACTAGCTAATACAAATAAATATTAATGAAAGCGACTGTACCTCGTAAGTGGGTGAGTGAAGTTCCTGATAAAACCGGCAAATATTTTTAACCCCGGGGCAAAGGTTCTCAACCTTTGAAATACCTTTAGGACTATTATCAAATATATTCGGTATGCTTATGTAAAATTATTTCGTTGTTATTTTTTATTTTGGTGTACAATAAAGAGTTATCTATCTATATATCTTATGCTGCTTTTTATTAAGGATTCGTCGCTTCGTGTATCGTATACTATTAAAAGTTACCCTTGTAGATTAGTATTTTTTTTAAAGATGATAACTGAGGTGACATTTCTGTAAGTACATCAAAGTTCACAAGTCTAGAACTTATCTTGGAGCTAGCTCATTGTGTGTGATTTGCCCAAAAAAAAAAATTACCGAAAGAGGACAGAAAAAAAATTGATCTTTTTCCTTACGCTTATCCCACTTCAGGTGTGATCGGCATACCAAAAAAGCATCATACGTCATTTGTCTTGCAAAAGACTTCAAAATTGTTATACAATATTATAAGGTACAGACAAGTCTATTGGGACAAAACGTCCAATTTGCACTGGCATTAAAACATTAAACAAATAAAAAGTGCACACAATTGAGCACATTTTAAATTCCATCAACTATATAGAGTAGAAGTTTTAGTATCACTGCCCGAGACGATCAAGGGATGAAAATAGATAAACTTCTATGTTTATATCAGACCTAGCTAGCACCCGTTTGTAATAGACCGGAGTGCTCTATTTCGGAAGTCACTACTTCTGGCTTTATTTTCAGAAAAATATATGATAGTAGATCTAACATCCGCATCTAACTTCATGAGCAGCCGGTTGTAATAGACTAGAGTACTCTATTTCGGAAGTTACTACTTTTGGCTTCACTTTTTAAAAAAAATATGACAGACATTCTAGATCTGGCAGCCCATGGAATTGTAGAATCGTTTCGTGTAGCAGCAGCATCTAACTTCATGAGCAGCTATTTGTAATAAACTAGAGTACTCTATTTCGGAAGTTACTACTTTTGGCTTCATTTTTTTTTAAAATATGACAGTTCTACATCTAGCAGCCCATGGAATTGTATGTACTTCGTTTCGTGTAGCAGCCGCATCTAACTTCTTACATACATACATACATACTATCACGTCTTTATCCCTAATGGGGCAGACAGAGCATTTTGGGTCTTGCGGCTCTATGCAGAGCCCAGGGCCGCAAGATCCAAAAGCCACTTTTAGAGTCATGGTGGGCGAGAAGATGGAAAAGCAATCAATACAGTGATGAGTCGCTAGCCGCATCGCCTGTTAACATGATTCGCATTTTTGCGCATTCCCTCGATCGGCTTTTACGATCTGCGCGGGAAGAGAAGCAGCTGGTACATTCTAAGTTTTTTCATTTCTCCCAGACCAGCATGGGATCATGATGGGGATGGGGCATCTCACTTCATGACCAGCCATTTGTAATAACTAGAGTGCTCTAAATCGGAAGTTCTTAAAAAAACATTTTATACTCAGAATCGGAACAAATGTACTCAGAGGTGGATGAAAGTAGTATTAAAATAAGTATTTTTTTAAATTATCTTTTTTGTTGATGATGATTGAGAAGATAATGGAAAGCCCGAGTCTTGCTTTTAGATATAGAAGAAGGCTGTTGACTCTGTCTGCTCCCAAATAGACAACGACACTGTATGTACGTTGCTAACAGATTTTTCAAGCTGCCTAAAGGCATCTGACATAGCTTGACGACTGCCATACAATGATGATACACCGGGCCAATTTATTTTTATGCCGGTCACCCATCCAAGTGCGAAACACGACCGGTATCTCTTTACTTGCGAAAGCGCTAGTACCTAATGCGCACTCTCGCCGGGCCACCAAACTCCTCAAATATGACACACTCCTCACACATTTTTCCACGTTGGAAACTATTTAACTAGTTTAGAAAAAAAATATATAAGATGTTGAGGTTAATATCATTTTTAATCATCATAAAAATCATAAAAAGACCTGTCCATAGATCTTTGGGAGAAGCCTATGTCCAGCAGAGGACGTTGTGCGGCTGAAATGATGATGATGATGATGATGATAGATACCCCACACGTATGGGTCTAATAAAAAAAAATCCCGTCTCAAAAATGCTGTCCGTGCATGCCCAAAGTGCCTAAAGAAGTTTTCACTTCAAAAAAGATACTTAACATTTTTTTTGCTAAGGAATATGTAAAGTACAAGCTCGCTGATCCTTACGTACATACTTGTAATGTTTATTTTTAGCCACCTCGTGACATCGCATAATACTATAATGCAATAAAGGGTCAAGAGAGACACCACGCTGCGAGTTTAAATGGGACATCTCAAAATAGCCGTCGGAAAGAGACGGGTGATCGAAAAAAAGGTATAGAAGAATAAATAAATCCTAAAATTTACCAGCCAGATACTTCTCTTTTCTCCAGCTCTTCACTGCAGAATAGGCAAAAATGCAAATCATGTTGGTAGAGCAAGATCCGCATATAGAAAAAAAAACTTTTTAAAAATTAAAACCGACTTTACCCCACAACTACTACAATTTAACTACACAACCGATTGTGATAAAATTTCTATGGGACCACCTGACAAGTATAGGTACCCTTACAAACAAAAAAGAATTTTCAAATCGGTTCAGGCGTCTTCGAATAATCGGTGAACATACATAAAATAATTGGCCAAGTGTGTGCGGAACACGCGCGTTATAGGGTTTCGTAGTTGCGAATGCCGACTTTGAGTTCATGCCACTAAAAAGGCCCAAATTTTCTGTTGAATTTGTATAAAAATTTTTAAACTCTACTTAGCTCTGATTAGATAGTTTACTGTCCATACTGCTGCTCCATTAAATTTAAACTCAAATGTTTATTTAGTAATTAGACCTTTACAAGCACTTTTATACATCAATACACTAATACGCAATAGTCACTTGTAGTGTATATTTAAATTTAATTTATTTTTCAAGAAAAGCTGCCGATACCAAAGCGCTTCGCAATGACCACTGTAGAGAAGAAACGCCAAAAGAATCTTGTTTTCACAGGTCGCCTACTCGCCAGAAGGGCTTTGTCATACTATTATTGCCTTTTTTAATTAATAAATACTTATACTATAAAACAATGTTGATACATTATAATTTGCCGTGTGGTTTCCGGCAGAATAGAATAGGGAACTCCAAGTCTTCGCGCGGATGTCGTAGCAGGCGACTTAGGAAATACAAGCTACCAAAGCTTATAAACATCAATGAGACCTTTCCAACCCGTCTGGCCAGCGTGGAGAGTGTATTCCAAATCCTCTAGCTGCTTTGGCCAAGAATGGCTCTGGACAGAGGGTCGTGCTCCTGCAGTGAAGACAAAAAGACCTAATGATGACATTATAACATGTAATGCTTACGATTAATTTGGGATAAAGACTTTTCTGACGTTTTTTCACAGAGATAAGTTTCTCAGAGATTTGAAGCATTTTCAATTTTGAACAAACATAAATACATACCACAGAGATCATGGTCACACTATTGTGCTAGCGTCATCTCTTACGTCAAAGTGCATCGATACCCTTTCTGGATCATTCTTAACGCAGCCAGTTCGAACCGGTAACAAGGCAGTGACCATACCTGTTGTATTACCTCTATGTTATTTCAGACATAGTGCGCGAACTTGTATCGTTAAACCTCAATTATAGAAATTTATGTGTTGATTTAAGTTGGTGAGATTATACACTATAAATCTGCTAGTTATAGTGTTTATTATTCTAATTCTCGAGCTCCTCCGTGCTTTGAAAGACACGTTTAAGGCCTTGGTCCTGGCTGTCATTTTTGTATGGTAGTCGACAAGCTTTGTCAGATGCGTTTAGGGCTTTAGGCAGCTTTACACATCTGACACTAGTGTTGGCCACTTACAACTTAGATAAGAAAATTTATTGAAACTATTTAATTTAAAGGGTGAATACAGTCCATGATAATGAATAACTTCCCTAAAGGAACATGTATGAAAGCAAAATTGTTTTTTCCTTATTTCGATATCTTATACCTTTAAACGAGCAATTCTTGTATCTTATACCTTTAAACGAGCAATTCTTGTATGTATATATATATTTATTTATTTATAAATTTCTGTGATCTCGAAAACGGCTCTAACGATTTCGCTGAAAATTTGTATATGGGGGTTTTTGGGGGTAAAAAATCGATCTAGATTAGTCTTATGTTTGGGAAAACGCGCATTTTCGAGTTTTCATTCGTTTTTCTTTCCACGCAGAATATGGTTGCTAATTTCGTCGCCGCGGCCGCCACCCGCTTAGCTCAGCGGTTACGGATGCTGACTGCTAGAAAGAGTGTTACGGGTTCGAATCCCACTCGGTGACTTACTTTTGTTTTTTTTTATGTTCAAGTTTATATATTATTTTTTATTTTGTACTGTTTTTAGACAAGTTTAAAAAAATGTAGTTAATGTTGGAGATGAAACCGACCGAGCTAAGCTCGGTCACCCAGGTACTGTATATATATATTAAATTTCTGTGATCTCGAAAACGGCTCTAACGATTTCGCTGAAAATTTGTATATGGGGGTTTTCGGGGGTAAACAATCGATCTAGATTAGTTTTATGTTTGGGAAAACGCGTGTTTTCGAGTTTTCATGCGTTTTTCTTTCCACGCACAATATGGTCGCTAATTTCGTCGCGCCGGCCGCTATCCGTTTGCCTCAGCGGTTTAAGATGCGTACCGCTAGAAAGAGTGTTACGAATCCCACTCGGTGACTTACTTTTGTTTTTTTTATGTTCAAGTTTATATATCATTTTTTATTTTGTATTGTTTTTAGACATGTTTAAAAAAAAAATGTTAATGTTTGAGATGTAACCGAGCAAAGCTCGGTCGCCCAGGTACTGTTATTTTACTTAGGTATAGTTGCTCAGTATCATGGACTGAAAGCGCTGATTTGTATAGGTAGCCGATAATTTAATTCGTGAATTTTGTTGTAAAAATGTAAAAGAAATAGTAATAAATACTTTTAATAAACATTATAACTAGCCTAGGGCCCCAAGACCAAAACGCCGACCGAAGTATCCAGTAAAAAAATAATATATTTATCTGCAAAGATAAATACTTATTTTATCTCTACCGAGATCACTTTGATCAGATGATTTCAAAATATCGTTTTGATATGTAATAAACAGCTCGTAAAGCGAATGGGTGCATTCGATTGATCTATAAAATCGATTCAGATCGTAAAATACAGTTTATATTTTCTTTATCTAACAGCTGTATCATGGACGTAAATATAGTATAATTAAATTGCACGTTTATTGTACTTACTAGGTATAGGTATATTATTTGCATAAATTCATAAAAAATAATAAAACACTTAAAGTTATATCTACCTTACAATACAATGTCCTTTTTTATTAAGTACAAATATTTTAAGGGGTGATTCAAACCAACATTTTGAACAACTTTTCCCAATAAATGTACATCGAAACACGAAAAATATTTTTTAGGTTTTCATAGAAATCGAAGTAGTCACGTGATATCATTATTATGGAAAATGAAATTTTTTTTTTCGTATTTCGTTATAAATTTATTGGGAAAAGTTGTTCGAAATGATGGACTGAATCACCCCTTAAAATATTTGTACTTAATAAAAAAGGACATTGTATAAAACAAAAATAAAAAAGGCAATCAAAATATAAGTATAAACATGATACAAACTGTATTAATCAAACCAATAAAAAAAGTAAGTACAATTCAATTGCTAAAAAGTTTGGAGATTGGCGAATGGAAATTAAAATAATTGTAAAATATTATTTGGGGTCGTGCATTAATTACGTGAGGTGATCAGGGGGGAGGGGGTCAAGTAAAAACTCACTAAATCTCACCTGGGGGACAGGGGGTTTTAACAAATCACGTAATTATTTTCTTTAAAAATCATCTAATTCCCCTCGTGTTACTGGAATTCCTTTCGGAAAATCCGCCTCTACAGTCTCAATTTCAACTATAATTATATGTCAAACGTCAATATAATTATACTCGTAGCATGCTTTCTGAATACTATGAGTATTAATTCAAGTATATTACGTATATCCTTAAATGAAACCATCAAATTCTCTCCACTATTTATGATTTTTGTAGAGTTAGCTATTAATTTGGTGATACGATGTGTTTCCTGTGACATAACTATAGAAACATTCGTTTTAAGACACTTTAGTGCAAACTTAAAGGTGTCAGTGACAGAAGATACCTAAGAAGATGCTTATCACGGCTACGTTGCTGCTGAGCCGGTACACGGGGTTCAAGCTGACAAGAGTAAGTTTTTGTCTGCTCTCTCTTTTTTCTTTAATCAGGTTAGTAAGTAACCTGATTACTTACCTGATTAAAGATACTAAATATACTTACAAATATAGGGAGAAATTTATTTATATTACTAGCTACGCTAGCTTATTTATATTACGCAGTGAAAGGAGTAATAGAGCAAGCTCTATTACTATGTCTCGATCGCTCCAAATTAATATTTTGGAAATATATTCAATGTACTGACACATTTTGTTACAGTTTTATTATATGAATAGATAGAGCTCCTTGTCTATCGCGACTCTAAGCAGACAGTGCTCAGGCAGGGCCGCTAGACCCAAAGGCCACTATTTTTTCTTATAGCCTGGTCCAAACGCCAAATGGCTTGATTATTATCACATTTACGCTAGGTAAGTAATTAAATTAACAGTTAAAAAGAGCCAGCCAAAGATTTCGAATTACGCTAGTAATATACAACGTGGAAGGGATATACCCATAATAAATTAAACCACGGGCTATACTAGACCAGTATAGCATAATAATATTAAAATAGTAGTCAAAAAACAAAAAATAAAAATAGACTTTCCCATACAAATTGCACACTTTAGTATGGAAATTGCAAGTTTTTTTGTTCTTTTACTGTTATTTTAATTACATTATACAATAGTATATGTAGCCGTAGTAGTTCGATTTATAACAGGTATGCCCCTCCCACGTTGTATAAAGTCTAATTAAATAATCGTTTATCCGAGATATAAGTCAATGCAGCCAAATAAGATCTTGTTACCTAGGCAGGTACCTATCTCTTATTTATGGCATAAGTAAGTGCAAGTAAGAGTTCCTGCCGATTTAATAAAAATGCATCATATAGAGACAAGTCAGAATTCAGAATACAAATAACTAAAACGTATTTGCAAAACATTACTGCAATAATTTAACTGTGTTAAGTTAAAACCAGAGGCAAGCTCGGCGTGGGTCGAATAAGTGACGGCAGTGTGACATCGGGTTGAATCGCTGTCGCCACAACTATTGTTGCTACCCAACCTCACCCAGATAATGCCACGCTTTTGCCGTCATACTAATCCACCATAACAATTGTTTTACATTACTTTATTTGTACTAAAAATCTACGCGCAACGCGAGTGTAATATTCAATGGAAAACGCGCAATCGATTTCGCAGTGAAAGGAAACTGTGTGGTGCGAGCAATAAATACTTGACGAGGCGTGTCGCGCTGGCGGAGAGGGGAGCGGGGCGACGAGCGAAGAGGACAGCGATACGAATAGAGGGAGCGGGAGCGAGTGAAATAGCGGATGCGGTACTTGCCGCAGTCCGCTCAGTGTCGGTCCGCGCGTCGCTCGTTGCGCCCGTCCGCCTCCGCGCCCGCCGCCCGCTCCGCCATTATGAAGAAAGTCAAGGGACTACGTGCAAAAAATATGGACAAGCTCATCGCAGCTGTCCAAGCTAGAGAGTGCTTATGGGATAAAAGCTACAGGGGACATCGTAATCGGTTCAAGTTGGAGCGGTATTGGAACGAGGTGGCGGCTGAAGTGGGGACTACAAGTAAGTAACTGGTCGCGGTTTGCCGGCCGCCGCCATGCTGTTTTGCCTTGTGACGTCACGCGCGCCGGCGCGCTGTACACTTTATTGACATTGATGTGAGAGTCCCGTTTACTTTTTAGAAGCATGCTTTTGTAGCGATAATACATACCTTGAGGGTTTTGTTGATTACACTTTAGCCTTGGAAGAAAATGATCTTTACTTAATTTATAATTTTATTGTATTTAGTCATTGGTTTCATGTAGTTACTCACATTGCTTTTAGAATTAGGTAGGTTATTAGATGAATATTTAGATTTATGCAAAGAAAATTATTTACGAACTTTTAATTATAATTATAATATATAGATTGTAAGCATAGATGAAGAATTGGATGCAGAAACCTTAACATAATGTTATATTAAAATTTTTATAACCTACTGCATGTCATAGACGAAGTAGTCTCAACGAATATCGAAAGGCTAATTGTCCCTGGAACAATTTTATGTGGGACGAGACGACTTGACACCTGACTCTTATCAAAAAGCCTGAAATTTTTAGTTTAAATATACCTATGTTACGATTATTATTTATTCAGCTCATACCAATACTTGTATATCCTCACTCACTTGCACACTCTTTATTTAACAAGTATTATGTAGTTACCTATCTCTTGTACTGTTCATATAGATATAAATAGGCGATAGATTTATATGTCTAAGTAAGTAGGTATTAGAAGCTAGTGTATCTGCTCTTCCATATATTATATTTCAAGCATTAAGTCATTAATATACTAATGTTAAAGCATTTATCATAATTTACAGGTCTCAATTGCAGAAAACGATGGAAGAATCTCAAAGACCAATGTCGCAAAGAAATGAAGAAAAATCCAGAAGAGTCCGAATGGCCACATTTCCAGAAACTAAAGTTTATTCACCACCAATTTCTTGCCGAAGACGAAGAAGGTGACGAAGACACCACTGATGAAGTATTTAACTCTTTAGATGAATCTATAAAGAGACCAAAGCTGGGGTACACAATGAGGAAGAAATTGTTAATGAATAAGCGAAGGACCATTGATGTGGATATGAATAAGTTGATAGAGTTGGTGCAGCCAAGAGATATCATATGGAACAGGCAACTGAAAGGGCACCACAATTGGTACAAACTGGATGAGAGTTGGAAGGAAATCTCTCAGGAGCTCGGTGTTACACGTAAGTGTCCTATTTTTATTGTTATAAATAGATTTAACTTATAGTTTATCCCTAACAAGGAAGATAGAACCTAGAAAAAAAACTACACTCGTTTTAAACAAAACTGTACGACATTGAAGCATATTGATTGAACACAATCAATATATGTACTTTAATATGCTTCAATGTCGTATAGTTTGAAATATATAAAATAGTTTCTGCCCAACCCTAAGCCATTAAATTTTACTAAGTCGTCTTAATTTGAGTAAAATTTGTAGAATCTATATCTAAATTGTTATTTTTTTGTATTCTAGGTGATGAAGCACGATTGAAATGGAAGTACCTAAGAGACCAGGCAAGAAAAGAGATCAGGAAGCAAGGCTCCGAGTGGGAGTATCTGCCGAAACTGCAGTTCTTGACCAACCAGTTCAACGACTACGAAGGGACCGACGGAATGCAAGAACATGACCAAGATCAAGAACAGGATTACAGTCAAGACTACGACGCTGACCAAGGCAGCAGCTATTACCTAGACCCTCCCCCAGCCAGCGTCAGTGTCAGTGTAGACGTCAAAGATGACGATCAAGATTTCGATGAATTTGACACAAAACCTATCATTATGGAAACAGACTTTTACGATGATGATGATGAAGCACAGAAAACTGCAACTAACGGAGACGTGAACGAACCGGCAAAGGACGAAGATATTGGTTTCTTCAACAGTCTCTTGCCTCATGTTAAGAAGCTGGGGCCAGCTAAGAAACTGATGTTACGAATGAAAATTCAGGAGCTCGTGTATAACACGGTTTATAGCGAGTCATAGGAGTTAATATCTCAGGGTACATGCCTGTTTAGGCAGTTGAATTGAAGTCACTGGGATTACCCTGTATCCTGAATAATTGGAAACTAGAGAAGCTTTTAAAATATTAGGGTTTTAATAAGAGATCGTGAATGTGGAGACGTTTTAGCAACAGTAG
Source organism: Acrobasis consociella (assembly GCA_963555685.1). Lineage (NCBI taxonomy): Eukaryota > Metazoa > Arthropoda > Insecta > Lepidoptera > Pyralidae > Acrobasis > Acrobasis consociella. The sequence continues at coordinate 36,663,244 of OY743104.1, read as the reverse complement.
TTTTTAATTAAGTAGAATAAAAAATTGGCTACGCTTGTGGGAAGAGTGAAGACAGTTCTTCAGAAAAAGTCACCAACTAAGTACCTTTTTGCAAAAAGCGGTGTATTGATTTCTTGACTTTGGAAATCCATCCAGTTCCGCCATTATAGAATTTAATGGCGTAACTGGTGAATTTTCAATTATTTTCAATTATTTATATATTTCAATTAGCAAATAATAATAAGGTATATTTTTAATCATAATGTATCTCTGATATACGTAGTTATTAAAACATATAAGTCATAGATGGTAACAAGAAATATTACACTTGAAAAGATACTAATCAAGTTGTACACAATTTTTCATAAAACATAATCACCAAGAAATAAATAAGTAGGCAATATATAAGAAAATGTTGGATATATGCTATATATTTCTACGTTACAATTCAATTTTTACATAACAACCGTATACAAAACACATACAAACTAATACAAAAAATTAAGACTGCCTACGATTATTTTTTTAAATAGAAATATATTTAAATTATTGTTTTGAATGTTTAAATTATATTTATGTGATTCTTATCTTTATATCAAAAGAAGAAAAGTGTTTGAAAAGTATAAACATTTAAGTATAAAAATTACACAATTTTTTTAACGCCCGCGACTCTGTATTTCCTATTCATCTTTCTTTTTATCAAAATTAGAATTTTAACGTATGTTTGAAAGTTTTAAACAATTTTATTTAAAGCAATAACACATGCTATGTAATTGGAAAATATTTCCGGAATTTTAGCCTAAACCATTTTGTACCCTTTCTCCTTTATAATTTGGAGAAAATGAATAATGTACGTAAGTTATTACATACAAAGAGAAGTAAAATTAAGAATATCTTGGCCACAGGATTCATCCTGCGACTAATGAAATGTGACGCCACCCGAATCGAAAGCAAGGGTACCGGGACGCACCAGGAGGTGTGGTCTATACAATTTTAAAGTTTCTTTGCTAGAAAGTGTTTTCTCACGCCTATAGGAGGCCGTACATACTTTACTCAAAATTTTTAATGCAATTGAAATTTTAATATGCTGTATCTTTGTCATTTTTTGTTTCTCAGAGAAAATATAAAATATTATGTGACAATATATTTTAATCATCTAACCTAATAAGATGATAATTAATATAATAAATTAATAAGATGGGCTAAAAACCATTTTTTATTCTTTATGCCTATGCTATTCGGTTAACCATACTTGGCCAAAGCAGCCAGAGGATTTGGCCTACACTCTCCACGCTGGAGAGTACACGCTGTCTCAATAAAGTTTATAAGCTTTGCTTAGCTTGTATTCCCTAAGTTGTCTTCTACGACGTCCACGGGAAGACTTGGAGTGGTTCTATTCTACTCTACCAGAAAATATGATTCGTTAAATTGTATATTTCTAATTATAAATATATTTTAGTAGGTACTTTAACCTCCGGAAGAGATAGCTATGACCTACCTGTACAGACATGTATCATTCCAATTCGGTTTAATCTAAGAAGCTATTAGAGATAATACTGTCATAATAAATTAATTGTTTGGCAACGATGCATTTTATTTTATCTTGATGTCAAATATTTAAATAAGTGGCCAAGTGCGTGTCGAGCCACATTTTCTATAAAATTTGTATGTAATTTTCCTTTTTGAGTACATTTTGTAAGTTGATCGCCTATAACTTTTCAATTTGTATACCCTACTTAGCTCTGATAGTTTTCCTTTAAACTTCGTTATATATATTACAATTGTGAATTTCAGTGTTGCCACAACTGAGTTCCCAAGAGGTACATATCCAGCGCTGAAAAGGTACATTTTGGGGTAAAAAGGTACATAGGCATTTTTTTTCTTAACTCACTCGTACAGCTATCGCTCCCTCGCAATGAACATGAGAGAGCGAGAAAATTCCTGTTCGCTCGTCTAGTGCTTGAATTGTAATTGTGGTTGTAGTGTGAGTGAGTGAACGGGATAGAGCATCTGCGATGTACTTTGTTCCGATATATGCAGCGTTTATTAATCTTTTTTTTGGCGGTGACCTATATAAAATGTTACACATAATTTTGGTGAGAAAAAATAAATAAAAAAATAAAAATAAAAGAAAAGAAGAAAAGGTACATAAACTGGCCCCGTTACACTTACGTCAAATGTGTAAAATGTACGCTAACGGCAACGTTGGTGAATTTTTTCACGTGTTCTTATATCACCGTTTAGTAGATAGAGGGGGGGGGGGGGACACTTGACTATAACAAAAATTTGCACTTTGAAACCAAAAATATTTCAGAAACAGATCCTTAAAACGAAAAATTATATTTACAAGCTCACAATGTTTTTAAAAGACCTATTCAATGATACCCCACATGGTAGTTGAGAAAAAAATAATTACTCTCACATTACTTGTATGGAAGCTAGCCTAATTTTTTTTATTTCATACCTAATTATTCTACGACCCATAATTAATATACATATCTATACCAAATTACAGTTTTCTAGTACTTATAGACAGACAGATAGACAGACATGGCGAAACTATAAGGGTTCCTTATTTACTACGGAACCCTTTAAACCTAAACGTGGTTATTTCAAGTTTCGTTATTAACTGTTGCAGTAGTATTATGGAATAAATTTCAATGGTACTAGTGAGAATGAACCTTTTCATAAGTATTATTTTTAATGGAGCGCCATATTGAATTTAATATGACGTCACATGGCCTTTTATCCTTACACCGCGAGACTTTATATCAGTTGTCGTGCACCCAGTCCGAGGTATAGTAAATCTCAAATTAATACTTACAACCAAAAAGGGATGTGAATACTTATGTGCAATACGAGCAGTGGTTTTTGTCAGAAATATCCGACGCTCGCGAAATGGACACGACAATGTTTGTCAAATAAATCCGACGCTCGCGAAATGGTCACGACAATGTTTGTCAGATAAATCCGACGCTCGCGAAATGGTCACGACAATGTTTGTCAGATAAATCCGACGCTCGCAAAATGGTCACGACAATGTTTGTCAGATAAATCCGACGCTCGCGAAATGGTCACGACAATGTTTGTCAGATAAATCCGACGCTCGCGAAATGGACACGACAATGTTTGTCAGATAAATCCGACGCTCGCGAAATGGTCACGACAATGTTTGTCAGATAAATCCGACGCTCGCGAAATGGTCACGACAATGTTTGTCAGATAAATCCGACGCTCGCGAAATGGTCACGTCATAGTTTGTCAGGTAAATCCGATTGCGGAAAAACCCCACCGATATCCAGTTATCAATATAATGTAATTCGATTGAGCGGGGCCACGCGAGCCAGACCTTAAACACTAGTGGCAATATAGCATGAATTTATTGGAAGATACGAAGAACAGGTGAACATTTATACACAGCAGCATTTATACTTTTTTACCCGACGCGACGGCGAAGCGGGAGGGTTATGTGTAGAGGTTAAAACAAAGGGACTAAAAATAAAAGCTCTTGTGGACGCCGCGCTACCTCTGTTTTACAAACAAAGCCCCGGGATCAGTCAAAACAGTCGATAATGTTGTAATAAGCTAAAAACGTCTGCATTTAGGTCAATTTCATATGCACTGTATTGTTTCGACGTAACGTAACGGTCGCGCGGAAACAGCACTTGTGTTTTTCAGTGAAACATTGCATGTGTATCAGGTTATAATTGAAAGCTTAACGTTTTCTAAATACCATAAAAATAACGGGCCAAGTGCGTGTCGGGTCTTACACAGTGTAGGGTTCCGTAGTTGCAGATGCTGACCTTGAGTTCACGGGCTTAAAAACATCTAAAAAAACTTATAAGTTGGTCGTCTGTAGTGCTTCGGGAATGTTTGCAGAAGCGCGAATAGATTGCTTTTATGCTATTATGCGTAAGAGGTGCGCTTCTCTGGTACGTAGGGTACGGGCCAGTCCCAACAGCATCCTAAACATGGTGGCCAGCAGGCTGGACTGTGCATACGTCAATCGCTGCTGTGCAGTTTCACATGGAATTGTACAGCGGTGATTAGACGTTAGTATAATTTTTATATAATACTAACATTAGGGTAAGAATAGCAATGTTACTAACCAAAGGGGACGATAGTCTGAATAAATAAATAAAATATATTATTAATTTATTATTATAACTGTAAGTTGGGTTGGAGAGGTCTCTTTTATGTTTATAAGCTTTGTTTAGCTTGTATTTTCAAAATCGCCTTCTCCGACATCCACTAGGACTTGGAGTGGCCCTATTCTAATCTGGCATAAATCACACGGCCACACGGTATATGGTAGATCCAAATTACGAAACGCAATATTATACTTGGTTACTTAGCATGTCGGAAAAGGTGAACACGAATGACAGAACATGCATATTTGCATGTCAGCATATAACTAGAGTTACTTTCAACATGTCCAACACCACTTTACGCTAATTGATCGAGAACGGTCTGTTTTGGTCAGTAGCTGACGTGTCCGTAAACAAACTTAGAATAATGGAGAGAAACGCCTACAAAAATAACTAAGATGGCTCGCGGATGCAATGTGTTATGAGATCTAAAAGTACTTAGGCTGAGCTTCGCTTGGTATAATTTTTTAAAACTAAATCCGAACTCGGGTTCAGGTTTGATCAGCACCGGCTATGCTGAAGCGTTCCGTCGCTCTCTCTCGCTCTAGCACATGAGGGTTCGAGCGACCGAAAAGGATAGCAGACAGACAGAAGTAGCCCAACCCTTCAACTCCAAACCAAACAACTGATTTTTATGAAATTTCTATGGGAACACCTAACAACTATCCCCTTTCAATCAAAACAAAATTTTCCGAATTGGGCAGGCGTCTTTAAATAATCTGAGAACATAAATTCGTAATAAGCAAGTTTCCTGGGTCAAAAATAAATTATTTGGCACTGTTAAAAGAATAAAATGTCACAAAATAGTGTCATTTGTCATTGATCATAACCATTATCAACGTGATATAAGATTTAATAATGCGGAAAAACTGATATTAAGAGCGCTATTTGACTCTAAGAAAATATGACGTCATTCGTTTTTATTTCATACAAATTCCATAGAAAATGTTTGTTTTGACTTTTAGAAAAAAGTGTCTGATTTGATTTGTTGGAAACTTCTTTATTGCTCGTCCATCCTTATCTGGTCCTGTTTAGTCTCCGCTGTAAGAGTTCCCTTTCCGTACTACCAAAGCCTTACTTAGCCAGAGAGTTTTATTTAGGTAGTTTTTGACGATCTTTGTGGCCTAGTGGTCATTATGCCACGCTGTCACACCGAAGTCCCTGGGTTTGACCCCTCGGTCAGGTTAAGGTAAAAATGATTTTTCCAGATTGACTGGTCTTGAATGTTTATCTACACATATTACGTATCTGCTATAAAATATAGTATCGTTGAGTTAGTTTCCAATAACACAAGCCTCGATTAGTCCGTATGATTATATTTAATTATTTAGTTTTATTGCTCGTTTAAAAAATCAGAACACAGATTTAGAAGGATTTTATTCGCAAGAAACAGGCTTCGTAAAAAGTATTAAAATACCCTGAACAAAAGTGCGAAACTTCATAGGTAATTCTACCTTTGGTACATTATTAAGGATCAGTTTAACATTTTCATCCAAGTAACATTATCCTTAAATAATAGAACTCTAAAAATGCTTCAGGCATTTTTACTTTTAGTTTTTACCCTTAAATAATAGAACTCTAAAAATGCTCCTAGCATTTTTAGTTCTATTATTTAAAGGTAAAAACGAGACCCTATTACAAAGACTCCACTGTCCGTCCGTCTGACTGTCTGCCACCAGTCTCTATATATATATATATATATCTATCTCTATAGTTTAAAATTTTTACAGATGAAATAGGTATTTCTGTTGCCGCCATAACTTAAAACTGAAATAAATATGCAAGCGGGGCTCTCATACAACTAACGTGATTTTTTATAGTTAATGTCACAGAACCCTTAGTGCGCGATTCCGATTCGCACTTGGCCGGTTTTTGTTTAATTACACAGTAATGTATGTAGGCAGGTACCCTCAAACAGCTCTTCGAATTTATTTATGAACTACACGTAATGGGAGATCCAGTCTTCAGTCAGGTTTCACATTAATTTGTTCTCTCAGGGCTGTCAGCATCTATTTTTTACTTCCGAAAAAAGGGGGGTATTATATAAGTTTGACTCGAGATCGTATTGAAGTAGCTCGAACGGATGGACCGATTTCGATGCGGGTTTTTGCGTGAAAGCAAGTTCCATTGCGGTGTTTCTTAGCTACTATTACTATACACACTAATATTATAAAGGCGAAAGTTTGTGAGTGTGGTTACTTAGCTAAGTTTGATAAAAATCAGTTTAGCCGTTTAAAAGTTATTGGAGGTTAACGCTTGAAAGAATGCTTTCCCTAGCAAAAAATAGATTAAAATTTGACCTACCAATAATTAAGTACATAAAATGCAATTAAATCATATTCAACACTTACTTTGTCACTTTTTGGAAGTCTTATGTGCTGCCATCTCTGTGAGAGCAGCTGGTACTAATTTCGCACTACTAGTTTTGCCTACTTACGAGCCATCCAATAGTTTTTACGGCGTTGGTTAAGGAAATTTCCAACAATCCAAATTATATACTTTTTTCTGAATGTCAAAACAAACATTTTCTATGGAATATGTATAAAATTAGACATAAAGACTTATGACGTCATAGTTCCTTAAATTCAAAAAGCGCTCTTAATTATCAGTTTTCTGCAATAATACATTTTAAACCACATTGAAAATGGAAATGATCAATGACAAGTGACATTATTTTGTGACGCTTTATTTAATAAACAAATAAATAAATATGAGCTAGCCCCAACGTAAGTTCGATACTTGTGTTATGGGATACTTACTCAACAATACTACATTTTATAACAAACTAGCAGTCCATCCCGGCTTCGCCCGTGGTACATACATAGCCTATGTCACTCAGGGATAACATACCTATCCAACAGTGGAAGAATTTTTAAAATCGATCCAGTAGTTTCGGAGCCTATTCAATACAATCAAACAAACAAATCTTTCCTCTTTATAATACTTATTAGTGTAGATAAATTATACATTATGTATTTGTTATAAAATGTAAAGTGGTGACAATTTTATTATTATAAATAAATGATATTTGTTATAAAAGATAAAAATGTATTTAAATACAAAGATAAACATCCAAGACCCAGGACAATTTGAAAAAGGCCATTTGCCAACTTGCCCTGTCCGGGGATTACGATTTACAGTACCAAGTAATTTATTTTTGACCTAAGAAATCGTCGTCATAACTCCCTGTCTCTTAAACAATATCCTGGCGTGGCAGCCCTACCCCGGCGCCGCATTTACGTTTAAGTACGTTTGCTCTGTAAACTCTAAACATCGAAATTGGCGTAGCGGGCGTGGGCCGTAAGTTTATACTGATCCGGGAAGTGAGCTAATGGCTCTTTAAAGTACGTTCGTAGCATTCACGTTCTTACAAGGAGACTCATTATCAGGAGAGCAATTCTGGTATTTAACATTTTTACTAAAGTACACTCAGATACCGCCTCGATACGATGCAAATCAATTCAACTTTCTTTCTTCAGACATTTCGAATCACGATTGTTACCGATTTCTAGTAATTCTAGCTTTCTCTGTGTATATACAATGTCCTTTTTAATTAAGTACAAATATTTTAAGGGGTTAATCAGTCCATTATTTTGATCAACTTTTCCCAATGAATATATTTCGAAATACGATAAAAATATTTTAGGTTCTCATACAAATCGAAGTAGTCACGTGATATCATTACTATGGAAAATGAATTTTTTTTTTCGTGTTTCGATATACATTTACTGGGAATAGTTGTTAGGAGTGATGGACTGAATCACCCCTTAAAATATTTGTACTTAATTAAAATGGACATTGTATAGATATGCAAATTAAAGATATTGATCTCATCATCATCATCATCATCATCAGGTCTATTAAGTCTCTACTGCAGGAGCACGACCCTACTGTACTATCAGAGCCATAATTGGCCAGAGCAGCCGGAGGATTTGACCTACACTCTCCACGCTCGCCAAACGGGGTTGGAGAGGTCTTATGATATTTATAAGCTTTGTTTAGCTTGTATTTCCTAAGTAGCCTTTTACAACATCGAAGCCAAGATTTGGAGTGGTCCTATTCTACTCTGCCGGCATCACGAGGAGAATCTACTTTAAGTTTATATTTTAGGCAAATTAAAAATTCCCGACTTTTAATAATTTCATATGTAAAAGCCATGTAGTGAGAGGAACTAAATAGTAAAACTCATATCCGTAGCGCTAACTATTTTTCGCCAGACAAACTACAAAAAAAAAATTGACAAAAGAAATCCTACCTATGTACATAATACAACCAAATATATAGAAAAACGTATACGAAAGTGGAACAAGGTCTATAATATGGAAGATAAATATTTTTCATAAAGTTTAATAATTACATTTTTAACAAAAAACAACAACCGACTTCAATTTATTTCAGGAGTTTCTTCCACATCTCCGGAGTTCTTCATCACGTCTTTACCAGATTAATATGGGACCAACTTGGGAGAAAGGGCTTTCAAATAAAAAAGAATCATCAAAATCGGTCCACGGTTGACGAATATATCGCGTCACATACATACAAAAAAAACATAAAATCGAATTGATAACCTCCTCCTTTTTTGAAGTCGGTTAATAAACTAATTTATTTGCTGCTAAAACACACATACAAAAAATACACCCCCAATATTGTTTGATTTCAAGCGTTAATCCTAAATATTTTTAGAACGACCGATTTTGATCATATAAAGCTAAGAACTACCGTAAAGAAACTTGTTTTTACGTAAAAAAAAAACAGCATTTACATTGGTTCATCCGTTTGAGCGCTACGATGACACAGACAGACAGACAGACAGACATTAGTATCAAACTTATATAATAATAGGTTAAAATAAACATAAAATAAAAGAGAAATATCTACCGAGGCTAAGTTGCCCATAATATCCATGTGGACTATAATAACACTGGACTCGATCGATCCCCTAATTCTGTCAATCCATTCGAAGGGTTGCGTTGCATGAGTGCATATCTCTGCATCGGCGATCGATGCACTAAATGCACTCCATATCTTTATTAGGTTCGTTCACCTTTCGCACGGAAACTTTTTGAAGGAGTATGTTTGTAGAAGCGACAATTTTATAACAATGCCTACATCATTCTCATTTTGGAAATCCTTTCGAGAGGCCTATGTGCAGCAGTGGATGTTATGCGACTGAAATGATGATGATGAATGCCTACAGCCCGGATTGATTTGAGATATTAGGTTTTACAATAGTCATCATTTCAGCTTTGTCGAAAGTGATGAAAAAAAAATTCTCGTGTTAATTCTTATATATTTTTTATTTAATTCTTAATTGACCTCAATGGTACAAAGGGTGTATTAATGCAAAGCATTATTTACCAGTCAGCCTTTAGGAAAAACAGAAATTAATTAATCTGCAACAAGCGCTTAAATATAAGCATGTAGCTAATTACCTTATAAATACAATATAATGTAATTAATTACATTTACCTACCAGATTTATACAAAATATATCTTAAACACAATTACACATAAAATATATAAAAGAAATACATAACGCATAAATAAAATAAGAAGTACTTATTGCAAAATATCAATTCAATTTCATGACGTCAATTTCTTATTAGATCTTTATTATACAACAGGTATCGCTCATTCGTTCAGTTGAAAAAATCTTGGATTATTCATTCGTTTAGTTGACAAAATCTTGCATCACTCATTCGTTCTATTGCCAAAATATTGCATCGCTCGTTCATTCAGTTGCCAAAATTTTGGAACTATTAGGTATTTTACTTAGGTTAAACTCAAGTGTCTCATCTTTGACACTTGATCTTTGCATTTCCACAAATCTGCCGTCGGTGTGCGCTCATGCAAATATTGTTGCATTTGATATTTATTGATTGAGCATTTTCATTCACTGAATGATTTTATGAGGGGTTGGTGCAGGTGAACATTATTCTCTCACTGTCAAAACTAATTGTATTTGAGTGAGTAACGTCATTTTACCCTGCAGAACAAAGTTTAGCGGATTTTTCGCACTATAGAGTATCTGGTAAAAACAAGAGATTATACCCAAATCTTCATATTCTCATTTTTTCAGATTTTCGTTTCAACAGATTTCCATATGCACAAAATAAATAAATAAATTTAAAAATATGGACAAAATTACACGGATTGGGCTAGCCCCAAAGTAAGTTCGATACTTGTGTTATGGGATCCTAACTTAACGATACAAAATTTTATAACAAATACATATATAGATAAATATCCAAGACCTACGACAATTTGAAAAAGGCCATTTTCCAACTTGCCCTGATCGGGGATCGAACCCTGTCAGGGCATAAATGGTATTCTTATATCATTATATTCATATTATTATAATCATATAAATTATCGGATAACAAGTCATTGCTTCGGCAAAGGACCCCTAGACTCAAGAACGCTTAGCTAAATGTGGTAACCGGGATATCAAGGATGCTCCGTGCAGACCGTGCGAAGTGGAAAGAAAGAAAGCTGGAAAACTAACCGCAGGCTTCACAGCAAATAGGCAACTAGGAAAACTCTGAAATGAGAGAGAGATATACATCGCAGAAGGAACATACCTGTAAAAAATCGAACCACGAACATAACTAATAATAAAAAAATAACAGTAAAAATATAAAAATAAATCGACATTCCCATATAAATTGCGCGGGGACTGTACAGTACACTTTAGAATGGAAGTGCCGATTTTTTCTAGTTTTTTGACTGTTATTATAATTTAATTATACTACAGTGATCTAGTATAACTAGTGGTTTGATTTATCACGGGTATCAATGTATATGGGAGTCATGATTGGTTGGTTGATCGCTTATCCTGTGGAGTTTATAGGTATTTTAACCCCCAAAAAAAGGCTTTTTTGGGGTGTTAGCACCCCTCTTTTTTAGGGGGTTTGTCGCTAACGTGTGTTGGTCTGTTTTTCTGTCTGTGGCATTGTAGCGCTCCAACAGAGGGACCGATTTCGATGCTGGTTTTTATACGTGAAAGCTAGTTCCCTTGCAAGGGTCCCCATCTACTTATCACTAGATGGCATTCCTGACAGCCGGGCGTTTATTGATTTGTTTAACAAATAAACTTGTGCAATCAGTATAGGTTTTATCTTTCTGAATACCTGTATTATATCTATCGGCCTAAACTTAAAACCTAAAATTAAAACGATATGTTTACCAAATAAACTCGGGTACGATGAGTATGCTGGCAAGGTCGACGGTCTCCGTTTGTTTACGTGTGTCGAAGTTTAATGAAGGCGAAGAGCTAGTTCAGACACAAATTGGTTATTTATCTGATTGAACGGGCAAGAAGCGAGCGCAGTTGTCCGAGTCACCGTCATCAAAGCTGCTTTCTCCTCCCGCACAAAGCACAAAACATATAATTGATTCAGGGAATCAGCGTTCATCTAAGGCACTCCACCACAACCTTGTTGCGAATAGTTTTATATCGAACAGCTTTAAGAAAGCTTTAAAGAGAACCATTTTACAACAAAAGTTCACCGCCAAGAATTCTTTCCGCTTCTTGAAAGTTCGCATACAAACCAGATGGCCCATACATAACTGTCTTTGAGTTTAACGCCGCAAATGCATAGAGTAAACACGCCAAAGTAACCTCCAATCGTAAAGCGCACGCAAAGATATCAAAGACAGGGTAATCCTGAACAATTACAACACCGGATTGTTTACTAGGTATGACAGTAACTGGGCATGGCTCATCATCATCAGGCCCTTTTGTCTCTACTGCAGGAGCACGAATCTCTCTGTACTGCCAGAGCAGCCAGAGGACTTTGGCTTAAACTTTCGTTGCTGGTCAGACGGGTTGGAGAGGTCTCATTGAGTTTATAGCTTTGTTTAGCTTGTATTTTCTAAGTCGCCTTCTACGACATCTACGGGAGAACTTCATCATCATCATCATCAGGTTTTTTGGTCTCCACTGCAGGAGCACGGCCCTCTCTGTACTACCTGAGCCATACTTGACAAGAGCAGCCAGAGGACTTGGCCTACACTTTCCTCGCTGGCCAGCCTGGTTGGAGAGGTCTCATTAAGTTTATAGCTTTATTTAGCTTGTATTTCCTATAAGTCGCCTTCTACGACATCCACGGAAGGAATTGGAGTGGTCCTATTCTACTCTGCCGGCAACCACACGGCAAAAAGACCGAAGCAACTGGGCATCGCTGAAAACAACTTTTTTTAAATGTTCAATTATTTTCTTTTATAAGATAAGATCTAACAAAATGTACTGAAACCGATAAGTGTAATTTATTCAGTCCATGATACTGAATAACTTTCCCCAGGAACATATATCAAAATATGAAAAATAAGTAAATAAATATATAGGGACAAATTACACTGACTGAGCTAGCCTCAAAGTAAGTTCGAGGCTTTGTTATGGGATACTAACTCAACGATACTATATTTTATAACAAATACATATATTAGACATCCAAGACCCAGGACAATTTGAAAATGGCTATTTTCCAACTTGCCCTGACCGGGGAACAAACCCGGGACCTCTGGGTGGCGGACCAGCATGGTGACCACTGCGCCACGGAGGTCGTCAAAATATTTTTTGACATTCCATACAAACTCGGATCAGCGGATCGCTCAACTTGTATGGGTGGAAGGTAATTTTTTTTTCATACCTTGTATATTAGTTTAGAAAATATTCCGAAGTTTTCAGCGAACAACTTGTATACTATACATATTTTGACGGCGTTGCCGAAAGGGGTCGGTGACAAAACTTGTCAACTTTCTTTGGTGAATGATATTTATGACCAATTGACACACTCACAATGAAAAAAAGAAAACAACAACAACCTCGGAGAGCTTTTGCCAAAGAATGTGAGAAAGGTCGAATATAAATCTTAATAATTTTTAATATTGCATTTTGAACTTTATCCCACCGTAATAGAAACAGTGTTTTGCGATAAAGATATAAACATAGTAAATCGTCTATTTCACAGCATATAAATAAACCTGTGGACACTTTCTATAAAAAAATGCGTTAGTCACATCGTAATCAGCAAGCGGACGTATTCTGAAATACATATATATTTTTAATTTTTTTAAATAATAGTAATCATATTTCTTTAAAACTAAAAAATCATCACCAAACTACATAACCCATTTTGATAAAATTTTATACTATGGGTATCGGGGAACAACGGCGAACTCGTCAGTATTTTATTTATGTACCATAGACATAGAATTTTTTATTCTTCTTAAATCTATGGCACTTAAAAAATATAGTTATAACTCTTCCTTTTTTAAGTAAAGTAAAAAGTGTGAAAATATTAGCGAAATACCTAATTACCTACCAAAACTATTTCAAGGATATATTCAGTTTACAATATTGAACAACTTTCTCTATGGTACATCATCATCATCATCATCAGCATTCATAAATCAACTTTTGTATAGTCGATGTCCACTTCTGGGCATAATCTACCCTTTGTCTTTTATGTCTTGGCACATACTTGTCATTAAAAAAATCTCTAGTTCTACAAGTTGAATTTGAAATTATTTTTGACCGACTTCCAAAAAAGATGGAGATAGTCAATTCGTCTTGATCTTTTTTATGTATGTTTATCGATTATTCGAAGAAGGCTAGACCGATTTCAACAAATCTTTTTTGTTTGAAAGGGTACACATGCGAGGTCCAATAGAAATTTTATCAAAGTCGGTTGTGTAGTTTGGAGGCGATGTCAGTTTTAAGTTTAAAATTTTTTTTTATTAAATTAATTAAAGCTGTTGGTTCCTTATTTATACTGTTTCTGTACAATACTTGAAGTTTAATTTGTTATAAGTTTTTTTAATACATATATGTTTCAGAATAAGAAGCCATCTTTATTTCTGGTGCGGCAAAAATACAACGCAAGTGGGGCGACGTACATCTATAGATATAGGTATATCAGTGAGGGCGACGATATGACTCTTATCATTAGAAAATAACACTAGGGGTGTCCCAAAAAATAAAAGGTCTAATAGAATATACTTATTTTTTTTAATTTATTTTTCGTTTGAGTTACTAACTATGCATCTGACATAGTTTTACGACTGCCAAACAATGATGACAGCCGGGCTTAACGTGCCTTCCGAAGCTTGTCAATTTTTATGCCACTTATGGTTACCGCCGAGCTCCATACGAAATATACTGAAACAACTTACTTTAAGGACATAGTTAGTCCACGATATTGAAAATCTAAGAAATGCTACAAGTGTGGTGTGGTGTGGAGTTCAAAAAAAGATTATTGTAGAGCGGTTTTAAAACATTTCGCATAAATGCATTTCTAAGAAGAGTTTCATGTCACGCAGGCGGCTGGTCGTAACACTACAACTTCTCCATTCCGCACGGTTCCTGGGTAACCATTAATATTTTGTTTTTAAAAAAGAAAGCTAAGTATGTTGCGCATAGAAAGCGGCAATAAGTTAGTCTGGAATGGTCTTAAATGCAAATAGTTTTTGTAGAAACTCGTCTAAAGCTCGAGTTAAAATTAGCTATATCAGTAGAGTAACTCAAAGATCTGATGTTAACCTAGAGGTATAATGAAATTGAAAGAAAAATTTACATTTAGGTAAACAAAAAACCAAAGGTAAATAAATGATTCTTGCTCGCGAAGCGCATCTGCAACGCACCAAGAACAAACTCACGCATTTGAGATATGTCTTGTCTATTCTTATAGATTTACGAGTTACATGACATAAAAATCTGACTAGAAAATTAATGGTCCTGAATTTGCAATTATAATAAATCTTTTACGGAGTAAAGCATCTCAAGAATCAGATGTTTAGTACAGCGATGACTTTTTCTGACTTTCATGTGTATGCTTCAGTGTCGGTCAGGCCATAGAGCCGAGGTGGCATTTAAAAGCCAGAAGGTTTACTGCATAAAATAATACGTTAGACCTACGATAGACGTGCTATTTCTATGTCAAACCAAATTAGATTTTATCATCATACGATAGAGCTCAATGTTGATTGTCACTGAAATGCGGATACGCAGTAACGTCCTGTTTGTGTAACGCTTTGGGAGTCATCCCCCAGGCCCCAGTCTGTGCAGGCGCACATTGTGGCCACATCCACGCCTTTGTCATTAGCCGAGTTTAGGTCTTCTATTGTACAGGGGGCTGGGCAGTTGGGTCATGAGTCATGATTGTAGATTCTTTTCTTTTCTTTAGCTAGCCGCAAAGTAAGTTCGATGCTTGTGTTATGGGATACTAACTCAACGATACTATATTTTATAACATATGCATAGATAAACATCCAAGACCCAGGTCAATTTGAAAAAGGATATTTTCAACTTGCCCTGACTAGGGATCTAACCTGGAACCTCTGTGTGGCGGACTAGTATGGTGACTACGCCACGGAGGTCGGAGGTGGATCATGACCGTTGTTTAGAAAACCCCACTCAAATGCCCTTTCTGCCCCTAATAGAGCAGAGGATGCATTTGAAGTCTTGCCGCTCTAAGGAGACTCCAGGAAGGAACTCCAGGGCCGTAAGACTCAAAGGCCACTTATAGCATCATGGAGGGCGAGACGGTGGGAAAAATCAAAACATGGTTTCTTAATTAACATGATTCGCATTTTCAACAAGTCCCTCTATCGGTTTCTACGATCTGCGCGGAAAGAGAAGCTGCTTTTATATTCTCATAATATTATATATGTACCGTGTGTCAGATATATATTTTACCGTAGATTCTAAATAGATATAACTAGGCCTAGAATTGGCACCGGGAGCACTCGTAAATCATTCGTCGCCCAATTCGGTCCATTGACATATAGTGCCGAATATATTTAGCATATTTTTATGAATATGAAATGTGTTGTTGATTTAACACGGGATTTTCCTGTTAACTGGCAGTTTTATAAACATCAAACATTTTTAATGGGATGGAACTGGATCGTTGAGTTCCGGCAGAAATATAAATTCTCCTTGGGATTAAAATTAAAGTTTAAACTTCTTAGTTAGTAGATATACCTATAGTCGTACATTACATACATATACTCACGGTGGCTTATTCTAACCAGCGCTTTCCTACACCGTAGTTCTTTTTTTTTCTTTAGTATATGTCTAATACTTAAGTATTTCTTTGTTTTTTTGTTCCGTACCCAAAGGGTAAAACAGGATCCTATTATTAAGGGTCCCCCGACCCCAGACCAAAATACAACTTTCCATACAAACGTAGTCTACGTTTTATTTCAAAACGACATGTCCGATTTGGGCAAAATTTTGTAATTTCAAAGATATTGCAATTATCTAGGTTTATATTTAGTTTCAGACAGTAAAAATATGAACTTGAAATAGAATATAGTGTTTTATATCATTTTTGACCATTAGTATGGGAAACTTCTAAATCGTTATATTTTGAAATGCTATTTATTTTTATTTGGCTGCACAATATTGCACTATTCCTTTTAAAAATATTACATTGATGTCATTAAGCGCAATATGATTATAAAATTAATCAGAGGCATCATTGACCAAGCTCATTAGCACACGGAACCCTAAAAACCGCCAGACCAGGGGCGTCAGCTCATCAAATCAAGACGCCGTCATTCTATTACCTTTCCGAGTCAATTCTATTACATTTCCGAGTCAATTCTATTACTTTTGCGAGTCAATTCTGAGTCAATTTACATGTTGATGCGGCGTTGCTTAGTTAACTTGCTTTTGATGGGAAAACTTCGCGTAATCACATTGGGTACCTAATGTCTAGGTATGTCGATGTTGGGGAAGAAAAATTTTGATGAAATTATTTTAATTCGTGGTACAGATTGGTTGACGTTAGAGTTTCTTTCGGTATATTATTTCAGCGGTGATCGTCCTGAAAGGATGTTAAGACCTTTCACAGATGTAAGCCGTAGGTAACTGTATACTCCTTACCATCTTTGTAATATTGTATTCAATTCAATTGAGGTGTTCAGGGATTTGAAATTAGTTGATTCCTTTGTTCATCGCTCTTTATCCTACTATAATATTATAA
Organism: Acrobasis consociella; assembly: GCA_963555685.1. Lineage (NCBI taxonomy): Eukaryota > Metazoa > Arthropoda > Insecta > Lepidoptera > Pyralidae > Acrobasis > Acrobasis consociella. The sequence continues at coordinate 36,646,125 of OY743104.1, read as the reverse complement.
ACGCAAAAGTTTGTAAGTATGGATGGATGGATGTTTGTTATCTTTCACGCGCAAACGGCTGGACAAATATTGATAAAATTTGGTACGCAGGAAGCTGACTCTCTGGATTAACATATAGGCTGCTTTAGGCGCTGGTAACACCGCGGGCACAGCTAGTATCACAACGTTCAAAACGAACATAGCAAGGCCAACGTTCGAGTGAGTGAATACAACATTGAATGAATGATTCATAGTCAAAATAACTTCCATTTATTGGAATACTAGCAGTGCCCGTGGGCTTCGCTCCCCGTGGGAATTTCGGGATAAAAACTATCCTATGTCCTTCCCCGTCTCTCAAACTACATCCATACCAAATAGCATCCAAATCGGTTCAGAGGTAACAAACAAACAAATATACAAACTAACTTTCGCATTTATTATGTAAGTAGGAAGTAGGATAGGATAGAAAGTAGGATTTATTGGACAAAATAAGTTTTAAGTTAAATTAAAACTAAATAAGAACAAAACTAAAAATAATTAAACGTGTACTACGTTTGTATGGAGAAGTCTAGGGTCGCCGGACTCTTAAGTCTCCGCTGTCCGTCTGTCCGTCCGCCTGCGCGCCTGTCCATCTGCCTGTCTGTCCGTCTGTATGTCTGTCACAAAGCTCTCTAATGAACCGTGATAGCTAGACAGTTGAAATTTTCACAGATGATGTATTTCTGTTGCCGCTATAAAAAAATACTAAAAACAGAATAAAATAAATATTTAAGTGGGGCTCCCATACAACAAACGTGATTTTTCATAGATAATGGTAAAGAAACCTTCGTGCGCGAGTCCGACTCGCACTTGGCCGGTTATTTATATTTTCATTTGCCGGAAAACGATTTACTTTCTTTCTTTTGTTTATTCACGGTAATCACAGAGTAGGTCCTCAGTCAGCAAGTGGGATTGAAGATATCAGGATCAGAAAGATCTTGGGTTAAACGATGGGTAAAAATGGATGAAAGTAGCCTAGGACCTTGGTAGGAGCTCAGATAAAGACAACAATAGATAGATACATTAATACACAAAACATATGTCAAGTCAAAGTCAAGGGCTGGAGCCGCGGCTGAAGCAGCAGAAGACGCCAAGCGGCGAAAATATTCCTCTTTATCTAATGAATATATTTTTGTTCCGCTTGGCGTCGAAACTCTTGGTCCGTGGGGTCCAAGTACTAAAAAATTTATTAAAAAAATAACCCCTCGGCTTGTCGACGCCGCTGGTGACAAGAGGGCTGGCTCATATCTCGCGCAGAGGATTGCAGTAGCTATTCAGCGCGGGAATGCAGCCAGTGTTCTTGGCACCATGCCACATGATCAAGATTTAGATTTTTAATTTAGTTTTTTAATTTAGATTGTAATTTAGATATTAATTCTAATTGTATATAATAAATATATAACTTACATAAAATATAATTATATTTAATAAACATATTAGTTTGCATACCGGTTGACCAATCTGATCATAGCAAAATATGTTGCCTCGAATTGTAAACTCGCGACATTATCTTATTGTATTTTCAACCTAACCATGGCTCATGTTCGAACTTAAAAACTATTGGCCACATCGATGTTCCTACCGATCAAAGTTGCTTGAGTTATTATCGAACAAAAATACATATATTATCGAACAAAAATACATACAAACGCTGTTGTTCAAGCTGACTCGGAGAACTACGCTCACTTCGCTAACTCATAAAAAATCTAGGTCTATAAATCTGATGACATGAGGTTTTACAGAAAATAAATTGACAGTTATATGTAATAATTATCACTGTTCATGTGCATATATTACGTAGTATTCGATTATTTGAGTACGAACTGTTTAGTATATATTTTTAGACCACTTTTATGTCTAAGTTCTACTACACACTGTATAGATTTGTGTTTTATAATATCAACTTCGAATACGACTATCATTCGACAGAGAAAAATGATATTTAGTCCACGATAATTTCCAGAGGCAATAAATAGATTGTCTTCAGCTCCATCTAGCCTATAACAATTTGTATTTAAATATTTGATCGTATGCACATTGTTCGCAGTGTCCCGTATCTGCATTCTGGTCTAGAATAGATGAACTGACGTGACCTCTCTTCGAGGGCTGCCAACCCTAGGTATAATATTTAAATATATATACAGGTGACGTCATAAAGAAGATATAGTCTAATCGCAGTTAGGGTATTGGAGGTTGCGGATGATATGATACGACCTGTCGACGAATAGTCCAAGCTAGAACGGGCTGTCGGAGAGCGATCGGGAAATCGCAATAAATATATATAAAGGTCTAACAAAGTATACTGAAGCTATTTGAAGGGAGAATTCAGTTCATCACATTGAACAACTTTTAATCCAAGGAACACGTATGAAATATGAAAGTAATTTATAGCCTCCCATACAAATTGACCAATCAGCTGCAGCGAGTTGGTATGATAAGCCAAAAAATATTTTTCATATTTCGACATATGCTCCTTGAACTTCCTTGGGGAAAATTGTTCACTATCATGGACTGAATTCCCCCTTAAAAATAGTTTCAGTATATTTTGTTAGACCTTATTTAAATAGATATGGGCAAATAGGATTGTTTTCTTTATATGACGCTATTAGGAGAAAAAAAAAACACAAAATAATGTCAATATTGTTGTTGATCATGATCAAAAAGTGACAAGTGACAAGAAATAACAAGAAAAGATAGAATTAAAAACGAATACATAAGAGGAAGTACGAAGGTGGCTCCAATAACGGAAAAGCTAAGAAGCAATAGACTAGGATGGTATGGACACGTAATGAGGAGAGAGGAGAGCCACGTTACGAAAAAGATGTTAAATTTAAAGATTAATGGATATAGAAACAGAGGACGGCCTAAGAAACGGTGGATGGAATGCGTTAAGGACGATATGGGCAAAAATAATGTAACAAGTGCCTTGACAAAGGATAGAGGAAAATGGTAAAGACTCACATGCTGTCCCGACCCCACGTAAAGTGGGATAAGGTGAGGAGAAAGAGAGTTGTTGATCATGATCAACTTTTATTTAACTTGGAATGTATTCGGTATGTATGTTTGCTTAGGTCAAATCTTGTAACTCAATTTTTAACCAGTTAACAGTAAGTTGGATAACAATACAATATTATAGAGTTAATGAGCTGTTCTGATGATGGAGCCGGGAGATATTCGACAAAACTCAGTTATAAAACAACGTTACCTCATTGAGTAGGGCTCGTTTGATTTGTCTTGACGAGCACTTTATGTTAGACAATGTGTAGGGTCTGATCACGGAGACGGAAGGTGATCGATGAAACTCAGTAATAAAACGACGCTATACCATCGAGTTTGGGCTTCTTTTGTCTGAGTACTTTAGCCTGACTTAAAAGCTTGTACAAGAATAAATTAAAAAAAGAGATTATTTAGATTGAATAATGCAGAGAAACGGTTAGTGTCGACAGCCCTATGAGAGGAAGCTTGGACATTATATTATAATGTTTCGCAACAGTCGGTATTTTGTTGTCATCGGTCTCAGAATACCACTTGTGAGGAAATCGATTTAATGTAGATCCGCTGTTTACCCACTTCTCATCTTAGCTCGATCTTACATCCTTAGCGTTGCTTCGCTTCGGAGTCTGGGGTACGCTTTACAGGATTTTTGATCGAATTCAAAAGAAGGAGGTTATCAAATGCTAGCATACTTTTTGAAGCGAAAACTTCTTTAGTTGTGCACTTTTTTTGGAATGGGTAAAAAATGTTAAACTCGCGTCAGGACACGTGACCTGATCGAAAATTCGTAAGACGGATGGAGAGTAGACAGCTGGCGCGGCGGAGGAGAGGGAGTATCCCCCTCTCTTTCTACGGCGCGGCGAAAATGTATGCCTGCGCCTGCTGTTTCGTATATCAAAAATTCACAACGTTAATATTCAAGTTTTCACTTCTGCCGGCACTCCCAGAGTGCAACCCGTCGTTTTTTTTTATGTATGTTCATTGATAACTGGAAGACGCGAGGACCAATTTAGAAAGTTATTTTTTTTTCAAAGGGTATACTTTCAACAAGCTTTCAACTTGGTTCCATAGTCAGGATCTGATGATGGGATCTTGAAGAAACAGAGGGAACTTTCGAATTTTATAGGCACTTTTTATTGTAACTAGAGTATTTGCTTTTAGAAAGTACAATTTCATGATGCATCAACATCGGTGAAGTCGGTTTTGAGTTTTGAAAAAATATATAGTACATGATACTAAATATTGTGTTATGTATTAAACCTAAACTGAGGCGTGTAAAATATTTAGGTGTGTAAAATATTTAGTCACATAAATTTATCTATTAAAATATAATTTACAATACAAAAAATTGATATCATATGTACTGAATTTGAGCAAATGAAAATATTTGTACCAAGAACTTGCCGATTTATTGTTTAGTTCTTAAGATTTTTATGACATAACCTCTAAAGTCTCTACTTGAAATATTTTAACTTTACTAATACGAATTATGGGTGTACTAAAAAGTAGAGTATTTTAGTACTAAATTAAAGCATGCTTTAATGCGTCATTACGATTTTACGATCATCAAAATTTTTCCATTCACCGTACCGTAGCGGCGGAAAAACCGCGAAAAATTACATAAACTACGCGGCCATAAAATATAATATATCGGCCTTGGGACTTCATTGGGGAATAAATTAAAGGTTGTTTACATCTGGATTTGTACACTAGTGATGTAAGGGCATTTTTAACCGACTTCTAAAAAGGAGGAGGTTATCAATTCGATTGTATGTGTTTTTTATGTATGTGACGCGATATCTTCGGCAACCGTGGACCGATGTTGATAATTCTTTTTTTTATTTGAAAGCCCTTACTCCCAAGTTGGTCCCATAATAATTTGGTGAAGACACGATGAAGAACTCCGGAGATATGGAAGAAACTCCTGAAATAAATTGAAGTCGGTTGTTGTTTTTTGTTAAAAATTTAATTATTAAACCTTACATACTTTATGAAAAATATTTATCTTCCATATTAAAGACCTTGTTCCACTTTCGTATACGTTTTTTTATATATTTGGTTGTATTATATACATAGGTATATGAATGCATATTCCATGCTAGTTTAGAACATGGGATAAAACTTAGAATGTACCAGCTGCTTCTTTTTCACAAAAAAGCGGGCTGGTATAAGTTTGACGCTAACGTCTGTCTATCTGTCTGTGTCATCGTAGCGCTCGAACGAATGAACCAAGTCCGATGCGGTTTTTACGTGAAAGCAAGTTTGCGGTGGTTTTTAGCTATGTTTGATAAAAATCGGCTCAGTCGTTTCAAAGTTCTTGGAGGTAAATGCTTAAATTCCTAGCATAAATGGATGGCGCTACGAACATCAAGAAGTCACATCGTTAGTTCCGCTACCCATCACCATTCCTCACACTTCCGCAACACATTCCTGGAACATTCTCCGTTCCTCAGCTCCAATCAATAGTTCTTTATTATGACGCAGACCCATTGAAAACAATATCGACGTTTCAACGTCATAGTTTTATATGTTATTGCTATATCTTCCGTTAGTCATAGCTCCATTATCTATACCTACGCGGTAAAAACTTTAGAGAAAACAATGTCGTTTTTTTCAACCAACTTTTATGGAGGAGGTTATCATTACGAATGAATTTCACAAGCTTTTATTTAGTCCTGTCCCGTTGTCAGTCTGTCTGCAATCAAATCTTGTAAGTTATAATATAACCTACTTTCCGGTCCCCGATGTCATGGAGCTGATTTGATGATAAAGTAGGAGGATGGCCATAGGAACTCTGTAATGAAAAGACACAAGTACTTAAATAAGTTGGAGCGTCTACAAAATCAAGCCATTCGATTTGTCTTCGGTCTCCGTAAGTATGACCATATTTCGGAGTTCCGGAATAAACTCAACTGGCTCCCAATCAGAATTCGCAGGAACACCCATATCCTTTTCCTTTTATTTAATATCCTCTACAATCCCTCCACTCCTGTCTATCTGAAACAACAATATTCTTTCCGACAGGTAGATGATCGTCTACGTGGTTCTAAAAACCCGCCCTTGGACACTCCATCGTATTCCACGCAGACATACGCCAAGTCTTTTTCGGTCATGGCGGCAAGGCTTTGGAATTCTCTTCCTGATGATGTGAAAGTGGCTACGTCGCTCAATTCTTTCAAATCTAAACTCCTCAAATCTTCTATTGTTACTTCAGACATTTAAGCTTTACATTTTGTTATTGTTAAGTAAGTACAGTTTATATTATTTTAACATAGTTATTATTTTTTTATATTTTATGTATGTTTATGTACATTTAAGTATATTTATGTAGGTTTATGTATGATATGTATAATTTATTTATGAATGTTTTTGTAAGTATATCTTGTAGCAAGTATGCATGTGTAGGTATTTAGTTAGATGTAATATTGGTTTCATTTATCCTGTGTAACTACGACCTTCTATACCCTTCTTGTGAGTAATTGTCCTATCTTCTTATTCGCCGGTTGACTGGAAGAGATTCCAATATGGGATAAGTCCGCCGTTGTCAATTTATTCTATTGTTTTTGTATGTAATTGTGTTTTTTCATAGTACAATAAAGTTATTACAAACAAACAAACAAACAAGTCCACCGAGTTTGGGCTCGTTTGATTCGTCTTGAGGAGTTTTATGATAAAAGCTTGTTTTTATGTTTACTAGTTCAAAACTCTTTGTTAATAATACGCACGGTAGAGACCAAGTAATGGCTCACATCATAGTTTGTCGATAGGATAAAAAGGTAGCAGGTTTGGCTCCGCTGAGTCGGTTTATTTTTTGGGATGCCCGTAAGGAGCCTCCCCGAGTGACGTACTGAGCCCCTATCTATACGTCCAGCGCACTCTGAGCAATCTACGAGGACAGTCTAGTCGGTAAGGCAGATTGGCTAGTCCTTTCAATTTAGAAAGCCATCCCGAAGAAGAAGAAACCAAGTAGAGACCATGTTTGTCGTCATTTCAAGCTGCCTAAAGCCATATGACGTGCAGCTTGACGGTTGCCGCCGTGCGGTTTCCAGCAGAGTAGAATAGGGTCATTCCAAGTCCTCCCGTAGAAGTCGTAGAAGGTGACTTAGGAAATACAAGCTAAACAAAGCTTATAAACATCACTGAGACCTCTCCAACCCAGCTGGCCAGCGAGGAGAGTGTAGGCTTAATCCTCTGGCTGCTTTGGCTCCTGCAGTGGAGACTAGGAAGACGATGATGACAGCTGCCAATGCAAATACAATAATGACAGCCGGGACCAACGACTTAAAGGGCACGGAACATCGCGTGCTGTTATCCTTTTCTGTCGCTCAGAACCGCCATTTGCTAGAGCGAGAGAAGGCGACGGGACACTTCAGCACGGCCGGCGCTGTCATACATAGATGAAAATTTGATTTTTCATCTGCACCAAAGAGAACCGCAGGTTTTTTTTACAACCAGCGGCATTTGCAAAACTCAAATACGAACCGATACATAAACGATGTTATGACATCAGTCAATAAATCACGATAACAAGAGTTCGGCTCTCAAATGATTACGTCACTGCGTGGGCGTGTGCTGCCATGTAGGTATTCCGCTTAGAAAAGGGGTGACGACAGGGTCAGAAAAGTATGATTGTGGTTAGTCCGTCTTTTAGATTATCCAAAATTAATGGACCTATATTTGTCAGTCTACCAAAAAAGTAAAAATTCACAAAAATACGGAGCATCAAAGTTCCGGAGTCACCACTAAGTAAAAAGCGGCCAAGTGCGAGTCGGACTCGCCTATGAAGGGTTCCGTAGTAGCAAATAACATAATATAAAAGTCTTGTAGTAAGTTTTTTTTTTAATTTTTATATTTTTAGTTGATTGAATGAAAGATAAATTGCCGTTTATGATTTATGACGTATTAAAAAAAAACTACTTACTAGATATCGTTCAAACCAATTTTCGCTGGTAGTTTTTATAGTAATGAACATCATATATTTTTTTTAGTTTTGTAATTCCCTTATTTTAGAAGTTACGGGGGGGGGGACACACTTTTTTCCACTTTGGAAGTGTTTCCTGACCACAGTATTCGGTTTAGAAAAAAATGATATTAGAAACCTCAATATCATTTTTGAAGACCTATCCATAGATACCCCACACGTATGGGGTTGAGGAAAAATAAATTTTTGAGTTTCAGTTCTAAGTATGGGGAACCCCCAAAATTTATTGTTTTTTTTCTATTTTTGTATCAAAACCTTAATGCGGTTCACAGAATACATCTACTTACCAAGTTTCAACAGTATAGGTCTTATAGTTTCGGAAAAAAATGGCTGTGACATACGGACGGACAGACAGACAGACATGACGAATCTATAAAGGTTCCGTTTTTGCCATTTGGCTACGGAACCCTAAAAATCGTACCTAGATGTGACGTCATGCACAATTAGAATGCGCTGTATCTTTGTAATTTTTTGATTCTCAGAGAAAAGAAAATAACACGTGTAACATGTATTTTAATCTAACGGTTAGATTATTAAATACATGTTACGAATCTAAAAATATTTTTGACCCATTGGTTAGAATCTAACCAATGGGTCAAAAATATTTTTAGATTCGTAACATGTATTTAATAATCTAAAAATATTTTTGACCCATTGGTTAGAATCTAACCAATGGGTCAAAAATATTTTTAGATTCGTCATGCCTTCCATAGCCGAATGCGACAAATAATACAAAAAGTGTTGGGATGCACTAGGACTAGAGTACTGTCGCTCTCTCTCGCCCTAGCTGATGACGGTTCCGAGCGGCAGAAAAGAATAACAGCACGCGAAAGGGCTGTTCCTTCCTGACAGGGGCAGCACAACCCCGGAGATATGGGACCTAATCCCATATCTCTGCCCAACCTTGTCACTCTCACAAGAGCGAAAGAGATAGCGATCAAAGTGACAATTTACAAGTCTTGCTACAAGACGTGTCAGGGGGGTTACTAAGACGTGTCAGGGTCAAAAAATTCTATGTCTATGGTCAGGGTAGACTCCTAATGTGGTACACAAGAAGGACGTTACTGCGTATTCGCCTTTCAGTGTCAAGCAACATTGAGCACTAACGTATCTTATACCTTTAAACGAGCGATTCTTGTATATATATATATATATATATTTATAAATTTCTGTGATCTCGAAAACGGCTCTAACGATTTCGCTGAGTATATGGGGGTTTTCGGGGGTAAACAATCGATCTAGATTAGTTTTATGTTTGGGAAAAAGCGTGTTTTCGAGTTTTCATGCGTTTTTCTTTCCACGTAGAATATGGTCGCTAATTTAGTCGCGCCGACCGCCTTGTTTTTAGCTCAGCGGTTAAGGATACCGAGCGCTAGAAAGAGTGTTACGGGTTCGAATCCCACTCGGTGACTTATTTTTGTTTTTTTTTATGTTTAAGTTTATATATAATTTTTTATTTTGCATTGTTTTTAGACAAGTTTAAAAAAAAAAGTTAATGTTTGAGATGTAACCGAGCAAAGCTCGGTCGCCCAGGTACTGATGATAAAGTCTTATTTAGTTGACATAGAAATAGGACGTCTTTATCGTACGGCTAACGTATTATTTTATAGAGTAAACCCCCAGGTCTGGTCGGCCCGGCAGATCGTCACACAAAAGTCAGATTTTTCAAATTGTTACTGAGTTGATTGAGAAGATAACTTACCTTGGAAATGGTATCATACTGTATCACCCATGTTTTGCTTAGTAGGTACAAATACAACCCTTTTTCAAAAACGTTTTATATCTGGTCATGTTTTTAACCCCCGACAAAAAAGAGGGGTGTAATAACTTCGACGTGTCTTCGTAGCGCCTAAAGTAATGGGCCGATTATGATGCGGTTTTTACTTGTTTGAAATCCGATTAGATTGAGATGGTTCATAACTATGTTTTATGGAAATCGGTTCAGTAGTTCAAAAATTATTGGGGTGAGCCCGGCGTTTTGTAGTTTGTCTGGCAAATAAAAACTTGTACCTACGTTAAGTGTATCTTTGAAAAATTCACACAAGCGTTTTTTTTTGTTGGTTTTTTAATATTAATATTCAGTCCATTTTTGAAACGAAGTTCCTATTCGGACGGTACGGACTTGTCGAAAAAAGTATAAGATTTTTCCGTCACTTCTTTCCGTCACAAACTGAGGACGTCACTTCTTTCCGTCACAAACTTTTTAGGGGTTGGAATATTTAACAGATTGTAAAAGCCGATCGAGGGAATGGGCAAAAATGCAAATCATGTTAACAGGCGATGCGGCTAGCAACCCATCACTGTATTGATTGCTTTTTCATCTTCTCGCCCACCATGACGCTAAAAGTGGCTTTTGGGTCTTGCGGCCCTGGGCTCTGCATAGAACCGCAAGACCCAAAATGCTCTGTCTGCCCCATTAGGGATAAAGACGTGATAGTATGTATGAATGTATGTATCTTTTTTTCAGTTTTCATTTACTGAATTTGCCTTTAAAATAAATGCCTGTGTAGATTTGTTTTACCCATCAGTACGTCAACACAAATCAATTCAGTTGGAAACAATGCAATAAATTGGCGCTTGTGTATTATATATTGGCTGAAGGCCCGACTGAAAGGGATGGCCACTGAGATAATAATGTAATGGAGACGACCTTATCGTGTTGAGAGTATTCCTTTTAACCGACTGCGTAATAGGAGGAGGTGATCGATACTTCGTGATCTTTTTTTATGTATGTTCCGAGTATTCAAAGATACCTCATCATCATCATCATCATTTCAGCCGCACAGCGTCCACTGCTGGACATAGGCCTCTCCCAAAGATTTCCAAAATGACCGATCTAGAGCGGCTTGCATCCAGCGCCTTCCAGCGACCTTGGTTAGGTCGTCAGACCACCTTGTGGGTGGGTGTCCTACGCTTCGCTTGCCAGTACGTGGTCGCCATTCGAGAACCTTTTTGCCCCATCGGCCATCGGTTCGTCGCGCTATGTGTCCCGCCCACTGCCATTTCAACGAGCTAATCCGCTGGGCTATGTCAGTGACTTTAGTTCTCCTACGAATTGCCTCATTTCTGATTCGATCACGTAGAGAAACACCGAGCATAGCCCTTTCCATAGCGCGTTGCACGACCTTGAGCCTTCTTATGAGACCCATAGTAAGGGACCATGTTTCAGAGCCATAAGTCATCACTGGTAACACACATTGGTTGTAAACTTTAGTCTTAAGACACTGAGGTATATTTGACGAGAAGACACTGCGTAGCTTCCCGAACGCTGCCCAGCCGAGTCGGATTCGTCGAAAGACCTCTTCCTCGAAGCTGGAACTTCCTGCCTGGATCAATTGACCCAGGTAGATATACTGGTCTACATCTTCGAGGGTGGAGCTCCTAACACAAACAGGTAGGGGCGCAACATGGACATTCGACATTACTTTCGTTTTGTCCATGTTCATTTTAAGGCCCACTTGTTGGGAAACTCGATTTAGATCTCCGAGCATAGTACTTAGGTCTTCCATCGATTCTGCCATGACAACGATATCGTCGGCAAATCGAAGGTGAGTGATATACTCGCCATTGATGTTAATGCCAAATCCTTCCCATTCCAGAAGCTTGAAGGCATCTTCAAAGATACCTGGACGGATTAAATTTTTTGGATGGGTATATACTTGTGAGATGGTCTTATAGAAAATGTATCAAAATCGGTTATGTAGATAAGGGTAAAGTTGGTTTTTAGTTTTAAGTTTAAAAATATAAATAAATTATTTACCTACGTATTATTAGAAATGCAATGTTAACAATCTTTATATATCGTAGTGTTATTCAGTTTTTTTTAATTAAATCGTAAGTGTCTTTCACCACATAATATACAATAGCCTTCATTGAATTCACCTTTGGTATATTTTCAATATTTATTGTATTTCTGTTTTCTGTTAATAATACATACATACATACTATCACGTCTTTATCCCTTATGAGGCAGACAGAGCATTTTGGGTCTTAAGTGCGATAAACTGACGTTAGTGAATATTATCTGTCTATATGGCTTCAAAAGTATAGGTTATAGATTGTAGGTATCTTTATAACTAAGAAATAAATAAAATAATCTTATTGCCAGATAATTAAAATCCATACAGACCTTCAGACATAATACTAATTAAAAATAATTAATTTCTTAATCAATTTAATTTAATTTATATGTAATGCCTCTCAAATTGGCAGTAAAATCGCTATTGGATATAGATATCCCAAAAGGATTTCGAAACAATTTGATGCGGTCTACATCAATGATGATGATGATTTTCAACATCATGAAACAACATCAATATAATGTCGATGTCAGAAACAACAAGATGAAGGCACCGTTTGTATTATTTGTCTGTACTTTACTTCAGTTTAACGGACATTATTTGTCGACTCTTGTCGTTTGTCTCCGTGCCTCTAGTCTACCTACTTTTGATCTCGCCCTATAAGTTGTGCGTGTCGTAAGCCAAGGCCGACCAAAATAGACGAGACAGACAGAATGGCTTAACCTTTTTTTCATACAGATTACCATGAGAAAAGTATAGGAAAAGCGATATGATATGCTATATAAATAATCGCTTTTCGTTTAAATTTCACCTGCACTTATCTATTACATCATTATAATATAATTATATTTGACGTGTGGTGAGTGGTGGGTGGGTAGGGCCACTCCAAGTCCTGCCGTGGATGTCGTAGAAGGCGACTTAGGAAATACAAGATAAATAAAGCTTTTAAACATAAATGAGACCTCTCCAACCCATGCGGCCAGCGATAAGAGAGTAGGCCAAGTCATCTAGCTGCTCTGGCCAAGTATGGCTCTAGTAGTACAGAGAGAGTCGTGCTCCTGTAGTGGAGACTAAAAGACCTGATGATGATGATGATGATGACGAATATCATGGAGGTATAGATCGGTCATTTTATAAATCCTTGGGAGAGGCCTATGTCCAGCTGTGGACGTTAAGCGGCTGAAATGATGATGATATACGGGGTAGACACATTGTAGACATAACCATTAACCAGGGGTTGCAAAGAACACGCTTTCCAAGATAGTGCGAAACCGTAGTGGTAAAGGTCCCGTGATCGATCCCCGCACTGCTTTACTACATTTGAGTTTGTAGAAAAAATACCTGTGAAAGTCCAGACCGAAGGAGTGCCGACAGAAGTAAAAACTTGGTGTCGGTAACAGTGTTGTGAGTTCAATTGTTTTTCCCATCTCAAAAAATGCTTTCCGTGCATGCCCAACGCGCCTAATGTAGATTTTGCTTTAATAATCTGACTCATGTCCAGTTATTTTCATCGACCACTACTTGTTTTCGGCGTAGGAAAACATCGTGAGGAAACCCGCATGAAAAAGTGCATCATATTATGATGAACCGACGTACATGCTGAGCCTGTATGTTATAGATGCTCACTATATTCCAAAACTTTCTTTCGGCTATGCTAAATTTCATAAAGTCAAAATCCATACTTATATATAAAGCTGAAGAGTTTGTTTGTTTGTTTGTTTGAACGTGCTAATCTCAGGAACCACTGGTCCGATTCGAGAAATTCTTTCGGTATTAGATAGGTCGTTTATCGAGGAAGGCTATAGGCTATATTGCATCACGCCCGCGACTTCACACGTGTGCAAAGCCGCGCGCTGTCTCTAGTCAAAAATATAAAGATATTTATCACTGGCTCTGGCTGCTCTGGTCATGTATGGCACTGGTAGTGCACAGAGGGAGGATGATGATTTATATCACTTGATAATTTGATTTCGTAATAGTTGTAAATAACCGGCCAAGTGCGAGTCGGACTCGCGGACGAAGAGTTCCTTCTCTACAATAAATCACGTTCGTTGTATTGGAGCCCCACTTAAATATTTATGTTATTCTGTTTTTAGTACTCGTCATTACAACTCAAAGGCAACAGAAATACATGTCAAAATTTCAACTATCTATCCGCCACGGTTCATGAGATGCAGCCTGGTGACAGACAGACAGCGGAGTCTTAGTAATAGCGTCCCATTTTTAGGGTTCCGTAGCCAAATGGCAAAAACGGAACCCTTATAGATTCGTCATGTCTGTCTGTCTGTCCGTCCGTATGTCACAGCCACTTTTTTCCGAAACTATAAGACCTACACCGTTGAAACTTGGTAAGTAGATGTATTGTGTGAACCGCATTAAGGTTTTGACACAAAAATAGAAAAAAAAACAGTAAATTTTGGGGGTTCCCCATACTTAGAACTAAAACTCAAAAAAATATTTTTCATCAAACCCATACGTGTGGGGTATCTATGGATAGGTCTTCAAAAATGATATTGAGGTTTCTAGTAGCATTTTTTTCTAAACCGAATACTCTGCGCGAGAGACACTTCCAAAGTGGAAAAAAGTGTGTCCCCCCCCCGTAACTTCTAAAATAAGAGAATGATAAAACTAAAAAAAATATATGATGTTCATTACCATGAAAACTACCAGCGAAAATTGGTTTGAACGAGATCTAGTAAGTAGTTTTTTTTTAAAACGTCATCATCATAAACGGCAATTTACCTTTCATTAAATCAACTCAAATATAAAAATTAAAAAAAACATACTACAAGACTTTTATATTATGTTTTTTGCTACTACGGAACCCTTCATGGGCGAGTCCGACTCGCACTTGGCCGCTTTTTTGTCCTTTGGGTACGGAACCCTAAAAACAAACTTCGTTAACAGTTACCAGTTCAAGGACTTATAAATTAGACCGCGGATTGGGATTATCTCAAATAACCAGCGCTAATTACAACGGTCTTTGATTTAGTGTTTTTAGACCTATTTATACCTATTGCCTTGTAAAGAAGTAGTTATGAATAGGTACTAGCAAGTAGCGTAGCACACCACCCACAAGGTGGTCCGAATACCTGACCAAGGAAACTGGAAGGCGATGGATGCAGGCCGTTCTAGATCGGTCAGTTAGGAAATCCTTGGAAGGAGCCTATGTTCGAAAGTAGACAACATTGTGAACAAATATGCAAAAAATTAAGCAAATCAGCCTATGCATTATTTAAATTGTCAAAAAAAGTAAAAATGGACGTCCTACTTGTGGCTTATCATGGCTTATGACACCTACAATGCAATATGGAATAATATTTTAGGGAAATTCAATAGAAAAAGACAAAATCTTTAAACATCAAAAACGATGTTTGCGCTCGATGTGTGGTTTGAAACCTAAAGACAGCTGTGTTACAGTGTTCAAATCCCTCAAACTATTAACTTGCTATACATATTAGAAAATCGAATCCACAATTATTTACAACTCTACGCCAATCAAGTAAAAGACCAGAACATATAAGGACACAATACAAACATCAATTAGTCAATGTCAGTCATAATACAGCACTCTTGGGAAATAGTGAAAAAGAATATTTAAATGAATAATATTATTGATTTTAATTATAATTTATATTTACATATGAACGCTGAAAACTTACGAGAACATAATGATATATTAAGCAATTTATATTAGGTAATAATAATTATTGTATGTCCTCTTAGGACAGAACATGGAGGCACTTTTATAGATTTAAGACCTATGTATATAATTTAAGACCTGTGTTCTACAATAAAAACTATTTGTATTTGTATTTGTATTTGTATTTGTATTTGTATTTGTATTTGTATTTGTATTTGTATTTGTATTTGTATTTGTATTTGTATTTGTATTTGTATTTGTATTTGTATTTGTATTTGTATTTGTATTTGTATTTGTATTTGTATTTGTATTTGTATTTGTATTTGTATTTGTATTTGTATTTGTATTTGTATTTGTATTTGTATTTGTATTTGTATTTGTATTTGTATTTGTATTTGTATTTGTATTTGTATTTGTATTTGTATTTGTATTTGTATTTGTATTTGTATTTGTATTTGTATTGGACAATACGAGTATGCTGCTGAAATGATGATGATGATGATAAATAAGTACTAAAAGAGCCTATACAGATATCATTGGAATCATCTGGCGTAGCTATATAATCTATTACCGGCGTATGTAGATAGAGGTGTTTAAAAGTTAAAACATATGGTAGCATTTTACACAATTATACAATGTCGAAAGGACATAGTATAATGGAATTAAAATAACAATAAATGAACAAAAAAAATTGACAATTCCATACTAAAGTGTGCAACTGTGCAGCCGCCCAGGAATGAAAGTGTGCAGTCGATATTTTTTGTTTGTTTTTTTTTTACTTTTATTTTAATTCGATTATGCTTAAGTGATCTTGTATAGCCCGTGGTTTGATTTATTACAGGTATGTCTCAGACATAGTGAAGTGAAATAATGTAGAGTTTACAGTTAAATTAGACAGAAAACTCAACGTAAAAAGCAATCTAAAGACTAAGCTAATGCATTTGTCCTGAGGGAAACATATTTCTACGTATTAAAGCCACTATGTCTAATTTGTAGTCAAATTCCAATTTATGTAATTTTAATATCTATCGTTTCTCATAAAGTTTATTTATCGATGTAATATAAAGAGATCGGAAAGCCATTTTAATATCTCAGAGTGAATAAGTGTAGCGGATATTTAGGATATTTATGTGAAAAGTTGTTCATACGATCTTTCGATAAATATCAAACTTTTATGATTGTGATTTATAGTTGTTCATATTTGCAATATAAAACATATTTTTTATCCCCGACAAAAAAGAGGTGTTTCAAGTTTGTGTGTCTGTCTGTCGCATTGTAGCTCTCGGATAGACCGATTTCGATGCTAGATTTTTATGTGAAAGCAAGTTCCCTTGCTTCTTAGCTATGTTTGATGATAATCGGTTCAGCAATGTAAAAGTTGTTGGAGGTTAACGCTTGAAAGTCGGGGATTTTTATTTGCCTGACAAATAAACATGTTTTACTTGTAGATAGTTTGAACTTTAAACGCATTCGAAAAAGGGAGAGATAACAAAGATACATTAGTTATTTAATTTAATATATGTTTAATAAAGGTGGTAAAATAATAGCTAGAAATATGCAAAGAAACAAAAGAGATGTTACTTAACCAACAATCGAATGATGTCGGTATAAATCTGTCAATCAATCTGTCGATTCTCGATCAATCGATAAATCGAAACACACGCCTCCTCAGTGTTGACATTGACAGAAACGATGATTGACATTTCTCCAATAAATGTAAACAAACATCTAGATCGCTTCGCATTGATTTGTAAACAAAAATCAATTTAAAAATATGCAAAAGAAGTGTTAACCAACCTTAATTGTAGCAACGTTCCGTCAAAGAAAATCCACAAAAGACAACACTAAACCGCACCGCAGACACAAGTAACTGAACGAATAAAACTTAAAACGGAACGTTTGAAAACAGAAAACCGCGAACACGATTCCAATTTCAAAACCGCACCGCTTCCGAGCGCATCCGAACTAGCAAAAGTAGAAGAGGCCAGTATTTTTTTCACTCATAAAAATAACTTTGTTAAACATTTTCCCGTATAATAATGTAAACAGACGGAGCGCGGGAGTGCGTATACGCTTCTTTGACATCGCGATTTCGACTGGCTAAATTTAACAGTGTTGATCTTACAGTCGGATGCAGCGAGATCTCGATTCGGTATCGATTCGATTCGTCATCGATGCGCTTGCGATAAATCTGCTTTTTTCTCGAGTGATCGTCCGATAACGCTGAGCAGATGTTGAATAGGATTCCTTTGATGAAAAAACCATTGTTTTACTATACGTAAATAGAATATTTACCTGTAAAGTACTTTTTCTTTTATTATCAACGTAGTTTTAGGGTTCCATATTTATTTTTTACACGTTTCTTATGACTTTTGACACGGCAAAATATATGTCTACTCCCTTGCTAAATAATTTATAGTTTCATAAAAAAACATAAATAAACTACTTAGACTGCTAAAAATCAAAACAAATCAAAAATCTCAGAATTTTGTCTATGATTTTCAGCCATAGGCACACATATCTCTTTGACCATGAAAGTCTAAAACCACTGACGTGGTGGTGGTGGTGTTGAAACAAAAATAACAAAACATTACGACACCATACTCATTACCTAGTTACTCGTATATTTAACCTTCGTTATGAGAAACTCCATACAAAATTACGATCATAACCGCTGTCCTAGTAAAAAAGCAGTAAAGCTAAAAATAGACGGAACCCGCCGCGCGCGCGCAGCTCACTCTACATGTGTTCCTCTAATTGGGATCGGCCCTGGGTCATCTTTTCATGAATGGACGAGTGGACTGAAATGGAACTGCTTTGGTGGTAGCCCGTGAGTCATGTGGCTTGGAAAAATAAGAAATTGATTCCTTGGATCCATCCATTATATGATTACTATGACTTACTGATTGCCGTGTGGTTTCCGGCAGGTAGAATAGGGCCACTCCAAGTCGCCTTCTACAACATCCACTGGAGCACTCCAGTGGATGTCGAATTATAAAATACTAGCAGTCCATCCCGGCTTCGCCCGTGGTACATACATAGCCTATGTCACTCAGGGATAACATACCTATCCAACAGTGAAAGAATTTTTAAAATCGATCCAGTAGTTTCGGAGCCTATTCAATACAATCAAACAAACAAACAAACAAACAAACAAATCTTTCCTCTTTATAATATTGTAGATAAGCTAAACTAGCTGTGCCCTTACGCTTCGCTCCCCGTGGGAATTTCGGGATAAAGAGTACCCCTATGTTCTTCCCCGGATCTCAAACTATATTCATACGAAAATTTCATCCAAATCGGTTCAGTAGTTTAAGCGTGAAGAGGTAACAAACAAACAAACAAATATACAAACCCACTTTCGCATTTATAATATTAGTAGGACAAAGCTTATATAAACTCCAACACGTCTGGCCAGAGAGGAGAGTGTAGGCCAAAGTCCTCTGGCTGCTCTGGCCAAGTATGGCTCGGGTAGTACAGAGAGGGTCGTGCTCCTGCAGTGGAGACAAAAAGACTTGATGATGATGATGATGACTGATTGTCATTTCCATACAAATTGCCCGAGCGTTTGCACAATATAGTAGGGTAAAGGTTTTTTTTAAATTGTGACTATTTTTTTAAATTTATCATACTATAGTGATATAGAAGAGGGAAAATGTTCGGTCATCTACTACGTCACGATGCGTTCTTTTAAACAATAATGGAAGGAAAAATAGAAGGAAAGCGAGGAGTAGGAAAACCCAGAAGAAAATTTATAGACCAAATAAAAGAAAAATTAAACGTGAAAACATATAAAGAGGTTAAGAACTTAGCGGAAGGAAGAGAGACATGGAAAACACTCCACCGACAAGAGCCCAGCTTTTAAATATAAGAAGAAGATAGTGATCTAGCGAGAGATATAGGAAGAGATCGCTTTAAGCGATAGATGTACTCATTTAATGTAAAATTATTTCTTTGTTATTTTTTGGAACGAAGTTCCTTATCGCGCGTTGCGGAAGGGGGCTAGACGGAAATTAAGACCAAAAGTCGTAGACACTTTGCTATAGCGTAAGCCGTGCGGCGTGCGCGTGTTTCTCTGTCTGTCTTTCTCTCGCAATTCGTTCCTTCTGGGTGTCCCTTGACACCTCTCAAGTTTTTTTTGTTATTCTTTTGGTGTACAATAAAGAGTTATCTATCTATCTATCCAGCTATAGTCCGATTTATTACGGGTAGTAACTTGTTAGTAACCTGTGATTACGGGCATGTCCCTTCCACTTGAATACGTATTAAATTTTCTTAATAACTGAAATAAATATGAAAATACACTACAAGACACTACACACTAATATCTATATCTATACATATAATAAAACAGTAAAAAAAGTGTGTCTGTACATTAAATATATTTCAAAAAAAAATATTGGGGGCGATGGAGACGTAGTAATAGAGTAAGAATTTAAAAAAAAATGTCTGTCTGTCTGTTTGTCTGTATGTCTGTTTGTCTGTTTGTACACGCTAATCTCCGGAAATACTGGACGGATTCGAATGAAACTTTTTTTGTTATATAGCTATTAAGCCTGGGCAACATATAGGGTATAAATGATTTTGGGAAATAAAACGCCTGATGCAGAACCATAATGGTCCAGCTAAACTATAAGAGATATAAAAATGCCGCCTTAGTAAAAGTTGTTCAGCCTAATGAGCATTTTCCAGAGACATAAAGTCCACGCGAACGAAGTCGCGGGCTTCGGCTAGTTTACAAATAAAAAAGGTCCGGTAATTGTTTACCCTGCGGCCACGTACTCAGAAGGCTGGCAGCATTGCCATTGTTTATGTTGTAAACAAGTAGAAAGCAAGTAATGTTATTATAAATTTTAAAAACTTACATATATTTACTACGTTGATTCTTTATAACCGTCTCTTCAATCACTTTAGTGATAAGTCCGCCTTTGTACCTACTATATTTGAAATGTACTTTTGATTATTGTCATACTTAGTTGGTGCAATAAAGAAATTTTATCTTATCTTATCTTCTTTTTCCTATTTCTTAACATCATTATCATCCTCACGTATTTGCCTCCGTTGCATCCTCAGCGGTAAGGCTTCATTCAGAGTCAGGGGTCCGCTAACTAACCTAGCTGATGACGGTAACTGGTTTTAACCGAAAAAAGAGGGGTGTTATAAGTTTGATGCTAACGTCTGTCTGTGTGTCTGTCAGTGTCATCGTAGCGATCGAACGGTCGGACCGATTTCGATGCGGTTTTTCACATAAAAGCAAGTTTCGTTGCGGTGGATCTCAGCTTCGTTTGCGATAAGAATCGTTCCAGCTGTTTAAAAGTTATTGGGGGTAAACGTTTGAAATTCAAGGATTTCCTTGGTAAATAAATAAATAATAAATAAATAAATATTTAGGGACAAATTACACTGATTGAGCTAGCCCCAAAGTAAGTTCGAGACTTGTGTTATGGGATACTAACTCAACGATACTATATTTTATAACAAATACATATATAGATAAACATCCAAGACCCAGGACAATTTGAAAAAGGCCATTTTCCAACTTGCCCTAGCTGGGGATCGAACCCAGGACCTCCGGATTGGCGGTCTAGCGTGTTGACCATTACGCCGCGGAGGTTGTCAAAATAATAGGTGGCGCTATGGATATCAATACATATCGGTAGTTCCGCTACTCATCACTAAACGTCGTTCTTGACAGGCTCGGGTTTTTTATTTTTCTAGCAAATAAACTTATTTTGTTGTAGTAAGAGGGTGGAGACGGCTTTTAGTTTAAAAAAAATAACTAGTAGTTCGCCGCGAACTCAGACCTCGCGATTATTTTTCGCAATTCAGTTTCCTAAATAACCCCTAGATGGCGGTATCCAAAGTTAGAACGCGCTATGGTTTCGTTTGCTACATAATCGCGGACATTTTTATTAATATTTCAAAAACTACTCAACCGATTTTGATGCCCAACGAACTTGAAAATTCTATTGATGTTTCCTACATGCCTACCAAGTTTCATCAAAATCAAACCGTCGGTTCGGCTGCTATTGCGGTACAAACATACATACATACATACATACATACATACATACATACATACATACAATGTGTTTTCGCCCCCAACTCGGTTTAGAGACCTCACTCGCTTCGCTCGCTCGGTCAATAACCCCTAGATGGCGCTATCCAAAGTTAGAACGCGCTATGGTTTCGTTTTTCTACATAATCGCGGATTTTTTAATTAATATTTAAAAAATTACTGAACTGATTTTAATGCCCAACGAACTTGAAAATTCTATTAATATTTCCTACGTGCCTACCAAATTTCATCAAAATCAAACCATCGGTTCGGCTGTTATCGCGGTACAAACATACATACATACATACATACATACATACATACATACATACATACATACATACATACATACATACATACATACATACATACATACATACATACATACATACATACATACATACATACATACATACATACATACATACATACATACAATGTGTTTTCGCCCCCAACTCGATTTAGAGACCTCGCTCGCTTCGCTCGCTCGGTCAATAATTTCGTGTCTAGAATATACTCCTCTTCATTTTATTTTGGCGTACTTTTAAGTCCTATATAAGACATGACCTATATAAGAGTATGGAGACAAGCTATCTCTTTGAAATGCTACACTCACAATTGGACTTTCTTTTGGTGCCTTTATAATAACACAGCCCAGCCCGCAGGGCACGGAGTGACTGATGAAAAACACTTGTTTTTTGGAGAAATACATGTATAGTTCAATCCAGACAAGGATAGACGCAGGTCCGGCGATAAACATAGGTTTTTCTGTACAGTTAGTGTTGACGACAGAACAGCGTGCCACTAAAAAATTGTAAGAGGACCGACCAATCACAACGCCTACATTATTGCCAATGGTAGGCACATCCCCACTCACGCAAAATAGAGAGAGCGTGCGCTGTGATTGGTCGGGACACTCACACGTATCGGTGCTACCTGCGCATAGCGCCAGTTGTATAAATATAAGATACAATAGATCAAATGTACAGTCACAGTGCTAAAGCTATAGTGAATACACCATTGCAGTGAAACAATCTCTCCAGTGTTTTATTTGGAACCGGCAACAACAACATACAGTCCACCTATTCCTGACCCAGTGTTGGCCTGCCGTCAACAGTTAGTATAATATAAAGTCTAACAAAATATACCGAAACTATTTGAAGGGTGACTTCATTCCGTGATACTGAACAACTTTCCCCAAGGAACATATGTCGAAATATGAAAAATAATTTTTGAACTCGAATCAGCTGATCGGTCAACTTGCATGAAGGGCCAAAAAGTACTTTTCATATTTTGATATATGTTTGTTGGGGAAAGTTGTTCAGTATCATTTTCGACGACCTGAGTGGCGTAGTGGTCACCATGCTAGTCCGCCACCCAGAGGCCCCGGGTACGATTTCAAGTCAGGGCACGTTTGAAAATGGCCTTTTTCAAATTGTCCTGGGTCTTAGATGTTTATCTATATATGTATTTGTTATAAAATATAGTATCGTTGAGTTAGTATCCCATAACATAAGTCTCGAACTTACTTTGGGGCTAGCTCAATTAGTGTAATTTGTCCATATTTATTTATTTATTTATCATGGACTGATTTCATCCTTAAAATAGTTTCAGTATATTTTGTTAGACCTTATATAAGACTATACCGTTACTATACGTTGAAATAGAATAGATCGATAGATTGGTCCTATTCTTGGCCAGAAGCTGATGGACCGTTTTACATCTATACGGGTCCCTATACTCTCTCATCTCAGCGCATTTCCAGTTGCATCCTCAGCTGTGATGCTGCGAAGCCCGGGGTCCACTTTCTGTATTTTCTTCTCCACTTCACGATCTGGAGCTAAATGCTCTGTATATTGAGATGTTTAATTGAGTCGATAGCACTTTGTTAATTTTTCTTTTCTAATTTATTTAGCCTTTGAACTCAATAATTTTACTGTATTCTATTTTATAATTGGGGATTTTTCCTAAGCCACAAACAAATTATTTTGTACCGATAACAAAATAAAACGTCGCAAAATAATGTCACTTGCCTTTGAAGATAACCATTTTACCGTGATTTTAAATTTATTATTGCAGAAAAACTGATAATAAGAGCGCTATTTGACTCCAAAAATCTACGCTGCCTGTTTTTCATACAAAATCCCGTAGAATCTGTTTGTTTTGACGTTTGAAAAAAGTATCAGATTTAAATAGCGTGTTACTTTTTTAGATAATATATTGTAAATCGTGTACGCAGGACCAGCCTTGGTTCACGCTACGACATATGCTGAGCTAAGACCATTTTGGTGGAATATGATGATCTCTTAGTGTAATTTTTTATCTATTTTTCTACCAAATAAACATATTTTCTATCTATCTTGAATCTTTGGCTTTAAGGAAATTGGCACTCATATCTTCCTTGACGAAGTGAAGCCAGTACTTCTTACGTCTATCCTACTACGCCTACTGGGCCCTATTTCTACATTTGTTTCCCACGTAAGTTGCCGGTTTCCTCAAGACATGACCGTACCAGCGTAGGCGACTCTCTTGCAGTTTGTCTGTGAAGTCACGGACATGAAGGCTGCCACTGATGTGAGTGTTTCTCATGCGATATCTCCGTGATACTCAACATATCCAGTATAACATTTTATTATATCCAGTACAGCATCTCCGTGACACGTAGTACCTGCTAGTGCCGATAGCAAAAGTCACGCTTCACTCCCATATGAAAGGTCAGGTTATGATGGATTTGTGGAACTGTCCCTTTAACCTTACCGGCTTTAATTTGGTTTTGTTTGGGTCCATTCTCTTGTTTATCTCTTTATCGTTTGGGGTGAAAAATGATAGAGCACTGTTTCTCTAAACAAGTTTATTTACTATAACGCTCTATTTTTTGTCGGGGCTTAAGAAATATAGATAGATGATGCATTTAATGATAATTTTAAACAAAATAATCGGCCGAGTGCAGGTCGGGCCCCGCGCAATATAGGGTTCCGTAGTTACGAATACCAACTTTGAGTTTATGCCACTAAAAACGTCTTAAAGCTAATTTTCTATTAAATATTATAAAATTTTCCTTTTCCGAGTACAATTTATAAGTTGATCGCCTATAACTTTTTAATTTGTAAACCCTACTTAGCTCTGATAGTTTTCCTTTAAACTTCGTTATATATACATATTTTTGCACGTGCCCATAAGTAACAGTTTAGCAGATAGACGGGGCGGACACTTGACTCTAACAAAAGTTGGCACTACAAAACCGCAAACATATCAGACGATCTTCTAACCTAGGCAAACAAGTTGGAATATCTATGCTGACACTACGATATTAAATATTTATTAACAATTAACTTATGTTAATATAAATATAATAACAATTAAATTACTTTATGTTTTTATAAAATGTGGAAGGAACGTACCCGTGATAAATCATAACACGGGCTATACTAGATCACTATAGCATAATAAAATTAAAATAACAGTTGAAAGAACCAAAAAAAAATTGACATTTCCATACAGATTGCCTAGGCGGCTGCACACATTAGTATGGAAATGCCATTTTTTGACCTTTTATTTTACTATTGTTTAATTTACTATAGTGATCTACTATAGCCCGTGGATCAATTTCTTCCACGTTGTATAAAATAGTCTACGTGCGAAATACAAAGATGGCGGTTCGAATGAATAAAAGAGTGAGTTTGCCTATAAAATACTGCCTCTTTATAGATACAAAGCAGCAATGAGACAGATTTAGTAAGAGAGGGTGTAATTTTCAAATTTTCCGACAGTTGGACATCAAGGGTGTATCATAAAATATCATCAGGAACCGCTGTCGTTTGCGAGTATGCGTATCGAGCCGCGCGCCGACGGCGCGTCTGACATTTCTCAACATGACCAGCCTGCATTATCGATTGTACTTGTGAATACAGGAACCTGACCAACTAAACCTGACCTTTCAATCTTCCTAAAACTACCCTTGATTTACCTAACACTGCACTCTTTCAAAGGGGAGGTAAGGGTCGAGATATAATGGGGAAGGTATACGCGAATTACGCACACAATAAAACACCCCCGCGCAGCCGCAGAGAGGACCGAGGACCACCCCACCCATTTTGCCTGTAGCCGGCGAATTTCTTCTACTCCCTCGTTAGTTACGTTCCAAACGCAACAACTAGTTCCAAACTATCTGATTTTTCATCGTAATTATTAAAAAATATATACTCATTCGCTGTAGTGTATCGCTTGAAGCTTTAATCTTCGCTTAGTGTAAAGTGCGCGAAATAAAAATGGCGGACCGTTCGGATGTTCGAATTTAGAAGTCGCGATCGCCATTTTATTGTTTTAGGATGTTAGTGAGGACTTTTTCCGGCCAGTATTGTTCTAATCTGCAAGGACACTTGTAAAATCGATATTCGGTGTGGCATGTCGCCAGGGAGTAGCTTGTCGGTCTCCGTTTAACCCTGCCAAGCTTTATAGACTGTTGTTCATGTCAGAAAAGGAAGAGGAGTAGATTAGCTTCGCCTGAAGAGATGACGACCGAAACGGCGACGCCTAACCAGGTACGCAAGGACAAGTTACATAATTTACAGTTACATGATACTTGCTGCATGTTCTCGGAAATTCAGATCGATACGGCATCGATTATTTGCTTTTAATATTTATTCATATCTCTATTCACCTTGGCTTGTCCAGGTCTATATTATTTATGCTTAGAAAAGTCCCTGGCGAGATCAAAGCCTATAATTGACACGAATTTCGACACGTTGCATAAAAAAATCAATTTGAAACCGCTACTTTCCTATACAATAGGTAGTTCTACTTTATACTGCCGATTCGTGTTTGGGAAATCCCAAGATAGGGGATAGATATATGCATATTATAGTTGAAAGTATGGATAGTTTATTGGAGATTTTGTAGACGTTTTTGCTATTATGATCTACTTTTTTTTCAACATTTCTGTAATGATACTATGCGAAATTATTTACTAACTTACATGTCTTTATCCCTAATAAAGCCGGCATAGCATTTTGGGTCTTGCGGCTCTTAGCAGACAGAGCCCAGGGCCGCAAGACTCAAAGGTCAGTTTTGACAAGATGGTGGGCGAGAAGATGAAAAAAGGAAGGCTGGTTTGGTTTGGAAAAAGCTCGCTGCATTAGCCTCGTGTATCCTGCTATCCTACTAATATTATAAATGCGAAAGTGAGTTTGTATATTTGTTTGTTTGTTTGTTACCTCTCCACGCTTAAAATGCTGAACCGATTTGGATGAAATTTGGTATGGATATAGTTTGAGACTCGGGGAAGGACATAGGGTACTCTGTATCCCGAAATTCTCCCGGGGAGCGAAGCCCGCGGGTACAGCTAGTACCTTATATATCGATCGATATCGATAATTATAAATGTGTTATTTGGCAAACTCTGTAGCCTAATAGTAATCATGCCACGCTGTTACACCGGAGGTACCTGGTTCGATCTCCGGTCAGGTCAAGATGGAAAATTATATTTTTCAGATTGACCTGGGTTTTGGATGTTTATCTTTTTATTTATATGTTATAAATATAGTACCTATCGTTGAGTTAATATCCCATAACACAGTTTTCGAACTTACCTTGTGGTTAACTTAATCAGTAAGATTTTTTTATTATTTATTTATAACCAAAAGCAAATCTCACATTCTTTCGGAATAAAGTTACCAATGGCTCATTTAGACAGTGCAAGTTTTTTGCCTGTTGCGAACCAAATTATTGAGGCAACCAACTATAGGTCTTTTTGTCTCCACTGCACGAGCAGGACCTGTCTCTGTACTACCAGAGCCATTCTTGGCCGGAGCAGCCAGAGGGTTTGGTGTACACTCTCCTCGCTGGCCAGACGGGAGAGGTCTCATTGATGTTTATAAGCTTTGTTTAGCTTGTATTTCCTAAGTCGCCTCTTTCGACATCCACGGGAGGTCTTGGCACTCCAAGTGTGGCCCTATTCTACTATGCCGGAAACCACGCGGCATATTAAAGCAATAGATACCATGAATGGTTTAAACGAAACCTTAGCCATACAAATAATTTATTGCATCAATAAAATGAAGCCAAGAAACTTAAACCGTCTAAATAGGCCTTAAGAAAAGAAATTGTAGTGTTCTCTCCAGAACTCATAACACTTGAGTAAATGAAGCATCCCGAAGCATATTTCCGTCCCGAAATGTCGGTAATGCTCCTATAATTAAATCAATTATGTCGAAGGCGAATCCAATTTCAGCTCACTGCTCTTGTTTACTTTGTGTAAGAGAACATAATAATAAGAAATTAAATGGTAGAAAATTTCGTCTTATATTTCCACGAAACAGACTGAAAATAGCTTTTGAAGAAACAAGCAAAAACAACTTTTGGAACGAAGTTGTTTTTCGGGCGGTACGCACTTGGCGGATGAGGGCTAGGAAAAGAAGTGTAAGATTTTTCTGCGTCACTTTTTTCCTCTAAGAACTTTTGACTTTGACGAATTAGTTGTTGTTGTTGTCGTAAATTCTTTATTGTACATAAAAAGCCACAATTGAAATACATATGAAACACACTAGTAGGTACAAAGGCGGACTTATCCCTGTCAGGGATCTTTTCCAGTCACCCTAAAAGCAGAGGAGATAATAACCAAAAGTGGGGTGGAACTTTTTGTTACCTAAGCGCCTAAATAACTACCAAAAACTCAAGTTTTGGGAGTTATTTAGGCGCTTAGGTAATTTTTGTAAAAAATTTCCAACAGAGCGATCCACGACACTTTGTTTTATTTTATTATATTATTAAACTTATTACAATTTATGTGAATAGCGGAATGAAGACCAGCTTTTTCTGCCAGTCAGCCAACAGATGATGCTGAGAAAGTAATCTTTTGGGGTAAGTACAACAGAAAAAAAACTCTGACACAAGTCTTAGTCACTAACACACACGATAAGAAGAAGAAGAAGTACAACAGAAACTAACTAAAAAAGGTAAGACGCCGGAAATCTACGAGAAGAAAAGAAATCTACGTGGGAAGAGCAAAAGATTGCTGGCACATTCAGAAACATGTAGTTAAGTATAATATTTTTTCTTTTATGAAAGACTGTACATTTGTATCACAGAACCATAAATAATTAACTCCTTAAATAAAAAGGCAGTCCTCAAACATAATGGGCAGACGATCCAGAGTAGACAGTAGAGTAGTAGATAGTCTTAGAGCCTTTGAAAGAAACTGGCAGACTATCGGTAGAAGAAGTATTTACAGGACAAGTGCCTAAGAGACGGGCAGAATTGCCACATTGTATGCCCAGATTTAATTTCAGATCAAAATGCGCACCAACTCAGCTCTCTCAGCAGAACATATAGAGGTACCAATAGAAGGGCCTCTTTAGTAGCCGATCCCATCGAGCTCCCTTTTGGGTTTCTAATATATATGCATATATTACTTGCAATAGTTGTATACTATATCTACATTATTTAAAAGCTATGCTCTTGCCGGTGGAGTATGAATTTTCTTCCACTTATCTCTCTCGTCCGCCAGTAGTGTTACTTCGCTGTATACTCAGTCTTCCTGGTTCTCCTTTCTCTTCTATCTTCCCGTGTATCAGTTCTATACAACCTACATTAGAATGTTTATTTATTATTTTCAGAAGCCATGAACTAGCAGTATGATTGGATTGCACATGCCCATATATTTAAATACACTCACAATGATAAGTTTACACGCAGAAATATTACTTACACTAAGTCAATAAAAATGAAAATATGCGAATTTTAACTAGACATTGAACGGCTTATTAACCTTTATAGAACCTAATTAAGTAGGTATATATTTCGTTTCATTGTGTTATAACTGTACTAGCTCACCCAACGCCACTGCGACGTACCTACCTAATGAATTAAGCCTAAACAAAAGAATATTGAATTCTGAAGTCTACTGTAATATCAAATCCTGTATTTCCATTTGGAAATGTCGGAATCGTTCCAATAATTGAATCAATTAAGTCGACGAATCCTATCTCGGCTTTCCGCTCTGATTCCCTGCGGCTTCCTTTGTCTCGCGTTATACACGACAGCTATTGGATTTGTTTTATAATAGAGAATATGCATAAAAAAAATATGTAAAGTAAAGTACTAACAGTGAAAACAGATTAAAAATTGGTGGAAAAACGAACGAGATATAGCGATTTTACGAAAATAGGTCTATCTCACTCGCAAAAACGCTATTTTCTATAGCAAATGTATTGATGACATGTAATTATGACGTCACAAGTCCATATCGGACGTCTCTCTCTAATTGAAACTTTAAAGTATCATAGGATTGTCGCCGATTAAGATATTTGATAAATTCTTTCATATTTGTTTACTATGGTTAATGAGGATTTTATTGAGCAAATAAAAATATTATTTCAGAAAGTGAGGTCTTTTGACATTAGAAATGTCTTGTTGTTCGCTCCATTGTAGGCTCTGATTTCACGAAAAAGTGCGTTGTGAAGATATGATATTTAAAAAGGCTCAAATCTGCGTTTTTGACGTGATAACGTCTTTAAAATCGTTTTAGTCGGGTGACATGTTCAGAAACTTGTGTCACACCAAAACCTCACGAGCGCGATCGCAGGTATAACGAGAGAGAGACGGACCGATCTCCCGTCTCATCTCGAGCGCTGCCAGTCATTCCGTGAAACGACGTTATCACGTAAACATCTCGATCGTAAACCTACTTTACAAACAACCAATTTTTTTTCCGAATTTTTGATTTTGGTGCTCGATATTTTGGAAAGAAAGAATAATATCAAAAATTTGAGAAAAGGTCCTCTAGACAATTTAATCAGCTACAATTTGAGCTAAAAACGAAGGTTATCGGATTAAGAGTTTGCTCTGTAGACTAACCTTTTTGAACGATTGCAATTTGTTTGTTCACAGGCGTTATGCCGACTATAGGTACTTATGTTAATCTAAGAATAAAATAATTATCATTCAACGTTGTAGTTTTATTTTGTAACCTTTTCCTTATCCCGATTTTCTCTTTGCTTAGCGACAGTATTTTCTTGAATTTCTTAGGTTAATTTCCAATGTGTTCGATCGATAGTCGTATGAGGCACGAAAACTGTGTTTGTTTTTTTATAATTCTAAATAATACTAACTTTTGCCCTCAGCCAAAGGTATAACTTTTAAAAATCTTCGAGGGGATTTGAAATGTGATATCAAAACAATTCATTTACGGTCACATTTTTCATTGCTTAGGCGACGCAGCTAGTAGAAATCAAATAACTACGTTTTTTTCATCTTTTGCCCACCAAAATGCTAAAAGTGGCAGTTGAGTATTGGGTACTTTCCTAAGTCAAAAATATATTATTTTGTACTAATAAAAAAATAAAGCGTCGCAAAATAATGTTTCTTGTCTTTGAACATATCCATTTTAACGTTATTTTAAATTTATTATTGTAGAAAAACTGATAATAAGAGCGCTATTTGACTCCAAAAATCTATGACGTCATCTGCCTGTATTTCGTACAAAACCCCATAGAAACTGTTTGTTTTGACGTTTAGAAAAAAGTTGCTGATTTGACTTGTTGGAAAATAGCGTATTGCGACCCTGCTCTCTGTCACCTTAAAGCCGCAGGACCCTAAATGCTCTGGCTACCCCAGTATGTGTACCTATAGATAATATCATGTATTAGCCAAAGAGAGGATAATTTGGTATTTTCCTAAGCCAAAAATAAATTATTTTGTATTGATAAGAAAATAAAACGTCGCAAAATAATGTCACTTGTCTCTAAACATATTCATTTTAGCGTAATTTTAAATTTGTTATTGAAGAAAAACTGTACTATTACAGTGAAATTTGACTCCAAAAACCTATGACGTCATCTGCCTATATTTCATACAAAATCCCAAATAAAATGTTTGTTTTGACGTTTAGAAAAAAGTATCTGATTTGACTTGTTGGAAAATAGCGTATTCTGTATTTCCGTTTGACAATGTCGTAATCGTTCCAATAATTGAATCAATTATTATTAAAAGAGAAGGCGACAAAAAGCTTCTCGCTCTAGCAAATGACGGTTCTGGGTGACAGAAAAGGATAGCAGCATGCGAAAGTGTTGCTCGGCGAATGACGAATCCTATTTCGGCTTTCTGCTCTGATTCCCAGCGGCTCCCTTTGTCTACGCGTTATAGTCGACAGCTATTGGATATATTGCATGGAAGTCAGGCTTTTGTTATAGTTTTATTAAAAATACTAACTTGAATGCTGTAGAGTTCGATTACCGCTCAGGTCAAGATGAAAAACGATGTTTTATAGATTGATCTGGGTTTTGGATGTTTAACTATACATGTATTTGTTATAAAATATACTATAACTGACTTAGTCTCCCATAACACACATCTCGAACTTTGTGGTTAGCTCAATCTGTGTGATTTGTCCTGTCTATTATATTTATTTGGACCGACAAGTTCGGTCCAAATAAATACAATTCACTCTGACCAACTAAATCGACCAACTAGTTGTGCAAAATGGTACTACATTAATGTTTTCCATTCATGGGAAACCACTCGATGACAGCCTTATCTTATTTTACTTTGGGGTCTATAATTGGAAGCACGTCGAACTTTTGGATTATATTGAGCTTACCCATTGCCTTACCCCCCGCATTGAGATTTCTAAAGAAGGTCTGCATAAACTTTATAAATGTCGTCTGGTGCACAGAGCCTGTAGTCCTCTAACTTGAAATGTGCTGATCCAAAGAGGTCCACACGCTTTCCAGCCATTGAGTCGCAGCGACACAAAATGTGTCTCATTGTCTCCTCTAGTTCCTCACCCTCGTCCCGAAATTTTGAGCTCTCAACAAGTCTCATTTTAAAGTCATTTTTTTACTTGTTGAAATAGTCTTATTTCACTTTTAATTATTCCTTCTAACTAGGTGTCTTGCCTGCCCAGTTGCAATTTTGGTTCACATTTTACATATGTCTTTGATACAAGTTCTCCGTTATTTTTCATGCTAGAATTCATATCTCTCGTGATAATGACTGTCATCTAATGAGCACTCAGACGCGACGGAGACGTGCGCTTGAAATAATTATGCACCTGCATTTTAAAAGATGCTGAAAAATGCAACAGACAATGTACTTGCATAAATCTCAAAGAAGAAAAACATCAACATTCCCTGATTCGTGCATCAAAGCGTTTGCCTTGTGATCTGGAGCTCTTGGGTTCGAACACCACTCGGAAGCATACTTCGTGAAAAGTTGTTTCCAGTCTGGTAGGATATTGCAGGCTTGAATCACCTGATTATCCGAAAAGTAAGATGATTCCGAACATTTCAACATTTCTACTACGCCACGATGCGTTCTTTAAAACAATAATGGAAGGAAAAATAGAAGGAAAGAGAGGAGTAGGAAAACCCAGAAGAAAATTTATAGACGAAATAAAAGAAAAATTAAACGTGAAAACATATAAAGACGTTAAGAACTTAGCGGAAGGAAGAGAGACATGGAAAGCACTCCACCGACAAGAGCCCAGCTCTTAAATATAAGAAGAAGAAGATGATTCCGTGTTTCAAAGGTACACGTATAAACTGTGAATCCCGAACGCTATCTAGCGGTTGCTCTAACCTATCTAAGAAGTAGTTCTGGTGTACCCTTTGGCTTGCGGAGGTCAGACGGCAGTCACTCTGTGTAAAAACCAGTAACCTCTTCAAATAAACTAGGTTAGGTAGCGGACCCTGCGCTCTGAAGTGTTACCGCTGAGGATGCAGCGGGGAATACGCTCTGATGATGATGATGGAATCCTAGGCTGGTTGTAAAACTTTTCGCAACAGGGTTATAGTTAAGTTCCTTAGGTACCTAAGGGAATGGGTGTACACCCATTCCCCTGATCAATTATATGCTTTGTGATTTGAGCGGGAGGAGAAAGCAGCTAGATCGAGCAAATCAAACAGATCTTGAATATAGTTGTTAGTATTTCAATATTGAATAACAGCTTTTACCAGAAATTTGCTGGCAAATAATGGAAGCCGGTTTAAGGGTTCACGTGTCAAACAAAACGCCCACAGGTTTATACTCCTCAGTCCTCTCTCGCTCACTCATGTTACGTAGAACAGTAATACGATTACAGGGCCAGATTGTGATGTACAATCCCTTTGGATCCGCTGTCTTAGTTCTTTTACCAGATTGTATTATTTAAATAACTAATATAAAAAAAAAAAAATCTACTTGGAAGCATCATAGTGAAAAGTTGTTTCTAGCCTGGTTAGGATATTGCAAGATTGAATCACCTGATTATCTGAAAAGAAAGACGATTCCGTGCTTAAGAAGGCACGTATAGCCGTAAGTCCTGAACGCCATCTAGCGTTTGCTCAAGCTTATTAAAAGTATTGTGTACAAGTCATGAAGATAGATTATGGTGCGGCACCTGAGTGGTATGCATTAACTGGAATAACTATGTTGACGGCCGGGGATGCCCCAAGGGCCACCCTCGCAGCACTATAACCTATACTACAAGACCTGGGTGGTCTACATGACTCTGCAAGAATGAGTCTGATGTTGCCAGCTATTCTGCCCCATAGATAAGCATTATAATAATGCCCGGACAGTTTAATTATTTCATTTCAAATTACGCGGACATTTATTATACATATATGCTATCACGTCTTAATCCCTAATGGGGCAGATAGAGCATTTGGGATCTTGCTGTTCTAAGTCGATAGAGCCTAGGGCTGCAAGACCAATTTCACTTAGCTTAATGTGGGTAAGAAGGTAGATGAAGGAACCAAAATTGTGATGGGTTGCTAGCTCCATCACCTATTATCATGATTCGAAATTTTGCCTGTTTATTATAATGTCTCATGAACCCCTTGTATGCTGGAATATCAGACATTATAGTTAAACAATGCATTCTCGCGTAGATCTACGCAGCGGCGAGAGGTTAACCACTTGGTCCATAACATATCGATATCAGCTCTCATTCAGCAGCTCCAGCAGGAGTGTATCAGTTCCTCAGACAATTTGCCGAGCCATTAGCCCGCCCTTGACTCCATTGTTGTATTTCCACGGCTTCTTCGATCCTCACTGCGGATTTGCAGATTGTGTTGCTACATCGACAGTATGAAATGTATATGTTTTGAATCAATACTTAATTCTACAAACACTGAATCATCTCTACAATTAATTTAATGGCGCGGACGAGAAAGTTGAGTGAAAGACTTATTCCGGAATATTCAATTATTCCAATTTACAGAGATAAAAGTTTTAAAGAAAGTCTATGTAGCATAAGATTTCGGTCTTTTGTTGTGAGCTCGCTTCATGAGCTTCATTCAAATTTGATCGTAAAAATAACAACCTAATAAAATACAGCCAAAATTAAATAATAATATGAAAGTAAACTAAAAACTTTTATAAAAAATTGAGGCCAAATCGCTATCGCTGAATCTATTACACTCAGATCTTTTGAGATTTCCAATTCTTCAGAAGTTAGATATAAAAAAATAAAATCTTTCAGATTTTAAATGTGAATAAATGGTTAAAAGGCTGACGCCAAAGGACGGTAAAATATTAAAACAAAAATCTTTTCAATAGATTCCCATATTTTTATCTTTGAAAAATCCGACAATGACTTTGCTGAGATAATCATTATCATCTGAAGGTATTCCCGGTTGCGTCCTTAGCGGTAACACTTCAGAGCTCGGGTTCTGCTTCCTAACCTAAGTGATTTGACGAGGTACTATGGTTTTTACATAGAGCGACTACCATCTGACCTCCGCAAACAAAAGGGTAGACCAGAACCAACCCTTGGATAAGTTTGAGAGCAAACGCGGTATGACAGAAAAACAGAATCATCTTTCTTTACGGATAATCGGGTGATTCAAGCCTGCAGTATCCTAACCAGACTGAAAACAACTTTTCACAAAGTATGCTACAAAGTGGGATTCGAACCCATCATGTCCTTTGGACATAAGACGAACGCCTTGCCCACTGGACCACGAAGACAGTCAAAGAGGTTGCTGAAATATAGGGTTATAAGAAAGGTCAAGAAGAGTACTCTTGTTATTTCTGATCCAAATGCTACGCCCGCTGGCATTTCGAGCTCCTCCAAAGTCTCACATAAACTAATTGAAGGAAATTGTGTTTATTTGTATGGAGAACTGAATGGACTGTGAAACTGGTAAAATAAAATCCACGAGATGAATTCAACGAGCAGCTTTATTGGTTCAGCGAACAACAAGAGGCGGGAAGTTACAATGTCGCCATACAAGAAAAAAATCTTAAAATTAATGTTGGCTTGCCAACACAGTAACATTTTAGTGCCATAATTTCATGTCACGTAGTTATAAAACCGACCTTGGCCCGGACACTCCCGCCAGCTCGAATTACTAATTGAATTAATGTGACTGCTGGGAAGCTAGAACAACGTTAGACAGAAAAAAGTATGTCAATCCAAAGGGTGGTCAATGAACTACTCATCAAACCGGAATTAGATTTTCTAAAGAACAATTTTTCTTTAACAA
The DNA here is from genome assembly GCA_963555685.1 of Acrobasis consociella. Taxonomy (NCBI): domain Eukaryota; kingdom Metazoa; phylum Arthropoda; class Insecta; order Lepidoptera; family Pyralidae; genus Acrobasis; species Acrobasis consociella. The sequence goes on along the minus strand of OY743104.1, from coordinate 36,610,166 downwards.
GAAATATAGGACCAACTTTACAACACGACCAACCTCAGAAGAAATACATTACCATCTTCTTCTTATATTTAAGAGCTGGGCTCTTGTCTACATTACCATATGGATTACTAATACTTAACTGAGTTCCTTCGGGGTATCTTCCCAGCAGATGTCGTTCCGAAATACTAGTAGCATGTTGCTATCGTTCTAAAATAATATAAATAAATGGCAAGTTGGATTTGCGCACTGGGTTCCGTTACATTATCTATAAAAAATCACGTTTGTTGTATGGAAGCCCAACTTTAATATTTAGTTTATTTTGTTTTTATTTGTAGCGGCAACAAAAATACATAGTCTGTGAAAATTTCAATTGTCTAGCTATCACAGTTCATGGGTTGGAGCCTGGTGACAATTTCAATTTATTTATTGCTTTTCACATTATAGATATATTAGATTACACTACACAGTCACTTCTTAGGTTAGTAGGTACAACACAAAGACAGACAGTTAAATGAACAGACGAACAGCGCAGTCAAAGTAATAGGGTCCCCTTTTTACCTTTGGGTACGAAACTCAAAAAATTACCTTCGATAAGAGATTAATTGATCATACATTGTATAAAAAAAACGACGGGTTGCACTCTGGGAGTGCCGGCAGAAGTGAAAACTTGAATATTAACGTTGTGCAATTTTGATATTTTGGAATGGTTAGGGAATAATTTTGCACGAATTGCTTTAATTATCAGTATAAAATATTTCAAATCTTTTCTGAACCACAGTCTGTCACAAATGTCACAAGCATGACCAAATTCATTTTGAACAAAATCATTTTCAAATACACAGCAGTATGGCTACTACACAGACGGTCGAGCCATCAGCTGTCACCATCCATGGATGCGCGTAGCACGCTGTAACATAAACACACACGAACATTCGCGCAAGCGCCCTGCGCCGTCTTACAAATTTTCGATCAGGTCACGTGTCCTGACGCGAGTTTAACATTTTTTACCCATTCCAAAAAAAATGCACAACGCCGCTAAAGAAGTTTTCACTTCAAAAATCCTCAAATGGTTTTAAACGCAAGTATGGCTTTATAAAACATGCTATTTAAGCATGTCGTCATAATAGGAAGTGGTCTAAAGATTAATCTCGTCCAAAAATGAGGTGGTTTAAAGTAATACTCAGTTTGTTGATGCCAATTTATGTTTATTTTATTAGTACGTGTAAATTGAAGCATTTGAAAAATCTTCAGACACAATGTGGACATCACGGGGCACAACTATAGGTACTCGTATTTCGTTAAAATTGTCATCATCATCATCAGGTCTTTTTGTCTCCTCAGCAGGAGCACGACCCTCTCTGTATTACCAATGGCAAATTTAACCAGAGCAGCCAGAGGTCTTGGCCTACACTCTCCACGCTGACTCAGGGTTGGAGAGGTCTCATTAATGTTTACAAGCTTCGTTTAGCTTGTATTTCCTAAGTCGCTTTCTACGAGATCCACGGGAAGGCTTGGAGTGGCCCTATTCTACTCTGCCGGAAACCACACGGCACGTTAAAATTATGAGATTTTCTAAACGAAAACTTAGGTCTAAAACAATACCTTCAGCAAACGTTCCATTTCGGTGTTTCTTTAAGTCCCGCAACAATGTAAATCCAATAAAAGCTTTCTAACCGCAGTCCCTTATTAAATTTCGCACATTCCGCCACCGCAGGTTGTTGACCTTTGAGCAGAACGTGCAACCTCGTAATATGATATTGAAAAGCGCTACTGTCACAAACAACGACCTGTTTAAACTCGGCACTAGATGAACTGGGCACAGACTACAGAGACAGATACTAAACTGGTACTTTCCTGGGTCAAAAATAAATTATTTGATACTGTTAAGAAAATAAAACGTCACAAAGTAATGTCACTTGTCATGATTAGGTCAATTTTCAATGTGATTTATTATTGCAAACAAACTCATATTAGGTATAAGCGTTATTTGAATTCAAGAAACGATGACGTCATTAGTCTGTATTTCATACAAATATAGACTAATGACGTTTCTGATTATAGTAGTTGGTAAATAGCTAACTGTCAAATGCAGTCTAGTTTCAAAGACATTATTCATGGTTTCCTGGTGGTTCATGGTTTCACCTCATGCCTTCATCACCTCATCCCGTTGGCCTTTCGGAATTACATTTTAAATTTCATTTTCAAATTCCATTTTTAAATTCTTGGCACATTCCTGATTCTTGATCTGACTCATTTCATTTCCATTGTTCTTGGATTCGATTTTGAGAACCAACATTTAAAAAAGATACTTTTCTATTGAAGTGAAAACTTCTTTAGGCGAAGAGGGCATGCACGGAATCATTTCTTGAAATGGGAAAAAAGCGTTGAACGCGACATTTACCGACACCTAATTTCCAATTCTGTCGCCACTCCCAGAGTGCCACTGTTTTTTATTTATTTATTCATCACAGAAACTGTACTTCACAACAATTTAATTTTATAAATATTATAATTTCTTTCTCTGCTGAGTATACTAACATCCCTTTTTAGCTTATGAAATACAAGTTTCTTGGAAAAGAGCGTAAATGGATTACTTCTGGGCAGGTTATCAATTTTCTTTTGAGGTTTCAGTTTAAAAATACTTACACAAAACTTTGCAAAATTCTTTAAAATACGTATAAGTTTACGTATATTGCTCCATTTTAAATTCTTTTTAGCTATTTAGGTCCCATAGTTGAGAAAAAAATCTTAATAATATTTAAATAAATTCTGGGTCTGGTATTTTACTAAACACTAAAATTCTTCTAGTTGCAGCCTATTTGACTAAAAAAAAAGGTTAGTAAAAACGTCATGTCTGTCACGTCAACCAATATAAAGGTCTTTGCTTCATACGCTGTTATTGTAAAACGCAATCAGATGGTAATCGCAGTGGAAACCCATTTCCTATCACAAGGGGCTGTCGTTGTGAATCGACAGCACCCCTTCATTTGTGAAAGGAGATTGCATGTTCTGTGCGATTTATGATTTTCCTAGTGACGTGTTTTGAGTTTTACGAAATGAATCGGGAAATGTCTAGCCTTTTTGAATCCCTGGTCAATCAGAAAGGAAAGTGTGTTCATAAAATATCAGTTTATTATCTAGTATATTTTCCTTTACATTCATCAGAACTAATTTATAAAAATTCTTCATACACTTCATCATATTACTAGAATTCATTTATAAACTGAAATAATTGGCCAAGTGCGTGTTAGACTACGCTGCGCGTAGGGTTTTATAGTGTAGGTATTCTATAACTGCGATTTTTTTCACGACTCTTAACAAGTATTTGCACTATAAAACCAAATATTTTAGAAACGGGTTCCTAAATCGAAAAATGGAAATTACCCCACACTATGGTATAGTTAAGATAAAAAAAACGACGGGTTGCACTCTGGGAGTGCCGGCAGAAGTGAAAACTTGAATATTAATGTTGTGCATTTTTGATATTTTGGAATGGTTAGGGAATAATTTTGCACGAATTGCTTTAATTATCAGTATAAAATATTTCAAATCTTTTCTGAACCACAGTCTGTCACAAATGTCACAAGCATGACACATTACACACACGAACGTAACGTAACATAAACACACACGAACATTCGCGCAAGCGCCCTGCGCCGTCTTACGAATTTTCGATCAGGTCACGTGTCCTGACGCGAGTTTAAGATTTTTTACCCATTCCAAAAAAAGTGCACAACGCCGCTAAAGAAGTTTGCACTTCAAAAATGACTCCTACTTTATACTACTTATTTTAATTTATTACTTTTACACGATTAATATACATACCCATGCCAATTTATAGCTTTCTGGTACTTATAGTGTCTGAGTAAAACTTCGTTCGAACGTCAGAAATACAGGCGAAACTATAAGGGTTCCTTGTTTACGGAGGTAGAACACTGCGGATGTTAACAATGAAACATGTCAAAAAGAATATCATCTTATATGCATTTTTTAAAGTAATTATACAACGCGTATATGATTCTGAATATTATAATTTTTTGATTAAAATTATAATTACCTAAGATATCCTTTGAAAAGAGTTATTTTAATATTAATGTGAGGATTCGCGTGACGCGCATGTGTTAGGGGTTAGGGGTACATTATGCACCCCGGATAGGTGACGAAGACAAGACTTTTATAATGCAAAACGTGTTTAGGATTAACATATCAGGCATGACGATGGAGTTTCTGTGTTCGCTTCTGGTCATGATTTTAAAACGTGGAAGGGACATACCCATAATACATCGAACTGTATAAGATCACTATACTATAATGAACTTATAATGTTCCAAAGCTAAAAACCGCACCTGCTTTTCTTATGCCTTCACCCCCGAACTACACAACACATTAAGAAGTGACTATGTAGTAAAGTGTTATATACACGCTGACTTTTTATTGGTTTTGGAAAAAAAATGTCGTATAGTAAATAAATTCCTCTATCCATATATGTAATCCAAATTTCTGTAAGTCATAAAATAAAAAAGTTGCGTAAATGATTTTCGATCGAGACCACGTAGTTATACGCCGGCCGCCGGCTGCGTAATGTCGATAACCCCAGCTGGCCGGCGGGCGTTGTATGGCGGCGGTACTACTAATTCATCTCACAATTTTACTTTCGAGTTTTAGGCAACATTTTTTGTGTCAGAATTTTTATTTTGACTAGCTAATTAGGTCTTACTAACTATGCCTATCAAGTGGCCTTCGGCTTCAAAACCAATGAAAAATCACCGTGTATGTACAATATGAAAAGCAATAAATGAATTGAATTGAATTGAACTACACAACGAATTTTGATAAAAATTTTAGGCACCGACTCGAAAGTATACCCTTTTAAACAAAATAATTTCTAAATCGGTCAAAGCGTCCTCTAATAATAGTTTAACATAAATTTAAAAAAATCGCGATGACTTGATAACCTCCTCTTTTTTGGTAAGGCGGGTAAAAACGTGTTTCTTTAGGATTAATATGAGGCATGACGATGGAGTTTCTGTGTTCACTTCTAGTCATAATTATCCAACGTGGAAGGGACATACCCATAATAAATGAAACCACGGGTGGGTGGATCCTACAAAATTGGTTCTCACCAATCTACCGTCGATTTTCATATGAAATTTTCGTTTTTCTAAATTAATTTTTATTGCATATTATGTGAATTGGTTTATATTATCAAGGTAAGAAAGTCTTACTTGTGTTATATTTGCATTTAAAGAAATAAATAAAAAAAACTACGCAAAACGTCATTCAGACGTTTGAAGCCAAGCGGTCTCCTTGGCAACATATAATAACAAAAAAAATCTATAAGAAAGAGAAAATAATAAAAAAATATATTTTAAATAGATGAATGTCTCATTCATTTTTTTGACATGATAATATATAAAAATTAATATTTAAGAAAATAAATGAGTTCAAAGTTTTGTCACTGTAAACCCGTCATTCAGTTCACGATGACAATTCGACATTTGATCGTCTCCAATTCATGTTTGCTCGTGTCGAGACGCTTCGAAACCCCATGGAACAGCCCATCGGCCGGCGTTCATTCGCCGCCCGTAGTCAGTGGGAGAAAGACGTGTCTTATAGCTATTTCGTCGACCAAGTTTCGTTCGCAGTGTTTTGTCACACCTTTGCGTCATTCAGCATAGTGCGTGTAATTTCAAAAGGATCAACCATAAATAAATTCGAATTTATGCATATGGTAGACCCTGGTGGTCAACGATAATTGTGTGTAGTTTTACTCTTTACACACACAATATATTCTTATTACGTTAAAATTAGATATTTTGTAATGACATTATCGTGAACGTAATGACAAAATATTGTGTGATAATATAAGTTCTTGTTAATCGTAGACTATTTACTAATAAACAAACAAGATTTTTTCATACTCATGTGTACTGTATATACTAGCTGCGCCCGCGACATCGTTCTTGTGACGTATTTCGTATATTTCCTTAGGAATCAGATATTTCTCTTTAATAAATTGCATATTAAATGTTGACCTCATCATTTAGCTACCAACATCCCAAATATCATAAAAATCTGCCATAAATATAGTTTTTGCGTGATGGGTGAAAAAACATACATATAGACAGACAAAATGTAAAAAAGATATTAAATATATTTAATGGTACAAACAAAGGTTATTTAGTAAGTATATTTGTAATGTATATTGTAAGTTTGAATTATTCTTTATTGGGTAAAAAAAAAGTCAAGGTTGAAATTTAGAACTTTATTTAATTTTGTTTATTTTTCATTTAACTTGGTGATCTCCTGATGAGACTAATACAAAAAAAAAATGTTATTCTGATTACTCAATCTTAATTGTAATATTAAGTAATAAACCAAGTACTGATGTTACTTTGTCTTTTATTTAGTATAACTAATTCTTATGAAGAAAATAAGACCAATACGTATAAATGTCATTACGCTCCTTTAGACGTCATTACGTTCACGACAACTTACATATTTTTTTTTATTACTCAAAATCTATAACGGATAACAAGGTCCAACTACTTGTAAAAAGTTGTTAGTAAGTTATACTATAGAATGTATGCCAAAAGCTTGATATTAGAGAGAAATTCCTGTGGAAGATAAAAAATGCATCAAATTAAATCAATTTGTAGGATCCACCTGGGTATTAGATCACTATAGTATAATGAAATTAAAATAAAAGGCAACAAACCGTAAAAAAAAACAATATATATGTATGACTAGCTGGTGCTCGCGACTTCATCTGCGTTGTTTTATTATCACACAATATCTTTAAAAATTGTAGCCTATGTGTTATTCTGACGTATAATATAGTAAATAGCTATAATAATGTAAAGTTTCATTAAAATCCATTCAGTAGTTTTTACGTGAAGGAGTAACAAACATCCATCCATCCGTACTAAAAACTTTCGCGTTTATAATATTAGTAGGATATATGTATAGGTAATTCTATTTATTCATAACCACTTGCTTTTCAAAGTAGAAAATCAAGTGAAAATCCTCGAAACCATAGCGGCGCGTCACGATATTTAGGTCAAGGTGGCCTGGGAACGGGCTCCCTCTCAGCGGCTCAAGGATACTTGCTTGAAGGGCATATATATTCCCGGACTCCCGATATTGATCGAAGTGAGGGGGACAAGGGGGATAAAAATCTGCTTTTTAGGGTTCCGTACCCAGAGGGTAAAAACGGGACCCTATTACTAAGACTTCGCTGTCTGTCCGTCTGACTGTCACCAGGCTGTATCTCAAGAACAGCGATAGCTAGACAGTTGAAATTTTTACAAATTATGTATTTTTGTTGCCGCTATTACAACAAATACTAAAAACAAAATAAAATAAATATTTAAGGGGGGCTCCCATACAACAAACACGATATTTTGCCCTTTTTTGCTCGATATCAATAATGGCAACAGGTAGGCACTTGAAATGTTCACAAAATACTCAGTTGTATTTTATTTTAATAATAAATAAAAAATTAAAATAAAATGAATATTTAAGGGGGGCCATACAAAAAACTTATTTTTTATAGATAATAGTACGGAACCCTTAGTACGCGGCCGGTTATTTGCACTTTTATGTTGGTATATCATTTTGGAAATCTTTGGGAGAGGCCTATGTCCAGTGGACGTTATGCGGCTGAAATGAATGAATGAATGTTGGTATAAAAAAAACCGGCCAAGTGCGAGTCGGACTCGTGCACGAAGATTTACTTACTACTATCTATATAGAATCACGTTTGTTGTAAGGGAGCTCTTCTGAAATATTTAATTTATTCTGTTTTTAGTATTTGTTGTTAAAGCGACAACAGAAATACATGATCTGTAAAAAATTTTACTGACTAGCTGTAACGGTTCATGAGATATAGCTCATACAGCCTGGTGATAGACCAACGGACAGACAGACAGCGGAGTCTTAGTAATAGGGTCCCGTTTTTACCCTTTGGGTACGAAACCCTAAAAACGAAGACTGTATATCATTCGGCTAGCAAATCGTCAATTCTTTAGCCAAATTTAAAATTATTTATCTTTGGATATCATTTAGTCATAATGCGAAGTTGTTGTTTTGCGTAATAAGTATTCCCCGTGTAAATGATTTGTATCACTTGATAATTGCCTATTTTCTGGTTTCACAATAGTTGTTGACGTAAGATCATTTACTTACAGCTAAACACAGCAGCTAAAATTACTGCCGCTTTCTAAGCGCAAGTAGAAAAGAAGCGGCAACAAATTGTACTGCAAAATTTTCTCAAAAATTCATTCCGCTTTAGCTTTTCACGCTATATTTGTATATCAAACAGTCTAAGTTCACTTCAAGTAACTACATTTCAACTCTAATTCGACAGCATAAGTGTTATTCAATATTCATATAAATTTATCCCAGTATTTAGGTCAAGGTGGAGATCTAACCTCAATTCATTAAGGATGCTTCAGCTTGTTTGAAGGACTCTGGACCCAGAGTCTATTACGTAATATTGATTATTAGATTGAGTGGCTCTTTGCTGATAAATTTACTTACATACTAGTCGCATCATCATCATCCGAGCGTATTTTCCCGGTTGCATCCTCAGCAGTAACGCTTCAGAGCCCGGGGTCCGCTACCTAACCTAGGAGATTTGACGAGGTTACTGATTTTTTACATACATACTAGTCACGTCTTTTTCTCCAATGGGGTAGACAGATCAGGCATTTTGTATCTTGTTTATTGTTTATTACATATTGATAACATTTTGTTACAGGTCAATATAATAAAAACTTAGAATTATTCAGCACATCAGTACACATAAAATTAGGTGTAAGTAAACACACATGTCATAAATTTTTAATAATATAATAGATCTCATCAATTTAAATATATTTCATTGGAAAAATTCGTCAAATGAGTAGGGGGCTCGTTCTTGTCGCTCTAAGCAGGCAGAGCCTAGAGCCGCAGACTCAAAAGTCACTTATAGCGTGATAGTGGGCAAGAAGATGGAAAAGCAATCAATATAAAGGGTTGCTATTGCTAGCCGCATCAAATATTTACACGATTCGCATTTTCGGGGAGCCGTTTTATTAATCGATAGAGTAATGTACAGTCGATGTACAGCAGCAGCGACCACTGTATCGACTTATGGCTTTTACTGGTCGTTAGCCCGCGTACGGGGAGTTCCCGCATGCTGTTTATCAATCGACCAATGGAAATGAGCCATAACTTTTTTCTTTTATTCTAGACTTTTCTCAGGAAGAGAAACTTGCTTGTGATTGACATCCTCCTTATCGAAGTGTGTACCTGGCAGTGCAGGTGAAATTCTCAGACTAAATATGTCTGATAGAATAGAGAGAGTCGTGCTTCTGCTGTGCAGTTTAAATAACCGGCCAATCTATCTTCTTCTTAGCGAGTCGGACAATCTATAAAATCACGTTTGTTATATGGGACTTAAATATTTATTTTCATCTGTTTTTAGTATTTGTTTAATAAAAAATACTAAAAACATATGACGTATTCTCAGACATACGTCATCTGTGAAGATTTTAACTCTATAGCTATCGCCGTTCATGACATACAGCGTGGTGACAGACAGACGACGGATGGACAGCGGGTCTTAGTAAAAAGATTTTACCCTTTGAGTACGGAACCCTAAAAAGACCTAAAAAAATAAAAACCCAAAAAAATATTGATAAAAGGGTTTAGTTATTTGCATAGTATTTTCAAGAGTTTAATCCACATCTGGTCTCAAGATTTGTTTGTTTTTACACATAAAGGTGGAAAAGGAAATAAGCCATGATGCTTGCGTACCTTGAAATCATCGTCACAAAATAATTCTGTTTATTTACAGCTGGCAAATCTGCAAATTGATGTTTGTGTAAATATTGTACGCATCAAAGGGAAATGCGTTTTATTTTCCATTTGATGTGGATGTTTGCAAATGAATTGGAAGAAATAACGACATCTTAAACTTAATTATACCAACCACAGTTCGTAATTTAGAAAACACTGGCCATATACTAACATTGTAAAAAGGAACAAATTCAAGGAGCGCGTTCTTTATTCAAATTTTTTTTTCACATTTACGTATGATGATTGACGTAGGTATTCCTGCTCGTTGTTAATGGTTGATTTGTAATTTTGCATTATTATCAAGTTTCTGTTGAAGCCTTACACATTTTTTTTATTTTTGATATGTCTATACGAATATTAGCAGTTTATTCACAATTATAACCATCCAGAGAAGAAACGCAGCCATCGTTCTAGCTTTCGGATCCTTTTTCGGTACGGATTTGGTGGATGAAGGCTACGCGAAAAAAATGTAATCTTTTTCCTTCACTAACTTTTTTAAGGGCTGGTGTTTTTTGGGGTGTTTATCAGGGCTTCAAATTTTGCAAATTCGTTTCAACCGCGAGCTTAGGTTTCTTCTATAAATTTTAATTAGCTTTATTTTAAACATCCTTATCATTTTAGTAGGAATTCCACTGCTATGCGCAAGTAAATATTAACAATTTTATAAAATAGCAATTATTCAAAAAAGCATTTGTTTTAATGATGTATGATTCTGTGAGAAACAAATGAGAATACCGGCATCATCAGAATTATCATTCGCTCGTTTTTTACAGAGCCCCAGTCAAAAAAAAAAGAGAAAACGACGGGTTGCACTCTGGGAGTGCCGGCAGAAGTGAAAACACAGCAGTATGGCCACTACACAGACGGTCGAGCCATCAGCTGTCACCATCCATAGATGCGCGTAGCACGCTGTAACATAAGCAGGCGCAGGCATACATTTTCGCCGCGCTGTAGAAAGAGAGGGGGATACTTTCTCTCCTACGCCGCGCCAGCTGTCTACTCTCCATCCGTCTTACGAATTTTCGATCAGGTCACGTGTCCTGACGCGAGTTCAACATTTTTTACCCATTCCAAAAAAAGTGCACAACGCCGCTAAAGAAGTTTTCACTTCAAAAAAAGAGAAGAACGTCAGAAATACATTTTAAAAAATAGTAAAAAGGTGCGTCCTAAGTCCGTTTTTATATAAATAACTCTAGTACGGAACCCTAGCAAACAGCTTCAAGGGCTCTTAGCTTACATCAGACAGACAGACTAGTCCTATAATACTGTACTATTCTGTAACGTTCCGTTTGAAATGTCTGCAAGCCAGACAGCTTGTTTTCTATAGGTGCAGTACAGTTTGTTCAACTTGCTTTGTAAGATGGGCGAAGTAGTTTATCCTTTCCGTTCTGACGGTACTTTGTTCGTACAAAGGGTTTTTAAATGGTTTTACTTAGTGTAGTCTTTATTATCTTGCTATTTTATAAGACATAATTTTATGTGTCCTAATTTTAGGCATTTCCATCGTACTCTATGCACATTGAATGTATCATATTGCGACCTACAGATCTGTATATTTCTGTTGTTTTAGGGTTCCGTACACAAAGGGTAAAAACGGGACCCTATTACTAAGACTTCGCTGTCTGTCCGTCTGTCGGTCTGTCTGTCACCAGGCTGTACCTCAGGAACCGCGATAGATAGACAGTTGAAATTTTTACAAATTATGTATTTCTGTTACCGCTATAACAACAAATACTAAAAACAAAATAAAATAAATATTTAAGGGGGGCTCCCATACAAAAAACGCGAATTTTTGTCCTTTTTTGCTCGATATCCATAATGGCAACAGGTAGGCACTTGAAATATTCACAAAATACTCAATTGTATTTTTATTTTAATAATAAATAAAAAATTTGAATAATATAAATATTTAAGGGCTCCCATAAAAAAAACTTGATTTTTATGGATAATGGTACGGAACCCTACGTGCGCGAGTCCGATTCGCACTTGGCCGGTTTTTTAACTTGTTCAAAAAGGTGAGGTCAGGTCGTAACTTTAAAATCGAATGCGATTATAACGATCAATATCGTAGTGAATTTTCACTGATGTTCATTTTGTTGATATTCGTTTTGGTTTGCTGTTCAAAGCACAGTTCAATGTATTTTCGACACAAACACACTATTGTCATGCAACATTGGCGAAGGGCAGTGAAGCTAATTTCTATGTCTTGAGGGTTACTTTAGGGCAGTGCATTTTGAAATGTCATTCAGTACAATGGCGTTTATCGATTGCACGTTATTGGAAGTAGAGTAGCCTATTGTGTAGTGACAAAAGACGTAATAGCACAATGTTATAGTGTCGATGAGCCGTATGCCCCTCTTTACCATTTGTACATCATACGCATTTCCGTTCTCCGTTTTGGACGGGCCAGGAAGGATGACACCTTTTTAGTTTCAGTAACAGAGTGTATTTCTTGACCATAGGGTTTTGATTTGCTGTTCCGAGTACAGATCAATGGATTTTCGACACAAACACACTTGTCACATAACATCAACGAAGAATAGTGAAGCTACTTTGAGGGTTACTATAAGGCAGTGCATTTTGAAATGTCATTGAGTACAATGGCTTTTATCGATTGCACGCATTTTTCTTGGAAGTAGAGTAGCCTATTGTGTAGTGACAAAAGACGTAATAGCACAATGTTACAGTGTCGATGAGCTGTATGCCCCTCTTTACCATTTGTACATCATACGCATTTCCGTTCTCCGTTTTGGACGGGCCAGGAAGGATGACACCTTTTTAGTTTCAGTAACACTGTATTTCTTGATCATAGGGTTTTGATTTGCTGTTCGGAGCACAGCTCCGTGGATTTTTGACACAAATACACTTGTCATGTAAAATAAATAAATAAATTTATAAGGACAAATTACACTGATTGAGCCAGCTCCAATGTAAGTTCGAGACTTGTGTTATGTAACATCGACGAAGGGCAGTGAAGCGACTTTGAGGCTTACTTTAGGGCAGTGCATTTCGAAATGTCATTGGGTACATGGCGTTTATCGATTGCAGGTTATTGGAAGTAGAGTAGCCTATTGTGTAGTGACAAAAGACGTAATAGCACAATGTTATAGTGTCGATGAGCCGTATGCCCCTCTGTACTATTTGTGCATCTATCGCTTTTCCGTTCTCCGTAGTGGTCGAGCCAAGAAGAATGACACCTCTTTAGTGTCAGTAACATGGTGTATTTTTTGACCATAATTTAGGTTAGCTATTCCAAGCATTGCTCAGTGAATTTTCGATACAAACCCACACTTGTCATGTAATATCAACGAAGAATAGTAAAGCTACTTTTAGGGTTAATTTACGGCAGTGCATTTTGAAATGTCATTGAGTTCAATAGCGTTTATCGATTGCACGTTATTGGAAGTAGAGTAGCCTATTGTGTAGTGACAAAAGACGTAATAGCACAATTTTATAGTGTCGATCAGCTGTATGCTCTTTACCATTTGTACATCATACGCATTTCCGTTCTCCGTTTTGGACGGGCCAGGAAGGATGACACCTTTTTAGTTTCAGTAACACTGTATTTCTTGATCATAGGGTTTTGATTTGCTGTTCGGAGCACAGCTCAGTGGATTTTTGACACAAATACACTTGTAATGTAAAATAAATAAATAAATTTATAAGGACAAATTACACTGATTGAGCCAGCTCCAATGTAAGTTCGAGACTTGTGTTATGTAACATCGACGAAGGGCAGTGAAGCGACTTTGAGGCTTACTTTAGGGCAGTGCATTTTGAAATGTCATTGGGTACATGGCGTTTATCGATTGCAGGTTATTGGAAGTAGAGTAGCCTATTGTGTAGTGACAAAAGACGTAATAGCACAATGTTATAGTGTCGATGAGCCGTATGCCCCTCTGTGCTATTTGTGCATCTATCGCTTTTCCGTTCTCCGTCGTGGTCGAGCCAAGAAGAATGAAACCTGTTTAAGCCAGGAACCGAGTGTATTTCTTGACTTGAGGGTATTGGTTTGCTATTCGGAGCATAGTTCAGTGGATTTTCATATAACATCGACAAGGGCAGTGAAGCTACTACTTTGAGGGTTACTTTACGGCAGTACATTTTGAAATGTCATTGAGTACAATAGCGTTTATCGATTGCACGTTATTGGAAGTAGAGTAGCCTATTGTGTAGTGACAAAAGACGTAATAGCACAATGTTATAGTGTCGATGAGCCGTATGCCCCTCTGTTTACGCCATCATGCAACAAAGAGTAATTCTTGACCAAATTTTATTGCAGATTTTTTTTCTCTGTGTTGTTGAGATATTTTATATTATGATACCTTTAGTTTAGTTTTTTTTTTACTTTATTTGGAAAATAACTTGGGCCTAGGGCCTCTATTCCTTTGTTAACCCCCCGAGGCTTCCAGACCTCAAGTGTGCCAAGCAAAAATAAACGAAACTAAACCAGTAGTGAACATAGATACAGACCACGTGTTTATTAATAACAGAATAGACACAACCCAGGGCCTTAAGCCATACTAGCTGCTAAGCATATTGTCGGTCGCTTAGGTAGAAAAGGTTATCATAATTGACAAATTTGGACAACCTCTGCGGCCTAGTGTCCCACACCGGAGATCCCGGGTTTCATTCCCAATACGGTCAAGAAAGAAAATTATACTTTTTCAGATTGATCTGGGTCTTGGAGTTATTTATACATGTATATGGTATAAAATATAGTATCGATGAGTTAGTGTACCATAGCACAAGTCTCGAATCTGTGTAACTTGCCCGTATATATTTATTTATATTTTATTATTATTTATATAATGATATAACTCAAACTAACTTTCTTAAAATCTCTCCCGCGTAAGGTTATGGGTCCTACCACGGTGTAAATGTAACACAGGGGTAGTTCATGGGGTAGTTAGTATCACTTGGCATCGTTTGCTCGCCATCGATACTGGCACGTGACGTCACTGAACCATAAATATGTGACCAAAGTGGCGAACTATGTCAAGGGGTGACAAACAATACGACTTCTTGCCTATTTCTTTTTAGGGTTCCGTACCCATTAAAACGGTACCCTATTACTAAGACTCCTCCGTCCGTAAGTCTGTCACTAGGCTGTATCTCATGAACCGTGACAGCTAGGCAGAGTTGAGATTTTCACAAATGATTTATTCCTGTTGCCGCTTATAACAACACAAAAAAATATACATGTCGAATTGATAACCTTCTCCTTTTTTTGAAGTCGGTTGAAAACAGAACAAAATAAATATTGAAGATGTAGAAAATTCTATGTATTATTTGAAAGTATATCATTAATGGATTAAGACCGTGATTACAAACGAAACTACATAAATTCGTGCACACGTCAACGTATGGCGAACACACACAGCGTTCGCCCTACAACACCACAACACGCGCGACAAGGCGAGAACGGGGGAGAGGTGCGGGGACGGGGAACTGAGACGCATATTGCGCGTGCGCGGGACGTGTAAGTATTACTTAAATCAAAGTCGATAAAAAAATATTTTATCATGGTAATAATTCACGAGACAATGCTATAGAATATTTTATCCAAATGCGTACAAGTGCCCACCCATAGGTGGTAGATTCACTTAGCCAAATTGTCCAAGATTGACTCATCGCCGACTCATCGAGGGGAGAAGGCCATTTCTCTTCCAAAAACAAACACGTCAGGGTTGGGATGGGCTGTATAATTTATCACGGGGAAGATAAAATTCTGAATACAAAAAAAAATCAAAACTAAAAACTGACTTCACCCACTAACTACACAACCAATTTTGATAAACTTTCTGTGGGACCACCTTGAAAATATACTCTTTCAAACAAAAAAGAATTTTCCAAATCGGTTCAGGAGTCTTTGCATAAATGGTAAACATACATGTTTAAATTTTAGAGGAGGATTAAATGACTATAAAGATTTTTTAAAAATTGTGGCCAACTCTTATGCCTGATTTTCAAACTGCCTAAAGGAATCTGACATTTCTTAGCGAATCTAAAGGCCCATTTAGACGGTGCAAGTTTCTTGCGTGTTGCATACAATTTTATTGAAGCAATAAATGATTTGTATGGCTGACATTTCGTTTAGACCGTGCAAGTTGTCTATTGCTGCAATAAAATGGCATACAACGGGCAAGAAACTTGCACCGTCTAAATGGGCCTTAATGATGACAGTCAGGACCAACGGCTTAACGTGACGTCCGCAGCACGTAACAAATTTATTTGCTAAGCAATATAAAAAAAAAACCTGACTGTTAAGGACGCCATCTGATGAGTAGCAGAACTACCGATACGACTTCGTATCCTTTACCTCGTATCTTTTTGCTAAAGAAAGCCCTGACTTTCAAGCTTTTAAACGGTCGACCCGATTTTCACCAAGCTAAGAACACCGCAAGGGCACTTGCTTTCACGTAAACGCATAGAAATCGGTCCATGAGTTTAAGCGCTATGATGACACATATAGACAGACAGACCGACAAACATTAGCGTCAAACATAAACACACCTTTTTTTTGGGAATTAAAAAGTACTAAGAAATAGCGATGATCAACGCAATAAGGAAGTTACCGACAACTCAGATACTTATTTCTAAACGTCAAAACGAACATTTTCCATGGGTATTGTATGATATAAAAACTAGTAACGTCATATCAAATAATTTATATTTGACCCAGGAAACTTCCCTAGTTTTAGAGTATTTTACAGTGAGTTAGGTTACCCTCTCATTCATAAAAAATAACGTTGACTAAATCTATTTTAGTAAAATTTATTTTGGCTTGTTCTTTTAATGTTAGATACCGAAAAGAAGGAAAGGGATAAAACATGTTTTAATAAAAATAGGTTTAGCAAGCACAAGTTAATTTTTATGAATATGAGGGTTAGTATATAAGAACTATTAATACTATTCATGATTCAGTGAATTGTTATTCTTTGACAAGTTGTCCTATAGAGAAAATGCAAATAAACAAATTCCAACTGAGGACTTCAAACAAACCTGTACCCTCACAAATCACCACCAAATGCACCCCTCACAGGGGGTGCAACCCCACACGGGGTGGAATAATTACTGGCATGCTTGCCAACAGTGCGCAGAACGTGGTATGTGACAAGTATTGATTGAAGCAATGTGCAGAATGTTGGAAACCTTGTGATAAGAGGTCTGCTGTTTCAAGAATCTGAGTCAATAAATAAATCTATACATATAATAAAACAGTAAAAAAAGTGTGTCTGTACATTAAATATATTTCCAAAAAAAATATGGGGGGCGATGGAGACGTAGTAATAGAGTAAGAATTAAAAAAAAAATGTTTGTCTGTTTGTCTGTTTGTACACGCTAATCTCCGGAAATACTGGACGGATTCGAATGGAACTTTTTTGTTATATAGCTATTAAGCCTGGGCAACATATATGGTATAAATAATTTTGGAAAATGGAACGCCTGATGCAGAACTATAATGGTCCAGCTAAACTATAAGAGATATAAAAATGCCGCCTTAGTAAAAGTTGCTCAGCCTGATGATCATTTTCCAGAGACATAAAGTCCACGCGAACGAAGTCGCGGGCTTCGGCTAGTAAAAAATATAGGAAAGAAAGAAAAATATTTTATTTGGTGCAAAAAATACAAATGTGCTTTATCAACTAGTTACACTTAAAACTAATAGAAATTAAATTACACAGATTGAGTTAGCCCCAAAGTAAGTTCGAGACTTGTGTTATGGGATACTAACTCAACGATACTAAATTGTATAACAAATACATACATAAATAAACATCCAAGACCCAGATCAGTCTGAAAAGGATCATTTTCCATCTTGACTTGACCGGGGATCGAAGTCGAGACCACTAGGCCACTAGGTCGTCAAGATATATGAAAATACCATCATACCTGATTGAACTACACTTTGAACACTTGCCACGGCTGATCGTCTGCAATCAGCCATCGGCGGCAAGGTTTCAACCACAAGTGCGATTGCAGAAACAGTTACCTACAATTGCAATTGTAGATACCTACAGTTATCTGCAATTGCACTTGTGGTTAGAACATAATTGACAGGGAATTAGTGAGACCACACCCTAATATAGAAACACATACGTGAGGTCTAACCGTAACACAAAGAAAATAGTATTGTGCTCTCTTCTGTCAACAGTATCGGGCAATTTTTTGTAATGAGAAGGTGATCTATTCGACTGTGTTTTTGTCGATTTTGGTGACGCCTTATTTTTTTTAAGAGTCTTTAATATCTAGTAGTTCTCACATTTTGGTGAAGATATGATGGTCGAATTCGCCACTTCGCCGTGTGGTTTCCGGCAGAGTAGAATAGGGCCACTCCAAGACCTCCCGTGGATGTCGTAGAAGGCGACTTAGGGAATACAAGCTAATCAAAGCTTATAAACATCAATGAGACCTCTCCAACCCGCCTGGCCAGCGTGGAGAGTGTAGGCCAAGACCTCTGGCAGCTCTGGCCAAGTTTGGCTCGGGTAGTACAGAGAGGGTCGTGCTCCTGCAGTGGAGACAAAAAGACCTGATGATGATGATGATGGTCGAAGAGGAAGAGTAACACGGGAAAGAGATAAGTGAAAGAAGATAGGAGAGACCTTTGCCCAACAATGGGAATATACAGGTTAATAAAATAAAAATTATGAACAACTTCGTAAATATAAAATAAAAAACGATTTCGGTTGATGTTTTCTTTCTGTAAAAAACGTCATTGTTTATGAAGTCACGTACCGCGTTATACAACAGAATAGATTGTGCGTGACCTCCGAAACACTTTGTGCATTCACAGGGTGCACTGTTTTACAAATACATATACAGGGTGCACCGCTTCTCGCATATAAATGGTGTAGTGCACTATTCACCCAGTTCTCGGCACGTGGCTTATAAAAATCGGTGAAAAGTTAGTAAAGTTAAATTATAGTGACGAAGGCTCTAATTGAGATCGTATTTTTTATTTTAGGATAATAGGGGTGTTATTTTAGAATAATGGGGGAGATTTTAATGAGGGGTTTGGTGGTTGTCCTGGGAGTTTTTAGATTGTAGAAATGTGGTCTTTATCCTTACAATATTTTAACATGTATTTTGCGTTCTCTGATGAACCCGTATCCTTCTCATATTATAAATAATAATTGGCCAAGTGCGTGTCGGGCCACGCGCAGTATAGGGTTCCTAAGTTGTAAATGCCAACATGCAGTCTTAAACGGCTAAGTATTGAATTTGTATGAAATTTTCCTTTTCGAGTACATTTTATAAGTTGATCACCTATAACTTTTTAATTTGTTAACCCTACTTAGCTCTGATAGTTTTCCTTTAAACTACATTATATATATTATAGCTGTGATTTTTTTCACGTGTCCATATATAACCGTTTAGCAGATAGATGGGGGGGGGGACTCGACTTTTAAAAAAAAAATTACTTGAAACCTAAATATTTCAGACACGGATCCCTAAATCGAAAAATTGTGTTCCCAAGGTCATAATATTTTTGAAAAACCTATTCAACGATACTCCACACAATATGTTTGTATAGAAGAAAAATATTGACTTCCTCTTTACTTGTATGGAAGCAACCGTAAAAAATTTTTTTTCCTCATTTTATTTTACGACTTTTTCGCCATGATTGATATACTTACATATCCATGCCAAATTATAGCTTTCTAGTACTTATAGTTTCTGAGTAGGAACGCGGACGGACAGACAGATAGACAGACATGGCGAAACTATAAGGGTTCCTTGTTTACTACGGAACCCTAAAAAAGGGAGTTAGTATACATGTTTGTTTGTTTGTTACCATTTCACTTCTCTTCAACCACTGAACCTATTAAGGTGAAACTTGATATAGATATAGTTTGATACCCAGGGAAGGATATAGGATAGTTTTTATCTTTGGCACAACTATCTTATATATTATATACTTTGGTTTATATCTTATACATTTAAACGAGCAATTCTTGTATGTATATATGTATATTTATTTATAAATTTCTGTGATCTCGAAAACGGCTCTAACGATTTCGCTGAAAATTTGTATATGGGGGTTTTCGGGGGTAAACTATCGATCTAGATTAGTTTTATGTTTGGGAAAACGCGTGTTTTCGAGTTTTCATGCGTTTTTCTTTCCACGCAGAATATGGTCGCTAATTTCGTCGCGCCGCGACCGCCTTGATTTAGCTCAGTGGTTAAGGATAGCGACCGCTAGAAAGAGTGTTACGGGTTCAAATCCCACTCGGTGACTTACTTTTGTTTTTTTTTATGTTTAAGTTTATATATTATTTTGCATTGTTTTTAGACAAGTTTAAAAAAAAATTAGTTAATGTTTGAGATGTAACCGAGCAAAGCTCGGTCGCCCAGGTACTCTATATCTATATAGGCAAGTATTTAACATAACATGTAGCAAGGTTGAGTTAGTATCCCATAACACAAGTTTCAGCTGACGTTAGGATTAGCTCAATCAGTGTAATTTAACCTTATTTAGTGAAATTTAAAATGACAACTTTTTTACTGTTTTTGATATCAGATTTTAATGAAATAAATCGCGTGTCTGCAGTGCAGACATGCGATTAAAATAATAGCGTCAAAAACTAAACAAAACAATCGTCATTTCCATGCAAAAGTGTGCAGCCACCTGAACAATTTGTATGAGAGCATCGAATTTGTTTTTTTGGTTTTTGACTGTTATTTTATTATCGTTATACTATAGTGATCTTGTATAGGCTGTGGTTCGATTTATTACGGGTATGTCCATTCCACGATGTATGTGTTCGTATTGATACACTTCGGCGTCTGGAGTGCGTTTTTTTAACGGCCTTTAGTAGATTTGGAATAGAAGATTGTGCTTCAAGGGTTAAAGGTAATATTTTTAACGCGAGGACGCTACTTTGAATCCATTGCAAAAAGAAGGATTCCCGAGTGAAGCATGGGATTCATGTATATCGACCGAGATATAAATATTACCGTACCCTAGCATACTCTACTTTTCATCTCGATCTGTGAGAAAAATTAGCAAAGACAAAACAGAATATAAAGAAAAGTAGAACATCTACAATATTTAATTAGGTCATCTGATAAAATTTTTTACTCAACGTTGTATGGGTGGTGGTCCTTGCGCTTTTTCATCATACTTACTTCTTTTTTCGAAGCGAAGAACATAGAAATATTATAATACATTCATCCATGTTGACAACGAAATGTATTATTGTAAAAATTACGACGATTTTGCCCATTATTTGTTGTGTATAAACTAAACGTGTCTTTTTTTTGCTGGACTGACAACATTATTTAAGATTCTATATAGATTACATACGTGTTCAGTTTTCAAATTGTGTTTTAATCCCTAGTGATTTTCTTTTTCACGTTTCAGTCCCGAGAGAACCAGCAATAACTTTAGCTCCAAATGTTTTGGATGTAAACATATTTTTTCTAGTACATGACCTGAAAAAAAATTTTTTGTTTGAAATGATACTCGTCATGAGGTTCTTTGGAATCGGTTGTTTAGTTCGGGGATAAATTCCGTTCTTTAGTTTTAAAAATTATAATAAACCGTTGTTGAAAAACATTTAATTTTAAGTTACTATCGCATCCCACATTTTTTAAAATATAATAAAACTAAGTTATTTTGTAACCCACGGGGTTACTCCTCTTTTTAACAACGTGTATAATTACATGTACTTACCTATGTACTACAAGTTCAAAGGACGTCCTCTTCTCAGCCAACTGAAGCAAGCAGTCCTTAGCCAAGGGCCTCATTGGGGCTAAAATAAGGGCTAAAACAAAAGGCCCCAATCGCACCCTCCAGCTTAAGCTTTTCTGAGCAATGAACTAAATTGTTTTAATGAACTCCCACGGGAGTAAACATCGTTAGGGATGTTTTTAAATATTTAGAGATGTTTCTAAGTTTTACAATGGTTTTGGGTAGAACTTACATTAGATTTAAATGCTGCTTGAAAGCATCTGACTTAACTATGCCACAAGACGGGACCTTTGAAGGATCCACCCGTTCCGATCGCTTTGGCGACTATGGTTTGCAACCAGTTGTTTAATAACCGGTCAGGTGCGAGTCGGAGTACAAACAACAGATAGGGTTCCGTACTCAAAGGGTAATAATTGGCCAAGTGCGTGTCGGGCCACGCAGTGTAGGGTTCCGTAGTTGCGAATGCCAACTTTGAGTTCATGCCACTAAAAACGTCTAAAAACGAATCATCTATTGAATTTGTATGAAATTTTCCTTTTCCGAGTACATTTTATAAGTTGATCGCCTATAACTTTTTAATTTGTAAACCCTACTTAGCTCTGATAGTTTTCCTTCAAACTACATTATATTTACTATAGCGGTGAATTTTTTCACGTGTCCATTATATAGGGGTCAGTTTAGTAGATAGAGAGGGGGGGGGGGGGACACTTGACTCTAGCAAAAATTTGCGCTTTAAACCCAAATATTTAAGAAACGGATCCCAAAATAGAAAAAGGTTGTGTCTCGGACCGTGATAGCTAGTAAAATTTTCACAGATGATATTTCCGTTGCCGCTATAACAATACATTTATAATATACCCATCTGGGCCAATTTCCTATAGAGATTACAACCACAAGGGACGATAATTCAGCTCCCATAAAATTCTCCCTATGCGCACAGCGTAGCCAAAGTGATTGATTTTGATAAATGGCTCACTCAATTATATTAAAAAAGCATTTTGGTCCTTAATGCAATGAGGAAAGGTTTATTTTCTTTGTCATCTTATGATATAACTGTTTACAATACCAAAATTAATAAAATGTCGTCTTCTTTGCATTCTTTTAAATTTAATATTAAGAAGCTTTTAGAAAAGTCGGAAGACTTGAGTTGAGTTATATACATACATACATACTATCACGTCTTTATCCCTAATGGGGCAGACAGAGCATTTTGGGTCTTGCGGTTCTATGCAGAGCCTAGGGCCGCAAGACCCAAAAGCCACTTTTAGCGTCATGGTGGGCGAGAAGAATTATATAATTGATTAATAATTATAGAATTGAGTTATATATATGTATTAGTGTATGTGTATTGTGTATATTAGTATATATTTATTATATATTAATTATTATATGCGTATAATTTATGTATTTATATTTATTCTGTTATAGTTTTTGTATTTACAAGTATTAGTATAACTTTAAATTGTTTTTAGTGTAGTAAAGTAGTTTTGAAGGTTTAATTGGATTCTGTTTTCTGTTCTATGTATACTGTACCCACTCTCTACCCTGTGTTGTAAGTTGTCCTCTTAATTCAAGGTTTTGCACTGTTTTCTACTTCTAACTTGTATTTTTGTGTCTTGTGTTTATGTACAATAAAGATTCAACAAACAAATTATATCCTTCAAATAAATGGCTGTTTACTTCAATACCAAAATAAGATCCTGCAAATTAAAACAACTTCTGAATTGTTAGGAAATTACAAGAGTAAACAAGGTATCTTCTAACAGTTAAGTTGTTCGAGGTGAGGCCATAATTTTCTGACAATTACGAGAGTCGAATATCTAGATGAGTTACTTTGAGTGAGGCCATAAATGTTCTTTCCATCTTGTTTTTTAACCCCTACAAAAAAGAGGGGTGTTATAAGTTTAAAGCTACTGTCTGTCCGTCTGTCTGTGTCATCATAGCAATAGAATGGATGGAGCAAGTTCCCTTGCGGTTGTTCTGAGTTATGTTTAGTGAAAGTCGGAATCTTTTGTTTTTTTATGAATGTGTGACGACCTCTGCGCCACTACGAGGAACTAAACACCACAAACAACAATGAACGCAGCAATACCTTGTTCACAAGAATCATACGAGATGGCGCCAGCAGATTCTACATCTCGATCTCAGAGTTCTGGTTGCAACTGAATATACGTACAACCTCCGACAATACACCGTCGGAGCCGCGGTTCCCCAGGCGCAACACCATGCCTGGCGGGAAGATCTTCCCTTTGTGGCGGTCGAGCATATCACCTCGCTCCCGCTACTAATGCTCACCAATTACTTGAAGACACCTAGACCAATATGGAAAAATCTTTTTTGTTTGAAAAGGCAAACTTTTCAGGCAGGCCTTTTATTAAAATCAGTTATGTAGTTTGGTGTTGAAGTTGGTTTTTAGTTTTGCGAAATTGTATCCGATAAACTTCAACACTGATGACTCGGGAGGTCCACAACTCACAAAGCCTCTAGTATATAAAACAGCTTTTATAACCCCCAGTGGCATTTTAAAGGTACAGTCATAAATAGAAGTCGGGCGGATGACGTCAGTGTCCCCTGCTATCTTTATATGCCCCAAATGGGGACATTTATTTATATATACTCCGAATTGAGACGTATGTAATACGCACTATTTCAACTTCTCTACATGTCCCAAAGGCAAAATGGTAGATATTGCATTAGCATTAAGTTTGACCCATTGTAACCAATCCCTTATAAAATTGTGTGCAATAAACTTAAATAAATAAATACATACGTTACTACATAGATAAGATAAACCATAGAATTATTTTTATCGCAAGAGATAAACCCTCAATCTACCTTTAAAAAAATACGCACTAGTTTTTGCTCACGGTGCTTTTAAATCAAATCTAATCATTTTATTTAAGCTAATTTTATTTAGACAGGCCTTGTCTTCAAAAAATCATGACCGGACTTGTGTTAAAATCAAAACTGTGACTTTTTTATTTCGTACAAATCCTATAGAAAGTTTCTGATTTGACTTGTTGTCATCTAGCTGATTGCAACCTATAATTATTAGTATGATTTGTATAAAATGTATGATATTTATCTGTTCCAACAGACAATTTTTATAGATTTTATCACCCTCTGTAGCATTTGCGAAAGGTACAGTCATAAACAGAAGTCGGACGGCTGAAGTTAGCGTCCCTGCTAGGTTTATAGGCTCCAAATGGGGACATTAGGGGTAAATTAGGTAGCCTCCTAATTTAAACGAATACTTATTACTATGAAGGTAAGGGTAAGGGGTAACGAAAGGGTCAGATAAGTATTATTCTAATTAATCCATTTTTTAGATTATCCAAAAATAACAGACTTATATTTTTTTGTTTATCAAAAAAGTAGCAATTCATACAGATACGGAGCAATTAAGTTCAAGTGTCCCTGGGGTTTGCGACGTCACCGCTATTAATCGTACTTAGCGATGACGTCATGCGAAATTGAAATGTGTTGTATCTTGGTCAATTGTGTTTCCTAATATAAAGAAAAATTCCCTCGATCGGCGTCTACGATCTGTACGAAAAAGAAGCAGCAAAAAATATGTTGTGGTTTTTCAGAATAAAGGTCTATCCCTGTTGTACAAAAGGAAATATTAATAAATAATTCATTTTCTTGAATATGCATTCTTGAACATTCCTCCAAGAGACGTTAGATGTAGAATATTAAACGCAGCCGGATCTAGAGCAGGCATGTAAATGCAAATAAAGGCGATAAACTGCAAGTGCAGCCGCATAGCCGTAAAACTTGTGTTTGCGAATGTACTATTTATTGCTGCGTATTAAAGTCCAGTTTTGATTGACACTGTCTAGAGAATTAAACTCACAAAGGTTTGCATTTAAATCTTTCTTCTAGAATTAGTTTTTAATATGTCGTAGGTACTAAATTTTATCACGCCAAAAAATGTTGGCATGACTGCCAAGGTAACTGAAAGAAAAAAGAAGCTGTAGGAATAAATAAGGATAAAAAAGCCAAAATGGGCCTCTTTCGCTAAAGACAATGCATTCCAGTTTATTTGTGAGGTAAAGAAAAAGAAAAATTATGACATAACAATGTATTTTCAGTTCATATATCTAATTTTAATATTAGTATAATTGTAAGCTGATTTTTAAAGAAAATTCATACACGCTTACTTGGGTAAAGGCAATCTCAGCTGTAACTATGAAATTGAAAGAAAACTTGACAATTGTCAAATGATACAAATATCCAAAGATAAATAAATGAATTTGGACTTCCACTTTGACTTTTGATATCCGTAGCGCCATCTATAAACTCCGACTTTAAAATGGCGGATTGCAAACTTAAAAATATCATATTTTCAAAAACAGACTCGCGACTCGCTGTTTCTGTCTACATCTCATACGCTACTCGTCTACATGTTTGTCTATGTGTATGAGAAAGGAATATATAAATAATGTGTATTTATATTATTTCAGTAGTGTAATTATGAGTAGCATTTAGTGTTTTAACTTGTAAGTATTGTGCAACGTTCCATCCCACCTTTGGTCATTATCTACTCTGCTTGTAGATGGACTGGAAGAGATCCCTGACAGGGATAAGTCCGTCTTCGTACTATTGTTTCATCGTTTCGATTGTCGCTTTTTATGTACAATAACGAATGTACAACACAATACAATACTATAAAGTTCTATTTCTTTGTTCTCAGGCGGACGCCAGTACGGCGTTCCTGCGCGCAGCGAGAGCTGGTCAGATCGAGAAGATCATCAGCCTGCTGCAGCAGGGCGTCGACATCAACGTTAGCAATGCTGTAAGTATGCATCATCATCGTCAGGTCTTTTTCTCTCCACTGCAGGAGCACGACCCTCTCTGTACTACTAGAGCCATACTTGGTTAGAGCAGCCAGAGTCTCTTTTCGCTGGCCAGACGGGTTGGAGAGGTCTCATTGATGTTTACAAGCTTTGTTTAGCTCGTATTTCTTGAGTTGCTTTCTACGACATCCAAGGGAGGACATGGAGTGGCCCTATTCTACTCTGCCGGTAACCACACGGGTTCTGTAAGTATTACCACCATTTAAAGTCTTCATTTCTTGATTGTAGTACCGTTTTTCGATATTAATTTGTCGCTGCATCGTACGCTTTGTCTTCGTACGACTGGCCGATGTATTTTTATATATGTTTATCTATATATGTATTTGTTACAAAATATAGTATCGTTAAGTAAGTATCCCTTAACACAAGTCTCGAACATACTTTGGGGCTAGCTTAATCAGTGAAAGTTTCTATATATTTATTTATTTCGCATCTTCCCCTTTATCTGAAATTTGAAATGAAATAAAATTGATTTGAATGTTACACTGTAGGCCCGACACTAGGCAACGTGTCTGTCCCGTGGTGACCACTTTGCATTTCCAATTACTGTGCAAATTAGATGGTCTTATGTGGTCTTATGTCACGACTTTTAATCATGAGGATACGACCATAAAAAAGGGTCTTATTTCAGCCTTGTTAAAGTAAAAATCAAAGTTAGACCTCCACCGAGTAAGTTTTTGTCATATCTCCCCACTTCTCTCTTTTTTGAGCAGTATTAATTCATTGGCTTTTTAGTATCTTTTTTGATGTCACCTTTCCTGCTCATTTGCGCTTCTTCCACTTTTACTCCCCCCACTTTGTCTCCTTCTTCTTCCACACTAACTAATCTAAATCTTTCCACTTTTACTACTCTCATATGCGTTCATCAGCGGGACTAATCTGCTGTCATGACATCCATGACAATTCTTATTTTTTAATTTCTATCATTATCATTCTTTACGAAAGAGAGACAGAGTACTCATGTCTAACCATATTCCTAGATTCTTCAGAATTTAGAACCATTCTTCTTTTAGTGTCGACATTTCAAAAGTACTTAGTAGATATCATGACAGAAAATAGAAATTTTATGTTGCACTAACATTTCTGAAACAAGCCACATTCTTTTATTACAGTTAATAAGTCACCAAGTTGTAAATCGACCTGTAAAATATAAACCAGTTTGCGAAAATTCTTCTGGAAACACGGTAATGGAAAAACGAGTTTATTTCGTTGTAGTTAAAGCGGAATTTGCTCGTAGTCTGTTTCCCTATATGTTCTGTTGGCACGCAATTTGGTGTCACGAATTTTAACGAAGGTGGGGTTGTCGGTAGAGTTAATGCATTTACAGAATTTGCCTCTGAAAAACATTTTTGTTTTATTTTACACGTATAGAAGAAGTGAATATTGACTGCCTTCTTCGCCTCGTGATGTGGCGGTCGTGGATTTAAATCCCACTGGGAAGCATACTTTGTGAAAAGTTGTTTCCAGCCTGGTTCGGATATTGCAAGCTTCAATCACTTGATTATTTGAAAAGAAAGATGATTTTATGTTTCGGTAGGCACGTATAAACTCTTAGTCCTGAACGCCATCGGTTGCAGAGATTAATGGCAGTCACTCTGTGTAAAAATCAGTCACCTTGTCAAAGCACCTAGGTTTGGTAGCGGACCCCGGGCTCTGAAGCGTTACTGCTGACGATGCCACTTGGAATACTTGAGGATGATGATGATGAAAATAAGTGATTAGTAGGACATGATGCTGATCCTTAAGAAACCTTATTTAAAAATCCTCCCTCATGTTAGCAAGCGCTCAAAAGCGGTGCTTTCGATTTGGATCCGATAAACGATACTATGCGGTTATTGTAATATACCAGTGAGATAAGTACTAAATGGTCGTGCTCCATAGTGCTAGTATTCCATCATCATCAAAATCATCTACTTGGTCTTTTCCTATTTGGCGTTGGCTGTATATGTCGATTCTCCCTATTTCTTTCCATTATGAACCATATATGCACTAACGTCTTGTTCCTTAATATAAAATTTCTGGGATCCTTAGATTGCTTTTGGTCAGTATTTATGACGTTTTATTTTAAACAATTTTCCGTATTTTCTGTACCTACAAGGCCAAAACACCCATCTGAAATTCTTTGTGGGCAGGCTGCTTTTTTCAAAAACAATTAAATAAACCGTACTTTAGGTAAGTACTCTTTTATAGCTTCCCTATTCCTCTGTAAAATGGTGTTAGAATTGATATTCTCCATTCTATACCCTTATCTTTTATCTAAAGGGGCTGATATTGCCGCAGCTACAGTGCGTAGATACTTATTTGGAGAGTTTTAGGGAAATAATAGTCCTTTTGCCATTTGCATTTCTGCGGTGTTTTGTATGTCAAGATTACAAGGGGCAAAAGTTACCCGTATTTTCCACGTTTATATGGATTTTCAATGGGTACTGACGAAATAAAAAAGGCTTTCAAGGATCGAAGCAAGTGGCCTCTGCCTACCCCATGATGGGATAAAGGCGTGAAAATATGTATATATATTTTTTAATGTGCTTAAGAAAATCGATCTTTGTGCCAAGCAAGCTCACCAGTTAGAAAACTGGCCAGTCTTAATATTCCTTGTGAAATAGAAAGAAAGGATTTCAGAATAATTGTAGGTTGCTATCCACATCGCCTGTTGACGTGATACATAGAGATTTTTGCTCATTCTCTCGACTCCTCAATCGGCTTTACGTTTTATGTATTTTTGTCTCCAAGACACAAAGGCCACGTTCAGCTTGTTGGTCAAACGTGGTCTTTGTGAGCTTTGTGCTCTGTTTACCCCGTCAGGGGTAAACACATGATAATGTATCTGTATATGTAGGGGGACAAGCGACCCGTGACACTTGGAAGGTTGCCAGTCCTGCAAAAGGACAATATGTTAGTGTTCTGTATTCAAGGACTCCTTTGTTCTATTTGGCCATTCTTCTTTATCGTCATTCATATATCTAGGCAGAGACTGATCGTTCTATATGAATGGTAAAGCCAAGCTGATTCTTTCCAACCAAATTGTAATATTGATCGAAGGAAGTTCCACTATCGCGTCTTTGTTCCTAGGAAAGGAGCCTGGGGTAGCAAGACCCAAACGGTAAGAGAGAAGATGGAAAAATGGAATCAAAATAGTGTTGTATTGCTTACCGCTTATTCAAATTCTTGCATATTCCTTCTCGCGCAAAATGGAAGACTCATGGCAATAGGCGATGCGGCTAGCAACTCGTCACTCATTTGATATTGTTGTCCACCTAAATGCCCTGACGGGCATTAAAATGAATGCATAATAAAACGTGTTTTTGATTCTGTATTCCTTTTCAGAACGGCCTGAATGCGATCCACCTCGCTTCTAAAGATGGCCACGTGGAGGTGGTTAGAGAGCTCCTGGACAGGGGAGCAGCGATCGACGCTGCTACCAAGAAAGGCAACACCGCTCTGCATATCGCCTCCTTGGCCGGCCAGGAGGCTGTGGTCAAGTTGCTAGTACAGAACGGAGCTCAAGTAAGTTCCTTTCTTCGTCTCTTTCTTTTTGTTCCCTCTTAGCCAGAAGGGAGGGAGAGTGGAGGGTAGCCATAGATGCTGCTACAGAACAGAGAACAACCATAGATGCTGCTACCAAGAAAGGCAACACCGCTCTGCATATCGCCTCCCTGGCCGGACAGGAAGCTATGGTCAAGTTGTTAGTCCAAAACGGCGTTCAAGTAAGTTCCTTTCTTCGTTTCTTTCTTTTTGTTCCCTCGTAGCCAGAAGGGAGGGAAAGTGGAGGGTAGCCATAGATGCTACAGAACAGAGAACAACCATAGACGCTGCTTCCAAGAAAGGCAACACCGCTCTGCATATCGCCTCCCTGGCCGGACAGGAGGCTATGGTCAAGATGTTAGTCCAGAACGGCGCTCACGTAAGTTCCTTTCTTCATCTCTTTCTTTTTGTCCCCTTTTGGCTGAAAGAGTGGGGGTGGAGATTGGAGAGTAGCCATAGATGCTGCTACCAAGAAAGGTAACACCGCTTTGGAAATGGCCTCTTTGGCTTTAACCAGGCTTCATCATCTTTAGGTTCATTATTTTCTATCTTCTTATTTTTTTCACTGCTGAACTTTCGGACTTTCTCAATGATTCAGAATTAGAACTTCTGTTCGAGTTGTTGGAGATATTTTTTTTAAACTAAATACCAAATTAAGCCCCGAACAGACCACCGCTTTTGATGCTATGGTACCACTTGAAAACTAGCATACTTGTCAAGTGGTCCCATTGAAATTTTAACTTCAAGGAAATAAAAGAATTTTCCAAATCGGTCCAGGCGCCTTCGAATAATCGGCAATCGTACATAAAAAAATAAAGATCGCGACGAATTGATAACCTCCTCCTTTTTGGAAGTCGGTTAAAACAGGCCAAATCAATTAAACTAATTGATTTGGCCTGACTAATGGTAAATTGGTCTAGCTTAAATTATTAAGGTAGACTAATTTATATAATCTCAAAAGCCAACCGGCGAGAAATCACAGCTGCTTTCATTAAGCGATATCCTTAGCCCTGGAAGAATTAATGACCTGTTAAATGAGCCTCTAATCGGGACATGATGCTGGAACCAACGGAGGTAGCTAACGAGATGTAAATGGTATTGATTTTACAGGGCAGTGACCTTTCTTTGTGGCCGTATGAAGGCCTGCCACAGGCCTTTACTCCTCAAGAGCTGCGAGTATACGAACTATCACATCTTTATAACGGCGTAGACCCATAGGTTTTGTTTAGTGTGAAAGTGGGGTTATAATACTGAAGGTTTGCTAATCACAACCGCAATTAGGTATTTTCCTGAGTCAAAAATGATTTATGTGGTAAGTACTGATAAGGAAATAAAATGTTACAAAATAATGTCACTTATCATAATCAAATTCATTTTTAATGCGATTTTAGATTTCTTGTTGCAGAAAATTGACTCCCAAGAAACTATGACGGCATTTGCCTGTATTTCATTTCATACAAATCCCATAAAAAATGTTTGTTTTGACGTTTAAAAAAAGTATCTGATTTGACTTGTTGGAAAATTGCGGATTCGATGAAGCATCGAACTTCTCGTTTTATTTCATTGGCATAAAACAAACATTACTAAACGAATTGCCTCATAATCGTGGCAAATTGCTATTACTTCAGTACGATTAGGTCATACAGTCATTTAGCGACATTTGTACGACTTTATAGGCGATAAAGTGGCATGTTATAGCCCTTACGTACCGTATTATTCTAACAGACTTCCATGTCGCATGATATATCGATTAGCTGCAAGGACGTGACATGCTGACAGTCCAGTTTAAAGTTTTCATATTATATGGCAATATAACTAGATATAGTATAGCTATGGGTTTATCAAAGAAGATAATCAGGCTTTATCTTCTTTTAGGCATGCCATTGGTCGTTCTGGCACGCATTAGGGGAGCGGGAGATTTCTGAAACGCATGCCATAGGGCACGCATGCGGATAACCGTTTTCACTGATGTTGCACGAATTCGGGGTGCGAGAGATTTCCGTAACACATTTTCACTACTCGATAGAGTAATGTACAGTCGATATACAGCATGCAGATTATAAAAGCAGTCGGCGTAACGTCCACTGTATCGACTTATGGCTTTCATTGGTCGTTAGCCATGCTATATATCAAGTCAAATGAGTTATCGACCAATGAAAATGAGTCTTTAATCTTCTTCTATTTGTGTTTTTGTAAATTTAATACTCAATGTTCTTTTTTTTGTCTCTAGGTCAACATTCAATCTCAAAATGGCTTCACACCGCTGTACATGGCTGCCCAGGAGAACCATGATGGAGTGGTCAAGTTCCTTCTATCAAACGGAGCTAACCAAAGCTTGGCCACTGAGGTAAACGCAACGTTAGAGTAGAATTCCCTTAAAAAAAATATTTTTTTTTACCTTTGTTGTACAAAATTGCAATTTGTATAGCGCAATAGGCGGACTTAATGCTAAAAGCATTATCTCTATATTCTTAAAAACGAGGATGAAATTTTAAATTTCCTGCGGTGAATATTCAAAACTAAATTAATGGTCTAATTACTAAATAAACATTGGTACTTTCAAATTTTTTAAATCAAAAATTACGCTTCGTACCTTACTTTGGCGCCATGCAAATATTGATTATTGATTTTATTGATTTGAAATACATAAAATTAGAAAAAAAAAACACGTCAGAATACATAAACAGATCCGATCATGTCGTTGGCATGAAGATTTTCTGTTTAAGAGTCCGGCGACCCTAGACTTCTCCATACAAACGTAGTACACGTTTAATTTTGAAACCACATGTCAGATTCCGGTAAAAATTGGTAATTGTAAAGAAATTGCAATTATCTGGGGTATATTGGGTTTCCTATAGTAAAATTATGAACTGGAAAGAAAATATAACGATTTAGAAGTTTCCCATACTAATGGTCAAAAATGATATAAAACACTATATTCTATTTCAAGTTCATATTTTTACTGTAGAAAACTAAATATAAACCTAGATAATTGCAATATCTTTGAAATTACAAAATTTTGCCCAAATCGGACATGTCGTTTTGAAATAAAACGTAGACTACGTTTGTATGGAAAGTTGTATTTTGGTCTAGGGTCGGGGGACCCTTAAAAAAATTAGGTCTATGGCGTCACTACAAGGATATTTCGGAAAACCATTGTAAACTCGTGGCTTAGACTTACTCATGTTAATTCTTCGGTTATGGGGTAGAGTTTGGGATACCAGAAGCAAATAGTAGCAAGACTAATCGTGTACATTTCTCAACAGGATGGGTTCACACCCCTGGCCGTGGCGATGCAGCAAGGGCACGAGAAGGTGGTGGCTGTTCTTCTAGAAGCCGACACCAGGGGCCGGGTTCGACTGCCGGCCCTTCACATCGCTGCTAAGAAAGACGACGTCAAAGCTGCTAATTTGCTGCTTGAGGTAAGGATGTTTCTCCAATAACGTTATCAGTACCTGGGCGACCGAGCTTTGCTCGGTTACATCTCAAAACTAATTTTTTTTAAAAATGCAAAATAAAAAATTCTATATAAACTTAAACATAAAAAAAACAAAAGTAAGTCATCGAGTGGGATTCGAACCCGTAACACTCTTTCTAGCGGTCGGTATCCTTAACCGCTGAGCTAAAAACAAGGCGGTCGGCGCGACGAAATTAGCGACCATATTCTGCGTGGAAAGAAAAACGCATGAAAACTCGAAAATACGCGTTTTCCCAAACATAAAACTAATCTAGATCGATTGTTTACCCTCGAAAACCCATATACAAATTTTGAGCGAATTCGTTAGAGCCGTTTTCGAGATCACAGAAATTTATAAATATATAAATAAATAAATATACAAGAATTGCTCGTTTAAAGGTATAAGATTTTAGCCGCAAGAACTCATATGACATCAATTTTCCCAAGGATTTCCAGAAGACTGATTGGCAGACTGATTGCAGGAATTCTGCTGAACAAAATACCATCCATACCTACAAAAACCATCTAGGGATGGTTACATAAGGGCCAGGGACGTGCATTACCGATTATTGCAGGATAGACTAAATGTGGGGCCTTTGCCCAGCAGTGGGACATAAAAACTTTGACTGAACTGACCCTATTAGTGTGTTTACATCCCGAGAGCCACTTATACGCGTCATATTGTTTAATACTATTAAATGTTCTTTTTAACTTACCGCTTGTTTGAATGAAATCCAAAATAGGCTGGCATCGGCCATTTATGATTATTGCTCTTTTTTCCTCAAAAGTTATCAATTAAAACACCTGGCGCACAACTTTTACATGAAAAACTTTCCATTGCATTAAAGCGTTGTTTTAAAGCGGCATTAAAGTTTTTCTCCTAATTTCATTGATATCGCAAACAAAGTTCAGAGCAGATCGTAATCATTTGTAATGCAACAATGCAAATAATTATCATTGGACAAGAAAAAATATCAAATATATACGACTACCACAAAAGTTTACGTAATTTCATTTTATCCTCGAACATCTTTTTATTTAAATTGGTAGCGTAACACAAGCGAGAACCAATAACTTTCTATATTTTATCACGGAATGAATCACGGAACAAATGAAAAGACTCGAAATCGATATCATCCTTATTGGTCAAAAGTAAAAAGAGATAAAAAAAAACGACGGGTTGGACTCTGGGAGTGCCGGCAAAAGTGAAAATTTGAATATTAACGTTGTGCATTTTTGATATTTTGGAATGGTTAGGGAATAATTTTGCACGAATTGCTTTAATTATCAGTATAAAATATTTCAAATCTTTTCTGAACCACAGTCTGTCACAAATGTGACAAGCATGACCAAATTCATTTTCAAATACACAGCTGTATGGCCGCAGCAGCACACACGAATATTCGCGCAAGCGCCCTGCGCCGTCTTACGAATTTTCGATCAGGCCACGTGTCCTGACGCGAGTTTAAAATTTTTTACCCATTTCAAAAAAAGTGCACAACGCCGCTAAAGAAGTTTTCACTTCATAAACGTTGATTATTGAGATAGAACTAGCTTAAAGATAAGGATCATTTTGAAAATCAGCGTTTCAGTAACCTAATGGTTTTTTCCATACAAAAATTAGCTTTGTTTATGACTGACGCGTTTTAAAAATGGCACGCATCAGCCGCTGTCTTAGATATTGGTTATGTGTGCGGAAATTTCGCGTGTGTGTGCGTCGATGAAATACGTAGACGATCAGACTACAGATGCAAATTCCTATCCGTGCACTGTGAATGTGTGTAAATCGAGACACTATGGAGAATTGTCTTCTAGGTAGCTGCCTAGAGTACTGTGTATATATATATACGTATACCTACCCTAAGTAAGCGAGTACGTAGCCAGCATATGGCGCGATGGACAGAAAAGTGCGCGTTTATTTGAAAATAGGGCCTATTATAATTTATTTTTAAATATAAAAATGCGCATATATTAGGGAACCTCCGGGTAGACAATGTCTTTGAGTCTCTATGGAAAGCACGTGCCTGATAAGGGCATGATTTTAGTCGCAAGAAGCTTGTTTGACATTTAACGAATGTTTCCCAAGGATATCCTAAACGTCTGATTAGCAGACTGATTGCAGGAATTCTTCTAAACAAAATATCATCCTATACCTACAAAAACTATCCAGGAATGGTTACATAAGGGCAGCTGATGATAATGATGACATTCCCAGTAGTCCTACTGGTAGAACAAACTTGGTAGGACTACTGGGACTAGCTCAAAGTTTTCACATTAGATACCCATATCTACAGAACAGATAGAATCAATACAAATGAAACTTGAAAGAACGTGGTAAAATATCCATAAACCCTTTGACCGCGAACGTCAGGATTGGCTCAGAGAATCCAAGTTTTTTTTGTATTTTACTAATGAAATTCCCTGTCGGATAAATCCGAGATTCGCGGTGAAAGAGTTAACGTAACTCGAAAATACTGAATTATCCTAATTTGTAACATTTTTCTTCATAGAACGAACATAACCCGGACGTGACTTCGAAGTCAGGGTTCACCCCGCTTCACATCGCAGCCCACTACGGCAACGAGGCTGTGGCCAGACTGCTCTTGGCCAAAGGTGCCGATGTTAATTGTGCTGCCAAGCATAACATCTGTCCGCTGCATGTTGCTGCCAAATGGGGTAAGTTTTACAGTACCAGATTAGAATACGAAAGTTTATATAGATGTTAGTTCCACTTTCACGCCAACATGGCTAAACGGATTAGAATTAAATTTGGAATGTTTCCTGGATTATACGATTTGAACATCTATAGGCTTTAGTTAGTAAAAAATATGGAAACCTAGGATTTTTTTGACTACTAACTATTTAAGACAAATTTCTTACCAGGAATCACATTTTTTAAAGTTCCTCCCTTTGCCACTGATTTAAATGGTACATAATAGCTACCTCCATAATAATTTCAGTGATCTCTCATTCTGAATGGGCTCAACCTCCTCTGAACCACCAGAAAGAGCAAGTAAACTTGTTTATAAAATTGAGTTGAGTTCGTATCCCACAACACAAGTCTCGAACTTACTTTTGGGCTAGCTCAATCTGTGTCATTTGTCCCTATATATTTATTATATTTATATCCTTATTCTTCAAAGGCAAAGATAACATGGTGTCCCTTCTCTGCGACAACGGAGCCAATGTCGAGGCTCGAACCAGGGACGGTCTCACTCCGCTGCACTGCGCGGCTCGGTCTGGTCATGAGCGGGTCGTCGAAGCTTTGTTGGATAGAGGAGCACCCATCACCAGCAAGAGCAAGGTAAATTTTAAATCGGGACCAAGGAAACCCATTTTGAGGGGGACTGACGAAGCCCATTTTTGGGGTTCCGTGGAACAAGGAACCCCTACATTTCGTCATGTCTACTTGTCTGGCCATCCATTGACGCCAGAGACTTTAAGTACTCGAATTATGTAATGTGGCATGGGAGTGTATATTATTTACGGTGAAAAATCGTGAAAAAAATATTTGGTCTTCTTACCCTTGTGAACTGAGATGCATATAGTGTAGCTTGTGAACACCATTTTTCGATTTAGAGATTTTTTGAACACATACTATGGTGTATGTATATAAACGGGACTTAGCACGAACCTTTTTATTGGGTATACCCGGGGTCGCCCAGTGGGTCAAGATAAAATAAATTATACTTACATAGTTCGTAAGTTTTGTACTGCCAATACTAAGTTAAATAGACGTTTGTCTCAATAAATAATTTTTTATTTTATTTTTTTATTTTATAACATTTCAGATAAGAGAAGGAGTCAGTTTCCAGTACCAGGGATGTTACGAATGTCATATTTTTTACATTCTCAAATGCGAATGTGAATACGAATGTTTAGGCTGTGAATGTGCGAATGCGAATACCAATGCGAATGCGAATGCAAATACAAATGCAAATGCTTATGCGAATGTA
Organism: Acrobasis consociella; assembly: GCA_963555685.1. Classification (NCBI taxonomy): domain Eukaryota; kingdom Metazoa; phylum Arthropoda; class Insecta; order Lepidoptera; family Pyralidae; genus Acrobasis; species Acrobasis consociella. The sequence goes on along the minus strand of OY743104.1, from coordinate 36,572,849 downwards.
GACGTTCAAGTATTCCAAAAGAAAAACATAATATGAAGTAATAATCAATAATTTTAATCAAAAATCGCTATATTTCAATTTTCATTCCCTGTGCCATAAAAAACTGTCTTAATCCTAAAATAGTTTTAAATACAATATAGTACATTACGATATAAGTGCGTTATGGTTATAATATAAGCACGAGGCGGAATTTACCAGCCCGAGCCGAAAGCGAGGGCGTAATATAGCCGAGTGTGTTTTACCAATATACTCACGTATATCGTACGACGTTTTTCAACACACTTACGAGCGAAAAACTAGCTAATAAATTGATTTATTTGATTTTGGATGAACTCAACCATAAAATTGTGTTGCACAATGTCACCTTCCCCCGTTTTACTTTTTAAAATCAGACCGGCTTGGAGCGGCTTGGCGGACCAGTTCGAAATTTGAAATATTTTTTTTATAAATAGCGAATAGTGCGGCAATAAAATATATAACTTCACTATTTGCGTTTATAATGCACGCGTGTTTTATGATCTGATTTATATACCTAAAACCGGTAAAATAAGATCCACTTCACGAATAAGTGTATCGAAAAACTATTTGTTTACTTAATGAGCAATTATAGCAGACTGCAACTAAAATAAAACAAACCATGCCATCACAAAATTCACGTGAAATAAACGCTTCCTTTTGGTCGAAATAATCTGTTATGCGCGAATCCCCGAAACGCAGAGAGATGCGGGCGATAGGCTTGGCATGACCTGCACAAAACATTCGCTGATTGATGCGAATGCGAATGTCGATGCGAATGATTAAAACAATGCGAACCATTCGCATATGCGAATGCGAATATTCGTAACATCCCTAGATATAACTAGTTTTCGAAATATTAGAACCAACAAAAAGGTTCTTGCTAAGTCTTGTTTATAAACAGAAATCTCTTTCTTTTTCTCAAGCCTCTCTTTCTTTCAGAATGGATTGGCTCCTCTCCACATGGCCGCCCAAGGAGATCACGCCGAGGCAGCCCGCGTGCTCCTATCTCGCAGGGCTCCCGTAGATGACGTCACGGTTGACTACCTGACTGCTTTACACGTCGCCGCCCATTGCGGGCATGCTAAAGTCGCTAAGCTGCTCCTAGATAGGTAACAAAGAAGCCAGATACTTATCATAGATAGTTCTTTAACTATATTTGTATGAAAAGAAAAATATAGATACTTAACTTCTTTTAATGTTAACAGCAAATAAAAATAAGGATACAATATTTATGCCAGAATACGAATAGCATGCGTTGTTCTACCGAAAAAGGTATTATGACGCATTTGACAGGTCTCAGTTGTACATTTTGCTGTACTAGAAGCCTGAAGAATGCTTTCTGGCTTTTTCTTTTCTAAATTAGATTATACATGTCAATGGCTGGCGATAATTTGAATAGAAAAAAAAGTATAGCACTTACCAAAGTAATGACAAAGTACATATGATTCCATGCAAATTCCATGATAGCACTCCATAGAAAGTTCCTTAGTATAAACCACGAAATTACGAAGTACATATAATTCTATGGTATAAACTAATACCTAAATTAGAAAAATTGTTTAGACGAAGCTATTTTTACCAGGAACGCCGACGCAAACGCTCGGGCGCTCAACGGGTTCACCCCTCTTCACATCGCGTGCAAGAAGAACAGGATCAAGGTGGTCGAGCTGCTGCTCAAATACGGAGCCAGTGAGTATGAGAGACACTTCTATGAAACTGATCCCATTTCTTTTCTGACGTTTCACGGCTTCAACATCATATATTTCACAGGCATACAAGCGACTACCGAATCTGGCCTAACCCCCCTCCATGTGGCAGCATTTATGGGCTGCATGAACATCGTGATATATCTACTGCAGCACGAGGCCAACCCCGACGTGCCTACCGTCAGGGGAGAGACTCCATTGCATCTCGCAGCCCGGGCTAACCAGGTATTGTGAACCCTTCTACGTGGCAGTGTAAATGAACATCATGATTTATAGGAGCGTAGGATATAGGATATCATTATCATCTATGTATTTAAGAACTATGTTCTTGTAGGTGGAGTATTTTCCATGCCTCCCGATCTTCAGCTAAATGCTTGACTTCCCTATACGACCCGAACGATCCTTTATGGATAAAGTAAAGGAAAACCTTTACTTCATCCATGAACATCCTTCTTGGCCTTCTCGTTCCTACTCCTCTCTCTATCTTTTCTTCCGACATTGGTGCTCTCCTCGGTTGCAGTCGAATCACATCGCATGCAAAGAACCAAACTTGCAAATAGGTATATAGTGCAAGGTCTTGAGAATTTTTTAAGCATCAACTAAATAGTTGAAACTCTCGTAAAAGGGGCCCTTCGTAAAATACTTATTAGTGCTAGGAATTTATAAGTTTGTAGTAGAAAGGCGTAAAAATGGGACCAAGAAGAACACTAATCGTAATTTTTCTTCCAGACTGATATAATCCGCATCCTGCTCCGCAACGGTGCCGCAGTGGAGGCGAAGGCTAGAGAGAGACAGACGCCCCTGCACATCGCCTCTCGCCTCGGCAATGTCGATATTGCTGTGCTGCTCTTACAGCACGGCGCTGACGTTCGGGCGATGACTGCTGATCATTATAACCCACTGCATATTGCTGCTAAACAACACAATCATGATGTAAGCGAATAAATGCTGTTGAATAACACAACTTTTGTGAAATTACATTTTTGAGTAGAATACTTTTAACAATTACCTCGATATTTTTTCAAAACCAAAAACCGACTTTACCCGAAAACTACGCAACCGATTTTGATAAAAATATTTAAGACCACCTGACCCTGAAGTATAATCCCTTAAAAAAAAAGCATTTTCTAAATCGGTTCATGCGTCGTCGAATATTCGGTGAACATACAAAGAAAGAGCATGACGAATTGATAACCTCCTCATTTTTAAGTCGGTTAAAAATTATTTCTAGTATGAGGACAGATATAGGAAAAAAACGTGGTGAGAAATGTTCTAAACATGAAGTGGAACGAAAACAGATAAAAAGAGGAACCAAGGAAAAGGTGGATGTGTGTGAAGAAGAATTCATGACTAGTAAAGATATAACAATTAGATTGCAAACAATAAGTAGAGTAAAAATAGAAACGACTTTACTTAATTTGCGATAACTTTCATTCTTTGTGCATTTTGATAAAGATGACTGTTTCCTTGAAACAGGTTGCAGCTGCTTTGATTGAGCACAACGCTCCACTGACAGCTACTACCAAGAAAGGATTCACGGCGCTGCACCTCGCTGCTAAATATGGAAACCTGAAGGTAAATTAAACTGTATCCAATCCGTTCAGTTGACCCGTTTTTAGAATTCGGAGTCATTAAACGGTTTTTTGTATAGAAAAAATCATCTGAGATCACAGGAATTAACCAGTGAGCAGAAGGTGAACAGCACCTAACCTATCTAACCTAGCACATGATCTAAGGCTTTCTTTATAAACTAATATAACATTGTTAACCAACATTTGTATAAGTACACTTATATTTTCCATTGTCAGGAAGTGGGTTTTTCACAGGTTTAGTGGGAGCAAAGTGCTACTTTCCGGACCTGGCCCGAGAGAACACTTGAATTTTCTACCTCTTTTTCTTGTCTGATGTATGTGAAGAGCTTTTCGGTTAGTTATACAATTTTCTTTCTTCTAGGTTGCAAATCTACTTCTTGCTCATGGAGCATCTCCTGACCAAGCTGGGAAGAACGGTATGACCCCACTGCATATTGCGGCTCAGTACGACCAGCAGGCCGTAGCCACTACACTGTTGGAGAAAGGAGCTGATGCAAAGGTAAGAGGTCACTATCTGACTATAGAAAAACTAAAAATACTTCAGTAATATTGTGAAAATCTGGTGCCTGTTCTGGGAAACTGTTATTCATGTCAACGAATCTGTATTTGTGGAATGAGCTTTATAAATCTTGAAGGAAAATATATTTAGTATCTTTTAGGACATTGGGACTTACATTGGGACCAGAGATACAATATCTTATATACCTTTACCATTTAATCTCTATAACTTGGTTCAATAGCACAGCTATCACATTTAGATAAACGTCTTCTGGGGTCTGTGGAGATCCACTGATTTTTGCCTCCACATATCTCGGAATTTTATTTAATTTGAATGATAGTCACACAATGTTTTCGACAGGCTGTGGCCAAAAATGGGCACACTCCTCTTCACATAGCGTCTCGTAAGAACCAGATGGAGACTGCAGCCACTCTCTTGGAGTATGGAGCATTGACCAACGCTGAGTCCAAGGCTGGATTCACTCCACTGCATCTTGCTGCCCAGCAGGTATGTATGGCATTTTGGCACTTTTCGTGGCTCCAGCAGACTATACACTTCTGCACCAAAAAAAGAGAGCATTGTTTAAAAAATGAACAGATTTGGATGTATGGTCACCAAATTAATAAAAGTATTACATAGTATGGTGAAAGTATCGTTCTCACATCATCAATATTTTATGAAATTTGCAATTTGAATTAATATTCCTATAACTATTACTTTAGATATCTAAGCGCACTTTTGTATTTCTTCAAATCAAAATGAGATGCTCTCGCAATACTTGGTCAAAGATGAAAATTAAACATTTCTATAAAAATGAGTACCATAGAAAGTCATTCACCTAATGTAACTGGTTATTACAAATTCGCTAACCTAATACAAGTTAAAAAAGAAGAAATATAGAAAAGCAAGAAGGAAATAACGAAACCATTCTTCTCCTAGGGTCACACCGAAATGTGCTCATTGCTGTTAGAGCACGGTGCTGAGGTAGACCAGCAGGCTAAGAATGGACTGGCAGCGCTACATCTTGCAGCGCAGGAAGATAGGGTGCCGGTGGCTCAGTTGCTGGTGAAGAATGGTGCTGAGGTGAGATTTCGTTCACCATTAGAACCACATACACAGTCTAGTGTTTGTGACTAACCAATAGATTGTTACTAGTCTTACGGGACTTACCGCGATTAATATCGTTTTTTGCCAAATATTTCGACAGTTCTTCTGCCATCATGGTCACTGGCTGCCGTAAGACTAATAACAGTAATTGTGATCGCGAAGCTCTAAAATCATATATACAATAGATAACTAAATATACTATCTCACACATTTATTGTCGATCCCCAGTTGGCTCAGTCAGCATATATTCTCCCACTTCGGTCAGCATCACAGTGGTATTAATAAGTCTGGTTATGTTATGGAAAAGAGAGGTGGTGATTTCACTGCTGAAACGTGATTTCTTCTCCAGGTGGACATTTGCACTAAGGGTGGTTACACACCTCTTCACATCGCCAGCCACTATGGGCAAGCCAACATGGTGCGATTCCTGCTTGACAACGGAGCGTCTGTCAAAGCACAGACCACTCATGGGTATGTAATAATTATGAAATAACGTATCCTCTCTTATAAGAATAATGGTCGCATAAACGGGCTATGGAAGAGATACAATGTACAAAACTCAGGACAATTTTAAAAATGCCATTTTCTTACTTGCCCTGACCGGGGATCGAACCCGGAACTTCTGGGTGGCGTACTAGCATGGTGACCACTACGCCACGAAGGTAATGTCAATGGTCGCAAATGTCTCATGTGTTTTTCTGATAGGTACACGGCGCTCCATCACGCTGCTCAGCAAGGCCACATCAACATCGTCAACATACTGCTGGAACACAAGTCTGATGCCAATGCTATCACTACGGTACGTTCTGAACTTTAAAGTCTCTAGAAAAGGTTTTAATTCCATCACGTCACATTCCTCTAATTTATCATCATCTTACTTATACTGTTTGTTTAATGTATCATATATCTTGAGCTATACAGAATAAGTCGATCACATTTACCCATGAGTCAAGAATGTTTTGTCTTAAATTTGCTACTATTATAAAATCTTTGAAACCTCGAGTTCAAAAAAAGATAGATGAAACTTTGGAAGCTGACATTCTCAAAATTTCGATGTGATCGGGGCCCAAACTTTTCACTAAGCAGCATACACTTGTACCAAAGTAAAAGAATATGCTGCTAAATGTGCATCTTTGGACCAAATAGCAGATTTTTCTTATTTCGTCTCAACTTAGACAATACTCTAGGTACTAACATTGTGAATGTTATAAATTTCGTCTACTACGTACAAATATTTGACTTGACATTATATCCAACAGAACGGCCAAACCCCTCTAGACATTGCGTCCAAACTGGGCTACGTGACGGTCATGGAGACCCTGAAGGAAGTTTCCGAGCCGTCATCGGCACCAGCCTCCCAGGAGAAGTACAAGGTGGTCGCTCCGGAGACCATGCTGGAGACGTTCATGTCAGATTCTGAGGAGGAAGGAGGTAATTCATGGTGTCCTTTCAGTACCTCCAAATTACTTGACATTTTGGTTAGATATAGCATCTTTGGGCTTCGCGGCAGTCTACCCGTCAAAGGTGTCAGCTTCGTAGGAGAAGTACCTTGAAAGAATAGCCTTGGCTCCATAGAAAACTGTCATTTTAAGGAGAAAGAGGTGAGTCATAAATGTTGTTTGACATAGACAAGAATGGCACCATGGAGTTTTAGTGGATTCTAGCCCAAAGCATTTTTTTAAATGGAGAAAAACCATTGAACTTGCTGCACCGTTACCGACACCAGTTTTTACTACTATTGGCACTCTACGGAGTGCCACTCTTGTCAGTGACTATGTCTCTTTGTCTTTCGCTTACTTGTTAAGTATAAATTGCACGCCTCATACGTGGAGCGTTGAGGTAGTACTCTACCAGGGATGTTACGAATACAAAGTTTTCTACATTGGCGTAAGCGAATACAAATTTTAAGGCTGCAAATGTGCGAATGCGAATGCTAATGCGAGTGTCGATATTAATTATTACAGAAAACATATAATAAATCTATTTAAATAAAAAAATCGCCTTATTTTACTTTTCATTCCCGTTGCCATAAAAATCTTACTATCCCAAAATAGTTTAAAATAAAATAAACTCCCTATTTGTTTACCTAATAAGCAATTACAGAACATTGCACCTTAAACAAAATAACCAAGCAATTACAAAAAACTTACGTGAAATAAAAGCTTTCTATTGGTAAAAATAATTACATTATGTGCGTGTTAAACTGTAATTTTAGTTAAATAACCTGCCAATAGATGTCATTTCTAGTGATAAATAAAACGCGCTATGGTTATTTTTGTGCAAATTGTGAGTCATAATTTTTTTTATGTGTTATTGTATCCTCGAGCGTTCTGTGTTGGTATCATAAAGTATCACTACATACGAGTGTCTCGATAGTTAGGAGCTCCCACATTTTGTACTGCGTTGTACAAAATTCCTTTGAGAATCCGAATGGAAAGTACCGGATGGGTGCTGGGGAGCACTTGAGTGGCAGTGCATTTTATGAGTGTACTTGGCTGGACAAGTGGATGACTTGTCAAAACCAGCTAAGCATCGGTAGCGGTGCCGCCGGTCGAAGAAACTAGCTGCAGACGGTGACGTCAGGACTACGATTGGTGCAGGTATCCGTGACGTGACGTCATAGTGGTGACCAAGTAAGAGTAAGAGGATCATCGTGAAACTGTAAGTGATTTTGTACTTTATTACAAGTTGGAAAGTATGGTGGAAATTGGAACTTATTTTCGTTGGCAAGTTTACTGAGAAGAAATTGGTTTGTTCACATATTTTGGACTTAGTAACTTTGATTCGCAGAATTCATGCTAAACATTGGCCAAAAGTTCAATGTTAAGAACAATTGTAAATTTTTTCCCAATTTTCAGGATTTAAACTTTTTTTGTAAAGATTAGGGATTGTTGTTGCTGCTTCATAAGTGTTATAAAATTGTAAATGTCTTTTGATGCAATAAAGTTTTTTGTATCGTATTGTTGTATTGTGTTAGCTTGTAAAAATTTATTGGAGCTTTCATTTACAAAATTGGCTCAATTTTACTTAGTTTTCAAACTTTTTTTTAATTATTACTTGGCTTGAATAATTTGTTGCTTGGCTAAAATAAAATGGAGGAATGAATTGCGCTACAGAGGCACACTAGTAATCGTATTTCTAAGGCTTATGAAAACTTCGAAAAATTGCCCAAGGACAGAATAACTCTAGGTTATGTGGGAACACACATAGACTCTCTTAAGCAGTTTTTACAGGAAATTTTTCATCGAAACTAATAATCACATTGTACGGTTGTACATTCAAGAAGACACGGAGCACAAGTATTTGGAGCAGGATACATTGAATCAATTGAAGAGTATTATATATTTTAATAAAACTTATAAATCGTTTTCGAATACTTTTAACTCAAATACCGAGTTCTAAATATAATTCTATTAAACTACCGAAATGGACGACTTTCAGGGATTTGTATGAGTATGTTATCCTCAGTCCACATTAACAAGTACCTGTCTGGTGAGGCCGAAGAGCTCGTCCGAGAGTTTCCAATTACTGACGCCATGGAGGGGAAGCGATGGAAGGAATATTTAATTTATAAGCAAATGTATTTTATAATTGTAATTTTTGTTTTGAATAAACCTTTTCATACTGAATAAAATAATTTAGTGTAAGTGCAAGCACCACCAATTGCTTCACCTGGTTCTGGGGTTCCAATTCTAATATGGTAGAAGGTTCAGGTAGAACTGGTAATTCTACTAATGTTGATTCGGACAATTCGAGCGTTTTGCGTTTACGTCTGGAGATTGTACTAAGGGTTTGCTTCCAAAAAATGAGGCGTCTTCAGGCACTATGTTTTTCGTCGCGACAGATGCCTGTTCCAAACGATGTAATGTTGCCCATGGCTCTGATAAATGCAGAGTCATCCGATAGGAATCCATACGATCAGAGCACTACGCTAGACCAAGCAAATCTCTCAAGCAATTTTTGTCACAAAAGTAGTTGCTCAGTACCTAAGAGGTTAGAAAAAGTCTGTACAGGGACGTTTCTCTGGTTTGGAAGGTGACAAAAATATCTCGATTAGTACGAGAGTATTCGTCCAAGGTCGAGTTAAGTATTCGTCCAAGGTTTAATTCTAGCACACGGATTAAGGATTAAGCCTATGTGCTTAATTCAATTACAACCTTCTTATCTAGCAGCAAAGTTGTCGGATTGGATTGGACGGAGCTTAGCGAAATTTGTTTGGTTGACCCACATTACCACACGGCCAATAAGATTGATTTCTTATTAGGTGTTGAGGTATACAAGCAGATCCTTAAGTATGGGGTTAAAGCAGAACCTAACGGTCCACTTATCGCATAGAACAATAAAAACATGGACACTAGCGTAAATGAATGGAAGACAATGAAGTGTTAAAGAGGTTTTGTGAAATAAGGTTGATCTCAAGGAGCACAAATAATGTTATTCCATGGGGATCGTAATTTTGATAATAAAAGATGACAAAATATCTTAACCAGACTGGAAACAATTTTTCACAAACTATACTTTGAACCCACGGAAATTTGTTCATTGTATGTCAAATTGGTTATCTATTATCATCTGTTTCTAGTCTAATTGAAGTCTCTTTCTAACAACGAAGAACGTTGTTACTTACTATGGGTCTAATAAAAAGGCTCAAGGTAGCTCAACGCACCATGGAAAGGGCTACGCTCGGTGTTTCCTTATGTAATCGAATTAGAAATGAGGAAATTCGTAGGAGAACAAAAGCCACTGTCATAGCAAAGCCGATTAACTCGTTGAAGTGGCAATGAGCGGGACTCAGCGCGATGAGTCGATGGCTGATGGAGCAAAAAGGTTCTCGAATGGCGACTGCTTCTGGCAAGCGAAGCGTAGGACACCCACCTACAAGGTGGTCAGATGAGCTGACCAGAGTCGCTGGAAAGCACTGGATGTAGGCCGCTCTTGATCGTGGAAATTCTTGGGCCTACGTCCAGCAGTAGACGTTTCGCGACTGACATGACATGATGATGATAATGAATGAAGTCTCTACAACAGCTGGCTCATAGAGGGATGCAGTATCCGAAAACATCTAAAAATACAATCAGATAGAAACAAAATAAATCTGAAAGCCAATGAAATGATTATATATACAAAATAGATTTAATTTGGAACTTACCTGGTTTTGTAGAATCGATGATTTGTAAAGCACGTTGAATCTTCCTCTGCAGTTAACACCTGTAACAGAATGGACAATTTGTACAAAAGGGATGACGTGGCAGTTTTTTCTCCATAATTAAAATTTTTGCGGATGCATCTGACGTTAAATGAATTAAGGTACACCTGAGAAAGATGGTAGGCGATCTAACCCTAATGAATTAACTGCGAAGAGCTATTTACATTCCTTGCTCAAATCAAAGTTTGTTTGAACTCAAGGACATTATCATGTCTAGAGTCAGATACTGAGAGCATCGAATTCCTAACGTCGGTTCATTTCTTGGTAGGCGCTCCCTTAGTTACATCTCCTTATCATTACTTTGAATCATCTTTAAATGTAATCTTTAGATGTAATGTATGTAATTTTAATTACATAACTAAATCTTTGCTCAGGTACATATGGGATTATCATCTGAACCGCAATTTAGGAATTTAATCTTAGAAAAGGAGAGTAACTTACCTTCTTTCATGGCTTCTTAGTCGTGTGGTGGCCAAACATTGTAGTTTAGAATGAATCACGATATATTTTGCTTGGTTTATTTAAAACTAGCCGAAGCCCGCGACTTCGTTCGCGTGGACTTTATGTCTCTGGAAAATGCTCATCCGGCTGAACAACTTTTACTAAGGCGGCATTTTTATATCTCTTATAGTTTAGCTGGACCATTGTGGTTCTGCATCAGGCGTTCCATTTTCCAAAATCATTTATACCCTATATGTTGCCCAGGCTTAATAGCTATATAACAAAAAAAGTTTTATTCGAATCCGTCCAGTATTTCCGGAGATTAGCGTGTACAAACAGACAAACAGACAAACAGACAGACATTTTTTTTTAATTCTTACTCTATTACTACGTATCCATCGCCCCCAATATTTTTTTTGGAAATATATTTAATGTACAGACACACTTTTTTTACTGTTTTATTATATGTATAGATTTAGTTATTACCAGACCTATGTCGAAAATGTACATCTATTAAATGGAGTTGAATTTTTATTTAGTTTTAATATGTTTTTGGTTTCTACTTTTTATGTAATGCTTTAGTTTTTTGCCCCACCTAGTATCATCTTAGTTCAATAAGTTAAATGTATATAGTTAAAAACAAACAATACTGTTCTTGGTGGGCTATTTGTTAAAATTCTAAAAGAGTTTGGTAAATTTAATTTAACAACCTGTTATATATGGTGCTTCATTTTTAATGTTAAATAACCAATAAACCTATTGAGAAATTCTGTGTTGATATTATTACCTACGGGTGTCTCTATAGTCTGATCCTCTCCCATTTTGTACTGCGTTGTACAGCGCCAATCCCCAAAACGCAGAGACATGCTGCGGAGATGTGCGCTGGCGATTGGCATGTCATGACCATAAACATTCGCACTGATTGATATGATTGATGCGATGCGAATGTCGATGCGATGTTTCAAACGATGCGAATGAAAAATATTCGTAACATCCCTGTACTCTAATCTCAACATGAAAATATGATTAAACCTGTTCAAGCAGTTTCTCTCGATTTTTCTTCAAATGACGAAGAGGGGTTCGTCTTGTCTCCTCTGAACTAAGTATACTTAATCTTAAAAGTAGACTTTTAGACGATTATTATACAAATTTGTAGGTGAAGACACGATCCTCAACGACCAGCCCTACAGATACCTGACGGCTGACGACATGAAGTCCCTTGGAGACGACTCCCTGCCTATCGACGTGACGAAGGACGAGAGAACTGAGTCGGCGCTGAGCCATAAGAACATCATGGAGATATCACAAAGTATGATTCGATTATAAGTTATATATCTTAACTCTCACGATTTGATAATAGGGGTGACGACAGGGTCTGAAAAGTGTGATTGTAATTAAAAAAATAATAATGGACCCGTATTTTTCAGTTTACCAAAAAAGTACAAAATCACAAAGATATGGAGCGTCAAAGTTCCGGAGTGGGGGCTTGCGACGTCATCGCAAAGTAAAAATCGTACCCAGCCTTGACGTCATGAGAAATTTATATGCGCTGTATCTCAAATAGACGCAACCCCATTAAGTTTTGGCTCGTTTGATTCGTTGTGGAGCATGTTTTAAAACATGTTCTTTTTTTAAATTCTTTTTTTATTTTTTATTTATACTAACATATCACAAAAATTATTTGTTAACAATGTTTAAAAATGTTCAGGCTCAGTCAATGGAGTGCCCTATCAGCCCCAGCAAGAGGTGGTGGTGAAGAGCATCAGCCGATACAGCACGGCTCAAGCTCCCGAGGGGTATTGCTACAACGTGGACCCTACGCAGCCCAAGTCAGTATATTATAATAGTACATTACGATATAAGTGCGTTATGGTGGTCATAACACTCAAGGCGGAAAATGCTAGCCTGAGCCGAAGGCGAAGGCGTAAAATAGCCGAGTGTGCTTAACCGATGTACGCAAGTATACTGTACAAGATTTTTTAACAAACTTGCAAGGAAAAATACCTAATAAACTAATTTATTGTAATTAAAATAAACTCAACCATAAAACTGTGATGCACGCAGTTGCTTTCCTACCGTTTTACTTTTTCTTTGCCCGTTGTAAAATTGAAAAATAAAAACAAATAGGTTATAGAATATAATTTCACTATTTGCGTTTATAACGCACGCGCGATTTATAAAACCGGTGTAATATGACCCACTTTTCGAGAAAGTGTGTTGAAAAGTACATTACAGGCTAGCTGCCCCTTTTATTACTTTTACAAAATGTAAAGGTGTAGTATAAAATACGATGTCTCGAGTCCCGATATAGCAAAACCATTATTGATTTATGTTAACCCCAAAAAGGTGTTATCAAAGCGCCTAAACGAATAATCGATTTTGATGCGGTGTTTATATTGAATGCTGACTTAGCAGAGATAGTTCTTAGCTATGTTTAATGGACATCTATTCAGCGGTTAGTTAACCCTTAAAAATCGGGGATTTTTAAAGTGCCCGTAAAATAAACTTTTTTTAAATAATTAACTGTAATTGTATACCTATTGTTTATTTCAGAATATTGATATTGTATCTAATAACACCTGATTGACACGCACGCTAACTGGAATTGTTTGCAAATATAGGAAAAAGTTGCAGTGGAAGAAGTGAGTATTAATTATTATACTAATTTGTTTCCATCTTTATTGATTTAAATTTAGCTAAGTATTTATTGGTATAATAGACTTAAGGTCAATACGTTCTCTGCCAGTTATTAATTGTTCTTAAAACTGACAAAAAAAGTATAAATTATTATATTATTAAATCTTTATTATAAATTCAAATATATAGGATCAAATCAGATTAAGCTTGCCCCAAAGACAATTTAAACTTGTATTATGGGATACTAACTTAACGATACTATATTTTCTAAAAAAATCATGTATAAATAAACACTCAAGACCCAGTACAATTTAAAAAAGCCTTTTTTCCAACTTGCCTTATTTGGGGATCGAACCCAGGACCTCCAGATTGACAGACTAGCGTATTGACCATAAACTAACAAAATGATACAAAAGGTGGAGTTAACGCTAATCCATACTCTCACAACCAATTAAGTAGGTACTTAGACAGGTTTTTAATTTACCTATTAGGATTTGCCGTGTAGTTTTCGGCAGAGTAAAATAGGGCCACTCCAAGTCCTCCCGTGGATGTACTAGAAGGCAACTTAGGAAATACAAGCTAAACAAAGCTTATCAACATCAATATGACCTGTCCAACCCGTCTGGCCAGCAAGGAAAGTGTAGGCCAAGTCCTGAGTCTGCTCCGACCAAGTATGTTTCTAGTAGTATACAGAGGGGGTCGTGCTCCTGCAGTGGAGACAAAAAGACCTGATAACGATGATTGTGAGAGACTTTATCACATCAGTGAAGGGTTGAAGGTTGAGGATGATGACTGATTCTGTATTCTAGTTTCCTTGTATCGTTCCTCGTGGACGCACGGGGAGGCGCTCTACGCGGCTGTCGCGGTGGTGGGGTGCGAGTCATCGTGCCCCCTCTGTCAGCACAACAGCCTACTAGGATTACTTGCAGGTACGTAAAGACCTCGAGAGCTTATCAGGTACAAGTAGTGGCACGTAAGTTTAGCGCGGAGTGAAATGTGGAGGGGATACGCGCATGGGTAAAGTAGGTACAAATTTTTAACTTCTGTGCAATAACGGTCAGCGCTAGAGTTTGAGCGCGAGAGTGCCACTACCTGTACATCAGAATCTTTTGACGCTCACTCACACTAGTGCAAAGCTGAGCTTATCTCCCGAGACTACGTATAATTGACTACAATAAATCTCGATATCGAGTTGAGCGCGAAAACACATTGTTTGTATGTATTTATGTATGTTTGTACCGCAATAACTGCCTAACCGATGGTTTTATTTTGATTAAATTTGGTAGGAATGTAGAAAATATTAATAGAATTATCAAGTTCGTTGGGCATCAAAATCGGTTCGGTTTTGAAATATTAATAAAAATGTTCGCGATTATGTAGCTAACGAGGTGTTACTTAAGACACTGAATTGTGAAACGCGAATAATAATCGCAAGGTCTAAGTTTGCGGCGAACTACTAGTATACATGGTGATATATATGGTATTATTATACTACTTGAGATTTTTAATAATTTACTTCAATATTGTCCAGTTTAAATGGTTTCCTTACTTATTTTCATATAACAGATACCTGAAGCCATCGCGTATCAACCACATGCCTCCTCTGATGGAAGGAGAGGCCTTAGCCGCAAGAGTACTGGAGATGGGCCCGATTGCAGCCAAGTTCTTAGGGTAAGAAGTTTACTTAGGTTACTAGCTTTCACCAAAGCATTTAGAATTCCGGCTAGAACTTTGAATTGTTTTTTGTTACTTGGCGGGGTATGTGTGCCACATCGTCCGGGAGATGGGTTTGTAGGACAATCTTATATCAGGGTACCAGAATGTACCAGGCGTAGATGTAGACCATGGGGCAGATGGCGATATGACATCGACAGCTTAAGAGTCCCCCGACCCTAGACTTCTCCATACAAACGTAGTCTACGTTTAATTTTGAAACCACATGTCAGATTCCGGTAAAAATTGGTAATTGTAAAGAAATTGCAATTATCTAGGGTTATAACTGGTTTCCTATACTAAAATTATGAACTGGAAAGAAAATATAACGATTTAGAAGTTTCCCATACTAATGGTCAAAAATGATATAAAACACTATATTCTATTTCAAGTTCATATTTTTACCGTCGGAAACTAGTTATAAACCTAGATAATTGCAATATCTTTGAAATTACAAAATTTTGCCCAAATCGGACGTGTCGTTTTGAAATAAAACGTAGAATACGTTTGTATGGAAAGTTGTATTTTGGTCTAGGGTCGGGGGACCCTTAAAAAAGGAATGGCAGCAGGCTGCTATGTGCAGGGATCTAGGAAAAAAGTAGAGGACTGCTTTTGCCACAGGAGAGAGAAACCTCTACAGGCTAGACTGAAATGGAATAAATAAGCAGATACTCGACTAACTCTGCGTAATAAAATATCAATGTTTCTTTAATTTAAACGTAATGACAGTACCTATTGGCTGTAGATTTAATTGTATGATTATAACCCATTAGTAAACTTATACTCTTTGATGTTATAGCCCAGTTATCCTAGAAGTGCCGCACTACGCTTCTCTCCGCGGCAAAGAGCGTGAGATCGTCATCCTTCGCTCTGACAACGGCACCAGCTGGAGGGAGCACAACGCTGATGCCACTGATGACGTGGTCCAGGATATACTGCACGAGACACTGGAGATTGAAGGTCAGTAAGCGAAGTCTCACATGAGCTCTCTTCTTTTTAATTTGATAATCATTTTACAAATTTTCATGCATTTATTATCAACAGAAACAAATGAAGAAGACAAAAGCTGGGACGCCCCACGTGTGACCAGGATCCTGACCCATGACTTCCCGCAGTACTTCGCTGTAATATCGCGCATCCGTCAAGAAGTCCACGCTATTGGGCCTGAAGGTAATATTAGAATCAACAGTATTGTCTAATTCCTGCTAGCCTTAGGCAAATAAGGAACTGAAGCTGACGAAAAAAGGTCGGTAAGTAATGAAAATATAGAAAAATGCAAAGAGAAAAACGCTTTTTTGCTTTTAACCTCGTTAAACATGATTTTGCACGTCAAAGATGTAATTTACCTTTTATCTTTCTAGGTGGAATGGTGTCCAGCTCTGTAGTGCCCCAAGTTCAGGCAGTGTTCCCACAGGGCGCCCTCACAAAGAAGATCAAAGTCGGGCTCCAGGTAAATCTCTTCAAACCTCGCAAAGGTGTGAAAGACAAAAACCTTAAAAAGATCACTGTCAACAATGTCTCTAAGAAGAAACGGTTCTCTTTGATTTGGTAGTATACACTTATGTATTTTAGCAATAAACGCTAGTTTGATTAGACGAATTAGATTAGTCACTATGATACTCAAAATATGGTTACCAAAACTAAAACCGACATAGTCGGTCAAGCTTATGAATATTCTAACGAATTTTAAAACGTTTAAAACAATTTCATGTATTTGCCTCTTTTTCTACTAGTAGCATTTTAGATTGTCGTACGATTATTGTATAACGAATAGTATCTACTTGTCTTAGATTTGTCTTAAAAAGATTGTTGTCAATCATCTAAACTAATTGTCGAGCTTTCTTTATAACTAACACTGATTGAATTTGTGTAACGTTAGGTATAAACTCATTCACATCTTCAATATTAACAATAAAATATTTTTGTAGCTCTTAGATTTAGTCATTTACCTAGTCGTGTTTAGATTCATTTTATTTAGCCAAATCGATTGTGTTCAGTATTTTTATGATAAGCTTTATGAAATCACGAACCCAAAGTACAAACCACGAATGCCAAATTTTTTTACTGTTGGTTTACACACGCATATATAACTTTTGTACTTAAAATTTTCTAAAGAGACACAGTCATAGTTGTAGCATATTTTAACAACTATTTTGGTAATGATAAAATATTTATCAAAGTCATATTTCTTAAGTCTATAACAACTGTGTCTCTGTTTGAAAATATATGTTTATTAATTTTAATCATATCACATATCGTAATTGTACCCATTAATATACAAGTTTTAAAATGTCATTTTAAAATTGTAATTAACTTAAGGAGAACAATATTTTATCACCTAGGTTTTAAGTTAATATGCGTTGCTCCTTCAAGAATATGTCATACCCAATAAATTTAGAACTTAAAAATATTTAACGCATACGAATGTAGTTGGAAATTTAATAAAATTCACATTAATGTCAAAATTTGGTTTTCAATTTAAGCTAAATTGAAGTATGAAATCACTGAAAAATTAAAGTGTAAGAATATTTCTCACACTGCGTTTTAATACTTAACTTACTAATGTAACATCTTTCTATTATCTCTAGTTGGTCTTTAGGCGAAGCATGATATAATCATAAGTTGATGAATGAATATAATGTATAAATAATATTATCTACATAAATAATAATGTGTGTGATTGAACTATTGGTTTGAATTTTACTTGGAGTGACGTATTGGTATTTAGCTAAGTAGTATTAAGTATTTTTAAGGTATTGCTAAATTTATTGGGTAATCTATGCTTTAAATGATACATCTATTATTATGCAAATACATATGTACTTTATTTCCTAAAGACCAAACGTGAGAGTTGCATGATGTACATATTGTTTTGTTTGCCGTATTATTTTTCAATGTTTGAGCTTTAGTATTTTGTCAAAGTGTGTTGCATCCTAAGTTTGAAGCGCATGTGTGAGAAACAGATGAAAGTCTGATTATAAGCGTGAAGATGTATTATTTTCATTTAAAGCTTTTCCTGTGATTTCATATGTTCATATCTGCTTAATTTTGCACCGGCTGCTATTTGCCACCAATCCCCTTTAATTTAAGACTTAACTAAATGTACTTCTAAGATGCAGTTATATTTAATAAAAAATATAACTAAGTAAAGCCAGGCATATGACGCATATAGAACACAAAGATAAGTTTTATACTAATATCTTTGCTGCTATCATTTCACGGTGAGTATTTATTTATTGATTTCACCATGCACATTCAAATTGCTGTACACTAGAATGATTGCTTTAATTTCGCGTTTGGTCTTTAGAATTTAAAATATTTATTTGGCTAATGTCATACAAAGTTCACTATAAATACTTTTCCAGGCCCAAATAATAGACTCAGAGCTAACGGCCAAATTACTTGGTCGTGGAGTGGCAGTTTCTCCGGTTGTGACCGTAGAACCCCGAAGAAGGAAGTTCCACAAAGCTATTACCTTGAGTATGCCAGCTCCTAGACCTCATACTCAAGGAATGACGAACCAATACAGCACATCATCAGCACCAACCTTACGACTTCTTTGCTCCATATCAGGTACAATAAATATAATTTGCTTATATTTCTATATTTGACCTGGTCAGTTACTAGAAACACTCATAGACTGTGGTGATGGTTATTACCATATAACGATTAAAGTTATAATATTCACTTATAAAAAACTATTATATACTAGCTGTAGCCCGCGACTTCGTTCGCGTGGACTTCGTCTCTGGAAAATGCTCATCAGCCTGAACAACTTTTACTAAGGCGGCAATTTTATATCTCTTATAGTTTAGCTGGACCATTATGGTTCTGCATCAGGCGTTCCATTTTCCAAAATTATTTATACCCTATATGTTGCCCAGGCTTAATAGCTATATAACAAAAAAAGTTTCATTCGAATCCGTCCAGTATTTCCGGAGATTAGCGTGTACAAACAGACAAACAGACAAACAGACATACAGACAAACAGACAAACAGACAAACAGACAGACTTTTTTTTTTAAATTCTTACTCTATTACTATGTCTCCATCGCCCCCAATAATTTTTTTGGAAATATATTTAATGTACAGACACACTTTTTTTACTGTTTTATTATATGTATAGATTTTTCGATTATTTTTAATCGTTGACAAAATATTTGGATGTTATATATAAACTACCTACGAGAGTTTTAGTAACTGACAGAAATCTGTGAAGTGTTGCAATGGAGTATGGCTTGCATTCGCTACATTGACGACTTAATGCTTGCATCAGCAGGAGGTAAGTGCCTATAAAACAGTATTATATTTATATTAGGCTTATAAAATACTCCTTTGCTTAAATAAAGTAGGTAAAATGTATTCAAAATTATGTGTTACAACAAAAAAATATACCAATATTCCATTACAACACGTAAGAAATGTAGAAGAAAATATCTAGATGATATGACAACCCAATGAACTCGTTATACTAATAGTGTTAAATTTACATGAGATCGGTAGTCATAGATTTTGATCTTTTTAATAGAGTAACAATAGATAAAAATGTTATACTATATTATATAGTTCGATCGGTAAACTTATAGATTTTTCTCTTTAATAATTTTTATTGACATTGGTATACAGTTAGTGTAGAATATTAATTGATTAGATCATATAAGACTATTTTTATAAGACTCCCAGTTTTCTAGACAACGGGATGAGCATGTCAATTTAAAAAGAACTAGTGTAGTTTTCCATTTCATTACAAACAAAACAGGCATTATAAAGCAAAACAAAAATGGGTTCAAATTAAAAAAAGACGAGCAAAGCGCTTATAGCAAATACACCCGAGCAGCTAATGGGGCAATGTCCCTGTGTGTGTTTTGTGCGTGTCTACATTGTCTTTGTTCTCGTGTGTTTGTGTGTGTTGCACGCTCACCGTGTGTGGCGCTAAATAATGTGCTGCCACCTATCGGCGCGCACCAACAGGGGTATTTCGCAAACGATCTCTCGAAGGTAAAAAATTAGACATACTATACAAATACTATAAATATAAAACAAACAAATTGTCGGTTTGAGTTCACATTATTTTAAGTTCAAAAATTATTTTGTCCTATACGTTTCGAGTTTTACGTTATTAATTTTTCATAAGTCATTTTTCGATATGATATTTATACTCTTAATTCTTGAGTTTATGTCCTGGAGAGTATAACTATCAAACGCATTGATTTTTTCCCTCTATCACTTTTTGAATGCTTTCCATTTATCTTGCTTCTCATTCATTCTTCCTCTATGCACGGGCTGAAATTTTTACGCTTTGTTAATTCACAATCACTCTGTATCATAACCATTTAATAAATCTTGGGACGTCAAGAGAATGCACTGCGATATATTCACTGGACGTTGTCGGTTTAGAACAAATGTAAAATACAAACAGGAATAGTCTTAAATTGCAATACTTTATTGGCACATTGTAACAATGACACGATAAATTACCTGTTCTTGTTTAGTGTAAGCATAAAATCCGAAGGAATAATCCATACGGTGCCATGTCGTCATCCTCATTTCATTCCTCAGTGTCAGTGTTCCCAATATCTCCTTAATTTGCTTGTACTGATCAAAGTTCTTTTCCAAAACGGCCTATCAGTTTTTTTCCACATCATCTTCTCTTTGTTTATATCATTTCTGTTCTTATCATTATTTCACAGAACACACTTTTTATTTATTCCTTTATTTTTCAATTGGATTTTGGGTTATTTTCAGTGAATGTCCTTCGAGAGATCTGTTTTCCGAAAACCAGACCAGCAATTTTGGCAATTTGTTGATAATGTAGAATCATTGTTTTCATTTTGGAACTAAAGCACAATATTTTGTAAGAAACAGGTGAAAGTACACAGTATGCCACATTATCACTTTTTCATTTTAAAACAATATAAAAATGGTACGTTATTTATTGTTTTTGTGTGATGTGTTGTCTTTGCTTGTTGTGTGTTTGCTATAGGCCGTTTTGGAAACATTTTATGTTTATTTAATTATTTTAACCTATTTTTCTGATTTCCAATCTTTCTTCTACATCGGTTCTTAAACATGATTGTGAAAATTATTTTTCTGTTAAATTTTCTAAAATACCACATTTTAAACAAAACTCTACAATGAAAATTTTGTAGACAAAGATTAGCTATTAAATTCAGTAGACATTTATAGTCAGCAGAAAATTTGTAGAAGTAAAGGCCTGCTTTGGCATGCTATTGAAGAAGGTAGATTCATATTCATCAAGGCAGTATAAACACAAACCGCTACTGCCTCTAGCTTCCATTACGAGACTAGAGACAAAAGGCATTTTATACGTAGCAACATAGATATTATTGAAGTGGCATGTGTATTTATTAGTCATGAAATTCTTATGGAGTAAAAGGATGAATTTGTGGCAACAGGAGGAACGAATCGTGCTCATTGGGAAGATGTTACGGAGAACACGCCGTTGACGTTCGTCAACGATTGTGTTTCGTTCACAACTACGGTATCTGCAAGGTACTGGTTAATTGACTGCAGGCATATCGAAGAAGCCACTAAGATGGCCACCGAACTGTATAGGTAAGAATTGATTTTTATTTTTATTATCTACGGCACTTAATAGCGTTTACAATGAAGTATAGCGTATTAGTGATTTTACATGTTTAAATTTGTGGAAACATCGTGGAAAACCAATTTTGTTTGAAATAGTTATAAGTTGCGATGTCATTCAGAACTTGAAATAGTTAACTTCTTAAAGCGGACACAAATTACGCCTCCGCGGCAGCGCTATTTGCCTTCACGGCGTTGCACGCTTATGTATATCACCGTGTGTAAGGATCGGCAATTATTAACAGGATCCAAGCGCACGGCTTGCAGCACGCACTGCTTCCATACAAAAAAGCAGATGAAGAAAACGTCTTTTCGCTCCTAAATGTTATCTGATCTCAATGATTTTAGTACGTAAGTTATTGATACAATAAAACATTAGGCTTTTAGCTTTTCCTTTTTTTGTTAAAATTTACAGTGTTAAGTAATATACTAAAAAATAATTGAGGTCAGATAACATTTAGAGTAGAAAAACCTTTTCTCTTTTTGTATGGACAAATGGGTGCTATACTTCCCTTACAAGGACTTCACCTAGCGTTGTATGGTCTGTCGGTATATCATATACATTCAAGTCAGTCTTAACTTAGACTGTCCATAAAACAGATACAAAATTAAATTTAGACAAACTTTACTACGTAAATAATATACGAGTATTTTCAGGGAAGCGATCCACGTCCCATTCATGGCCCGTTTCGTGGTGTACGCGAAACGCACAGACGAGTGCCAGGCGCAGCTGCGCATGTTCTGTGTTACCGATGATAAGGAGGACAAGGCCTTGGAGAGGATCGAGAGGTTTATCCAGGTTGCCAAGAGTCGGGACGTGGAGGTAAATACTTTAGTTTATGTTAACTTACAGCAGCAGAATCTAAAATTTATACTAATTTGATAACAAATATCTTCTTTCTAACTTACAAGTTTATAAATTGTTCTTGGGACGGGTTCACTCAAGACAAGGTTACATCTAACTACAAACTAATTAATAATCCAACAAGGATCTGACTAACAAAAGCTTTTAAACAGGTCCACGAAGGCAAACCCATCTACCTAGAATTCGGGGGTAATCTGGTCCCAATCGCAAAATCTGGGGAACAGTTGTCTTTACCGTTCCGGGCCTTCCGGGAGAACCGGATGGCATTCCCGGTGATGATCAAGACCCAGGATCTGGAGCCGATGTGCCGGTGCCAGTTCATGAGGGACCCGAAAGTGCCTAAAGGAGAACCTTCGCCAGCGCCGGTAAGTTACTTCAATATCAAAAACGTGCGGGAGATTCAATAGTGTTTTACTTTCTTTCAAATCCTGACTTCTAGAATGCTTATGTATGAAATTAAAGAATGGCGTCACTGACCATTTGGTTTTTATAAACGAGAAATAGTTGATGTTTTAATTTAACAAAAAAAACAAATGTCGTACCCTCTTTTGCCGTTTAAAGGGTCATTGTGTCGTGGTTTTTTTACAGTTTAAGATGTGATGATAAAAGTGATTTGTGGATATTTGTGATAAAAGAGTATGTTTCTAGTTGTTAAATGCTTATAATATATTATGAGAGTAAATATAAACGCCTGTTTTAATTTTAGATCGCTGTCCTAAATATCATGGTACCTGATGATTCTAACGGAGAAAGAACAAGTCCGCTCCCTGGTGATACGTTGCCACGACGCACAGCAGAGCAGGAACTGGTTTGGAGACAGCGCCTAAGTGATCCAAGGTAAAGTCTAACTGATTCCTAAGTTCGAACTTTCATACCGTCTACGCTCAATTTAGTACATTTCTTGTTTTTACCCAATGTTGTGCTTATACAGAATCCAGGGTGATTGAAAAGCCTCTTTCGCCATTATGTGAATTTCGACTAAAAACTGGAACTATTAAATAATTTGGCCACGGTTTTATGACCAGCCTGACGCTTCCTTGGGGAACTTAAAATAACTTAATTTACACTCAAAATTTCCTTTAGTTGGTAACTTAAAATTTAAGCTTGAGAGTTTTTTTGTTTAGCTTGTTCAATGACCTTGTTCTACTTACCAGTGGTTTATAGAAAAACAGATTAATTTAAACGCAATTTGTTTGCAGATTGGAAGACATCTGCAACCTTCTCGGCAAGGATTGGGTGGCGCTGGCGTACGAGCTCGGGGTGAGCGTGGCTACCGTAAACCAAATCCAAGCGAAGAGAATCACTGCTGCGGAGCAGGCACAGCTGATGCTGAAGCTATGGAAGACGCAGTCAGGAACTAAGGCTTTAGGTAATAAAAGCTGACTATTAAAATGATAGAAGAATCATCATGTACGTATATTTGTCTTGTTGCTTCTACATTAAATAATTTCAATTTAAGTACAGTCACCATTAATTATTATATAATAAAATATAATATAATATATAATAAAATGGTCAAAATTTAACATTTTTAATTATCCTAAATACACAACAAAAATTACAATCCACTTCTTAGCGTCTCCAGTGCAAAGATGCCTACAACACTAGCTGCGGTGCCGCGCTGTATTGCTATGGCCATCCTTTACACCAGAAACGATCCAGAACGTACTTCAGAGGTTTTCTCCGCTAAGCGGTGCCCTAACTCCCTAATTAAAATAAATAAATACCAATAAAAGTATAAATAGACATAATCCACTATTGATTTAGAATTATTTTGATAAATCACCGTATTTAGGGAGTTACGGGGCTAAAAAATCGATCTAGTTAGGTTTTGTTTTTGAGACCCTCTTATGTTTGTATTTTCATCGGGCGAAGCTCGGTCGCCTAGATAGTTATGTAATACGATTTTTCAGATAACTCTCTCGAGTTGGCATTATGTCGTATTGGAAGAGATGACATCATCGCTCCACAGTCAGAAGTCACGAACGAGCGCCGAATCCAACGCAACATCTACCAGGAGAGACAAGCATCTGAGGAGATTGAGGCGTACAAAGGTAAAGCCATCCGAATGAGTAGAATGTTTGAGTTGTAAATGATTTTCCTTAAAAACTAATCGAAGTAATCTTTAAAAATAAAACCGTGAAAATATTCCTCTAGTCAGCAACGAGTGTGTGATTGACCCTCGACTTTTGTCAATTCACTTACTATCAGAATGGCCATACGCCTGGGTGCCTACTGTTTGCTTACTTTGTTGTATAAAAACACCTATAGTAAATTTCATAATGTTGTTACTTCTGTCCCATTATTTGTACAGGCTTCTCACGTATACGTTCAATATTTTAAAAGTTAATATATTTCATTTCGCTGCATCTTTTCTAATGCTCTTTTTGATCACACAGCTGAAGAAGACAATAAATTAAAGGATAAGCTTTACGATGAAAATGGAATAGCAGAACATAGAGAATCAGAGCACGATCAAGATGAAGCTAAGTATTCGCCTGAAGAGAAATCCATTGTTGAGAAGAGCGAAATAGAAAGAACGCCTACTCCGAGTGAGGACAGTGAAGAAGATGAAGGTATCACAATTGATTGATTCTCTAGTCTATAAAATTTTTCTTCGTGAAATTTTCAATATAACGAGTAAACACACATAGTCTGATTATTATTCATCATTGTATTAACTTAATATACAATTCCGTGTTATTCGTTTTAGATGTAAAACGCAGCGTAGCAGAAAGGAAAGAACAAATCACCAGAAAATTAAGTTCCAGCAAAATTCCAGCGTCTAAACAAAAGAAAGAAATACGAGAAGAGATCATTGAAATTAAAACACAAATTAAACCAGACATTAAGAAGTTCCACGACATTGAGCAACAGGTTGTTATTTATACATTTAATTTTTACTAAGACTATGTGCGTAATATAATAATACTCAAATATTTGCGTAATATTAAATAATTTAAAAATACCCAATATCTTTGTCAAATTAAGCCAAAAATAAGTAATCAGGGGAAATAGAAACTTTTGTCAGATGTGATCATAACGCTATTCGAGATATGAGAAAAATCTAAAAAAATACCTTTAACAACCTCCCTCCACGCTCAGTGCACCCCCTACTCTTAAGGACTTTTAGTATGTTCATCTGGACATCACAAGGAACAAAACAATGCCAATTTTCATAACTACAAGAATTATTTCCCTTGATTTTATAATTATTTCCTACAAATTTTAATGTTTCAAATACGTATCCCAGGTTGTGAAGGAGCCGAAATTAGAACGAATACGTTCAAAAACATCGCCTGAAACTGTCGACGAAGAAAAAGAGATCGACGTTCATATGGAGGAGTTAGTTGAAGTAAAAAAGGAAGAACCCAAACCGATAGAGCGGCCCGTAGAACAATTCAGAAAGTTTGACCCGTCCTCTCCTGCTAAACCAACACCTAAGCATCTACAAAGGCATATGAGGAATGAATCTATGAGATTCCCATCAGGAGACTTTTCAAATGTAACGATTACTCCACGTAAATCAGTAACAGCTGAAACTACGGAAATAAAACTAGTGACAGAAAGCAAAGGTGATACTTACACTAAAGAAGCTATATCACAAAAGGAAATTGTAAGTTCAAGAGTTGCAGAAAAGTTAGATGATGGAGATAAATCACCAGATTTAGTTACCGAAGAAGATAAAGACATTGCAGAAGCTACACTTAAAGCCAAAATTAGTTCATTTGAATCAAAAATTATGAAAGAACCATCAATAGAGCTACCTAAAACAACAATGAAGTTGACGAAAGAAGCTTTAAAGAAACATACAATGGAACAAGAACATGGTATTGAATATACGCAAGAATTTGTAAGAGAGCAATCTAAGCAAATATCTAGTATGGAAACTCATGAGCAAATAATTCATAAAGTATCTATCGAATCAGAAAAACAAAGTGAAACTGTAAAATCTGTTAAAGAGACTATACAACACTTTGACTCAAAAATTAAGCATGATGATAAAGCAAAACACTTCCCTAAAACAATGAGAACAGATTCAACCCTTGTTCAAGTATCATCAGAAGAGGACAGTGAATTTTTGAAGAAATCAACGGATTCTGAAACCGAAACGGAATCACAAACTACTATAAAATTGGAAAAATTAGAAAAATCTAAAATAAAACTAGACAAGGTGTCAACAATGAAACCAGAGTTAAAAGGTTTTCTACTAAAAGACAAACTAGATGAAGAAAAAGACAGCAAACACAAAAAATCTGACTCTGATGATGATGACAAGAAGGATGACCAAAGTGTCGCAGTCAGAGTGCAGAAGTTAGAAAAACAAATGACTGAAGAATTAAGATCTAAAGTCAGCGAAGAGGAAATTACTGAAGCGTTAGAAGAAAAAGATGTTTCTATTAGCGAAAAGAAAAATATTAAGGTAAGCTTTGTTTTACTAGGCACACGATTTCTTCACTGCTTTTCTGGTTCTCAAATAAAACTATTCAGTTATACTTTTTATTTTAGATTGAAAATCAACACTCAATAGCAAGTACTAAATCAGATATAAGTAAACATACCAAGACTGATTCAATGGGATCAGATTTTCAAGATTTGATTGCTCAAAAACTATCCCAAGAATCGCCATTAGGCATAGAAAAAGCCGATTCTTTGACTGACTTACAGCAAAGTACCGAAAGGGACTTTAGTTTTATATCGCAAACTGAATCTAAGGTAATTTTTTATCCAGTTTATACGTGTAGCTATTGTATATATCGGCTTATTCAAATTTGGCGATAAAGCTCCAACAAAAATGTTGAGCATGATGATACACAATTTATTACAAAATTTTGTAAAGGCTCTCTTTTATTTTATTTTTATGTGCTAATCACGAACACTGATATGTCGGTAGTAGTTGGGGCAAAAAGTTCGTTTCAAGTTTTTGAATATTTTATAACAGTTGATTACTTCTTTAAAAAAGTGTTAACATATCAATGTATTGTGGCTATAAATTATTTCTTGCCGATATTTATTACTTTCAAATTAATTTTATTTTATGCGAACATTTTCAAGTTTTGTAAATTTTTTCAGGTATACTCGAAAGAATCTAAACACAGAAGTGATTCATTAGACGAAGCTTCTCAATTTTCTGATTTGGAAGATCAAATTGGTACAAGTCCGGCTCATCGACCCACTTCCATAGGAAAAGAAATAAAGACAGTTACTACCAGTGTTAGTGACAAAACTGAAAATTCTAGGGCGCAAACATTAGAATTCTTGAAGTATGAAAGTGAATACAGTGCACAGATAGATTCTACAAGCCTCGGCGCGAAAGAACAGGAGAAGGTAAATCAATTTTACAAACTGGTTGTATAATTAAACACCAAATGCATATAATTAAACAAAATAACCGGCCATGTGCGCGATGGGACACGCGCAGTGTAGAGTTCCGTAGTTTCGAGTGCTAACTTTGTGTTCACTAAACTAAAAAGTCTAAAACTAATTTTTGTATTAAATATGTATAAAATGTTATTTCCCGAGTACATTTTATAAGTTGGTCGCCTCAAACTCTTTAATTTGTTAATCCTACTTAGCTCTGATAAAATTATCCTGCTGAATTTGTTCACGAGATAGAGTCAAAAATTTACAAAAAAAATCAAATATTTCAGAAACGGATACCTAAATCGGAAAATGGTGTTTCCAAGCTCACAATATTTTTGAAATACCTATCAATGAAACCCCACGCAATGGGTTCATCGAGAAAAAAAATTAATCCCACTTCACATGTAAATTATTGACCCAAAAAATATTTTTTTTTCATTATTTTTTGTATCTTTTTCTCGGCATGAATAAAAGTATATATACATATATACCCATGCCAAATTACAGCTTTCTAGTACTTTAAACCTCGGGCAGACAAACATGTCGAAACTATAAGGATTCCTTGTTTACTATGGAATCCTAAAATGTAGGAAAAGTTTTGGTAGTACTACACGTAGAGTTAATTTGGTAGGTCTTCTGCAATAAAAGTAATTTTGTTTATTTGTTTAGGTATCACCAAAAGAGTCGCCAGTTATAAGTGCTAAAGCACGTCAATTTATCGAGACAGTACCGGAAGATGATTCTGTGCAAGAGTGTTTCTTTTCAAAACGTATTTATTCTGACTCTCTAGAAGATTCAGAGCACACAGACTCAAGGCGACACTCCGAAGCTGAGTCCCTCAAATCAGATCAGTCTGATGTTAAAGCTAAAGTATCATCATCAGATTTTGATGAAAGGGCTGAATATGAAGAAACTGCAGATTCTGGTAGTGGATTTGGAGATGAGAAATTTGAAGAAAGCGTTGGCTTTACAGCTATTAAAATTGACCCAAAAGTAATAGAAAAACAGGATTCTGAATCAGATAAAGAGCCAGATTCTATTTTCAAAAAGATGGGACCTAAACGTCATTCTCGGACCGAGTCTGTCAGTATAACGAAATTGAGTGATATACAAACTGATATAGATTTGCCCAAAAAACAAGAATTCCAAGTGATTGTAACAGAAGCAGAAGAGGTTGACCGATCTTTAGATGAACCATCGGATAAAATATCTTCAGAGAGTAGCAGGGAAATTGAAATATCTGACAGGAAGTCGTCTGAAGGAATTTCAGATAAAATCAGTTCAGAAGATGCTGTCACAGATAAAAAGACTTCTTCTGAAGAAGAAGTAGTTAAAGATGATATTGTGGATGAAAAAATTAAAGTTGTGTCGATAGTAAAAGAGTCTGTAAAGGAAATAGAAAAAGCGGATGTAAAATATCAAATTATTAAAGATGGTACAGTTGAAAAAGGTAAGACATTCGTTATGTCATGTAGTCATCCACTAGAAAGAAGTAATCAAATTTCAACTACTATCCTTATACTACTACTATTATATAAGGTCTAACAAAATATACTGAAACTATTTTAAAGGTAGGTCCAGTCCGTGATACTGAACAACTTTCCCCAAGGAACACATAGCGAAATATAAAAAATATATTTTTCATATATTACCCACCTTTGACTGCTATGTGCCGCGCCGCCCCACACATCAGCTGTATGCAGCAAAGGACGTCTACACACGCTACGATTACACTCATTCACTAA
This sequence comes from Acrobasis consociella, assembly GCA_963555685.1. Lineage (NCBI taxonomy): Eukaryota > Metazoa > Arthropoda > Insecta > Lepidoptera > Pyralidae > Acrobasis > Acrobasis consociella. The sequence goes on along the minus strand of OY743104.1, from coordinate 36,543,350 downwards.
CAATCACATGTTGTCCTAGTAGTCATTAGGTAGTCATATGTAATTTAATCAATTCACAACACACTTTGAATTATTATTAATATTATTTTTATTATTTCGACAAGTATCTTTACACTGTGCAAACAGTTAATAACGACATTAACAGTAAAACAGTAAGACACATTCCAAATTAATATTTTGATACAGTTAAAAATATTCAAAAATCTCATGCGATAGGTTATTAACAAGAAAAATCAAATTTTTCAAAATATGCGAGTTTAGTGTAAACTCGCATATTTTGAAGACTGAACTACCTATTCACTGGAGCAACAAAAGTCAACTGATGTTATTAGTCGGTTTTGTTTCTTGCTATAATAAGTAAAAACATATTATTCACATGAGGCGGTATTTCTTTGAATATGACAACAAAGGATTTTGCAGTAAAAATTCACCGGTTCAATTTTTGCCGGCTTTTATGATGTTTTGTTTGTTTCTTTTGTCGGCATTTTACTTACAAAAATACTGTTCAAAACAAGCAAAAAATGTGCAGTAAAATTTAAGTCGGCTCGTGCCTGCGGTGAGAATAAAAGGGGCCATAAATGTTAACCGTGGGAACACTAACTGAAAACAAATAAACAACAAAAAAACTTTTCAAGGTCTGGTCAGTTTTGAGTTGGAACTGATGCAAATAGCATCGTGCGTACGTTTTCTTTATGCCAAATTATAGGCAGTTATTCAAAAATACCTAGTCATATTGTGTGTAATTAAAACGCCAGCCTAGATACATTTACATCAAAATTAGGTGAATTGCGCCATTTTATTTATTTTCTTATTGTTTTAATAACTTCATGCATCATGTAATAGACGCGGGTCTACCTGAGGTTTAATAGCCTTAGGTACAGAATAAATACGATTGCCTTAGGCAAGTGATATCGAAAAATAATAAATCACTCGACTAATTTGATGAATTTGTTTTGTGACTGTGATTGTGTTGTGAAGTCGTGCCATAAAGTTCGACTGATGTCGCGGCCTCGCGCCATTTAGCTACGTTTGTGGCTGCCCTTAGGTATTGCGGCGATGAGCGGACGGCGCGGCATGTGCGGTCGAAGGTCAGTGTATGTAAAAAATAAACTTCATATTTCACTATATGTTTCTTGGGGAAAATTGTTCAGTATCACGGACTGAGCCTACTGTTAAAATAGTTTCAGTATATTTTGTTAGACCTTATATATATATATATATATATATAGCTGATGCCCGCGACTTCGTTCGTGTGGACTTTATGACTCCGACGTATCTACATCAGTCCAGTGCAATAAAATAATATTGCGACTTCAGTAGTTTAGAAGTCCATCGTGGACAAACAACGTAACACATGATTTTTATATACAAAGATAATTATAAACTTTTAAAAGACAAATCAACATTTATGTTAATGATATCAAAGGTACAAATTTGCAAAAACAATGACCTTGTTTTTATTTATTTTTTAGTTGAAGTAGTAAAGCGCCAGTCAGTTACTTCAGCCGGTTCAGGATCATTTGGAGAGCTGCGATTAGACGAAAAGCGACTCTCTGATGCTCACAGTCTAACTGAATCGAGGGATTACACCTTCGAGGAGTCAGAGGACGATATCGGCACTCAAGGAACACATACTCACGTCGATGTGTCCAAAGAAAAGATCGAATTCAAAGATACAAAAATATCCGCAGGTAATGAATTTGTAAATTATTATTCATTTATGAGACCTTTGCCTAAAAGCTTTTCTGTTTAGATTATTATAATACTTCTTTCAAATAGTGTAGTAAATACCGTGTGGCAACATTTTTCTAGGAAAACCAGCCGATCAAGCCTCAAAACTTGCCAGACTAACACATGGTGATTCTCTAGATGACGTCGAAGGTTTTCCAGAGGACCATGTCACAGACTACGTTCATAAATTGCCTCATATTGCTGAAGTTGGGTATGAATTCTGATTGTTTTTACATATTTTAAATTATTTTTAGTATAAATTAATGCTGAAACAAATACTTGTCATTTTAGCTCCGTTTCAGATAAGGATTTAATGAGTGAGTTTTTGAGCAAAGAAAGAAACGAACAAATGAAACGGGAAACCATTCATATTGTGTCTAGTACTGTTAGTGGTTCCACTCAACCTTCTACGACGTCCGTGGTAACAGAAGTTAAGAAAATAATAAAAGATGATACCAAACCAGATGTACACACACAAGAATCTGAAACTACTTATACAATGTCTAAAAGATTCCAACCAGCAGTAGTTTCAGATGTAACAGAATTAAAAAAGGAATCTAGTGCTGTAAGAAAAGAACACAGAACAAGTGAATCTAAGTTCGACGTTAGTAAAATACGGACTGACACTTTAGGTAAATTCGATCTAGGAGATGATAGTGAAGAGCCCAAAGAAATTAAAAAGTTTGTTCCTAAAGATTTAGGTTTAAAAGAAACGCCAGAAATAACGAAAGAACAAGTTAAACCTGTAATTGATGATATTTTGCAAAAAGGAACTATTGCTGCTGCGGCTAGAAGTCCAGTTTTAGACAAAGATATCAAAACTGTAACTAAGGACATTGTAGAATCAGAGAAACGTTCCTATGATGCTAAAGCACCACATAAAGAGGAACGTAGACATTCGTGTATTAGTCCCGCTATTTCTTTGGAGAGAATAGCAGAGTCTGAAGTTGAAACAGAAGAAGAGACACCTAAACCAATAAGCAAAGTAATTACGGATATAAAGATGACTACGATCAGTCCTGAAATGAAAAAATCTGATTCGGCCATGAAACAAATGGCTGATAATATCGAAATTATCATTAAACAAGCTTCTGAAGATGTAGATATTTCTTCAGAAGAGCCAGAAGTGGAAGAAGTAGCTCCTTCAGAAAAAGACGATATTGCAGGCCGAGTTTCAGTTGATTCAATAATAGAAGAAGCTGTAACGACTGTAGAAGGATATTTAGAATCGTCAAAAGAAGCCAAAGAAAGAGAAATTGAAGCTAAGAAAGAAATTGTATTCGAAGAAACCAAAAAGTTTGTCAAAGAAAGACCAGGTTTAATAAAGTCATTATCAAGGGATAGTGGTGAAATTGTAATAATGCCTAAGAAAAAGCATCCACGGACATTCTCAGTTCAAAGTTCGCCAGAAGAAGTTGAAGAACAAATTTACACTGATTCTGAATCTGGTAAAATATTAACTTGCTCAGAAAGTGAAAGTAGTGTTGTGTGTCTGCGGTTGGAGTCAATATTTTAAAAATAAGGTTCTCAAATAGAAATGATGCAGTCTGTTATGATATCCACTGTCACATTCTACACTACTTTCATGTGCTTCATCAATTTTGCTTACAGTGCTAACAAATTTGAAAAAAATTTCAGATATGGATAAAGCAAAAGTCCTAGAAATCATTGAGCCAAGTTCGGATGTTGACGGCAAAGTAGCAGAGACTAGTTTTGATACTAGGAAAATTAGGACAGATTCATTAGATGATGCTGATGATTTCCCAGAAAAAGAGGTAAATGTAGTACATGTTGTTTTATACCGAACTTTTACAATCAATGATTTTCTATATTTGTGTCATCACCATCATTTATTTATGTATTATTTTGTAACAGGCTGAATTCTTCAGTGAAGATGGAAAATATCATGATGAAACTTTTGAAACTAGCAAATTCGAAGATAGGCATCAAGTGTCTGATATTACTGGACCTAGTACCAGTGCTCGGCTACCACACTTAGATGATGATAAATCCTCTGACAAGCTTATAAAAACGACTCCATTTGTTGACCGACTCTTACAATCTGATTTAGTTTCCAAGTCAACTACGGAATCATCAGTAACGACAGTTGTGTCAACACTAACTAAATCTTCTGATGAAGATCAAAAATCAGTACTTGAAGATGCTACATCTGCAGATTTTTCAAAGATTAGCGGTGCAGATCTTGTCAAAGATCCATCAAAAACATCTTTTGAAGCAAAAGATGATTCTAAGATTGAAGAACAGGTAGAAGATCGTGGTACACCTGATCTTTCTAAGAAGTCTATAAGTTTAACTAAAGACTATTCGAAATCATCTATTGATAGTAAAGACACCTCGAGGGATTTTGCTACTAATGAACTTTCAAAAGACTCCACTGTGGATTTGACAAAGGATTATTCGAAAGTTTCGATAGAAAGCGTTAAAGAAACGTCTAAATCAATTGATGAAAAGACATTCTCTGAAGACCATTCTTCGCTCGATATCTCTAAAACGCTAGCATCTGATGCTTCTGAAGTTATTACTATGAGCAAAGAATTTATAGAAGAAGAGAGATCAGTATCTAGGGTAGTCAGGGTATCAACCAGTTCTTCGCAAGAAACATCAATAATGACTGAAAGCAAACTATTTAGTGAACAGGACGACAGGTCTTTGGATAGGCCAAAGCTTTCGGAAAGTGAACCGGAAAGAGATTTTATCGGAGAAATGGATGAGAAGATAGCTGAGCTGAAAACAGAATTTAAAAAAGAAGAAGAAAGCATAAAAGACTCAATGGGAAAATCTTCTAGCGAAAAATTTGTAAATGGAATAGGTGCTAAGAAGGAAGAACAGGACGATAAGGATACAGATGATGTTGTTCCTGACAGTAGTGAATTGCATAGGAGATGTTCAAATTTATTAGATGACATATCACAAGGAGCGCTTATTAGAATTGATTCCAGCCACGTAACACACGGTACGGTTAACATTATTTATTAACTTGTAAAATCCTAATGGAAAATCAGTCCTGTTCTAGACTAAATGACAGAACGTGTCTTATTTTAGAACACAGGCTAAATTTAGGACCGGGTTTTGAATTATGAAAAAAAAAACAAATTATTCAAAAGTGTCTAATTTATAGTTCATATATGAAGCGAAATGCCTAAAAGCTGTCAATTTGCGTTAAAATCATTGTTTAAAGTAGTTATTAAAGCTATTTGGCATCTACAATCTAGTCTTTTTATGCCAACGACTTTCTAAAAATAAGTAATTATGCAATAAACAAAACATTTTCCTTCATAGACGAATTAAAGGTTAGTCACTCTTGCTTTATAGATTATTTTTCTTTCTGATGTCATCATGCTTTGAACGGATTATTGTTTAAGCCAAGTACAAAAAAGTTAGTCCATGTTTATATTGAGACGGATTGTATTTAAATTTTGTAATACTGTTTTCAGATTTAGCGTCAAAGTTCTCAAAAACCCCGCCTCCGTCCCCAGTAGATTTAATAGGTAAAGATAAAGCAAAACTGGAGGAAAGTTCTGGCGATAAGCAAACCGGGCTACAACTTAGAGGTACAACCTATTTCTATCTATGATTAACAATGTGTAAAATAGAAACAACTAAAAATGCTATATTTAGATACGTGTACTAACATTCATTTGCTTCAAACTAACGATCACTGTAAAAAAAGAAATATAGTTTCACAGTTTGTAAAAATAACAAATGCATCAACACAATAGAAATAGTTCCAAACGTAGTTAATTATTAGATTTTGTAGAAGTAGTAGCTAATTTCCTATTCAATGTAGGCTCCGAATCTTCGTTCCTGGATGCTAATCGTCAGTCACCAAGAGCTTCGTCTGCAGGAGACAGTCTATACAGCGAAACAGAAGCTCATCAAAGTGGTCAGTAACATTAAATATAGTCTTAATAACAAAACATAAAAAATACCTCAAAAATCCTCCCCAATATTTATTCTTTAAATATTTTTTGTATCATGTTGCGATGATATAATATACGGCGCAACAAAAAAGTTATTGCAAGCTTGTTGCAGTAATAGTAGTGGCAAAGTAGAGTCATAGCGAAACTTTACTCTTAGTTTTAGTAGAGACATCGTTATAGAAAGCCTTGTTTGCCACACTCTTTGGTTTTGTCGCCAGTTATCCGCATGTGTATATGTGATTCAGTTTTACACTTGAGTATCCAGACTTTGTTCCCAGAAAACACAAATTCATTAATGGTTACTTACTTGCAGAACAATTTTACTTGGTAACGAAGTCTTTAAAATAATATATAAGCACTTGACATCATTAATCAAATATTAGAAGCACCACGTCGACGTCCTAAAAAGTTATATAATTAAAATAGATAATATAATATTAAATCCATCCACAAATAAACATTCGAATCATTTGCTACTCACATTCGTAATGCCGATAATTGTCAGCACAGTAAAGTTTACTTTCTTTCTTGCGGAGCCCTTACGTTGCTATAGGTAAGTGGACCCACAAGCAAATTCGAAACTTCGTAACTTTTCATTGTTGTCGCTTAGTTTTCAACGAGACAAAATTGATTTTTTTTGTCTTTAATTCGCAGTTTTTCATCTATTGTCATTCACATTTGAGTAACGTTTCGCTTTGATTCTGAGTCTTCTTTCGTTTTTTTCCACCATTTCGCAAGCTTCAATCGCTGTTTTCTTCAACTGTCTCATTTTCATTGTTGTAAATTCACGCTTTAGGCGCTTAAATGCCTATATTACTTATCATCACTAATAACAAGAGATTGTATTATAGATCCGAGAGTAAATGAATAATCGGCTTAAAAAGTATGAATTTTAATAAACAACACCTTGACAAAATTGACGCACTTTAAAAAGTTTTTAACTCAAGTTATTCTTTGAGCTGCATAAAATATTTACAAATAAAAATCTTTTTTTACAGATGTACTTTCGGAAGCGTCCAAGGCACTTAGAGCAGCCGCCAGACCAAAATCTCCGACAAAACATATAGCTGACAATTTATCATTTATAAATGTCGATCAACCAACTTTGACGAGTGGGGCAATAGAACTTGTTGATAGAACTATTGAAAAGAGTATTGACGTAATCGATCAAATAAAGAAAGAACAATTAGCCGTAAAAATGGAAGAAATGCAAAAATCAACATCGTCAGATACATTCTACAGTGAATCAAGGATTGAAACTTCAACTTCATCTTCATCTGTTCATAAAACATTTGAAGGTACAGAAATGAAATTTCAATCTATTGACCCTGAAGGAGTCATGTCTAACATGGTAGCCAAATTTGGAACAACAGATGAATTTAGCACTATTTTGTCTCACAAGGAAACAGAAACGAGAAAAATTTCAGGCCAGGAATTTTTTTCGGAAACGAAACAAGTATCGTCCTCGGATGATGACTCTCTCGTTATAAAAACTGAAACGAAACATGAATTGAGAGGTCAGGAGCATGAAGTCAAAGAGAAAACAACTGTTCGCAGAGATGGCGATCAGACAGAAACTTCACAAAAGAAAGTCGAAAAAGCACATGAAGCAACAGCAAAAAGGTCTGATATAGAAACAAAAACTGTTTTCAAGAGTACAGATGATACAGATATTATCAAAGTTGAAAGAGAATTCTCTGAGCAAGGGCTATATACAGGTCGTCAGACTAAATCCGAAGAAAAGATGACTGCCCTGAAAGACGAAACAATAAAGAAAAAGCATGAGGTTAAAATCTCAGAAAGAGACTTATACCACGAACAGTGGGGTAAAGAATATTTTACCGAACCAGGCGAGTTAGAAGATATTGAAGAAGATATAGATGCAAAATCTAGGATAGCATTTGTAGAATCCGCTCTTAAAATTATAGAAAAAGACGAAGTTGTATCTAGTGTTGAAGTTTCAGAAAAAGGTAAAGTAATCAGCTCCAAAGTTGAACATCATAAAGAAGAATCAGTTATTGAAAGTAAAGAACACGATGATCTGAGCTCAGATGCATCACATGCGCCAAGTTTCAAGAGCGAAACAGCAGAAAGACGTGGATCTTCTGAAGCTAGTCCAAAAAGTAAATCAAAGTCCTTCAAGAAGGACAATGAAGTTTATGAAGTAGATTTTATCAAAGAAATAAAAGTATCAACGTCTCCAGTGAAAAGTACTTTTAGTCGAACTGGAAGCCAAGACACGCATTCAGAATCAGAGGTAGCTCCAGACTTACCTCATGATGATAGAACTGGAGAAACTCCGAAGAAAGATAAACCAACAAGATCACCTGTCAAGCTTCCGCAACAGCAAATAGAAGACCAAGTTTGGGAAGTATCTGTACAAAAAACTGACTCATTTGAGATGGCTGACGATATTCCAAAGCAAATGCATTCTTCTACAACAACCATTGAATCAAGTACTAAAAGCAGTGACAGTGTCACAGTTTTAGAATTTAAACAAATAGGGGAAATGAAAACGGACGTAATGACAAAAACACCAAAAACCGACATGTCTCCGAGTACTCTAGAAATAACTGATGATATGAGTACAACATCAAAAGATATAATGATAAAATCTGGTGAAAGTATCGATACTGAGTATATGGTGAAGTCGTTAGAATCACACGAGGGTGAAATTTTACAAAAATCTATCGACTCAACTGTAAGCGCAGAGACATTACATGCTTCTGAATTTTCCACTGAAGCAGATTCAGCTTATTTGACTGGAACTGACCATAAACGCACCGAGGAAATAAAATTGGTTAAAGAAAAAAGTCTCGAAGACATATGCAGTAGCGGTTATGATACTGATCTCTCTTCTGCCGAGTTTCATGCAACGAAACTTGAGTCAGAACGAGTCGATTTTGATTCAATAATGTCTGCTCAGCCACTCGCTGACTTGTCGGTTTTGGAAAAAACTATTGATGAAGTCAAGCAGTCTCTTGAAGCAGCACAAGGAGAAATTATTAGTGAAAAAAGTGACGGAAGTAGTAAATATAAACAATCTCCCTCGGAATTTCAATTTAAACTTTTGATAAGTCCGGATATGCCTGAAGCTATCAAGGAAGAATCACATGCTGCAGACGACCATACTGAAAGAACTGTTGTTCCAGCACCTAAGGATGGTCTATTAGATAGTCAAAAATCAGATAGCGTTTCACAAAAAGTGAGTTCTCAAGAAGAAACAACTACATCCGATGAAGAAAGAGATACTGTTCATATAAAAGAATCTAGTCCACCTTTAGATGGTGCAGATATTTCGATTCGATCGGATAGTGGTCCTCACTCTATTATAGAAACAGAGAGTGAATTAATTCTCTCTGACCGAGATGGCTCTTCTAAAGGAAGCCCAGAAGTAAAATTGAGAGTACAAAAGCATATTAAATCTAAACTAGGAATAGTAGAAAGGCGATCTGCTTCTGAAGTTGAAGGTTGGTCAAGTTCCGGTGAAAGTCATTACCATAGTTTTGAGCATTCTGATGTAAGCAGACCCTTATCATCAGATGTAGAGGTGATGATGACAGCCCAAAGTGGAACTGATTTTGAAACAGCCTTAACGAGCCATGACATTTCATCTCAATCTTTAAGAACTTCTAAAGACTATTACACAGCAGGCAGTTCACTTGCTTCAAGAGATAGTATGAAAAGTCTTGACTCTGACAATTCTAGCCATGTAGCTAGTATTGATATTTCAGATGCTTCTGAAACTCTTGTACCATCAGCTAATGAGCTTAAAGAGGAATTAATGGAAAGTAGCACGTATGTCGAACAATTTCTTCATGAGGTTGAAAAAGACCAGTCATCTAATGTCAAAGATGTGAGTGATGATGAAGGTTCAGTTGATGAAGAAGAAGGCAAGGCAGACAATATTGAACCTGTTGGTAAAATGAAAAGATCTCATGAAATGCGCTTTCAACCTAAAGAAATGATACCTGAACACTTTCCAATAGAAGGTGCATCAGAAAGTATTGAAATAGATGAAGATTCGTCAAAAGATAAAGAAGGATCTGATACGACAATTTCTAGTCAGTTAAAGACTGATGAAATTTTGTCATCGTCAATTTCGAAACTCGATATGCCATCCTCGGCTTCTCATTCAGAAATAGAAACAGAGATAAAAGAAGAATATACAAAAGTTAAGTCACATACAGAACAAGCTGTTCCTTTTGCAGTAACAAAAATTGAAAAACCCCAGCGGGAATTCGTTGATATTGATAGTGAAATCATTCCAGTTGGTTCTTCAGAATATGAAAAAATAGTTCAATTTGGTTCAGTTACTTCGACGTCTAAAAAACCTTCAGAAGAGGACTCTTTATCGATTATAAAAACAACAATACGTACAGATGAGAGCACCCCTGGACAAAAAGCTTGTGAAGTAACCGAGGAATGCGTGAAAAAAGTTGTAAAAGAAGTAACTGTTGTGCCTTTCCCCGTAACTGAGAAACCTATTTCGCAGCGAGAGTTTGTTGATATAGAGGATCAAATAATATCGGTAGAATCTAAGCAATATGAAGAAATTTTAAAATCCAAAAGCGATTCTTCTGTGCCTAAAACTAAAGTAGAGAAATCAGTTGTGAAGACACCAGACTCGCAATTAGAAGATAAGCAAAGTTCGACTTCTAGTCTGAAAACTCAAGAGCATTTATCGACGCCACATACCCCATTGTCTGCCCCTAGTCAGAGTTCAATCTCAACAGATAATGGAAGAGAATATGTGCTTGATGATATGTATGATATATCAGAGACACCTGAGCTGAAATCAGATGTTGTCACTGAAAGCAGTAGGTCAGAACTTGTTGTAACAACAGAAGAAAGGATTGTTCACGCGTATGATAAAGAACAAGATTCTCCTACTAGTGATGAATTTGAAATAGTCGATAAGCCAAATGAAATGGATGATTTTGTTGTTATTGAAGAGGTTGCAAAAGAAGCCCAAGAAACAGACACTGAAGGGAAAAGTGTGCAAATAAAAGCTCAAAAGTATATTAAGAAACATGATACAGAAGTTGAAGAGTTCTTATCAAAAACGTCGAAAAAACAAGAAAGTACAAGTAGTACATCAGGTTCACTATCTGACGAAGAATTGCTTCAGTATGAATTAGAACAGAAAAGATTACAGGCGCAAGAATTAGCTGAAATAGAAGCTGGTAAACGGTGGATACAAATGCAGTTTGAGGGTGATCCACGATACGAATACGAAAGAGTTCCTCTAGAAGATATTAAAGAAGAAGAAATGACTGACTTTGATGCTAGTAGAATAGGAAGTTTAAGCTCCCAAAAAGAATCAATAGGAAGTTACGGTAGCTTTAGAAACTCATACGGCAGTCTTTCTGAATCTGAAATGGCATCCCGTATAAGATTCAGGGTGAGAGGAGAAAATGATGATATTTCTATTAGCTCTTTACAAGAATTTGAAAACCTAGAAAAGGCATTGATGGAACAATATCAACAACATTCTTCATCATCACAAGACTCACTAAATGGCTCTTTGCCAAGAAGGTATATACTTAGCAAGAGTCAAGGTGATGATATTTCCATATCGAGCTTAAAAGAGTTTGAAGGACTCGAATCAGCTTGTCTTGAAGCACTTAAAGCTGAAATTCTTGCAAAGCAGAAAGAAGCTTTATTGCTTGCTGACCCTAAAGAAGTAAGCAGTAGCTTCTTGGAAAGAGAAAAACGCTCTTATAGTGGCAGTTCAGAGAGTAGTCCACCACAAAAAGGAGGTAGCCCTAGTCAAAAGAGCGGTAGTCCATCTCAAAAAGGTGGAAGCCCTTCCCAAAAAGTAGGTAGTTATGGTAGTCCATCACAAAAGTTATTGACTGACTCTGCTGCTATTAGAAAACTTATTGATCAACAGTTGGCTTTAGAACAGAAATTACAAGAGCAAGTAACACCTAAAGTGGTGACGGTGAAAAAGTATGACGAAAGGGGCGCATTCTTTGTACCTGAGCCTGAACAAAATCCAGAGACTACTCCTGAAGTCATTGAAGAGTGCACTAAAACTTCATCTTTTGTATGCGCCGCTGCCCCCAGTGACGGGTCAGCTGAATCGATACCTGGTGATTGCGAAGAAATGATGAAAATATTAGATCAAGAGGAAAAATCTAAGAAATCTCAAACTGTTACCAAAACCTTTACTGACAGAGGGGAAATTGAAGTAGTAAGGACGACAACAGTTATACAGCAACGATTTGTTGATGGGAAGAAAGTATCTGAAACTGTTACTAGTACTGATGCTGAAGGTGCTGTAGATATTCCCGCAAGAACTAAACCTCTTGATGAATCTTCTATGTCTTATGGATCAGAAATGTCTTCTTCTATTGTATCTCAATCGTCAGAGATGGATAGCCTAATGACTGTTGTAGAAAGACACTCATCTGACGGAGAGATTATGACTGTGACTAAACAGACAATAATAATGTCTTCGGACAAACCTGAGGACTTGGACTTTTCGCGGGAGGGAAGTGTCGTGCGTGAGCTGTCGCCCTCCTCTGGAAGGTCGTTAGCACATAGCGTCATTTCTTTCACTGGTAAACCATTCACAGATCCAGCGAGTGGGTCATGGAGTGGTCAGGACGAAGAATTGAGCTCTTCAGGTAGTTTTAGTAGGTGAGCATTTCTTGTCCAATTTTATTAAATTTTGCATGATTTTGATCTTATCGTTTAAATGTGAAAAAAAAAATGTGTGGTTTACTTTTACTTTATACGTGGATTTATTTAAATCAGAAAAGAAGCCATTTTGACATTGCTTTTTTTATAGTTCTGGCAATAATTCACCACGGCATGTGGTATGGCAACAATTGCTTTAGTATCTGGACAATGAACAATGATTTGTTAAGCCCCTACGAAAATGTTGTTATTCAGGGGAGCCCGCGCCGATCTAATGCTAGGAAGCACGGACAGCCTAGAAGCAACTAGCTCTAATGCCACCAGAGCGACCTATAACTACGAAGTTGATACGCCCATGACAGGAAGTCTCACTTCCGGAGGTAAGCGCTTTGCTTCTTTATCTATCTATTTTATATCTTAATTATTATGATGAGCAATAACCTATTTACGCATGATATTAACATGAACTGAGCTATCTTCCAATCTATTTCTTAAAATTCTATACTAACATTATTATGTATCGTATAACTTTAAATATCTGTATAGGCTTTTAATAAACCTTTGAATTGTCTGATATTCATCAGAAAGAGTATATCACGTCGAAAGAGGTCAATGTACTTATTGATTTCAACTTACACAGCAAAATCATCTAGGTCTGTTATTCAATCATATTTAACTATGATAATAAGAACCGAAAATCGTTAAACACATATTGTTCTTCAAAAAAAAAATTATCAAATGTAAAGAACCCTTTCTTTGTATTTTGAGAATGGTATAAGCAAAAGTTCAAATTGAATATTTCCATTTGATCTGATACACTCCTTCTGACTTTATTTATTTAAATTATTAAAAAGTATAGCATGACTGCATCATCCAATCATGCGCTCATCCCTGCTTAACCTATATTTTTATGTACATGTCGCTACCCCACCGAGCTTGGTACTAATCAGAAAGATAACAGCGGCTCGCCCCCCAGGATCGAACACCATGGTCTCCTCTCTGGACACTCTGGAGCCGCTAACGGCGGTCCAGATGGAGAGCTTGGAACACCAGTCCAAGAGCGAGCACTATTCTCACGACTATGAAGTTCAAGAACCTGATTCTGATACTGAGAGATTGGTAAGCGTGTAATTGTGTTAAACTTTTATTAATACCCGTTACTTTTAGCATACATATATCCTAAATCAGGACGAAGAAGGAAACGGAGCAAATTTTTTAATCTCTTGTCTTTCAACATGAGTCCAGCCGCAGTATTGCGAAGTGCAGAGCAGAAGCTTGGTGCATATTTTTAGATTGATTCCATAATGTATTGTTTCTGTGTAGCTATTTTGTTACATGTGAACGTCTTCATAATTTCAGCTGCATAAAGTACATTGATGTACATAGTCTTGCCTTAATAAAACAGGAATATAACTATTAACAACGTGGCATTGGCGCATATTGTACGGGATAATACTACTAACATTCAATGGGCTAGTCAATGATTTTACCAAAACAACCACAAAATCTTTCTAGGAGCTTGACGGTCGAGCCCCTCAAGCCAAGGAGCGTACCATCATGTTTGACAGCACTGACACCCTAAGCGCAGTCAGCGGAGACAACTCTGTCAAAGAGGCTACAGTTGAAACTGCGGCTCCTACATTCTACATAGGCGACACTCCAATTTTACGAGGTACAAGTTTTGTTTATATATTGATAGGAAAGGTTTTGATGACTTCGAAGAAAAAACTGTAAAAAAAATTAGAAAATATGTTGATTTTATAGTAACATTTTAAAATTCAGTACTTCACGCTTGATCCCATTAAATGCGAAGTATTTTTTAGGCGAACGAAGAGAGGAAGAAGAGGATAGTCAACCAACTCTATCTGGTAGCTGTCCTGCATCATTGCCACCTGCCACGCAGCCATCGCCACCAGTCCCGGCTCAGAGAAGGTAGGATCAGTAACATATATCAGTCCATATTTACAATTTGAAAAAAATGAATACAAAAATTAAGAAACATAAATCTTCAAATAAAACTTGTAAATCGTATATCGTATGTATAATCTGTTCACAATAATTTCATTCTGAATTTGATTTCTACTCATTAAAAGTATGTTTTCATATGCTTCACATTATATGTTACTTCTTCCTATAGCATTATTCACGCCATTTTGTGTTTCACATCACAAATTGCTTATTATTTTATTAAAATAACCCATTTTATAATTATATCTTTAACGTTTACTCTTTTGTTGTTTTATTATCTTTTAAATTCTCTATTTCGAATGTACCTACTAAACGAAATGTTATGGTTGCAGCTGCTATTGTTTAAGTCACTCCCAAGAAAAGATCAACAAATAGGTACACTACTTTGTATTGTACTGCTTCTTCGATATTATTTGCTTCATCGTAATCATTATTTATTGTATAATCATCATACAGAACATTTGTTTTGCTTTTTGGTTGGTTTATTGTGTGTTTGGTTTTAAGGTCTCACAATTTGTAATAATTTAAAGGAGGTAAATGGTAATATCAGCATGCCGATGGACGGTTTAATTTATTAATGGGAAGATTCTTGTGCAAATGTAACTAAGCACTTGCCATTTTAGATAAGAAACACAAGATTACAAACGTATCGGTAAAATAGCAGAAAATTCTATGTTAGCACACATTGTAATGATCACCTCTTTTGTAGAAGTTTAGCTGTCCTTAATAATATATAATGATATTACTTTAGTTCCGTTCATTAGAAAAATATTAATAATATCCACGATTTCCACAAGAATCTTCTGCTTATGAGTAACATATATTTTAACATGTTTGTGCAAAATTCTTTACAGATCTCTAACAATGATCGCAAAATCTCCGCCATCCAGTCTAGAAGAAGCCGTGAAGAAGTAATTTAAGGGTTTTTCATTGTCCTAATCTTTCCCATCTTTTATTTTCAATCCTTCTAGTATAATCTCTTTGATTTTAAACTAGACTAGTTTCTCTTGCAGCTGACTAAGCTTTAGCGGATCACACTATTTGCTATGGAAACTGATGATTTGGATTAATATACTTAGACAATGTAGCGTCATAACGAAATACATAACTAAACAATGTAGGCCAATATCAATGTGTATTATTAAGACATCTATTGTGATAATTTCTAACTGAAGTACTTATTGTACTCGCATGTCCTTGCATTGATGTGTAAACTCACATTTTTGATCGAATTGTTCAAGAGTTTAATCTTGGCTTATAGGATCCACTCCCAAGTCAAAGATATCATTTTTGTTGGCTGTGTATCTTATAAGTCGAGTTTTGGATAATATTTTGGTACTCACTTTTGTACTGAAGTCGGTTTTTGTACGACGTTGGTCCATGTAACTTCAACCTATCCTTTTAGATAGTGCTTAGCTTTTAGTCTTGGAGTATGCTTATTCAATATGAAGTAACACTGTAGGACTATTGAATATTTTATAAGAATACAAATAAGTAGATATGTTTCTGACCGTTTTGATAATGATCTTTGAGATGAAATTAAAATTGTCTTGCTCATTCATAGAGCGTATGGAAAGGACCGCGAGCGATGGGATGGATTCCAATCGGTTTTGATTCTTGCACAATTTCTAACATAAGTAGATAGGTAGATACTTAATGTAGTGTAAGCTACTACGGTCATCTGAAAGTGATAATATTGATCTCTGTTGATATATTTTAAGTTGTACTTATGTATCTAGTATTAATACTACATCTAGCTTTAATTCTAATTCAGTTTATGAGAATAATTTAGCTTCGTTAACTACCAAAACGTATTAAATTCGTTGTCAATGACACAGTACCGTATTAGTTCAACTTTCATTTCTAAGTTTAAACAGTTGACCGTAGATATAATAACCAAGACATAAAATTGGTTAAGCTTGCTCACTTCCAGATGTTTGTATGTTCCAGGATAACTTAAGGATTATACTTTACAATGGTTACTAGGACCTTTGGTTAAGACATGGTGGGTAGGTTACCCGGATTTATTAGGGTGTGGGGTCTTGTCAAGTCTGTTAAAGTACCAATATGCCTAATATCTATTCATACTAGTAAGATATATATATGTATAGTCGTTAATTTATTTTTATTGTCATCGTCATCATTGCCAGTAATAAAATCTTCTTTAAACACCAAAAGATCTTCATTCAGTAATATGATTTATGAGATCGTTTATCTGATAAATATTGATCAGTATTATCTTATTCAATATCTTTCGTTTAAAGATCTGTAATATCTGTCTTACCTTCAACAGTTATTGGGACAGTCAACTAAACAATAAAATCTATGATGATGTTAAATCTACTAAAACCTTTAAGGTCCCGGAAAACGTTGATAATTTGACTTTCATTGTGAGCTTTACCAGCTTTGGCAAGTTCTCAAAGGAATGAGACTGAAGGCGGATGATAGATCTAGATGTGTGAAGGTACGCTTAGCTAATTCACGTGCAAAGCTGATTTGGAGCAATTGTTTTTCATATCAGCTGAACCCTCTGTAAGGTCGATTCTGAAATTCATCTTACATCTACATACGATTTAGAAATAAATTTAACACATATAGTTTAGCTGGGGATTTATATTATCATTTTACTTTGCCTTCCGTTATAGGAATATATCGTGAGGAAACCTGCACACTAATTTGATAACTTAATTAGTGTGTGAAACAGAGAAGGCAATAACAAACTACTACATATCTCTGAAATAATCTTCATTGTGCATCTATTCATGTGTAACGACAAAGAGCCTGGCTCTTAAAATTAAAACTAAAAATTTATACACTACTAAAACAATTCCGTAAAATAAAAAAATCGGAACGGGGTTATCTGAGAACACGTCACAGCATGCTACCAGGGACAGAGTTTATCGAGCGCTATCATCTATCACTATCTCGCGCTACGTAATAATAACGGGCGGGATGGCACTAGTCCGTCGCGCGATATGCACTTTATATATGTGTTTATCAATGGTGCCATGCTACGGGGGCTGGTTATAGGTTGGAAAGACTGTTAGTTGGATTTCAGAATAGATAGTGTAACATAGGGTGAACGCTTACGTATTGTAACTATTAATATAAATATAGTTAATTTGTTTTCTAAATCGGTGTGCTTATGAAATTCGTGTTTATACGTATATAAAGCTAGGTTGTCGTTGCCACGCTAACTATTAAGTTTCCAAATTATTTTAGTTGCTTCGTTTAAAGTTGTATTTGTAATATGCTGGATATTCTATCGATTAACTAAATTATTGAATATTAATAAAAACGCTATGTCTCATATTTACAAGAAGAGTTTTATTGACCCTCCTGCATTGTTACCCCAAAATTGAACTCTCCTATTTTGATTATGTTTATTGCAATGTGTAGGTGTAACAGCATAATATTGCAGGCTTGAATCGCCTGATTTTCCAAAAAGAAAGATGGAAGGCATGTGTAAACTGCGAGTCCTGAACACCAGCTAACATTTGCTCAAATTATCCAAGAATTGATTCTGGTCTACCCTTTGAGTTGCGGAGGTCAGGAGAAGTAACAACAAAAACATTTTAATAAACTTAAATAACATTAATAGACTATACTTAATTAATACTTAAAATAAGCGGCCAAGTGCGAGTCGGACTCGCCCATGAAGGGTTCCGTAGTAGCAAATAACATAATATAAAAGTCTTGTAGTTGTTTTTTTTTAAATTTTATATTTGATTTGATTGAATGAAAGGTAAATTGCCGTTTATGATTTATGACGTATTAAAAAAAACTACTTACTAGATATCGTTCAAACCAATTTTCGCTGGTAGTTTTTATGGTAATGAACATCATGTATTTTTTTTAGTTTTATAATTCCTTTATTTTAGAAGTTACGGGGGGGGGGACACACTTTTTTCCACTTTGGAAGTGTCTCCCGCGCAAAGTATTCGGTTTAGAAAAAAATGATATTAGAAACCTCAATATCATTTTTGAAGACCTATGCATAGATATCCCACACGTATGGGTTTGATGAAAAATAAATTTTTGAGTTTCAGTTCTAAGTATGGGGAACCCCCAAAATTTATTGTTTTTTTTCTATTTTTGTGTCAAAACCTTAATGCGGTTTACATAATACATCTACTTACCAAGTTTCAACAGTATAGGTCTTATAGTTTCTGAAAAAAGTGGCTGTGACATACGGACGGACAGACAGACAGACAGACATGACGAATCTATAAGGGTTCCGTTTTTGCCATTTGGCTACAGAACCCTAAAAACAAGTGTTAACATTGTAATTGACAGCGTGTGGCAATCTGTCCGTGAAATGAATCGTCCGAGCTCTAATCTATCAATCTACTACTTACTAATAAGGTACTAACCTTGCGAATTCATTGAAAAGCAAAATTCAAGCACCATTTACGAAGTAACACGTCCCATCAGTCGAGCGTTCGTATGATAGAGGGCTAAAAAAATATTTTGGATATTTAAAAGTATTTTAAAAGCATACATACATAGATACCTAAATTCCTAAACTATAACTAACATATATGGGCTGGGAGTATGAATTTAAAAATCCAAGCTTAATCAAAAATGTTTATTAGATACGTAACAAAACATTTAACATATTAAGATAAACAATTTGAAATAACTGTTTTGGAAATACATTACAGTAACAATAACTTCAGTTTAAAAAAGGATAAGATTTTTTAAGAAAAACCATCACTTCAAAATCGTTCGACAATATAAAAATATCAAAATATTTAAACGAAAACTCTTCAAATAAGAAATCATTTCATAAATAAATAATTATCTAATGTGTATTTACATTGATTTCTCATTCAAATTATTTTCATGAAACTTATAAACTAATTCTTAGCTTACATTTACTATGGCATTTTAATTTCGTTTTCTGATAGAAAAAAATCTTAGAACGTGAACTTAAACTTGAAAGACATGCAAATAAGAAAAGTTGTTAATATTATTTTTAAGCTTTGTCTAATTATTTTTGTACTAATTAGAAGAAATGACAATGGCTTACTTTCATTTAATAAGTTAGATATTAAGTCAATAATAATAAATTTAAATTTGCCGTGTGGTTTTCGGCACAATAGAATAGGCCCCTCCAAGTCCTGCCGTGGATGTCGTAGTAGGCGACTTAGGAAATACAAGCTAAACAAAGCTTATAAACATCAATGAGACCTCTCAAATCCTTCTGGCCAACGTGGATAGTACAGGCCAAGTCCTCTGGCTGCTCTTGTCAAGTATGGCTCTGGTAGTACAGAGAGTCGTGCTCCTGCAGTGAAGACAAAAAGACCTGATGATGATGATATTAAGTCGAAACCTATTCTATTTGGCCCATTGACCATTTATACAGTACAAGTTTCTGGCCTGTTGCATATAATTTAATTGAAGCAACAATTTATTATAGGATTGACGTTAGGTTTAGACCGTTCAATTTATCTAGATGCAATTTAATTGTATGCAACAGAAAAAAACTTGCACTAAATGGGCCTTCATAGA
Organism: Acrobasis consociella; assembly: GCA_963555685.1. Taxonomy (NCBI): domain Eukaryota; kingdom Metazoa; phylum Arthropoda; class Insecta; order Lepidoptera; family Pyralidae; genus Acrobasis; species Acrobasis consociella. Next base: position 36,523,548 of record OY743104.1, on the reverse strand, counting down.
TATCACCATAAAACTTTGTACTCACAAGCCAGTAATGTAAACATAGCACTTAAATTTTCATCTGTTTGCTTATTAAATTGCTACATGATCCAATGAATTGATCAATCAAATGACATCATGAAGAAAAAAGCAGACCCATCGCAAGTGTGTTTTTTTAATAATTATTACCAATTGGCGTTTTACAAATGTGTAGCAAAATAAACGCCACATTCTCAATATAAAAACCAAAAAGCAATACAGACATACATTTTCTGCTTCCTTGTCTTTCAGTTCTTATTCTTAGAAAATAATCAACAATCATGCGTTTAGTTTTAATAATAAATAAATAGTAATAAATAAATTAGTCTTAGCTTTGGTGGTAATGTAAACACCACTTTAGAGAAAGTCTTGGTTAGCTAAAGTGAATCTTATTGTACGCAGTTATGACTGGAAGTGGCTTGTCTTCACAGGGAGTCGAACTCTGATACGTCACTCGTCTGAAAAAGAAAATAAATACATAACCTAACGGTATTTTAAAGTTTCAAAAATAATACAATTAAAGACAAGTAAGTATTTAAAAAAAGTTAAACAAAAAACAAAAAAAAATAAGTGTGATATGTGTGTTGTGGTCCGTTCTTTGCGTGAGAACTAAACAACGGGTTAACATATTTTTTGCATAGAGATACGGAGAAACCAAAAGATGCAGGAATGTTACTCTAACTGTGTCAATAACTCAATACCTAACTAATACGATAATCCCCGAAAGAGAAAAAAAGTTAGCAACTTACATAGTGATACACGTAGCTATGTACGTCTATCGTGCCACTCATGGAGTAAGGGTCTTAGAAGTGCCATTTTTAAAAAGCGATGTTGTTGTTACGAATGGTTTTTTTATACAAAATATCGTTCGTTTAGAGACACAGCGTTTGAAAAATGGCACCGTAGGTTCCCAAGAGATTTCAATATACACACAGTTTGAAAAAATTGGGGAGTGATGCTAATAGTAAGAAACACATCTGAGAATTGGAAGGATATAGGAGGAATTTGAAAAATGGTTCAGGTTCCCAAGAGATTGTCACCATACACACAGTTTGAAAAAATTGGGGAGTGATACTTAAAGTAAGAAACATACATACATACATACATACTATCACGTCTTTATCCCTAATGGGGCAGACAGAGCATTTTGGGTCTTGCGGTTCTATGCAGAGCCCAGGGCCGCAAGACCCAAAAGCCACTTTTAGCGTCATGGTGGGCGAGAAGATGGAAAAGCAATCAATACAGTGATGGGTTGCCAGCCGCATCGCCTGTTCACATGATTTGCATTTTTGCCCATTCCCTCGAGGGAATTTCGGCTTTTACGATCTGCGTGGGAAGAGAAGCAGCTGGTCCATTCTAAGTTTTTTTTTATTTCTCCCAGACCAGCATGGGAAATATCCATAATATACCCAGTAAGAAACATATGGGAGAATTTGAAGAATATGGAGGAGGAATATCGGAGGATAATAAAGGTAGGGTAGAAGAGCGAAGTGTGTGCAGATACCCACCAGGTCAGGTTTGTAGAGGTGGACGTGCGGCAGGAGGAAGGTGGAGCCGAGGTCGCGCTCAGCCATCGTGTTAGCCTCCTGGTGATATGTACATGAGATACAGGATGTGCGTACAGAAATGGTATAAAATAAGTCGTGTGTCAGAAGAAATAACTATTTTTGACAGCATTGCCATGCTCGGATTATCTAAATTAACCCTTTAACCGCGAGCGTCGCATATGTATATGTGACAAACATTGTCGGGTCCATTCCGCGAAGGTCGCATATATGCGACAAAAAAAAAACTCGTATGGCACATAACTTACGTATTCATATCCGTTTTTGGTTGTAGATAGGTATGTTAGAGTTACCATGTCTCGCGCTGGGGGCACGACAACTGATATAAAGTCTCGCGGTGAAAGGGTTAAAAAACATGTGATGAAATATTTGATCACAATTTTGAAATTTTTTATCACATGCTTTAATTTGGAGAAGAATTTTTTCATTAAATAAAAATTAAACAATAGTATTGATTAGGTAAGTAGAGAACGAATTATTATATCGACAACTGTCACTATAATTCAATAAAAATTGTTTTATACAACGTGGAAGGATCATACCCGTAATAAATCGAACCACGGGCTATACTAGATCACTATAGTATAATGAAATTAAAATAACAGTAATAGAACAAAAAATATTTTTGGCATTTCCATACTAAAGTATGCCCGGGCTCAGACCAAATAATGCCCATGCAAATCGTATGGGAATGTCGTTTTTTACTGTTAATAAATTTTTATTATGCTAAAAATAATAAATAAATAAATATGTAGGAACAAATTACACAGATTAAGTGAGCTCCAAAGTAAGTTCGAGACTTGTGCTAGGGGACTAACTTATAACGATAGTATATTTTATAACAAATACATACATGCTATAGTGATCTAGTATAGCCCGTGAATTGATTTAGGTATGTTCCTTTCCACGTGGTATTCAAAATTAAGCTTATGATTATTAAATAAGAAGGTCAATGCTCGGAATAAATCAAAAATACATGATGTGGAAATTCGCCATGCGTGGAATAAGAATATTATCAACACATATTTAAGATATAATTGCCATTACATAAGAGGGTAATGCTCGAAATAATTAAAAACACATCATATAAAAAATCGCCATGCGTGGAATTAAAATATTATGATATAATTACCATTACATAAGGAAGTTAACGCTCGGAATAATTGAAAATACGTGATGTAAAAATTCGCCATGCGTGAATTTAGAATATTATCACATATTTAATTTTTTTTAGTAAAAATAGAAATAAATCCTGAACTACTATAGACAAAAATAGGAAGACAATCAACAGTCAGAATACTATCATCTATATTTTTTCAGAACTAAAAACCGACTTCACCTCCAAAATACACAGCCGATTTTGATAAAATTTCTGTGGGACCAACTGACAAACATGCCCTATATATATTTTTTTTAAATCGGTCTAGGTGTCTTCAAATAGTCGGTGAACAGACATACACAAGATTCCGATGAATTAATAATCTCTTCTTTTTTTAAATCAGTTGAAAAGAATTGGCTATTAAATGGAAAGCTACCTGGTGTGTTAGACGCGTAGAAGAAGCAGCCCTTCCTGTACTGGCTGGCAAAGTTCCACCCACCGACCGGGCTTCCGACAGAGTCCTGAATAAAAAAACAACCAAAAGTTAATATACCCAGATTTTTCAAACACATTACAACTAGGCGTGGTACTCCGATAACGACTGCATCGTCCAATTCCAGCGCTAACATGATATTGTATGGGCTATCGAGAAGACAATTAAGTTTATTGGATAAAAAAGTTGTTTAGACAAAAATGCAACAAAATAGCTACGTGTCATTTTTTGAATAATTTTTGAAATGGCTGATAATATTTTTAAGATTTCATCCCCCGTATTTCCGTCAGTTTTTGAAAATATTTGAAAAACCGAATGGACAAAGAAGTCTGTATAATTTTTGACCCGTCTAACAAAATTACTCGATAGAATCGGTTGACAAATGCGGCCTGTAGGCAAGAACAGCCGGACAGACAAACTGACGGACAGCCGGACCAATGCATTTTTGGCCAATCTCGAAACTAAGACGGTTCGCACGCTCGGTCAAATAGTTCATAACGTTTTTTGGGTTTTTATTTAATTGGGGGTTATTAAGTAGCCACTTCTACAAGTTGACATAACTGTTTTGTTCAAATGATTTCAATGTTGGAAAAGGAATTATTACGTCTACTCACAATTCACCAATACGCCTTTCAGCATCAGTCCATTCCGATATATCTTCTTGACTGAAAAACGAAATAAGAATTGAATAAGTAAATAACTCTTAGTATCAAATTATATATAGATACAATAATAAACATACATATTATTATACAATATACTTACAAACATATTATTAATGCATAAAAAGGGGTGTGTGGACTTTTTTTTGAACTTGTGAGCTTATCTGAGATACTTTTGATGTTTTCGGGTTTTTAACATCCTTAATAAAAGAATAGGCAAAAACATGTATCGACAGGAAAACAAAAGTGCCGCATAGGCGCATGTACTCATCATTGCGATCAACAGTGTAACGGCAGAGTAGAATAGGGCCACTCCAAGTCCTCCCGTGGATGGCTTGAAAGGCGTCTTAGGAAATACAAGCTAAACAAAGCTTATAAACATCAGTGAGACCTCTCCAATTCGTCTGGCCAGCGACGAGAGTGTAGGCCAAGTCCTCTAGCTGCTCTGGCCAAATATGGCTCAGGTAGTACAGAGAGGTTCGTGCTCCTGCAGTAGAGACAAAAAGACCTGATGATGATCATAGCCTTACCTATAAGATTTCCTCATAGTGTCATATCTGGACAGTTCAGCTTCTAAATCAGCCTTGTGGACGGATGACAGGTCGTCCCGGTCTCGCTGGTCCTTCATCGCAGCCTCGTCGGGTCTGATGGTTGTGGAGACCTTAAATCCTGCTGATACTAAAGCTCCTGCAAGATTAATGATGTATATTAAACAAGATATAGTTTTAAGACATCAGATGTTTTGAGAAGAATTGGTCGCAGGTCGCACAAAATCGGGATAGGTGGAAGGATATGGGGGAGACCTTTGCTCAGCAGTGGGACAATAAAGGTTAAAAAAATATTGGCCAAGTGCATGTCGGACTTGCGCACGAAAGGTTCCATACCATTATCTGTAAAACACCACGTTTGCTGTACGGAAGCCCTCCCTAAATATTTATTTTATTCTGTTTTTAGTATTTGTTGTTATAGAGGCAACAGAAATATAATCTGTTAAAATTTCATCTGTCTAGCTATCACGGTTCATGCGATACAGCCTGGTGACAGACGGACAGATGGACAGACAGCGAAGTCTTAGTAATAGGGTGCCATTTTTACCCTAGTGGAGACAAAAAGACCTGATGATGATGATTCCGACCCCGAGAAAGATTATTGCTGAACAGTACGTTTAATTAGGAACGTACGAGCTAATTAGGAAGTTTCTTAAGTCAAAAATAAATTATTTGGTACTGTCAACAAAAGAAAACGTCAATAAATAATGTCACTTGTCATTGATCACGTCCATTTTCAACATAATTTTAGATTTATTACTGCGGAAAAACTAATATAAAGAGCGCTATTTGACTCCAAGAAACTATGACGTTATTAGTCTTGATTATATGTATGACTTTATTAGACTATGACGTTATTAGATACAAATCCCATAGAAATTTTTTGTTTTGACGTTTAGAAAAAAGTATCTGATTTGAATTGTTGGAAACTTGCTTATTGAGCCCTTTTTACTGTAACATCATAATAGACCAGCGGTTAGCAAAGTCGCTTATTTCCAAAATGCAAGCTATTGCTTCAATAAAATGCTACCAATACAACAGGCGAGAAACTTCGTCTAAATGGTCCTTAACCCATACCTTGTTTATTATGTCGATCCTTGTTCGCGCTGTACGATGACTCCATGCTATGCTTGCGCCTCATCTGCAAGTACACACAACATTATCACAGCACACTATATAAAGCTTGAGAATCCCTTACCCTAGACTTTTCTATACAAACGTAGTCTTCGTTTTATTTTGAAACCACATATCAGATTTCAATGCAATTATTATGCGATTTTAATTGGTTTACTATAAAATTATGAACTAGAAAGAAAATATAAGGATGTAAAAATTTCATATACTGATGGTCAAAAATTATATAACACTATATTCTATTTCAAGTTCATATTTTGACTGTGAAAATAACTGGTTATATGTGCAATATCTTTGAAATTACATAATTTTTCCGAAATCGGGCATGTCATTTCGAAACAAAACGTAGACTACGTTTGTATGGAAAAGTGTAGTTTGGTCTAGGGTAAAGGGCTCTTAAGAACTATACTCCACTGAATTTAAGAGAGGCTGTGCTGGTTTAACAATCAATAGAATTCTCTTTGGATGTTTGTGTAGTTCTTATCAGAGCAATGATATTTTAGAAGTGAAAACTTCTTTAGCGGCGTTGTGCACTTTTTTTGGAATAGGTAAAAAATGTTAAACTCGCGTCAGGACACGTGACCTGATCGAAAATTCGTAAGACGGATGGAGAGTAGACAGCTGGCGCGGCGTAGGAGAGGGAGTATCCCCCTCTCTTTCTACGGCGCGGCGAAAATGTATGCCTGCGCCTGCTGTTTCGTATATCAAAAATGCACAACGTTAATATTCAAGTTTTCACTTCTGCCGGCACTCCCAGAGTGCAACCCGTCGTTTATTTTTTTGTGAACAGCTCGTCTACATACCTCGTCGTTTGGGATCACAGTGCCTGACTCTAGGTAGCTAATCAGCTTGGCTTCGCTGCTTAGCTCCAAGCTTCTTTTCCTTGATATGTTCTCGCGACTAAAAAATAACAACAAAATATGAACCTACTGAATACTAAAAATTCTGCCAAATTTGTAATAAATATGTCTACTAAATAATACAGTATGTACGTACAATATTCAAGAGATTCTCATTCCTTCATGGATGGATAGTGAATCCAAGATAGAAATCATCACTCAAGGTTTATAATGGCGAAAAAGAAAACGGATTGGATGGAAAGGAATAAAAACGTCCAATTTTTTATCCCCGATAAATGTGACGTTTTTGATTGATACCTGTCGTGGTGGGCATGTAATCTTGCCCTGGGTATCATGACAGCTGGCGCCGGTGGGGGAGGTGGATCGTGTGCTGGTGGCTCTGACATCACGCACTTCTTGCTTGATGATGTTTTCTGTAGAGATAACATTTTTCTTAATAGCTAGGCACTTATAGAAGCTGGATATTTTTTTTAAACATATTAACAATAACATAACATTAAAGTCGACCTTACCCCCAACCTACACAACTGATTTTGAAAAAGAAACTATGGAACCAACTGACTAGTATGCCCTTTCAAAATAAAAAAGAATTTTCCAAATCGACCCAGGCGTCTTCGTCTTCTATCGGTGAACATATCGCGACGAATTTTTGGAAATCTGGGCAAAAATGGGTAAGTCCAGTCGTGTGCAGATAATATTTATTCATATTCTCCAAGTAGCATAATGAAGAACTTACTCCAAAAATATGCATATTGGCAACTCAAATTCTAGAGTGAATGAAGAGTATCCTGAATTATCAGGACCATGTCATGATGACTTTAAGATCAGCGGGGTTACTACAAAAGTGGTATGGAAGACAGATTTTTGGTCTTCTTCTTATCGTGTGTGTTAGTGACTAACACTAGTGTCAGAGTTTTTAAACCGCCTTAAAGGCCTCTTACATGGTTTTCGGTAACGACCAATGTCAAGGACAGTGACCGGGACCGACGGCTTAACGTGCCCTCCGAAGCACGGATCATCTTACGTATCAGATAATCAGGTGATCAGCCTGCAATGTCCTAACCAAACTAGGACAACAACACAAAGTCGTTGCCCCCGCTGGGAATCGAACCCGCGTCCTCCGGGTATGAGCCGAAAGCTCTAACCACTACACCACGGAGGCAGTTATTATTAGATTTTTGGTTTCACATAGAAATAGGACGTCAATATCAGATGTCCGATAGTTACGCCCTTTTTTTCCTCTACAGGTCTACTTGGCCAGAGCAGTCAGTGGATTTAGCCTTCACTCATCACGCTAGCCGTACAAATTGGAGAGATCTCACTGATATATTTGCACGTTAAATTTCTAGTGTGTTATTTTGGGGAGCTTGCCAAATTCTCTTTCTACTTTACCTTGGCTGGCATGTAAGGTAGAGAGGCATTCTGCATGCTAGCTGTATCGCCCGACTCTCCTCGCTCGCTGATCAGTGCCCGCCGGTCTGCGCGTTGCTTGGATGGCATGGCTCCCTGAAACGTTGATACAAGTTTATAGTTTGCTTTTAATGAGCTCTTCAAAGTGATAATATAGTCCAATTTGGGTTGTCATTTTATGGTGGCCAGGATACGACTAAGTAAGTCGTCGGGGTGATTGCTCATCCCTTTATCTATAGGAATTCATAATATATATACAATGAATGAATGGACAATATATAAGGATAAATCACACTTATTGAGTTAGCCCAAAATTAAGTTCGAAACTTTTGTTACGGAATACCCACTCAACCATATTATAATTGATAATAAATACATACATAGACCCAAGACCTAGGCCATTTTCCAACTTGCCCTGGCTGGGGATCGAACCCAGAACCGGATTGGCGGACTATTATGTTGGCCATTACGCCACGGCAGTAGCGTGCATTTTATACAGGTATTGTCAACCCTGTGCCACCCTAATATAATATCAGTCACTAAAAATCGGTCGCGAAAAATTTATTTGGCCTGATATGCAGCCGTTCTCGTAAAGGTAAGATTAGTGCCTACCCTATCAAAAATATTTGAGCACGTCACTGTGAGGTCGTCATCTATGCGGGTGGTAGCACATAATTCATTCTTTACTTTATTTCTGTCTTCCCAAGAGATTCATATTGACTGACCTGGTGCAAACTAGGCATGCTCTGGATGCAGGCGACGATGGACCTGGGTTCAGGTGTAGGTCGTTTGGAGCACGCCACTACAGCACAGATGGCGAGGATCACGGAGAGGACCGCGCCGGCTACCACCAGGGAGATGAGCACCACTGAAAATACAGAGTTAAGGTTAATATCAAGGATTCAAAGAAGTTCTATTTTTCAAAATTAAAAACCGACTTCACCACAAACAAAACTTCGAACACAACTACCACCTGACAAGTATACCCTTATAAACAAAAAAAGAATATTCAAATCAGTCCAGGCGACTTCGAATAATCGGTGAAGATACTTAAAAAAGACGAATTGATAACCTCCTTTTCGGAAGTCGATTAAAAATAAGATCGTTGTACTATTTATTATCATTAGATTTTTCTAATATTGGCATTAACATATCCCTATTCTTCGATATTTCAAATGGTAAGTCAACGTCTTCCAACTGCAATAGTCAAGCTAAATTTGATGTCTTCAGGCAGTTTAAAAGAGCTGGTACCGGCTGTCTGCACTCAATGTTCTTTTATTTATCAGCCTATAATGGTCCACTAATGGAATTAAGGCCTCTTTTTAAGGATTTGCCTATGATAACCATGCTTTGCAGACGGGTTGGTGATCGTAGTAGATGTTAATGTTGCGCAGATAGTGGTGCTGCCCGTCCTGTGACCTATACCTCTCTAAGTCATCTCTTACGACTCCCGTGGGAGAGAAAAGAGGTAGTAATAAATTCTATTATACTCTACCATCACCACACGGCAATGTTCTTTGACACTTACCTTTAAGGTTAATCTGACAGCTGCTTCCAGCATACCACTGGAAGCACTCGCACAGCACCCGTCTATCATCGCGAGAGTAGCACGCACCGTGGTAGTTGCAGCGCTCGCAGCCCACTGGTTCAGCTGGAAATGTGAAAAATGCGCAATTATACTTTTTTTTCCTACAAATATAAAGAGCAAAAAAGATACCCTAGCTGCTTTTCCTTAAAATGGCAGGAAGTAGACGATAATTAGGAAATCCTTAAATACCTACACGATCCTTCTGGTACAAATCAAGGGACCAAAAGGTGCGGCGTAGCTAAATGTAGACTAGTTATCAATTGCTCATTTAGTAAGATCAGACCAGACCACACGACCAGAGGTTACGGTTCTTGGTGGACGATGTCCTCTTCTTTCTCAACATTATTTCAATAATAAAATTATATTTAAACATTTCGTCGTCTAAATCTGAAGGGAAGTTTATACTCGTTCTTACCGGAACAGATCCTGCCAGGGTACAGAGTATTGACGCTAAGGTCAGCAAAGCCTTCAAGACAACTGCAAGTGTACGTGCCGCGGAGGTTGAAGCATTGAGCGTGCTCTGAGCAGTCGTGGAACTGGCCGCTGGTGCACTCGTCAAAATCTGAAAAGGAGATTCTTGGTTGCAAAAAAGTCATCGCATATTATTGCAGTCTCGGTTGAGTCCTTAGCTATTCTGCTTCAGAACGTAAATTGTGCTTTCTGGCTGTTCCTTTTCCAATGATATGAATGTCAATCACCCACTGATGCCGAAGACCGTCCAAAGTGGAGAAGAAAAACCAGGTGCTACCAATTGAGCTGTGTTTACGACCTTTCACTTGCTTGACGTCGTTTGAGTAAGGAATAAATTCTAGAAAAATGAGGAGCGGGCCTACTTCGGGACGGAAACCACAACTCCAACGTCAAAAATAACGTTTGGAGGGTGACTTCAAAGATCTTTCATGATATTAACCACATTAAGTTCATATATAGGCCACTTTCGAAGATTTCCATAATGACTCCAATCTAACTACATAATGGGTACTGACCGCTGACATCAAGTTTATCCATCAACTCGCCCGCAGCGTGGACATCAGTGCCTCCGAGGCTGTAGTTATTGTTTCTCAGGTACTTCTCTATCACCTCCTTCAACCGGCTTTCGTGAGCGTTGTCTGATAACTGGAAAAAAGCATACAGCACATTTAGAATATTTGATTTATGTGTCCTAATTTCTATACTATAATGCTTTCTTTGAAAAGTCATTAAGATTCTTAATAATATTTTTTTTCGTTCAAATTCCATTTGAACTTTTCCCGGACAGTAAATTCTTACTTCGTTACAAAATTAAGTTGGAAAACGAAAACAATAAATAAACCAATAGAAGTTCACTCCAATTCTGAAAACGCATGTAGAAATTCTATCGAAAATACAGTCCAATCTAACTTTGGAAGAGTTGATATTATAAAAAAAACACACCTGAACATAAAAGTCGTTCATGACACCCTGGAAATCATCACCGCGGTCGTCCTTCATCTGCACCGGTGAGAAGCCAGTGATGTGCACACCATGGAACACGTCGCGAAGGTCCGACTGCATGACCATCCGGTTGATGCCCTCGTGGGTAGCCACTGCTAAGGCATGGTATTCCTTGCTGGAGTTGTCGGAAAGACGCTCGTGGAACTGCAGACGCTCGTTGCCTTGGGAACCGAGGGCTAGCTTAACTGAGTAGGTGTACGTAGCTGCAAAATAAAGGGAGAAGGTTACAGTTCAAATTCAAGAATATAAAACACCGCACTTAATGAAAAAACCGTTATAAATAAATCAAGATCCATCATTCTTTTAAAGGAATCAACAAAAGCTGCAATATTTGTGGTATGATATATCAACGGGGAAAAATGTATTTGCCTCAACACATTCTATGAGGACTCATTTATTTCTACGTAGGTATTTTCTATACTTTACATCTGTCATACCCCTAAAATCTACGTATAAAACTACTTACGTTTGCATGGTCGATCGGGGAACATCCTAGCAAAACCAGGCCTGCACACGCACTTCATCAAACCGTCGATTCTCTGACATCTCTCGTTTCTAGATGCTTTACAATCTGGCTGACATTCCTTGCCGTATGTTATACCTAAATAAAATATAAACAAGTTTTAAAAACGAAATCAACCTTTTTGTCTTTATTAAAATAAAGAATTGTATTTATTCTACCCACCTGGGTTTACTACATTTGTTGTCTCCAAAAATGGCGTTCCAGCTAGAAGAATTTCACCAAACAATACTTGTGAAACTCCGTTACTGTTAACTTGTTCATTTCTAGTAACTCCGTCATAATCACCAGTCTCTATGTCTCCGCTAACAGGCGGTGCTGGACCACCATTCTGTGACTTGTTCATTACTACAAAGAATGTTTCATTTTCACCTTCTCCTTCAGTTTCTACCTTTTGAATACTTGGCTTGGCATCTTGATCTTTAATTATGAAATTCTCATTTTCTTCTGAAGACATAGAAATATCATCAAGAGGCACTTTACTATTTGGAGTTACTTCTTTCACAGGCGTAGGCTCAACTGGTACAGGTATATGTTTAGTTACTGTCTCGATTATAGTTGTTGGTTGAACTTGAGTTTGTACTTCCGTTATGACATCAACTATTGTAGATGTGTGAGTGTTAGTCAGAACTAAAGTCTGAGTAACAGCACCTTCAGATAAACTAACAAGACTAGTCTTTGTGTGCGTCACAGTCAAAGTATGAGTTAAGTTAACGTAGCCTATACTTGAAACTGTCTTCGGTGGTTCCGACAAAGTTTTAGTAAGAGTGATCACTGTGGTCTTGAATTCAGTTTTGGTTGATATTACTTCATCTGAAATCTTAACTTCGTTACCAGAATGATGAGTAGGTCTAACACTCGGTATATCATTCAGAATAGGGGTAGCTACACTAGCTTGAGCCTGCAGAGAAACATCTGATAAGTCATTAAATTCCATTCTGGAGGTAGTTGGTATTAAATTATCCTTCATAACTTCTGTCGGCCTTATTAATTCATCATCAATCGATGATTCAGAGCTTTCTATAATACTTGAAGAGATAGTGGCATGTCTCGTTGGTATTGGTCTGACTATCTTTCTTATTGAAGTATGTCTGGTTGGATATAAAATTTCCGGTCTGGTTAATGTTCTGGTCGGCCTTATTATAGCCGTAGGCTTTACAGGTATATTAGGCTTATACTTAGTAGAAGTTGATTTTTTATCTTCATGGCGGACTGGATATGGCTTTCTAGGCCTATTCTTAAAGCCCTGAGGTCCTCTTATTTTCTCAGTTGATGTTTCTTCTTGACTTGCTTCGCCAGAAAGAGAGACATTCAAGTTTTCTTCTGTACTAGAAACTTGGAGTGGTGTAGTGGATTCAGTGCTTGTTGACTCCTTTGAAGATGACATTCTGTCTTCAGTAACTGGTCTTTCTGAACTTACATCTACGTTGCGCTCAGATGAAGATTGTTCTGTTTCGTATGAATATGAATTATTGTCTACAGACCCTGCTTCAGATGAGTCTGGAATTTGAGATGGTGCTGGTGTATCAGGGAATTGTATGGGAGTTGGTCCGAAATTAAAACTAGACGAGAATTCTACTCCCGATGATGTAAGCCAACCTGATGAAATTGGAGTGGGGAATACTAAATTAGGTACGGATGGCACGGAAAGAGTTGGTGACGGTAATGCAGTCACTGGATCAACAACCCTTGATGGAATCTCTCTTGGAGGTTCTCTTGGCGGAGGCAACAATTGTGAAGATGGTTGATCATTAAATGTGGGACGCCGTATGTTATTAATATCAAATGCAGGTCTGTACGTTGATACTTCATCTCTGTTTACTGGTTTTCTGATTGGTTTTTGGGTAGGTATTCTAGGCGGCAGAGTTCTGCGAGGTTTGTTTATATAAGGAGGTATTGTTTTTATTGGTGGCACTGGACGAGGAGTTGATGGTATTCGTGACGGTATTCTAATTGCTGGAGGCGTCCTTGGAGGAGGAGGGCTCATACCCATAATCATCTCATCATTAGTGGAAGGTCTAAAACTGTAGTCCATAGTAGGTGGTGGCGGTGACAAATCAATAATCTCACTTGAGGTTCTATTCAGTTCTAAGTTATCAGGAACTGTAAACGTTGGTAAAGTTACTTTATCGCGAGGTTTTTCAATGATCAATGGTTTCTTGTCTTTAATATGAACAGTAGATGTTATGATATTTGAGTCATTTATTGGATGGGAATTATTTGGACGTACAAACACAGGTCTAGGTGGTTTTTTGTACTTAATATCAGTTTGAGTAGGACGGTATGGAACTTTTTGCGTAGATGGTCTTTTAGTCGATGTTGAAGGACTCATTTCTTCACCAAGATTTAAGTCTAAGTTGTCTTCATAAGATACATTTGTTGCGTTTTCCATTAGTTGATTTATTTGCCAGTGTGGCTGTTGCAGTTGATGATCTAATGGAGTCATAGCATTAATTGTAAAAGGTCTCGGTTTTAGATGCGAATCATTTTCATAAATTGGTTTAATGGTATTCGATTGGAAACTTGTATTTGTTTTATTCCTAAATGGCTTTTCAGTTTGTGTTCCCGGATCAAAATCAAATACATTTTCGTCTTTTTCTTTTTGAACATATGTTGGTTCTTCAAAAACTTCATCTTGAAGTAGAGTTAAGCCTGGAGTAGATTTTTTGTTTTCATCTACCTCATGTGAGGAACTTACAACTGGAACTTTCATTGACTCTGAACTTACTTCTCCGTCGATTTCTCCAGGGTTATCTAGTTCTTCCTCCCCATCATAAATTTCGTCAGAGTTTTCATACACTGGCTTTACTTCTTCAGTGGTCTTTTTAACTTTTACTGTAGTTGTTTCATCACTATTGTCTCTTATAGGAATATCATAAGCGGGTTGTCTCATATTACCTAAGTTATGTGGTATGTATTTAGGACTACTATACTGTGTTTGTGACGGAGTAACTTTAAACGCCGGTGTTTCAGTGCTGGGTTTTGTAAATGGTTTACCGACGTTTAAATTTGAAACAGAAGGACTATTTTGAGTCCAATATCCTGTTGGAGGTTTTCCTACACTTGTAATTTTCTGACCAAATTCCGGAAGATTGTCAGAATTGTAATCATTTGTCAATGGAATTACTTTTCTCGTAGTAGAATCTATTTTAATATTGTGTAAGTTATTTTCATTCATTATCGCGCTTGAATACCATCCATGAGAATTTGTAGGAATATTTGGTATTAGTTTAGCTGGTCGTTTTTGTTCAGAAGTTTTGCTATCTTCTTGATACTCAGTTACGGGTTTTACGTTGTCGTAATTATGAGATGTAGTGCTATGCTCACTTATCATTGGGAAATTAGCATGGCTATTGATCGATGGTGTAATAGCCGGCTGCTCCTCTTTTTGTATCGGTTTTCTGTTGTAATTTTGGTTATAATATTCAATATGCGAATTACTAGATTGCTGCGGTTTAGACTTATATGAATCTGGTTTTTCTACCGTACTCTTATTCCATCTATTATCTCCAGTAACAGTGACTTCTATAGGTCTATGTGGACGTTCATTGTAAATGATTGACGGGCTCTGATTTTCTTGTAAATTGTAATTATCGAAATGTGATTGCCCATCATCTACAGTAATGGCAAAGTTTGTTCCAATAGGTATATTTGTATTTAAAGCTTCATTATTGTTTGATGAACTAACATCGACTGGCACACTTGTTCCTATTACTTGCCCATCGCCGACATTACTTGCTACGTTGGTAGCAGTATTTAAAGTCACTGTATAAGTATTTTCTTTGTCATTGATATTATGAGTTGAAATTGATTTGTTGGACGTAGAAGGTGTTGACACCACAGAGAAGGAGCTATGAACTTGTCCTGCATTAGTATCTGGGGTCTTATTAATTTGAATATTTGCACTAGATGGTTTATTTAAATAGGAGTTGTATGTTGGTGGCGAAGGAGGTATATGAACAGTATACGTTGGAGTTGGTTTACTATTAGGTGCTTGAGCTGCAAAGTATATCTCGGAAGTGACTTTTGGAGGCTGTTGCTGCGGAGGTGGCTGATGAGGAATAGGGTGTTGAATGTTTAAAAATACCTTCATATCTTGAACTGGCTTGGTATGAACAACTGGTTTCTGACTATATGGCTTATTTTTGTCATATTGGTTTTCTTGGTTAAATATCATTTTTGGCGGTGGAGGAGGCACAGCTAAATAATTTTCATATTCTTTGTCAATTACTTCTTTTACATCCTTGTTTTTTTCACCTCGTATTTTATTATACTTTTCAAATTCTCCGTTGTTTGGTTTGTAAACATCTGGATCGTAAGATGTTATGTGTGGACCAAATTGGACATGGGTTTCCTGGTTGCTTGTTGGAGGAGGTAATTTGTTGAAATCCACTGGACGTTTAAAATCTTTCCATTTTGATTTTAAGTCATTTCTGAATGGTTGATCTTTGTGAGACGGATTGATATTTGGTTTATATGAATCAATAGGTGGATGAATATGAGTATTGGCAGCAAATTGCTTATTACTGTTTGGAGCAACATTGTGAACATGTGTCATTTGGGGAGCATCTATGCTGAAACTTCCAAAGTAGCCTGGTTCTGGATATGGTAGTGGATCATCAACATAATCTCCAGTTTTATGAGGTTCTGATGACCCTGCAAAAACTAATGCTGTAGAACTTCCGTGAGGTATTAAGACGTTTGCTACTCTAGACGGTTGAATGTCTACTAAAAATGGTTTACCCGACTCGGTGTTCCCAGATATAGTATATTCACCATCGGTTCTAACATGAGTATTAATTATTTCCGAAGAACTAGCACTGTTATCCAATACTTCGGGATTTTTGTTCCCTTCTTGAAGCGGTGAAAAGTCCACATGTTGTTTAAGTGGCCCATTGTTACCAGGTCTTGCCAGTGAAGGTATGTAGTCCAAAAATGCTGGTCTGCCGTGATTACCTAGTACAACATTCGTTGTTTTTACATGTTCAGATTTCATTACAGTATCTGAAGGGCGAGGAATCGCAGATGGCACTCGGTGTGGCACTTTGTTTGGTGAACCATAGTTTTGATGACTAAAATAAGTGAAATTAGTAGGCCTGTTAGGTCTAGGGAGTGGTTTGGGCTTTGGTTTAGGTAATTCTGGAGGTCTCAAATCATAGGAATCGTCGACTTTAGTAGATAACAGTGGTTGATCGCCTAAAGGCTTTTCTTCGACTACATACTCCTCGTTACCAGCTACTAAACTGTCAATAGGAGGTGGGTTAACTGGGTTATGTAATTTAATTCCACTTGCAGCCAAGGTTAATGGACCACCCACGGCTGGTTTTCCAACTATCACATCCGAATTAGCCGTAATTATTTCTCCGGGGCTAATAGGTATACCGCCATTAACAAGTGGGCTTTCATGGACAAATTTAGGCAGAACTATATGTGCCTTTGGTTGTTTATGTTCTGCAGCCCACGCTAGATTCTGATGTAATGTTGCGTTTGTAAATATTGTTTGAGATTCAGATGTTTCCATCTCATCAACAGGTATATAAATTGGGAAATTACTCTTTTTGAAGTCAATGTCAGCGTCGATTCTTTTGTTCATATTATAGGCAGTTAGTTTCTCTACTGGTTTTACTGTAGTTGTTGTGGTGGTTTTATTTTCTTGCCTTTTTATGAATCCTCCAGTCATTTTTTCAATCACCGGCGCTAATTGCGATAAGCCTTTTATTCCTAGAGATCCAAGTTTTAATAAATCTGCTACAACAAATTTATTTTTGTTTGGCTTCGATATTTTTTCTGGTTTGTTCTTTTCTGGGATCTTATTCGAAATTTTATTAACCTTAGTGGGAATAGGTGCTTGTTCATTGGTTAATAATTCACTTTCTTCAACTGAACTTGGGTCCTTTTCTTCTGAATAATCGTTTATCACTTCAGTATATTTTTCAACTATACGATCAGTTGGGGCTAAATGTGAGGTCGTTTCAAATTCATATGGACCATATTGTGTCTTCTTATCAATAGAGTCTTTATTTGTTGGTCTCAAATCCATTTTTAAGCCTCCATATTTCGATGTTTTTAAACCATATTTTGAAGCTGCCGACATTGAAGCATCAATATGCGTATACTTGGTTTTTAATCCTTCAGTTTTTGTATTTGAACATGAACACGATGTTGTGCATGGAACATGTCCTAGTTCGGAAGGCTGGATCATATCGAAATTGTCTTGTTCTTGACTGTCTATCCTTTTGTCAATTTTAGGAAAGTTGCTTACATATATGTTACTGGGCGTCGAAGGTTGAATCGTCTTCACTTCCATGTATTTTGTCTGAAACATTTAAATTGAAAGTAAGAAAATAAATATTGTTAAATAATTGTTGCAAACATGGAAACCAAAAACATTCAAAGGTATTTTAGTGAGTGGTGTGATGTGTTCAGTGTTAGAAGGAGACAAGCAGATAGTAAAAAGCTTTACATAGCCCTTGAGTATTTATGCTTTCGAGGATTTCTGGAATTTTTCAAGGTCTCCCAGTCGGATCAAACCAGGATGGTTCACCAGGGTCCCAAATCTTACTTTAGTCGGCTTTATGTCTGCCATCAAGTCTGATGCGTACAAATTCGTCAACGACTCTGTAGTGACGACTGACACTATAGTCTCAAAAGTAGATATAGCGCTTCTTTTGTTCTGGACTACTGTTGTGAGATATGTGTATGTTGTCATGCAAGTCTTGATGATGTAATTGTGTTGCATGAGCTGGTGGAGGGGGAACAGTGCGCTCATGTGCTGGTGGTTTACGACTGTGGCTACGGCTGATGATAGAAGTGATTGTTTGGGTGGTGAAGAGCTGGCGTGATGATGCGACGGTTTCAGTGAAGTGACGTGCATAAACTTTAGTTTGCGCTGAGGAAACAAAATAATGAATGAAATGATGAATGAAATGATTCTTAAATTCAAATTATTCAGGAATTGCAATCTGTTGTAATTTAAAAGAAAGTCTTTTTGGAAAAAAAACTTTGAACACAATAGTTTCTTTGTCATTTAGCAAAGCATGTACCACATTTTTGTATGTAATTCGAGCTGATAACGATGTTTAATTTTGAATGATGATTAAGATTACAACATTTTAAAAAAGCGTGTTATTATCGTGATTATTAAGAAAAAAAATATCACGTTGCTGTCCTTGATATTCAACTTTACAAATGATTAATAAATTAATGTTTCAATTCTAGTAAACATCTATCTGTACAAGTTTTTTTTAGTTTTCATCATATCTTTCGATTAAGTTTTCTCAAAAAATTGTTTAATTAAAACAATAAATTGCATTATGTTTATTGGTGAATCCAGTAATAATTGTTGTAACTTGTTGTTAAAATTACTAATAATATCATTCTCGCGTTGTGTCATTTAATATAGAAATTAATTTAGAAACACAAATTACCTGATCATTCTTCGCGTCAGAACTTTTGTCTTTTACCAGAACCTCTACTCCATTGGACATGATCCTCGTGGCCAGGTTCTTCAGCTTCCTGTCATCTTCTTCATTGGGAGGTTTCTCCACGAGTTCCATGTCCCGACCAGGCCGCCATGGCGAGTTGTCATATACTATCCCGTTTGTGTTGAACGCTGGAATTTATGATACAATTATTAAGTTTTTTAATTTGAAAAAATGTTAAAAATTGTTCTTTTTTAGCTTTAAAAACTTATTTGGGTTGATAAACTACAAACTAAAACTTCCACTACTTTTTATTAAACAATTATACATTAAATTAAATATACAATACATCAAATAAAGAATTTAATTTGGCAGTGGTTTTTCAAGCCGTCCCCTGCCTGTCATCAATCCTCTTTAGAAATGCAGTTTTTACACGTGATGTGCTATCCTTTCTTCCACACTGGTCTGGGAGAAAAGGAAAAACTTAGAATGTACCAGCTGCTTCTCTTCGCGCATATCGTTAAAGCCAATAGAGGGAATGGCCGAAAAAATGCGGCTAGCAATCACTTACTATATTAATTGCTTTTCCATCTCCTCGCCGATCATCACGATAACAGTGGCTTTTGAGTCTAGCGGCCCTGGGCTCTATCTGCTAAGAGCGGCAAGACACAAAATGATACGTCTGCCCAGTTAGGGATAAAAAAGTGATAGTACGTATGTAAGGTATGTGTACAAACTACCAAAAAAAAAACTGATTATTATCAATTGAAATAGTGAATACAAAAGTAAAAGTTACTTATTTACATTTTTAGTTTTGTTGATTTTTCATTTGTAAAAGTTATTATATTTTACATTTATTTATAATTTCATTAATATTATTAAGTTAACTCCATTATGCGTTAAATTAATAGCTTAATATTTGTATTTTTTAGCTGAGCTAGATTATGATGAGAGTAATCAATAATCTACCAAAAAGCAATCGTAAATAACCCATTTACCTTCTAAAACTGCTCTCTACTCCGGGCTACTCCGTCATAAAATACGATATTCGTCCGTACTGACGTCCTGTTTCTATGTCAAATCAAATTAGACTTTATCATTACACATTAATGCTCAATATTGTTTGACACTGAAACGCGGATACGCAGTAACGTCCGACTTACGTACTCATTTCGGAATAACCCCCTCTACTACAGTCTCCTACAGTCTAATCTACAATATAGTGCTTACCTTCAGACTCTGCTCTACACTACGAACAGTCATAAATACACACATACATATAGAAGAATTTAATTATGTACATCCACAGTTGATATCTGTAACATTGTGCAAAACGGTTAACTACATTTAGTTAGTATTTTAACAGGTTAATGAAGCGTAATTTTAGAAATAACCACATAAGTTAAAAATTGTTTACATTGATTCTCGGTACAATGGGCTGATGAGATACCTGGGCCGAACTCGACCACTCCGAAGTGGTAAATTCAGTAACATTAATCATATGCGTAGAGTAATAAGAATGAAATTGGCTTGCAATGCACTTCTAGGTATTTAAATGAAAACGTGCCAAGTTCTGTCGCGAGCTAAATTCAACCATATCGCTAACGACATTGAGAAGATATTTCTTTGAATTCTTTCTTTTCAGTAAGACTTTTGTACGTACTAGTACTGATTCTGTAGATATAGGTAGAGAGCTAGCTCAGGTATCTCGTTGTCCGACTGTACCATTAAAATTCATCCCATTACTACCGCTGAAGTCGCATTTGTATTAATTCTACTAATGCGACTCAAATATTAAAAATCCTATTAATTTTCAAAAATTACGCCCCATTTGAATAGTACTGAAAATGACAACATAAATCAGGAATATCATACAACATGGAAACTACTTTAGGAGTAAACCCCAAGACTGTGTGCTTAGGCTTACCCGCATCTACCAGTAATACATAAGTATTACTTTTATAATTATATTATCTTTTATTTTTTATTTAACTGCCTTCGTGGTGTAGTGGTTAGAGCGTTCGGCTCATACCCGGAGGTCGCGGGTTCGATTCCCGGCGGGGGCAACGACTTTGTGTTGTTGTCCTAGTTTGGTTAGGACATTGTAGGCTGATCACCTGATTGTCCGATAAGTAAAATGATCCGTGCTTCGGAGGGCACGTTAAGCCGTCGGTCCCGGTCACTGTCTTTGACATTGGTCGTTACCTAAAACCATGTCAGAGGCCTTTAAGGCGGTTTAAAAACTCTGACACTAATGTTAGTCACTAACACACACGAGAAGAGAAGATTATCTTTGCCCAAATGATAGAAGTAAGGACGGGACCAAAACATGTTTTTAATGCGCAGGTGATATATTTTATGATGTCATTTCCATTTACTTTCAAATATATTAAGTTTATGTACAAAACTTGCGTTAGTGTTAATTCATCGACGTAACTAGAATAAGGTTAATTTCTAAATATAATTCTATACACAATACTGGTTATTATCTTTAAATTCAATATATGTTCTTTTTCATTCAGAATATTTTCGTTTTTAATACAAAATAGTGTAAATGAATTAAAAAAAAATATTAAAAATAAAAAATATTAAATAATAAACGAAAAAATATTTTTTCACTTGGATGTGTAAGCTTTAGTTGTTCGCGTCAAAAATATTTTGAATATACTTAGAACATACAGGGTGAATTTTTACCCACCAGTAAAAAAAAATGAGCAAGTTCATTCCATGATATTGAATTACTTTTTATAAAAAAGTTATTAAAAATCAATAAAAAAATTCGTCCTCTTACAAAATCCATTTGGCTAAGCGCTGATTTGTATGGGAAGCTGAATGTGTTTTTTTTATTTTCGTTATAAAAAATTTTCGACCTCCCGTACAAAATCCGTTTGGCTGATTTGTATGGGAGCTGAATACGTTTTTTTTTGTTTTTCTTGAATTGTTGTTATGGGAAGTGTCAGTATCATGGAAAGTTCTTAATCTAGTAATAAGGCTGGTGGCTGAAAAGTCACCCTAAATAAACAATAGAGGTAAGGTAACACTACAAACAATACAGGTAAAACTCACCAACGGGGGTTGGAGGCGCAGGAAAGGGACCATCCGAGAGGAGAAGTCTCCAGGGGCTGAGTCCAGTCATCAGTCAGCTGTCAGGGTCTCCATGTCAAGTCTTGTCGGTTTTAACCGACGTGAAACGAAGGGTGTAATTGATCAATGTAGGCTTTAATAGGTAGGTTTTCGCAAGTTTCGCAAGTTAAGTAACACCGGGCGTGTTCTGCACTTGAGTGACCAAAAGTAACATGAAAATTTCTCGAGCTCTACATAGACGTTGGTCGGATCTGTCATCTTTGTATGACAGTCGTCAAGCTATGTCAGATGCTATTGAGCAGCTTGAAAAATCTGATATCACTTACACATGAAAAACAACAGGTTTATTTTAGTGTAAGTGGCCAAAAGTTGTGTTATATATTCCAAGCTGCCGAAAGGCATTTAACATAGTTTGATGAAGATCATACACTGATGACGCCCTGGACGTGCTCGAGAAACTTTGAAAAGGTTGCTTAATCGTTGTCTAAAATCTTCGACATTTTCTTTTAAAAGTACTAGAAGACTAAATAGACTTCGAGAATCTTCATCATCATCATATCAACCACAGGAAGTCCACAGCTGGACATAGGCCCAAGAATTTCCAAAAAGACCGATCGGAAGCGGATTGCATCCAGCGTTTTCCTGCAACATTGCTCAGATAGTCTGACCACCTAGCAGGTGTCCTACGCTGCGCTTACCGGGACGCGGCTGCCATTCGAGAACCTTTCTGCCCCATCGGCGATCAGTTCTGATGTCTTCGGGAATGTTATTTGTCAAAAATGGGTCCCATATGGAAGCTGGTTTATCAACAGAGTAGCTCTATAAGCTGTATCAAGTAAGAGAGTACATACATTTATTTTCCGTATCTGCGTGTCTCTCAGTGGCATCATCATAGCTAACCAATAAGAGAATCTTAAGGGGATTCATGAATTTTTCGGGGTCCAGTGCTGCCCTATTTGAAAAAAAATATTTGAAAGGAAACGGAGATATTATATGTTGTCTCGACCAAACCCTAGATTAGATAACCCTTCAAACTGTTTTATGAACTACTGTTTACAGCTTAAAGTAAGAAAGCGAAGCTTTTCTATGCACACTAGCCAGAAGTTTTTCAAATGTGCGTAGAAAAGCTTCACTTTCTCACTATAGACTGTAAACAGTAGTTCATAAAACAGTTTGAAGGGTTATCTAGGATTTGTTTATAACAAATTTTTAAATGTTATCTCCTGTTCCTTTTAAATAATTTATTTCAAATAAGAATTCTCCTATTCCTTTAACACGCATTACCAAATGAACAGTCAGCTTTAGTACGAAGGGAAGGTCAAATAAAAATATTCTGAGCTATACTTTGAGCGAATTGTATCACCTTGAATGCTAACTTTTAATACTAATTCAATAAATTATGTAAGGATGTCATGAACAAAAAAATAAACATATAATTTTAAAATTACATTTATTGTTTTAACATTTTAAGTCGTAATTGCAATGTACAGTCGCAAGCAGAGGAAACGAGTATTACGAAAGATACAGTTAAACTAAACTAAGTTTAGGCAGTGAGTACATTAGTCACCTAAAGATGTGGTACCCAAATACCTGGTAACATAGGAGAATTACACATTTTTGGTGAACTTAAATCTGACATTCCACCGAAGTTGAGCTAACAGGGGAGCGATGAGCGAGAAAAAATATTTAGATCGCTTTGAAAATCCGTGAGTTTTCATCTAATCAACTGAATCAAGCTTTTCAAAGAAATATGATGTAAATTGTCATTTATTTGATAAAATTTACAATGTAGATATTCACGAAAAATTTAGGTACACATGATATAGCATTAATTGACATAAAACTAAATATGTTAATATTTGTAGTTTCGTTTTAAAGTATGCATTAATTGATCTTAAAAAAATATAAAATACCTAATGGTTTAACATCTAAAATTCTGTACGATTTATCAATTTGACATAATGATCATACTGTTATTTGTAATGACTTATTTAGTTTGACCAGAATAAACTTGATATTTCTCTCGTTCATCGCTAGCACAGCTTCGTTGGAAGACCATCCTAAGGACAGGTTAAAACTAGTCAAGTACAAAAGAGTATTTCGTTCTTAAACCTATCATTACATCTATAAGGCACTATTCATAGTTAACTTACTATGATACAATAGTAATAAATAACTACTATTACTTTATACACCTAACCATTTGTATGTCAATTCACGACACCTCATCCAGTGAATTTCTTTGTATAGTATCTCTAATTGAAGAAGGACTTGCTAATTTCACGACGTAAGTCGGTGACGCATCATACCTTATGTGTTTACTCAACTCTCCTACAATGCTTTCTAAACTCTGCGTTTCTACTTGACTTTCGACTGATTTATCTAAATATTTCTCTGAGTCAGCTACCATATTCTCAATCTCAGTCTGTGAGCCTACAAGCTCATCAACTGATGGCAGAATAGATGGCTGAACCTTAACGTCATCATAATAAATGGCCTCGCGTTTCCTTACTGTCTGCGTGTCATCGGTAACCACAGTAGATAATACTGTACTGAATTCGCCTGGATACCTACCAGATACGTACAAAGTGACTACACTTGTCATTTTCGGAGGTGCTGGTTTTGGAGCCCTAGGCCTATTCTTAGTTCCTCGACGAGGCGGAGGTGGTGGAAGCGAATCTTCTTCACTGTCTATTGGAGCATCGTCTACTACTTCTTCGTTACTGTTAAAATCTGATAGAACATTAGGTTTAGGACTATTACTGTAGATATCATTGTTCAGATTGAGATTATTATTTTGAAGCAAATTGTTTTGTAGCAAATCATTTTGTGTTAAACCTAACAACGGATTAGCTGTCTGCAAAGATAATTGCTGCTGTTGTTGTTGTTGCTGCTGCTGAAGAAGAAGAGGAAGTAATAAAGAGTTTATTTGAGGAGCCTGTGCTACGGCAGTTGGTGTCGTCACAACCGTATCAGTTACAAATTCGGTAGCAGTCACAACGCTAGTAGTTGGATCAACAATAGTTGTTAAAATAGCTTTGCCTTTGAAGGTAATAGGTAAAACTGTCTCTCTAGCATCAGTCACTGTAGTTACGTATGTAGTAGTTCTCGTTTTGTACTCTGTAACTGGCGTCTGCGCTTGCTGCGGTAACAAAGCCTGTCCTTGTAACGCCAGGAGAGGGTTGATCGCAGGCTGCTGATTGCCAAGAAGCAGTTGAGATAATAATAGGTTAGCTAAAGGCACGTTAGAGTTGATTTCCGGAGCTATGGTTTGAGTTACAGCTTCCACGTTATAAACAGTGCTTGGCAATATATGCGAGTAAGATGTTCTACGGCCTCTTATTGTCGTAGGAGTAAAAACAACAGTTGTAGTTGGAGTTTCGTGAATTAGGTACCTAATTACTTTTGTAGCACCATTATCACCTAGTTCCGTAGCTTCTTGAGCAAGCACCAGTTGTTGATTACCCAGTGGTCCAACTGAAGCTGTGACTTGATTTCTCAACAAAATTTCTACACTAGGTGTAGCTGACAGCACACTCTTGTACTCCGTAATTTTCCCGTTCACCACAGGGATCGTGACTTCCGTTGGTATGTGATGCGTAATAGTAATTTTTCCATCATTTAGAGCTAGGTTGTGTAGGAATCTTTCACCACTGGTGTTTTCGTAGGAACCTCTCTGTCTACTTGATGCTCTACTGGTAGTTGTACGTTGTCTTGACTTATTTGTGGTTCGTGATGACGTCGTACGTGTCCTGTCAGATTGTGACCTACTGTTTGTTAGCCTTGGAGCCTTTGGACGAGAAGAATATGTGGTAGTTCTTGAAGTATTTCTAGATTTTCCTCTTCTATAAGCGGGAGATGCAGCAGTAGTGGTAGTTCGGCTTTCACCTCGAATTATGAATGGTTGTCTTGATGAAGATTTCGGGGCCGATACAGTAGTTGTTCTAGCATTACTTCCTACACGAGAACTAAACCGAGAGCCTGCTCTAGGTTTTGGTGTTATTGGCGCAGGAGCTTCAGTTTCTGGTTCTGGATCAACTCTGCGAGTTGATGGAGCTTTTTGACCAGGCCTTCTAAATGTTGCAAACTTTCTATTGCCATAATCAACTTGACGTTTGGTTCTTCTCCTAAAAGCAAATGGTCTAATTTGTACTTTATTGTTTTTCTTTGGGGCGGGTGTTGATGGTGTAGCTACTTGTTGTTCTTTTCTGTCAGATGAATCGTAATCGTTGTCAGTCTCAAACTCTTCTTCTTCCTCGAGTATTTCGTCACTTTCTTCAACTTTTTGCTCATTTTCCTTGATTTCTTCTTCAGGCTCAGGTTCTGGCCTTTGGAATAGGTTTCTTCTAGGGAACAAAGCGTTAGGCCTTTGTCTACGTAAGGACAAAATGGGATTTGGTGTCGATCTTGTGGTGGTTGTCCTTCTTGTTGTTGTCGTAACTCGCCCACGAGATGTGACTCCTCCTCTTCTTGCAGCAGGTGTGGTTGATCTAGGTGTTATAGCTGTACCTGGTTGTCTAGGAACAAGAGGACGTCTGAACCTTAGTAGAGGATTATTAGTCGTTCTTACTGGTGCCTCTGTGACTTCATCCAATGGTTCAGTTACGCTTTCTTCTTGTTGTGTCGCTAATGTTTCAGCTTCATTTTGTTCAAGTGGGAATGATATTGTAGCTGATTGTCTTCCATTTCTCAAACGCGATGTTGCGGTCGGACGAATTTTCGGTAATGCTGACCTGCTGGCATAATCCAAACTGTTACCCCTGTTACCTAAAGAGCTTGAGCGGAAACCATTTCTTCTAGAAGTTGGCTGAATGCTTCCTCTCGGGAAAGCACCGGCTCTTGATGCTGAAGGCAAGTTTGATGATAGTCCAGATGCACTGGCACGTCCAGAGAATCTTCGGCCTTGACTAGAAGAACCAGGGAATGCCGACTGTTTCCTATTACCACCAAATCCTGAAGTTCTGACTGATTTAAGTGTCGGTGTAGCTGTAATCGTAGGCGTAAAATCTAATCTAGTGATTGTGGTGGCGCTAGTCAATAACGGAACACGTTTAGGACTGAAAGTAGGTCTATTTCTAGAAGCAAAAGGTACTATAACTGGTGTAAATGTAGGTTTCTTAGGAGTAAATGTAAGACGGCTCTTTTTCCTGCCATCGGTGCCATTATCTTCTTCTGATTCCTGTCTTGTCTCAGTAGTGGCCTCTGGCTCTGTTACAGAACTCTCTATGACTTCTGGAGTAGCATTGATAATAGCTGCTTCAGTACTACTACCGGTCGTTGTTGTTGAAGAAGTTGTTTCAGAGTTATTAATGGTTTTATTGTCACTCGTTACTATAGTAGAGTCTCCAGATATGACTGCAACTTGCGAGAATAAAATCTTTTTCTCGGTTGTTGGCGTGGGAGAACTACTATCAGCAGGTTTAACTTCAGCAAACAAATTGTCTATATACGTTCCGACAAGAACAGTGGGCACCGCAGATGCAACATCCGGTAAAGCTGTCGTTTTAATTTCTTCTTTTACAATAGTAGGAGCTATTTGCGGTTTCTCGCCATTGTCCTGGATAAGGTTTCTATCTCCTGAACCCGAAGGTACTTTACGACCAAGTTGGTTGTCTTCAACAACCTTAGTGTTGTCAACAATGTTTGTGACGGTTTCCAAGCTGCTCTTAATATTAGACGTGTTTCCAGAATAGAAGGTTGTAAAGTATGTGTAAGTTGTGTAGAAGGTTGCTTTGCCATCATCTTGTTCTAAACTATCGTCCACAAGGGATGGCTTCAATTCAACTTCTAAGTCTTTTGGTGGTAACACACTTTCGATGTCAATAGGAGTTGTATCGATTGGACTTATTGTTGGTAGAGTTTGAACAGGTGGTGTGACAACGTTTGAAACAATTTCTTCACGACTGGTTATTGTAGTAGACTTGTCTTTATATAATGTAGTCCAATATGTAAATGTCGTGTAATAGGTTATTGGTAAATTGCTTTCTTCCTCTGGTTGCTCCTTCTTAGGCATTATAGTTTCAGTAACCACATTCGTGATAGTTTCTAGTCTACTCTTAACATTGCTTGAATCTTTGCCA
This sequence comes from Acrobasis consociella, assembly GCA_963555685.1. Classification (NCBI taxonomy): domain Eukaryota; kingdom Metazoa; phylum Arthropoda; class Insecta; order Lepidoptera; family Pyralidae; genus Acrobasis; species Acrobasis consociella. The sequence goes on along the minus strand of OY743104.1, from coordinate 36,495,593 downwards.
ATATACATCGTAGTGAAGTATGTGAAAGTGGTATAGCTTGTTTGCAGAAGAAGCGTCGGTGACGGTAAAATTTCATCTATGTTGCTTTCGGAACTTATTTGGTCTTCTAAAATATTATTGCTGTCTAAGTATTTAGATTCACCCTTAGATGATGATGATTTAACGTCAGTCACAAATGAATTATCGGATTCTAAAGGATTTGATTCTACACTGAACAACATATCTACCTCAATCGGTGTAGGTTGTGGAGTAGTTTCTTTATTTTTAACTTCAACTGGTTTTTCGGTGTCTTGTTCCATACTGACACTGGTTTCTACAGAGGAGTTCTCTTCTGGATTTGCAGGTGGTGCTCTTTTTACTTGTTTGCAATTAGCAAAGTTAAATGGAGCTCTAGTACTTTCCGTCATCAAAGGATTACTCTTTGTTGGTATTAGTTCATCAGGTCCAACATAGTTGGTATATACCTCACTTCTACTGCAAACATTTGCATCATCACCCACATAAATAGTTGTAAAGAATGTGTATGTTGTATAATAAGTTTTGACAGCATCAGGTTTAATACTTGCTACAACATCATCTCCTAAAGACGGAGTAGGAGTTTGCGAAGCATAAACATCCGCTATCTCAACAGATTCTAAAACAGCTTTATTTTTTACTAGATCAATAATACTATTTGTTAGATAAGCTTCTGTAGGTCGACCGATTCCAACGCTAGTTGGTGCAATTTCATCTTCATTGAAAGCTCCAAGTAACGATGGATCTAATTTAGATAAGTCAATTGTGGATGTTATAATATTTGTTATTACTGACTTATGACTTGCAACACTTGAAGTTTGATCGCCAAAGAATGTTGTGAAGTAAGTATATGTCGTGTAAAGTGTTTTGTAAATTAAATCAATTTCGTTTTCTTGAGTCTCATCTTCTTCTGAACTCGGTTTCTCGGTTGGTTCATTTGAGTGTTCAGTACTGACCGATACTTCTACGTGACTATGACTTGTTGAAACACGTTCAGTTGTAGTAGTCGTAGAAGTGCTAGTAGTTGGTTCTTTTTGTTCGCCCTCGTCAGATGCTCCAGAACTATCGGTTTCAATTTCCGTGGATGTATTTGCCTCTTCCTGACTGGTGGATTCTTCATTTGATGTTGTTATTGTTTTTGGCGGCTGTTCAGTTACAATATCGGCATCGGACGATGGCTTATTTATAGTTTCTTCTGAAACTGTTTCTGGCATTTCCAAATTACTATCAACCGAAGAAGCAACACTAATGGATACTACTTGTGTCGGTTCAATGTTGTAATTTGTTCTGCATACAATATTAGTAAGATAGCCAACATCACTCTCTACAACAACATCCGATTTTACGGATGTAGTTGTTTCTGTGCTTTCAAGAGGAATGAAGTAAGTCGTTAAATAAGTCAAAGTTTTGTATGCAGTTGTCATAGTAGACTGTGTTTCAAGTCCACTTGTGCACATTTCTTCTTCATTGTCTTCTTGAATTTCATGTTTAGTTTCAGTTGTGGTCTCAATATCTTCAAAAGATTCTTCGCTATGTCCACTTTCAGTTGTGGTTAGTATTTCTTCTGGCATTTCAGTTGTAGCATCTTCTTCTTCCTCCATCTTTTCTGTTATTTCAGCAGCAGTATTATCAGATTCTTCTTCAGAATTTGTAAAGACTTGTCGTAAATCACTTTCAGTGACAACGGATTCATTAGAATCTTCAACTACCGTAGCAGAAGGCTGAATGGGAGATAGTGGATCAGTAGCTTTAGAACTAAAATCTTGAATTGGGATAACCTCTAAATCTCCAGTAAGACGAGTATTCTCAGTTGTAGTAATACCGGCTTCAGATGGCTGTATTACATCCAAATTAAGTTCAAAACCGTTATTGTACTGTACGCTAATTGTATCAGGAGCTCTGTTATCAATATCGTAATGTATTTTCTGTAACTCTTCGTTATTGTAAACAGGCGTTTCAGAGCTAACATCACCAACACCAGGTGCTGAAACTTTAGTAGCAGCATTAACTTGGTTTGCTTTGAATGTTGACGTAGCTACTGGTATGTCAGCAGCTAGGTGTGTGATTTTATTTGATAATTTATTTACTGGTTTAGCAGAGGGAAATACATTGACTTCGTCAGGATTTTGTGGACGATTTATGTCCGTGTTAGGTGTAAATACAATAACTGTGTCTCCAACAACTGTCGTGAAGTCAGCAAATCCTTCATAAGTAAATGTTTTCTTAGGTCTCGGTTCATTCTTTTGCCCGAATAACCGCTTAGGAAGTTTCGTTTCCTGAGCAGCCTGAGGCGGTGATTGACGAGATTCGACGTTATCGATGTAATAAAATATCGGTGAAAATTCGTTCTTAATTGTAAATGTCGGTAAGTCATAGTCAGGCTTTACTTTTACAATGTTCGATTCGTCTAACTTATTTTCTTTTGCAATTGGATCAGATTTAATAGGCTCAGCAACTTTTTCGTATGCTTTGCTTTGTCGATGTAATGTATTAACATTTTCTAATATCGATGGTTTGATAACAAATTCAAATTTCTTTTCGCCGTCAATGGATGGACCGTCAAGGAAGTTAAAGGCTTCATTCTGAACGTATCGCGGAATTTCGTTAACTGGCTGTACTCTACGACCGACAGGTTTATCAAAAATTTGGTTTTCTACCTGGTTGTCAGGTGAAGTCGGTTGACTCCAATATTTAAGATTGTCTTGAGCAGGCTTGCTAGCATAAACAATGTCCATTTTGTTGCTCGGAGCCAAGTAATCTGTATTTTTCAGAACAAATTTTTCAGGATCAATGAAGCCCAAGTCTTGCTTGACGTTCCACTGTCCATCGAAGTCGGAGTGGGCGCGGGTTGGTTTAACAACAACGGGATCGTCTACATTCGATGGCTTATTGTAAAGTACAAGAGACGATTTTGTGAGCAGTTGCGCATAAATTCTGCCGTTGTCTAAAGTAGTGCCGAGGATTTGCGTCGCAAACTCTGTCGTGACGCCATCTTGGATAAACGTTCGGGCCGTGGACGTGAGTAGGCCAATGAGTGGCTTCACGCTGAGATACCTTCCGATCTTGGAGTAGTCATTTTTCTTCTGGTCGTTAACTAGAAGAACTGTCAAGTCTGTGTCCCGTCAGGTGTCAAGTCGTCAGGTGGTCGTGGAAAGTGGTCGGAGGTGCGTATAATACAAGTCGCGTTGAGTTCAGATGTTGACCACGACCGGGATTAGATTTGAAAGAGAAAGAAAAACATACAATTAATAATGCAAATACATAGAATAGAATACTAATAGATAAGAGACAATTTATGTTAGCACTAAATAATTTACAAAGGACATTCTCTGTTTGACTTTGATGATATTTTAAAATGAAGTGAATATAAACAAATACTTGAAATAAAACAAGATCTAAATAATATCTATGATTCTGTTAATATACCATTAAAAATGAAATATCATCAAACTCAAAGCTTTTATACAAAATGCAAGTAGTTATGCAATAATTTGAAATGTTAACGTAAACCAATATAGATAATAGAATAGAAAGATATTTGAAGGACGAAATAAAAGATAAAAATGTAAAGAGACACAAGTTTCAAGCAAAATTTTATTTTACAGAAGGATCTAGAAGCATGGCTTACTCACCCCTGTTTTCTGGAACACCCTCTCTTTTTATTCTTGTGGCATCTATTGACTCATCATTTGTTAACTCTGAAACAAAGGAAAAATATTTAATAACCAAGTCTTTTCAACAAAATACAAATATTGGTAAAAAATTTAAAACTAATAACCGACTTCAATACCAGAGTACATAACCAATTTTTATAACATTTCTAGGGCACCTGACAAGTATGCCTATTAAAACAAAAAAATATATTTTTTCTAATTGGTTCATGCATCTTCGAGTACGTTTAGTAATCGTTGAACATAAATAATATAGACGATCTCCTTCTTTTTCGAATTCATTGAAAATGTTTCTTTTTACCTGTTAAAAGGAGCATCATATGCAATAAAATCTATTATTTAACTATTGTTTCGTTTCTAGCTATTGGTAAGTTACATACATTTTCGGTACTATAAATACATTATTTATCTAAAACACACAAGAGGTAATTAAATGGCATTAGCTGTCTAATAATCGGTCATTATTAGTTGAGCGAAATTATAAATGTATGTTTGTTTGTCGATAATTTAGTATCTTTAGTGGGAGCTTCATGAAATTTGGTAGACGTAAAGATTATACAAAAATTCTCATAATTATTGTCATTGTACATGTTATAATCAACGATTATATCCATTTTCCAAAATTATATATAGAATTGCACGAATTATGCATAATCTGTTCATATTACGGAACATGTAATTGTAATGGTGCATTTAAGAGACTAGTGCACGAATTTGTTTTTTGCTAATAATATCTTTTCGAATTGTTCTGAATTAGAATTTATTGACTGTTTCTTGAATTAATTATTATTTTACAAAATCTGATGTCAGCTTTGTATTAGAAGCTAACATTGCCATAGTCGGCCTATGTCCAGCAGTAGACGTTATGCGGCTGAAATGATGATGATGGTGATGATGATTGCCATAATCAGGAGATCAAATTCTGTTGGCTAGCCAATTAAAGTTCTGCCAATTCTTCATCATCAATATTACAGCCAATATCTCCTAATTCTTGAATCACTGAAATAATATTTACAAGGTAATGATCCATGCAGTTAAAGTCAGGATATTTAATTTGTGCTAATTTCCTTTTTAAAGAAAGCCTTTTGTTTATACTACAGTTCTCATACGCAGGTTAAAAATACAGGGCGTGGTTCACAAAATCATTTATTTATCTTTGGATATTTGTATTTGTTGTTAATTCACGTGATAATTGTCATTTTTTTTTATTTCATTATAGGTAGTTGTTGACACAGATTAGTATTTATAAATTATTTATATTTTATAATTAGTGTAAAAGATTAGTATAAATATATCGAACTTTTTAATTTGCGGTACATAGTGTACCTATTATAATTTAAGACAGTTACTTTTAGTAAATAGTACTAATGTCCCTACATTATGCAATTCTATAAATAAATTGAATAGAAGTGTAGTCCTCCGTGCTTCGGAAGGCACGTTCTGACTGTCATCATTAAACAGCAATCGAGAACCCTGTTCGCCTTAAAAAATCTGACACAAATGTGATTATATATAGGCATTTATAGACAAAAACCAACAGTTACCACTCTGCTATCAAATTGTTTAGTCTCTAGAAATCGTTTATCAGGGTCAGAGTCTCATACGTACTCTAATTCAAGTATCAGCAATTTCGCAACTAGTCGTCAGTGCTCAGATGTCGCGTAGAAAGTAGCTCAGTACAAGGTCAAACAATCAAATCCGTTGCTCCAATTAATAAAGATAATGATCTAACTATTAGTGCAGAAGTCGTTTATGTCAGACATTGTTTTTTCTACGCTGACATTAGAATTGAGATTTCAGAACTTAATTTTCATAATACAAAGCAGGAGTACCCCAAGGGTCAGTATTTGGACCTATACCTTTTTTTGTAGAACAAAATTTTATGGCGTTAAAAAAAGACTAACTGGAATATTCTATCCGTTTTCTTGGATAACAGCTAAGAACAGTGCTCCAATTAAGTCACCATTAAAAAACACTTCGGACTTAGTATATATGTCGCAGTTGAATTGTATAATCCGTTGTTATTCAAAAACTCTAGCTGTTTGGCAATACAGCTCGGTTTTGTAAAACAGCTGAAAATAGTTCAGCTCGATTGTCAATGAGTTACGTAATTACTTTTAACAAAACAGCTAGCATTGAGATGGCATACAGGGTTACCATTATCGAATAAAACTTGTGTTACTAAACGAAATAATATATGATGAGACAATAGTTGTTCTTTATTATTTTTATATTACTCGTGGGATAGAAATAAAACCTCAATTCAACTCCTTACTAAATAATTCAGTCTCCAACATCATAAAACACCAAAGAAGAAAGATAATCAGCTCGATGCAATTGGATTAGAAATTTTGTAAACCCGACAACTCAATGGTGCAGCGATTTCTTACGGTAATTGATCCACCCACGTGAATTTTCCATATTGCCGGAAGGCGGAAATAACAATATGGGATCCAAGCTAAAGGTCTGCTTTATTCTTTTCAATCTTTTGTAGTCCGAAATCACAAACGATGCCCCCGATGTCTCTCGATAAAAACAGCTTAGTCCCGGAACGCGGAAATATTTGTTTTTATGACACTGACACTTCACAAGCCACAAGACCCACAAGTGGCAGAATTCCGAACTAATCGTTCCACAATCTTACGTTAGCTAGTTTGTCAAACGTAACACTTTGGACGATCTAGCTGAATGATTATCAGCTATATTACAAAACCGAGCTGTAATGCCAAACAGCTAGAGTTTTTGAATAACAGCGGATTATACAATCCAACTGCGACATATATATAGCTCAATCTGTGTGATTTGTCCCTATATATTTATTTATTTGTAATTCCAGTGAAACAGAATGCTTTGTTTTTTTTTAACTTGTTTAGATAGAATTCTGAGTTCGGTGGCTCGGCGTATTACTAGCGCTTTCGCAAGTAAAGCGACACCAGGCGTGGTCCGCACTTGGATGGGTGACTACAAGTAACATCATAATTTATCGTGCTCCTCCGTACTTCGGAAGGCATGTATAAGCCATTGTACCATTGATCTTCATCATTGTATTTTTTGTATTTTTTTTTTTGTATTGTATGACAGTCGTCAAGCTATGTCAGATGCCTTTAGGCAACCTGAAATATCGGGTTCCCCTACACCATTCAGAAACACTATTTATGGTATTATCTGACACCACGGCCATTTATACACACGAAAAAAAATAAACAAAAAGTTGCCAAAATATGTCCAAATGCAAATTGCAGGAAATCTTTCATACCGCAATAATTGTGAGAAAACTGCAACGTTTGGAGACGGGCGAGTATTACGGTATTACCACAGTATCAGCTGATTACCATTGTTATGTGTGTTTGCGTAAGTTTTTTCCCAGTAGGAATAGTCCCTTGCCTCACTCGTAATGGACTTTCGTAAGAGAAATTCGTTGGCGTATATATAGATAGGGATCTTTAACAGGAGGGGCTGAACCAGACCAGCTGAAGTAACCGTATGTGATCTACTAGTAATTACCGGCTAAGTGCAAGTTGGACTAGCGCCCGAATGGTTTCGTGCCCCCATCTAAAATTTCTATATTAGCCGCCGGGTACACAGTAGCTTACAGCGGCTTACAGGTTGTTACCTAGAATAAATACAAAATAATATTTTATACTAGTTGGTGCCTGCAATTACGTTCGTGTGAATTACTGTCGTGACGCCTTACTTTTAGATTTTATAAGCTTTATTTAACATGCAATGTATCTTGTATGTATGTATTTATGAATGTTTTTTTTAGATCAAATGTTGCAACTCAACTTTCAACCAGTTATCTTTAACCGATTTAGCTGAAATGTTGTATGCTTCTGTAATTCGGATGACAATACAATATTTGAATAATATAGCTATTCTGATGATGGAGCTGGGAGATATTCGACGGAAGTTAGTTATAAAACAACATAACCTCATTGAGTACTTCGGCCTCACAATAAAAGCATGTACAAAAACATATTTTTTCAAAAAACTTATTTTTCTAGATCATTATTGGTAACACATATTTAAGCAATTAAAATAAGCTGCCAAACCATCAAGATCCTTAAACTATTCTCAAGTTAAATTCCTAGGGTGGGTTTTACCCACCTTACTGTATACGCCCAGAGAAATGTCTAGAGACTTAGATAACTGATAACGGTGGTAATCCGTGCTAATAGGAACAGGTATCGTCACTTGATATTTTGTGCATACAAGTGTTACTTTCGAATATTTCGAGTGACATTGTAGAAAGTTGACAAACGTACATATTTGATTATTATCTAAGAAACAAGTAAAATATTTGTCTTTTCTTTTTAGATTGTGTTACGGCTCTCAAAAACGAGTCCTTTAGAACCCTAATATTTGCCTTTAAAGTTATAAATGTCTCTTAAACAAATTTTAAAGATATGACGTATGTACCTGCTTATTATTATTTCTAGCGTATACAAATATAGCAAAGTGAATTTTAATGGAATTTCAGTATGAAAATAAATGGCCAAGTGCGAGACCTGACCACGCTTAGTGTGTAGAGTTCCGAAGTTACCTTAAAAACGTACAAAATGGGGATTCTACTATAAAGCCATAATTTGTGTTGTTTAAACAGCTGCAACTTCATAAAAAATGGCACCATTCGCTCAATAGAAATATTTTTTCAAAACTAAAAACCGACGTCGTCCAAACCAATGTTGATGCATCATTAAATTGTGCTTTCTGAAAGCAAATTCTCTAGTCACAACAAAAAATACCTAAATCGCTATATGTGTTCCTATAAAATTTAAAGAGTTCCCTCGACTTCTCCAAGATCAGATCCTGACTTGACCTTGAAAGTATACCCTTCAAAACAAAAAAAAATATTTTTTCAAATAGGTCTACGCGTCTTTGAGTAAACATTGGACATAAAAAAAGATTGCGACTAATTTATAACCTCCTTTTTATGAAGACGTTTAAAAAAGAACACGGAACGTCATTTTCAAATATGGAACTGCAACAGTGTCAGTATGCCTCGATCACTATTCCCCGCACGGATTGACCGAGTGGCGCTGTAGAGCTCAGTTCCTGTTGGCATAGTACGGTGACACACACCGCGGAAAAAATGTCACGAACATCCGTACATGCCTACCCATCGCCTTATAAACATAATTATTTCTCTTCCTTGTCACTAGAGGGCGCTATAAAGAAAGAAAAGTTTAATGTAATAATAATAAGGTAATAATAATAACATTAAAATATTTTAATACTATTATTTAAATAAAGTAGTACGATAATCAATTAAATATGACTTATATGACAAGCATAAATATTTTTAAAGGATATTCAACACTTTCTTTGTCACTTTTTTGCTATTTATATGTGCTGCCATCTCTGTGAGGTTACTCATCAATTCCAGTGTTGCCTACTTACGTGCCCTCTAACAGTTTCTATGGTGTTGGTTATCTGTTGCCTTTTTAATAATATTGTCTTTGCCCTCGACAAAAAGAGGGGTGTTATAGGTTTTACGTGTCTGTGTATCTGTGTGCCTGTGTGTCGGTCTATGGCTATTCCCCGTCCCCGCACCTCTCCCCGTCCGAAACAGGGGCGCATATTGCGCGGGACCCTAGGAATTTCCTTTCTATGTATAATTCTTATATTAATGGTGTTATTAATGGTATTACAATGAATATATACTCCTACGGATAAAAACCACATCCTTGCAATCATGTAACTACTCAGCAAAGTGTCAAAGAAAATCAACTGTCAAAGTCGAAATAATCGAATAAAAATTATTTTTTAGTCTTTCGAGGCGAGGTCATTTTCGTTGTGAGGTCATTTAGATCAACCAGTGGTATTAACGCCTCCGTCCGGCGTAGCCGGTATGTGTGTCAACACGCATACTAAATTATTGATTGTCTTAATTGATTGTAACGGTAAATAATTGACAGTAAGTGACAACTTTCACGTTTGATTGCGTGCAATTTGACAATGGCGATTATGGACATTGGAAATGTAATTTTTGATTAATTATTGCTTCTTTACACGCGTACGTTAGCCGGAAATGTTATCCGTATGAACGGACTAACTTTATTTTTAATTTTAAATCAATATCCGCCAAAATCTAGTTTACTTTGACAGATGGGATGTGTTTCTTTTAAATTGTTTTACGGCCTTGGATACTAGTCCTATAGAGCCAATCTTTTTTTTCACTTCTTTATTCCTGACGATGCAACGGCTTATAACTCTTTTGTTAAAACAATTTTGTTTAAATAATGGGCTTATAACGTCTTATTTAATTTATTTTATTAAGTACTTTGAGTTCACAATAAAAGTTCGTACTTTTTTTTCAATAACTAATTTTTATTTAAATGAGGCTGGTTAATTAATTATGGCTTACCATAGACAGTTGAAGTCTACTGACACAGTAAAGGAAACTGTCACGGAAGCAATGCAGGACGCATAATAATTATGAGTATTAGCCGGTCAGGTGGTAATTTAATTAATAAGGCCACTGACCTGCTTCGAAGACCTGCATAAATTGAGTTTGGACCAAAAGCGTACCGAGGGGAGATCTGGGGATTTAAATCAGTAGCGTGCATTTCATACAGACTCATAGAATTTGTCTACCCTGTGCCTCCCTAAAATAATGTCAGATATTAGCGAGAAATACATTTTGTTCGATATGGAGCCGTTCGGGTAATTTAGGTAAGATATATAAGATAAGTGCCTACGCTGTGAAAAGTAGTAGTGCACGTCCCTGGTTTAAACCCCCCTTGACATAAAGACTCTTTATAAACTTTTTTTAAACTTGGCAAAATCTAGACTATATTAGTCTCATATACATAAGCCTAAATTCTCTTGCGGTGGTTCTTAACTTCTTAGCTATGTTTGATAAAAATCGGTTCAGCCGTTTTAAAGTTTTTGGAGGTTAACGCGAAGTGTGAACGCTTGAAAGTCGGGGTTTTTTTAGTAATTATGTATAAGTAACTTCATATGAAATATTCTAACAAACAGCCCATAAAGACAATGCAAGTTTCATTCCAGTTGCAATCTATACTTGCATGGTTTAGAGAAACTTCACACATACAAATTATTGATTGCTTCAATAAAATATAGTATGTAGTAAATATGATATGACACAGGCAAGGAACTTGCTCCGTCTAAATAGGCCTTTATAGTCACAAAATGTTTTATCATTTCTTTAAAAGTGCCTAGATAATTTACAACTATTCGTTTTGACATTTTAAACAATACATACAGTTCTAAAAGCTTCCGTAAATAACCTTACTGTCATCTTTACTCTGCTCTTTAAGCAATTTTTGCTCTTACTGCTCAGAAATTAAGATACAATTTAAATAAGGTTACCTGTACAGACAATTTGTTTAAACAAAAGAGTTAATTACTACCATGAAACTGTCCAAACAGACATTTTTCGCACGCTCTCCTTTTAAAAACCAAATGACTTTACATCCGAAATGTCAAAATAAACGTTAAAAGTATATAATTAAGGTTAAAAATAGAACGGCGTTGATTGAACGAGCAGTAAATGATGTTCTAAATTCAAAAGCATCGAACGATTAGGTGTTTTATCATAGGTGGCTGGGAACAGACTCATCGGAACGGTTCATTCATAACAGGTAAAAAAAAACGTTGTAAATAATAGTGAATTAAGTGTTTAAATTAGAGGGTTCCATTCTATTTAATTTTTAGATACGTTTTTTACACCCATGTGTATTTAATGCTTAAGTGGGACATATTTTAAGGGATGATTCAGTCCACTATTTTGAAACACTTTTCCAAATACATGTATATCGAAATTTGATTGCTTACACGGAAGAAAATCAATTGTCCCTGTATATTTATATTTATTTATTTATTTACACTTTACTGACACGTGGTACCTTTTCTGAACGAGTGAGCGAAACCAGCAAAAGTTCTCCGAGTTTGTGCCGGATTCGGCATTTGTATGTATGTATGTTTGCATGGCGATAACTCTAGTAATTTTGATGCAGATGATAAAATTTGGTAGGTTTGGTAGATTTATTTAAGATTAAAAATGAGCCATATCGGTCAAGAGGTTGCTGAGATATGGGATTCGCGAGAAAACAATTCTGGCGAACTATTTTTTTTAATTGGGTTCTTTTATGGGTCAAATATAAATTATTTGGTACTCTCCAGCAAATAAAACGTCACAAAATAATGTCACTTGTCATGATTATATCTATGGTCAATGTAATTTAAATTGATTATTGCAGAAAAACTGATATCAAGAGCGCTATTTGACTCTAAGAAACTATAACGTCATTAGCCAGTATTCTACACAAATCCAACAGAAAATATTTGTTATGACGTCATAGTTTCTTAGATTTTAGATTTAACTATAATTGCAGAAAAACTAATATTAAAAGCGCTATATTTCATACAAATCCCATTGTTTTTTTGTTGTTTTGACGTTTAAAAAAGTATCTGATTTGAGTTGTTGGAAGGTAGCGAATTAAAATCAAGAAACCTAAAACGACGCTGTAAGTTTCGGAACGAAATATCTTGGGCCGGTTTAATCGTACCTAGTTTATTTTTATGTACAATTTCACTTTTACTTAACATTGCCGGGTTCTATGAAAGAGAGATATCTTTTTGTAGAAAACATTACTTTCTATCATAAAATACAGCGCTACGTGTCTTATTGCTATCTGGTTTTTTTATACTTAATCATTGCCGTATCAAAAAACTGTTTTTACTTCATTATCACACCTATCTTGCTGTATAAGTAGGTATTTATTTTCCATTCTTTAACAAAAATAAAATCAAGAAAATATTTTATCTAGTTGAATATGAGAACAAGGAAATACATGATAAGAAGAATAAGTCCGTGGTATCGAAAAAACAAATTCATCATACAAAAAAAATATACAAAACTTTTCACGACACAAACCAAAAAAGATTTTTTGCATTGACCGGTTTTTATGAGAAAGGTAAATTATTTTTTCGCTTCTATATCCACCTGTATACAACGTGAAAGAAAAATCTTTACGTAACATAAGTTGCGTATTTTTGTTTACTGTGCGAATATAAAGTATTTCAACAATATTATACGCAACGTGAAAGAGATACCCGTAATAAATCAAACCACAGGCTAAACTAGATCAATAATAGTATAAAGAAATTAAAATAAGAGCCAAAACACAAAACAAAACGGCTTTTCCATACTAAAGTGTGCACCCGTCGCGGCAATTTGTATGGGAACGTCGAATTTACTTTTGTGTTTTAGCTGTTATTTTGCCGTGTGGTTTCCTTCAGCGTAGAATAGGGCCACTCCAAGTCCTCCCGTGCATGTCGTAGAAGGCGACTTAGGGAATACAAGCTAAACAAAGCTTGTAAACATCAATGAGACCTCTTCAACCCTTCTGGCCAGCGTGGAGAGTGTAGAACAAGACCTCTGTCAGCTCTGGCCAAGTTTGGCTCGTGTAGTAAAGAGAGGGTCGTGCTCCTGCAGTGGAGACAAAAAGACCTGATGATGATGATGACTAAACTAAAGTGATCTAGTATAGCTCGTAGCTTGATTAATTACGGGTGTCACTTCCACGTTGTTTTTAATAGGTATTGTTGAAATATTTGGCATTCTCAAAGTAAACAATAGTACGCAAGTTACGTTACGTAAAGATTTATCTCAATAAAACTACAATACACGATATATCGCTAAAACAAACAAAACAATTTGCATAACGCTTTACGAAACAAAACGTTTAATTAAAACAGTAATAACACAACAGCTATCAATAATCAGTTAAACAAACAATAGCAACGTAATATTTTTAACACCGAAATATTTCACATCGTTTCCCATTGTAAATATTTTATCACTGTGATAAATAACATTGTGGAACAAGCCGAACAAGTCAAATTAGATACTTTTTTCTAAACGTCAAAAGAAACATTGTTGAGGGCATTTGTATAAAATAGGACGTTGTGACGTCATAGTTTGTTGGAGTCAAATAATGCTACTATTCGTTTTTTGCATTGATAAATCTAAAATCACGTTGAAAATGTATTAAATTTGACAAGTGACATTATAAATTGTGACGTTTTATTCTCTTATCAACACAAACTTTTGTTTTATATAGCTGAGCAACATATAGGGTAAACTTGATTTTGGAAAATGGTACACCTGATGCAGAATGATAACGGTCATTTTTTTTTTTTTATGGTCCTATTAGAAATATAAAAACTTGCGCCTTAGCAAAAGTTGTTGCGCCTGATAAGCATTTTATTAAGTCTACAGGAACGATGTCAGCTAGTATAAATTTAATATAAGAATCTTTAGCATCAAATTCGGGCCAGGCGGGGATCGAACCCAGGGCTTTTAGGTTACAGGTACTACCGCTTCAAAAGTAAATCACTAGGTACATACACTTCCTCAGACTCATTACAAACAAGTCCTCAGCGTTATGGCGAGAAAAGTGTTTGGTAAAAAGTGTAAGAGTGTACGCGAGACGGCGGTATGTTTACATAGTTGAGTGTGAGAGAGAGGGGAGAAAACTATGTCAGTGGGTGAGCCAAGCCCTCAGTGCACTTGCAGTTTGCAATCTTGTATGTTGACATTTCTAAGATAATTTAAAGCGAACGGCTTAAGGCCTGGATTTTTTGTAGCTCCTCAACTAAGCTTTGGATTGCAAAAGTACATTTAGAGGAGGTTTTAGAATTCTGTTGATAATAATTCTTGTTTGATGTACAAAGTGACATTTTGAAAAAAAAATGCCTTTTCATACTAAAGTGTGAGCCCGGGCAATATGTATGGGAATGCCAATTTTATTTTTGGTTTTTGACTGTTATTTCGTCGATTATTAAGGGTATATTCCTTTCACGTTGTAAAGGTACGTACCTTTGCCAAATTACAGCTTTCTATACTTATAGTCTTTAAGTAAAACGCAGACGGACAGAAAGACGGACATGGTGAAACTATAAGGGTTCCTTCTTTACTACGGAACTCTAAATATCGGCATTTCTATCCAAAAGTGTCCCGGGCAATTTGTATTAAAATGTCGAATTTTCAAGTATAAAATCAGACACTCCCATGCTGGTCTGGGAGAAATAAAAAACCGGCCAAGTGCGAGTCGGACTCGCGCACCGAGGGTTCCGTACAAACGAGAATTTGGTATGAATTTCAATTTAATACCTCTACGCGTTTATGAGGAAATGGGTAGTAAGTTTAAAATTATTAAAAAAATATATATTATGTGATGTAACTAAAAATTTATGGTTTTCGTAATTTTTCCTTTATCTATGCTATAAGACGTTGCTTCGTACCAAATTTCAAGATTCTGAGTTCACGGGAAGCACCCTGTAGGTTTTGATTCCCTTGCAAGTGTCGAAAATTTGCGGCATAAACGGCTGTATCTTTTGATTGCGTTGGCTTAGAAGTTTGATTTTTTCACAGCTTCAAGGGACAGTAGACCTGAGTAATTGATATAAATTTCAGCTTCATACCTCCACGCGTTCCTGAGAAAAAGGGTCTTGACAGACGGACGGACGGACGGACAGACGGACAACAAAGTGATCCTATAAGGGTTCCGTTTTTTCCTTTTGAGGTACGGAACCCTAAAAAACTTAGAATGTACCAGCTGCTTCTCTTCTCACGCAGATCGTAAAAGCCGATCGAGGGAATGGGCAAAAATGCAAATCATGTTGACAGGCGATGCGGCTAGCAACCCATCATTGTATTGATTGCTTTTCCATCTTCTCGCCCACCATGACGCTAAAAGTGGCTTTTGGGTCTTGCGGCCCTGGGCTCTGCATAGAACCGCAAGACCCAAAATGCTCTGTCTGCCCCATTAGGGATAAAGACGTGATAGAATGTATGTATGTATATAAATCACACACATAAAACACATATCAAAACGCTACACCCTCCAAAAAAAAAATCATTTCGCAAGTTAAATTATGTATGAATATGAATAAATTACTTTATAATTATTTCATAAGTTTAAAATGGACTTTCCCATCGCTATTAAATTAAATTTGCACAACATACATACATTAGAAGGGTCATTTCCTTACAACCAAACGATTTCCCAAACGAGCTCTTACTAAGGTCAAAGTAGTACTAAAAGGATGTTCAAAAATTGATTCGGCTTTTAACATTTCGCAATGTTCTCACGAGGTTTACTCAACGTTGATGACACGCTTGCAACAGATCTCTTGATTTCTTTAGCCTTTGTATGAAATAGTATGATTTATGCTAAATTGGATGCTTTAGGTGTATAACTGGGCTTGTGTGGAAATCCCATTGCGGTAAGCTAGAGACATATTTTGTGTGAATCTGTTTACTTATCTATATATATAAATTTATTATTTATTTCCTTACCTATGCCCTTTGGGATTTGCGACTCACCCCATTGCGGTTAACCCAGAAACATATTTTCTGTGAATCTGTTTACTTATTTATATATATAAATTAATAATGAATCAGCATTGCCACATTGGCAATGCTGATTCTTTTAGCCAGATAGTTACCAGCCTCTTGGTCATGGGATACCTCGAATAGACGTTTAAAAATAATTTTAAATAAATTATGGGCTGAAGGACCAAACGTTTCTACCCCAAAAGGCTTAAATATGTAGTTATCTCCAATGTCTACATATTTGCTCCTTTTGAGGCTCAGTTATTTAATTTATAATCAGTTTATTGTTAATTGTCAAATTTAACGAAAACTAAAACTAATCAAAAGCGACTTCTATTACAAAATTAATATTGTATTGAGTAAATACTAGGCCAGTATTGATACCGGTTTGAGTTATGGATAGAGCTAAATGTTGAGCAATGACCTTGTCAATGCTGTCCGATAAATCTTGTAATAGGTATATATTAGGTCTTTGTCACTGGATTGTAACAGTTATCTGATTGATTTATCAGTTATATTTAGGGTTTCAAAATATTAGTTTCGAGAACTTGATTCTGTGACTTGGCTAGGCGCCAGTGCGGGCATTCAAATACATTATTATTTATTTATTTATGTTATATCATAATTTTTCTAAACTAAAAGTCGACAAAAGTTCAAACCAAAAAAAATGAGTTTTCCAAATCGGTCCAGGCGTCTTTGAATATTCGGTGAACATACATAAAAAAAGATCGCGACAAACGAACTCCTTCTTTTTTAGAAGTCGGTTAAAAAAATTGATACGGATGTAAATACTTAAGTAACAAAAATAATTAACCGGCCAACAGAAATACATCATCTATGAAAATTTCAACTGTTCAGCTATCTCGATTCATGAGATACAGGTTTAATTTAATAAAACTCATTTTAGTTTACACATTAAAAAAAATACGATCTGCCCGGAAAGAGAAGCAGCATTGGTTGGTTCATTCTAAGTTTTTTATTTTCTCCCAGACCAGCGTGGAAGAACGAAGAAGAAAAGAAAGAAGAAGAAGAAGAAGATCGAGGGAATGGGCGAGATTTGAATCATGATAATAGGCGATGCGGCAGCAACCCATCACTATTTTGATTCCTTTTCCATCTTACCGCCCACCATCACGCTAAGCGTAGCCTTTGGGTCTTACGGCCCTGGGCTCTGTCTGCCCCGTCAGGGATATAGACGTGAACATGTATCTGTATTAAAAAATACTAATAAGCTAAATCTCCTTCCACGTGAGAAAGATGTTAAGCTGTTTATATATATATAACTAACTTTGTATCGTATATCTATAGTGTGATGTTAATCATATTATTAGGTAGGCATAAATATGCAAATTTTAATCATACTAGGATTTCTTCTTATCTAAATAATATATTCCGTAATTAAAATAACGAAATAATATAAGAACTATTTATATACAGTATGTTTAAAAAAAACGACGGGTTGCACTCTGGGAGTGCCGGCAGAAGTGAAAACTTGAATATTAACGTTGTGCATTTTCGATATTTTGGAATGGTTAGGGAATAATTTTGCACGATTTGCTTTAATTATCAGTATAAAATATTTCAAATCTTTTCTGAACCACAGTCTGTCACAAATGTCACAAGCATGACCAAATTCATTTTCAACAAAATCATTTTCAAATTCACAGCAGTATGGCCACTACACAGACGGTCGAGCCATCAGCTGTCACCATCCTTGGATGTGCGTAGCACGCTGTAACATAAACACACACGAACATTCGCGCAAGCGCCCTGCGCCGTCTTACGAATTTTCGATCAGGCCACGTGTCCTGACGCGAGTTTAAGATTTTTTACCCATTCCAAAAAAAGTGCACAACGCCGCTAAAGAAGTTTTCACTTCAAAAACCTGTCCGATCCGTTAAGGTAATGTTGGGTAGCTCGTGCAGGTTCTATTTATCGGCTTTTCCCATCACTGAAATCGCAAAAAAATCTGCAGCTTCATACTTTCGAAACGTAGATATTAAATTTTGACTGTCCTACTGAACGTCGAAAGTTAAAAAATCGATGTACTGTATCCAGAAAGTATATAAAAAACTATTTACGTGAACTAGAAAGTATGCTATATCGAATTACGCAATTTCGTATGTTTCTCATTGCGATGTACGTTAATTCGACAGATTATTATAACGAATTACTTTATACCGTTTGTTATATAGAGCCGCAGATTTTTTTGCAATTTCAGTGATGGGATAAACCGATAAATAGAACCTACAGAAGCTACCTAACGGATCGGACAGGGTATTTTTAAGATACTGTTTAAGGTCTGACAAAATGTACTGAAACATTTTGTAGGTAAATTTTCCCAAGCAACATGTATCGAAATTGAAAAATATTTTTTATCTTCCATACAAGTTTACCGATCAGCTGAACTGAGTTATTAAAAGCTACTATATGGAAAGCCAATTTTTTTTTAAAGATTTTGACATATGTTCCTTAGGAAAAGTTGTTCAGTATCACGGACTAAATTCGGCCTTAAAAAAGTTTCAGTGTACTTTGTTTCACGCTGTATATGTTTATATACCCATAATATTATAATAATAGCTTCACAAGGCTAACCAGTGTGACTAGGGTGACTAATTTTGGTGAGCTCAGCCGGACATTGCGACAACCGGGCGCGACTGACTAAGATGGTAGAAAGTTGTGAAATAATGATATATACATTTATAGAAGACATTAACTGCCCCCATGAACAAGTGGTCAAGGCATTCGCTTTGTGATCCGAAGGTCATGGGTTCGAATCCCACTGGGAAAACATACTTTGTGAAAAGTTGTTGCCAGTCTGGTTAGAATATTGCAGGATTGAATTAAACACCTGATTATCCGAAAATAAAGATGATCACATGTTTCGGAAGGCACTTTTAAACTGTGGGTCTGGTAGCCCCTAAATCTTTTGTGGAGCTCGATGGCCCAGCGCCCGTTTGCGTTGTTAGCGCTTACTCTAAGTGGTTGAGACTTGAGTTGGTGCATAAAATACAACCCTATTATTATTCAAAGCTCCTCCAAGTTACCAAAAATGTTTTGTGACATTATTGAAAATATTTCAAAATGGCTGCAATAAACCCCTATACATAAGCATTTTGAAAAGAATCGACATTGTTATTCTGTACAATTTTCGAATCGTCTTACAAAATTTAACGAGAATGGGTTGAGAAATGCGACCCGTAGGCGAGAATCGCCGGACGAAATGACAGACAGCTGGATTCCCTAAAGCATTTTTGACCAATCTCTAAACTGAGACACTTCTAGCTTCGCTTCCTCGGTCAATTAAAAACAAACAACGGGCGGCAAATGCATACGCCCGGGTCGTAATCTACAAATACGCCACCACTTCTAGGTCAGTGTTCCTAACGATCCCATAGCAGAACAATGGCGATGGGAAATGGGGCTACACTTTGCATATACATTTGGTTATTCAACAGTGTAGTTGATGGTATGTTTCAGTTTATTGTGTTTGTTATGGGAATTTGACGGCGATGTGAATGACAATGTTATAGAGAGTAAATAGATGGGGATGGAAGGCGCTGGATGCAAGCCGCTCTAGATCGGTCATTTTGGAAATCTTTGGGAGAGGCCTATGACCAGCAGTGGACGTTATGCGGCTGAAATGATAATGATGATGTTAATATATACTTGTAGGTAATAAAACAGTACAAATCGCGTATCTGTATCCTTAAATCCTTATCTATACATCTATACATACATATAATAAAACAGTAAAAAAAGTGTGTCTGTACATTAAATATATTTCCAATAAAAATATTGGGGGCGATGGAGACGTAGTAATAGAGTAAGAATTTAAAAAAAATGTCTGTCTGTTTGTCTGT
Source organism: Acrobasis consociella (assembly GCA_963555685.1). Lineage (NCBI taxonomy): Eukaryota > Metazoa > Arthropoda > Insecta > Lepidoptera > Pyralidae > Acrobasis > Acrobasis consociella. The sequence continues at coordinate 36,475,677 of OY743104.1, read as the reverse complement.
TTGTCTGTTTGTCTGTTTGTCTGTATGTCTGTTTGTCTGTTTGTCTGTTTGTACACGCTAATCTCCGGAAATACTGGACGGATTCAATTGAATCTTTTTTTTGATATATAGCTATTAAGCCTGGGCAACATAAAGGGTATAAGTGATTTTGGAAAATGGAACTCCTGATGCAGAACCATAATGGTGCAGCTAAACTATAAGAGATATAAAAATGCCGCCTTAGTAAAAATTGTTTAGCCTGATGAGCGTTTTCCAGAGACATAAAGTCCACGCGAGCGAAGTCGCGGGCTTCGGCTAGTTAATATTATAATTGCGAAAGTAAGTTTTTACATTTATTTGTTTGTTTGTTAGCACTTCTCGCTTCAACCACTGAACCTATTATATGTAGATAAAATTTGATATGGATATAGTTTGATATCTAGGGAAGGACATAGTATTTATTCTGTGACATAGGATAGTTTTTATCCTGAAATTCCCACAGGGAGTGACCTCCTCCTTTTTTGAAGTCGATTACAAAATATGATTGTGGGTGAAAAAAGTGTTTGTTTGACTGTATGTATGTTCACTTCACACTAATCTTCAAAACGTATTTTAAATAATAGATTTAGTTCAGTTCAAAGCAACATATAGGCTTTGTTTCATTTAAATCTGATATTAGTAAATTTTGTTCGCGATCTTATTTTTTATGTATGTTCACCGATTATCGGTCGGATCGGTCCAGGCGTAAAAAAAAACTTAAAAGACCTTATTTGACCAAAACCACAAACATTAGAACCTAGAATAGAAAATACTTGGTTCCACATTTGAACTTTACAATTCCAGTCATATAAAGGCTATCACACACTGACCCCACAGAAAGCGACAACGAGTGAAAGTGTGCGGTCAACGAATAAAAAATTTCACATTCCGCTAAATGTTCACACGCCTAATGTGTTAATTCCCTTCGTATTCTTCAGGTAACAACCGCGAAGTAGCTTCTTGGTGTTGTCATTCGAAAAAAGTCTTGTGCAAGTCCGTATATAATTTTCTTGTCTCATAGTGGTTCTGTAGTATTTTTCAAGTGTTCAGCTCCATTCTTATATCAGTTACATTTTTTTCTTTGTTTATTAAATTTATTGCACTTAAAATCTTAAGATATATAATACAAAAGGTTCAACTTAATGCTAAGCTTTGTCTACCAGTTCACCTTTCTTCTTTCGACTTTGAGCAGATTTTAAAGGAATTGATAAATTATTGAAGAAGTAAAACTTTAATTATTTTTACTGTCTAATAAGTTTTAAAAAGTCGACATGCATCGTTTTATGTTATTGTTAAGTATTTGCTGTATAACTACAAATTGAACTAACGGTATTTAGGCGTATATAAAAAAACAAAGTGTAAAAAGAGAGAACGCCAACAAATGTTACAAATTTACTTTATATATACTTACGTATAAATAAATATACTTTACTATACTAGTATAAATATACTATACTATACGTAAGTATAAACATACTTTTCTTTTTACAATTTACAACATAACCCTAAAATCATGTAAAATAAACACCGAAGCTGAATGTTGTGGAATTTTAAATTCTATGCCGTTGTAATAAAAATCAATAATGTAACTTTCAACATCTGTTTGTTCAATGTACGGTCACCGATCATAACGCATGTCAACATTTGCAACGCTTTTACATAAGTCGGCTAACGAGGTACCTATACCGACCTGAACTTATCTTGAATTTTGTCTTAAACTCAAAACGATTGAGTATTTGCCGTGTGGTTTCCGGAAGAGTAGAATAGGACCATTTCAAGTCCTCCCGTGGATGTCGTAGGGCGACTTAGGGAATACAAGCCAAACAAAGCTTATAAACATCAATGAGACCTCTCCAACCCGTCTGGCGAGCGAAGAGAGTGTAGGCCAAGTTCTATGGCTGCTCTGGCCAATTATGACTCTGGTAATATAGAGAGTGTCGTGCTTCTGCAGTAGAGACTAAAAGACCTAATGATGATGATGATGATAGATAGACAGATAGAAGTAAAAGAGAAAATTCAAGATATATATATATATACATATATCTTGAACCAGCCCAGGTATTTTGTTAGCCGACTGTGCGAGTACTAGCTCTTTGGCTTCTATTGAATTTTTCACGTTTGTTTATCTAGCAATATGTTGCATATTCATTAAGTAATATTGAGACTCTTACACCCAGTATAAATATAAAACTGTAGGAAGAAATTACCTTTGTAAACGAAGAATAAAAAGGAAAATAAAAGTAAAGAGGAAAATGCATATCTTTGGAGAAGAAAATCTGAAAACGCACCTAAGCTCTTAAACATTGCAGCTAAGGATGCCACCGGAGAGAAGCCAAGGTAGGAAGAGGAAAGAACAGGGAGGCCTAGGTTGACGTTCTATCTGGACAGACGGAAAATTAAAAAAAAAACCGCTGACCTTATGACAATGTCAAAAATGCAATCAAAAAGAGAGTGGCCATTTTGAAAACCAAATCACGACATCGCACGCATTCTAAATTCAAATGCAGGAAAACGGATCAAACAAGAACTATTCCGTGGTTGGTGGCGCATATCAAATGAATTTTCCTACTGTTTTGAGTACCGAATTATAACCTCTATTGTTTTAGTTTTAAAGCCTACTTTTGTTTGTTTTGGTTTCGGCAAGCGTTGAATGTCAAGTACATGAAATCGATTGTTATGGCGGCCGCAAATTTTTCGTACACTTTCGAACGCGGACGCGGAGAAAGAAAAGAATAATTAACATATTTTGTTCCAAAAGCAAACTTGTGAGCATTTATTTATTTTGCTTAGCGATTAGAAAGTCTGTTATGTCTAAAACCTCCGTGGCGTAGTGGTCACCATGCTAATACGCCACCTAAAGGCCCGTGTTCGATCCCAGGTCAGGGTAAGTTGTAAAATTACCTTTTTCAAATTGTCCTGGGTCTTGGTTGTTTATCTATATATGTATTTGTTATAAAATATATTATCGTTAAGTAAGTATCCCATAACACTTGATTATATTATATATATGATTCAGACAATGAGAGAGACTATTTCCTACCTATTTGTACCTAAATATTCTCTTTCGCATTCGCATAACCTAATAATCTAAACATACGCATCGACATTCGCATTCGCATTTTCGTTTTATTTTAGTTGCAGTCTGCTGTAATTGCTCATTAGGTAAACCAATAGTTTATTGGGATAATGAGACAGTTTGGAGGAGGGAATTAAAAGAGAAATTGGCGATTTCTTATTAAAATGATTGATTATTAATTCATATGTATGTTGTTTGTAATACTTAATATGTAGACATTAAGTATTACAAACTTACATATTAATTACATTGGCATTCGCATTCGCACATTTGCAGCCTAAACATACGCATTCGCATTCGCAATTTTAGAAAATATGACATACTAACATCCCTGCTTAAACTTTAATCAGTAGTTCATAAAATAATTGATGTTATCTAGGGTTCTGTAGACAAAATTTCAAAAATTATATCTCCGTTTCCTTTCAAATAATCTGAAATACTTATATTAATCCTTCGCCTATCTGTTAACCCAGGTAATAACTATCTACATGTCAAATTTATTTCCAATCCGATCAGCAGTTTTTGGGTGTCAGCAGAACAAACATTCGTCGATGTACGATGTACAAACTTTCAGCATTTATAAAAAATATTTGTCTTATTTATTTTATTTCATTACAATACATGTAAATGGCGGACTTAAGGCCTGAGGCCTTTTCTACCAGTAAATAGTATAAAAAAAACAAATAAAATACCTAAGTAGGCACATTAAAAATAGCTACGAAAAAAAATTCAGTTTCTCATACTAATCGAAATAGTAACGCGAGTTACTGTGGGAAGTTATACAAACTTCGTATTTCGAAATAGGAACATTTACTATTCAAAATAATGCACTAAATCACCCCTTAAAATTTTTGTACTTAATTTAAAACCTTGTATACAACGGTGACACCTACATTTTAAGATCGTACACCTTACCACAGACTTCGATCACACAGACACGGCGTGATTGGGGTCGCGCCGAGAGTGAAACCGCATTTTTTGCGCCGACGCACCGGGCGGCAGGCGGCTCTTTACAATGTTATTATTACATTCGACGTTACATCTAGAGCTAGACATTTTAATAAAAGTTTGAGTTTAGAACAACAAAAGTGCAGAACCTCTCGCCACGAATTTTTTTATTTTTTATTTTTAATTTGGGAGACCATGGAGAGTCACAACAACTAACACTTTGACTGCCAGTATGAAGTTACAATAGATTTATACAAATTTTAAAACACTGATGACAGATTTATCAACTTGCCTAGAAGTAGCATTAAAAATAGTCCTTCCTTGTAGGTCTGGGGGAAAAGGGACGCTTAGAATGTACAAGCTGCTTCTCTTCCGCATATCGTAGAAGACGATCGGGGGAATGGGTGAAAATAAAAATTATGTTGATAAGTGATGCTGCTAGTAACCGATCACTATTTTAATTCCTCTTTCCATCCTCTCGCGCATCATTACGCTGAACGTGGTCTATGGGCACAGGTGGCACTTCATAGAAGCGAAATATTATTTATACTACTACTACAAACGAAACTACACATTCATGCATACGTCAATGGGTATGTGTTCGCCCGTTCAACACTCTTGATAAGACGAGAAAGGGGGAGAGGTGCGAGGACAGGGAACGAGAACGCATATTGCTCATCAGATTCCGATCTGTATGTAATACTTATATTGGTTCTGTGCTTTGGGTCTCTCTGCTTGAGGCGCATGACCCAAAATGCCCTGTATGCCCCGTTAGGGATAAAGAAATAGATTTGGAAATCTTTGGGAGAGGCCTATGTCCAGTATTGTCCAGCACCGGACGTTATGCGGCTGAAATGATGATGATCTATATAGGAAGGCCAAGGAAAAAGATGGAAGAATAATATGGATGGATAGGAAAGGAATAATGTTACAGATGCAATAACAAAAGATAGTGGCAAATGGAAGAGACTTACAATCACATGCTGTCTCGACCTCACGTAAAGTGGAATAAGGTAAGGAAGAAGAAAAAGTGTACGTTTGTAATCATAGGATCATCGACAAGCCTAATATAAGAACACGTTTATTAAATGTGTAATAAATTGCGAGTCATGCACGTACAACTAATAAAAGTGAGTCTGCCTACGTGGAGAATATTGAGGTCATTCGAAAAGCAAAACGAGTCTTAATTTGAATCGGGCGTGTGACAGGTTGTTTTCTCTTTACCCCGCGGCTGTACAAGTGGCCAGTGCTAAAGTTATTTATAGCTAGTTTGTAGATTTATATATAACCTCCATAGGTTTAGACTTCATGAATGGGATGTAGTAGAGTAGGTACATAGTAGGTATAATTTCTATTTTTAAAAAGAATGATCTTTTTGTGCATGGCCAGAAAGTGACGGTTTTTGCCTCTCGCTATATTTTTTTTTAATGTTTGCCTGTTATTTTTATTATATATTATATATATGATATAGTGATCTAGTATAGCTCGTGGTTCGATTGATTATATGTGTGTCCCTTCCATGTTGTATAATATAATATAGATTCTTTAAATATTAATAAAACTAAAAAAAAATGTATCAAACACTTTTATTCACCTGTTCAGTTTTATTTATGTACAGAAAAAACCCTATATATTTTTTTATATTTTAGACCTCGATAACAAATAAAATGCAAGCTTTTTAATATATTAAGGTTACCGTTTTATCACATACATTATATACCTACCTACATGCAACACACAACACGTTCTAGAATATGCAAGCATATATTTGCATATATCTAAATGTCAACCACTCCAGATTTAATATGTGGTTGACAATGAACTTATATAGCGAATATAAAGCTTCCATTAACCGTAATAAAGCGAGGCAAGCAACGCAGGTCGCGGTCAAATCACAGATGGGAGACAGCTAAGTCCTTGAACTAGTAGTCAATTTTTATCAGTACTTTTTGTACGATAATCATTATACTGTAATATCGTTATTTAGACAAATAAGCCTGCATCTTCATGCTTTACGGTTATATAAATAAATAAATATAAATATATAGCGGCTAATTACACGGATTGATCTAGCCCCAAAGTAAGTTCGAGACTTGTGTTATGGGATACTAACTCAACGATACTATATTTTATAACAAATACGTACATAGATAAACATACAAGACCTAGGACAATTTAAAAAAGGCCATTTTCCAACTTGCCCTGACCGGGGATCGAACCCGGGACGTCTGGGTGGCGGACTAGCATGGTGACGGACGAAGGTCGTTTTTGTAAAATCCACCTTTTTTAAGTTTATTAGGCGTTATAAAAATTATCCACGCGCGTGTCGGGCCACGCGCAGTATAGGGTTCAGTAGTTGCGAATTTAAAATTTGAGTTCATGTCACGACATTTAAAATTTGTTCATTTTTAAAACGAATTTTCTATTACAATAAATTTGTATGAAATTTTCATTTACAGACAGATGGACAGACAGACAGACAGTGTGAAACTATAATGGTTCCTTGTTTACTACGGAACCCTAAAATGCTTTTGAGCAAAAACTAACACAGTATACCAAGTCGACTGGTCTATGAACCGTTGGTCAACATTATCTTTTCATCCACAAACGTTTTTCCAACATAACTTTCCGTCGGTGAATTCTTAACCAACAGAATGTTTTGGGCTATAACTTTGTACCCAAAGAATATGTTCCACACTAAACGTAAATATATAAATACGACATAAATATATAGAATATAAATACGACAATAAACGTAAGACTAATTCATTATGTTTACCACGTGAAAGGGACATTTCCTGAATAAATCGAACCACGGGCTAAACTAGACCACTATTAATATAATAATAATGAAATAAATTTAAAAAAACAAAAATAAACGTTCGACATTCCCATATAAATTGCCCGGGCCGTATGGAAATGCTAATTTTTTTTTTAGTTTTTGTTTGTTTTATTTTTAACTATGTTGTATGGTGATCTAGGATAGCCCGCGTGGTTCAATTTATTATTATGTCCTGTATTTGTTTATTTTGTGCAATAAAGATATGCCAATATTTAAAAAAAAAAATATTGCGCCCTACCTCGTTGTATACTTCCAACTGATTCCGACTTTTTTACATGAGTGAACCGTATTACATAAAAAAAATGTTATATTAGGTTCCATTCAATATTAGGTTGTGTGCGTTATTGGTTCTTTTTTTTGGTTTACAATAAAGCATTACTTACTAACTTATCTTTTGAATGTATGTTGCTGATTTATGGCATTCAAATAACAAGAAACAATACCACATTAATTCAAGATAAGGTTCAGGAAATAAACCTGTTCTTTGGAAAGTAAGGTCGGCTCGAGGTCAAAGGCTCATGTGGCAAAAATTCAAGATGAATCAGTTGAATTTAACAGTCATCGAAATAACCGGTATAACTAAAATACCTATGGTTATTATCAAAGATTAAAAAAAGTACCTAGGCGACCGAGCTTTGCTTGGTTATATCTCAAACATTAACTACATTTTTTTAAACTTGTCTAAAAACAATAAAAATTAAAAAACAAAAGTAAGTCACCAGACAGATAGTAGCCTAAAAAAACATAAGACCCAATTTGACGACCTCCGTGGCGTAGTGGTCATCATGCTAGTCCGCCACCCAGAGGTCCTGGGTTCGATCCCCGGTCAGGGCAAGTTGGAAAATGGCCTTTTTCAAATTGTCCTGGGTCTTGGATGTTTATCTATATATGTATATACTATAAAATATAGTATCGTTGAGTTAGTATCCCATAACACAAGTCTCGAACTTACTTTGGGGGTAGCTCAATCAGTGTGATTTGTCCCTATATATTTATTTATTTATTTATTTAATTGTCCCAAACATAAGCCATATACCAAATTTCTGCGCAATCGTTAGAGCCGTTTCCGAGATCATAGAAATACATTAATATACATATAAATAAATATTCAAGAATTGCTCGTTTAAAGTTATACGATATTCTAGGTCTATGGTCATTATTGAAACCTGGATTGTACTAAGTTACAAAACGACTGACTAAAGTGATAATTTATTAGAATATTAAATGTTCTACTTATAGGTACTTTGATCTTTTCACAAATTATTTTTTAGGGTTCCACAATCTAGTGATAAGTGGCGGAACCTTATCCGTAGCGCTATTTAAATTTTGTCGGGTAAATTACAAATACCTAATTTAAAGCGTTATCACCCAATAACTTTTGAACGACTGAACATCGGTTCAGTCGATCAAAGGTTATTGGGCTTTCTTGTTATTTGGCTAATAACCACTGCAAGGGAAGTTGCTTGCACCTAAATAAACTTCATTTAAATCGGTCCATCTGTCCGGCCGCTACGATGCTAAAAACAGACAGACATTGGCATTAAACTTTTAACACCTCTTATTTTTTCATTGTTTTTCATTAATCATGAACATAAAATCATATAAGCTACATGAACCATGGATGTAACAGGTCAGTTACGTGCGGTTACCGTTTCATACCGTTACCTTGCTGTTACCGGCCGAAACTAACCGTGGTTGCGGAGATGGTTTGGACCTGGTTAATTAAAACTAAGTTATGTAAAAAGGAAAATGTGGGTTTGTTTTTGGAAGTACTCGTATAAGCGTATTTGCCGAGTCTACGTAGACAATCCATTAGTGCCATTTTTCAAACGCGGAAATACTAAACGGACGCTTTTGTTGTATGGAAAAACCATACGTCTAGGTGACACCGCGTTTCAAAAATGGCACCTCAGCTTCAGCACGTTTAGCTTGCACGGAAAGCTTTTTTTGAGATGGAAAAAAACCATCACTTCTGTTGGCACTCCCGAAGTGCCACTGGTTTTTTTTTCCTAGGTGTTTAAGTCCAATTGGGCAAAGGCATTCTTTTGTTTTCATTATTTAGGTACGTTAAGATCAACAAATTATAGACATGTACTATGCAAAGGTGTGACTCAGCATAGATTTGTTCATAGTCTCGTAACTTAGTTCCGTAGCCCAGTTTTATCTGAAGTAGCAGGTTTGGTTGCCAGAGGGCGCGACAAGCTGGGCCTGAGCCTATGCGACCTGATTTCTCTTTCGACGCACTTTCGCTATGCCCTCGAAGGATTTTTAAACACGGAAGTTACTTTCTTTTTGATATGTAGACAACAAACACCTACAATTTTTTTACATATACACTGTATATCGAAAAAGATTGATTTTTTTAGATTTTTTGTGGAAAGTCTTTCAGTTCCTTGGACTGAATTTGCTCCAAAAATTTAGCTGGTATTTGAAAAATCACCTTGTATGAATTACAGAATACATTTTCTGACGTCCTAAAAATATATTGAAACCTTTCGACATCATTTCCTGGGGTAAAGTGGATTAGTATCATGGTACTGAATTCGCCCTCAAAATACATAGTTTCCATTTATTTTATTACACCCTGTTTACACTACAAAGCGCAGAATGCCATGTTTGTTACAATGATAGGTAATAAAAATAAATAAATGACTTTAAATCTCAACAAAAATATGAAATTAAAGTTGTTGTCTGAGAAATTCCTCTATCAGCGATTTCACGGAACATCTGAACACGTAGCAATCATGGACGCGTTCTCGAGGCATCTGGTAGATAAGGACATTGCCCACAAGTTGGAGCATTTTGAAACGCTTTAAAAAAAACCGGCCAGAAATTCAACTGTCTAGCTATCGCGGTTCTTGAGATTCAGCCTGGTGACAGACAGACGGATGGACAGACACCAAAGTCTTAGTAATAGGGTCCCGTTTTTACCCTTTGGGGACGAAACAATAAAAAGAAGAATGTTAGTTAGAAGGACAAAGTAACAAACATAGAGGTCCTACAAAGATTTGGTGAAAAAACACATACTAGAGATCATCGAAAATATGTTAGGACACTTGATACGGCGTGTCAATTTTACGCATTATAATAGAAAGACGAAAGCCGAAGCAAGTCAAAAATAAGGTGACAGTGACGTATCAAGATGTCAAGAGGTTGGCGGAAAACAGAATAGAATAGAAGAAACCCCACCGACAAGACCAACTATGATGATATTTGAAAAAAAAATCGCAGGGCAGTTATTTGCCGCTTCTTCTGCACTAATGATTAGAAAGCGGCCTAATCGGATGTGTAGTTTGATGAAAAATTATTATATTATAATAAAACATAATCACTTCCAGTTCTTAAACTCAAACTTCATTCATATTCTACACGCGTATAATTTATCGTTTTTACAAGAGTTGTATTTTCGCCATTCTAAATTCCTCAAGCATGCAGAAACTGTTATTTATGTCTTGACAGTTCCTAATTTAATTATACATAACATTCCGCCATCTTGAATTTGTATTCTGTGGTAATATCCATATTACGCGAACGTGTAACACATTCCTTATCTCTCAAAAGGAAGCACAGTTCACGCACAAACGTGGAAACACTCTTTAGGGTACGGAACCCAAAGGGCTAAAACGGGACCCTATTACTAAGTAAGACTCCACTGTCCGTCCGTCCGTCTGTCTGTCGGTCACCAGGCTGTTTCTCACGAACCGTGATAGCTAGACAATTGAAATTTTTACAGATGATGTATTTCTGTTGCCGCTATGACAACAAATATTAAAAACAGAATAAAAAAGCAAATGTGATTTTTATAGATAACTAGCCGTACCCGCGGGCTTCGCTCCCCGTGGGAATTTCGGGATAAAGAGTACCCTATGTCCTTCCCCAAGTCTTAAACTATATCCATACCAAATTTCATCCAAATCGGTTCAGTAGTTTAAGCGTGAAGAGGTAACAAACAAACAAATATACAAATTAGTAGGATTAGTAGGATGGTCCGAAACCCTTTGTGCGCCAGTCCGACTCGCACTTAGCATGTTATTGATGTGTAACATCTTTCCTGCAGACTATGAGGAGTGTGGGGAGCTCGGTGGGAGTGCGCATTACAAGCACTTTCGCAAGTAAAGCAACACTAAGCGTGGTCCACGCTTGGAAAGGTGATCACAAGTGGCATAAAAAATCTGGCTCCTCCTTGCTTCGGAAGGCACGTATAAGCCGTTAATTCCAGATCATCATTGCAGTTTGCCTGGCAAATAATAGATGGCACTACTACGGGTATTACGAGTAGTTCTACTGTTAAACATATTTATTTATTTTACAGATAAACAACCAAGTCCCAGGACAATTTGAAAAGGCGATTTTCCAACTTGCCCTGACCCCCCTGACCGGGGATCGAACCCGGAACCTCTGGGTGGCGGACTACCATGGTGATCACTACGCCACGGAGGTCGACTCGACCGTTTTCTTTGTGCATGCAATAGTTTTCTTTGCGCATTTCCTTTCAAAGCAATCTAAGCCACTAGCGGTATATAAACGCCATTTAACTAAATTAAGCGCAATTTAAGAATTTGAACAACTGTTTGAAAACATGACTTTCCAATTTTGTGTTTGTCATCATTACAGATAAAGTTAGTCGTATGTAGATCACTCTGTTTAAAAGTAGTTTAACTTTTTGAAACATGCAACGTAATACCTAGAATGATGTCTGTGACATGTCTAGACTTTTTTGCTTGTAGCCTCCTTCCATGCTTCCATGCTGGTCTTGGAGAAATAGAAAAAAACTAAGAATGTACCAGCTGATTATCTGGAAGAGAAACCGATCAAGGGAATGGACGAAAATGCGAATTATATTAATAGGCGATGCTGCTAGCAACCCATCACTGTTTAGATTTCTTTTTCCTCTTCGCCTTTGGGGTTTGCGGCCCTAGGCCGCATTAAAGTCGCAAGACCCAAAATGTTCTGTCTGACCGATTAGGAAAAAAGACGTTATAGTAAGTATAAATGTATGTAAAGTAGTACAGGCATTCAGATTGAGAAACTTTTTACGAGTTACATGATTTCAAGTAATGTCTAATACATACATTTATAATATCTCGCCTGTTTCCCCGAGAGGTAGGCAGAGGTATGGGCCTCCACTTGCTACCCTAACAAACCTCTTTCGCTTTATCTACACTCATCAATCTCTTCATACATCGTCCGTTACGGGTATTTTGTACCTCTCCTTTTTTAGTAGCAGTTAGTTTAGAACGTCTGTAATTTGGTCGCAGAATGTTCGCCGAGGCCGACCCTTTCCTACTATTCCTTTCACATTTGTCATATAATTTTTTTTTGTCAATCTCTTTTTCTTTCAATTCTTTCTACATGCCCATTAGTTATGTCTAAATACGCGATATATAGTTATTTTATTCAAAGGTACCTATTTAATCCATTGGAATTTTTTGATAAACTACACATAATAAACTTGACATAGATATTTTGGTTGTTCATCGTAACTATTTCTGCTATGTCAGCATGATTTTGATATTTTAAGAGCGCAAATTGCTTTGGTACCGTATTTTAAAGCGCTTTTAAGTAGTAAATAAGTATTTACACCAATTATACTTATACTTACTTAAAGTGGATTTTTAACTGACTTCAAAAAGAAGGAGGTATGTTCTAGATTTTGCTCTACAGTAAAATATATGATCTATAAAAGTAGATTTAAGAATTGCTGAATTGTATGTATTTATATAGAAAATATTATATAAATGTATTTATCAACAAAATTGTTTTACGTATCACACTAATATTATTAAAGCAAAAGTTTGTCAGTGTGTGTGTATGTTTGCTACTTCTTCACGAGCAAATGGCTGGGCCAATTTTGGTAGAATTTAGCTGGGCCAATTTTGGTAGAATTTAGCATGCAGGAAGCTGACACCCTAAATTAAAACATATTCTACTTATCACGGGTAACACCGTGGGGCGCAGCTAGCGTATGATTAATAATAATTAATCTTGTGATGTACAATTAAGATAGCTAATAGATTCAGGTGTTACTTTGCGGAAGTCAAAGTTACATACTATGTGATTTCACACAAAGTAATTAAAATCACATAGTATTTAATATTAAATTATTGTTTCAGTACAATGTTTGTTTGATGATCAATAAATGTTACCTAAATAAATAAAATATTTTATGAATTAAAATTTAAGTACATTATGTAATTAACAAATGGAAGGGTGAAAGACATACCGCCCAACAATCTCTGTTCACATTCAAAACATCTAAATATCAAGGCTCCGAACAAGGTTACTGCACTTTTGGTATGCGGAATACGTTTGTCAACCGTAGGAATTACATGATTGTCAACTGTCAATCTGTACCGTGTATCGACCGTGAAGGGACGTGGAGGTATGTATGATAAGCCTTTATATCATCATTTCAGCCGCACAGCGTCCACTGCTGGACATAGGCCTCTCCCAAAGATTTCCAAAATGACCGATCTAGAGCGGCTTGCATCCAGCGCCTTCCAGCGACCTTGGTTAGGTCGTCAGACCACCTTGTGGGTGGGTGTCCTACGCTTCGCTTGCCAGTACGTGGTCGCCATTCGAGAACCTTTTTGCCCCATCGGCCATAGGTTCGTCGCGCTATGTGTCCCGCACACTGCCTTTATATCATCATCTTTATTTCAACCGTATAACGTCCACTGCTGATGGGCATAGGCCTCTCCCAAAAATATCCAAAATGACCTATCAAGAGCGGCCAGCGCTTTCCAGCGACCTAGGTCAGGTCATCTGACACCTTGTAGGTGTCCTGCGGACTGCATCTAGCGCTTTCCAGCAACCTAGGTCAGGTCATTTGAATATCTTGTGGGTGTCTTACGCTTCACTTGCTAGTACGCAGTCGCCATTCGAGAACCTTTTTGTCCCATCGGCCAACGGTTTGTCCCGCTCACTGCCACTTCAACGAGCTAATCCACTGGGCTAAGACAGTTTGCTCTCCTACGACTTTACTCATTTCTGATTCGATCACGTAGGGAAACACCGAGCATAGGCCTCTCCATAGCGCTGAGCGACCTTGAGCCTTCTCATGAGACCCATAGTAAGGGACCACGTTTCAGAACCATAATTCACGCCTTTATATAAAACTAAGTAATCCAATGGGATGTCTTAGCTCTCTATTTTCCGGCCTAGAATAGACTATTCCATCTGTTTCTGTAGGATATATGAACTAAACAAAGGTTGCTGTACTCTTGGTATGCGACAAACGAATGATTGTCAATCGTAAAAGTCATCTGTCCCATGCAACGTGGAGGTATATTACAAGAGTTGATATTATGACTAAAAAGCCTTAAAGAAATATCCTATACACATAAATACTGTCACGTTTTACCCCTAATAGGTAGATGATAGCCTTCATCGCAAAACCAAAGCATTGGTATGGCACTTCATAGAAGCGGAGTATCATTTATGCCAACTACTACTACAAACGAAACTGTACATCCGTGAACATGGCAATGTGTGTGTTCGCCCCTCAACACACTCGACAAGGTGAGAACGGGGGAAAGGTGCGGGGACGGGAAACAGGGACGCATATTGCGCGGGACCTTCCATTCTATTTGTAATATTCTGTGCCCAAAGACTACTTAGCGTGATGCAAGAAATGTCAACTTTAAACATTACTACAGCGTAGTGACATTCAGTTTTATGTAACCTGCAGTCTAATTGCCTAATATCATAATTTTTCGTATACCTAAAGTAAGTATTTAAGGATTTACTTACTTTATAAATTAAATATTAGCGATGAGTGTAAAATTTGTCGCTTACTTTAGTGCGTATAAACTAGTGATGTGCTGAGTCGCCAATTTCTTTAATAGAGTCGACTCGAGTCTTTTCGTATGTTCTTCTGATCCTTACTCGATTCGACTCTAGGACTCAATGTAATTACAATATATTTAGTCTTAGTATATCACATGCGAAAGACCATATCATAGCATGTCATAATCGCTCAGTTTACTGCGTACTGCTTACACTGTTGCATCCATGAACTGTGCTGCTTCTGAGCCTGGATTTGCGCAACATTACTGCAGTATCATCATTTATCTTTAAAGGATTCACGGGCTAATTCACCCCGGTCCTAAAGGAGGCTTGCGTGAGAATTCAGACTCATGAAGTACAGGCCGTTTGGAGAAGTTTTGTAACGTACCCACCAAAAACTATTCTTGAATATACCAATGAAAGAAACACCCTTGAACAGGTTCCGGCAAGTCATCTCTATTATTATAACGAGTATCTCAGTGGCACTATCGGATCCTGCATTCTCCGATCGATGCTGTGGAACATTGACATAATGTGCTTTCTTACATGATGGATAGCCATGACCAGCACTACATGATTGCATCTCGATGTTTACTTAACATGGGTTGCATGGATGACAGATATAACGGAGCCTTAAGTAATGTATAATAAGTAACTGTTGCAATATTACTTAAGGAGCTCAGTAGCCGTCGATAGCGCTTTTGCAAGTTAAGCGAAGTTAAATGACTTGGATCGGTGACCACAAGTAGCATAAAAATTACTGGGGCTCCTCCGTACTTCGGAAGACGCGTTAAGCGATCTGGCATCACTGTAGTCGGTCGTTAAGCTATGTCAGATGCCTTAAGGTAGCTTAAAAATCTGATACCAGTGTTGGCGATATACAAAAATTAAGATAGACTGGAAATACTTAGCACAGGTGAAGGTTCTCCAAATTATGAAGTAAGTACCTGTAACAAAATGATTTTATTAGTACTTATAGATGCTTCAAACTATAATTACAATACGAGATATGAAAAATGCGTTTTAGCACAAAAGTAAGATTTTTTTATTATATATTACTAAATATCTCACCGAAGCCAAATGTCAAATCTATGTTGGTTAGGTAGGCTCTAAAATTTCGGGAGGTTGAAAAAAATATTAAGTTAAAAAACACGAAGAAAGAAATGAGGTTAAATATCCTCTTTACATACATGATATTTTTTATTTTATAGAACTTTAACGTAGGTTTAAGAAATCGCATTTTGGACTTCCAATTTCGAATAATGAAGCAAACAATATTATACTTGTAATACTAAAGGCGACGTGATATTGACAGAAAAAGAAGGAAATATTCTTAAAGTATAGCTAGTCAAACACATAGATCATCGACGTCTAGCTAAATCACGACGCTGCGCTCGCGTGCAGTTGTTGCACGCACTCTTGCGCACCGCGAAGCATGAAAACGCATCATTTCGCTATCTGTCGGGAAAATTATGTGGGAAAATAAGTATCAAGGATTTTAAGTAAGATGGAAGAGTTAACTTTTCATAATCCGCTAGATGACAACCACTACACTTTTTCTTTTTCTTTTAAACATTTTCTTTAAGATTAATCAATGAAATAATACTAAAGCGTCATGCTTTTTTGAAGTCAAATAGCGCTTTTAATATTAGTTTTTCTGCAATAATAAATTTAAAATCACGTTGAAAATAGATATGATCAATGAAAATGGACACTGTGTTGTAACGTTTTATTAATGAACTGTAAAGAATTATTTATTTTTGACCCTATTATCTACCCAATTAAAGTTAATTTCCTCGTTATTCATTGAATTTTTAAGCATGGAAACCAAATTTGTCATCATCATCCAAGACCTTCTTCCGGCTTCCATCCACTGCTGAGCATATGCTTTTTTGCGTCGACGCCACCCTTCTTGACCCTGTGCTGCTCTCTCCAGATGTTACCCGCAACTTTGATTATATCGTCAACCCATCGCATAAGCGAACGCCCGACGCGACGCCTCTCTCACCCGTTTTAGTCCACCATACGGTCCGTTGCTTGCTCCACTCGGGCGAAACCAGATTCAATTATAAAAATACCTATTCTAATCCAGGTATAACAATCTTTCCTATAGAATTCTACAATAAATAATCACAGTAAGGGGAAAATAGGCGTAAACTAACGTCTGAGAATGGCATCTACATCCGACAGGTTTTCCTTTCATCCGTCGTCAATGAATCACGGAGAGAGCGTACGTCAAACAATATACGAGTGTATTATACACCTTACTTTCGAAGGGCTGGACTTTCACGAGATGAGCTAATAGAAAGCTGTATAGCTATTTGATGTACCTAACGATATTCACGACGTAATTATCTTTTGAAGAAGTTTTAATAAATAATTTTCTTTAAACTTTCGTACACATGTAATGGAATTAAAAAATCATGTATGTATGTATGTTCTAAAACACGTAAGTAACTGTTGCTAACAACTTATTGTATTGGTACAATTTAGACATTTCTGACGATATTCACGACGTAATTCTCTTTTAAAGAAGTTATAGTAAATAATTTTCTTTACACTTATGTAATGAAACATATAATGATAGTAACAAATTATGTATATATATATATATGCTAAAACATGTAAGTAGCTTATGCTAACAACTTCTTGTTTTGGTACAATTTAGACAATTATGATTATATTAATTAATAATAAACCAACTCATCGTTTTTGAAGTTTGGATGAGGGATCATCCAAATATCAAAAAGTTATGATTCTTAAAAAAAAAGAATGCGTCTCATCTTTTCGATCATGGGAATATTTTGTATTAACCCATTGACCGCCAGGTATTCCAGATACAATAGTAAAACAATCAGTATGTATCTAAAATGATACACATGCCGCTGAACGTGTCATTACCAAATCTAGTAAATTTTCCTAAGGTTTCACTGTATTCTCTCCATCCATCGGTTGACTGGAAGAAATCGCTTTTAGCGTTAAGATCCCCTGTTGTACATTTGAATATTTTTTCTGCGTTTATATTCAAATTATTGTTTTTTTTTATGTACAATATAGTATTATTTAACTTAATGTGGTCATCTTATTCAGTATTGGTAATTTGCTAAAAAATATATACCGGAACGACGCAAA
The DNA here is from genome assembly GCA_963555685.1 of Acrobasis consociella. Classification (NCBI taxonomy): domain Eukaryota; kingdom Metazoa; phylum Arthropoda; class Insecta; order Lepidoptera; family Pyralidae; genus Acrobasis; species Acrobasis consociella. Next base: position 36,457,873 of record OY743104.1, on the reverse strand, counting down.
TTCCCTCTATCTTAGTCCCTTGGTCATCCATACAAATACACATACAAAAATAGGCAAAAACATCCAAAGAAAGGCTGACGCACCGACGCCAAAACCTCGAGAAAGTGATAGAAAGTTTATAGATTCCGCCATTTGGCAGCCAGTCGCTATTTCGGTCGTCGGCACTTGTCTGCCTTTGACCGCTAAATCACTCTCTAGGTCGACGATAAGCTTTTGCGTAACCAATTTTAGCTATGTGTTTGGAATATGTAACATTTGTCAGAGCGGATAGTGGAATAGACTATTTTACTGAGTGTGTTTTTGGTTTAAACAAAAAAGACAACTAAAAAGAAATATTTTTATGAAAACAGCAAGAAAATTGGTTACTTAATGAAATTGTGCGTTGCAAAGTACCCGTAACCGAAGGGCATGTATGAAGAGATTGATGAGTTTAAATGAAGCAAAAGAGGTTTGTCAGGATCGTAGCAAGTGGAGGTCCATAGTCTCTGCCTACCCCTGCGGGAAACAGGCGTGATATTATGTATGTATGTATTGTGCGTTGCGGTGCATCTCACTATGTCTTTCGTACCCGTTAAACCTAATAGCAGTGACGTCAAGAGTGCTGTAAGTGCATCCTTTTTCTGTTAGTTAACAGTTTTCTCTTCCATCAAATTTAAAAAGCTTATAACTTACTTTTTAGTGGGCAGATTTAAAAAAATCATTTTGTTTTCGGTTTCGGACTTTGTTACTTATTGATATGAATCATAAATAAGCGGCCAAGTGCGAGTCAGACAAAGTCTTATAGTATGTTTTATTTTATTTTTATATTTGAGTTGACTAAATGAAAATTAAATGGCGGTTTACGATTTAAGACCTATTAAAAAAAACTACTTGCTGGATCTCGTTCAAACCAATTTTCAATGATAGTTTGCATGGTTATGGACATCATATATTTTTTTTAGTTTGATCATTCTCCTATTTTAGAAGTTACAGGGGGGACACTCATTTTTCTTCTTTGGAAGTGTCTCTCGCGCAAACTATTCAGTTTAGAAAAAAATGATAAAAGAAACCTCAATATCATTTTTGAAGACCTATCCATAGATACGCCACACGTATGGGTTTGATGAAAAATAATTTTTTGAGTTACAGTTCTAAGTGTTTACCCCCAAAATTTATGTATTTTTCCTATTTTTGTGTAAAAATCTTAATGCGTTTCACAGAATACATCTACTTACAAAGTTTCAACAGTGTAGTTCTTATTGTTTCGGAAAAAAGTGGCTGTGACGTACGGACGGACAGACAGACCGACATGACGAATCTATAAGTGTCCCGTTTTCGACATTTGGCTACGGAACCCTAAAAAATTGATTAAAATACCGTATTTAACATATTTTAAGACTACTTAGTGAAGAAGAACAAGCAATACTAATAAACATACATATGCCAAATTACAGTTCTAGTATTTATTTTATTTATTCAAGAAACCAACAGCGTGTTACAATACTATATCTTAACTACAAGTTTCACTTAGAGTAAAGCTATTAACAGGTTTCTCTCTTTTAATACAAGTATAAAAGAAGTGTACAAAACTCACATAAAAGGTATTATTGTTAAAAGGATTACCACCTTCATGTTTTACAGTAAATTACAGGTTCTTACTAGATTAAATTATAAATTATGTATATAAAACTATTCATAATTTTTAAGTACTGTGCTACTCACCTTATGATATTTCGATAAACCGAATGAATTTACTTCAAAAGAGTACAATTATAAATAGTATCTCTGAATAGAACCGCGGACGGATAAACAGACAGACATGGTAAAACTTTGGGTTCCTTGTTTACCTCGTAACCCAAAAAAAAGTCTTGACTCAAGTAATAAAATAAATGTCAACCAAATTCAATTCACTTTTAAATACCAAGTACCTACTACTAAGTAAAGGAGTAAGTGGCACAGCTTCCGCATGTTCAGTAAGTCTGTCGCAACATAATCAAAACACCTCACAATAAGGAACAATTTAGTTACAAAATAATTTATTGAATGCCTTACCCAATCTTAAGAATCATCTGTCAGATGGTCACGATGTTTACGTAAAAACCTATAATAATGGCCGACCAATCATGTTTGTTTTTTAGCGTTAATATAACGCAATATTTTGCTAAATTTATTAATGCAGACGTGTCTATGTTTATTTTGTTTTATAGTCTATGGGCTAATTGCACTTTGCATAGACTTGAGAATTTGTAGAATAGTCCCATAATAATAAATAAATAAATATATACACAGGGACAAACTACACTAATTGAGCTAGCCCCAAAGTAAGTTCGAGAACGTAATATGTGAAAACTACTTGTACCTTCTTATTTTTAAATTCGTTATTAATGATTTTAATAACTGGTTTGAATTTAGTCCTTATTTGTGTAATTTTTGTTAAATAAAATTGGTAAAGCGATTTTTTTCATACAACCGATGGATGGAGAGAATAATAGTGAAACCTTAGGAAATTTTACCACATTAGGTACTGACACGTTCAGTGTATAATTTTTAGAAATAAAATTGGTACCGACAAAAATATATCTATACATTGTAAGACTAGAAAGAAGTTAGTTAGTTTGTTAGTAGAAGTCAAACTCCAAGTCCTCCCGTGGATGTCATAAAAGGCGACTTAGGAAATACAAGCTAAACAAAGCTTATAAACATCAATGAGACCTCTCCAACCCGTTTGGCCTCTGGCTGCTCTGGTCAAGTAAGTCTCTGGTAGTACAGAGAGGGTCGTGCTTCTGTAGTGGAGACAGAAATACATGATGATGATATATACGTAGTAGAAGTCGACAATTTTGTGTTGTCATAATCATGACAATGTATTTTATAATCTTCGCAACTCTTTTTTAATTTATTTTTAAAATGATTGCCATTTTATAAAACGAAATGACTTCACATTTAACAAATTACGAAGCAATTATTGTCCTTTTCTTTTTATCTCCCTTGTCTTTTATGTGTCCAATTCGTCTCGAATGTCCGACACTTTCTGAGGTCATCCAAAAAGAATGAAATAATAAATGTACTTTTTCTTTGACATTTCCGTTTGTTTACAATACGAAACAAGCGAAATGTTCAGACTTTGTGCACGTATTTACAGACTTTCATGTTTGATTTCTATCAAATATAGCTAAGAACCATCTCGAATTATCGACTGACAGCTTTCAAACAAAAATAGACCGCATGAAAATCTGCCCGTTTGTCTAGGCGCTACGACGCTAGGGACAGACACACAGACACACAGATATACAGACTGTTGTTGTATGTTTTAATTGTTAAAACAGTATATGCCAAATAGTATGTTGGAGACTGAATGCAAAGTACAAAAAAAACTTTGTTTCCAGAACCTACTCTGAAATCGCAAAAAACATTTAGACAGAATTTTTATGAACTTAATTACCCCTTAAAATGTTTGTACTCAGTAAAAAAGACATATTTACTTTCGCAAAATGTCTAACTTTCACAAATTTTGTCCTAGCTAAAACTAAGTAATGGCACGTTCAAAAATAAAATAAAATTGTTAGTTCCTAACATTCCTTTTTACTAAGTAGAGTTGTTTGTTCTTAATAACCGGCCAAGTGCGAATCGGATTCGCGCACTAAGGTTTCCGTACCATTATCTATAAAACACAACAGAAATACATAATCTGTGCAAATTTCAACTGTATAGCTATCGAGGTTCTTGAGATACAGCCCGGTGACGGACAGACAGCGAAATCTTAGTAACAGGGTCCTGTTCTTACCCTTTGGGTACGGAACCCTAATATAAAAGGACATTAAAGGTATACAGTCAAACATGTGGTCAGACACACCTCAATCTTATTAGGTATTTATACAGATTGATAAATAAAACCAGTTGATGTCATCCTTTGGGTTGGGTCTTGGAACATAATTATTTTTCGTGTCACGTTTATTTTTTTAGGAAGGATAACAAACGACGTGGAATCTGGTTTTTGTGTTGTTTATTTGTGATTTAAAGAGCTTTTTTAGGTTCTTCGTAAGGTTCCGTATAGAAAAAAATGTAGGTAGGGTTCCGTTGGTATATAAGAATAGAATATTATTAAATATTGAATGTAATAAATTAACAAGCGACGTTTTTACTAAAACTTTAGGTACCTAACTCTAATTAATTTAAAAAAAAATAGTAGATTCAGTATATCTTGCTAGACGTTATAAATTGTGTATTTGTTATAAAATATAGTATCGTTAAGTTAGTATCCCTTAACACAAGTCTCGAACTAACTTTGGGGCTAGCTCAATCTGAGTACGAAAAAAACACAATTCTTTCTTCAACTGGAGTGCAACAAGGTGATCCTCTAGGGCCGGCGCTTTTTAGCCTAGGTATTCATCCTATCATCTCTTCTTTAAATTCAAAATTAAACGTGTGGTTTCTTGATGATGGGACGTTTGGGGGAAGTAAAGACTCAGTTTACACTGATTTTATGACTATCATTGAAAAATTTAAAAGTATTGGCTTAGAACTGAATTTTAAAAAATGTGAGAGAAACGAGAACCTTTCGGAAACAACAAAAAAAATTATTCTGGACAAGTTTATGGATATATCCCCTGACATAACTTTGACATCCAAAGATTCTTTACTTCTCCTTGGCGCACCACTATTTGACGATAGTATTGAACCCCTTTTGGAAAAGAAATTAGATAACTTTACTTTTACAACCTCCAGATTGGATATTCTAAATTCCCACATAGCATATACCATTCTCAAATACTGCCTTTTTGTCCCTAAATTTACCTATCTCCTCCGTTCTAGTCCAATCTGGAAACATTCGGAAATAATAAACAAATTAGATGCTTGCCTTTATGCAGCCGTTGAAAAAATTCTAAATTTACATTTTAGCGATAACTCTTGGAACCAATTAACTCTACCAATAAAAAACGGTGGCATAGGCATCAGAAAAATTTCTAGTGTTGCCCTTCCAGCTTTCCTTTCCTCTGCTCACAGTGTCTTAGAACTATGCAAAGGAATTTTAAAAAAAGACGATGTCGCAATTGACCTGTTAGCTGAGGCAAAGGAAACCTGGTCAGTTCTCTGCCCTGAAGAAGGTATTCCAGTGGAATTAAACCAACAAAAACGCTGGGATACCCCTTTAGTGGAGAAAACTTTCAAAGATTTGGCTCAAAATTTCCACAGTGACATCGATCGCGCTCGGCTTCTAGCAGTCTCTTCCAATGAGTCTAGCCACTGGCTGCATGCTATTCCATCCCTCAACATTGGTACACTGCTAGACAATAATAGTTTCCGTACGGCAGTTGGTCTCCGCCTAGGAACGCCGGTATGTTCGCCCCATCGTTGTCCTTGCGGCAGTGACGTCGATCGGTCTGGGCTCCATGGCCTATATTGTCACCTTAGCGCAGGTAGACTTTCTCGCCACGGCTCTTTAAATGACATCATCAAAAGGGCTCTTGCTACCATAAACGTTCCCTGCACCCTGGAACCCCGGGGTGTATCACGAAATGATGGCAAGAGGCCAGATGGGATGTCGCTGATTCCCTGGGAACGCGGAAGAGCTCTAGTGTGGGACGCAACATGTGTGGACACACTGGCGCCTTCCCATCTCAGGGAGTCAGCCCTGAGAGCCGGGGCGGCTGCTGAAGGTGCTGAGGCTGCCAAGCGGCGCAAATATTCATCTCTCAGTGGAGATTATATATTTGTGCCGTTTGGTGTTGAAACATTTGGACCATGGGGCCCTGGCGCGAGGAGACTTTTTAAGGAAATCTCCCCGCGACTGATAGCCGCTGCAGGTGACAAGAGGGCTGGCTGTTTTTTCGCTCAACGGATCAGCATTGCTATCCAGCGAGGAAACGCAGCCAGCGTTCTTGCAACCATGCCGCATGGACAAGATGAGATTTTTTTAATTTAGCATTATTTAGTATAAGTTTATTTTATAGCTTAGTTTAATATAGTTTAGTTTAGTTAAGTTTTTTTGTTGTTATTACTTTTTTCTCAATAAAGGATAACTAATCTAAGAAGAAAAAGAAAGTCTAATAAGTAACCAACGATATAACAAAAACAAGATTATGTTAAAGATGATACGCAACCCTTAATAGATGATCCGACTCGCCCTGGCTAGTTTTTACATGTGGCTAGTTTTATTTTGAATAAGGAAGCACTTATAGCTCATTGTACTTACTCATCATGGACTGTATGACAAATAGCATGCTTATTTTTAATAAAAAACAATGATGATAAATTTAGTTGAAAAAATACATATTACGTACATACTCTAAACCTTTCCGGATAATCTGTGGATGATGTCAAAAGGCCAAATCTTGTGTGTTTAGCGATTTAAAAAAAAGGAGGTGATCAATAAATATATTTTTTAAATGTATTACCTATTATTTAAAGATGCCTGAACGTATTTGGAAAATATTTTTTTAGTTTTAAAGGGCATGCTTGTCCTGTATTAATTTTATTAACATCGATTATGTAGTTTGCGAGTGAAAGCGGTGTTCAGTTTTGAAAAATTATACTTTATTTTATTTACTACCTATTTAACGATCTTACAATATAATCATCATCATCAGATTTTTTTTAGTCTCAACTGCAGAAACACGACCCTCTCTGTATACTACCAGAGCCATATGTGGCCAGAGCAGCCAGCTAATTTTTCCTACACTCTCCACGCTGACCAGAATCACACTTCACACTAATATCACAAAGGCGAAAGTTTTTAAGTGTGTGAGGGTGTGTGTCTGTTTGTCACTTCTTCCCGCGTAAACGGCTGGACCAATTTTGATAAAATTTGATATTTAGGAAGCGGACACCCTGGATAGGCTACTTAGGCTAATTTTCCCGCGGCAATACCGCGGGGTGCAGCTAGTAATAAATAAATAAAGTAAGTTCAAGACTTTTATTATGGGATACTAACTCAACGATACTATATTTATAACAATATACAAATAAACATCCAAGACCCAGGACAATTTGAACAAGGCCATTTTTTTTCTTGCCTTGACCGAGGATCGACCCCTAAACCTCTGGGTGGCGGACTAGCATGGTGTCCACTGCGCCACGGAGGTCGAGAAATAATATAATATTTGAATTTATTCTCAAAACAAAACTATAAAACCTATTCTAGTTTAAGACCGGACCAAATACAGTCTCCGGACCAAATACGACAGAATCTGTGTGACAAGCATCTGTAAACGGATATGCACTGTTAACCACTCATTTGCAAGGTCATTAACCCCGAAGGCTATGCATGCATATTCCTAGATACCAATTCGTGTCATGTAAATTATTTCGGTAAAGACAAGATGTTTTACACTACAGCGTAACTGCCTCCATGGTGTAGTGGTTAGAGCGTTCGGCTCATACCCGGAGATCGCGGGTTCGATTCCCGGCGGAAGCAACGACTTTGAGCTGTTGTCCTAGTTTGGTTAGGACATTGTAGGCTGATCACCTGATTGTCTGATAAGTAAGATGATCCGTGCTTCGGAGGGCACGTTAAGCCGTCGGTCCCGGTCACTGTCTTTGACATTGGTCGTTACCTAAAACCATGTCAGAGGCCTTTAAGGCGGTTTAAAAACTCTGACACTAGTATTAGTCACACACACGATAAGAAGAAGACTACAGCGTATTTATAAATATTGATATATGTATATTTTTGTGCAGATTTATTATATATACTTATACCGTCTTATTATAAAAACAGGACTAACTTTGTTACTAGGTTTAAACCATTATCTACCCAAATCAAGTTGACACTGACAGATGAGATAGTGTCACTTTACTAGATGCCAACTTGATTTGGGCGGATGATGGTTTAAACCTGGTAACAAAGTTAGTCCTCGTTTTATAATAAGACGGATAAGGTCTAACAAAATATATTGAAACTATGTTAAGGGTGAATTCAGTCCATGGTACTGAAAAACTTTCCCCAGGGAACACGTATCGAAATATGAAAAGTAATTTTTGGCCTTCCTTACAAGTTGACCGATCAGCTGGTCCGAGTTAATGGAAAGCTTCTTCTTCTTATCGAGTCGAAATGGTTTCAGTGTAGCTTCAATTTCAAATTGTCTTTGACCAGTATGTGGCCACGGTGATCTCTCTGTCATTAGCCTCGTTAAGGTCCTCCATGGTACATGTCGTAGGGCAGCCCGGACACGACAGAAGGTGCTTCATTGATTGGATGGGGCCGCAATCGCAAAGATCGTTATCAGCGTGACGCCACCTAACTCGGTTTTCTCTACACCTCCCAACACCAGCACGGAGTCTATTCAGAGACATCCAGACTGACCAGGGGAGGTCTTTACCCGGTGGAAGTTTTTCTGCAGGTGGAAGGTATGAGTCATAGGGTGGATATTTAATATAAATAATAATATATAAACCTACATTACCACTCACTCACTCACTGATTGACATGGTTGTTTGCCCTGTTGCGGGGTTGGTGGGGTTTAGGTTTATGTGTGATCGTATAGAGGGTGCTCCAGTGAGTACCAGAAAAATCTGACATTTGAGGATCTGCGGAAACCTGATGTGGAAGGGGTACCGCCTGCGAAGACGGTTGGGGTTGGGGGCGTGATTTTTTTTCCAAAATGTAGAGGGTTGTAAGCAATTTGACGACCGTCATTTGTTTTTTGATTTTTTTCAAAATCCAAGATGGCCGCCATACAAGGACAATTTTCCTCCATACAAACTTACCCAATTTCTGAACTGGAAACATATCTTAGCCTACCTCAACAGCCCCACGATGAACCGCGGGCTGCTTGCAGCCCGCGCAGCGCCCGAAAAGCTAGTAAATAATTTAAAGCTACAAATTATTTTTCATATTTAGACATATGTTTCTTGGGGAAAGTTGTTCCGTATCACGGACTGAATTTACTCTTAAAGTAGTTTTAGTATATTTTGTTAGACCTTATATTAGATATATTAATGTATATATTTTGACATAACAATATACCCTCTTTTTTTTCTTTTTTGCTGTACTTACCCCCCAAAAGATTATTTTAATTGTATTATGTTATGGTGATCTAGTATAGTCCGTGGTTCGATGGTTCGATTAATTACGGGTATATCCCTTCCACGTTGTACATTAGTAAGTAAGTGACGATTTGATGGTATGAAGATTTTAACTATCTATAACATTATTTGACGACCTCCGTGGCGTAGTGCTCATCATGCTAGCCCGCCACCCAGAGGTCCCGAGTTCGATTCCCGTCAGGGCATGTTGGAAAATGGCCTTTTTAGGGTTCCGTAGCCAAATGGCAAAAACGGAACCCTTATAGATTCGTCATGTCTGTCTGTCTGTCTGTCCGTCCGTATGTCACAGCCACTTTTTTCCGAAACTATAAGACCTATACTGTTGAAACTTGGTAAGTAGATGTATTGTGTGAACCGCATTAAGGATTTGACACAAAAATAAAAAAAAACAGTAAATTTTGGGGGTTCCCCATACTTAAAACTAAAACTCAAAAATTTATTTTTCATCAAACCCATACGTGTGGGGTATCTATGGATAGGTCTACAAAAATGATATTGAGGTTTCTAATAGCATTTTTTTCTAAACCGAATACTTTGCGCGAGAGACACTTCCAAAGTGGAAAAAAGTGTGTCCCCCCCCCGTAACTTCTAAAATAAGAGAATGATAAAACTAAAAAAAATATATGATGTTCATTACCATAAAAACTACCAGCGAAAATTGGTTTGAACGAGATCTAGTAAGTAGTTTTTTTTAATACGTCATCATCATAAACGGCAATTTACGTTTCATTCAATTAAACTAAAATTTAAAAAAACATACTACAAGACTTTTATATAATGTTATTTGCTACTACGGAACCCTTCATGGGCGAGTCCGACTCGCACTTGGCCGCTTATTCAAATTGTCCTGGGTCTTGGATGTTTATCTATATATGTATTTGTTACAAAATATAGTATCGTTGAGTTAGTATCCCATAACACAAGTCTCGAACTTACTTTGGGGCTAGCTCAATCAGTGTAATTTGTCCCTATATATTTATTTATTTCTCCTACAAACAAACACGACCAATTATTATTTCTCTCACAAATCAATTAACTGTGACTAGATAATGAATGAACAACCGGTCGAAGTGAAAATAGGGTCAACTGTACAAGTTTGTGCTAGCTGGACACAAAGTAGGGAAAACGCAGAGGTCTAGCTGTTAAGATAGATTTCATCAACATCATCACAATTTCAGCCACATAACGTCCACTGCTGGACAAATGACCGATCTAGAGCGGCTTCCATCCAACGCCTTCCAGCGACCTTGGTCAGGTCGTCATACCACCTTGTGGGTTGTCCTACGCTCAACACATAAAACTTGGAAGGTACATACCCGTAAAATATCGTGCCACGGGCTATACCAGATATTGTAGTATAATGGTGATAAAATAACAGTAAAAAAACCAAAAAATCTCGGCATTTCCTTACTAAAGAGTGCAGCTGTCCGGGCAATTTGTGTGAAAATGTCAAACTTTTTTTGTTTTATGACTGTTATTTTATCGTCATTATACTGTAGTGATCTAGTATAGCGCGTGGTTGATTTTTTATGGGTATGTCCCTTTCACGTTGTATAAATACAGGTACCTGGGCGACCGAGCTTTGCTCAATTTCTATCTCAAACACTAACTACATTTTTTTAACTTTTCTAAAAACAATCTATCTATATCTATACATATAATAAAACAGTAAAAAAAGTGTGTCTGTTCATTAAATATATTTCCAAAAAAAATATTGGGGGCGATGGAGACATAGTAATAGAGTAAGAATTAAAAAAAAATGTCTGTCTGTTTGTCTGTATGTCTGTATGTCTGTATGTCTGTATGTCTGTATGTCTGTTTGTCTGTTTGTCTGTTTGTACACGCTAATCTCCGGAAATACTGGACGGATTCGAATGCAAATTTTTTTGTTATATAGCTATTAAGCCTGGGCAACATATAGGGTATAAATGATTTTGGAAAATTAAACGCCTGATGCAGAACCATAATGGTCCAGCTAAACTATAAGAGATATAAAAATGTCGCCTTAGTAAAAGTTGTTCAGCCAGATGAGCATTTTCCAGAGACAGTGCACGCGAACGAAGTCGCGGGCTTCAGCTAGTATAAAATAAAAAATTATATATAAACTTAAACATAAAAAAAAAGTAAGTCACCGAGTGGGATTTGAACCCGTAACACTCTTTCTAGCGGTCTGCCGGCTCGACGAAATTAGCGACCATATTCAAGAAAAACGCATAAAAACTCGAAAACACGCGTTTTCCCAAACATAAGACTAATCTAGATCGATTGTTTACCCCCGAAAACTTCCATATAACAATTTTCAGCAAAATTTAAAAGTTAGCACATCGAAGAAGACGATCGATTAAAATTAAAACAAAAATAATACCTAGTCAATTTATCAAAATGAAAGAAATTTTATTAATAACCGACTCCCAAAAAGGAGGAGGTTATCAATTCGTCGCGATATTTTTTTATTTTTTCGTATGTACCTACATCGAAAACGCTTTGACCTATTTGGAAAATTCTGTTTTTGTTTCAAAGCGTATACTTTTTAGACGGTCCCATAGAAATTTCATCAAAATCGGTTATGTAGCTTGGGGTTGAAGTCGGTTTTTAGTTTTAAAAGATTATTGTGTACGTATATATACATATATATAAGTTATTTATGGATAACTAACACAATACAATACCTAACACAGTATAATACTAATACAACCAAATAATTAAAATCTAAATTAAAAACTAAAATAAAATCTAAATTAAACTAATAAGTATATAAGTACATTTGTGACTGATTTAGCTCAGACTAAAGCTCAGAGGTGGAGACTTATCTTCTGTATTCTAAGTAGTTTATACTACGAGTTAGTAGCAAACTGCTATACTTCGCTAACAAATAAATGTACTGTTTGAGTCCGGTTTCTATATTAATTTTATGTATCTGTCTCTTTAGATAACTTTAACATCTCGCCATACCTGCCATGCCAAGATATGATTCTATGAAGTGCCATACATCATTTATGCATCATTTATGCATATTAAACTACAACGTGTTAATAAAATAACGCAAAACCTCTCAGATGGTACTTCAGCCCATGAAACTAAACAACTTTTATTCTACAACTTTCACAAAACCAAAAAAAAAATATTTGAATTTTTATACAAACTGATCAGCTGATCGAGTCAATTTGTATGAAAATCTTAATTTTATTTCTGGCATTTTGGTAATATTATAGAACAAAAGTTGTTCAATTTCATGGACTGAGTTACAACCTGAGAGGTTTTGCGTTATTTTATTAACACGTTGTATACACCCATGTACATGGCAATGTACACACATTGCCATGTACATGGATGTATAGTTTCGTCGAACACACACGTGTTCGCCCGCTCAACACCCTTCACAAGACGAGAACGGGGGAGAGGTGCGGGGAGGGGGGAGGAACGGGGACGCATATTGCGCAAGACCTAAGGAGAATCCATTCTTTATTTTTCTCCCAAAAAAGCATGAAAAATATACAAAATATAAAAATATATATATGGACAAATTACTCTGATTGAACTAGCCCCAAAATAAGTTCGAGTCTTGTGATGATGGATACTAACTTAAGGATAGCATATTTTATAAATAAGAAATACATATATAGAAAAACATCCAACACCCAGGACAGTTTGAAAAAAGTCATTTTCAACTTACCCTGACCGGGGGGGTCGAACTCGGTCTCTGGATGGCGGACTAGCATTGACACCGCGGAGGTCGACAAAAAAGACTAACCTTAAGAGTCTCCATACCCTAGCTAGACCAAACTACACTTTTCCATACAAACGTAGTCTACGTTTTATTTCGAAACGACATGTCCGCTGTCGGCAAAATTTTGTAATTTCAAAGATTTTTGCCCATCACCCCACTAAAGTTAGGGCAACTCACCAATACCAGCTCGAGTCAGCGCCGTAACAAAAAAAGAAGTAGGAAAGAACTATTACTAAACCGTCTTATCAAAACATTCACAACCAGTAGCCTTATCGCTCTTATGGTATCAGAAACGTTCGTATGAAATAACAACAAGTACAGGTGAGTACACAATTCATTGGGCGATTTCATTATTCTATGATCACTATGAATTTTTACCTACATAAGTTCCTCTATTCTACTTATTTCGAACCCTTGGCATCCCAACAGTCGAGGGACTGTTGAGCCTCGCGGCCTACGGGGACGCTATAAGTTAAAACGTAATGGCGGTTTGACAGTACGGCCACTTCTAGTTTTCTTAGGAAAATCGCTGTCATTTTTCTCACCCAAAGTTGACTCTTTACTGCCCCCAGGCTTTACAGTGTTATTTGTCAAGGAGTTAGGTGTGCAACTTAGGTTACCTTGCGAAACATCAGATGGGCCATCAAAGTTATCATTCAATGCGTAAGCGGGTTTCAACCTATCTATTGATATGTTAGCCTTCCGATTAGGCAACTGTAGCCTAAAAACTTTATCAAATCGTTTAAGGATGAGATAGGGACCGTCGTATGGACATTTTAAAGGTTTTCTTACTGTATCATCTCTCACGAAAACGTGTGTACACTTCTTCAAATCCGGGTGCACAAAAAATGATCTATTACCACCGTGAGACTGTAACGCTGGCTTATACGCATTTATCCTCTTACGTATTTTGTCTACTAGGTTGTCGTCGCTTATACCTGATTGACCTGCGTTATAAAAATCACTAGGTAACCTAATCGTCTTGCCAAAAGTCATTTCAGCGGCGCTGACGCTATTGTCGCTTCTCAGCGCTGCTCTAAGACCGAACATTACGGTAGGTATCTCATCGACCCACGAAGTGTTACCACTGAGTCTAGCCATTAAAGACGTTTTAAAAGAGCGATGCCAGCGCTCCACCTGATTACTTTGCGGATGATAACTACTGGTTCTTTGTCTTTGTATGCCCAAATACTTCAATAAACATGCAAAAAGACTACTTTCGAACTGTCTACCCTGATCTGTGGTAATTTTAACTGGACAACCGTATCGTACTATCCATCCTTCGTCCAAAACCTTAGCTACGCACTCGGCCGTAATTTCTTTTACCGGAAAAGCCTCTGGCCAACGTGTCTTCCTATCTATTATAGTTACGCAATAACGATAACCATCTGCTGTAGTTAATAATGGTCCAACGATATCTATACATATGTGTTCAAAACGATCTACCTGTGGGATAACTTGAAATTCTGACAAAGTACGCCTATTAATCTTCGATTTCTGACACTGTATACAACACTTTGTCCATCTACCTATGTCTCTGTTCATATTAGGCCAAAAGAATTTTTGCTTTACTAACTTTTTAGTTGTCCTAATACCTGGGTGACTCAGATTATGAATAGACTCAAAAGCTGTTTCTCTAAAACTTTCCGTTAAATAGGGTCTAACGTTTTCTGTTGACATTTCACAATATATCGGTTTATCACACCCTGGTATAAACATTTTTCGCAATACAATGTTGCTATTGTTATTGTCAAGTATGGTTTTAGCAATGTAAGGTTCTTGTTCCTGCGCGGTAGCTAATTCGTTGTAATTCAGTACTGTGGGACAGGATATGGTCTCGACACACGATAACGAGTCAGCGACAATGTTGTTTCTACCTTCTACGTATCGTATATCCGTTGTGAACTCACTGATAAATAACAACTGCCTAGTGCGACGTGGCGTTTCTTTGTTACTATCTTTATTTCTAAATGCAAAAGTTAAAGGTTTATGATCTGTAAAAATAATTAACTGCTGTCCCTCAAATAGTTTTCGAAAATATCTTACTGCCAAAAATATGCCTAATAACTCTCTATCATAAGTGCTGTACTTTTGCTGGGCTGAAGTCATCTTTTTTGAAAAATACCCTAATGGCTTCCAACACCCTCCTATATTTTGCTGTAATACTGCGCCTACGCACGTATCTGAAGCGTCTGTCATTAAAGCTATGGGACAACCTACCACAGGGTGAGACAGTGTAACGGCGTTTTTTAAGCTCTGTTTACACTGCTCGAAAGCTAAAATTGATTCCTGGTCCCACTCTATCTTAGAGTTTTGCAAATATTTATTTAATTTAGCCTGACTTTCTACTGCTTTAGGGATATGTGATCTATAAAAATTTACCATACCTAGGAATCGCCGAAGGTCTTGCACTGTCTCTGGCCTTGGGTAATCTAATATCGCCTGCACTTTATCGGAGAGTGGCTTAATGCCCTCCTCTGACACTTCGTATCCTAGAAAATTAACTTTTGACTTACCAAAGCTGCATTTAGAGATGTTGATCGTGATGCCAAACTCCTGTAGCCTGCTGAATACCTGTTCCAGGTGTTTCTGGTGCTCCTTTTCCGTGTCTGACACCACTAAAACGTCATCCAAATAATAGAATACAAAATCTAGGTTTTTAAGTACTGTAGACATAAATCTTTGGAAGGTTTGGGCTGCGTTACGCAATCCAAAACTCATACGGGTCCACTCAAATAAACCAAAAGGTGTAATTATGCTTGTTTTTCAATATCGGGCTCAGCAATTGGAATAAAATGATAGGCTCTATTAATATCTAGTGTACTAAAAACTTTTTTACCAGCTAGGATATATGTAAAATCTTGTAGCCTTGGAATGGGATACCTATCGGGCTTTGTAACTGAATTTAATTTGCGGTAATCACCACAAGGTCTTAAGTCACCATTCTTTTTTGCTACAATATGTAAGGGACTCGCCCATGAACTTTTAGACGGCCTACAGATCCCTAATTCTTGCATAAGGCGAAATTCTTCTTTAGCTCTTTTATACCGATCCGGTGGCAAAGGTCGAGCCTTGGCATAAACCGGGGGACCAGTAGTTTCTATGTGATGAACAACATCATGGCTGGGTGGTTCTCTGAAAGAAACGGGTTTAGTGATATCCGGAAACCTACTCAGTAATGAGTGATAAGGATGATTCTCATCTACCGTTTTGATAGATGGCTCTGTGTAACTAACAACTGACGCATGAACATTTAACTTAGTCAAATTATCGATAAGTTTCCTTGACCTTAAATCTATCAGTAATCCGAATTTTATCAAGAAATCTGCGCCAATAATAGGTTGTCTTACATCAGCAATAATGAAAGTCCAACGGTAAACTCTTCTTTAACCTAAATTTAAATCTAAAGTTCTGATACCATAAGTTTTAATCTCTGTGCCGTTGGCGGCGTACAATTTATAATCTGAATTTTTATTCAAGAATTTACGTGAACTCTTAACCGGTAATACTGAAACATTAGCACCTGAATCAATTAGGAAGCGAAGTCCACTGTTGGAGTCCAGGACACACAGGCGGTGAGATGGCACTATGGAACAAGCTTCCGCCGCGGCTTGCACCGATCCTAGTTTTCCGAGTGGTTTTTCCATGCGCACGGAGATTCACATTTGGTAGCTCTATCCTTGAACCGGAAATGATACTGACATAGCCAATCTGGGCTCTCGGGCGTCCGTCTTGGCCTTCTGGAATTCCTCGAGTTAGAACGTTGTCGATAATTCCTTCTAAATGGGCTCTTCGATCTTTGCCGACATCTACATTGCCTAAATGGACCTGCTTGCGTCATATTCTCCAATTTCGACGTTAACTTGGATATTTCTGCCCATATTTTGTCTGTTGTCGCTGCCGTTGATGATGCGTCGACCTCCGAAATTTGCACCGGACGTGTTGCTTCTAAAACTGTATCTGCAGTTGTAGCCAAATTGTCCAATTTCTTGCTCTCAGTCACTGCAAGAACTGCTCTCGCCGCTGCCGAAACTTTGATTCTGTTGCCCCACGGCTTTATAATAAAATAAAAAATGATTTAAAAATAAATATTAATATATTAAAAAATTTCAAATTCAAAACCATTATAATTTCATGGCTTGAAAAACTTGACTACGATTCTTTAGAAAAAGTATTGGACAATCTTAAAAAAAAGCTATAATTAAATGGATATCCAACCACTACACACACACGCGCACACCCTAACACTCATATACATACATACACACAAGCACACACATACACATACACATACACACACACATACACATACACACACACATACACATACACACACACACATATACGTTTGTTGCATGTTAAAAGTTTTTTGTTTTTGTTGTTAACTTAATCAGATTAAACATAGGTAGTTAATAAGTCTCGATATTCACACCAATGGGAGAAGACGCTGGTATCCGAAACACAGCGCGAGCTAACTCGGAAACCAGAGGCTTCATAAAAATTTGTACATTATAAAATATCAATAAATAAATTATTATTATTATTATTATGTATCTCCTTTGAGAATCACGGGTCTTTTCACCCCGGTCCTTTGAGAGGCTTGCGTGGGGATACAGATCCAACACGTAGAGGCCCTTTGGAGAAGTGGTTGTCATGTGGCGCTCCCGCCAAAACCTATTCCTGGATATACCTATGAAAGGTGTACCCTTGAATAGGTTTTGGCAGAAGAAAAATCTATTGCATGTAAAAGGAAAAGGTTTAAGGGTTATGGAATGAATTTGGGATGGACTGATACTGGGTTATTGCAACAGAAACGTCACCTGCCATAATCATGATTACTGACTATTATAGGCAGGTGGTGGCTTGCCGCCCACTAGATGGGCCCCTCAAACGCACCGACAGTAGTTGCCGGCAAAGGAGCAACACCGGTGCGAGCGACTCAGGGGTGTCGAGAGGTGTGCTGCGCTTTCTCCGAAGTTACTCGCGTCGTTATGCCCTTTAACACTTCCACCCCTGGAGCAACAGCTCTGACGACTCCTCTCTGCACAGCCAATTAAGGCAATGCAGAGCTGAGAGCCCTGCGAGCCCTCTTGGGTGTCCACCCCGACCGATGAAGACGCGTCGGCGACGAGGGATCTAACCGGCTCTCTGGAGCACTCGGGTCCGTGGTGTCGTTACTCACCAACAGCTCGCCACAAGCTGCCCTGCGGGTTTATTATTATTATCAGTATGGGAAAATTCTTCATCCTTATATTTTCTTTCCAGTTCATAATTTAACTGTAGGAACCAAGTATTTCTTTAAAATTACAATTTTTTACGGAAATCTGTCACGTGGTTTCAAAATGAAAAGTAGACTACGTTTCTATGGAAAAGTCTAGGGTAAGGGGATTCTTAGGTTTGTATAATCGCAACAAGAAGCTGCATTTAAGCCTTACAAACTTAATTGTCCTTCTCAACAGCATATACAAGGTCTAAGTGACGGGTGTGCGCACAAAGGATGGCCTTGTACTAAGTACACATCCATTGGACTCATTATTAGGTAATTTGACAGCGATTTAGTGCACGAGCGACAGCTTATACAAGGTAGGGCTTGGGTTGTGAAATGAGATCAACATTTGCCTCGAAACTATACAGGGTTATTTTTGGAGCAAGCTCAGTTCGAACTTCTTTGCGTAAAAACAATTATCGAGAAACGAAAAAATAAATTCGATTTCCTATACAAATCAGCGCACGTCACATTTCGAGCCTCATTGGCGTAATGGTCAATACGCCAGCTGGCCTCTTCGGATGTTCTAGGTTGGATTTCCAGCCAGGGCAAGTTGGAAAATTGCCCTTTTCACAGAGTCCTGGGTCTTGGGTGTTTATATTTATATGTTGAGTTATAGTACCACATGAAACAAGTTTAAAAAACTTACTTTGGGGCTAGCTCAATCAGTGTAATTTGTCCCTATGTATCAAAATGGGGTTTCAAGTAATACCAACAACAAATTTTGACACTTATATTTTATAAAGGACTAATGAAAACCTTAAATAAAGGTTATATTTTCTATTATTACACCAAAATTAAATGTTCTACAAGGCCAGGAAAAAAAGTTTTAATCAAATCTGTACCATAACCATGGTAGCATTGGTTATGGTACAGATTTGATTAAAGATTGCCTAAGTTCGCCTGAAAGCTACGTACATGGCGTGTAATCTATATTATATAATGTATTGCAGTCATGCAATGTGTAGGTCACTGGGTTACAGCATTTCCGATCGCGAGGTGACTGGCTGAAATTGACATGAATTAAAAAGAAAGAAGCTTTTTCAAACTTACTTTGTAACTGGCTGAGATTGACGTGTATAGAACGTTCCATTTATATTTTACTTTTTTTTATTTAAAAACTCAAATTATGAACATACACCAAAGATTTAGGCTTCTCTAAATTCTAGGTCTATGCTCGCTTCACTGGCTGAAATTTAATAGAAAGAAATAAGTTTTTCACTCATTCCATTTACATATATGGAAGGACTAGACCTTATTTATTTTCGCACTAGTCATATGTGTCAAATTTCAGTTTATTTATTTAAATTTATACACAAATACAAGTGAAAATGGTATTATTTTAATACATGTTTTTTTCGATGCCGCTAGGAACCCTGTATTGACTGATTGCTTTTCCATCTTCTCGCCCGCCATCAGTGGCTTTTGAGTCATGCGGCCCTGGGCTCTGTCTGTCCCATTAAAGATAAAGACGTGATAGTATGTATGTATGTACAAGTATAATGGCGGCCTTAATCTTTCAACTTACTTTTTTTAATAATCTTTCATACTTTCTATATAAATTCTTCATAAAATACGCAATATCGTTAACTCATAACTATTCATAAGTTTAATAAGCCTATCTGGCAGGTCGTTATTATGCAACTAGAGCATTATGCAATTGCATTTTGTCCCGAGTTGGGTGGCTGTAATGTAATCCCTAGATTACATTCTAAACCCTAGTGTAGAAATGATATTATTTTCATTACAAAGTGGCTGTGTGAGCTGTAAACCTCGCACGCCCAAGCCGTTGAAAATTATCGGATAAAAAGAAAAATAAAAAAAAGTTTATGACAATTTTCAACTTGCTTGTCGACCTCTGTGGCGTTGTGGTCATCATGCTAGTCCGCCACCCAGAGGTTCTAGGTTCGATCCCCGGTCAGGGCAAGGTAGAAAATGGTATTTTTCAAATTGTCCTGGGTCTTGGATGTTTATCTATATATGTATTTGTTATAAAATATAGTATCGTTGAATTAGTATCCCATAACACAAGTCTCGAACTTACTTTGGGGCTAGCTCAATCAGTGTTATTTGTCCCTATATTTATTTATTTAAAATGGCTGAGGTATGATTTTGTTTTAGATTTTAATCTCATATTTCCGCCATTTTGAAAATATGAATCGACAAAAATTATATCAAACTATCGAACTTGTTTACAAAATTTCACGAGAATCAATTGAGTAATGCAACCTGTAGGCAAGAACAAACAGACTGACAGACGGACAAAAGCATTTTTAGGCCAATCTCGAAACTGAAACGCTTCGCTTGGTCAAAAATTGGTCATGTTCTTATTTCTCTTCTCCATATTTGGGATAACGAGACAAGAAGTTTACTAAAATCTCTTTCGCTCTGTGACAGTTATCGCTTTCTTTGTCGCACTTTCCTAGTGTGGTCTTTTTACGTAAAAAAAACGTCTATACATTTACTCTTCTATTTATTTTCCAAACGACCTGTACCTTGTAACGTAATAAGAATATGTATCTCGATATTCTCGATCAACATTGAGATCGAGTGAATGTCTGGTTTTGCAATTAATATATTCGTAATCTGAACCAGAACGCGTAAACACTGTTTTTCCAATACCCCACTTAATAACAGTGCCTTAATTGAAGCAGTTACGTCAGGCCTGTGTCAGTCCCGTTTAGGTATCAAAAATTTACCTACATTATTACTATGGACCACGCTGGAGTGGTAAATTCAGTGACTTGAATCGTATGTCTTAAGTAATAAGAATAAAATTGGCTTGCAATGCACTTCTAGGTATCTAAACGAAAAGGTGCCGAGTTCTGACGCGAGCTAAATTAAACCATATCGCTAACGACATTGAGTAGATATTTCTTTGAATTCCTTTGCTGAGTAAGACTTCTGTACGTCACTACTAGTACTTATTCTATGGTTATGTTACAATTTGTGAAATAAGGGCTCTATTCATTCACTTATCACAAGAGGAGCTCGGTGGTCCATCGGGAATGCGCATTGTTAGCGCTTTCGCAAGTAAAGCGGCACCTGGCGTTGTCCGCGCTTGGATGGGTGACCTCAAGTGGCATACAAAGTTCTTGAGCTCCTCCGTGCTTTGGGAGGGACGTATAAGTTGTTCGTCCCGGCTGTCATCATTTTATGGCAGTCGTTAAGCACCTCATACCTTTAGGTTATATTGTACTTACCCCCTTGCCTTACTCACATCGGGATTTCTAAAGAAGGAACTGCATTAGCTTCAGAATGTCGCCTGGTGCGTAGTGCCTGTACTCTTCTCATCTAGGATATGCTGATCCAAAGAGTCAGAACTGTCTGTCTGTCTGTGCTATCGCTCACAACGCTCGAACGGATGTACCGATTTCTATGCGGTTTTATTTACGTGAAAGCAAGTTCCCTTGCTTAAAACCACCTCTTAGCTATGTTTAATGAAAATCGGTTCAGACTTTTAAAAGTTATTTGGGGTTGTGCACTACGGATATCTATTCGTATCGGTAGTTCCGGTACTCATCACTAGATGGCGTTAGACAGTCGGGTTTTTTTTAATTTGCCTAGCAATTAAACTAGTCAGTCAAAATATATACATACAATCTGGTAAGTATGACGCGGTAAAGTATACGTCGTTTTTTTTCCTTATTGGGTCATGGGAGCGACCGCGTAACACACAGAACTTTGTGCGGTGACTACGTTTTACTGAAAATATGGGACATTTCTGACAGTCTTAAGACATACGTTTTAAAAACGAATACTCGATTAAGAGAGCTATATATGGCTAACAATGTATATATGTATTTTTGAAATGTGCTAATCAAGACCTTTCATTTGACAGCTGACATTCCACTAGATATCAAACATGTGTTCACCGATGAATGTATTATTGAAGAAATGAGTATGAAAACAGATTACTTTTTTAAAAAACGTCATCTATACAGAGAAACAAGATGTTAAATTATATGTAATTTTTTTTTAAATTTGTTTCTACGTCTTTTGTCTTACATACGAATAAAATACATATAGGTACGTCTTATATAATAGGGGTTAGGTACTTATTTAAAATATACAGAATTTAAATAGTTTTTAGTCAACACAAACTCACTCAGCCTATTAATATAAACTACTTTTGCCACGGGACCAACAGACCAACGAAATACGCTACTTTCCAAAAACTCAAATCAGATAATTTTCTTAACGTCAATTAAATGCAGGCTAATGACGTCATAGTTTCTTGGAATTAAATAGCGCTCCTAATATCAGTTTTCCTACAATAATAAATCTTAAATCACGTTGCATGTCAAGCGACCTTATTTTGTAAAGTTTTAATTTCAATTATTTATTTTTGACCCAGGAAAGTACCCAAATAAAAGTTAAACACGAGTTTCCAAATATACTCCGAATGCATGGTCACTGTTTGATATCAAAAGCGACCATATTTTGTGACGTTTTATTTATAATTATTTATTTTTGATCTAGAAAAATACCCAATTAAAAGGTAAACTCTAGTTTCCTAATCTGCTCCGAATACATGGTCACCATTTGATATCAAGTCGGGATGCGCGCCGTCGACACGGTACGGCGGCGGCGCTTGCGATCGTCTATTGTTCTAAACCTGTAGAGATGCTCGCGACGTCTACGCATCATGTCGATATCGATGACAATGGGTGTAAGTAGAAAGGTAATCGGATGTCATGTCATCTGTCAATGTCCTTGTAAGCCATTAAGTACAAGAAAACCAACTTTCTACGTACAGCTACACCTACAATCTACATAACAATGAATAATCTTTAAACGACATCCTTTTTTCTTTACTACGAAACTTATACGATCTATCTGCTTTTTTAAAAGATCGGAGAGAAGTAGCTAAAGATTGAAATAGCTGAAAACAACTAGGAGAGGTCTTTATTCAGCTATGGGACCTAAACGGCGAGCAAAAAATGGAGACGACTAAAAGCAAATTCATTTCCAAATTGACAGCAACAAATACAAAAACAATCAAGGTTTTATTGATGTCTTGTTGTCTAAATTATATTACGTGGCCAAATTATGGTTATATAATTTAATAACCGTATCACTCGAATCACGGTCATGGTTTGAATTGAATGCATGTTTGTAATTTGTGCACTTATGATAATATCTCACGTGCAGAGAAACTATAAAAAGACAGAAACCTTGAATGGATCATGTCATTAAACGGTAGCAAACCACTGTTCTCGTTGATAAAGCAACAAAAAACATTGAAAGTGATTTTGTTAAGTCACGAATTATTACAAGGGTCATAATGACATTGATACACAAACACTTATTTTTTACGGTTTATTGTATGGTTTTAATTTAATTTATTTTAAGGTGGTCACGTTATTTTTAAGGTGGTCTGGTCACGTTATTTCTGGTATCAATAACTCGTTTGAAATAAATTAAATTAATATGCGTGGAAAAAATACAATAACGCACCGAGGAAAAAATATCAAACATCGATTATGTCAAATTTATCTTCCTTCCTTATTCTTTTGTATTTAAAATAACCTGATTTAATAATTGTGGCTGAAAAGGCCTATTTGTATTGATCGGTAGATTTTTTGCAAAAATATTTACTGATTGACTGAACGTATTTCCTGCTCCAAGTAACACGTATTTTATTAATATTGGCTATGTGTGGTGATTTTCATTATTTTTTCATACTCTGTCTAACTAAGGTTGCAAGCTTCATCCATATAAAAGTAAACTAAGTATATATGGAACGATAGTAAATCAGCTAAGACACAAATGATCATAAATCGACAGATCTAATTTATCGATGCGAGATAATTAATGTCCCATCACTACGCGGCGTCCGCAAAGAACTTTATATGGTGTTTAAAGTGTATCAGCGAATCACCGTTACCCGTACTTACTTCTATGGAATGTATTATGGAGGCTAATTCTGTACAAATTATGTATTGTTGAAATTTTACTATGTTTGGCACAGTTTCCTCTTATGGGAGTTTTGGGATGGAAATGTTTGTGGCTTTGGTAAAAAAATATCAACAAACAATACAATTAGGTAAGTACGTAGAGTAATACCACGTTTGATGTTTTGAAGAGTCTCGACCGACGGTTTTTTTTTTTTTTGTTGTAACCTTACCTTCTTGTGTACTTTGACTAGAATGTCTTTGTTTTCTTACCTGAAAAAGAAAAAACTTGTTAAGACCAAAGAAAAACACTGGAATGAAAAGTGTAGACATTAGCATAAATGCGATATTTTTTTATCTATTATCATGCCTACCCATCGTCATATAAACATTATTATTTCTTTTCCTTGTTACTAGATGGCGCTTTAAGGTAAAAATCAAAACATACAAATCTTTTATAACCATTATTTAAATAAAGTAATACTCTAATTAGTCAAATAAGACTTATATGAAATGCAATATATTTTTTAAAAGTATATTCAACACTTTCTTCGTCACTTTTTTGGCTAGTCGTGTGTGCTGCCATCTCTGAGAGGACGCTCCGCAACTCCCGTTTTGCGTGCTTACGGCCTCTTCAATCGTTTCTATGGCGTTGGGTATCTGTTACGTTAGTAATTATATTATCTTTGCTATTATGTACTTTATAATTCTTCTTGGCACTGAAAAGTAGTACGTGTCGCTTAATTTGGGACCAATAAAGATTACTGTCCATTTGCCGATTTAAAAAAATAACAATAATCAAGACACGCGTTAGCGTGTCAGGGCCAAGTTCAGATTATTATGAACTTTTCCATCTACCTTAGCTAGGTTTACGTACGTAGGTACACTATTATATTTCTTCCAAGCACTAATAAAAAATAAACAAAACTAAAAACCGAATTCACCCCCTAGCTATACAACAGATATTGATATCATTTCTATGGGACCATCTAACAAGTATACCCTTTCAAACAAAACAGAATTTTCCAAACGACTCTTGGCGTCTCCGAATAGTCGGTTAACCTACATAAAAAAAGATCACGACGAATCGATATCCTTCTCCTTTTGGGAGGAACTTTAACCCTTTAACTTCGAACGTCGAATTTACCCGACTAACATTGTCGGGCCCATTCGGATATTTCCGACAAAAATAAAATGCTCGTTTGGCACATAATTTACGTATCCATATCCGTTTTTGGTTGTAGGTATTTTTTGACGACCTCCGTGGAGTAGTAGTCACTATGCTAGTCCGCCACCCAGAGGTCCCGGGTTCAATTCCCGGTCAGGGCAAGTTGGAAAATGGCCTTTTTCAAATTGTCCTGGGTCTTGGATGTTTATATGTATATGTATTTGTTATAAAATATAGTATCGTTGAGTTAGTATTCCATAACACAAGTCTCGAACTTACTTTGGGGCTAGCTCAATCAGTGTAATTTTATATATTTATTATTTATTTATTTACGATATACCATGTCTTATGCTGGGAGCACCACAAATAATATAAAGTCTCGCGATTGCTTGTCAAGTAGATAACGACCAAAGTACAACTAAAACAAACACACTATCAGAAAAACTGGCCCCAGAAACCTAGATTTTGTAAACGTCCTAGGAATTGCGAAAAGTGGCGCGCTACGTTCTAGGTATCCGAGGGCTTGCCTTATAAGATCTAGATCGAGTTAGGCATCTCAGGCTCGAAGTGGGTAAGTGTCCGGTTGGCAGGCTGTACCTAGATTTGCGATGGCAGCTCTTGCTCGATTTAATACCTGAAGTTGCTAATTAAATGTTTCCTTTGATTGCTGTCAATAAGTAATAAATGCAGAATTTACTGGCCGCTTCCGATCACGTGTTTTGGAAATCTTTAGGAGAGGCAGTGGTTCTCTTTACGGTTTTATCCAAAGGGTAAAAACGTGACCCTATTACTAAGAATTCGCTGTCTGTCCGTCCGTCTTTCCGTGATTCTGTCACCAGGCTGTATCTCAAGAACCGCGATAGCTAGACAGTTGAAATTTTCATTTCTGTTGCCGCTATAACAACAAATACTAAAAACAAAATAAAATAAATATTTAAGCGGGCTCCCATACATCAAACGAGATTTTTATAGATAACGGTACGGAACCGATTCGCACTTGGCCGGTTATTCGTTTGTTAGGTGGTCCCATAGAAATGTTATCAAAATCGGTCGCGTACTATGGGGATGAAGTCAGTTTTTAGTTTTGAAAAATTATAACATACTAATATATCATTTTTCAAATCTAAAAACTGACTTCATCCCCATAGTACGCGACCGATTTTGATAACATTTCTATGGGACCACCTAACAAACAAATACTATCACGTCTTTATCCCTAATGGGGCAGACGGAGCATTTTGGGTCTTGCGGTTCTATGCAGAGCCCAGGGCCGCAAGACCCAAAAGCCACTTTTAGCGTCATGGTGGGCGAGAAGATGGAAAAGCAATCAATACAGTGATGGGTTGCTAGCCGCATCGCCTGTTCACATGATTTGCATTTTTGCCCATTCCCTCGATCGGCTTTTACGATCTGCGTGGGAAGAGAAGCAGCTGTTACATTCTAAGTTTTTTTTATTTCTCCCAGACCAGCATGGGAGTTATAAATTAAAATTTTATCAAAACCGATTGTGTACTTTGGGGGTAAAGTCGGTTTTATCTTTAAAATTGGAGTTTGGAAAAATTATGAATTAAATACACATCCATACACACACTATCAAGTCTTTATCTGTGGCAGACAGAGCAATTTAGATCATGCGGCTTTGAATAGACAGAGCCGGGCTGCAGACCAAAAAGCCACATTAGCGTGATGGTAGGCATAAAGGAGGTGAAAAATATTAAAATACTGATAATTCGCATTTTCTCCCACATTTTCTATTGGCTTTCACTATCAGCTCAGATATTTTGAGAGAATCAGCTGGCATTTACAACATTTTTAATTTTCTCCCGACCAGCGGTGCCATTTTTGAAACACGGCGTCACTAAATGAGCAGAGACTTCGCGTTTCAAAAATGGCTCTCCTGCATGAAAGAGTCAGTATTTTAGTACTATTAGGGTAGAACATAAAGTTAGGGGTAGAGGTACGAAGACGTAATTCGTAGTACGTGTTACATACTACGAACCTTTCTCGGGAAATGTTATATAAAATAGAAAACCAGCCGGACATATATCCTATGACACTTTCTCGATCCTTTTTAGCCGGTTGCGAAACTGGTTTCGGAGTTACGAGGCGATAGACAAACGGACGTTACTTATTAGCAATGTTAATCAACCATAGACTTTCTATAATCGACGGTTTATGATACTTTCGTGACCATGGGTCATAGAGTCATATTGTACCTCTATCGTTAAAGACTATTTTATGAGCGCAAAATCGGAGGTTTCACCTTATATTTTCTATTATATTAACTGTAACTACTAAATGGCTACTATTCAAATCCCCTAAAAAAACCCCTGTCCGATCTGTTAAGGTAATGTTGGGTAGTTTTTCTAGGTTCTACCTATCTGTTTCTAATAAATAAATAAATATATAGGGACAAATTACACTGATTAGCTAGACCCAAAGTAAGTTCGAGACTTGTGTTATGGGATACTAACTCAACGATACTATATTATATAACAAATACATATATAGATAAACATCCAAGACCCAGGACAATTTGAAAAAGGCCGTTTTCCAACTTGCCCTGACCGGGGATCGAACCCGGGACCTCTAGGTGGCGGACTAGCATGGTGACCACTACACCACGGAGGTCGACAGACTCTCCCAACCCTGTAATCGCAAAAAAACAACCTCCAGTTTCATACATTTTAAAACGGTAACTATTCAATGTTGCATGAAGCCCTGCAACATTGAAGTTACATTTTATACAAAATTGAGCTAGAGCTAGATCAATCAATGTAATTTCCTTATCATCATCATCATCAGGTCTTTTTTGTCTCCACTGCAAGAGCACGACCCTCTCTGTACTACCAGAGCCAGAGTATACTTGGCCAGAGCAGCAAAAGGACTTGGCCTACACTCTCCTCGCTGGCTAGACGGGTTGGAGAGGTCTCATTGATGTGTAAAAGCTTTGTTTAGCTTGTATTTCCTAAGTCGCCTTCTACGACATCCACGGGAAGACTTGTAGTGGTCCTATTCTACTCTGCCGGATACCACACGGCTTAATGTCCTTATAGATTCATTTATTTATTAGCAGTTATATTAAAAGCCTAACTAAAGTAGCCGATAGTTCTAATGAAGCCAAAATTACGTCACTTACAGTTAAGTCAAGTGAACATGAAGAATCAAATTGATGCCATTAAGTTTAACAATAAAACTGATATGCTACAGAACCTATGGAGAAATCACCGCGGGGTCAATGTCCGAGAGAAGTGGAAAGTGCAGCTGAAAAAAGTTGTTGACGGGTTTTTGTTGGTCATCTTTTTCCGGGCTGTGCGGTGGGGAAAAAGGTTAGTCTCTTTTGTTACTAAAAGAAAATAGATAAGATTACTGGGAACAATGTGAAACTTTTTTGGTATTGGAATAAGACGTTAAAGGAGATGCTTCATTTCCGAACTAAAAAAGCTTATCTAAAAACATCTCAACCTCAGAATTCTTAAGCGAAAATTTGAATTATGTCTGCACACTTTTAATGTTTGTTTCAGAACTATGAAAATCGAAAGAGGACTTATTTTTTAGGCACTTTTATAGCAAATTAAAACATGTGTAAACCCCGTAAAAATGCCAGGTATTATTAATAAAATAGGCTTTTATTTTTTACCGCTAATTCATTAGTCTAGGTTTTGTCGAAACTTGGGGTTAAATTAAGTACTTAATACTTAATGTACACCAAAAAAATTGGTTGTTTGTAAAGTAGGTTTACGATCGAGATGTTTACGTGATAACGTCGTTTCACGGAATGACTGGCAGCGCTCGAGATGAGACGGGAGATCGGTCCGTCTCTCTCTCGTTATACCTGCGATCGCGCTCGTGAGGTTTTGGTGTGACACAAGTTTCTTAACATGTCACCCGACTAAAACGATTTTAAAGACGTTATCACGTCAAAAAAAAACAATAATTCAAATATACACAGAAAAAAAACATACATATTTACAATAGGGTTCTGTCGTGACATAATTTTTTAACTTGCCTTCCGGATATGTAATCTATACATATAATAAAACAGTAAAAAAAGTGTGTCTGTACATTAAATATATTTCCAAAAAAAATATTGGGGGCGATGGAGACGTAGTAATAGAGTAAGATAAAAAAACATGTCTGTCTGTTTGTCTGTTTGTACACGCTAATCTCCGGAAATACTGGACGGATTCGAATGAAACTTTTTTCGTTATATAGCTATTAAGCCTGGGCAACATATAGGATATAAATGATTTTGGAAAATGAAACGCCTGATGCAGAACCATAATGGTCTGATGAGCATTTTCCAAAGACATAAAGTCCACGCGAACGAAGTCGCGGGCTTTGGCTAGTTATAAAATATTATTATTTAGCATTGTTATCCAGGTAGGGAACGCAGCCAGCGTTCTTGCTACATTTTAAATTTAGAATAATTTATTTCTTAGCTAAGATTAGTTTAATTTATCTATTCCTATTATTATTATTATTATGTATGTCCTTTGAGAATCACGGGTCTTTTCACTCCGGTCCTTTGAGAGGCTTGCGTGGGGATACAGATCCAACACGTAGAGGCCCTTTGGAGAAGTTATTATTATTATTATTTTCTCAATGAAACACATACGTATTAACATAGTTATTTAAGTTATTAGTTTTAGTTTGATAGTTTTTGTTCATTTTTTAATTTATTAGTTCAATCATATTCACGGTAAATAAAACAATATTAAACTATACGACCACGTTCCAGTATCATTAGCACAGGGCTTGGTTATAACAAGACTAATTATGCCTTATATAAGTGTGTTTTAATGTATAATTATAAGATAATAGACTAAAATAACTATCATAATGACCCGTAGTGAAAGTTTCCGCGTTCTGTCGTTGTCTAACTAAATAAAGATTAAAACTGTGTATCTTACATTACATATAATCGCGTAGATATCTTATAAGTAGGACACAGAACTAGGGGTCACAAGACCCAAAAGCCACGTTCAGTGTGAAAGAGATGTAGGGAGAAAAGAAATCAAAATAGTAAAGGGTTACTACTTGCTACCCTCATCGCCTGGTGATATGATTTATATTTACGCCCATTCCCGCCATGGATATTTTGCTTCTTAGCTCGATCCGCATAACCGTTTGCAACGGGAGTATATGCACCCGAGTGTTATGGTTCAACTCTTGTTTTTATCCCGTCGGTGAAAGAGTAGATAGGACCACTCCAAGTATTCCCGTGGATGTCGTCGAAGGCGATTTATTAAATACAAGCTGGAAAAAGCATATAAACATCAAAAGGACCTCTCCAACTCGTCTGGCCGGCATGGACGGTGTTAGCCAAATCTTCTGGCTGCAGTAGCCAAGTATGGCTCTAGTAGTACAGAGAGGGTCATGCTCCTGCAGTAAACACAAAAAAAACCTGATGCTGATGGCGAAACGTTTAATGCTTAAATATATTCAATGATAAATATTCATCTTACGGCTCACGTTCTAGAATTATTGTAAGAAAACTTTGCCTTTTAGTAGGTTAATAAAATAATTTGTTTGTGTATTAAAACCGGCTTCAAAAATCACTGGTCAAAAGGTCAGGATATTTAATGATCATCTTCGCGTGAAGGTCACATCTGCCATTTGTGGGAACAAACCGTGCTTTTTATTTATATTTAAATTACCTATCAATGTTTTGACTTATTGCTAGATGGGCATCTACTTCATTAATTTCGTTACTTACGCACGCTGGGCCGTAAATGGCATTTTACATCCGGTCCGTGTGAGAAAAATCTATTTATTGCTCCGGAGAAGACGGATATATGGCAATGATGAAACTTCATATCGGAAATTAACCATTATCCTGGCAAATTGTTACGATCTAATTCATTTTTTATTTCTCCCTCTAGTTAGATATATCTATCGGCTTATTTGAAAATAAAATACACAGTTACAAAGCTGCAGTATTCCTATAACCTACTTATAACATATCCTTAAGCAATTAAAATTGAACGTAACGTAACGTATAAGGTAACGAAGTTCACACCAAAGCACGAAGTATGCTTCATAAGCTCAAAAACTTTATTGTAAAACCCGATTCTACCTCAACTTAAGAAGGTGGATGTTATACTTAATGTGTAGTCCACGGTACAAGAAATCATGACATTCTCGCCTCTGCGTCCGGCCCCCGACTTTCGATGAGCGAATCAAGGTCATTCTGTAGAAATTCACGCGCCTTAACGTGCCTTAACGATGTGGTTTGTCGCATATATCCGACATATTACGTTGAAATATATGAAGAGTATATTATACGTTTTGTAGCCTGCTTCCTCTGGGCTTACATATACATATGCTTATAAAGGAGATTTGTCAGTGTGTGTTTGTTACTCCTTCACGCGCAAACGGCTGGACCAATTTTGATAAAATTTGGTGTGCAGGAAACTGACACCCTGATTCTACGTTAACCGCGGATAAATAATAATATTTTTTACTATTTATTGTGTATGTTCTATGACGATTACAGGATCGTCAATAATTCTATGATGATCACAGGACAATAATTCTATGATGATCACAGGATCATCATAGAACATACACTAATCAGCCACAGGGCTGATATGATGATGATCATCATTATCATCATGAGGTCTTTTTGTCTCCACTGCAAGAGTACGGACCCTCTCTGTAATACCAGAGCCATACTTGGCCAGAGCAACCAAAGGACTTGGCCTACACTCTCCTCACTGGCCAGACGTGAGTTCTCATTGATGATTAGAAGCTTTGTTTAGCTTGTATTTCCTAAGTCGCCATCTACGACATCCACGGGAGGACTTGGAGTGGCCCTATTCTACTCTGCCGGAAACCACACGGCGGAACAATTTGGATAATCTTAAGTAAAAAAAAAAAACCAGAATCTACGTGATATATATAATCTTCCGATCTGTCATTTTGGAAAACCTTGGGGGAGGCCTATGTCCAGCAGTGGACTTCCTGTAGCTGATATGAGGATGATGATATAAAACCTGGTATATTCCTATAAACTAAGTGATAAAATTAGCCACAATTATATAAAGTGACGCCATGAAACCACTACGTTCGGACGTAGCGGTTCTAACGGCATACGTAACGGATGGACACTATACTATACCTATATGGAGGGATTTATACTCTATACAACTGTACTATATCGGATTTTGGATTTAGTAAATTGGGTTATGTCCATAGAAATAACTGATGAATGAATCAACAATATACAACGTGGAAGTAACATAGGTACGAGTAATAAACCGAACCCTAGGCTATACTAGATCACTATAGTATTATTATAAGAAAATAAGAGTAAAAACAAAAAAAACGGACTTTCCCATACAAATTTCTCGGGCGGCTGCACACTTTGGTATAATAACATATAATAATAAGCCCTTTTTCTGAAATTAGGATTCGTTTTGTAAGTGTTTTTCTCTTATATTTTGTCTCTAATTTCAGTGTGCCTCATGGCATGGGCCTCCTCTAGTAACTCTTCTGCAGTTAACCTGAGGTCGTCTTCCCATCTTGTGATTGGTCAGCCTCTATTTCTTTTTCCATCTCTTGGATACCATTCTGTCACTGCTTTGCTCCATTTACCCCTTGTCGCGCATCATGTGGCCTGTCCATCGCCATTTCTGTTGGTCTGTTCGGGCGACCAGATCAGTATTTGTTCTCTCACGAATGTCCTTGTTTCTAACTCTATCCTTTCGTTTTATACCTGTGATACTTCTCTCCAATTTAATTCGAGGAGCGAGGTTTGGGGGCTGTGTCGGTTTTTAGTTAAACTGTGCGCAATAAACTGTCGCGTAAACAACTATTACCCCCTGGCCACAGCCCACGGAGGCGCGGATTGCGGCGCGGATTGCGGCGCGGCAGGCGGTGAGCGGCGAAAACAAATGTGGCATACCACCGCGAACCGCGCCGCACGCCGCGCCTCCTGCCGCACCGCAATCCGCACCGCCAGTGGCTGTGGCCAGGCCGTTATTGTTTTAAATGTAAATACTTATCCACAAAAGGTTGTCAATTTCCCAAATTAATTATGACTGACGATTACCACTTATCGACATACATAACTTAAGATTACCTCATTAAGTTTACATCTACGAACAAAACGCATATTTTTCCGGTGGCTGGCCAACACGCGCGTCTTACAACACGCCAGATGCAATCGGTGCAGTAAAGTAATTGTTATTGAGTTAGAAAACGAAAGTCTGCATTTTAATCCCCGACGAAAAAGAGGGGTGTTATATGTTTGTCTGTGTCCGTCTGTCAGCAACAATTCATGACATGAGAAACATGTGTTGTAGATCGTCTGTTAGAGCCTTAAGGTTGATAATGCCACATTCAAATGCAAATATATCTTTACTAGATGTGCCCGTGGGCTTCGCTCCCCGTGGGAATTTCTATAAAAACTATCCTATTTTCTTCCCTGGTTATCAAACTATATCCAAATCAAATGTCATCTAGATAGGCTCAGGGGCAACAAACAAATATACAAACTTACTTTCGTATTCGTAATGTTAGTAGGATTATCATAGGATATTTATATCTCTTAATAATCATCACTTTGTTTTGTTGCACTCAAGGTTACTTAAGCTAAGTTTACTGCTTCAGAAAAACCGGCAACATACTGCGCTGTCATTCTATGTGTTACATCTTTTATACTAAACAGGGGCAGACGACTGATTCAAAAATAATTTATTCGGTACAAATCATTAAATAATACGTCACAAATTAGTGTCACTTTTTCTTGATAATATCCGTTTCCAACATGATTTTAGATAGATAGATAGATAGATAAAATCTTTATTCACCAAAAAGGACACAATTTATACATTGTAAGTATTAAGTAAAGCACATGATAACTAAACGAAATCTTAATTAATTGTGATAGTGCAGTGCGGTTGTACTGTGAGATGTGACCTATATAGTGAAAAGGTCCTTACTCAGCATGATGTCACAGACAAGCTGGTCGAACTGCGACGTTGATGATTCTGCCAGAACCAAGGGTGGGGCCGGTAAAGCGATGCGAAGGTGATTTTAGATTTATTAATGCAGAAAACTGATATTAAAAGCGCTATTTATTTCAGATTTATTGATCTAGACCGTTCATTTTAGAAATCCTTGGAAAAGGCGTTAAGTCCAGCAGTGGACGGTACGCGGCTGAAATGATGAAGAGCGCTATTTGACTTCAAAAAAACTTGATGTCACGTTTTGGTCATCATAATCACCATCATCAGGTCTTTTTATCTCAACTGCAGGAGCACAACCCTCTCTGTGCTACCAGAGCCATTCTTGGTCAGAGCAACCAGAGGACTTAGCCTACACTCTCCACGCTGGCCAGACGTGTTGGAGAAGTCTCATTGATGTTTATAAGCTTTGATTAGCTTGTATTTCTAAGCTCCATCACGGGTTCACCACGGGCTCTGTTACCGACGGAAACCAGAACGGTATTATCTCTTAGTTCCTTGCTCAGCTGGCAGTACAGTGGACTGCAGGTCATGCAAAATAAAACACTTTTTCTCTTGACTTCTTTATTCCAGGAGGCTCACAATGACACTGAAGTAAATTTCATACAAAACATGCCTTATATTTTATACCCATATAAAATGCTAGTTTCAAAGTTTAGAAAAAAGTGTCTGATTTGACTTGTCATCGGAACAAATCACCAAAATGATTGTTTCGACTTTTAGAAAAAAGGGTCTGATTTGAGTTGTTGTCATCTAGCGGATAGCAGTATAAAGGCCCAATGGTCAACTTAGAGTCACCGAACCGACCCCGATGGCCGAGTGGTTAGACTAACAACGTTACAACAATGAGGTCAGCTTTCCTCGCAAATAGTGCGTGTTCGGATCCGTTTGACGCATCGCCGTTTGCATAGTGACGGTCAACGTTGCAAAAAATACACTGGTACGTCCTCGAGACCTGATAATGTATGTTATTTGTTCATAGCATAATTTTTTTAAACTAAAGACCGACTTCCGCAACAAACTACACGACGAATTTTGATAAAACATCTAGGAAAACTCTTACAGGTATGTAAGGAGAAGAAGAATTTTCTAAATTGGTCTAGTTGTTAGTTGTTAGATCATGACAGAATAGTGTACATAAAATAATTTTTCAAAACTAAAAATTAAATTCTTACCCAAACTACACAACAGATATAGAAAAAAAAAATCTATGGAACAAACTCGCAAGTATACTCTTTCAAACAACGAATTTTCCAAATCGGTTCAGGCTTCTTCTTCGTATTCGAATAATCGATGAATATACATAGCTCTATAATCGGTAAAAAATACTCATGAAATAATAAAAAATAAAAAAAGCTCATGACAATGGTCCCCCAAGGATGCCCAAGACCATTGCAAAGTGGAGAAGAAATACCCAAAACCAACGGACGCAACAACATTCAAATCTCGCGATTCTCTCGATGCGATCTGCGCGTGAAAAGAAGCAGTCGGTGTATTTTTCTTTTCTCCCAAAACCAGTATGTAACATACCTCCGTGTTTGTCGTAATTAGGCCCTGACAGACATAGAGACTGTCTCGTAACGTAATGAGTGTGACCACTCGGCCATGGCGATCGGTTCAGTGACTCCAAGAGGTGACCAACGACCATTAGAAGCCAGTAAGATTGCGGTTTCAGTAGGAAGCTATGGTTATGTGACTTTCTGGCATATCCGTATTCCGGTCTTCTTATTTTGAAATATTTAAATAGACGAACGCACAAAGATCCGAAATCATCATCTCTAAGTTTTAGTCTTCACTGCAGGAGCACGACCCTCTCTGTACTACCAGAGCCATACTTGGCCAGAACAGCCAGTGGATTTGGCCTACACTCTCCACGCTGGCCAGACAGGTTGGAGGCTCATTGGTTTAGCTTGTATCCTGATGCTCCGTATCTATGTCAGTTTTTACTTTGTTTGTAAACAGAAAAATATATATTGTTTCTATTATTTTTGGATAATCTAAAAGACGGACTAATTACAATCTAACTTTTTTGACTCTGTCGTCATGCCTATTATTGTATAAACCTAATGATTTATATACTAAGTAATTAAAACCTAACGATTTATATAGGTGCATAAGTAATTGTATCGATCCGGATATTGTTCTAAAATCCGCTCTCACGCCAATAAAGACTAATAAACCAAGGATTTTCCATATTCTTGGTCCAGTTCCAGCAATTATGGCAGCAATCAGCGTCCAAGGTGAACGGACAACTAAATTTGTGTAATGAATAATTGAAACATTCCAACAACAAATATGGCTAGGCTAATGCTAGGATAGGATAGCGTTACATGGCAGAAAGCTTAATGAAATTACAAATGTGATGATGAAAATTTCATTAGTATTTTTTTCTTTCCTCTGTAAAGACCCGGACGACATTAATAAATGTCCACGTTCATTGTCTTACTATTGTGTCTGGTATTGGCGGTAATGAAACAGAAATTCTGTTGCCACTATTCCATAAAAACTAAAAACAGTAAAATAGATATTTAAGATATTCCCATACAAATAACGCGATTTTTTTGCCCTTTTTTGCTTGATATTAACAGCAACAGGTAGACACTTGAAAAATTTACAGAATATTAAGTTGTCTTTCACTTTACAAAATATAGTATCGTTGAGTTAACATCCCATAACACTTAAACTTGAACGTACTTTGGGGCTAGCTTAATCTGTATGATTTGTCCCTATATATTTAATTATTATT
The DNA here is from genome assembly GCA_963555685.1 of Acrobasis consociella. Lineage (NCBI taxonomy): Eukaryota > Metazoa > Arthropoda > Insecta > Lepidoptera > Pyralidae > Acrobasis > Acrobasis consociella. The sequence continues at coordinate 36,421,073 of OY743104.1, read as the reverse complement.
CATTAATATGTAATTTATTGATGTGATTGTAAACTAAACTTTAGACCTGTACTTGTTAGCTAAAAGGCATTTAGTCCAATTTGTGATTCAAATAAATTTTGTAGGTGTAAATTTAAATGAATTTAGATAATCCGTTTCGTCATTTATTGCATTAAAGTGTCAATAAATAGAGCATACTAATTATTGTGCCGTGTGCTATTTGTCCTACAGTAGAGCAAGATGGACTTGATCATGGTACAATAAAACAAGGTATTCTCTTCCCGTGACAGCTGATGACGTAGGTGGAACTTGACTACGTCATCAGTTTGATATGTTGCCACTGTGTGAAATTGAATTACCCAAGCGTAATGCATTTTTGAACTTTATATACCAATTTCAAATTAATAATCAATTATATCAATTTATAAAATATTGAATTGATGAATCACGCGAGAATCGCGAGATACTAAAAAGCTAAGTTACTTAATATTTTATTTGATATTCATGAACTAATTAAGAAAGTCCTTAAATTTACTGAAAAAGGCAATCAGTGGCAACACTTTCATGACGTAGTCAAGTTCCATCTCGGGAAGAGAATACCTTGTTTTATTATACCATGGACTTGATGATGAAGGTTGAAAAGGAATTAAAATAGTGATGGAATAGTAACATCGTCCATGAACATGATTCAGATCTCGCCCGTTCCTTCCATCGGCTTTTACGATCTGCGAGGGAACAAAAGCAGCTGGCACATTCTAAGTATCTTTTTTTCTCCCAGACCAGCATGAAAGAAAGAAAATGCACAAACATCACGTGAACAACTACATTTCTAAAGAGGTTTGATGACAGGCAGGTGACCAGTGTAAAACCACAGACAAATTTGATGTTCCAGTTTTTTCAAATTCGGGTTTTGACATGAATTCCGATTATTAACTCGCCACAAATCGATCCATACTTAAATCTAGTTTATTCGTCAATTAATTAAGTACAAGTTAAACTAAAACAGTCGTTTGTGCCACTTTTTAGGAACATCAAATATAGATCAAACAGAAGTGATACTTACTAATAAACGTTTTGATATACTACAACACGCTTTTATAGTTCCGAGGTTGAAATGATTTTGGTAACGTAATTTACCTACAGGTGGACTATAATTTCATTTGAAATGCTATTCTCCATATAGAATTTTAAGAAAATCTCTTGTGCAAGCGATTCGGATGCTACGTTGGAACAGACATACATGCCCACATACAAACAAAGACTGCCAAAATCATTACCTTTCCTCTTGGCTTTGCCGTAGTCAGCTAAAAAGAGGAGAGACTTGCTTAACATCGTGACACGAAAGTCTCAAAAAAATCTTTGATGATGTACCAATCCATCCATCAATTTCAGCCGCACAACGTCCACTGCTGGACATAGGCCTCTCCCAAAGATTTCCAAAATGACCGATCCTTGCATTGCATCCAGCGCCTTCCAGCGATTTTGGTCAGGTCGTCAGACCAGCTTCGCTTGCCTGTACGTGATGTACCTATACAGGTAAGTTATTCTTCTGGTCCCTCTCATACTTTGTGGCAAGAATCCGAAGGCCGTAATGATCGCAAATTGACCATTAGTTGTTAAATGACTTACAACTTAAACTTAACTTGTGGTTGTGACATTATTTTAGTCATATTAGAAAAAGTCGGACGTGTTAGAAAGAAAAGATATATATAATGGATGAAAGCATTAACGTATAATTTCCCCATGCTGGTCTGGGAGAAATAAAAAAAACTTAGAATGTACCAGCTGCTTCTCTTCCCACGCAGATCATAAAAGCCGATCGAGGGAATGGGCAAAAATGCAAATCATGTTAACAGGCGATGCGGCTAGCAACCCATCACTGTATTGATTGCTTTTCCATCTTCTCGCCCACCATGACGCTAAAAGTGGCTTTTGGGTCTTGCGGCCCTGGGCTCTGCATAGAACTTCAAGACCCAAAATGCTCTTTCTGCCCCATTAGGGATAAAGACGTGATAGTATGTATGTATGTATGTATAATTTCGTGATGACAGAGCTAAACATCCGACGATATTTTAGCCGTGTGGTTTCCGGCAGAGTAGAATAGGACCGCTACAAGTCCTCCCGTGGATGTCGTAGAAGGTGACTTAGGAATAACAAGCTAAACAAAGAGTATAAATGTCAATGAGACCTCTTCAATCCGTCTGGCCAGAAGAGAGTATGGCTGTGTGGAGAGAGGCCAAGTATGGCTGTGGTAGTACAGAGAGAGTCGTGCTCCTGCAGTAAAGACAAAAAGACCTGATGATGTATACGATATTTTAACAATATTTGAAGATATAATGGAATCTGAATATCTGGTTATAATAGGATAAGTATTCTTGGGAAAGATATTTTATAAAGCAGTGCATTCCGATATCATAACAAACTAGCCATTATCTACCTTTAGGTTGTCTGGAAGGTATTGCAAGATTTTCATGTAATGCTTTGATTTGAAATAAATAAATTAAAAACCGTTTTCCCAACCAATAAAGTTAGGGTTTACATTCTACAAGGCAATAAAAAAGTTAAACAAAAGAAGATCAACAAAAAGGATTGTTTTATTTCCCATAATTGACATTAGGTACGTATTGAGTAAACCAAAGAAACTAAAAGATATTTTCTTGTAAGTTTGTGTGGGAGAAAGAAAATTTTCACTTAATCAGGAAGACATTCTTAAAATGATCTCAGTAAATGCTTCCTCTGCAACTGGTAGCCATTATAACGACATAAATGTTAGCTACCTACCTACCTCTAATACGTGTGTAACATCTTATATACCTTTAGATGATAAGGAAGCTTAAAACCGTTCAAAGGAACTAGATGTCGATAGTAGGCATATTTATAGACTACTAGCTGTTCCCGCGGGCTTCGCTCCCCGCGGAAATTTCAGTATAAAGAGTACCCTATATTCTTCCCCGAGTCTTAAACTATATACATACCAAATTTCATTTAAATCGGTTCAGTAGTTGAAGCGTGAAGAGGTAACAAACAAATATACAAACTCACTTTCGCATTTATAATATTAGTAGGATTCTTTAGTCAAAAAATTGTTCAAATCTAAAAACTGTCTTCACCTTCAAACTACACAACCGATTTTACCAAAAAATTGGGACTAAACAAAAAAAAATATTTGTTTAAATTGGTCCAGGTGCCTGCGAATAATCAGTGAACATACAAAAAAAACGCGACGAATTCATAACCTTCTCTTTTTTTGGAAGTCGGTAAGAAATGCAATCATACTTCATTAAAACCTAATCTATCATATATTCACTTAAAGCCTAGATTCTTGTTATAATATTGCTTTAATACTGCTTATAATACACTTTCTCGAAGGGAATTCAAATTTATGAACACAGTCTATGATCACAAATTCCTACAAAAGCAGTAAAACAGCTATTAAACAAGCAGCAGAATAAACAGAAACGCATTTATATACAAAGATGCTGCAAAGGGCTGGAAAGTGCATAGAAAGTGGCCCCATTGCACCAACATAAAATACAGAAGGCGACGGAAACATAACTTGTACTGCACTGCCTACTACCTACACAAATGAAAACACTTGTTGCCGTGGGAAGAGGAATATATTTCTAATAATATTTAAAAATGATGACTTTTTAAATAAATAATATTATCTTGATCTCTCTCCGAATTACGCAACAAACATACATACATACATACTATCACGTCTTTATCCCTAATTACGCAATAAAAGATCCTAGAAATTAGTTGATTAACGTTAATTTTTAACCCTCTACAAAAAAGAGGGGTGTTATAAGTTTGACGCTAATTTCTGTCTGTATCTCTGTCTGTAGCATCGTAGTTCTTAAATCAAGTTCCCTTGCGGTGAATCATGGTTCAGGTTCATAGCTATGTTTGATGAAAATCGGTTCGGCCGTTATAAAGTTATTGGGGTTTAACACTTGAAAGTTGAAGTTTTTTATTTGCCTGGCAAATAATAAATGGCGCACTTGACATCGGCCACCTATCATTGCAGATGGTGTCGTCGGGGTTTTTTTTAATTTGTCTGGCAAATAAACTTGTGTAGCAATGCAATTTTAATTATTCTAATGTGACTATAAGACTTAAAAATAACAAAACAGCCCTGCAGTTCTAATTAGTCAGCATTGTAAAGTACGAATCAAAACTTTGCTTGTCAGATTTAAATTGGTATCCTAATAAATCTTCTGTCACCTGCACTTAGGCTATTATTCCTATCTTCCTAGCTAATATAACTACAAATATAATACTATATACAATTTCCTTTTTTATTAAGTACAAATATTTTAAGGGGTGATTCAGTCCATCATTTTGAACAACTTTTCCCAATAAATGTATATCGAAATACGAAAAAAATATTTTTATTTTCCATAGTATTGATATCACGTGACTACTTCAATTATTATGAAAACCTAAAAAAATTTTTTCGTATTTCGATATACATTTATTGGGAAAAGCAGTTCAAAATGATGGTCTGAATCACCCCTTTAAATATTTGTACTTAATAAAAAAGGACATTGTATATGTAAAGTTGTTGTGTTAGATATAGGACCAGTCCATCTCTTCCCTCCTTCCTTTCCTATGTCTTAACACATTTTTGGACAAACTACGTGTATAGACGTACATCAATTGTGTCTGGCTGAGTAACCAGCAATGTGTCAAAACGCGACTCAAAGACTCAGCACGAATTACTTGTGATAATGAAGATGAGAGAGAGTAACGACATTGACAACCGTTTATTTGCAGCGCAGGCGGCGCTTCGAGTAAAGGGTCATATCTCTTCCGACTTTATTTTGTTGCATTGCAGTATTTGCAATGCTGCAACTGTGCTTACGAATGTCATGTTGCAGAGAAATACTTGCGGTGTTATTTGGGTTGATGACTGTTTTATGGCTGTGTTATGTCTGTATTAAACAGGAGAATTTCATGTTCGAGCCTGCTGGTTATTCTTCCCTTCTTCTTATCGTGTGTGTTAGTGACTAACACTAGTGTCAGAGTTTTTAAACCGCCTCAAAGGCCTCTGACATAGTTTTAGGTTAACCAATGTCAAAGACAGTGACCGGGACCGACGGCTTAACGTGCCCTCCGAAGCAGGGATCATCTTACTTATCAGACAATCAGGTGATCAGCCTGCAATGTCCCAACCAAACTAGGACAACAACACAAAGTTGTTGCCCCCGCCGGGATGCGAACCCGCGACCTCCGGGTATGAGCCGTATGAGCCGAACGCTCTAACCACTACACCACGGAGGCAGTTTCCCCTCATTAATTAGTATCATTCTTCCCTTATATAGGTATTGTTGTTATTTTAAACATGAGTGAGGTGTCTATGTGAATAATTTTGTAATGCTCTTTTTTTATCGTAGGAATAATTATAATTATAAGAAAAAAACGAAAAAACTTCAAAATTTTCTTAATCATTCGTTTCCTTCGTATTATATGTATGTGCAACTAAGTGTTAATTTGTATATATTTTTCTATATGTAGAAATTAAGGAATGAGTTTTTACTATCTATTCTGATTTGTAAAAAAAATGTTAAACATTAAAAAATTACCAAATTTTCACTGAATTTTCATTACGAAGTGAAATAAGTTACCAGATATTTTTCGCTTAAACTTATTATGTGTAATATAAGCCAAGAAGAAATGCTACATACCGTTATACTTTAAATCATATCATTATGTCAAAATAAAAAATTGGATCTTCAATTTGTGATCTAAAAACACAGGTGTACCAACCAGGGCAGAACAAAAGACTAATCAATTGACATTGGAGTCTTCGGAAGTGGAGTGGAGTGAAGTGATTGGGCATGGCCATTTTAGTTTTATTTTGGTCGAAAAACAATATAGTTAAGGAGAAAAAGTTATTTGAAGGTGTATTCTTTCAGGCAATATAGTAAATTCTATTCTTGTATTAGGTAGAATCGTAGGAAAGTATTGAAATCTGTTATTTTCTTTAGGTCAATAATTTTATGTATTGGTTTTATGAAGCTTTTTGATGTGTATTTAAGTAAATTGAAGACGAATTTTATATTTAATTCTTATATTGGAAACAAGTTCTAGTTTTATAAAATATTAAAATTAGTAATTATATTGTATCAACTTTTATCCAAAAGTTTACATTTAGATAAAAAGAAGTACTTAGAAAGATCGTATGGCAAAAGTTTTTTTTTATTTTTTTATTTTTGAACACTTTTGTTTTCTTTATACGACGTTTTTTGTCTAAAATACTTCAAATGCTCTTATAATATTATTAGTTTATAAGTCTTAAGATGTTACTTTTCTAATTATTCAAAAGTGAAATCTACTAAAATCTAAAGCGTCTTACACAATGCCTTTATATTAACCTGTCCGAAAGAAAGATCGTACTTTCTGAAGAACTATTGTTTGGAGATTTTTCTCATTATTGCATTACGTTTATAATGTTAATAACACTTTCGCTTTTGTACAATATCATAGTTGGTAATCTCATAAAATAAAAAAGTTCTTGGCACATTTTCATTTTTCAAATATTTACTCATTAGCATATATAAGTAAATAACCAAGGTCATTTATTCATAATAATATTAGTGGTGACAATAAGAATAAAATTGTCACCACTTAACATTTTTTAAATATCCTAAATACACTTACATACACAATTACAATCCACTCCTTAGCGTTTCCGGTGCAAAGGTACCTAAAACACTAGCCGCGTTGCCGCGCTGTATTGCTATGGCCATCCTTTGCACCAGAAACGATCCAGAGCGTACATCACCGGATTTCTCCGCTATGCGGTGCCCGATCTCCCTAATTAGTCCCTAATTTTTATACGTAAATTGCAATTTAATCTATAAATACAAGTTACAGGTTTGAATTACAAATGTAAGTTAATAAAAGTATAAGGTATCTAATATATTTTTAAGCTAACTTGATATTAGTACGTACATTACATGTGATACGTATATATACTTAGACACCAATGTAATTCTAAACTTTAAAAAATATTATTCGCAATAATATAAGCTTTACTTTATACACTTCTTAGATCTTTACTTTACTTCATAGATCGGTCATTTTGTAAATCCTTGGGAGAAACCTATGTCCAGCAGTGGACGTTATGTGGCTGAAATGATGATTATGATGATGATATAGGTACGTTATAAAAGTATACGTTATAAGTGGCTTTTGGGTCTTGCGGCCCTGGGCTCTGCTTAGAGCCGCAAGACCCAAAATGCTCTGTCTGCCCCATTAGGAATAAAGACGTGATAGTATGTATGTATGTATAAAAGTATACATTTTATTACAATACAAATTTTGATGTAATTATATGGTAATCAAATCGGATAAATCAGAAACAATATTTTTAGTGTTGAAAATAATTACCTCCTCAAATAGTTCAGAAAGATTTGGCCTCATTTTTTTATATAATTTAATATAAATTATTTTTAATTAGTTTTAGTTAGTTTTAATTTTAGGTTGTATTTATTTAGTTAATATTATATTGTTATATTATGTTTATTATTGTTCAGAAAGTAATACATATTTTTTTGTTAAATAAAGATTCTTATCGTGACATATGTCACACACAATATCGCTCCGGTAACTGTATTTTTAGCTTTTATATGTCTATAACCAGTTCGAGGACTGAAGGTCATATAATACGGTTACAATCTCCAATCACTATGTCGGTATATTATTATGTTGTTTTACATAGCTGATTTCACTGTTATTACGAGAAATCTAGAATTTAATTATAAATTCCTTACGTCTTCTGTCTGTTGGTTTATATGTCAGATTAATGGCTTAAAATAACAATTTCTATATCTTTGACTGTAAAATTATAGAACCGTTTGCGAAACTAAAAAGCGATAATTTAATTAAGCATATCTATGTTCGCAAAATCAATACATTATGTGTTCTTCTTAGATCAGAAAGATGGCCAAGCGTGCTAGGATAGTGTTTAAACTTGTCACGAGTACCTTCCACTACACATGGTTTTTAACCTAATCCACTCCCAATAAAAACTTGTAATTTTTTTTAATTATTCAACTTATTTGTTTTAACTTTCGTTTTTTACGTCGTACAAACTCAAACGGAACTCTATACCGTAGATTCGGCCTCCGTAAGTGACCTAACCAAATATCTTCACGCGCAACCTTCCACCCGATTACTTTCACAAGGAGAAAGCTTATTTCGTCATCCGATCCGACAGCGGTCTTTACCCAGGTGGAGACAGGTGGCTTTACTATGTCATCATTATGTTGATGAGTATTAGACAATATAACAATAAGACATGTTCTATTAACACGTTGACGTGCGTTCGACATGTGCTGACGCAAAATCTTTGGCTTTGTGTCAGCGACAACTTGTCAGCAACAGTTTGTCAGCGACAACGTGTCAGTGACAACGTGTCAGCAACAGCGTGTTAGTTACAGCGTGCGTGATAGTAATATGATTTTGCGACTCTTTTATTATATTTGTGAATAATTCGAGAAAGTCAAAAAGAAAAAAGTTATGCCTGAAATTGTGATTTTTTTTCCTCGTATTTTAGATTTGGCGCTCGATATTTTGGAAACAAAATATAATATCAAATTTGTGTTTTAATCAGCTACAATTTGAACCTAAAACAAAAATGATCAGGTTAAGGGGTTGCCCTGTAGCCAAATCGTTTTGAAAAACTTCAAAAAATTAAAACGATTGCAGTTTGTTTGTTCACAGAAGTTATGACAAGAATACGTATGTTAATCTAAGAATAAAATAATTATCATTCAACGTTGTAGTTTTATTTTGTAACCTTTTCCTTATCCCGACTTTCTCGTCGCCAATAATTATTCGAATTAAGTAGATTTATTTCTATTGTGCTCTAGTCTTTGAGGCACAAAATCTGTAAATTTTTCCACGATTTGACTAACTCAAATATAATTTTATTGGTTAAGTTTTTTTAGAAGTAAAAGAATACTCAAAACTTGAGACGAACTAGCTTACAAACCTGATCTTTACCAAACTGTTTTCTATCGTTGATCTAAACTTGTACCCATTGACCGACATTTTGGAACCATTAATATGCGTAAATTCGGCTTCGAAACGGGACGAATTTATTACCAATTCATATACTGGTTTTTAACAAGCCATTTATGTTAGATATTTATTTATATCAGACTAAAATTAATTCGAAAATAAATTTCATTCATTAGCATAGAGTATAGACTGAGGTACAAGACAGAGCGGATTTCGAATACTTAAAAAATTGTGAAGTATGTTATATTTTATTTTGATGATATTTTAGATGTACCTAGGCTGGTAGATGTATGCAGTTTTTACAAGCTTGTATAAATGTTTATGTATTATAAACGTTTATATTAAGAATTCAAAAAATATAGTGAACTTTTAATTTGGAAGATTTTCGTTACCTATTTATAAAGTCAACTAGGAACTGCTAATAGATACAATCAGAAGGTCTATTATAAAATTTACTACTACTAGGATTCCATCTTAGTACTGTCAAAACAAAAGGTTTTTCTGAGGCCTTCTGATACATCACCACCTTCCTCGCCTTAGTATTTGGGATCGGCTCAAACAAATCAAACCTTTAACTGCTACAGTTAATATTACATTGTGATTGCGTGAAATCACCTAACCTCCGTGAACTGAATTACGTCGATGTCATCAAGGTCCGTGACTTGTGACAAAGAAGACTTTTTTGTCACATCTCTGACAAACGGGTGCAGTGTGGCAATTCTATTTTTTCTCTAACTCTATGATACTTGCGTTTCGTAATTTCTCGATCTCGCTTACCTGTAAAAAATTTAAAAAAATCATTAGTATTTGAATGGAATCGATCAATATCTATTGAACGAAGCACTAATCAAGTATATGATTTTGATAAAACTACAGAATAGAGCATTTCATGTAATTGATAAATGAAAAATTAGAACACAAAGAGTGGGGTAAGGAGTTCATTCTTTAATAAATAATGTACGAATATCCTAATATTATATGTGCAAGACCTAAATAATGTTTCAAACTAAAAAGAATTTTCTATATCAGTCCAGACGTCTTCGAATATCGGTGAACATACCGTCAACACAACCTTCCTTTTTTTAAACGGTTAAAACATACAGTAAAAAGAAAATATGCCCGATATAATCTATATCATACATTTAATATACTATTCAATGTAACAAACTATATACTATTGCTAATTATGCATAGTATCAACTATAAAACTGTAATTGAGTATGTTATAGTAGATACATTTTTTATTGACCTGGAAATGTCTTTTTTCTGTAAGATATATGTATAAGAGTTTCAAAACCATATAATTATGTCTCATTCATGTATCATCGTGCTTGATAACAATTTTTACTGTTATATTATAACTCATATTATTACTAAATTGATTTGACATACTTGCACGGCGTAAGAAAGATATTATATGTCCATTACTTAGTGAGTATGTGAGACAAAAAACATAACGGATTTCCGGAAAACATAATGTAAGAATAACTTTCATAAGAATCGGAGATATTTATGTAATTTTGATTGTTTATCTCATTTGTTGTTAGAAGGTAATATATATCACCAGCCAAATTTTTGGAAACGATCTATTTTTCAGTACTTAGCTATCCATGATACTCCTACTTTTCATATAAAGAATTGATGGAAGACCTACAAATGAGCTCTTCCATCTATCGAAGGATGTTTTTTATTTTTCGTATAATAAGCAAACAAAAAAATCGCAGTTTGTCTCCAAGAGATACATAGGATAAGTCCGGCTTTGTATTATTACTCTTCTGTTTCTTTCATTTTATTCTTTCGTTGTCTTTTCTCATAGAGGATATTAAAAAACGGAGTGTTTATAACGTTTTTGTTTTGATACAATAAAGTTATTACAAACAAACAAACAAAATTTTACTTAGATTTACTATTATTTCCACAAGCTACGGTACCTAATATTATAAAGGTGAAAGTTTGTGCGTGTGTATGTATGTTACTTTTTGACGCGCAAACGCCTAAAACAATTTTAATAAAATTTAGTTTATAGGAAGCTGAGACCCCGGATTAACACATGGGCTATTTTTTGCAGGTAACACCGGCGAACGCAGCTAGTTTCATTTAAAAATACTGATAAGTGATTAAATTGTTGCTTCCGCGTAGCAGCAAAGTGAGACCTTGAGTATAATTACGAAATTATTTGTCTAGACTTTTTAATTAAGACTTTATGTATCATATTTCCGATCTAGAAATGAAGGTTTCTTAAATTAATTTGGAGAATTGCATACATACATACTATCACGACTTTACAACATATATATAACTCTAACAAAATATACTAAAACTGTTTTTAAGGGTGAACTCAGTTCGTGATATTGGACAACTTTCTCCAAGGAACGTATGAGGAAATATGAAAAATAATTTTTGGCTTTTCATACAAACTCGGATCAGCTCAACCTTCAAATTGTATCAGAGGCCAAAAAATACTTTTCATATTTTGATACATGTTCCTTGGAGAATGTTATTCAGTATCATGGACTGAATTAACCCTTAAAATAGTTTCAGTATATTTTGCCGTCGGTCCCGGTCACTGTCTTTGACATTGGTCGTTACCTAAAACCATGTCAGAGGCCTTTAAGGCGGTTTTAAAACTCTGACACTAGTGTTAGTCACTAACACACACGATAAGAAGTAGAAGAAGAAGTATATTTTGTAAGACCTTATAATTATATTTTTGCTGCAAATTAGCGAAATTGACTTAACAAATCGATTAGGAATGCCATTAATAACGAGTATCGTGGATTTTCTCATAAATCGTCACTTGTCTCATTAAATAACAATTTAAATGTCAATTGTGCAATACTTTTAAAGGCATTATTAAACTAGTCAATGATATTGGATATTCTTGTTTTAATTGTTATATTATTAGATTGAAATGTCTAAACGTAATATTTTTAGGAAACTACTTAGTATTTTTTTTAACAAATAACATTAGGTTGAGTCGTTAACACCTAATCATATTTTTTATGTACATTACATAGTTAGGGGCCTGGGGTGTGGAAGCCCGTCAACTATTTAGAGAGGTCTCCACACGTTTGATCGAAGTCTCTGGGGACCCAAGAGCTGGTTTGCCAAGCGCATTTCGGCCAAAGGCTTAGCCTTGCAATACAACGCGGAAATGCCGCCAGCCTCTTGGGGACTCTGCCTGTTGACGGTGGCGATTTGGGAACGATTTTTTATATAAATTGATGTTTTTATTTTAAGTAATAGTTTTAATTTATAGAATAGCTTTAAGTAGCGTAATTTCATTATTATTAGACATTATTATGTCCTTTATTTGTTTATTTTGTGCAGTAAAATACGCTGTAGTTTCATTAGGAAGGTTCCAAAAAATATCTGAAGAAATAAGCAATTATAAAAAAATTTAAAGACCTTTTCCAATGAATTTACATAGTTTATACATTAGGTATTTGTAAGTAATATTTAAAATCATTTTCATCTAGTTTAGTTTTGATTCGTGATTTTTTTTTGTAATTTACTAGCCCTCCTTAAACTTGTTTCAATATATACAATGTCCTTTTTTATTAAGTACAAATATTTTAAGGGGTGATTCAGTCCATAATTTTGAACAACTTTTCCCAGTAAATTTTTATCGAAATACGAAAAAATAATTTTCATTTTCCATAGTAATGATATCACGTGACTACTTCGATTTCTATGAAAACCTAAAAATTTTTTTTCCTATTTTGATATACATTTATTGGGAAAAGTTGTTCAAAATGATGGTCTGATTCACCCCTTAAAATATTTGTACTTAATAAAAAAGGACATTGTATAGTTTCAGTAAACAGCGCTTAAAAAAATTAATAAAAAACGTCATAAAAATATTATGTACATTGTATTCGTTTTTATACATATTTTACTAAATAAAAATCTTGCTCTGGCTGGTATGATGATGATGAAAATATGACATTTTCTATTTAAAGAAAATATAATATGTAAATCAAATTTTTCATGAAAACTTAAATATTGGACTTAGGTGCTAATTTATATGCATATTTATATACTAAAGTATTTCGATTTGCATACACTTGGCTATCGAAACCAGTGTTTCTCAAGCGCATACCGTCGCGCGCGGCCGGGCGCAACACTAGTCTAGCGTGGGAAATGCAATACGCTATGACCACTCCTTGGCGAATGCCTAGTTTACACTAGTTTAGTACTAAGGCCAAAGGTTAATAATACTATCTTTGCCGTGTGGTGGAGTAGCTCCAAGTCCTCCCGTGGATGTTGTAGAAGGCGACTTAGGAAATACAAGCTAAATAAAGCTTGCAACTAGCGAGGAAAGTGTAGGCCAAGTCCTCTGACTGCCCTAGCCAGGTATGGCTGTAGTAGTACAGAGCGGGTCGTGCTCCTGCAGTGAAGGCAAAAAGATCTGCTGATGATAATGGAATAATACTATCTAAAAGAATGCATATTGAGGACTCTGTGGCGTATAGTCAACAATTAAAACATTAAAATCTTTGATTAATATTATTTAAATAAAGTAGTTCTCTAATAAATGAAATATGACTTATATGAAATGCAATAAATATTTTTAAAGCATATTCAACTCTTTTTTGTCACTTTTTGCCAGTCGTGTACGTTGCCTGCTCTGTAAGAGCAGCTGGCACTAATTTTGCTAACTAGTTTTGCCTACTCCAATTGTTTCTATGGTGTTGGGTATCTGTTTCGTTAGTAATTATATTATTTTAACCAATGTGTCGCGGACGTAAGATCACGTCAGCTAAACAAGTTTGCAAAGTATTGCCTTAGTAATAAGTCTACCTATTCTAAACATAATCTACCTATCTTATTGCTAATTATTCACTACCCGACGTAACTTACATGCCATACCATTCTCCTGCAAACTAGGCATTATAAACGGACAGTTTATTACCTTTCGTTAATTAAAAGTGCTGTTTACCTATATTTTGCACAATATATCAACATGTGCCTATCATTGCGTTTGCAGGTGTTGAGTACATCAGCTACAAAATATGAAATTTATTTTATTACGTTTTTGCAACGTTTAGAGTGTGTTTAAATCGAGTTAGTCTCAAATGGTTTTAAACGCAAATAGTCTATGTAGCAACTCGTCTAAATAGCTTATTGTCTAAATCGTTTAATGGTCTAAAGATTAATCTCGTCAAAAAGTAGGTGATCTAGAGTCAAAATTCTTAGATTGTCTTTACTAGTTAATTTTATTTTAACCCCTGATATAAAAGAGGGGTTTATGAGTTTGGTGCAATGTCTGTCTGTATCTTGTATGGATGTTTGTTTAGGTCCAATCTTGCAACTCAATTTTGAACCAGTTATCCTCAACCAATTGAACTGAAATTTTAATATATGTGTAATGTAAGTCGTATGACAATAATTGTGGAGTCAATGAGCTGTTCTGATGATGGAATGGATTGATGGAGATATTCGACGAAACTCAGTTATAATAAAAACAACCTAACCTCATTGACTCGTTTGATTTGTCTTGACTAGTACTTAATGGTAGACGATGGAACTCAGTAATAAAAAGACGCTACTCCATCAGGTTTGGGCTTAACCATTTGTCTAATTCTTTTCTTTTTTTTTAAATTACAATATACGGCAATCAGTATGCCACTAATCCAAAGGTGCCCATTGTACTGTCTGCGTTTCCTCTTTGGATAGCGATGGATATCCTTTGAACCAAATACCATCCAGAGCGTTGGTATTTGTCTTAATAAGTACTTCGGCCTCACAATAAAAAATTGAACAAAAAATGATTTTTTAAACTTATTTAACGCCAGTTTCCTAAAATGGTACCTCGCTGGTCGTACAACTGTTGGGAGCGGCAGAGAAAGTGGATGTGAAACTGATAAATGTGGGCCCTTGCGAATTCTCACAATCGATTATTCGAGTCTATTCGCTTTTACCGATTTAAACGATGATAAAAAATTCGACGTGATTGTCCGGCTTTGAATTTTTAGAGGTTTAATGTTCATGCACAATTCTGTTGTTAACTGTCGAACTATTGAAAAGGTATTTACATGGTTTTGGGCTTGTGGGTAGGATGTTAGCTGATCGGTCGACTGTATGAGAGACTAAAAGATATTTTTCATATCAATCAATCAATCAATCAAATCAATTTATTTGCATTTCATATTTTGATACATGTTCCTATGGGATCACCTTTTTTTTTATGGGAACCAAAGTTGTTCAGTATCATGAACTGAATTCGCCCTTAAAATAATTTCAGTATATTTTGTTAGACGTAATAATCACGTTGTTTTTTTATTTTTTTTAAACTAACAGTTAAACTTTTACAGGGGGAGGGATGCTTTTGGCGTTATCAGTGCCCATTTATTTATTACTAGCCGATGCCCGCGACTTCGTTCGCGTAGACTTTATTTTCCCGGAAAATGCTTATCAGGCTGAACAACGTCATTTTTATATTTCTTATAGTTTAGTTGGACCATTATGGTCCTGCATCAGTTGTTCCATTTTCCAAAATGATTATACCCTATATGTTGCCCAGGCTTAATAGCTATATTACGATAAAAGTTTTATATGAATCCGTCCAGTGTTTCCGGAAATTTGCGTGAACAAACAGACAGACATTTTTTTAAATTCTTACATTACTATGATTTCGTCGCCCCAAATATTATAATAAATAATAATATATTCAATGTACAGACACATTTTTTTACTGTTTTATTATATGTATATCATAATTTCAGCCGCATAACGTCCACTGTTGGACATAGGCCTCGTCCAAAGATTTCCAAAATGACCGATCTAGAGCGGCTTGCATCCAGCGCCTCCCAGATTATATTATACTAGAGGCAGCGAGTGAAGTCGCGGGCGTGATGCAATATAGCGTATAGCCTTCCTCGATAAACGACCTATCTAATACCGAAAGAATTATTCAAATCGGACCAGTTACTCCTGAGATTAGCGCGTTCAAACAAACAAACAAACTCTTCAGCTTTATACAATGTCCTTTTTTATTAAGTACAAATATTTTAAGGGGTGAATCAGACCATCATTTTGAACAACTTTTCCCAATAAATGTATACCAAAATGGAAAAAAAAATTAGGTTTTCATAGAAATCGAAGTAGTCACGTGATATCATTACTATGGAAAATGAAAATTATTTTTTCGTATTTCGATAAAAATTTACTGGGAAAAGTTGTTCAAAATTATGGACTGAATCACCCCTTAAAATATTTGTACTTAATAAAAAAGGACATTGTATATAAGTATGGATTAAAGAATTTACCCCATCCATACAATAAATTAGCAAATACTGCACCAAATACGCACTCATCAATTTCGTAACATCAATCTGCAGTGAAAGTGTCTGTCCGTCTGCTCCTACAACTATTTCGACACGACTTTCTCCGTAATTGAGAATACAATCGCGTAATGGCTTCTCTTACGGGGTTTCATTAGTTTCTCACGACGTATGTAAATATTTATGTTGGGTATGGAATATTTAAAAAAGCCATTACGACGATTCGTTGATAATATTCGGCAATATTTTTTTTTGTGGAATTTAACCATAGACAGTTGTTTTAGAAATTTACGCACAGCCAAATTTAAATATAAAGAAAGAAAGAAAATCTTTATTCGGCAGATAAGATCTTATGTACTAGACTAGACTTATATCTATTAACTCCATGGGCCCGCGTTGTCACATGTGACATCACTTTTACGACCACTTTATAAGCACTAAGGGGGCCCTATAGGTTAAGAGAGCCGAAAAGGTGGCCAGCTCAGCTTTGTGCTGCGGTGTGAACCACAGCGCTGATTTTCAGCTGGTACCTAGTGATTCAGGTTAGATAGCTTAATAATCAAATTAGTCTGATGATTACGTAATAATTCTTTTTATTCATGTTAAAAATTATAAAATATATAGACAGTCGATTTTACAAATGAATATATACTAAATTATTGATGTTTATTCTGTAATTAGATCTTTATTAATTAGGCTTTGTCATATTATTAATATATTTTTTCTATTAGAAAATACTTATAATACCATGTTGACATATTATAACATGAAATGCTTGCGGTTCCCTAGTGGTCATCATGCTACGCTGTCACACCGGAGGTTCCAGGTTCGAACCCGGTCAGATCAAGTTGGAAAATGGTCTTTTTCAGGTTGACCTGGGTCTTGGATGTTTATTTTGTGTAAAATATAGTATCGTTGGGTTAGTATCTCATATCACAAGTGTAACTTACTATGGGGCTAGCTCAATCAATGATTTGTCCGTATTTATTAAAAATAAAATATAATATTTTATTTTAAAAATTACGACATTAGCGATATAAATATCATAAGACAGTAAAAATACGAAAAGGTTTCCGTATTAGCCTTTTAAGGTATGAAACCACAAAACCAATTATCTGTAAATAACTGTCAAACCTATCACACACCCGGACATACGGTTATCTACTTCCGGCCACACCTACATTCACTTCCACTGAACAACCTTGATCGGAATCACAACTATTTAGGACGCCCGCCGACTTATCGGACGTAAATTAGTAGGAAATGTAGGAATTGTCGCATTTCCTAGTAGCCATGTCAGAACAGGTATGAGAAGGCTGGTGAATGGTGAAGCTTCTGGAACCTCCAAATCTTGGTATGGCATTTCCTGTTCCCGAAAACAAATAGTCAACGAGGCAATGCCGCCAGCCTTCAGGGTACGTTACCTAGGGGCAGCGATTTGCGATGTTTATTTATAAATAATTTGAGTTATTCGTTTAGTTTTAATTAATTTTCTTGCTTATTTTATTAATTTATTTGTAGAAAATCTAAATAAAAGTAAAGTCTAGTATTCAAGAAAATAATAAGTTAAACTTTTTTCTTTTTACAAAATAAAGCTTTTCTTTCGGAATACTGTTTTAATTTGCTGGCATATTTATTTATTCATCATTGACGTACCTGTTTTTTAATCATATTGAATTAATAAAGTGAAAAGTCAAAAGTGAGTAAATTAATTTAAATTATGCCATCACATGAACATCGACACGCTAAGAAGAATCATATTGAAAAAAGGCTACTTCACTTTACATTCTTATATTCTGATGAAATCTTCCTTCCATCTCCTGTGTATCTCAAATTATGTACTATAGGTCAAGAAAAAGAATACGTTACGGGTCAAATTATTTACACACAGATATTTTTAAACAGTTATTCAAAGTACATACGTCGTGAGGCAGAGCTTTTATTTCAATAAGCCTGAGTCACGAAGCTCATTACAGTAATAGAAAAAAAATACGATCTCTGAAATGGGACAACCTGTGAGCTATTCTGTTGTACAGTGTGACATAACTATGCTATCATTGTTATTGCAAACAATCATTGTGACATAATTCAATTTATGCTCCTTGTGTTTGTTTTGTGAATCGGTGTTTGTTTTGTATCATTTGTGGTTTATATTGTGTTTGACATAACAAGAAGATAGAAGAGGCAGGCTAGCTATGACAACCAGTGGACTTGTATTTGTCACAAGATGGAAGAGGCACACATAGTGGAGTCATATATATTTGTTACGAAAGGCTCCCTTGAAGTAATCAAAGGGCCTACACTCTACACCGACCTTTGATTGTAATGTTAGAGTTAGAGAATAAAGTGAAAAAAATTTTAAGCCGCCAAACATTTATAAAAAAGAGACGCTTCAGCCATTTTGTTCGAACGACATCCGCCTTTCGGCTAAGCGGGGTTGTTGCTCAGGGCTGTGATCGTTTTCAGGGGATTGATGCAGTCGCCTGCAACGACAAGCGGATCTCAGGGTAATGGCCGTGGGGTGCACATCAGTCTCTGGGGGTTCAGATATGGAGACGCTGTTGAAAGGTGCCCAGCTCGACTGGCAAAGAGAAAATGTGACGTGACAGTGACGACCCAAAAAAAAAAGATCTCTTTGGAGAGCAAAATCCTGCCTTATTTTAAGGGTGCCCCTCTTTTTTCTTCAACATACATCATCATTAGTTCTTTTTAGTCTCCACTGCAGGAGCACCATCTCTGTACTACTAGAGCCATTTTTGGCCAGAGCACCCAGAGGTACTACTATACACGTTATAACGCCTGTTTCCCACAATAGACAGAGACTAGGGACCTCCACTTGCTACGATCCTGACAGACTTCTTTCGCTTCATCTACACTCACTTTCTTCATGCATGCCCTGTTACGGGTACTTCTCACCTCTCTTTTTTAAGAACGTCTGCAATCTGGTCGCGCTACGTTCAAGGACGACCCTGACCCACTCTTCCACTCACATTCACTTTATAGACCCTTTTAATAAATCTCCTTTTATCCATCCTATATACGTGCTCTTATTCTACAATTTGTAATATCGTGAGAACATAGCAGTATTTCATTTATCTCCCAGTTATGACAGACACGATCTCGCAGCATAATTTTCTTCGTAATTATAAATAACAAGTTGAAATGCAACTGTGAAGTAATCAGCTTTTCCATGCGTTTGCTGTGTGCAATTATCCGAGTTCAGTTGTAAAATAACAATTGTAAACGATTAATATTTTCATGCTTGAGTAACTTAGGTAATAAAGTAAGTAGGTAGGTACTAAAAAGGACTATTGTCTCTCTGATTTCAGCCTTTATGTTACGTCTGTATTCCTTTTGAGGGAGACAAAGCGTAGGGTCATAACATAACACAAAATGCTATAAATTAGATATCTATAAATTTTATTAGCCTTTTCATCTGAAAAGGCACTCAAAATGTACTAAGTTTGTAATAAGGGTCCATCTACATACAGGATGAAAACCTAACCTTGCCATTTTCGAACTTACCTACACTGATCATACTGAACAACTTTCCTCAAGGAACATACGTCGAAATATGAATAATTTTTCAAATCAGGTTTGTTGTATGAAAGCTCCACTTAAATATTTATTTTATTCGGTTTTTAATATTTACAGAGGTACAACATCGGTGAAAATTTCAACTGTCTAGCTATCACGGTTCATGATATACAGCCTGGTGACAGACAGACAGCGGAGTCTTAGTAATTGAGTCCTGTTTTTACTTTTTGGGTACTAAAAAGATTGTTGTTATTAACCGACTTCCAAAAAATGGAGGTTATTAATTCGTCGCGATCTTTCATTTTTTTTTTAAAAGTTCATCAATTATTAAAAGACTTCCGGACAGATTTGCAAAATTCTTTTTTAGTTTTGAAAAATTATAATAAAAACCGACGTATTTTTAAAATACTTTTCCTGATATATTATATAATATTATTATTATAACCCATAACTCACCTAAATCCATCAAACCATATTTTTCCATCGCCAAATATGAAGCACTTCAAAGATATAGCAATCAAGTGGTCTGAATTAAAGGGACGATCCTCTCTCCCATAGATTATCTCACATTAAGCAAGCAACTCGATTCTCGTTAACACCCAATTCTTCAACTCCATACAACAACACTATTCGCTTGGGAAACCTATTAACACGTTTAATCAGACAATCTAATCACATCTTTATGATAGAAGCTTGAGTCATTGTCATAAGCGGGAGCGGAATTAGAAACAACATTCTTTTATGTATTAGAATTTTGTTTATTAAGTCTGTACCCGCGGGCTTCGCTCCCCGTGGGAATTCCGGAATAAAGAGTCTATGTCCTTCCACGAGTCTCAAACTATATCCATACCAAATTTCATCCAAATCGGTTCAGTAGTTTAAGCGTGCGAAGAGGTAACAAACAAATATACAAACTCACTTTCGCATTATAATATTAGTAGGATAGTAGGATTACTGCAGCAGCAACTGTGACTGCAGGCGCTTGCAGCCGCCCAACACCCTCTACATGGCGAAAACTGAGGAGAGGTGCGGGGACGGTTAACGAAGACGCGCGATCCGCTCTGTATGTAATACTCGTGTATTAATTCTATGCCCCCCGTCAAATTTTTATAGCAACTTCAGCCTATAAAAAAAGTTATTAAAAATCGTTAAAATATTTCTTCCTTCCATACAGAATCCGTTTGGCCGAGCGCTGATTTGTATGGGAAGCCAAATACTTTTTCATTTTCCGTTAATTGTTTTTGTGGAAAGTAGTTTAATATACTAGACAGAATTCACCCTGAACAAGCATAAGCTGGTAAGGAAAGGTAACTCGTCAATTGGATGATATTTACAATTAATTTAAACTTATTAAAGTTTCTCGTGACCAGAAGGCCTGGCCTATATCTAGTTCAGAAAATAAGCATTGCCATACAACGCGGCAATGCAGCCAGCCTTCTGGGCACGTGACCGTAGAGTTAACAATTACCGGGCCTTTTATTTTGTAAATATTAGTGTGTAGTGTATTGTACAGAGGAGTATTAAAATATTGTTAAATTTCGTTGTAATATCATTTGTAACAAAAAGATATAATTACAATTGTGACAAAAAATCATTTACATTGTAAATAATTTTAAAACAACAAATGACTAAGGAAATAAGTTCACAAAGCAACTTTTACGAAAGTTCAGTGAACCCAAGCCTTGAGAGGCTGATAGAAAGTTGCTGTAACATAATAATTATCCTGCATGACCAAATAAAATATGAAGGCGACCCACTTGAAACGACCTCTAAGGTTTAGTAGCCTGAGCCTGTCGTTATTTAATTTCATTTTGTTCTAGAAAATTCGTGTGTGTGATTTTCGTGTACGGATGTGAAAAAATAATCGATATGAAAAAATATCGATTAAACATCGGTTTTGTCTTTAAAATTATTATCTTTTCGAACGGTATTGATAATCCTAAATAATTAATGATTTAAAAATCTATATTTTTCCATTTTTTAAAAAGACATTTCCTGAATTCAATCCTCCTGAACAACTTTTAAGGTAAAGTTGTTGAAAAAGAACATATAACATAGAAATACGAAAAATATTTTTGGCCCCCATACTAGTTGCAATTCAATTTTTTTTTTCAATTCCGATGTATCTTTGTCATAGGATATTTATAATATCTCTTAATAATCGTCATTGTTTTGTTGTACCATTGTTGACGTCAAAAGTTTACCTACAGCTAAGTTTACTACTGCTTCCAAAGCGCTAGTGCAGAAGAAGCGGTAACAAACTGCACTGCAGCATTTTCTCCAAAGACGTCAATTCACAATTGAATTAATATTTAAAGTTAATGTAGACAGAGACTACATTGTTTGTTATGTCATATCATAATTTTAATTAAATTTTTAAGTTTGCAGTCCCATAGAATCAGCTGATCCAAGAAAGAAAGCAGAAAAATCTATAACGGTCCACGAAAAGTGATGGTTTAACTGGACAAACAAAGCAGCTTTTTTTAAACATTCGGAAATGTAAATATATGTCAAAGATGATTTTTAAAACTAAATTTTGCAAGTATACCCCCTTTCAAAAAAACAGGTGGATCCGCAGAAATCTTATCAAAACCAGTTGTGGTGGTGGAAAGTTTGAGGGTGAGTCGGTTTTTAGTTTTTAAAAATTTTTTCCAAACTAAAATTACGCAACAGATTTTTAAAAAAAATCTATGAAACCACTTTGGAAGGGCACTCTTTCAAACCGAAACAAAATTTTGAAAATCAGTCTACAATTGACGGAGAAATCGGTTAACATACATAAAAAAATTAACAGTCGAACATAGAACCTCATTTTTAAAATCAATTAAAAATGATTTAATACTTCTTAAGTACTTTAACTAATTAAACGTATCCGTTACTAAGTCCGCGCCCCACTACTTTCACAATCTTCGACGAAAGGTCAAACGAGTTGTGTGTGCGTATGTGTGTGTGCTCATCACAAACCAATGCTACCAACTTTCTAATATTCGTTTATTTTGTGCGTTTGTTTAGACATTCTTATTAGTTTTAGTGAAAGTGATTATGTTTTAAATGGGTTGTAGAAAAATCTTTGGTCGATCTTGATGATTGTTGATTTATATGTTCAATTCATCTTTATAACATTGATGGATAAGCTGATTTTATACTCTATCCGTACTAATATATATATACACGCTGTCTTTTCATTGGTTTTGGAAATAAATATGTCGTATAGTAAATAAATTCCTCTATCCATATACATAATCCAAATTTCTGTATGTCATAAGATAAAAAACGTTGCGTAAATGATTTTCGATCGAGACCACGTAGTTATACGCTGCGTAATGTCGATGACCCCGGCCGGCCGGCTGGCGATGTATGGCGGCGGTACTACTAATAATTCTCACAATTTTACTTTCGAGTTTTAGACAACATTTTTTGTTTCTGAATTTTTATTTTGACTAGCTTATTATGTCTTACTAACGATGCCTATGAAGTGGCCTTCGGCTTCAAAACCAATGAAAAATCACCGTGTATAATATCAGACCATCACACATAAACCTTTCCCTTTTAACTATTTTCCAAAACAGAGGAGGTTGTCAATTCGTCGCAAACTTTTTTTTATTTATGTTCAATTGTGCACCGATTATTCGAAGACACCTGGACCGACTTGAAAATACCTTCTTTTTTTAAAGTATGCTCTTTAAAAAAATAGTTTTTCTTTTCTATTAAGAATTCGTCTTCTTTAAAGAAAATATTTATTTAAATCAAAAAATTTTTGATGAAGGTTGATCTTGTACTAGAAGATTGTCTTTTTCTCGTCCAGTTCATTTTCCTGAGTATAAAAATAGCATCACGCTAAGCGTGGCCTTTGGTCTTACAGTCCTGGGCTCAGTCTACCCCGTCATGGATAAAGATCTATACAAAAAGTAACTAGTATACCTGTTTCCTAGATTATTTACCTCTGTAAGCGTTACGAGGACTATAAATCAAGCAATTTATAGTTTTCAGGAAACGATGAAGCCAATGAAGTATATAATCATAGTTGTTTGATTTCAAATTAACTTACTTTACTTGGAAAAGTTTACTTTTCTACTAAGTTAACTAAGTATACTAAAGATCGCGTTGAATTGATAACCTCCTTCTTTTTGGAAAATGGTTAAAAACAACCTCAAGGACACACATCCATACAATACCACACAGAGTCACCCAGTAAAAGCAGGCTATATACATAGATGTATAATATATAGTTAATATAATATATAAGGTCTAGCATAATATATGAAACTATTTTAAGGGTGAATTCAGTCCGTGATAGTTCAACTTTCCCCAAAGAATGTCGATCGAAGTACGAAAAGTAATTTTTGGCCTCCCATACAAGTTGACCGATCAGTTGATCTGAGTTTGTATGGGAAGCCAAAATATATTTTTCATATTTCGACCTATGTTCCTTGGGGAAAGTTGTTCAGTATCACGGACTGAATTCACGCTTAAAATAGTTTCAGTACATTTTGTTTGACCGTATATAAAAAAAACAAACTGATTGGCTGACATTACATAGAGTGTGCATTAAAAACATACTTTTGGAACTTCATCCCCTAAGGGGTTGAAATGACGGGTGAAATTTTGTATGAAACTACTCAAAACTGCTAAACCGCGGGAAATATGTGGCTTCATCTAGTTTATTAGGGTTCCGTACCCAAAGGGGAAAAACAGGACCCTATTATTAAGACTCCGCTGTCCTTCTGTCTGTCACCAGGCTGTATCTCGTAAACCGTGATAGACTAGACATTTGAAATTTCTACAGAAAATATACCTATTCCTGAGTCCGCTTTATCAACAAATACTAACATAGAGCAAAATTAATATTTAAGTAGGTCCCATAAAACAAACATTATTTTTTTAATAGAATCTTCTTTCGCACTTAGCCAGTTATACAACGTGGAAGGGACATACCCGTAATAAAGAATTTATTTTTGTTCTTTTGACCGTTATTTTAATTCCATTATACTATAGTGATCTAGTATAGCCCGTGGTTTGATTTATTACGGGTATATCCCTTCCACGTTGCTTACATATTGTTTTCGCAAGAAAGGAAGACGCTAAGTTCAAGTAGTCTTTTTAAAAAAATATAGGGACAAGTTACATTGTATAAGCTAGCCCCAAAGTAAGTTCGAGACTTGTGTATGTGACACTAACTCAACGACACTATGTTTTATAACAAATACACATACGAATAAACATCGAAGACGCAGAACAATTTGAAAAAAGCCATTTTCCAACTCGCCCTGACCAGGGATCGAACCCGGAACCTCTGGGTGGCGACTAGCATGGTGACCACTATGTCACGGAGGTCGTCTACTTACTTACTTACTTAACAGCCTCAAAGACACTTGAAAGCTTCCATACCATGCCGACCACCATGTTGACTGACCCAGATAAAGCAGGTTTGCACATAAAGGTGTGGTGCGACTGCCGGCGAGAATTCCGATCCCATATATGTTAATATGTTAATATGGAGATGGATGTTGACATGACGTTGCGAAAAGAGTTTGAGAACCATAGACCTAGATTTTTTTAAAGAGTTCTATATTTATGGTCGCAGCATAAAGTTTAAAGAAAAGTTTGTTCAGTGTCTTGGAATGAATCTTCCCTCAAATTATAGGATCGTTACCATTAGTAACGTTTAGTTAGTTTAATAGTTTCAGTACATTTGTTTAGACGTTATATTAATTCTAACATGATATACTGAAACTATTTTAATAGTTAATTCAGTCCTTGATACTGAACAACTTTTGCCAAGGAACATGAAATATGTAAAAATAACATTCTATTACTAATATATACAATTAAAATTAAACTATAGGAACAAACATTAATAAAATTAAAATACTTACTTAAATTAATTAAATCTAAATGAAAAATTAAAACAAAATAATTTAAAATATGTTAAATCATTTTTAGCTTACCATAGAAACTCGGATAAGCTGATCGGTTGACTTGTATGGAAGGTCTAAAATTACTTTTTATAATTTTTGAAACATACATACATACATACTATCACGTCTTTATCCCTAATGGGGCAGACAGAGCATTTTGGGTCTTGCGGTTCTATGCAGAGCCCAGGGCCGCAAGACCCAAAAGCCACTTTTAGCGTCATGGTGGGCGAGAAGATGGAAAATCAATCAATACAGTGATGGGTTGCTAGCCGCATCGCCTGTTAATGATTTGCATTTTGCCCATTCCCTCGATCGGCTTTTACGATCTGCGTGGGAAGAGAAGCAGCTGGTACATTCTTAAGTTTTTTTATTTCTCCCAGACCAGCATGGGAGTTAATTTTTGAAAGTGGTTCAGTATTATGGAATGATAGTTTCAGTATATTTGTTTAGACGTTATGTAAACAGTAATAGGGTCAACAACATCTTTTCAAGGTTCCGCCTCCAAAGTCAAGGTCTTTTCAAGGTGCCAACTCCCGTTGGCGCCCTTTGGAGACGGAAACTTGAAAAGATGAGGTGGTTGTTCCCTTACCTACATAAACTTTTCCTTTGTAACATCATCATAAAAGTACTTGAAAAAGGTGCGTCCTAACTCTAGTATTATCCGTGTGATTTGTCCGTATTTATTTATATAATTATTGACCGGGCAAGCGAAGCGTCCCAGTTTCGAGATTGGTCAAAAATGCTTTTATCCAACTGTCCGGTTCTCAGTCTGTCTGGCTGTTCTCACCTACAGGTCGCATTTCTTAACTTAATCTTAGGAAATTTTATAAGTAGGTTTAAAAGTAATAAAGATCTTTTTTTCGATATTTTACAACATGGCGAAAATATAGGGGTTGAAATTTTTAAAAAATCATAATTCAGCCATTTAAAAAAAACAAAAATGTCAAAACTTTTTTGTTACCTTTTTTTAAGAAGCAACTTTTTTGTCGAAACAACCTTTTTAATCCGATAAACTTCAATAGTCTACAGCTCACTAAGCCACTAGTTTATTTATTACACACTAGCTGAAGCTCGCAACTTCGTTCGCGTGGACTTTATGTCTCTGGAAAATGCTCATCAGGCTGAACAACTTTTACTGAGGCGACATTTTTATATCTCTTATAGTTTAGCTGGACTATTATGGTTCTGCATCAGGCGTTCCATTTTCCTAAACCATTTATACCCTATATGTTGCCCAGGCTTAATAGCTATATAACAAAAAAAGTTTCATTCGAATCCGTCCAGTATTTCCCGAGATTAGCGTGTACAAACAGACAAACAGACAGACATTTTTTTTTAAATTCTTACTCTATTACTACATCTCTATCGCCTCCAATATTTTTTTTGGAAATATATTTAATGTACAGACACACTTTTTTTACTGTTTTATTATATGTATAGATTTAATGTACAGACACACTTTTTTTACTGTTTTATTATATGTATAGATTGTTCTGTCTCTACACAAAAAGCAAATAGATATGATCGGTTGCTTAAAACATAAACGTCATTAGAAGATGGAATCAAAATAGTGATAGGTTGCTAGCCGCATCGCTTGCAATATACTAAACACAAAGGTCGTAAATTAATACCCATTTAGACGTCTACGTCCACCATTTTATTAAAGCAATAGATAACTTGCTTGGTCTAAACGTCCTCCTCCCCGACCTCTCCAACCCGTCTGGCCAGCGTGGAGAGTGTAGGCCAAGTCCTCTGTCTGCTCTGGCCAAGTATGGCTCGTTGTACAGAGAGGGTCGTGCTCCTGCAGTGGAGACAAAAAGACCTGATGATGATGATGATGATTGGTCTAAACGAAACGGCAATACAAATCATTTTCTCTCTCTCTCTCTCTCTCTCATCTGAGCGTTTTCCCAGTTGCATCCTCCGTTGCAATGCTGAGAAGCCCGGGGTCCGCTTTCCGACTTTTTCTTTTCCACTTCGCACGGTCTTGAGCATCCTTGGTTGTAAGACGATTGCAATACAAATCATTCATTGCTTCACTAAAACGGTATGCAACAGGCAAGTAACTTGCACCGTCTGAATAGGCCTTTAGAAACCTTCATAACTAAAATACTGTTAACGACACACCATTACTTTAAAATAACAACAGTTTTCATTGATGATATCTCTAAAACCACATTGCTAATCTCATCACATTGGCAGTTTATTTAAAAAAGGGTAATTTGGAAAAAATTACGCGTAACGAATGTGGTAAATATTCGTAACGGTTATGCGTGTTTGCTTTTCGTGGAGAAAATTTGTTGTTTTTTAATGAAATGCTTATGGCTGTGGCTTCTTTTGTGACTTTTTCTTTTTGTAGCTTAACGTTCGAACCTTACTGTACTTGCTGTTTTGTGGTTTCGAGGGCTATGGAATGAGGCGAAATAACTAGTGTATTATTCGTTAAATAGTTACTTAAGAGTCCCCTTACGATAGACCAAAATACAACTTTCCATACAAACGTAGTCTACGTTTTATTTCAAAACGACATGTCCGATATGGGCAAAATTTTGTAATTTCAAAGATATTGCAATTATCTAGGTTTATAACTGGTTTCCGACTGTATAAATATGAACTTGAAATAGAATATAGTGTTTTATATCATTTTTGACCATTAGTATGGGAAACTTCTAAATCGTTATATTTTCTTTCCAGTTCATAATTTTAGTATAGGAAACCAGTTATAACCCTAGATAATTGCAATTTCTTTACAATTACCAATTTTTACCGGAATCTGACATGTGGTTTCAAAATTAAACGTAGACTACGTTTGTATGGAGAAGTCTAGGGTAAGGGGACTCTTAATCGTACCACAGTACCTTACAATTCAAGTTTTAATAAATTAATAATCTTCAGTTAAAAAAATGCAAGCTCAATGCAAATCCAAAGATTGGCCGTGACCTAACCTAACCCAATCCTGATAAATTAAAAAGTTTTATAAAATTAAAACTGACATCATCATCAGGTCTTTTTGTCTCCACTGCAGGAGCACGACCCTCTCTGTACTACCAGACAGAGGACTTCGGCCTACACTCTCCTCGCTAGCCAGACAGGTTGGAGAGATCTCATTGATGTTTATAAGCTTTGCTTAGCTTGTATTTCCTAAGTCGCCTTCTCCGACATCCACGGGAGGACTTGGATTGGCCCTATTCTACTCGGTCCGGAAACCACACGGCAAAAAGACAATGAAGGTTTTAAAAAAATAAGGGACACCATAGGTGGTCTAATGACAACAGTCGATTGGACTTGATTTCTTTCGGCGTAATCTTCCCAGCAGTGGTCGTTCCGAAACGCTAGTAGTTTTTAGTAACTAAAAAAAGACGTGTGGCACTCGGGGACTGCCGCGGTAAAGCTATTGCAAACAAGGAAGGACGGCAACGTCGCAAACGGACGACGGAGACGAAGCGGCAACCTACATGGTAGGCGGAGTGGGGAGAGCGTGAGGTTTTTTCGTTACGGAATTTCTGGATTCGGTCCCCGCGCTCAAGGCCCGCGATAGAAGCTATGCAATAGCTTAATAATATTTAAAAAATGACCTTAAATAAGAGATAAATTTATCCTACATTAAATAAAAAATTGACTTTGACTTTGATCTAGTGTCCCATATTTTTGAAAGCCCCAAATACTTGCATTTTTCAATATGTCAACACAGAAATCGATTTCGTGACCGTTGCCTCAGCACGTCTCATTGTTGCCTTAAATACCAAGTGTTACATTATACTGAATTAAACTAAAGGAGATACCATCTGGAAAGCTTGCGAGAACTTATTCACACAATAAAGTTAGGTACAATGAGTTTTGTAAACCTAGATCCAGTGTGATGGAAACATTGAACATTTCGGTTTGAAATAGGCTAGAATGCGCTGAGAATCGAGTTGACAACAGATCTCATCTGATAATTAGTACCATAAAGCAACAATTTCAAGCAAGATATTATATTTATTCTACTTTGAATTTCAAAAAGTAACAATAACAGCCAAAATAAAGTTTTTTTTTATAGTAATAATCGGTCCCGGTGCACCACCTATCAAAAAGTCATTATTATAGTCGTTCATTACTTAAACTTTTAAAGGACATTTTGGGGAAGTAACCTTTTGGGGTAGGGACATTTTGGGCAAGCGACATTTTGTGGAAGAGATATTTTGGGAAAGAGACATTATGGGGAAAGGACATTTTGGGAAAGGGACATTATGGACCTCAACGAATCTAATTGAACGTGGAAGGGGCATACCAGTAATAAATCGAATCACGGGCTTTACTAGATCACTTTAGTTTAATTAAATTAAAATAACAGGGCAAGAACAAAAAAAAATTGTTATTTTGATTTTAAAGTGCCCGGGCAATTTGTATAGGAAAGTCACATTTTTTTGGTTTCTTGACTGTTATTTTAATTTTATTATGCTATAGCCCGTGGCTTGATTTATTACGGGTATGTCCCTTCCACTTGTATAAATCCAACAGCTATGCACTAAAAACCGAATGATGTAACGCTTACAGATATTCAAGTCACTGTTGACATTTAAAAGACCTCAGACTGACCTATGATTAGATGATGCATGGTTTTTGAGAGATCATCTTATTGGGACATACACACAGACACTATTAAAAATGTTGATTGGATAAAAATAAATTATGTTTGGTCTCTTAATAAATCAAGTTAAACAATTATGATCTGCTGCAATGATGATCTGATAGATCTTCATTTCATTTATAACCTTGGTCATGCTTAGCTATCCTACTAATTTTATAAATGCGAAAGTGAGTTTGTATATTTGTTTGTTACCTCTTCCCGCTTAAACTATTGAATCGATTTGGATGAAATTTGGTATGGATATAGTTTGAGACTCGGGGAAGGACATAGGGTACTTTTATCCCGAAATTCCCACGGGGAGCGAAGCCCGCGGGTACAGCTGCCTAATAAACATAAATATTTTTCTTCCTTGTCACTAGATAGCTCTATATTTAAATAAAGTAGTACTCTAATTAACTAAATGAAATGCAAAAAATATTTCAAAAGTAAGTATATTCAACACTTCCTTTGTCACATTTTTGCTAGTCGTGTGTGCTGCCATCTCTGTGAGCCTACCGCAAGACCCAAAATGCTCTGTCTGCCCCATTAGGGATAAAGACGTGATAGTATGTATGTATGTATGTATTTTACTACTTTGCTTACTTATTTTTGAATAATCACGTTAACGGACTAAATTGAATAATATATTTTTTACCCAGTTCACATCCCTATTGACTATTTGCTTTGACGCAACGATAAATGATTTCACTTTTGAAACGGTCGTGACTGGGTCCATCCTAGTTCGGCTGGCCAGTGGCTCTCAATGTTCACGTGGTCAACAAATCTAATTTTTACTTGAGTACGGGATCAATAAAAAATGCCGTGTTAAATTAGTTATCTTCTTCTTTTTATCGTGTCGATGTTAAATTATTTATACTCTCGTTGGAATTACGCATTTTTCTTAATTAGACGGAAATGACGACAATTCGTAATAAAATAGGTATTTCTTTTGACAATTAGAACAATAAGTGTCTAAACTTAATGTCATAAAACCCTTAAATAACTGTGTTTTTACATATACATATACAGCACCACATCTTTGTCCCAGACAGGGTAGACAGAGCTCACAAAGTCCAGCTATAGCAACGCTAACAAGATTGCTACCGCAATCGCTATGGCTACGTCTATCGCTTTGAGTTAGGCAGTAGACCCGCAAAACTAGGCTTCGCCTAGCGTAAGCTTTAACATTATTTTTCAAGTCAAAAGCCAGTTATTTAATTACCTATTAAAATCATGTCAAACCGAACCGACTGCACAGCAACGTTTCTGTTCAATCATTCGTGACTCTTACTCAATACACATTTTAATAAAATATTTTTGGAACCACTGTCCTTAGCTCCTCAAAACGATTGCCGAATTGTCTTCACGCTGCTATACGACCAGTCGTTAGAGATCGTTTAATTCAACATGCTCAATAAAGGAACTATTTTTACCATTAAATGATACCAGACTTCACTTCTAGAGTTCATCATCATCATTTCAGCCGCACGACGTCCACTCCTGGCTACAAGCACAGAAAGACATTCACAGCTACAAATTCAGGGCGTCAATGGTACTCTTTTGTCCTATTTGGTTGCTCCAGTGAAAGATAATATAATTACTAACCCAGTGAAAACCAATCTCAGGAGCTATATCGTTGCCTTCGATAGGTCTTCCAAAGTGCAGGTATTTGTGGACATATGACACGAAAGTAAGTACGCCATATTGCTACAATTGCTGCAAGGTAGTTGAACTAGAATAATTTGGTTATTATGTTTATATATATAAATAACTTAATAAGTTTCTTAATAAAAATAAGCGGCCAAGTGCGAGTCGGACTCGCCCATGAAGGGTTCCGTAGTAGCAAATAACAATATAAAAGTCTTGTAGTATGTTTTTTTAATTTTTATATTTGAGTTGATTGAATGAAAGGTAAATTGCCGTTTACGATTTATGACGTATTAAAAAAAACTACTTACTAGATCTCGTTCAAACCAATTTTCGCTGGTAGCTTTCATGGTAATGAACAACATATATTTTATTTAGTTTTATCATTCTCTTATTTTAGAAGTTACGAGGGGGGACACACTTTTTTCCACTTTGGAAGTGTCTCTCGCGCAAAGTATTCGGTTTAGAAAAAAATGCTATTAGAAACCTCAATATCATTTTTGAAGACCTATCCATAGATACCCCACACGTATGGGTTTGATGAAAAATAAATTTTTGAGTTTCAGTTCTAAGTATGGGGAACCCCAAAATTTACTGTTTTTTTTTCTATTTTTGTGTCAAAACCTTAATGCGGTTCACATAATACATCTACTTACCAAGTTTCAACAGTATAGGTCTTATAGTTTCGGAAAAAAGTGGCTGTGACATACGGACGGACAGACAGACAGACAGACATGACGAATCTATAAGGGTTCCGTTTTTTCCATTTGGCTACGGAACCCTAAAAAACTTCTACACCAGCGCTTTCCGGAATCATTGTACTACACAACTGATTTATAGAGCCACTACTGGACTAATTTAAAGAGATACATTACATGGCAGTTTTTCATACAAGTTTATATGCTAGGGAAAGTTAAAAAAACGACTTTCAAGCAATCCCCCGTTATTTTTAAACCGCTGAGCCAATTTTCATCAAACATGGTTAAAAACCACTTCAATCAAGCCAAATTTCAAACAAAATGACCGCATCAAAATCAGACATAGATACGCGGACAAGTCGAACTTATCACTCCCTGTTTCGTCGAGAGTTAAAGAATGGCGGTAAAGTGTTCATCATCATCATCATCAGTTCTTTTTAGTCTCCACTGAGCACGACCCTTTCTGTACTACCAAAGCAGCCAGAGGATTTGGCCAACACTCCACGGTGGCCAGACGGATTGGAGAGGCCTCATTGATGTTTATAAGCTTTGTTATGCTTATATTTCCTAAGTCACCTTCTACGACATCCACGGGAAGACTAGGAGTTGTCCTATTTTACTTTGCCGGATACCACACGGCACGGGTCAAATACCAATCGATGGAAATTCAAGCAGGCCTCATTAATGTTTATTTATAAGCTTTGATACTTATTTGTGGCTTTGTTTAGGTTGTATTTCCTAAGTCACCTTCTAAGACATCCTCAGGAAGACTTGGAGATGTCCTATTCTACTCTGCCGGATACCACACGGCACGGCTAAAATGTTAACGAATAGCAATCGATGGAAATGGAAACGTTCTCCACTTAATAAAGACGTACGGCACCACAGATCAATAACGTATAACAGTACCGGGAAGTGTTACAATCGTACAATACGTACTCACAATGCCAGAGCTGAGAAGCATCTCATGTCATTAGATGCTATTGTTGGAAAAAGTAAAATGTGACGTGCGACGAGTAAAGAAATACCAAACATGGACATTATCCGTCTTATAGTATAAAACGCAGACTTAATTTGTTAGGTTTAAACCATTATCCGACTAAATCAGTTGACATTTTTAGGTGAGACAATGGCATATTACTAGATGTCAACTTGATTTGGTCGGATAATGTATTAAAACTAGTAGCAAATTTAGTCTTCGTTTTATAATAAGGCGGTAGAAGTTTATTTGGCAGGCAAATCAAAAATCCCCTACTTTTAATAGTTTCATAATGTAAACGCCATCTAGTGATGAGCAGAGGAAAGAAATAGTAGCGCCATCTTTTATGTGCCAGACTACAAAAATCCAGACTTTAAAGCGTTAACCCCCATAACATTTCAACGGCCAAACTGATTTTCATCAAACATAGCTAAGAACTATCGAAGGAAACTTGCATTTACCTTAAAATAACCGCATTGGAATGGTCCATCCGTTCGAGCGCTACAATGCCAAAGACAGAACAGACAGACGTGTCAAACTTTTATACACATACATACATACTATCACGTCTTTATCCCTAATGGGGCAGACAGACCATTTGGGTCTTGCGGTTCTATGCAGAGCCCAGGGCCGCAAGACCCAAAAGCCACTTTTAGCGTCATGGTAGGCGAGAAGATGGAAAAGCAATCAATACAGTGATGGGTTGCTAGCCGCATTGCCCATTCCCTCAATCGGCTTTTACAATCTGCGTGGGAAGAGAAGCAGCTGGTACATTCTAAGTTTTTTTATTTCTCCCAGACCAGCATGGCATCTTTTTGTCTAAGGTAAAGAAAAACGATATATAAGATCTTTCATACCATGGGTCGTGCATAAGAATATGAGTTTCTATATTTATATACTGAGCTTGTGTAATTTATTAAGATAAATGTAAATAGTGCTTACATGAATAATCTACAGAAATAAATGATGTCTTGTATAGAAGTGATTAATATGCCCAGCTCGAGGGCAAAGATAATAAACTAAGTTTTCTTTATCCTATTTTTAACCGACTTCTATAAAAGAGGTAATAAATTTCATTGAGATCTTTATTTTTATGTATGTTCAACGATTATTTAAAGCTTTAGAAAGTTCTATTTTTGTTTAAAATGACATACTTGTAATTTTATTAAAATTGGTTCTGTAGTTTGGGCTACATAGTTCACTTAATTATCTCTTATTTTATGTTCTATTCAACAACAAAAGAGACAGCAGATGGCAGGAAATAAGTGTGAAAGAGACACCAGACTAACTGTGACGACAAACGGTACGTAACACTCCGTAGTTTCTTAGTTATTTGTGGGATTCTATTCAAAGTGGGTTTTCTGGGATTGTATGGGTCTTGCGGCTCTAAGCAGATAGAGCCCAGGGCTGCAAGACTCAAAGGCCACTTTTAGCTTGATGTGGGCAAGAAGGTGTATGAAGAAATCAAAATAGTGATGGGTTGCTAGCCTCATCGCCTATTAACACGATTCTAATTTTCGCCCATTCCCTTGATCGGCTCTTACGATCTGCGCGGGAAGAGAAGCAGCTGGTACATTCTAAGTTTCTCCTTTTCTCCCAGACCAGCATGGAAGAAGTAATTGTAGTGGTATTTTTTAAAGTTTAATTCTATTATTATCAAAATTACACTTAATAATCTTATTTTAACAGAATGTAAAGTAGAATTGCATACGCATAAAAGATTTTGGTAAACCTTTTAATTAACAAGTTTAAATGTTTACCGTGACTTCGCGCGCAACTTTAGGAAACTTACTTCTGGGATGATATGTATTTTTTTATGTGTTTGTTTACTATATAATGTGCTACAAAATTTACTAAAACTATTCTAAGGCTGAATACAGTCCATGATACACTAAAACTATTCTAAGGCTGAATACAGTCCATGATACACTAAAACTATTCTAAGGCTGAATACAGTCCATGATACACTAAAACTATTCTAAGGCTGAATACAGTCCATGATACACTAAAACTATTCTAAGGCTGAATACAGTCCATGATACTGAACTACTTTCCCCAAGGAACATATATCAAAATTAATAAAAATGTTCGGTCATCTTGTATGGAAGGAAAAAATACTTTCATTTATCGATATATGTTTCTAAGGGGAAGTTCTTCAGTGTCATGGACTACATTCACCCTTAAAAATAGTTTTAGTATAATTTGTTATACCTTATATAACGTGTACTTAATACCTTCAAAGAGTTATTTGATAATTTTTCTAACTAATTCAGTCTTATTATAAAAATCAGCTTACATGAACTTGACAGTTACGAAAAAGAAGGTGACATTACGGGTGGGCTTCTTGTTTTGGGCGGATAACGGTTTAAACCAAGTACCAAATTTAAACCGCGTTTTTAATAAGACTGCGTTTAAAAACAACTGTCAGATGTTGCAATAAAATCATATTTGTTTCAACACTTCACACATACGAAGGAGTTCGGACACCTAACATCTGTTACCTAACGCTGACATTCAAGTGACCAGTTGCTATAGGTTGCTTCACAGGTCAGGTGGTACTTAGATTTAGTAAATACAATTTGTTATAGAATGTACGCCGTGTGGTTGCCGGCAGAATAGAATAAGGCCACTCCAAGTCTTCCCGTGGATGTCGTAGAAGGCGACTTAGGAAATACAAGCTGAACAAAGCTTATAAAATCAATGAGACCTGTCCAACCCTCTGGCCAACGAGGAGAGTGTAGGCCAAGTCCTCTTGCCCTGGCCAAGTATAGCTCTGGTAGTACAGAGAGGGTCGTGCTCCTGCAGTAGAGACTAGATAGATGATGATATGATGTGCAAAGTTTGTATGCGATATTATTCACCCCGACATAAAAAAAGGGTTATTGTTAGAAGTTAGAAGATCTGTCGGTCAGTCTATCTATCTGTGATATGTACCGATTTTGATGCAGTTTATTTTTACATAAAAGAAAATTCCGTTACGGTGGTTCTGAGCTATGTGGATTTGAAAATCGGTTCGGCCGTCCAAAAGTTATTGCAAGTGAACGCTTGAAAGTCGGGGTTTTTTAATTTACCTGCCAAATTGTATGAGAGGTGCTTTTAACTTGCATTAACAAAGTTACCGAGTACAATACTCTTACAAAAATCGTTTAAACGATTAGTTAAAACTTACTAAGCACGAAATTAAACCTGTTGTTTAGCAATACTTGCATTATTAGTAGTAATGATAAATGTTATCCAACATTACGTTAACTTAATATCAATTAACATTCTCTTGCATTAACGCTAATAGCATTTATAGATATGTTGCGTAAGTTATCAATAAGTAAGTTATTATTATTATGAATGTAAAGAATTGTTTGGCCAAAAAGTAAAGTGGATATCGGTTACGATTAGAAACCGGTGTAGCAATTTATCAGTAAGCCAATTAGAATGGTATTTTATAGCAATTTTGTACTTTGATAAGTCAAAAATAAAATATGGTACTTTTAAGAAAATAAAACGTAACAATATAATGTCACTTTTCATTGATCACATCCATTTTTTTATTTTGGCTCGACGCTGTTGCGTATTTAGCCAGGCTTAAGTTAATAAAACGTGGGAACAATCGATGTGAAGTAAATATATATATATATATATATATGTATATATATATATATATATATATATACAATCAAAGGTTGGTATAGGTCCTTTGATTGCTGTTAGGGAGCTTCTGGCGACAAATCTATACGAGTCCAGTCCACTGGTTTTCATAGCCGATTGAGTGGGGGACGGCGCCTACAGACGCCCAACGCAGTCCGCAAATGAATACCACTACAGCCGCACTATGACTGTTCACTTTAAACATTTTACATATTGTCCATGAGAATGATCATTCATAACACCAAACTACACCAATTTCATATTATAGAGTCCACTAGAATCAATTTGCAAAACAATTTAAAGCAAACTCCAACTGAACCCCTTGACTTCCCGCCAAAAACTCCCACATCCTTTTTCAACGTTATTTAAGATTTATTATTCTAGACTAAGAGACTACCTCATCGAGCAGCAAAATGTGACATATGTAGGATGTTGCAAATTAAAAAAATATGTCTTGCCTGGGCCTAACCTGGAGCATTTTGTACAGTCAGCAAAAAAGTGATAAGTCTGTGCTATGGAGAGGCCTATGTCCAGTCCAGCAGTGGACGTTATGTGGCTGAAATGATGATAATGAGATGTTCAGCAAAATACAAAGCTCTAAAGTAGTACGGAGAATTCTCATGAATACGCTGGTAAACGTAAAAGATATGCAATCACTAACTTTTTTAGTAGGCTATGTCTCTTGACATAAAAGAGAGGTGTTATGTGTTAGACTTTTTATGTGTGTGCCTGTTTGCGGCATTGTAACTCCCAAACAGGTAAACTGATTTGT
Organism: Acrobasis consociella; assembly: GCA_963555685.1. Lineage (NCBI taxonomy): Eukaryota > Metazoa > Arthropoda > Insecta > Lepidoptera > Pyralidae > Acrobasis > Acrobasis consociella. Next base: position 36,382,973 of record OY743104.1, on the reverse strand, counting down.
TATTTTGGGTTGAGAACTTGGACACAAATAAATTATACAATACAGTTTAGGAAATAAACGTCAAAAAATATAATAGTAACACTTTTCATTGATCAATTTTTGAAATGATTTTAGATTTATTAATTACTGCAAAAAAGCATGACGTCACGCTTTTGTATTGTATACAAATCTTAAAGAAAATGTTTGTTTTTTAACCGACTCAGAATAGGGAGTTTTTAATTCGAATGTACATGTATATGTTTTTTATGTATGTTTCCCGATTATTCGATGACGTGGGGACCAATTTAAAAAAACTTTTTTGTTTGAATGGACGTACTTGTCAGGTTGTTTGAAGAAATGTTATCAAAATCAGTTGTGTGCTTCGGGGTTAAAGTCTTTTTTTTAATACTCTTATTCAACGTAAAAAGTTTTCTTTCTAATATATATAAAAGCCATTTCAGCCCAAAATATAAACTATTTAAAAAATTTATATCGCTTTGAAAGAAAAATTTAAATTTTCTTTTTGGATATATTTTTTTAAATTGACATACATGTGACTTTCAATAAAATGTAGGTAGATTGACATTATTTTATAGACAGACAAGCCATAAGTTTTAAAAAGTTTTTCCCAAGCCACATAAGTATAAATAAAAATTTCACTCATCAATCAGTTTATATGGGAAACCAAATATTTATTTCGCCATGGCAAAAAAACCCAGTACTATGGAAAATAAATCATTGATATTTTCTGTTTTAGAACGTTTATTCATCAAGCTTCCCCGCCATACACCTAAAGAACTTTAAATTTAAAACAGTCCTTTTTTCAAAATAATAAAAGTAATAAAAATTAAGCAACTGTTAAATACGAATTTCGTAACTGTTATAGTTGTGAAAAAGTTTATTTAATGAGCGAATTATGATGAGGTTTTGCAACCGAGCCTTGACTTTATTAAACGGAGATATTCACCGTACAGGTACGCTACTTGGTTTTGTAAGACAAGTTATCTTATGTAAGTGCTGTGAAGATGCTTAATTAGAAATTTTGTAATTTGCCTAATAAATTTTAGTAACTTCGAAGAATTATGTAGATTCTTGGTTATGTTTCTAGGTTGTGGTGGCTAGCATTTGATAACGACGTCGTGCCTACCCATCGCCTTATATAATTGTTCCTCTTCCTTGTCACTAGATGGCGCTTTATGGTAATAATTAAAACATTAAAATCTTTTATTCCTATTGTTTAATAAATCAGTACTCTAATTCATTAAATATGACTTATATAAAATGCAATAATATTTTAAACAATATTCAACACTTCCTTGGTCACTTTTTGCTAGTCGTGAGTGCTGCCATCTCTGTGTGCATACCCCGCAACTCCAGTTTTGCCTACTTACGGGCGCTCCAATAGTTACTATGGCGTTGCGTATCTATTACGTTTGTAATTATATTGTCTTTGACGACGTCAAGCTAGCATTTGTTAATGACGTCAAGCTAGCATTTGTTAATGACGTCAAGCTAGCATTTGTAACTACATCAGGCTAGCATTTATTGAGTTTGTTTCTGCTTGAGCTGTTAGAGGTTGGTAAGGGTTGGGTTACATCTGTCAGCAGGGTACATCACTTTTCTATGCTGCTATCTTTTCCTGTAATTCAGAACCATCATATGCTAGAGCGAGAGAGAGCGACGGAACGCCACGGAATCGCCGGTGCTGATTTGATCCGTCACTCTCTCTCGCTGTAGCGAATGACGGTAATGAGAGACAGACGGTCCAGGCGTTTTCGAATAATCAATAAACATACATAAAAAATAAAAGGTCGCGACGAATTAAATTACCTCCTCCTTTTTGGAGGTTGGTTAAAAAGCGTCCCAGAACTACAGCTCAAGATGCCGGGAATGCGCCAAGGTAAGAAAGACAGAGAGGTAATACATACGATTGGATTGAAGTATAATCTACATACATATATAATATATACTCTACGTAACAGGGATAACAAATATATATGGACAAATCGCACAGATTGAGCTGGCCCCAAAGTAAATTCGAGACTTGTGTTATGGGACACTAACTCAACGATACTATATTTTATATCAAATACATCTATAGATAGATAAACATCCAAGACCCAGCTCAATCTGAAAAAAAAAATTTTCCATCTTGAACTGACGGGGGATCGAACCCGGGATCCCCTGTGTGACAACCTGGCATGACCACTAGGCTACAGACCTGGTCGAAGGTATATCTATAATTTCTCTAAGCTATATATGATACCTTAGATACTTAGCGGAAGAAAGAAAGGCATGGAAAACACTCCGCTGAAAAAAGCGCAGCTCTTGAATATTAGAAGAAGAAAGAAAAAGTTTATAACAACATTATATTAATAGATTCTAACACCGACCATTGTAAATTAAAAAAAAACCTCCCAAATGACACTTTAAACATAAAATAAAGAAAAACCCACACCTAAACGTGTTTTCTATCGCCTTTCTCCGACCAAATTCAGAAACTTCGCATAGAATATATAAATTCCTAAATCCAGTTATAAAGTCGTGTAACAGTATGTTATTACACATAACTAATTCGCTAAAAGCTCTCGAAGCTTTCGAAGCTCGAGTATCTGCGGCGCGTTGATGCCTTTACCACATGAGCTTTTAATAGAGAAAATATATACATAAAATATGTACTTAATCTAAGTTTGTTAACTCTCGCTCGCAAGCATTACATGTTATAATGTATCAACATTGATATTCATAAAGTTAACTAACGTTTGCTAAAGCTCTTTTAGTTAAAATGTGTTTTATCTCGTTTTTGCTATGTCAAATTTTGAAAAGAGAGAAAGGGACGATGTATTAACTAAAACAGATTTAGCAAGCGGCAGTTAATTTTATAAATTTGAGGATTAGAATACTTAGAATATAATAATTAATAAAGACATAATAAATATGACAAAGTCCTTCAGACGAGTAGGCGACCAACACTGTGAAAATGAGTTTCTGGATCTCTGCTGGTATGGGTAGGTGTTCTTTAAAAAATAAAATTTAATAAAAAAAATTTTTGCACTTCACGTAAAGTAAATTTATACTTATTGACGTGTAAAAATGCCTGTAAAGGTCTCATTACTGAATTAACATTTGAATTTTGAATTTTTATACTTTAACGAATGTATAAACAAGCGAATTTTATTACGTCAGTGCAGTTTAAAAATGATGTAGAATAGTTTTGAAAAATTCTTACCCTTGTTTCAAAAACAATAATACTTAATATAATTATACAAAATTTAAATAAAACTAATGATTATTTCCCCCTCACTTTTTTTTAAATTCAAATCACTCTATACCTATATGATTAAATTGAGAGTGAAAGATAAGAAATTCCATTCGCTAAGTATATCACAGTCACAATTGTAAATAAGAAAAAAAATGTTGGTTATAGAAACTGAAAGAAACTTTTTTTACAGGTTGAGGACACAAGGCGACGTATTTCGGGCACAAAAGAAGTCGTGAATATCGAAACACTCGACATTTACCCCACAAAAAGTATCACTTACCTTGACATGACACTAGAGAGGCGAATATCAAAGCGCAGCATACAAAGCTCCACACGAACTTTAAGTTCCTTTTCCCCATTTCACTTGCGGAGATTAATCTGGGTTGCAGCATATTCACTTACACTGTCAAATTATCATTTAATTAAAAGGAATAGTCAACCTTTTTTCACAGCACTATTGTCGTAGAAGTTCGAATTAAATTGTCATTTCGCGTTCGCGCTCGGCGTTCGGATTTTGAAATTGGAAAGTGATGGGGTCCGCGGCGCTGCGCTGGCGTTTCTTGACTGAATCGGGTCTGCGCGCACGCAGTGTCGGCTCACGATTGCTTCTCTCACCTTCTGGCCGCTTTTGGACAGGAGTGGATAACATTTAGGTGAATGGTGGCTGGTGAGGCATAATCTGTACGTAGGCATTTATGTTGAGGCCTAGTGGTGATTGTAAGTGTATCAGCGTCATTATCTTGTAAATAGTAAGTTAGCTTAATAATAGCAGTGCTGTTTTCACAGAATGTTTTCCATACTGGTCTGGATTAATAAAAGTATAGCACTAAATGCACTTTTCTAAACAGATCCTAAACTTCGATCGAGGGACTTTAATTTAAGGTCAGATTCCCCATTGACTAGATTTTTTTTCTATATGTAAGCCTGTGTTGTTAAACATGGCCATTAACTCCTGCGTAAAAGAGTTTCTTTCGGCGTTTCTTCTCAGCAGTGATCGTTGGGAAACCCTAGTATCTGTTGCTTTTCTATTGACTTGCGAAATTTTCTGAGAACCTATTTAAAATGTCACCGATCTTTCTACCTGTGAAACATTAAAATTTACTATGCCATGTTTGTTTACAATATTTCTTACATAACAAAAGTATGTCACCTAGAAGTAAGTATTACACATGTTTTCATCAATAAACTTTATATAAAACATGACGACATTGTTACTTATACCCGAAACAGTAGTGTTCGTGACAAAGTCTATTGCGAGAACACGCAACAGGTTGGTCACCCCTGCCCCACCTACCACTTTCAAACGATGGACGATCGATCGGACAGTAGTTCCGGTTGATCTACCCGGGTTAAAAATTCGAAGCTTTCAATTTCTTTGACCGAATGAGAAAATCATTGGCATAGACTTTAACCATCTTGTTATAAAACGCAAACTAACTTTGATCGTAGGTTTAAAACATAATGAGTACCTTTAAACCGGGTACAATTCGGGGTGGTATTTTTGGCTGATTTCTTTAACGAATTTTGTATTACCTTTTTTTTCAAAAATAAATAAATTATAGTCTCTGGTATAAATCATTATCCGACTAAATCAAGTTGACATCTAATAATATGCCATTGTCTTATCTGAAAATGTCAACATAATTGGTCGGATAATGGTTTAAACCCAGTAACACAATTAGTCTGCGTTTTTATAATAAGACGGTTACACATCGCCCTTTCGCTAACGTTAGTTCTTATATGCTGGTCTGGGAGAAAAGAAAAAACGGATGTACAATCAACAAAAGAAATTCCTGACCAGGCCTACCTATGACTTGATTTTTTCTAAACTGAAAAAAGTCATTATCATCATCATTTCGCATAACGTTGCCGCATAAAGTCCACTGCTGGACATAGGCCTCTCCCAAGGATTTCCAAAATGATTGATCAAGAGCGGCCTGCATCCATCGCTTTTCAGACCTTGGTCAGTCATCAGATTACTCCAAATGGTAGACTCCATTGAATTTTCTCTTAAACTAGAAATATTATAACATGAAAAAGTATATGTACTTAGAAAGACTTAATCTTTCTGGAAAAATATTATCATGTTAATATTATTTTGAGTTTAGGAGATAATTCAAGATACAAGTTGAGGGCCTGGTCAGGTATATCTTTGGCTCACTCTACCAGCTGCTTCTTTTCCCGCGCATGTCATTAAAGCTAATAAAGGGAATTGACAATCTAAATGTCAGCGGACGATGCGGCTAGCAATAGCAATCCGTTACTATTTTGTTTCCCTTTTTCGACCATCATGTTATTAGTGGCATTTAAATTTTGCTCTGTCTACCCTGTTAGGGATTAAGAAGTGATAGTATACAAATCCATTGCAGCGGTTTCCAATAGTAATCAGTACATAAGAGTCAAAACATAAATCTAGTTATAAAAAATTATGTAGAACGTCCAAGTTTACACGTCACGCGTAATATGACCAAATATGACCAAACATTTATCATATTTGGTCTAAGATTGGGCATTTGAGTCTTCTTATCGTGTGTGTTAGTGACTAACACTGGTGTCAGAGTTTTTAAACCGCCTTGAAGGCCTCTGACATGGTTTGAGGTAACGATCAATGTCAAAGACAGTGACCGGGACCGACGGCTTAATCATCTTACTTATCAGACAATCAGGTGATCAGCCTGCAATGTCCTAACCAAACTAGGACAACAGCACAAAGTCGTTGCCCCCGCCGGGAATCGAACCCGCGACCTCCGGGTATGAGCCGAACGCTCTAACCACTACACCACGGAGTCAGTCAGTCGAGGCATTTTAGTGTCAATCAAATATTAAAATTTCTGAGGCTGAGGTTGGTTTCTCGTCAGATGATCGGATATCCTGATGTCCTAGAAACAAAAATAAAATGTGCCCATAAAAATACCACTGAATTCTTTAAGAAACTTTTAGTCTTGAAACAAATAACAAAAAAAAAATTTTTACCCCAGTTATCAATCCTCCATTATCATTATGGATTTGATTTTGATTTGATTCTTATTAATCTGTGCCAAAAAATCCTTTGGGCACAGATTAATAAGAAGTTACTTTTGTGTCTTACGGCCCTCTCCTCTACTTCGTCAGGCATAAACACGTGAAATTATAAATCTGTTGTCGCCACCACCACACTGATAAGAAGAATGGTTGCTGGAAGCAAAAATATTTGCTACGCGTTACCAAAATCGAATGACTATGCTGAGCTCAGGGCTGCTACTAATAGTTAAAATGTGTTTTTTTTTTTTTTGTTAGAACAAAAGATTGGTATTTACTTACCAAATTGCAAGTAGCAAAACTGGTTAAGCTATTTCTTTTTTTTGTAAATAAATAAATATAGGTATACGGACAAATCACACGGATTGAGCTAGCCCCAAAGTAAGTTCGAGACTTGGGTCATGGGATACTAAATCAACGATACTATATTTTCTAACAAATACACATATAAACAAACATCTGATCTAGGTCAATCTGAAAAAGATCATTTTTATTTTCATCTGACCGGGGATCGAACCCGGGACCTCCGATGTGACGGTGAAACATGATAACCACCAGGCCATAGATTTCGTCTTTTTCTCAGTGCAACCTTAATTCCTCGTTGCGCCATCTAGCGGTAGAAACATAACATGCCCCATTTCCTCCACAATTAAGTTTTTCACCTCGCTAATATCACTAATATCGCTAATATTGCTAATATCGCCACCGTAGGAGAAACAAGTCGGCAAGTGTCACCAATCGGCCATAATGACCTGACCGGTTGTCTGACGTCACCACTTTCCACTGAGGCATGAGGATTTCACGACTAACGAGCTGCCGGTAAGGAAAATGTAACCTCCTTTCTATATGAGCTTTTATTTCGTGGGAGATGGTACCTAGATAAATAAATAAATAAATAGGGACAAATTACACTGATTGAGCTAGCCCCAAAGTAAGTTCGAGACTTGTGTTATGGGATACTAACTCAACGATACTATATTTTATAACAATTACATATATATAAATAACATATTACATACCTATATATATGTAATATAGTATTTGAAAAAGGCCAAAGGACAATTTGTAAAAGGCCATATTCAAATTTTCTAGATGATGGTATAGGTAGTTAATATTGCTCTGTGAGCTGTACGTAGATAGACCTCGTGAGTCACCCCTAACCCGTTGAAGCTTATCCGATTAAAAAGTTGATTAAATAAAACGGTGTTATCTTTATAACAATCAGTTTCGTTTATAAAATTTCGAGAAACTGAATCGACAAAATTTCTTTGTAATTTTATCGCACCTGCGAGAATCGGTTGAGAAATGCGACCGGTTGCGTAGGCGAGAGCAGACAGGCTGACAGACGGACAAAAGCATTTTTTAAGAGTCCCCTTACCCTAGACCAAAATACAACTTTCCATACAAACGTAGTCTACGTTTAATTTCAAAACGACATGTCCGATTTTGGCAAAATTTTGTAATTTCAAAGATATTGCAATTATTTCGGGTTATAATTGGTTTCCGACACTAAAAATATGAACTTGAAGTGGAATATAGTGTTTTATATCATTTTTGACCATCAGTATGGGAAACTTCTAAATCGTTATATTTTCTTTCCAGTTCATAATTTTACTATAGGAAACCAGTTATAACCCTAGATAATTGCAATTTCTTTACAATTACCAATTTTTACCGGAATCTGACATGTGGTTTCAAAATTAAACGTAGACTACGTTTGTATTGAGAAGTCTAGGGTAAACTCTTAACCCCCGACGAAAGTTATAAGTTTGACGCTAGTGTCTGTCTGTCTGTCTGTGGTATCGTGGAGCTTGAATGGACCGGATGGATCAATTTCGATGCGGATTTTTCACGTGAAAGCAAGTTTCTACAACAAGTTTGGGGGGTCTTGGCTATGTTTGATAAAAATCAGTGAAGCCATTAAAAAGTTATTGGGGGTTAACGCTGGAAAGTCAGGGTTTTCTCTAACAAAAATAGACGTCGCTAGAGATACGTAGAGCCATCTATTTATCGTTTAATTCAAGTGTTATTGATAGTTTACTACTCATGACTATGGCTTTCTTGACATTCGGAGGCTTATTTAATTTGCCTATCAAATAAACTTGTCTAATTTCGAAACAGAAGCTTCGCTCGCTAGGGCGGTAATAGGGATAGGATAGGGTAGATCCTTTCTATGAGCATGAAATTCTTGTTCCATCCCTGAGGATTCGCGAGAGCTCTCTCGCTCTAGCTTATGACGGTTCTGAGCGACAGAAAAGGACAGCAGGCCTTTCAACAAATTATTGGAAGTCAAATTCTTAATTATCACCATATTTACTTTTAAACAATTTCTTTCAAATGAGGGTGCACCTTCTGCTACCATTATGCCTTAATCGCCTTTCACAATCTGCGTCGAAAGAGCAGTACATTCATCATTTTTCTTTTCTCCCAGACCAGCTTGGAAGATTGTTTCATCAACGCTTACATAATTTTAACAATGGCTGACAATATAGCGCATCTTCAGATCAGATAAGTGGCACAATATAATGGTGTCATGTGAACGTGGCATTAAAAGTGTTACATGTGCGTAGAATCAAGCCATATGTCATATCTTTAAGAATAAAAGTAAATGAGGTCTGACAAGATATACTGAAACTATTTAAAGGGTGAATTCAGGACATGTTACTTAACAACTTTCTCCAAGAAACATATATCGATATAGATATATATGTATAGTAATTTATGGCCTTCTATACCAGTCATCATCTGCATCATCATTAGGTTTTTGAGTCTCCACTGCAGGAGCACGACCCTCTCTGTACTACCAGAGCTGTACTTGGTCAGAGCAGCAAGAGGATTTGGCCTATACTCTCCTCGCTGGCCAGACGGGTTGGAGAGGTCTCATTGATGTTTATAAGCTTTGTTTAGCTTGTATTCCATAAAAGTAACTTATTTTTATATTTCGACATATACTCCTTGAGGACAGTTGTTGAGTACCATGGACTGAATTCACCCTTAAAATAGTTTCAGTATATTATGGTTAGACATTAATTATATAATTTGACTGCCTTAGGGGCAGTGGCATAGCTAGATTTTAATTATTTCATTATTACTAATAGCGACACATAGACACATAGCGCGACGAACCGATGGCCGATGGGGCAAAAAGGTTCTCGAATGGCGACCACGTACAGGCAAGCGAAACGTAGGACACCCACCCACAAGGTGGTCTGACGACCTAACCAAGGAAGGAAGGCGCTGGATGCAGGCCGCTCTTGATCGGTCATTTTGGAAATCTTTGGGAGAGGCCTATGTCCAGCAGTGGACGTTATGCGGATGAAATGATGATGATTATTACCAACTAGAGGCAGCGCGCGGCTTCGCCCGCGTTAACCACACGTGTGAAGTCGCGGGCGTGATGCAATATAGCCTATAGCCTTCCTCGATAAACGACCTATCTAATACCGAAAGAATTTTTTAAATCGGACCAGTGGTTCCTGAGCTTAGCGCGTTCAAACAAACAAACAAACAAACAAACAAACTCTTCAGCTTTATATATAAGTATGGATAGGGCCGTCTAGTTACAAAGAAGAGAAATAATTATGTTTATAAGGTGATAGGTAGGCATGTTATAGTACAGTATGTACTTCGTAGGTAGATATAGGTATCCGTCCCTTCACGCAAGACAATGAAAGGTCATAGTCGTTAAGTAACAAGTTCTAAATGCTTGTGGTCAGACTATATCGCGAAATACCAGTTCCTGACCTCCAAGGTTGTATTCTGATCTGTATTACTGACGAGGAACCCACAGGGGAAGAGGCTCTTTCTTTTTAGGGACAAATTACACTGATTGAGCTAGCTACAAAGTAAATTCAAGACTTGTGTTATGCGATACTAACTTAACGATACTATATTTTATTGACCGAGCGAGCGAAGCGAGCGAAGTGTCTCAGTTTCGAGATTAGCCAAAAATTCTTTTGTCCGTCTGTCTGTCTGTCTGTCTGTCTGTCTGTCTGTCTGTTCTCGCCTACAGGTCGCATTTCTAAACCGATTCTCATGAAATTTTGTAAGCAGGTTCAGCAACTAAATAGAATTTTTTTGTCGAGCCGGTTTTTCGAAATTTTTCAAAATGGCGGAAATATGGGGGTTTAAAATTTTAAAACTGTCATATATCCGCCATTTCAAAATATTTCCAAAAATGTCTATAGACTTAACTTAACTTAAAAACGCATTTTTTTTATTTGAACAACTTTTTTGTCTGGACAACTTTTTTATACGTTATACTTGAACGGGTTTAGGGTGACTCGCGAAGTCTAGCTTACTGAACCGTGACGGATATACAATACAAATCTTCTTACAAAATATACTGAAAATATTTATGGGTGAATTCAGTCCGGGTTACTAAACAACTTTCTTAAAAATGCAGCCTCCCGTGGGAATTAAACCCGCGACTTCTGAGTTACAAGGCCAATGTCTTGACCACTATTTTTAAGAAAAGAAGAAAATTGACAAATATTGTTGCGTACATTCAATACTATATAGTTCACAAAAAAGCAATAGGAAGATGTCCAACAAAAATTTTAAAACTCTTAAAACTCGCTATTGTTTTTTTTTTTCAATTTCTCTCGCTTTTTGTCTTTTTTCATAAGTTTACAAGATTGACTTGATTTTTTCTAGAATCGTATGACTTTTTGTTGTCTTACTTGTTGTAAAAGTTTTGTTTAATTTGTTTAGTAGGTTAATTGTGTTCAATTGTCTTGGTATTGGATTGCTTGCTTGCTTTGCTTGGTAGTAGAAGATATAATCGCGAGGTCTAAGTTCGTGGCGAACTACTAGTAATAAATACATATATAGATAAACATGCAAGACCCAGGACAATTTGAAAAAGGACATTTACCAACTTGCCTTGACCGGGAATCGAACCCGGGACCTCTGGGTGACGGACAGGTAGCTTGGTGACCATTACGCCAAGGAGGTCGTCAAAAGGAGGTTCTTAAAATTAAACCGACCAGTAACTCACAATAGAAGAGGTTTTCCAGTTGAATGTATTTTTATCTGAGCCCGTTCCTGGTTACGGCGAAATGGTAGCAGGAGTGGCGCCTTAAGGGTCCCCCGACCCTAGACCAAAATACAACTTTCCATACAAACATAGTCTACGTTTTATTTCAAAACGACATGTCCGATTTAGGCAAAATTTTGTAATTTCAAAGATATTGCAATTATCTAGGTGTATAACTAGTTTCCGACACTAAAAATATGAACTTGAAATAGAATATAGTGTTTTATATCATTTTTGACCATTAGTATGGGAAACTTCTAAATCGTTATATTTTCTTTCCAGTTCATAATTTTAGTATAGGAAACCAATTATAACCTTAGATAATTGCAATTTCTTTACAATTACCAATTTTTACCGGAATCTGACATGTGGTTTCAAAATTAAACGTAGACTACGTTTGTATGGAGAAGTCTAGGGTAAGGGGACTCTTAATTTAAAATTAATTGTTTGAAAGTAAATATGGTGATAATTAAAAATTGACTTCCAACAGTCAGTAGAAAGACCTTCAAATTATTTTATGACGCTTGACCACTAGGAAATAATGAAATTAAAATAAAAGTCAAAGATGCAGCCGCCCGGGAAATTTGTATATGAAAGTAATTTTTTTTTTTGTTTTTGACATTCATTTTATTGTCATTATACTATAGTGATCTAATATAGCCCGGGGTTCGATTTATTACGGGTATGTCCCTTCCACGTTGTAGGTATATTACAAAGTGAGAACGTGAAGATTTTCTTCGCACATTTGCCAAAAGTGGCTTTTTTTCGCAAATGTGCGTGAAAAAGCTTCGTTCTCACTTTTTAAGTTTCCTTTCAAATAATATATTTCAAATGGGGCAGCACTAGACCCCTAAAAATTCAGTTAGTCCCTAATCGTAAACTTAAAGTAGGTATTTAATTAAAAAGAAATCATCTTCATTTATAACGAGCTGTGGACGTTTTATGGGATAAAAAAAAAATTAAGTATAGGTACATACAATTAAGCAATAAGAAGTGCCAAGGCCTACCAATACCAAGGTAAGTAGTACCTACGTAATAATGAGCAACTTATTTAGGTTAAGAAATGTATAACTTTATCTTGAATACTTAATTAAATTGGCTTTTCTTAACTTAGGGGGAAGATTCTGTTAAAACGCTGAATCCCGCCATCTATTTTGCACTGAGTTAACCATTCACGTAAGCCACAAGTTGCATGACGCGTGCTAAGTTGTTGCGGCACGCGTCAACAGATGGCGCTGACGTGTGCTTCTACAACTATATAGATGGCGTTGTGCATTCTTTACTGTCTGCTTGTACATACAATTCCATGGTCTGCTTTAAACATAGTGTTAAATTACAACGATAGATGTCGCTACGGGTAATTTTACGTGAAAATGATATAGAAATGTAAATCACTGACGTACCTACCTGCACTTTACTAAATGGCGCCAAAAGGATCTATTAAACTTATCTCTTACATTTTTAGGTATGTTTCTGTAAGAACACTTATTTTACTGTACTGTAGACTGTAGCGTCTGCTATGCATACCTAGATAAGTAATAATAATAAATCTTTATTTATCTAGTCACATTTCTGTTCTTACAATTTTGAACAATAGAAACAGATTTTAAACACCTTTTTTACTTTACATAAAAATTTAAGTAGGTTTCAACTTGACATAAAATCGTTTCTATGGTAGGTGATATACACAGTATGTGCTTACAATCAAGTTAGATACCTACACCTACCTAGACACTTTAGCGGCTTTATTTCTTAGAAGCATAGGTGTACTTACTCAGTACATAAAACTAGGTACTTAAAATACAACTACTGTACTCAAAGTACTTACAAATATATAATGACTTGCTGTAACAACAATTTTTCATTATCACAATTAAATAACTAACAACCTACAAAGTTTTCCACACCCCCATCCATAACCAATCAGTCAAGGCTCTCCGGTAAATGATTACCTGTGATTACCACCCATATTACCAGGGAGTTAGAGCCAATCTCGCGTGACCGATCGATTTCCACGGCGCCAATATCGGCTACACGCCTGTTAGGTTAGGAACTATGCCAATATAACATTTCTGACCAATAGGGTAGAAGAAAAACTGGCGTTCTATTTTCAAAATTATCGCTAATCGCCTGTTAAATCCTACTAATCTTATACCTTTAAACGAGCAATTCTTGTATGTATATATATTTATTTATAAATTTCTGTGATCTCGAAAACGGCTCTAACGATTTCGCTGAAAATTTGTATATGGGGGTTTTCGGGGGTAAACTATCGATACTACTGTTTTTAGACAAGTTTAAAAAAAAAGGTTAATGTTTGAGATGTAACCGACCGAGCAAAGCTCGGTCACCCAGGTACTATTATTATAAACGCGAAAGTTTATAAGTATGGATGAAGCAGGATGGATGTTTGTTACTCTTTCACGTAAAAACTACTGAATGGATTTTAATGAAACTTTACAATAATATAGTTTATACATCAGAATAACACATAGGCTACAATTTATATAGATACTAGCAGTACCCGTGAGCTTCGCTACCCGTAGGGATTTCGGGATAAAGAGTACCCTATGTCCTTCCCCGAGTCTCAAACTATATCCATACCAAATTTCATCTCAAGCGGTTCAGTATTTGAAGTGTGAAGAGGTAACAAACAAACAAACATATACACAAACTCACTTTCGCATTTATAATATTAGTAGGATAGTAGGCTCAGATTAAAGAACAATGATCTTGATGTCCTTAGTCTGAGTTAACTTAGTAGGATTGTGTGATCCTGCGCAGACAAAGTCGCGGGCACCAGCCAGTACAAAATCAAATCTATTTGATAGCCAGACTAATACTGCCTGCTTTACAGTCTAAATCAGTCCATTACTGGACTGAATTTGTATGAAATTCTATTTTTCCGAGTTCATTTTATAATGTCATTGCCAATAACTCTTTTATTTGTAAACCCTACTTAGCACTGATAGTTTTCTACTGCCGTGAATTTTTGAAGTGAAAACTTCTTTAACGGCGTTGTGCACTTTTTTTGGAATGGATAAAAAATTATAAATTCGCGTCAGGACACCTGGCCTGATCGAAAATTCGTAAGACGGCGCAGAGCGCTTGCGCGAATGTTCGTGTGTGTTTATGTTACAGCGTGCTACGCGCATCCATGGATGGTGACAGCTGATGGCTCGACCGTCTGTGTAGTGGCCATACTGCTGTGTATTTGAAAATGATTTTGTTGAAAATGAATTTGGTCATGATTGTGACATTTGTGACAGACTGTGGTTCAGAAAAGATTTGAAATATTTTATACTGATAATTAAAGCAATTCGTGCAAAATTATTCCCTAACCATTCCAAAATATCAAAAATGCACAACGTTAATGTTCAAGTTTTCACTTCTGCCGGCGCTCCCAGAGTGCAACCCGTCGTTTTTTCACATGTCTATACATATATCCCGCTAAAAACATAAATGTGAAAATAGGAGCCAAGTTAAATATTGCGTGTTTATCGGCTTCACCGACAAAAGAATTGAGATCTGATGCGTAGTTGTAGAAAATCCTGAAATTTAATCATAAGAATCGCAATATTTCATTTGGGTTCTAGACAAGCTAAGGGGTTTCAATTAATGTGCTAAATAAGCCAAATTACATTCATGTAGGGTAGGGGTCCTTGTCTGAGAAAAATACAAACAAAATAGTGAAACAATGCATGTCAACCGACTCCAGAACGGCTCACAGACAAGTGGTTTTGAGTTGTTAAAGGGTCAAAAGTAGCCCGAAATAGTTTGTGTAAATAAATGTCAGAATATGATTGTGAACACTGATAGGTTCGTGTAAATAAATTTATGTCACCGTATGATAGTTTATAAACAATCGTGCGAGATTATAAACTGTCGATAAATTGTGAACTGTATCGTAATGCTCACATTATACGATGGTTTATAATCTCGCCACGTCAACCGTCAAATTGTGAGCTGACAGTACACTTGAAGGCGACTGGATGCACCTAGATCGCACCTTGAGCACTGATTGTTTCAAAACGTCAGTCCCCGTGAAGTAATATTTGGCTGTCATTCGGCAGTTGCCAAACGTCAACAACAGTGGTTTTTTTAATGGTTATCAATAGTTTTCGTGTAGAAAATAAGTGTTACATTCAATACGAAAAATTTATAAATAAGTTGTCCTAACTTAGGTACCGTCAAGACCGACCAATAAGGGACGACGTACAATTTTACGAGTAATTACATCGGAGAGATTGTACAACACGTCATAAAAAATTACAAATTACAAAACATTTTTAAACTTATTAAAAAGCCATCTGTTAAAAAAAATTATATTATTCAGTCGTCGAATACCTACAGGGCAAGAAAAAATAGAAAATGTCTACCTCCCTCTCGTCCCATTGCAATGCCTGACAAGGTGCATGTGATTTTTCTTGTATTTAATAGATCATGAGCAATAATAATGTAATTATTAAATAAATAAATAAACCCTGTTCGAACCTGTCACAATTTGATGGTTTGACACGTGGAGAGATTACTATATTGTGAACAGATACGGTTAACAATTTATCGAGAGTTTATAATCTCGGGCGATTGTTTAAAAACTACCGGTGTTCACAATCATACGGTGACATATACACACGGCTGCTGTAGCCAGTTTCTTTTTCTTTGAACTTGGCTGGACACGCTGCTGTGTGTATATTTATTTACACGACCATTACAAGCGAGAGAAGAAGGAAAGTATACAACGTGGAATGGACATACACGTAATAAATCGAACCACGGGCTATTCTATACTGGTTAGTTTATTAAAATCCTTACTGCACCAAAACATAATGTTACACAGTAATAGATACATAAAACTGATGTCAAATCTATCACTAGATCACTGAAAAAATAACATTTTATTTTTTGTAATCGGAATTAACTTCTATCCCACTGTGTGCAACCGCCGCCGCCGGGGCAATTTGTATGAATTTTAGCTTTTATTTTAATTTTATTACACTTTAGTGATCTAGTAAAGCCCGTGGTTCGATTTATAACGAGTATATACAATGTCCTTTTTAATTAAGTACAAATATTTGAAGGGGTGATTCAGTCCATCATTCCTAACAACTTTTACCAATGAATGTATATCAAAACACGAAAAAAAAATTTCATTTTCCATAGTAATGATATCACGTGACTACGTGGATTTGTATGAAAACCTAAAATAATTTTTTCGTATTTCGAAATACATTCATTGGGAAAAGTTGTTCAAAATGATGGACTGAATCACCCCTTAAAATATTTGTACTTAATTAAAAAGGACATTGTATATGTCCCTTCCACGTGACAAATAATATTCTAATATGCCGTCACCACCATAATAATAATACGGCCTACACTAAATTTATACTACTGACACCATGATCTATATCGTCCATGACACAATGGTCAAGCTGAGTGCACGAATGAATTAAGCCGCCACACCCTGGTACTAACGAACCAATTCTTATTATTATAATACCTACACCACAAATATTATAATGCCACAAATATCAGACCAAGCTTATAACTTATAAGTATAATTGAATGATGAATGAATCATTCGTCGCTTCGCTTGTACGTAAAACCACAACGTCTGGGTTTGCCAGGATTCATGAAAATACAAGTCAATAAAAAAAATTATAACAAAAAAACCAACCGACTTCTATTCTTTTCAGGAGTTTTTTTCTATATCTCCAAAGTTCTTCATGATGACTTCACCAAATTAATATAAGACTAGCTTGTAGGTAAAGGCTTTCAAATAATAAAAAAAATCATCAAAATCAGCTCACGGCTGACAAAAATATCGCGTGAAATACTACACTCGAATTGATTACCTCCTGCTTATTTAAACTCGGTTAAAAAGTTTTCTTTAATGTAGTCTCCTCCACCGTTTCCGTCCCAAGACCGGATGAGAAAGGAGGAGGGTTGTTAGAGGTGAACTACCCAGTCGTAAAAACGTATATGCCGAATATCGGGCGGAAGGCAATAACACGATCCAAAGCTACTACCACAAGCCAAGGGACAATCGACTCGCCAACTCGCAATGGCCAGGGCTCCGTGCTTCGGAAGGCACGTATAAGCCGTTGGTCCCGGCTGTCATCATCGTATGACATACATACATACATACATACTATCACGTCTTTATCCCTAATGGGGCAGACAGAGCATTTTGGGTCTTACGGTTCTATGCAGAGCCCAGGGCCGCAAGACCCAAAAGCCACTTTTAGCGTCATGGTGGGCGAGAAGATTGGAAAAGCAATCAATACAGTGATGGGTTGCTAGCCGCATCGCCTGTTAACATGATTTGCATTTTTGCCCATTCCCTCGATCGGCTTTTACGATCTGCGTGGGAAGAGAAGCAGCTGGTACGTTCTAAGTATTTTTATTTCTCCCAGACCAGCATGGGAGCATTGTATGACAGCCGTTAAGCTATGTCAGATGCCTTTAGGCAGCTTGAAAAATCAAACATCAGTGTTGGCCACTTACACATACAGAACAAACAATGGCCAGGGCGTTTTTAGCCCAATTACCTCTTAATGATAGACTCCAATAAGATCGGTAATTTTGGAAATCCTTGGGAGAGGCCTATGTCCAGCAGTGGACGTTATGCGGGTGAAATGATGATGATGATGAAGAAGAAGGTCTTTACTACGCTGCCCGTCTGTCTGTCTCGTTGCGAAGGCAAAGACTGGTGATAGATCAGTATCGGTATATAAATTTTAATCTTATACCTTTAAACGAGCAATTCTTGTATTATATATATATATATATATATTTATAAATTTCTGTGATCTCGAAAACGGCTCTAACGATTTCGCAGAAAATTTGTATATTGGGGTTTTCGGCGGGGTAAACAATCGATCTAGATTAGTCTTATGTTTGGAAAAACGGGTGTTTTCGAGTTTTCATGCATTTTTTTTCCACGCAGAATATGGTCGCTAATTTCGTCGCGCCGACCGCCTAGTTTTTAGCTCAGCGGTTAAGGAAAGTTACGGGTTCGAATCCCACTCGGTGACTTACTTTTGTTTTTTTTTATGTTTAAGGTAATATATAATTTTTTATTTTGCATTGTTTTTAGACAAGTTTAAAAAAAATTAGTTAATGTTTGAGATGTAACCGAGCAAAGTTCGGTCGCCCAGGTACTATACACTATTTTAAAGAGCTGGGCTTGTCAGTGGAGTGCTTTCCATGTCTCTGTTTCTTTCGCTATAGCGAAAGCGTAATATACAATATACACTATACTTAATTTAAATTATACTTATTAACGTGTAGGCACAAAAATCATATCATAATAGTATTACATAGTGTAGGTTTTAGCACAGAATAAAATAGTACTTACGTAGTTTACGTGCCTGTAATCTATACATATAATAAAATACATATAATAAAACAGTAAAAAAAGTGTGTCTGTACATTAAATATATTACCAAAAAAAATATTGGGGACGATGGAGATGTAGTAATAGAGTAAGAATTTTTTTAAAAATGTCTTTCTGTTTGTCTGTTTGTACACGCTAATCTCCTAAAATACTGGACGGATTCTAATAAAACTTTTTTTGTTATATAGCTATTAAGCCTGGGCAACATATAGGGTATAAATGGTTTAGGAAAATGGAACGCCTGATGCATAACCATAATAGTCCAGCTAAACGATAAGAGATATAAAAATGCCGCTTTAGTAAAAGTTGTTCAGCCTGATGAGCATTTTCCAGAGACATTAAGTCCACGCGAACGAAGTCGCGGGCATCAGCTAGTTACTGAATAAACATTTGAATCTTTAAATCTTTGATAGCCATTTACACACATGCAATTTAAACAGATGATGTATTTCTGTGTTGTGGTCGCTGGCAGACAGGAACAGCTATGGATGCTCGGCTGTCAAGGGTAACCATATCGGTCTACCCTCGTCTTCGTCGTTTGTTGCATACGTCCTTACTTACACACAACACTGACAGTGTCCGTCCAGGAAATGTTTTTCGGACACACTTTTCAACCGATTTTTTTTATGTTTACCTATCATTCTTTTTAAAGTTTTTCAAGCTTTAATTCGGTGGTGGTAAGCAGCAGGCTCAAAGCAGTATCAGAAAGTGATCCTTGTTGAGTGTCAATGATTTTATAAGATAAACTTTTTGATCTGTAATACCGGCAAGTGGAGAAAAAACGGAGAAACTAGGAAAAACTTTCCGAAAAATTTTGAAAAAGTGACTACAAAAAAATTCTATCTACCTACATACTCGTATTATATCATTTTCGAACCTACTCAGAAAATTTCACAGAAATCGGTAAAAAATTGCGACCTGTAGGCGAGAACAGACAGACTGACAGCCAGACAGCCGGACAAAAGCATTTTTGCCCAATCTCGAAACGACGCTTCGCTCGCTCGGTTAATAATGCAGAAGAAGAAAATATCTGGCAAAAAACGATATTAATCGCGTTTAGTCCCGTAACATTTTCTTACAATTTCCCAAGGAGGTGCAACGTCAGGACAGTGGCTGCTTGTAAAACTTTTTAAGAAGATGATCATAATAACTTTAAGTTCATCAATCATTTTAGGCCTGTCTCGAAATTAAGTCGGTTAGCTCGCTCGGTCAATAATGCAGAAGAAGAAAATATCTGGCAAAAAACGATATTTAATCGCGGTAAGTTCGGTAACATTTTCTCACAATTTCCCAAGGAGGTGCAACGTCGGGACAGTGGCTGCTTGTAAAACTTTTTAAGATGATCATAATAACTTTAAGTTCATCAATCATTTTAGGCCTGTCTCGAAACTGGGTCGTATAGCTCGCTGGGTCAATAATGCAGAAGATGAAAATATCTGGCAAAAAACGATATTTAATCGCGGTAGGTTCGGTAACATTTTCTCACAATTTCCCAAGGAGGTGCAACGTCGGGACAGTGGCTGATTGTAAAGCTTTTTAAAAAGATGAATATAATAACTATTTCATCTCAATCACCTCAGTAGCAAAAAGAAAGGCTTGCGTGCATCAGTAACTCATTTGGTAGCAGGTTCAATGCCTGCATTTTCGTGTTCGTCTCGATTTGCATAATTCGTACACGATCCGTTTGGTGTTTTCAGAATCAAGTAATTGATGCCTGCTCTGGCACCATATATACCTATACAACTACATAAGTACATCTTACATATAATAAAAACTTAAAAAAAAAATATGACCGACTTCAAATCGAATTTTATAAACCTCCTCCTTTTTTTGAAGTCGGTTGAAAACAGTAGAAAAAGTGTGTCTTCACATTAAATATATTCCCAAAAAATGTATGGGGGGCGATGGAGACATAGTAATAGTAGTAATAGAGTAAAACTTTAAAAAAAGTCTGTCTGTTTATCTGTTTGAACATGCTAATCTCTGAAAATACTGGACGGATTCGAATGAAACGTTTTTTGTTACAATAAAGCTGTTAAGCCTGCGCAACATATGTATAAATGATTTTGGAAAATGGAACACCTGATCCAGAACCTTAATGGTCCAGATAAACTATAAGAAATATAAAAATAACGCCTTAGCAAAAGTTGTTCATCCTGATGAGCATTTTCCAGAGACAAAAAGTCCACGCGAGTGATTTCGCGGGCTTCTGCTAGCAGTGCATTTACATTATGTGAGATAGAGCTTGAAGGCAAAGCGATATGTATCAGCTATTTACTTCTTCAATCAAGTAATTATGAAAAAGAACTTTATGTCAAACAATTTGTTTTATTAATTTATTTAAATTTTATTACAAATGTAATTAGCGGACTTAAATTATAGGTTTTATCTACCAGTCAACCCACTAGTGATGCCGAGAACAGAAGACTTTGGACTATTATAATTTGCACATAGGCGGGCTTATCCCAGGAAGGGATCTGTTAGCCAACCGAGCATCTGTAAGGAGTAGTAAGGAAAAGGTGTTGAAGTCTGCAACAAAAAATAGAAGACTTAAAATCGAATCTATGTACTTACTACAAAAGTACATTATGATCAATATGCCCTGTATTTATTTACTTTGTGCAATAAAGGGTATTGTATTGTACCTATTGAATCATCATCATCAGGTCTTTTAGTCTCCACTGCAGGAGCACTACCCTCTCTGTACTACCAGAGCCAGTGTATATTTGGCCAGAGCAGCAAGAGGACTTGGCCTACACTCTCCTCGCTTGCTAGACGGGTTGGAGAGGTCTTATTGATGTGTATAAGTTTTGTTTAGCTTGTACTCGTATTTCCTAAGTCGCCTTTTACGACATCCACGTTGGAGTGGTCCTATTCTACTCTGCTGGAAACCACACGGCTTATTGAATAAATAAATATAAAATATATAGGGAAAATTACACTGACTGAGCTAGCCCCAAAGTAAGTTCGAGACTTGTGTTATGAGACTTATGAGATACTAACCCAACGATACTACATTTTATAACAAGAACAAAATATGATCACACATGGTTGTGTTGGTGAATACATAATGACTTAGTGATATTTTTTGTAGGTAAGACAAAAAATATGACTAAATAAATCATTATGATAAACAGTAATTGTGAATTGAAAGTTTAGGAAAATCAAGGCTATCTCATAAGACTTATAACACTCTTCGTGACCACCAGTGTTACCATTTTCCGAATGCGGAGTCAAACCAACTTTTTTGATGCCGTGTGATTTCCTGTAGACTAGAATAGGACCACTCCAAGTCCTCGTGTGGATGACGAAGAAGGCGACTTAGAAAATACAAGCTCAGCAAAGCATATTAACATCAATGATACCTCTCCAACCCATCTGGCCAGCGAGGAGAGTATTGGCCAAGCCTGGCTGCTCTGTTGCTGTAGTACAACGAGCACCTGATGATGATGATGGAAAATGCAGTCGTTTAGATGACTCCGCGTAGTTCATGCTAATCATAAAAGAACACATGTGTAAAAAAAAAATGATTTGCTTTATCCGTGCTTCGATAGGCACGTAGGTACTTATGAGCTGTTGCCATGGCTGTCAGCATTGTATGTTAGTCATCTATCTATATAGATACCTAGGTATATGTCCGATGTCTTTAGGCGTCTAATCTGACACCAGTGTGAGCCACTTACACACAAGAAAAACAATAGAAACATGAGTTGCTAGCTAGACGCTGACATAATTTCTTCTATTCCTACGATAATCTTTAACGAGAAGAACTAAGTTTTATTCTTGGAAGACTATTTTTCAAGACTTTGTTCTTAGAAGACAAAGGTACTGAAGACATAGGTAGGTAGGTAATCAGCAAACGACAACCGGATAGGTAGAATGCGCTTGTCGCATGCGCACGCACCTACGCTGTTGTCAACGTCCCGTCATTCAACACTGTCAATGGACGGCAACGCTATACCAACTCAAATAACACGATTCATACGAATTACAAACAGTACCGCTACCATAGGTTGCTGTCGAAAACTTACATTACGTTACTACAGTCGCTAGCGAGTAAACGCAGTTCGAATAGATTTCGATACAACCCTTAGCATGAGTGAATTACACGTTTACTATACTCGCTAACGTTAACTCGATTCATCGAGTAGTTAACGTTACGCGACGGACTGATGTGCCTAACTTCACAGCAAACAAAGCTCTCTCTTTCTAACTTCATTGAAAAGACAGAGTAAGGGCAAAATTACGCAAAAAGCTGAGTATCCAGGCTTACCTTTTAAAATATAGAAATAATCTTGTTAATTTAAAGCGTCATAGAAGAGGCTCCCTTTGTAAAGTGTTGGTGAATTTTGTATTTGGTTTGGTTATTTTGTCAATGTGACAGTTCTTTTCTGTCGTAATTCGTAAACAATCGGTCGATTCGCTTGTTACTCGTTGAAGAAAGTTTTAACTTTTCTTTATAGATATGTACCTTTGTTTAATGGCATCTCTTTCTTGTTGTGTGGTTGGGAAATTGATAAATCTTTTTAAAATATTGGGGTGGTTCAAAGCAGTTGTTACTTCTTGAATATAATCACTCATAGCTTCTTGGGAAAAATGGTTTGCCTTACCAGTGATACGTTGGTAACTAACTACCTTGTGCATAAAATAGTAACGCACATAAAACCTGCAAGATTTGTTTTATTGTTGAATAATTACAACACTAACACTTATATATTTAAGTACATAGGTACACCTTAGGAATTTACCTTTGATTCCAGCGACACTCTTTGCGTAGATTTCAAATCCGTATAAATTAATAATAAATCGCACAAATCCTCAAAAGCTTAATTGTTAAGTCTATATTCTTTTATAAAATTATTCTCACTTAGGTACCTATATGTTGAAGTGGATTTCTCAATTTAAGTATTTCTCAAATCTGCTTGAAATTTTCCCTGTTCACGTCGTTCGTCTTCGTATGCAGCCTTCTCTAACATATCCCACGCTAAATAATGTCTTGCCGACATTTTTTAAATAAATAATGATAAAAATTATTTAATAAACATGAATTGTAATACGGTTTTCACGCTCCAATTTGCTAGTGAAATAGATTACTACAGTCGTTACGGTATTTTTCGATAGCTTCTGTCAAATTTGTGACTTATGGTACCGATGTTCTACAGCAACGGCTACAAAACGTTAGTCGCTAGCGATTACTTTTCGATAGGTAATTTACCGCTGGACTGATACTGCCGATTTTTAGTTTTATGAGTGACCGCCAGGGGCGCTGTACTTTTCTCCATACAAATGTTTACGCAGTCGCTAACGAGTACGGTCACTGTAAACTCATGGTAATGCTACAGTTCCATTCACAAAACAAACCGCCAATGCCATCAGTGCTGCCAAAATAACAAGATCAATCGCAAAACAAACTATTATTTTATAACGCCCCGGGCAAAGGAAAAAATCCGAAGTCCTTCCGCTAAGAATTTAGGAGTGTCCGAATGTTAAGACGAAATCTGACTTGCTCGTTATAAATTTTGTGTAACAATGCGTACGTGTGGGTGTGCTACGTTGACGAGTATAGTTACGGCACGCAATAACGCTAACAAGCGTGCGAGCGAGAGATCCGAGTCTCGGTAGAGCGTTGTCTCACTCTCGCCGCCGGCAACATGGCGCGGACTCGGGCGCAGGCTCGAATCGTATCGCCTGCCCACTCAAGGTTCGCTGACTGCCGTTCTTTTGTTTTTAATGTTACAGCGTAGTGATTTCTCCCTATATTATGGGAAAATATAGATTTATTCTTAACTTTATTTTTCTCACTTGAAAGTCCACTACCGGACTTCATTTATCCTAGATCGAAACGATTTTTATGTCTTGAAATAGGTTTAGTAAAAATAATATTTTTTTATGAGCTTATCTTACGAAAGCTTTGCCTTGACTTAAAATAACTTTTAATTTTCAAGTATTTGTGGATCAGCTTAAAGCGATAAATACGTTGCCTAATTACACAAATAACGCAAACGCTTCTAGATTATTGTTTTAAGAAAAAGCCTTTCCTTATGATTATTAATTTCAGTTAAAGTTACAATAATGTGACTCTAGTTTATACTTGTAATTGTAACTACTTTAAGTTTGTGTTTTTAATTAAATTAAACTATGTGCATTACGTATTTATTAAAATTACCTATTTTTTATACTCTTGCAAGACCAAATACCGTATTAACAGCCTCTTAAATTACTTAGTTACCTGCCATTTTGAGAGATACATACCTAGAAGTCAGGTATCTCACGATACTTGTATGTGGGAGAGGGTGAGTGGGTGGAGATTGCGTACAGCAGTTGGCATCCCCGAACCGCAGACGAAAACAGCGTCAAGCCGAGGACCTGCTCCAAACCGAACGTCTGCATACCGATCGCCGGTTTTTTATACTCGTTGTCGGTGCACGCGGCCGCGCGCGCGTGTGAGTGAAACGACTAGTGTGCGTGCTAGTACCGCGCCGCGCGCCATTGTTGTGTGCAGTTGAGCCAGTAGAACCGCCGCGTTCGGCCGGCTGTCACATTCGAATTCCGAAAACTCGCCGGCGAAAAATAAGTGTACCGTGCATCGGGAGTGCAAATAGTGAGTTGTGGTTATGATAAGAATGTAATACGTGTTGTGATTATCAGCGGTTTCCATCGAGTTTGGAGGCGCGCGGACAGCGCAATGATAGCTTTGTTTAGGTATGTGACTGATTAATTATGACCCATCATGGGGTCGCTGGCCCATTTGCTACTGAGATCTGTATTTTTTTGGATTAAGGATTGCTTGATTTGCCACTGTTTATGTTAGTACCTGTGGACGTATATTGGCCACATCCGCTTGTGAGCAGGCGGCGCCGTCGGCAGTGTTATCAGTTGTTCGGGAAGTATCGTGAAATTTACAACGTAATTAAATATACTAACGATTGTGGACGTTGAACAAGACGGCTGAACGAATCAAATGCCGGCTGTGCGTTAAAATTTAAAAATATTAACAATACATTTCGTACACCTAAGTTGAGCATGGTTATAACTTCTCTCGAGCGAAGATAATCCTAATTATTGTATTATTTATGTACTTAAAAGTTATATGTATTTAATGTGTTATATGTTTGTTGTTCTTATTACCTTTTGAGTAGGTAGTAGGTACCTACCTTACTTTTGCTACGCTAGATTTTTATTTATACCGATGGTTGACTGGTAGAAAAAGCTGTTTGCATTAAGTCCGCCTTTTGTACCATTTATTATTAGTACCTAAATAAGTTTTAAATAAAAAAATAAAATCGTTGTTATTATATCACATTTGCTTCTATGCCTACTTAGGGAATAGTAAGCATAGAGGCAAATCTGATGATCAAAAAAACAACATTTTATGACTTTTATGTTGGTATTATTTTATTCTATTCATTTTGTCAAAATATAATAGAAGAAACGTCGCGTGATGCAAGTGCTTTATTATCTACCTAAAACCAACCTTTTAAATTTAAAAATAAAAAACCTACTTAGATAGGTAAGTTTACGTACTTATGTACCTAACTACCTACGCGAAAATCTTATTGTTCTAAAATAACCGAAATAGCTGCCTTAATTACTGACAACACTAAATAAGCACCTAGTTGTACCTAAGTAGGTAAATACCATACAACATACTGCCTAACTCAGTTTCCTATTGTTAATATAATAAATAGAGAGTATGTATATATTTACACCCGAATTCTAATACTGAACTTACCTACCTAAATACAATGCGACATTTTAGACGGTAGGTTGGTTTAACATAGGGTAAACGCCCCGTCTACAGCCTAGGTTCGGTTGTTGACCATAAACTGCGTTCTTTAAAGCAAACTTTACTGAAAAAGAAGCAAAATAAAAGTCGATATTATTTCTTTCTCTATATCATAAGGTTTAAACTTACTTATTTATTTTGCAATTTACCCTACAAGGGTAAATACGGGTAAATGGCCTAATACCTACAAAGGTATTATAATCTATACTAACTACTATTAGGTAGATCTATTGTCGTAATTATTGTGTGTATAATGTATTGATATCTGTTTATATACTTGCATAGAAAAAATAAAAAATGTACCTCTAAGCCACCATATGAGTAGGTAGCTTTTGAATATCGTCTAGATAGAAGATTATCAATACCTAATACATCTAATATCTATGTGCATAAATATTACATTTGTAAAAAACAGACCTAACAATTTTTTAAGGCTTAAGAAAACATTAGTAAAGTACCTAACTACCTATACATATGTTTTTACGAGTTTTATATTTATTATATTACATTATGGTAAAGGGATGTTTAAATATTTTAAAAAACTTCTCTGATTGATGTTAGTAATGTCCCAAACTACATTCAATCATTTCTATCCTCTAGGTGCGGCTTTATCAGCTCGTTCCTATTTCTGGGCATTATTTTTTTTTAAAGTGAAGGAAAAGAATATCAACCGGCCATTTATTATCTTCTTGAATACGATTTCAAAACGAACAACTGTCAACATGCACATGTTTTGCGGAACATGCACATGTAAATAACACGGACCGATCGCCACGCCACGAATGCTATAATTCTTTCATAGAAATTTTAATTACGGCTATGTCCGGCAAAATAATTGATATGTTTATTGTCTATAGTTTTTTTTTTTTTAATAATGACTCGACGCAACGGCCTATTCAGGTACTCGATAGTTCGAAATGACGATGACATCGTTCGATGTAATGCCATTTCGTTTTTCTACCCGTCGGCGGGACCTAATAAATACTATAACGTTTCAAATGTGCACAATGCACCTGCAGATGAAAAAGTTGGGATGTCCTTAATTAAATTATGAAGTATTCTTGTGAAGTGCATGTTATGCATAAGGAAATGAGGAATGGCGTCAGAATTATCGTGTTCTTTTTGAAGTTGGTAATGTCATTTTAACTTAATTACTAAAGACCAACGAAGTTTTTAAAAGTATTCATCTTAAAAAAATGATTTATATACAAAAAGAAATTAGGTAGATTAATAAATGCGAAAGGAAAATTAGAAAAATGTTTATAAATTTTTTATTCTTTGCGCAGCTAGATTTACAGTCACATAATCTAATATAAATATGTATAGGAATTTAAATCTAAAATATCGTTAAAACTTAAAAAGGAAACTAAATCTTATCGAAAACATGCTTTTTGTGGCCGATGCGCGCCAAAAATAAAGGACGAATTCCTTTTCTCATTCGAACGAAATCTCTTGCGCCACAACCATTTCTCAATATGGTGACCGTCGCAAACAAAAAAAGGAATATTTATAACCCCTTTATTCTTTTTTAAGAAAAAATATATTTTTTCTTTTTTTTTCTTTTAACGGCGCGCAGTAAAACGCGACAACTGGGGTCACGAGTGGCCAGTTTGAAAACCGAGTTTCTGAACGCATTTTACAGAGTATCTCTGCGATTAAAAACAGGCTGTGAACTTTTTAATTTTTAATTAATTACTTAAATACTTTATTTACTGTGTGTTTTTAATGAAACTTTCTAATGTTCTTACTTCCCACAGTAAATTTGCTATTTTTACCCAATTAAACGCCAATTTTTCAACTTACAATGCTTGATTGTCTTTGGGAACGCAATATAGAGAAACCTTTTAAATTTTGCTTTATTTATTATTCGAGTAATAAACTTATAAATGATGTTCTCAGAAAAGAACAATCGTATTTTTTTGCTAACTTGGATGTGTTATTTAGTGGCATTACTTACTTAACTAAGTAATTGAAATTTCAACTGACTTTTGGCGGGCTGCTTAATCTAAAATGTGGGTATATCAAATAGCCTTTGATTTCATAATTAAATTTAAGTTTGATATGATAAATCACAGTTTCCGAAATTATTTTCGCACATAGATATTGCATGACGCTTCTGCATGAACATCCGTCTATTAGAATGTTTGTTATATTGTATACAATTTATTCGTTTTTTATGCCATCAAATAAAATTAATATCATTGGAGACATTACCAAGCGCGTTTATGGAGACAGCTACGAGTACAAGCCGTGCGGCTCACTATGAGAACTTGAGCGAGACCTGGGAATGTTAATGCGCTCGTGTTGTTCGCTGCACATGCACTGCATACAGAATGTGTTTTCAAAATACACCGTGCAACTAATATCACTTATCCACCATTAAAAAGCGTAAAACTCTTCATTAATGTTTCTAACTTTAAATCATAAACAGCATTCATGACCACGCACACATTAACTTTACAATACTGAGAAAGCTCGTACATTATATTATTTTGAATTCGCCACTAAAATAAATGGTACTTTACAATGACACTAAAAGTACGGTCAAACTGAATGCAATATTGAAGTTTACGACGCAAGCTATAACTCGAGTCGAGGAAACACTTCTCATTTCAAACTTGGAACACAAGTCATTCGTCGGAATTCGAATTGTCTGTCATTCGAGTTGTGAAGGTTAAATCGAATAGGATTCGACTCGTCATCGTATGAGAGTTTTTGTGGTAATCTCGATATTGATTACCATACTGTACACGTTTTGAATACATTCTTTGTTGTAGGTTATGTCACATAAACTTGTATGTGCGTTTCATACGATATTGCTAGAGATAGCAAATGAATTTGAAAGATCCGAGCTTAAATATTAATTCAGGAATCATGATAGTTTCAACCTTTACCTTAATCATAAAGATTAATGATATTTATTCTTTGCCAGCAAATAATAATTATTTGTCAGCAGATATGTCACCATAGGTATTAAAACGGAATTAGGTACTTACTAGCGTGTAAAATCATTTGACCAAGCTCAAATATAATACATGAAATTTAGTTTTAGCATGTTTCGTGTCATTATCGGGATGTTTAAATAGCATTTCCTGATCCATAATTTATCCGATTCACAATTAAAACAAGTTATTTCAACCGTAACGTAATAAATTTCGTCGGCCCGCCCGCAGTAATGAGGATTTCCTAGAAAAGACAGGGACGAATCCACGCTGCATCCAAAAAACTTTGTACAAAAAAAGAAAATTAAACTAGTCAATACATTAAATAACTTAAGACCTACCATTAAGATTGAAAATCGATCGCTCGAAACTTTAGTTTCATCCGTCCATGAGAGTCGGGTGCCAACTTTTTTTTACTTTTTCTGCAAGGGCGTTGCTTGTCCTAAAACTTATCTCCATTGTCTTCTAATGAGTAATGATTTGAAGACAGACACGAAACGTTATGAGTTTGAAATTTTTACATATTTTTTTGTAATAAGCATTAGTGCTGAAATTCTTCGTTTTTTTGCTGTGTTGTGCTGAAATATTCTTGTTATTACTGTCAACATGTTTAGTTTTCACACTCGTTTTTTTAAAATATAAATCTACACTACATGCACTTCTTAAATTAGTAATTTAAGGAGCTCACTTTTTTCTGCCATGTTCACAAAAGACACTTCTTACATTGTTAACATACTCTTAAGACGTCTGATTAAGGAAGGCAGATTTTTTGTGAATGCGATAGTTAAGCTATCCTATAAAATTGCTTACCAGTTTTATCTAATTTTAAAATTACCTACCATTTCTATAAAAAATACCAGTATTTAGTCATTCTCCTTCTTGCATTCAGATAATTTTGACAGCTGTCACCTTGACAACATACCTTAAAAAGAAGCGTGTGTTATCTCACAAGCGATGACTTATAATAAGCGTTAATTGATAGCCGCCTGTCAACATAAAAAGTAGTCGATAAACATCCATGGATAAGTTTCAGTCCGCTTACGCTAATGATTATTATCGTCGTCATCGAATAAACTATAATAGTGGACATGTGGCGTTTAAAAATAAGATAGGTATTAAATTACTATCTTTCTTACAGACTAGTTTATTTTTTAGACTAGAAACTTCTAACTTACTTCTAACTTTAAAATTTTATTTTTATTTTATTTATCACAGAATCAACAGCACTTTACAATATCATCATTTTATCTTATAAACTATAACTTACTGCCAATTATAGATTTTCATTTTGTAATTAAAATATTAAAAAATAGTCATATGTGGAGACGAAAACCTTTTCTTGTCTGGGAGAAAATAAAAAGTTAAAATTTAATTATAATTTTTAAAATTTTCGAACATCTCTTAAGACTCGAAAGCCTTCGAAACATCAGATCCTTGGTCGTACCGGTTGTTTTAAACGGTCAGTTACATGATAACGATTACTTTCAATGTCGCACGATAACTGGATAAAGTCTAAGTGCTGTGCCACATTAAATTTAATTTGATCTGTACCTGTGTGTTGAAACTGCCAGTTTTAACTTCTCTCTATAAATTTTCCAATATTTTGAAATAAATTTCCTATACATCTATAATTTCCCGTCGCAGATTATACTTATCCGTTCATTAAAAATATATAAAAATCTTGTACTCTATATGCTTGTTTTTCAATGCAGCATAGCGTTGATTATTATATACAAAAATTGAAGTTATAATATAAAGTTAAATATCGAACTCGCGCACGAAGGGTTCCGTACCATTATCTATAAAAATTAAGTTTTTTGTATGGGAGAGTATTTGCTGTTATAGCGGCAACAGAAATACATAATTTGTGAAAAGTTCAACTGTCTAGCTATCGCGGTTCTTGAGATACAGCCTGGTGACAGACAGATGGACATACAGCGAAGTCTTAGTAATAGGGTCCCGTTTTTACCCTTTGGGTACGGAACCTTAAAAAGTAAAATAAAGGTTATAAAAATTTCATAATTCTGAAATAAAATTATATATTTGCT
Source organism: Acrobasis consociella (assembly GCA_963555685.1). Classification (NCBI taxonomy): domain Eukaryota; kingdom Metazoa; phylum Arthropoda; class Insecta; order Lepidoptera; family Pyralidae; genus Acrobasis; species Acrobasis consociella. The sequence continues at coordinate 36,351,498 of OY743104.1, read as the reverse complement.
AAGTGGACAATAATTGGAACATTGCCAACTATTGGAGCGTTCACCCTACGATACTACTGAACATTCATAACCTTTATGCGATGAGGCTTTGCCTACATGTAATAAAATAAATACTTCCCTATTCTTGATTTTATTTATTAGCACTTCATTAACCCGAGAGGTAATCTGTGGGTAGATAAATCTGTCGGTCTGCGGCTTCGTAGCGCCTAACTAAACGAATGAGGCGATTTTGATGCGGGTTTTTTAAAAGCTGATCTGATCAAGATGGTTCTTTGCTATGTTTGATGGAAATCGGTTCCGCGGTTGATCATTAATGGGAGTAAACGCCTGTAAGTCGGGGGTTTAGCTTTCTACACCAACCTAAATTAAATAATGAAAGATAAGCGTTAAAAAACGATCCAGGGCCGCGTAAACTATTTTTTTAAAGTTTTTATATATTAGTAAATTTTTTCAACCATAAACCTCGTAGCTCGATGGCCCGGCGGGAGTTCGCATTACCAGAGCTTTCGCAAGTAAAGCCACACCGGGCGTGGTCCGCACTTGGATGGGTGACCACAATTGACTTAATATAAAGTCCTTGAGCTCCGCGCTTTGGAAGGCACGTATAAGCCGTTGGTCCCGGCTGTCATCGATCTACAGCAGTCCTCGAGCCGTCAGATGCCTTTAGGAAGCTTATAGCTTAGCTTAAGCTAACACCTGCCAGTGCTGGCCAGTTGCACACCTAAAAAATAGTTTAATATTTTTTTTTTACCTACTGCGAATTAATCGTACCCACTCTGTTCGATTATTCAAAGCTTCCTAACCTAGCGTATAACGAAACGGCGGCCTCACGGTGGCTTGTTAGGTGCGTGTAAAGAAACGCAAATTAATGGGCCACCACAGCTTGTTAGGTTGCGCTTGCGCCTTGTTACCACTATAGGATCAGAAAATTACTTACTTCTCTTTTGGCAGAACGGTTCTCGAATGGCGGCTACGTACCGGCAAGCGCAGCGTAGAACACCCACCTGCTAGCAGTGGTTCCCAAACTTATTTTGTCTACTGGCCACTTTGAGAATAAATATTTATTTAGCGCCCCCACTTTTTCACCTATTAAAAACCACTACAACTTCAAATTAATTTATTAATTATTGTGACCTATATATGTATATTATGTAAATATTTATTCTCAAAGTGGAGGATGATATTTATGTGGTTGTTGTTGAGAGTCGAGAGCTCTTGCAGTCGTTGTTTAAGAGGCCTCCTAGCTAAATAAAGCTCATAGCAAAAAAAAAACATTTTCTTTCTGGGTCTCTTACCGCCCCCTTTGAGACCTGCAGCGCCCACAAGGGGGTTATCGCCCACTTTAGGAAAGACTGTGCTAGTTGGTCAGACGACCTGCGCAATGTTGCAGGAAGGCGCTGGATGCAGGCCGCTTCCGATCGGTCGTTTTGGAAATCCTTGGGGGTGGCCTATGTCCAGCAGTGGACTTCCTGGGGCTGATATGATGAACAATAGTAGTACCGATCAAATATTATGTGGGTCATAGGTCTGCCGGGCAACGGTTTGTCGCACAATTGTGGTACTTTCCACTCAAAATGGCCGAAGTCATTTATTAAGAGTCCGGCGACCCTAGACTTCTCCATACAAACGTAGTACACGTTTAATTTTGAAACCACATGTCAGATTCCGGTAAATATATTGTAAAGAAATTGCAATTATCTAGGGTTATATTGGGTTTCCTATAGTAAAATTATGAACTGGAAAGAAAATATAACGATTTAGAAGTTTCCCATACTAATGGTCAAAAATGATATAAAACACTATATTCTATTTCAAGTTCATATTTTTATTGTCGGAAACTAAATATAAACCTAGATAATTGCAATATCTTTGAAATCACAAAATTTTGCCCAAATCGGACATGTCGTTTTGAAATAAAACGTAGACTACGTTTGTATGGAAAGTTGTATTTTGGTATAGGGTCGGGGGACCCTTAAGGTAATATCCTGGTTCAAAATAAATTATTTGGTACTGTCAAGAGAAAAAGTCAGTAAATAATGGCAAGTTGACTCCAAGAAATAAAGACGTCATGACTAGATATTTCATTAAAATATAATAGAAAATGTTTAAATTGACGTTAATACAAAAGTATCCCATTTGACTTCCTAGAAACTAGCGAATTGACTGGGGGCCCGTTTTCAATGTGGTGACGTCATCAGCACCATGCAGCACCTCATACCGTGGGCTGCCAGTATTACCAAGACCTATACGTAGTAACTTATTAGTAATCTGTGCCTATACTAAGAAGTAGAATAAGAGTGGTGACTCAAAAGAAGCATCAGAAATATCAATCAAAGATTTCATGATTTTTAACTGATTTCCAAAAAGGTATGTAGGTATGTTCACCGACATTCGAAGACGCCTGGACAAATATAAAAATATTTTTTTTGTTGAAGGTCATACTTGTCCGTTGGTCCCATAGAAAATTTATTAAAATCAGTCGTGTATTTTGGGGATATAGTCTGTTTTTAGTTTTGAAAAAAATATTAATGGTAGTCTCAAAATATCCGATTGACCTCAAATGAGTGATGGCGTCGCGCAGATAATCCGTATTTTTTTCCGTATATCTACTAAGATATCGCGAAATGAACCATTGCGTGATTCACGCAGGACAAAAAACAACTTTCTATAACTTTTCTAAATATTAACAAAAGGATTCCGATATGACCACGAGTTAACGGTCCGCAAGAAAGAAAAAAAGGAACCATTGTTTCTTGGGCACCATTAAAATTTATTACCTCAGAATAGTTTCCATTTTAGTTTTTTTTTATTATTTTGTTTGACAAAAGAATATTTTGACGAGGTTTTTGAATAAAAAAAAATACAGCCCTAAGTTAACAGTTTCAGTAAATATTTTAATACTTAGTTTATAAGTAAGCATAATAGTTTAGTTCAGTGATAAAAATAATGGGTGGGAATAAATAAGGATATTTCTTGACACAGGTTTTAATAAAAAAAACACTGCCGCTAACCGTTTATTACTGTGAGAGGAACTGTTCTAGATTTTTAATTTAAAACAACGTTTCGTAAATATTTTAATTGAAATAATGTACTTAATTGGCTGAAACATAAGGATAACTTTGATAAGTTTTATAATTCAATAAAAGTTGTTCCTGCAGGGTTTGAAAAAAAAAATACTTATAAAAAACGCACCAGAAATCCTGTAATATACCTAGTTAGGCCATTTAGTTTTAAAATCTCCATCGCTATAACATTTTTAAATTGTATAAAAGAACTCATTTCACTGCTTCCAGCCAGTATTATAATTTTATTATCTATCCAGCAAGCAGAAACACCGGGACGCCAGAAAAACCCATGGACACAAAACACGTGTTGCTTTTTTTAATAAGGAACCGTTTACACAGGCGTGCATAAGTGTCGCATTTCAAATTGGTCGCATTCTTTGTTCTTGCTTCAAGAGTTTGAATTTTATGGCATTGATTTTAAAGCCGTACGTAGTTCTTTCTTGGTAATGTCATTGTATCCCTAATTTCGTAAGAACTCGGTAGCTGGTATAGAGTTACGTGTCGAGTTGCTTTCTATGAAGGCAAGTAGGTATGTGAGATTTAATTGGTTGATTAGAAGTTTAATAATTTAAAGCACTTAAAAAAATGTAATTGAAGTAAGTATCTGTTTACAACTTTTAATATTTATTTGTTTATTTAGTTTCACCTGTAGGGTGGTCTGTTTGTCTGTCTGTCGGAAAATTTTACCCACTTCCCGGTTTTAAATTAAGGGTCCCCCGACCCTAGACCAAAATACAACTTTCCATACAAACGTAGTCTACGTTTTATTTCAAAACGACATGTCCGATTTGGGCAAAATTTTGTAATTTCAAAGATATTGCAATTATCTAGGTTTATATTTAGTTAGAATATAGTATTTTATATCATTTTTGACCATTAGTATGGGAAACTTCTAAATCGTTATATTTTCTTTCCAGTTCATAATTTTACTATAGGAAACCCAATATAACCCTAGATAATTGCAATTTCTTTACAATTACCAATTTTTACCGGAATCTGACATGTGGTTTCAAAATTAAACGTGTACTACGTTTGTATGGAGAAGTCTAGGGTCGCCGGACTCTTAAGATGAAATTTTGCACGCAAACGTATATTGCGTGACAATGCAATATCATATGATGATGGAGCAGATCTTATGATGGAGCCGGAAGTCCTCCCGTGGATGTCGTAGAAGACGACTTAGGAAATACAAGCTCAACAAAGCTTATAAAGATCATGAGACCTCTCAAACCCGTCTGGCCAGCGAGGAGAGTGTAGGCCAAGTCCTTTGACTGCTCTAACCAGGTATGGCTCTGGTAGTGTAGAGAGGGTCGTGCTCCTGCGGTGGAAACAAAAATACCTGATGATGAAATAAAAAAAAAAGTTTTAGACTATAAGAGGCTCATGGTATTTTGGAAAGGAGATTTAAATCGTGTTAAGAATACCCAAACACCACCTCCAGCAAAGAATTACGCAAATCGAACCCGAGACCCTCCCCAGAGCTGTTTAATGCAAATGCAGTAGGTTAGGTACTGTGTACAGCGCATGCGTAATGGAAGCAAATGATCAGTGGGTTGTTTACTTAGGGAAGTTGTTGATCACCCGACGGGAATGAGAGGTTTTACGCCTATACCCCTATAGGCGTAAAACCTCTCATTAATCATCATTACAGCCGCATAACGTCCACTGCTGGACATAGGCATCGCCCAAAGATTTCCAAAATGACCGATCAAGAGTGGCCTGCATCTGGCACTTTCCAGCAACCTGGGTCAGGTCGGCGGACCACCTTTTAGATGGGTGTCCTGCGCTTCATTTGCCAGTACGCGGTTGCCATTCGAGGACCTTGTTGGCGTTCAGTCTCGCTATTAACAATAGAGCGTTGAGTGGTCGGCTGCGGGCGCCTGGCCGCCTCGACAAGGCGAGAACGGGGGAGAGGTGCGGGGGCGGGGAACGGGGACGCATATTGCGCGGGACCTTAGAAGATTCAGTTCAGTATGTCATATCATGTAATATTTACCTACATTAATTCTGTGGTATTGCAGTTGTATTGTATCTCATCTCATAACATAACACAAGTCTCGAACTTACTTTACGTAGAGAATACGCTATTTGACAAACTATGAAAACTCGTTCAATTAAAATTAACAATATTTAAAAAGAAACGTGGATGACCACCTTTAATTAAAGAATTACTCACGGCATGTGGTAACTGACACTTGTTTGCCGTCCTGTCAGGGTCACATTTTGTCAACCGCACGAGAATCTAATCTGGTCCATAAAAACATAAAGGGGCACACTGGTCACTGGTGTCATGTTCCGATCAGCGTAGCGTGACGTTTCAAGTTATATGTATTTCGAATTTCGAACTTGTATAAATTAAACTCCAGGCTGGAAAGAAACTTGTTTAAAAAATTATTTTTTTAATAGAGCTTCTATATTGATGTCTTAAAAAGATTAAGTCCATCTTAAGACGAATTAACCAAGCGACAAACTAGGTGAGGTTATGTTTTATCACAGAGATGCCTTTCCACTTTACGGCTCCATCATCAGATTAGCTTCAAGTCACCATAATATTGCATTGTCACGCAATGTATATGCGTGCAAAATTTCAGCTCAATCGGAAACCGGGGTGGGTCAAATTTACTTGCAAGATTGGATTACAGACAAACTGACAACGAGTCAGGTGGAACTTAATAAATAAACGCCTGTAAAAACAGGACGTACTAACTGGTGTTCTTCCCTATGCGAATTCGAATAGCCCAGGCAATTTTTCTAAACGTCAAAAAACCATTTTCTATGGCATTTGTATAAAATAAAAAACTGTGACGTCATGCTTTTTTGAAGTCAAATAGCGCTCCTATTATCAGTTTTCTGCATTAATAAATCTGAAGTCATGTTGAGAATGGATGATCAATGAAAAGAGGCACTATTTTGTGAACTAGTAATTTAATTTGACCAAGTCATAACATCAATGAGACCTCTCCAACCCATCTGGCCAGCGAAGAGAGTGTAGGTCAAATCCTCTAACTCCTCTGTCCAAGTATGGCTCTAGTAGTTGAGATTAAAAAAACCTTTTGATGAAGTCATCTACCTAAATACGATGAGTTTTATACTTATGTGTAAATGCAAATAAAGCTTCAAATTGCAAACTAATTAACTAAAAACTAAAAAGTATTTTTTTTATAAATATCACATAGGGTAACAACTTGATGCAAGATCCACTAAACGGGATGCCTAGTAATTTAAATAATAAGTACCTAGTTATGCGACGCAATGCATTCATTTTCCTATTCCTTCCGTCGTGACAAAGTTCTATTCATTATTCATGTTTCATGGAATTATTTTATCTAGGCATGTAGGTACCTAGTTTACGTAAGTGTTGCATTTTAACGTCATATTTTCAGATTAAGAGAGGAAACTTACTGGGAAATCCATGAGCAGAGCAGTTTTCTCAGGAAATGTGTTGGCCAGTAACATATTGTTGTCTGCGGTATAAGAAGATCATAGGCTGAAGGTGCCTACAATGGGGCCCGGGCAAGATCTCTCCCCAGAGCCGCCTAGCGAGGCTTCCAGATAAGACGTGTTACCTGAGATACCTACTTATGTACCTGTGACGTATCGTGTGTGTCTGTGAATAAATATTTAATACGAGTAATTCCATATAATAGTTTCATTCAGTGCTAACACATACGTATACATCAACATCATCATCAGGTCTGTCTCCACTACAGGAGCAATACCCTCTCTGTACTACCAGAGTCGTACTTGGACAAAGCAGCCAGAGGACTTGGCCTACACTCTTTAGACCATTCGATACTAATTTTAACTTTGCAAAAATATCAAAAGCTCCTAAAGATAACGCTTTTAAACTAGCGTATAAATAAAAGCTCACGCCCAAGCACTTGCTGTCCGAAAGCTCTAAACATGTTTTAATTGAGCTTATTTCCCCAAAGCAGAAAGATCTAATCACTCGTTGGCCAGTGGTTCTCAAGGTACAGTCGGGTTACAATACATGTAAAATAAAAATAAAATGACTTGCTTAGTTTTTTTTCTTCGCTACATCAAGAAAGTATTAAGGGTTCACTTTGGCTCAGAATACATAACTTAGTTAGTATACGAGTATACTGTCATTTAGTTAATAAAATAAATAAATGATTAAAAAATCTATGTTTTAAGTAACCTATGCCGAACTTCATTCTATTCCTTGATTGGTTTTTGCGTGATCTAATCTAAAATAACTATACTTCCGTATAGAGTTTGTTTGTCCTAAAAAACTACTGTGCAATACTGTGCATAGCTTTAAAAAACTGCTATCGCGGTGAAGTAAAATTAGATTAGTCTCCTTGATTTTTTTTTACGTGGGTTGCGGGTTACGGCCCGTCTTTGGGAAGCACTGGTGTAGACACTGAACATAATTAAGCTATAAAAATTCTCAACAGTTGAGCTTGGAATACAAATATACAGTTTTATCTTGGTGTTGTTTATTGAGGATTTAAAGGGTTTACTAGGCTAGGTTACAAATTGAATTTTCTAGCATGGAAGTTTTATTTTGGAGATCATAACTCTGTCTGATATGCATGATAATACAGTACAGTCCCCTTAGCATGACACCGGAGACAGCGTTTATCGAGTGTTTGACTATCTCGTTCTACGTAATAAGAACGAGCGGAATGGAGCTAGTTAGTTTGTCGCGCGACATAAACTTAACTAGATTGGTCTTAGGTGCCATGCTAAGGCAGGTTACAAAAGGAAAAACACAAAATATTTTATGTATTTTATATGTTTGTATTTTATATTATGTGTTTTTTAATATAAAAGTATATTAATATAGGTACGGCGCCCACGTTGTTTCAAGTAAAATTTTCCACCGCCCAAAGGTTGGCTGGAAAACATTGCTATAATAGAGATAAATCTGCCTTTGTGCCAATATTTTCTTTAGTTGTTTTGTAAAGTTTGTATGTTTATTACGGTGCAACAAAGTTAATTAGTTTTGTATTGTATTGTATTGTAAAGACCTGTCCACAGATTGTCGTATGCCTACGGAAATACTTATTTTTGTACCATCATGACGAGTATAGTCATTTCGCCGGTCTAGCTCGGTTGTAAACAGACAGTAAACTGTAAATGGCAATATCCTCGCCCAGCCCTTAATGGAAACTATAGCCTGTGTTTACAGCCTTTTTACGATGCGCCTGCGCTGGGTGCAGCATAACAAGATGGCGGGACGAATGACGATTGAATATCCGGGATCTGAATTTGCATAGAGAAAAAAACCGGCCAAGTGCGAGTCGGAGCAGCGCATGAAGGGTCATCATCATTATCATCAGGCCTTTTTGTCTCCACTGCAGGAGACTGTAATACCACAGCCATACTTGGCTGGTTTTTAGTATTTGTTGTTATAGCGGCCACAAAAATTGACAGAAATTCATCAACGGTGAAAATTGCAACTGTCTAACTATCACGGTTCATGAGATAAAGCCTGGTGATGGTGACAGACAGACGGACAGCGGAGTCTTAGTAACACAGCCCATCAGGCTGGTTAGGGAACAATACTGAATTGGGTTTCTTTCAGCGTAAACTTCCCAACATTGGTTGTTCTGAAACGCTAGTAGTTTTTAGCTTTTGCACTTAAATAATATTTAAGAAAAATTACCTTCTATAAAATATTAATTTATTCACATTGAATTAAAAAAAATGGCTTGACTTTAGTAATAGGGTCTTAAAAAAGAATAGAACAAAGATCCGCCTTATTTTTTGATTAGCGTATACATACCCAAAAAGTTTGATGATAGCCGAGGATGATACTCGTAGAGTCTAGAATTGGAGAATGCATGGCATGCTTGCTTCATTCCAGGCTATAATGCTTTTTAAACGTCATAAAATGTCACCTAAAGTGTTAAAGTTCCGCGTCGAAATGAATTCATGCGATATTTCGAACGATTATCGTCTTTAGAATCGAGCAGACAGATCAAAGGATCGATTATTAAATTAATTTTACTGTGATATAATATATCCGACCTTTAAATTTAAATTGAATATAATTCAATGGAAGCTATAAAATAAGTGCTATCGTGTTAATAAGGATACGAAACGACCTTGAACATGCTCGTAAGATAGGTTGTAAAGTTAATATTTCTAGGAATGTTTGTCGTTAGGACCAAACGCATGAAGATCAATCGGAGCCCTAGCCACACAATTCGCTAGATGACAACAAGTCAAATTAGACAATTTTTCGTAAACGTTAAAAAAAGGAAAAACTATGGGAATTGTATGAAATAACCAACCGTGACGTCATACTTTTTTGGAGTCAAATAACGCTTTTAATATTAGTTTTTCAGCATTAATAAATCTTAAATCTTGTTGAAAATAGATATGATCAAAGTAAAGTGCCACAATTTTGTAACGTTTTTTTATTAACTACCTAATAATTAATTTTTGACCCAGTCCCCTATTAATATAACTTTAATATGTATACAGAACGGAATCTCCTAAATTCTCGTTGTGATATGCGTCCCCGTTCCCCGTCCCCGCACCACTTCCTCCCTCGCAGAGGGTGTTGAGCGAGCGCTGCAGTCGAGGGGTAGAGGCGCGGGGACGGGGGAAACGAGGACTTATTCACGACTACTTATTCTGTGGTGTGGTCTTTAAGTTGCACATCTTAAAAATATTATAACTGTTAGTGACAAGGATTATCACACAATATCCTTATAAATTGTGGCCTATGTGTTATTCTGATGTATAAGCTATATTATTGAAAAGTTTTATTAAAATCCATTCAGTAGTTTTTGAGTGAAAGAGTAACAAACATCCATCCATACTTACAAACTTTCGCGTTTTTAATATAAGTAGGATTACACCTGTTTTTGCTCACTAAGCTGCATGCTGCGAAGCTGAGAGCATAGAATAAGCACTAGTACTCACGTACAGAAGTCTTACTTAGCAAAGGAGTTCAAAGAAATATCTACTCAATGTCGTTAGCGATACGGTTTAATTTAGCTCGCTTCAGAACTCTGCGCCTTTTCGGTTAGATACCTACAAGTGCATTGCAAGCCAATTTCATTGTTATTACTGTAGACATACGATTCATATCACTGAATTTACCACTCCGGAGTGGCCGCGCGCATAGTTATAATGTAGGTATATTTTCGATACCTAAACGGGAAGTCACACAGGCCTGGCTTAGGGTTTTTTACCCACTTTTTGATCTTGAGATTCCATGTACGCCATTGACAAACAAATCGACAACATTTGTATAGATAATTCAAACTACTGTTTGTTATAAACACGATTTAATATTTATAGAGGAGTAGTTCGTAACAGTTTAAGACGATAGCTTATCACCGAAGGAAATGGTTCGTTTCCTGGCCCAAACATCTCTATTTGATTGCGTAATGCTGATAAAGGGAATTGAGCTACATTTATGAGTATAATAACAGTAATAGTCACAATCATAATTGGCCTATATTTATTTAAATGCGCGACCAAAAATAAGTTTGATTGTTTTTAATTACTTCATTGAAAGACACTAGTCGAGAGCTTTTAGGAATGACATTAAGAAAAAACGCTTCTTTAAGACGCTAATAGGTGGCGCTGTAAAAATTATGTGACAATTCCATAGTACCTATCTATTAGTGTTCTGTAACTCCATCTATTAACAACATAAGACAACTTGTTTTTATATTTTCAAATGGAAAACCTCTCCGTTAAATTCTCGTTGTCGAATACAAATTATTTTAATATAGTTTCTATTTCAAATGATTTTCGACCAGTATGTGTAAATTGACAAGCGCGGACTTATCCCATAATGGAAACTTTTCCAGTCAACCGGCGAATAAGTAGATTGCAATAAGTATTTCCAGCTTTACAGTATGGAATCCTATTTTAGCTTTTATTAAAGCATCTCTTTGTTATTATTTTTTGTCTGGTACGTGATTTTATATAATTTTTGTAAAACGTCCCACTGCTAGGAAAAGACTAAAAGCGGCATGTACAAACAGAAAAAAATACTCTTAGAGTCGCAAAACCCAAATCTGCCTCATCCGGAATAAAAGATGCATAAAATAATACTCTGTCACTTCTATTCGTTAACATATCTATGGCACATCATTGATATGCATAACTCTCTACGCATTATTCATACTCGGATCACACCCCGACATAGTATGACAAACGCATTCTACCGAGCCTTCGTATGCATCCTGCAATCTATAATAATGGTCGAGAAAATAAAGCACTAGCTTTCGCTCATGGCTTCATCCGTCTTCTATATCACGGTTGAAGATCTGACTGTACCTACCTGATCTGACTAGTAAACTGACAATTACTACTGAGTAAGTAAACTCTTAAGTGAAGAAACATCACTATGACTTTCATACTCAAAAGACATATTCTCCGACTAGATTCCCAATTACAAAGAAGACTCAAAAACTTACAAAATAACTGTAAAGAATTCTTCTTTAGGCACTTCTTTTCTTGTAGTGCCTTTCCATTACTGGATGATAGCCGTGAGCTACCAAACTCCTCTCTGACTGTTGCCGAATTTCTCGACTTTGGTAATTCCGGTCCATTCTCTAATGCTCCTCAGCCAAGATTTTTTGCGCCTTCCAACGCGTCTTTTCCCTTCGAATTTGCCCATCATTATTAGTTGAAGCAGGTGATATCGTTCATGTCGCAGAATGTGGCCCAAATATTCAACCTTCAACGGTTTGCAAAAATTTTCGCTGCATTACAGCACGTTGGAGTACTTATTCATTATTTAGGTCCAACAAATGATTAAAATGTTTTCTCATACAAATTATATCGTAGGCAGTTAAACAATCAAAACAACAGTTGGACACAGACCTGCAGCAATATCGAATTCAATATGGACAAGTTGAAAACAAATCGCATATATAGTATCGTATACGTTGGACGAACGCCAAAAGAGGCTGTTGACATACACTTCAGACGCTTGACCTAAAAGATGGGACGCAGAGGAAAGACGTCATGTTTAGACATTGGATTCTAGTGATTATTTTGCCTTTTGATAGTTACGGTTAAAAAAGAAGTAGTAACGCATCTTTAACTTTCGACAGCTAAGGCCTCTCTCAATGAATGATACCAGTTAACGAACAAAGTATCTTGCATTCACCAACCGACCTAAGAGGCAGGTTATGCATGAGTTTTACGCAAAAAATAAAGGACAATAACAAATACAAATTTTACTGTCAAATTGAGCTCTAATAAGTCTTTTTCTTTCTTTCCAGATCGAACTCGGCACAAAATCAGACGGAACACCTCAATAGTTTAAGCTTAACCTGATAACATTATCTGTGATCTCATTTAGTTAAGGACAAGTGTTATGGATGAGAGATAGTGTTAAGATGGGATAATGGGAAGGCTGGGTAGCTGAAGATGCCTCATGCACACTCGAGTTCGGCAGCCAGCTCGGGCGGTGACGACCTGGGTTCCACGGATGAGGTCAAGGTCTTCAAAGACGAAGGGGACGGGGAAGACGAGAAAAGGAGTTCGGAGAATCTGTTGGAGGAGAAGTCTAGTCTAATTGATTGGACTGAGAGTGAGGTAAGTGCAGTTTGTAATTCTAATCTTGGTATGGTTAATGAATTAAGAGGTGTTACTGTTTTTTGGTATAAAGAACAGAAAACTTAGCTGATGATCGTAGAACCGATGTGATCAAAAGGAACGGTTTTAATCATAAAAATACTCGTAGTTTTACAGTTGTATTACTATTTTTGTTATTTTCAAATTTGCTATTTCACTTTGGAATTAGTATTCGTCAAAGTAAAGTTCAAATATAGCACAAACGTAAATTAGAGATGACATTGCTGTATTAATAATGCAAGTAATCATCATAAATCAAACTTCGCGTTTCCATACGAAAATGAGTGGACCGCTAAAATTGAAGAATTAAAAATAACCTCTAAAAATAATTGTGTTGGCAACAGATAGTGGATACAGTTTTGGACGTACTTTCCATTAGTCATCAAAAGTCATACAATTCTAACAATATTGTAAATGCTTGCTTAGTTGTGTCACATATTGTATGACATGACGACTTGCATATCTTTCTATTTACATACAAATTGCTTATTGTGCATGTGTTGCCATACAGGCCACATAATGTATGTAATTTCATACCAGTACTTTACAACGACATATCAATATTCAAGTCATACTATTCTGGATCCCAAAACTACCATATTACCATCTAAGGTACATAACTACTTACGATATAATATTAGTGGTAGCAGTAGCAACCAGCCTTTTTTGCATTTACTACGAGTTTATTTGTTATTACTACTGACAATCAAGTTTTTTTTTTTACAATGTTAATATTAGTGTTGTAGTTAAATGTGATCAAGGTCGAATATGTGAATCCATATGAGTCGATTCACAGATGAGCTGATTCGCAGAAGTCTGTATCATCATCAGCTTTTAAAAGCCCACTGCTGGGCATAATTCTTTGTCAGCGTTGTCCTGTTCTATCCCTGGCCGTATATATGTAACATTAAGGAGTAAGCTCCCTGTAACAGCCAGCCTGCAATTTGTCGAGAGACTACTGCATCAGGTTAGTAAAAAGTTAGCAACGCGAGTGCGCCGCTCCTGTCACAGAATGAATATATGTATTACATACAGAACGGAAACTCCTAACGTCCCGCGCAATATTCGTCCTCGTTCCTCGTCCCCGCACCCCTTCCCTTTTGTCGCCATGCCGAGGCGCCTTGCTTTGTATGTGTAATACTTATATTAATTAGGTACAAGTTTATTTTCTTTCTGTGTCTGATTTGTGTATAAATAAATGACTTTAATCTATCTATCTCATTCTGTGTGCCAGGTGTTACAGGCATCTAAAAGTGGCTGCTGTAGCCATTTACCGTATCAGATGGGTCTTGTGCCTGTAATGTGTGGGTACAAATGAGGATGGGTGTAGGATGTTTGCGTAAAGAGAAATATGAACTATCGTCCTCGACGACGCCCTCCGTGGCGTAGTGGTCACCATGCTAGCCCGCCAGAGATTCCAGGTTAGATCCCCTGTCAGGGCGAGTTGGAAAATGGCCTCTTTTAAACTGTCCTGGGTCTTAGATCTATACCTGTTACAAAATATAGTATCGTAGAGTTAGTATCCCTTAACACAAGTCTCGAACTTACTTTGTCAATCAGTGCAATTTGTCCCCTGAAGAATGAATATTTATTAATCCTTCTGCAAGGTCGTTATTCTATGCCCATGAATTCTCGGAATCCTGGCGTCGCGCTAACATGTAATCCGAGCGAATTAGACGCTATTTAGCATACAATAGTTATTAATATGGCGGCTACAATGTTATCAGTAGGAACAGTAGCTTAATTGATATAAACAAGTTTTTGGTGTGACAACATGACGGTACGTAAGCGTATTTGTTATAAATATAAAGTTGATTTATTTCCCTTCTAGGTCTAACGTTATGTCAACAAGGTTGTTACAAGGACTAACGTTGTGTTAGTACTAAGTTAGACACGGACAACTGGAAAAATGCCCTCTTGATAGTAGTTGACTTGTTCTGTTCTGGTTAGTTAATAGTTCAAGTCTAGTACCACGGCGAGTTTGAGAAACAAGTAGTAGTAAGTACTAACGTTAGTACGCTGTATCTATAATAAGATGGTTTATGTCGTAACTTACTAATGAAGACCACAAAACTCAGTCAAATGAGAGAACATTTTGTATTGTTGGCAAATAGACTTTCAGCTACAAAATATTCTCTTAATCCATTCTCTGAAATGACGTTGAGCGTTCAAATCGAAATATCAATACAGCATTAATCCGAAACCTGGTAAAAATATTAATTATAAACAAGTAACGCCATTTTTAATTTTGAAAAAAAGCTATCAAGGTTCGGAGCAAAGGAAGTAAATTTGTAGTAACTATTCATAGACAATGCAGAGAGTTAGGAGGATGTGCGTAGGAAAACATACCTGACGACTAATTCATTAGACATCAATCATGTCAAGAGAACAAAATTTTCGAGAAACGGTGACAAATTCAGTAAATTAACGTTTAAACAGATGACATTAAACATCACGACGTATTTTAAGTGTAGGTGGTCTTTTTTTAGATATTTGTGGCTTCCTCTCGAACAGTACCATAGACAAGTGTAAGGGCTGCCAACCAACAAATAGTTTCACGGGGCGCTTCGATTTATCGTTGGGGTGTTCGGCCATAAGAACAGCAGGTGTCAAAATCAGGTAGAGGGCATTCAAACATTTCTGGGTATTTGTGTTACAATAAATGTTGAATAGGATCACAATTTATTGATTCATGTACCATTTATGTTGGAATTTTATTAAATGTATACCTTTGAGTAAAAAAATTAACTGTGTTGTGGATCACTCGGTTGAAACGAAGTTTCAAAAATTGAAGACCCTATAAAATACTTCTAAAAATTCCGGCCCCTACAAAAGTTCGTGACTAAAAAAATCTTAATTCTTTTTCGCCTAGCCCCCATCCAAGTCCGTACTGTTCATAAATGAACTTCGTTCCAAAAAATAGAATGTACCGGCTGGTTTGCTGCCCGCGCAGTTCGTAAAAGCCAATCGAGGCAATGGGCGGGAATCTGAATTGTGACAATGTGGCTAGTAATAGTAACCTATCACGTTAGTTACAAGCTCTTAAAATCTGATGGAAAGGGAAATTGTCAAGAAACGGAAGAAGGATGCACGTACAGCGCTCTTGACGTCACTGTCACTGCTATTATATGTGTTAGATCTTTTGCGTACGAAAGATATAGATGTCCCCACCACGCTCCCAGTCTTATTTATTTACTAACTAACCAATTTTCATGCAGGTATAAAAAAAATCTTTACAATGGTATGTTTTACATAAGATATTAACCAAAAACACACACAGTAAAATAGCCTATTTTTATAAAACATTTTATAATGCCAGCCCTATTGTGTTACAAATTAAATGTATTTTTGTGAAACGGAACGCAATTTTCGCCGTTTGACCAACAATTTCCATTCGCACTGTGCCATTATTGATTTCTTTATACCAACAAATTCGTAAATTCTTAACTTTATTCAAGATTTTATCTGGATTGTTTATGTTAATGCGCTGCGCACACCTTTTTCGTAATGACCGCATGTCCAGGGTTGATAAAACCCAGTTTGAGATAATAAAAAAGTCGTAAAGCACTAAATTTTTACACTACACCGCCTTATGTATTAATATTCATAAGATGTTCGGTAAATGACCTCATTACGTCAGCCGACATTAGATTAACATCATTTAACGGTTTAACCACTCAATTAACTTCACAAATAATGAGATAACATCAAAGAGACTTGTCTATACAATTCACTATTATGTATTTGTCTTAAACGATGGTAGGCAGAAGATGGCAAACGGTAAGGCCGTAAGATCTAGGCCACTTTTCGTGAACCATGCTAAAAGGTGTGTTACATACAGGCGCGTGTAAAAAAAAATAAGCGGCCAAGTGCGAGTCGGACTCGCCCATGAAGGGTTCCGTAGTAGCAAATAACATAATATAAAGGTCTTGTAGTATGTTTTTTTTAATTTTTATATTTGAGTTGATTGAATGAAAGGTAAATTGCCGTTTTTGATTTATGACGTATTAAAAAAAAACTTCTTACTAGATATCGTTCAAACCAATTTTCGCTGGTAGTTTTCATGGTAATGAACATCATATATTTTTTTTAGTTTTATCATTCTCTTATTTTAGAAGTTACGGGGGGGGGGACACACTTTTTTCCACTTTGGAAGTGTCTCCCGCGCAAAGTATTCGGTTAAGAAAAAAATGATACTAGAAACCTCAATATCATTTTTGAAGACCTGTCCATAGATACCTCACACGTATGGGTTTGATGAAAAATATTTTTTTGAATTTCAGTTCTAAGTATGGGGAACCCCCAAAATTTATTGTTTTTTTTTTAATTTTGTTTCAAAACCTTAATGCGGTTCACATAATACATCTACTTACCAAGTTTCAACAGTATAGGTCTTATAGTTTCGGAAAAAAGTGGCTGTGACATACGGACGGACAGACAGACAGACATGACGAATCTATAAGGGTTCCGTTTTTGCCATTTGGCTACGGAACCCTAAAAACGACGGGTTGCACTCTGGGAGTGCCGGCAGAAGTGAAAACTTGAATATTAACGTTGTGCATTTTAGATATTTTGGAATGGTTAGGGAATAATTTTGCACGAATTGCTTTAATTAACAGTATAAAATATTTCAAATCTTTTCTGAACCACAGTCTGTCACAAATGTCACAAGCATGACCAAATTCATTTTCAAATACACAGCAGTATGGCCACTACACAGACGGTCGAGCCATCAGCTGTCACCATCCATGGATGCGCGTAGCACGCTGTAACATAAACACACACGAACATTCGCGCAAGCGCCCTGCGCCGTCTTACGAATTTTCGATCAGGCCACGTGTCCTGACGCGAGTTTAAGATTTTTTACCCATTCCAAAAAAAGTGCACAACGCCGCTAAAGAAGTTTTCACTTCAAAAAATTTTAAAGTAAAAACTGACAACAGTTCCAAACTACATGATAACATTTCTATTGTATATTGTATATTGTACACCCTATTTATTGCAAATAAAAAATTATCTTATCTTATCTTCTATGGGATCACAATACAAGAAAGCCCTTTCAAACAAAAAAGAATTTTCCAAATCCAGGCTCTTCGACTTCAAATAATCGGTGAACATACGTAAAAATTAAGATCGCGACGAATCGGGGAAAACAAAATAGTGATGGTTTTTTGCCTAATGACATGTTCGGATTCTTGCCTATTCTATCAGCTTTTACGATCCAAGCGAAGCAACTGGTACATTCTAAGTTTTTACTTTTCCCTCAGACCCGCATCGGAGAACAACTCAATTAAGACACAAATAGTAAGATAGAATCATAGACTTGTCTAAGCAATCGCAAATTGTCCGTGAAACAAACAAACACAACCGAAACGAAACGACACCCAAAACAAGACCTCAGCGGCGCCAAAAAAAAAAGAATAATACGTTTCCGAAAAATATGTAAAATATTGTATTCCATTCGACATAAATTACTCGTTCATTGTTGTATTTCCGAAAACCGTATTATTCGCTAGGGTGGAGACACAGTGCTGGCTACCTGCGACAGGTATTTCCATAAACAAACTCCCACATCTTTTGTTCACGAATTTACCTGTCTTCTCGATAGGCGAGGGAGCACAAACGCATTTTGTTACTCATATTTTCATCCTTGTCACTCGTGCGTGTAATGCAATAATGCTGAAAAGGATAGCGAAACGATTTGTAATTTTATAAGCCAGCCCAAACGTAAAAGTCACGGTTCGTATAAATATTGGATTATACTTAGGCGCAATCCTCCAGTGTATGTCATAATAGCGACGATTATCGTACGTGATGCCATTACAATGAACGAACAATTTCGTTTCGATTTCTTTTAGATGATTATTTCCGATCGTGAATTCGATACGATTCGTGTTGAAAGTTTTACGCCTGCACGGTTTTGGAATATGTTTTCGTTCGACATCGCTTTTATTATGCTGTAAGAAAAGATTTCGAGTACGGTCGAACATGTTTTTAAAATTTAACATACTCGAAATTCAAAAAAGAATACACATACGTATTTGTTTCCAGCCAGCCAGTTGTTATGACGTTAAAAGTTTCCGAACGCAGATTAAAACCTTTTTCAAGCTTCTCGTGATTTTGCCGCAGATGCTTTGGATGCAGAATATCAAGATTCCATTCACTGTGATCTAGAAAAAGTCAATGGCTGAACGATTTCCGTTGTGGTCGAGAGCATGTATATCGAGTTGCAGTAGTAGCGATGTTAGAGTACGATGATCTAGACCAGGGCGCCAGGGAATAGGGTTTCATTTACGCCGACGATCTAGCATTGCGTCGCCATTTACGTTTGCGACCGTTTGATACTAACTCGGTAATAGCAAGATCGTTTACACTTTTCGTGATTTTTAGATTTCGCATAATTTTGGGTACCCCTGGGTGACTAATGATATGTATAAAATGCAACCGGGAACGCGCTTATAACTTATTAAAAGAGCTAAGCTCGTGTCTGTGGATTCCATCTCTTTCTGTCCAAAACCAACTTCTTTGCATCTTTGTAGGTTGTAACATGAATTTGATACTAGGGCTTTCTTTGCCTCTTCCTTCTTTTTTCTTCTCTCTAAGAAGAGCACCTTAATTCTTTCGCCCATGGGCTCTTTTAGTGCTATCACTGGCACTGAACTCAGACCATAAGGTTTCCACATTAGGCATGGACGTATTCAATCGGCTTTCCAAATGATTGAGCAGTGCCATAACCAGGCGTAATAGAGGAAGAGTTTATACTTGTTAATATTGGCATTTTACTCACAAGTGGGAATAATCGCTCTTTTTGTACTTTCCACTTGAATCAGTGATTTAAGCGTTGAAGTGTTGAAGTTTCCGTTTCCGGTGCTTTTGTAAAAACTACTAAGTATGCTCAGGAGCACAGAAACTAACTTACTTATTTCTGAGTGTGGTTATGGTTAAGTAAGCGTAGCATTGTTTCTGATTCCCATTGTCAACGTTTTGCTAATCATGAATTTAGCTAGACTAAGCTCTTCCCCCATTTTTTTCTAGTTAGATTGCCCTGAGATCTGTCTGACCCTACTTTATATGTGATTTGTACTTTATTATAGCTACTGTTACGTATTTGTGCCCGGGGTTTCTAATACTAGAGTATCTTTGTGGTCACCATAAATAATTTTTAAAAAGTACATTTCATGACTTAAAAACCAGAGTACATTTGATCATCATTGGAATAACGAGGAGTACGTCTGTGCCTGTTCGGCTATATTTAGAGAACAACACGGCCCTGTCTCACGTCCGCTTCCGTCGGCCATCATCTCCCAGCTTCTTGGTAAGGGAATAGCAAATATTCCCTGCCTGGACTAGTAAGAAACCTTCAAATAGTACCAATATTTATGGTTCATAGGAAAGCTATGTTTGGGCTAATTTAGAATTTATTAATATTTATTTGTCTCAACAAAGAGACAGACCCTTTGAAAAGCAGTGGACCAGCGGGAGTTCTCATCACTAGCACTTTTGCAGATTAAGTAAGAGCGAGCGTGGTCCGCACTTCGATGGGTGCCCACAAGTAGCATATTTCTTGAGCTCCTCCATGTCTCTTCTCCTTGTTAATTCAGATACCTTTAGACAGTTTGAAAAATCTGACACAAGTCAATTATGTTAGATTTTTCAAAAACACAACACGAAAACATTCTTATTCTCTCGAAAATTCGACTCCATAACATCCTTTTAAAACTATTTATAAACCGATTTCACCTCCAAACTACACAACCACTTTTGATACAACTTATATGGGAGTACACTTTCAACAAAAAAAGAATCTTTCATTTGATATAAAATAAATTTATAACCTCGTCCATTTTGGGAAGTCAGTTAAAAATGGTAAATAAATACCTAAACTAATTTAGTTGACATTTCGATATTTTAACTTACTTATCTTGTTTATTACACACGCAATACAGATTTCAGAAGCAGTTCCCAGAACAATACTTACAACCTCTATATGCGTATAGATCTCATAAACCAGTGTATCCTGGTCCATCTAGCCATTCGTTTTAGACATGCAGACAGACCGACACAAAGGCAGTCTTTAATTTAATCAACGCTGGGTTAGAGCACGAATAAAGGGTGCTACAGAAGTAACACGAGCGTGTAATGAGCAGGTACAACATTTCAAAATACCAATTTTTAGGGGCAAATGGATAAAACAAAAAAAAATAACGTTAAGGCCAAACAAAATTGATGTCGAGTAATAGCAAAGATAATAACTACTAAAGTAACAGATACCCGACGCCATAAAAACCATTGGAGGCAAAACTGTTGTGGGGTAGGATCATAGAGATGGCAGCACACACGACTAGCCAAAAAGTGAGAAAAAAAGTGAATATACTTTAAAAAAAATTAATGCATTAGAGTACCTAATACTTTACTTAAATAATAGTAATATTTTTTTATGTTTTAATTAGCATCTATTAGCGCCGTCTTGTGACAAGGATGATAATAGTAATGCCGATTAATGTTATGTCAGTCAAACATTGGTTGAACAAAATTCACATCGAGCAATAGTAGAACCGATCAAATGTTATGTTGGTCATAGATCTGCCAGATAACAGTTTGTCGCACAACTGCTATACTTTCACGTTAGAAACAGAACTACAGAAGTTATTTATTATATACTAGCCGAAGCCCGCGACTTCGTTCGCGTGTACTTAATGTCTCTGGAAAATGCTCATCAGGCTGAACAACTTTTACTAAGGCGGCATTTTTATATCTCTTATAGTTTAGCTGGACCATTATGGTTCTGCATCAGGCGTTCTATTTTCCAAAATCATTTATACCCTATATGTTGCCCAGGCTTAATAGCTATATAACAAAAAAAGTTTCATTTGATTCCGGAGATTAGCGTGTCCAAACAGACATACAGACAAACAGACAGACATTTTTTTTTAAATTCTTATTCTATTACTACGTCTCCATCGCCCCCAATATTTTTTTTGGAAATATATTTAATGTACAGACACACTTTTTTTACTGTTTAATTATATGTATAGATATAGATTTCGAGATCATTACTGTTAAAAGTAAAGCTAGACTTCTTCACATTGATCTTCTTGGGCGTTAAAACTTTGTGATTCAGAGCCTCTGATTCATATTAAATAACATAGTTTGTTTGTTTGTGTAAAATGCCACAGAGAGTGTCACAAAACTGCGCGTTCTAAGTGTCACATTTGTAACTCCATATAATTTGCGCCTCCAGCCACATGGAGCGAAATTAAAATTTATCACACTATAACTCTTGGAGTTTAATAGCTTAAGTCCACAAATCCCTATATTAATTCAGCCTTGTCCGTATATTTAGATAATTAGAGTTTATTGATGCGCGGCTCTGCTTCCCATTCGGTAAGAATCTCGTCAATTCTTTACTGGACATACACAAGCTAGGAATATGACTGTAGCGTCCATCTAATGGGCTCATAGAAAGTTGACAAAGGACCCCATTCTTTGATTCCTCTCATAATTCATTTTTTATCTACTTTAATCATTACTTGCTATAATTCCACGGTTATTAAAAATTAATCAAAAGGTTTTGGATTATAAATATCATAAATAATCTCACAACAATGTTTGTACAGAAGCGAAAAAAATAAACCTGATCAAAAATATCAGTGACAAAAATCGTATCGATGTAAAATCGAGGCCTTTATCCCCAAATAATCCAACAAGGCTGACATACCCGTTTTGATAACGATGTACAACCCGTGCGACATAGCTTATTGAAATTCCATACATTCTTGTTCGAATTTTACCAGCTGTTCAAACTTTTACTGTGTGGTTTGGCTACTCTGTAGCACGCGCGCAGGGCTGTACAAGGAGTCTCGATAACCTTATCGCATATTGGATAGTAGATTATTGATTCAGCGATAAGGCACGCATGAGCGTACAGATTTTTATTCGGCCGTTTTTTGTTGGGAATCATGTTTTACGATACCTGTAAAAGGCATTGTCATGGAAATATTTTGCCAAATTTATTATGACAGTAAAATTAGGGGGCATTTTTATCGGAAAGTGGCAACTTTAAATGCGTCTGGGCACTTTAGAAAATTGGTAAGTTTATTTCATTAGCTTAGGTATTTCTTTTTAACTTAGGTGTTATAAGTTGGACGCCAATGTCTATCTGTGGCATTGTAGCGCTCGAACGGATAGACCAATTTAGATTAAAAGCTAGTTCCTTTACGGTGATTTTTAGTCTAAAAGTTATTGGGGGCTTGAAAGTCAGGCTTTTTGTACTTTGCCTGGCAAATAATAGATGGCGCTACGGATTAGTTCTACTATTTAGTTCCTCCGCTCATCACTAGATGGCGTTTACATATGAAACCAATAATAGTCTTTTATTTGCCTGACTAATAAACTTAGTTATTGAGCGTGTTGAAAGCCAACACTGATGTCGATCTGCCTAAAGACATCTGGCAAAGCCCATGACTGTCATCTAGTGATATTTACACTCTATAGGACTAGTTTGCAGGTTTGCTCTCGAAGTTTTCTTTTCCGGAAGCAACTATAGGTTTCGGCAGGAAAAAGATCTATTGCAAGAAAAAAGAAAAGGTCTATGGCTTAAGGAATGAGATTAGGATGGACTGATGCTGGGATATTGCAACAGAAACGTCACCTGCCATAATCATGATTACTGACTATTGTAGGCAGGTGGTGGCTTACCGCCCACTAAAGATGGGTCTCTCACGCGCCGACAATAGTTGCCGGCAAAGGAGCAACACCGGTGCGGGCGACTCAGGGGTGTCGAGAGGTGTGCTGCGCTTTCTTCGAAGTTACTCACGCCGTTATGCCCTTCAGCACTTCCACGTATTGGTTATTATTATGAGCTATGACATTTTATTAGAATTCGTAAAAAAATACACAACTACAGAATATGTACTAGTATTACTCAGCAAAGAAATTCAAAGAAATATCAACTCAATATTAGCGATATGGTTCAATTTAGGTCGCGTTAGGACTCAGCACTTTTTCGCTTAGATACCTAAAAATCCATTGCAAGCTAATTTCATTCTTATTACTCTGGACAAACGATTCATGTCACTAAATTTCCCATTATGGAGTGGTCGCCGCGCGCTTGGTAAAAATGTAGGTATATTTTCGATACCTAAACGGGAAGTGATACAATCCTGTCTATGGCTTGACACAACAGAAACAAAAGAGGATCATATAAAGAACCTCATTCATCATATTCTCAGCACGGATCCAGCAAGTCTGTCGCACTGCAACAAATCTTTTGCACCGCTGTGCCATCAAACTCCTCTAGTAATACATATAAAACAATATGCAAACATGAATTTTACGACAGCTAAAACTTGACAAAGGCCCATTTTCAGCGAAGTTCATTGAATCTTATAATAGGTATGAGGCGTTGAACTTAGTTCAGACATTTAGTTTTGACTATAATGCTGACTTGCTAACGGAAACAGTCAGGGCACACAGCGAGTCATAAACGACGACAAATGGCGGACACAAACACACAGACGTACAAACTGCATCAGTAATGCACTTGCGAAGGTGAGGTTACATAGATATAGACTGACAAACTCTTCTAGATGCGATAGTTTAGTCAAATTCATTGTAGTGGTCTATCATAATCAAACGAGCCTTACATAATGAGTTTTGTCGAATATCTTCATCATCAGAACAGCTCATTGACTCCTGAACATTGTATTGTCATCCGACTTACACAAGTATGCGAAATTTCAGCTCAATCGGTTGGGGATAACTAGTTGAAAATTTAGTTGCAAGATTTGACCTAAACAACAACATACAAGAAACACTGAAAGTTAAATAAAAGCTTGTAACAAATGGCGGATGCCGACACAAACTGCATCGGTATTGCGGTTTTGAAGGTGAAGTTGCACAGATGCAGGTTAAACGTGGATTGAGTTTTCTGGATGCGACATTTTTATACCTAGTATTAGAATGTCATGTTCTTATTTAATGCGTCTCACCGTCAACTTTTTATATGAATTATAGTTTACTTGATGGTTATTTATTTGCCCGTAGTTGGTAGCTTTTACATATTTTTTTAAATGACCTTCAGTTAAAGGTGTTTAACTCAATTATCATCATCCGAGCGTATTCCCATTTGCATCCGCAGCGGTAACGCTTCAGAGCCCGGGGTCTGCTACCTAACCTAGGTGATATGGCGTGCTTACGTTTTAACACAGCGACTGCCTTCTGACCCCCGTAACCCAAAGGGTAGTCCACCACCAATCTTTGGATAGGTTTGAGCAAACGCTAGATGGCGTTCGGGACTTACAGTCTATATGTGCCTTCCAGATAATCAGGTGATTCAAGCCTGCAATATTCTAACCAGACTGGAAACAACATTTCACAAAGTAAGCTTTCCAGTGGGAAACGAACCTCCGAATCACAACAAGGCAAACCCCTTAATTAGTAGACCACGAAGGCAGTAAAAGATAACTTAAATCTGACGTATGTTGCTGCATCGCCTATTGATATGGTTCAAATTCTCACACATTCCTCTTTTCTGCTTTTCCAATTTGCTCGAGACTCTCCCGTTTCCCTGTTCCAGCACTTTGTTCTGCCAAATGAAATCGAATTTCTTTCATTCACAGTCACTTCTAGTCCAAGGTGCCTTAGGTGATCTGTAAGTGATCAATGCAGGCCAATGCAACAGCCCACGTGCGCCAAACATCGCCTATCGTAATTAGGAAGTATGTGCAAGCCCACGCGCCGTCTATAATATGGACCGTGAAATTAATAACAGATACCTGATTGAATTGTAGATGAGCTGGTAGCTTGTTCGATCGAACTTGCAATCGAGAAGTAATGTTTGTTTAATGAATATTATATTCTGCCGTATTGTTTCTAGCAGAGTAGAATAGGACCACTCCCAAGTCTTTCCGTAAATGTCGTGGGCAACTTAGGTAATACAAGCTAAACAAAGCTTATAAACACCTATGAGGCATCACCAACCCGTCTCGACTTCGGGGAGAGTGTAGGCAGTTGGGCATATTGGACCTAATCCTCTGGCTACTCCCGGCTAAATATGGCTCTAGTAGAACAGAGAGGGTTATGCTCCTGAAGTGAAGACTGAAATAGACCTGATAATAAACTGCTGTTTAAACCTTAGGTAATTCCGTTCACTATGTAATACTTACATAATAATTGTGGTTTTGGTCCTTCGCCCCTTTCCTTTGTTTACTTGTCTTCGAGTGCTGAATCAGTTGTGTCTATAGTTTCTAAGTCACACCTATGTTATAACATTCCACTTCTGATGCAGCAATGATCAATTTTCTTATTTCCCTTTTTATCTCTCTCTAGTAGGGTCACATTATGTATAGCCCTTCCATTTTGCTCTACAGCAGTTATGATGATCCTACTGAAATTTGAACGTTACAGTTTTGGACATTTCATGTATCTTTGACTTGATTTTTTTTTTTAAATCATCATCATCCTCATCATTTTAGCCACAAAACGTCCACTGCTTTCTCTATCTTTCTTTAAATACCAGAAAGATATATTAAATCGGTCCATTCTATCGTCTCGATTTACTAAAATCGTTACTTTTGTTCGCGTGGCAGCTCTATATCCCTGGTGACATAACCTTGCAAATACATACTATGATATCACGTCTTTATCCCTTACGGGGCAGACAGAGCAGTTAAAGTCTTGCGGCTATAAGCCCACGGACAGCACCCAGGGCCGCAAGATCTAAAGGCCATTTTCAGAGTGATGGTGGGGAGAAGGTGGAAAAAACTATTGTCATTTTTGTCTGGCCGTATCTCATAAACCGTGATAGCTAGACAGTTGAATTTTTTACAGTTGATGTATTTCTTTTGCCGCTATAACAACAAATACTAAAACAGAATACAACAACAATTTAAATGGGCTCCCATACAATGAACGTGATTTTTTTATACATAAATAAATTAATAAATATATAGGGACAAATTACACTGATTGAGCTAGCCCCAAAGTAAGATGATGATATGGAACCCTTCGTGCTCGTGTCCGACTAGCACTTGGCCGGTTATTTCTGTTTTCTAGGCTATCCCAGTTAAACAACTAAAATCAAAGAGATTTGATGGCGCAGCGATAGGCTTATTGTCGTTATTTTTACCAGTCCACCGTAAAACTGTTTTAGATGTGTTAAAACGCTTTTATTGTGCATTAAAAGAGTTTATATTGTTCAATGGACCAACTGCTTGTACAGAAATAACGTTATGTCGAAACTCGACACATTGGTGTTTTGGGGAGGTTTACAAGACAATAAATTACTTAAAACAATACATGATATTTTTGAACGAGTGAGAGGAGTAGTAGAAGCGAGTAATGGTGACCCCCACATTGAAAGAGCAAAATCATTGTTTCGTAAGGACTAACATCAGTGTGTCGCGATCCGGTGCGGTGTACGGGCCTCTCGTCACATTCGCCCTGATGAAGACCTCCGGATGAGGTCGAAACATGTCGGCAGTAGCTGACTCTATACGTGAGTAACCCGTTTCTCTAAATAAAACAATCATTGTTTCGTTTTTAATTTTACCAATGAATCCTCTTAAACCTGTCTGGCCAGCGTAGAGAGTAAGCCAAATCCTCTGGCTAAGTATGGCTCTGTTAATAAAGAGCGTCGTGCTCCTGCAGTGGAGACTAAATAAGACCTTATGATGATGACGCAGTTAAAACACTAGTGTTGTTCGTGGAAATTGGTCAAAATCTAGTCGGCGATCCCGACTACGTTTTGTAATTCAAAGATCAGTCATAGTCATTCGCGCAAGTAAAACACACCACACGCGAGACGTCAATAAATAAAGTTACTCGAATTGAGACATAAAAACTATCGATTACACTAATCGAGTCCTCGATTAATCGGAAAACGGTCGATTTGTAAAAATAAATTGTTTGACGGATCATTTTATACGATTTCCGTAGGGCTGCCCTTTTTAGGTAAAATGTCGTAGAAATGTAATGGATAATGGTGCAAAACTGGGTTAATATTTGAATATTACACAATTATTCAGAAGTAACGACCGATTTTAATAAAATTTCTATGGGACCACCTTACAAGTATCCCCTTTGAAACAAAAAAGATTTTTCCAAAACGGCCAAGGCTTCTTTGAACAATTAAAAAAACAAATTGTGTAGGTATTGATGGAAACAAAACCAATTAAAATCATTCTTTATAAAAAAGATGTCTATCGTTGTCATATGATTATT
Source organism: Acrobasis consociella (assembly GCA_963555685.1). Lineage (NCBI taxonomy): Eukaryota > Metazoa > Arthropoda > Insecta > Lepidoptera > Pyralidae > Acrobasis > Acrobasis consociella. The sequence continues at coordinate 36,323,632 of OY743104.1, read as the reverse complement.
TTGAGATAAAATAAGACAGTTTTAGGAAATTTGCATCTACATATGAATGATGCGGTGTTTGGCTTAATACTGGTTTATTGATCCAGCGATTACCTTATCACGTTGATAAATAAAGGAAAGTTTTAGCAATACAAGAGCTGCATTGATTGATCGTTATTTTTTATGTAAGTAGTTTAATAACTTGCAATCATTATGTCGGCGACAGTTAGATAGATTTTGATATAAAGGTTTTATTTTTTTCTTTTCTACTGAGTCTCATGATTATGTTTATGTAAATATATTCAATAAACAGAAACAACTACATCATTAGAAACTAGCTCGTACGCTTCGTAGTATATTATTAGTAAAAACCAGAAATTATCAAATTAATATTATAAAGACGAAGGTTAGTGAGTGTGTGTGTGTATATTTGTTACTACTTCACGCGCAAATGGCTGGACCAATTTTGATAAAATTTGGTATGCAGAAAGCTGCCACTCTGTTCTGCGGGTACACAATACGGGGCGCAGCTAGTAAGAGAACAAAATTCAAAAATGGAAAAAAATATTGAAATCCGTAATCGACAACCCTGGATAAGAAATTTTTGTTTTTCGAATGTGGGCGGTTTGTTTGTAATTAGAACTAGTGATGTTATAGGCTAGCGAATAGATAATTGTTACTGGCCAGATACACTGTGCAATAAAACGAAATTACTTTCAATTGATTGTTTTCTTTTTCAATGACGCACGTTTGTCTTCGTAAGTTTAAAGCTAATTTGTACCTAATGTAAGCCCAGTATAATATAGTGTATGGCCAAAGAATTTTTTTCAAAGTTTACTGAGGTAAGTAACCAACTTTCCATACGCCAAATTGTTATATCTTTCGCCAAATTGTAACTTTTTTTGTTATATAGCTGATAAGCCTGGGCATATAATTGATTTTGGAAAATGGAACACCTGATGCCGAACCATAATGGTCTAGCTAAACTGTAAGAAATATAAAATGACGCCTTTTAGATTGATAAGCATAGACTCTGAAGACATAAAGTCCACGCGAACGAAGTCGCGGGCTTCGGCTAGTTCATATTAAATTCTGTGATCCTGTTCAAAATTTATTTCAAAACTTACTGCTAATGCATTCACAAAATACATAACTTACAGTCCAGTAAACTACGTTTATTGGCTTTCTAACTTAGTGTTCGGCGTCTAAAAATACAGTCCTGGCGTTTCCTTAGAAAAGATGGTGTGCGGTGACTTGCGGCAATTAAACGGCCGAAAATAGCGCGCACGCGCAATTGACGACCGCCGTATGTAGACGAGGAACTTAACGTATGTTTGTATGCATGCACACATTTTTAATATAAGCCGTGTGGATTCCGGCAGAGTAGAATACGATCACTACAAGTCTTCCCGTGGATGTCGTAGAATGGAACTTAGGGAATACAAGCTAAACAAAGCTTATAAACATCAATGAGACCTCTTTAACCCGTCTGTCCAGCGAGAAGAGTGTAGGCCAAGTCCTCTGTCTACTCTGGCCAAGTATGGCTAACAGTAGTACAGAGAGGGTCGTGCTCCTGCAGTGGAAACTAAAAAGACCTGATGATGATGATGATGACCCATTTTTAACGTATGCATACGTACACATATTTGTACAACATGCCTATTTACATAAAGAGCTAAATCAGTCTATCATCATTTCAGCCGCATAACGTCTACCGGACATAGGCCCTTTCCAAGGATTTCCAAAATGACCGTTCTAGAGCGTCTTCTAGCGACCTTGGTTAGTGGGTGGGGTCCTACGCTTCGATTGCCAGTACATGGTCGTGATTCGAAAACCTTTTTGCCCCATCGGCCATCGTTTCGTCGCGATATGTGTCCCGCCCTCTGCAATTTCAACCAGCTAATCCGTTGAACCAATACACAAATTTAAATTATCCATATTTAAATTACTTAAATGATGAAAATATTAACGTGAAAACCCTGTGCGTTCTTTAGACATTTGAGCCGAAAAACTGCTTAATGAATAACAGATTACCATACACCAAAATCAAACAAATTTTAGAAGCACTTTTTACTAAAATAAGTTTGAAAGGCTCTGATTTTACCATCAAATAAAAGAAGTGAACAAACCCTGGAAAAAGATACTATAAATGTATCTTAAAATAAAAGTCGAGGATTACGAAATCCCGTTATCACCCCAGCTCAGTCAACTTATCACGAGATTTCCTGTTCTAACCCGACTAATTCGAAAAGCACACAAACAAAAGGCCCCGTGACGTAATCGGGTGTTATCTAAATACTTACATTTATCTTAGGAGCGACGGGAGCAAATATTAACCAGAAGGTTGTCTCCTTTTTAATTGAGCGAGCGAGTAGCTTTTCCGTTTTAGTTCAGTTTTAAGCTAAGCAAAGACAGACTTGCGAGGTCTTCACTATAGCAGATAGTATAAATTAGTACGACCGGTGACGACCCCCTTAAATTTATGTATACGCCATTGCCTAAAGTCGGTCGGTCGGAAACAACAAAACTTTTTAACTAACAGACTAAATTCTATCGAATCGAGAAAACACATTCACTTCAAATTTTATTTACTAAGGAGTAAAATGCGAAGTGATTTATGGATTTTGTGGAGTGATATGAAGCGAAGTGATCTTATTTTATCAATATGATCAAGAGATCTTGCGAGCAAGCATTTTAGAAGCCCAATGTCATTAATTCGCGATATGTGATACCAGCAACGCGCTTTATAGTACCAGAGATACAATTAATTACTCCATCCATCCATTGGCGAACTCCGTGGCGTAGTGGTCACCATGCTAATCTGCCACCCCGAGGGTCTTGGGCTAGATCCCCGGTCAGGGCAAGATGAAAAATGGCCTTTTTCAAATTATCCTGTTTCTTGGATGTTCATCTACCTTTATATATGTATTTGTTATAAAATATAGTATCGTTGAATAAGTATCTTAAAATACAAGTCTCGAACTTACTTTGGGGTTAGATCAATCAGTGTAATTTGTCCATATATATTTATTTATTCCCTGAAATGGTGGAAACTATCGAAAAAGCCGGTGCCGCCTTTGTCGGAGCGCCGTCAGTATTATAACCATTTGAACGAACGAACTTGTATCTCTGTAGCGATTGCCTTCCATCCTTCTTATACTGTGGCGTGTCCAAGTTAAATTCTTTAAATATTAACTTCCTTCAGTAATCTCTTAGAGGACTTTGTCGCCAGTGGCATTTTTTGTCCCGGAATGTTATCAACTTATCACTAATGTGCTTTTATGAACCCGCATTGTTTGAATGATTATTACTTCATATTTAGATTTTTTTAAAGTATTATATTAATTCATTACCCGATTACGGCAAAGCCAAAAGGAGGTGTCTGGTGTATGTATGTTCATCTGTTTCTCTTCATTGTCAGGTCTTTTTGTCTCTACTGCAGGAGCACGACCCTCTCTGTACTATCAGAGCCATATTTGGCCAGAGCAGCCAGAGGATTTGGCCTACACTCTCCTCGCTGGCCAGACGGGTTGGCTAGGTCTCATCGATGTTTTATAAGCTTTGTTTAGCTTGTTTTTCCTAAGTCGCCTTCTACGCCATCCAAGGGGAGAACTTGGAGGGGCCCTATTCTACTCTGCAGAAAATCACGCGGCAAATAATATACCTACATGGTAACAACAAATAAGGTATCATTGGAAGCCTCTTGGCGCGTTGGTAGGCTATGTGACGTCACAATAAATTCAACATGGCGCCCCTTATAGGCCAAAGTGTAACTAAAAAAATAAATACCGTGTGAGGTATCAAATTTACATTACAGCTTTTTCTCCCAATTTTGCCGTTGTCGGGTTTTAGTTTTTAAGACGACAAAAAGAGCGCTTGTATAAGGTTCAAGCTAGTAGTGTCTTTTGTATACCTGGAAGCAACTTCCCTTGCGATAATTCTTAGATATGTTTGTTGAAAATCGGTTTAGCCGTTTAAAAGTTATTGGGGGTTAACATTTGAAACTCGGGGTAAATTCTGAGACGGATTCGCTTGTCTAAGTATTGTAACGTTAAAATCAGTTGATTATTTTTATACTTCTTACTTGTGGTAAATGTAAAGCATCTTGGTGTGGCTTTCCTGTTAGAATTTTTTGTAGGACCACAACCACTTCAAGTAATGAGCTTATGAACATAAAACAGCTACTAAAATTGCCTAAAAATATCTTTAAAAATCACGCTTGTTCTATGGGAGCCCCACTTAAATATTTATTTTATTCTGTGTTTAGTTTTGATTTCACAAATGATGCATTTCTGTTGCCGCCGCTATAGTAATAGCGGCAACAGAAATGCATCATTTGTGAAAATTTCAAATGTCTAGTTATCAAGGTTCATGATATACAGCTTGGTGTCAGACAGACGGACAGCAGAGTCTTAGTAACAGTTTCCCGTTCTTACCCTTTGTGTACGGAACCCTAACATTATTGAAAATGTATCCAAATGTGGAATCGTCATATTTCAAACCCAAATTTTATTTTTAAACCAAAAAAGCCAGTATTCTCATCCGTGTTTCCTCGTAAAAATGAATTGAATTTAGAAGTGGCCAGTGTTGAAACTTCAAATTGGGATGGAATCACGATCGTTTCTGAGCAAACAACCGACCCAACCCGTTGACTCATGTTCTCGAACAAATGTTATCGCTCTTCTTTTGTTTGTTTCTCGAATATCATACAGCGAGGGAGCTAACGCGACCAGTCGACGGGACCCCTCCCGCTCCTCGCGACCCCTACACTATCCGCATCACAGGCGGGAGTTTTTAATCTGCCAGAGGCCATGATACGTTGGTCATTTATTCGTGGTTGTACTTGTTACTTCTCGCCTTGCTTGGACTCGTATCCTTGTCCGAGTGCATAAATACACGGAAACCGGAAATTGTATAAGTTTCATCTCATAGGAGTTAACGGAGCTATTAAGATCTGTAATAAGATATTTCGTCAAGTGTTTAGGCATGCCTGCCTACTCATCGCCTTAATAAACATAATTATTTCTGTTTCTTGTCACTAGATGGTGCTATAAGGTTTTACTTAAAACATAAACATCTTTTATTAATATTTTTAATAAAGTAGTAGTCTATTAGTTAAATATGATTATATATGACTTGAAATGAAATGCGATACATATTTTTAAAGCTTCCTTTGTCACTTTTTTGTAGTCGTGTGTGCTGCCATCTCTGTGAGCCTACTTGGCAACTTTAGTCGTGCCTTCTTACTAATAGTTTTTTTATCGTTGGGTATCTGTTACGTTACTAATTATATAATCTATATTATTTTCGGTTTACGTTTAACTACTTAATGACGCCACTCTTCACAAGCAACTTGGATTCATTGAGATTTCAAATGTTTAATAACTTTATCAAAATTGAAAAATATATCAGTAACTTTGCTTTTCTTACGTACAAACTTACTTACCTAAATGTTTTATAAAGTGTGATAACTTTGTGATAAGGAAAAATCCGAATGTTCTCTTGGAAATAAATATGAACTCATGACTTCTGACCGCGTAATTATGCTGTAATGGATAATAAATAAAGATAATGAAATAATAAGTTTATCAGAATAGAAGGAATTTTGGCAACTTAGTCTAGCTTTTTTTTGAAATAACATGTCAGATTTCGGTTAAATTTTGTAATTTCAAAGAAATTGCATACATCTAGGCATATAAATAGTTTCTTTAGTTCAATGAAAATATAAGGGTGTAGAAGTTTCCCATACTGATGGTCAAAAATGATATAACAACTATATCCTTCAAGTCCATATTTTGACTGTAAAAACCAGTTATATGCCTACATATGTGCAATTTCTTTGAAATTACAAAATTTTACCGAAATCAGACACGTCGTTTTAAAATAAAAGCTAGGCTACGTTTATATGAAAAAGTCTGCGTCTGTCTTCCTCTAGCTACTCTGGCCAAGTATGGCTCTAGTAATACAGAGAGGCTCATGCTCCTGCAGTGGAGACCAAAAGACCTGATGATGATGAAGGGAACTCTTAATCCTCTGCCTCCCTGTTCTGGTCCAGTCTGACTCCATGGATAGAAATATGCCATCCTTTGTCCACGTATTTAGGATGCCCTGTCTTCCGGTCTGATACAAAGTTTTGAAACTGAGGTACCTACCTGCCTGACTTCTGATCTGATACGAAGTTTTGAAACTGAGTTACCTACCTTCCTGTTCTGGGCGTTATTATTTTTAACCTACAAATGCAAGGCAAGTGCGTGTCGGGCCACGCGCAGTGTAGGATTCTGAAGTCCGAATGCCGACTGTGAGTTTAAGCCACTAGAAGCGTCTAAAAACAAATTGGCTATTGAATTTTAATAAAATTTTCCTTTTCCGTGTACATTTATAAGTTGGTCGCTTATAATTTTTAATTTTAAACTCTAATTAGTTACCGTAGTTGTCCTTTAAACTCGGTTACGTACATATACTGTAGCTGTGAATTTTTTGACGTGATCATGTATAAGCGTTTAACCAAATATTTCAGAAACGGATGACTAAAATCCAAAAATGATAAAACATTTATTTTTCAATATTTTTTACTGCGGAACCATAAAAACCATCAGATCGAAAGCCCGTGTTAAAATTCTGAACAATGATGAATGGTACAATCCGTCTGCGTTGAGAGAAATATGAGCCACGAATGGGTATTAGATTAAACTCAAACTGAGAGCTATTAATCGTTTAACTGTGGACAGCGGTGGATGACCAGTGAATAAACTTGATCCGTCTCAATATAAAACTCGGATTAACTGACTATCTAACGGACTAACTGCGCCAGAAGGAGGGCTATGTTTTTAAATATGGACCTATCTATGTATTCTTGGCACGTTCTGCAGCCCAATCCCTGGTTTCATAGATTATACCTTGTTGTGTCGTTAGATTCTTCTTTAATAAGAGATTATCCAACACTGGTGACAGATTTTCGAACTGCCAGACTTGACGACTACCAGATAGTCGGGACCAACGGGTTACGTGCCTTCAGAAGCACGGAGTCCTAGAATTTTTTATGCCGCTTGTAATTATACATCTAAGTGCAGACCACGCCTGGTGTCGCTTAACTTGCGAAAGTGTTACCAATGCATACTCCACCGAGCCACCGAGCTCGAGTAAAAAGTTTTTAATCTGTATAGAAGCCAGTCCGTTACATGCCACTTCCGATGGCTGAGTGTCCCAGGCTATTTCAGGCCCGTCCTGTTCCATACTAATTTAATTTACATTTTATCTCTTCACGTTTCTCATAAACACTTTCCACCTAACGCCTCATCGTTAGTCATAAAACTAATGGCGTCTCAGAGCTACGGACATAAAAACGATTATTGCCAATCAAATAAAAACTAATTCATGCACACAATCTGATAAAAATAACTCGATGTTATCAATACGGAATTCAAATTAACCAAATTCGGCTTTTTAATCTTATAAACTTACACCATACCTTTTTATAACGAGATTTTATAAAAACTGAGAAAACCGATACACACCTGCTTCATCAAACAAGAACCATCATTATGTTAATGCTCCTGAGGAGAACGAGAAAGAAAAATCAACTTTATGCATCAAATTATAACAACCGGTTTCGTTCGATGTACGAGAGGTAATCGAACGCCGTAGCCATAATGTCTCGGCGCGAGCGAAGTATCGAACCCGCGTCAATTAGGCGAAATGAACGCTTATTCCATATACCATAAATCTATATCACGCTGCAACTAATGTTATAGTTACGTCCTTTAAAGGATTCTTTGCGGCAGACCACGCGCCGTGTCATGTACACAATACGAAACCTTGTTATGAAAGCTGAAAGTGTCAAAATTACGTAACGGTAGAAGCGTCAGATACGCCCTGTCAGAACGCCCTTGCGCTAACAAGATAGACAGGGATGTTGAGATGCAGTTTTTACTGGTGCGAGAGGGTAGGCAGATAAACAGAGGTCTTGAAAAACACTCGTGAGATAACAAAGGCTTGCTTCCACGAAGACGACCAATAATTTGTCTTTTTAATTTTACGGCGGACTGCCATAGCTTTTAAATATAGTTTTTTTTTACTCTATAACTTGACCTCGGACGGTCCATTAGGTTGGAGTATTCGGATACTCATTACACTCGCCTTCGCTATGAAAATTATTTATGACCGTATTGTTAAACGTGCCTTTGTAGTATACACTTACCATAATCATTAAAAAAAATCGTATAAAATATTCATGTTTCAACTTTCGAAGTAAAATTAAGTATACCTATTCAACGGGGTACTGCCACGTATATTCAACAATATTAAATATAAAGTTCAACAAACGTGTCGCAATATAATAATACGAAATAAAAACCAGACTAAGTCCAATAAAATGAAACGGACGTAAAAGGAATCGAAACCTGTTCTGCCCTTGCATCGGTTTAGTTGTAAAAAAGCCCATTCCATATAATATTACCCATTACAACCCCGAGAATCACTGTTGGACCAATCGTCGGAAAGAATTCGAAAATGGAACTCGCATTCGATTTTTAATTGTCTCGAATGAATTTTTAAAAATTACAACGAGTGTTTTGTTACGAATTAAACACATTTTATTGCCCGAATTTGAATGAAGAAGCGTGTTTTATTTTTAAAACGACCGCAAAATATTCTAATGGCCAGTGACGGGTGTGCCATCGAGTATAATTGTTCCCACAATGATTTTATATTCAGGGTGATTTTACAAGTGGCAACCCCATTTGGCGCACGACCGGAACCCGCTAATGAGCGATTAGTGTTGCCAGTTACTCATAATACTTTACTAATAGTTGGGGTGTTATTTGGAATTGCTGAGGGTTATTATTGTTAGGGCTGTTTTTTGTGGTAATCGAGATTCACTGAAGTTCAATTGCATACAATCGATAAAAATGGAACGTATTTTTTATACGAATATCAATGTAGGATAAAGATTAAACTACGTGTTTTAAGCTCGTCATTCGTATTATTTTTTCATAGTTTTTGTCATAAAAATAAATGTTAACAATTTTTTGGCGTTCAATCATTTGGTATCTTATCCGACTTTGAAAAGATTATTTCTTTATGTTGTGCGTGTGAAAATACTATTTAGTATTATCATCATAACGCATATGATGATATTACTATTGACTCAAATTATGACATTTGTGAACAAAATAAAATGGTTCACCGATAGTTCGAAGATGCCTGGACCGATTTGGAAAATTCTTTTTTTGTTTGATAGCTTGCCAGGTGGTCCCATATTAAGTTTTATCATAATGGGTTGTGTAGTTTGGAGGTGAAGTCGGTTGTTAGTTTTGAAAAAATATTCTTTGACTAGATCTTGCCTGCTAGAAATAGCCTCTGACCTAAAATAAAGTAAGTAATAAAAGCAATAATATATTTATTATTGAGAAAAAATAATTATATATACACATTAAATTGTCTTAAGTACAAAAATAAAGATTATAAAACTACTGACTACAATTCACTAAAAACTAATATTTACAAATAAAAAAGGCCCGGTAATTGTTTACCCTATAAATAAAGCAATATAAATAAATAAAAATCGTGAGTGATTTAAAAAAAAATATTTTCTTTTGTGTTTTTTTATTAAGTTCTATTTATTATTGATTTCTATTTCTAGTGAGAGAAGATATCTCGTAATAATTTTCGACGTCTGTAGCCTAGTCATCGTAGCACGCTGTCACACCAGAGGTCCCGGGTTCGATCCTCGGTCAGGTAAAGAAAGACAGAAAATTGACATTTTCAGATTGACCTGAGTCTTGGATGTTTATCAATATATTTATTTGTTAGAAAATATAGTATCGTTGAGTTAGTATTCCAAAACACAAGTCTCCAACTTACCTTGGTAGGTAATTATATGTATATTCTGTGACACTAGTAGAACTTTTAGTAGGAGTAGTAGGTACTTAGATTTTTTTACGAGTAGTTACCTCACAGGGGGTCTACTAACGAGAACTGAGGCGAGCAGACAGACAGACAAACAGAAATGTGCGTGATGCACAAAATACTTTGGGCGACGCAGTTGTACCGTCAACATACAAAGAAAGTCACGTATCTAATCTAGAATTGTTTACATTTCGTTTTTAATACATGTTCTAATATCCTATTGAATAGCCTCCAGATTACTAATACAATATTTTAAAATAGGTATTAACCAATTTAAACATTTTTTTAAATCTTTGTATATGATTAAGGAGGTTCTCTTCATTTTAATTTAGATATAGGATTAGATATGATAAAAATATTTGTCCGAAGTACAAGGACACAGTAAAGGTTTTGTTAAAAAAAAGTAAATTATTTGTAGATACATATAAATTAAGTAGCGGAGTCTATATTTATGACCAATGAAACTTTCGAATTAGATATTGCTACTTAGACAGTGTTGTTAAAGGAAGTGCCTCCATATTGCTTGCCAACTTGGCCTAAGTGCCAATGTAATGGCCGCCTTATCCCCAGTAGCACTCACTTTAAGACCATATAATAACACCAGCTGGTCATAAAAGTGTAATATAATATGATAAAGTGTACATTTGTTTGGGAAACTTGCTTGTGGGTACCCTATTATTATCATATATGGCAACACATAAAAAATAATAATAACTTTAATACATATACGTTTACAAACAGTGTGTTTAAAAAACAATTAACAGTCACGTTTAAATATAAATTTTCAACTCTTTTACGATTTTAAACATCTTTACTTATAACCGTAAAACGTTGAGAAAATTGAAAATTTTAATCCCATCGCCATTAAGCTCGAATTAACTAATAAACTTGTATATTTTATCTTTTAGAAAATTGAGACCGTTTACTGAAACCTATTACTGCAAATACTAGTTTCGCGGAACGGCGCGGCGGTAACGTGATAACAATTACGGCACTCAGCACATACTCGTATTTTTACACAATAAAAGAGCCCAATAACCATTAAAACTGCGTAAAATGCACGCGGAATGTATGAAAATATATTATTTTTGTAATTGAGAACGTTGTGGACGTATAAAATCGTTTATTGAACTGAAAACGTGATATTACTAGCCGCCGTATTAAATGGAATACGCGTGATAATTTGATAAATAAATAAAACGGTTTGCACTTCAATTAAACATCCGCATATGCAGAATATTGTTTATTATTAATTTAGGTTTCATCTGTGATGATCAGATGATACCAATAAATATGAATTGGAATATAATTAAATAGATTAATTAACGCATGACCGTTGCCATATAATTTTTGGTGTAATTAAAGATTCAATAAAAGCATATTTTAATTTTCATCGCATCACTATAGACATGGTAATATATAGATCTCTGTTAAGGGTTCCGTGCCCCTAAAGGAAAATACGAAAACCTTATACCCACTAATTTGACTGTCTACTCTTCTGACACGGCCAATTTGCTTCGAAATGACTGGACCGTTTGATATGAAATCTAGTACATGTATATAAGTCGGTGTACCAAAGATTTAATGATTAGGTAAGAAAATAAAAATACTTCTCTATGACTAATTATAGTAAAGTATTTGTAGACTTTTCTTTAAAGAGTGAAAAGAACCTTTGCTGAAAAGACTACCACATATACCAGAGTAACCCAGTGTCGTGCACATATATTTTTGAGAGGGTAGACACTAATCGTACCTAAATTACAAGAACGGCTACATATCTAGCAAAACACATTTTTCTCTAGTATCCGATATTATATTAGAGTGGTACAGGGTAGACAAACTCTTTATGTCTGTATTAAATATACATAAACCCATTTAGTTCATGTTGAAACCTAAAATGAAAAAAAAATGTTATCTGCCTTATTGGGAAAATGACGTGATAGCGTGTACATACATACGTATTATATTTATTCGTGCACAATTTTCCTGAAGCTAGAATAAAATTGTTCTAAAAATAAAAACATTAGGCGGTGACTTGTTCTGCCGACCGTACCGAAAAGAATATTTGTTCGGTCCGCGTGTGGCCAACACCGGTAGCGTCAGCAAACAGTCTGTTGACTGTTCAATGTTCATTGTCGAGGAATGTTTGATCGGCCCAGCTACCTGGAGACACGAATCGTATGTTTAGAAGGCACCTTAGTACATACGTCCTTCCATCTTTATGTATGTATAATTATGTTCAAGTAATATCGCCGAAGCACAACACTTGTCGGCCTCCGGTATTTCTAGGTTCGATCCCAGCCAAGGCAAGTTGGAAAATATACTTTTCAAATTGTATTTTTAAAGGGTAAAAACGGGGCTATTACAAAGATTCCGCTGTTCGTCCGTCCGTCTGTCTTGTTTGTCACCAGGCGTCTCATCAACCGTGATTTCTGTTGCCGCTATAACAACAAATACATTAGGCAACAAATAAAATAGGGGGCTCCCATACAACAAACTTATTTTTTTATAGATAATGATACGGAACTCTTCGTGTGCGAGTCCGACTCGCACTTGCCCGATTATTAATAATGTACGCTCAATGTACATTTTATACTTAGGACAATAAATACCAAAAAAGTCGGTTGTGTCAGTAGAAAAGGTCTATTCACTTTCAAACAGAAAACCTTATAAGGAAAAATGTTTCCAACTCGTTATTTTGGCCTGAAGTGCTCTAAATTATCTAAATTACATAAAAACTGGCGCTGAATAGACTTCATCAGTAGGGCGTGACGTAAAGGACACTATGACTTGCTACACGCAGTCTTGTGTACTTACGTTTGTTTTTTCATCTCATCACTCATCCGAAAGATTTACTAAGAAGGATGTTCAGAAATGGATGAGGTAACTGAATGTCCTATATCAACATCTGCCTCTCCTTCTTTTGTCTTCTGCTACCCACCCACCCACACCTCTTATTTAGTCTTCCCTTTTCCCTATTTCCATTTAATATCATATTTAAAGTTCTTTTTGTTGCGTGTTGATCCTCTCTTCTCATGACGTTTCCAAACCATGTCCTATAATGCTGCTATCTAACGTAAGTTATAATATTTAAGATTTGTGAGTTTCTATGTTATTTATTAATTAGACAAATAGACTAAACGGTTCAGAATGAAGCATGTTAACTGGTTGTTTGCCGTATGAATTTCGGCAGAGTAGAATAGGGCCACTCCAAGTTCTCCCGTGGATGTCGAAGAAGGCGACTTAGGGAATACAAGCTAAACAAAGGTTATTAAACATCAATGAGACCTTTCCAACCCGTCTAGCTAGCGAGGAGAGTGTCGGCCAAGTCCTCTGGCTGCTCTGGCTAAGTGTGTCTCTAGTAGTACAGAGAGAGTCGTGCTACTGCAGTGGAGACAAAAAGATCTGATGATGATAATGATGATGTTAGTTGGAAGAAATGAAAAACGATACAATGTTGTAACGGTCAGTATAAAATAAAATTCTCAACAATGATGTATCATAGAAAACAAGAATTTGTTTTTAGGGTTCCGTAGTAAACAAGGAACCCTTATAGTTTCGCCATGTCTGTCTGTCTGTCTGTCTGTCTGTCCGTCCGCGGTCCTACTCAGAAACTATAATTACTAGAAAGCTGTAATTTGGCATGGATATGTATATTAAACATGGCAAAAAAGTCGTAAAATAAAATCTGGAAAAATATTTTTTTTTTAAGGTTAGCTGCCATACAAGTGAAGAGTTAGTCAATATTTTTTTTCTCAACAAACACATTTTGTGGGTTATCGTTGAATAGGTCTTTCAAAAATATTGTGAGCTTGTGAACACCTATTTTCGATTTAGGGATCCGTTTCTGAAATATTTGGGTTCAAATTGCAAATTTTTGTTGGAGGCAAGTGTCCCCCGTTTTTAGTGGCATGAACTCAAAGTTGGCATTCGGAACTACGAAACCCTACTCTGCGCGTGGCCCGACACGCACTTGGCCAATTATTTATTTGTTTTTGTGGTGTATTTCACATCTTTGAAGAAACTACTAGTACATTTTTTTTTAATAGATGCCGCATCCTATCTCAACTGTGCTCTATTCCCACATCCAATCCTGTCATTGGATTGCCAGTCATGCACTCTAACGAACAACTTATACGTATGTATAATTCGTTTTTGTTTGTTTCTCCGTTTGGTAGGAGCGTTCTTTCATACCATTGGCTTCGGGGTTAACATGAAAGGTATTCAACTTCGGAATTCCATTTTTTGATGAATTCTTTTGGCACGTGGAAACTTTTCTAAGTTGTAGAGTTTCCTTTTGTTAATTGTCGTTTCTTTTGATATGATTGCGGAGTAAAGTTTTTGATTATGTTAAAGGGAATTTCGAAGTAATAAAAATTAAAGTGTTTTTATTTTTCCCCGATTTGAATTTCAACCCTTTTATATGGTCTCTGAATTTCTGATGTTAGCATAGGCACAGAATTTTAATTTCAATTTATTTATTGCTTTTCACATTATACAAATATTAGATTACACTACACAGTCACTTCTTAGGTTAGTAGGTACAACATGAACTACAGACATGAACCCTGTTAGGGCATTGCAACAGAAAATAACGGAACGGCATGCGGATTATTTCTTAGTATGTATCAAATTCAATGTTAAAATTATTATGAATAAAAATGTAATTTCTTTTTATTGATGTCTTAAAATTTAATTTAATTTTGGTCTAATTTTTTATTTTATTTAATGAGTCGATACTATACTATAATATTTAATAACGTCCAAATGTTGTTTTAATTTAAATGTCAATTATATTAAATGTCAATGCAGATTGTTATTCGTATTATCATTAATTGTATATTTTGTCAAATCTTTATCATTACAAAACTCGTCCAATGTATAATAATTTTTATCTATAAGCAGGGCTTTTAATCTTTTAATAAAGATCGAATTCTTCTTCTCTGCTCTAAGCAGGTCTGGGAGGGCATTATAGACTTTAATTGTCATTGCAAGCGGCCCAGAATTTAATATTTCTAAATTACGAGTGTTATTCGGCCTCGCTAACATATTCTTCTTCCTTGTGGGATAGCGTCGCGGTAAATCGTCTTTTTTCGTGTAGTATTGGGAATATTTTCTTGAATAAATACTAGAACACGTAGCATAAGTAATTTTTATTTATGCACTTGGTTATTGCGCTAAATATCTCTGCAACGTAACGCAATACGACGGTATGTTCACCTGATTAGGAAAAAATATTATTCCTGAAAATTGCAAATTCCCATTAGTAGAATCTTGAAAGTATGAGACTTAATCTGGACCATTTCTAATAAATAACAATGGCATGTCCAAAAAGTACTCAAAATTCGTTTATTATGAAACAAACTCGCACAAAAGTGGTGCAATTCTTCACAAAACATTACTGACAAGCATTTAAAGGGATAAGGGTGAATTATCGAAACTGCCTCTTGAAGCAAATTGCGCTAAAGTGCTCTTTAGATCCTACAGAACTTTTTGTATTCGTTCTATACGCACGGGAACGTTTTTTTCTTGTAATTTAGTTCTTTGAAACCTTTTTGGTACTTAAAAAAGACATACTTACGAAGATACTTATCTATTTTATAGCTGACGTTATGCGGCTGAAAGATTCATCATCGTTTCAGTTGCAAAACGTCCCCTGCTGGACATAGGCCTCTCCCAAGGATTTTCAAAATGATCCTGATGGCCTATCCAAAGTGGCCTGCATCCAGCGCCTTTTAGCGACCTGATTTATTACCTAAAAGGAAGATTATTTGCTTCTATTTCACGGCAAGTTGGAAAATGGCCTTTTTCAAACTGTCCTGGGTCTTGGATGTCTATCTATATATGTATTTGTTATAAAATATAGTATCGTTGAGTTAGTATATCCCATAACACAAGTCTCGACCTTACTTTGAGGCTAGCTCAATCAGTGTAATATGTCCCTAAATATGCACAAATATTTTTAAAAGGGCTGCCTTACCTTATCCCATTATCTGGTCGGCGCAGTATGTTTTCTCTTTCCACAGTCCTCTGTTTTCCTTCATGCTAACATCTACTCCTATTACCCCCATATCTTGCTTTACGCATTCCATCCACCTCTTTTTGATCTTCCCCTTCCCCAATTTCCACTTACCTTCATGTTTAAAGTTCTTTTTGTTACGTGTTGATCTTTTCTTCTCATTTGTCCAAACCAAGACAACCGGTTGCTTCTTACTTTCTCGTTTATATAAAAACAAAATGCTTTTTCGCTAGTATCTGATATTAATTATATTAGGGTGGCACAGGGTAGACAAATTCTATGTCTGTATGTATAATTATATGTCTGTCTATGTAAGGTCTGTATGGAATGCACGCTACTGACTGGTTTCCCCATTTGGCTTCCATACCGCAATGCTTGATTTGACAGAAACATTGGTTGCTACATAGACAAGAGCTTAGCTCTTTTATAATACGAAGAATAAAGATGAGCTGATTTGAGAAAAAATTACCGGCCAAGAGCGAGTCTGATCTCGCACTAAGGGTTCCGTACTATTGTCTATAAAAGATCATGTCTGCTCTGTAGGCGTTCTTAAAAAGGAGAGGAAAGATCAGGAGTACCCGTGCATAAAGAGTGATGAGTGAAGATGAAGAGAAAGAGTTCTGTCAAGATCGTAGCAAGCGGAGGCCCAAAGTCTCTGCCTATCGTTGTGGCGTGATAATATGTATCGTACGCTGTTCTAGGCGATTTTTTTGTCATAAAAACGCACAGTTAAGGTAACTTGATTTCTAAAATAAATATGAGTCCAAGAATCACAGTAAAAAGTTTGTTTACGTTACAGTATCTTTTATATCCTTGTCCCGAGTTTGAAGTAGGATTAAGATAGGGGTCGCCCTCTTAATATTTTAATACTGTGGCGCAGGCGCGGATTGCCTGGCATCTCCATCTTATCTATAAGGGCCTATCTCGAAAACACAATATTTGGCCACTTGGATTTAAAACGACTTAAAAACTTGGTTTAAACTATTAACCGCCAAAATTAAGTTGACATTGACGAATAAGAAAGTGTCATATTAGTAGATATTCACAGTTTAAATCTAGTATGTAGTTCGTTACAAAATGTAAAATCACGAACCCAATATCTCGGCAAACCCATGCCCGATTTGGCTCATGTTTGAGCGTAAAAATTCAATTGATTACTTCTACACGACTACCAAATTTCATGAAACGATCAAAAATACTAGAGTTATTCCTAATCTCCGGAAATACTGGATGGATTAAAATGAAACTTTTTTTGTTATATAGCTGTTAAGCCTGGGCAACTTATAGAAAATGAAACACCTGATGCAGAACTATAATGGTCCAGCTAAACTTTAAGAAATACAAAAATGAAGCCTTAGTAAAAGTTGTTCAACTGATGAGCATTTTCCACAGACATAAAGTGCACGAGAACGAAGTCGCGGGCTTCGGCTAGTACGTTTACCGTCCACGGTCTAATCAACAAAAAATCCAAACTAAAAATTTCAACACATTCCAAGATCGCAATATTTTTATCAAAGCATATTTACAGCATGTCCGTTTGTTTGTCTCTCAATAGCATAAACATAAAAGTCCATCCCTTCTTATCTCCATCTTTTGAGATCTGCACTTTTTTGTTATAAACAAAAGTAAACAAAAGGTGTTTCGTCCGGTGTCGTTGAGGTTTGTTTTGTCTATTATTCTATACATAAAGCATTTGGCTAGCTCCTTTCAAATGTTTAAAGAGTATTTTTGAGACTTCCGGAGAAAGAATTAGAATTTTCCTAATATATTTTAAGTGGTAAGTGGTTACTATAGTCTAGGGGACCACTCGTCAAACGTCCAAAAACTGATTTTCTATTGAATTTTTATGAAAATTTTCTTCCGACTACATTTTTTAAGTTGGTCGCCTATAATTTTGTAATTTGTAAACCCTACTTAACTCTGCAACTCTGATAGTTTTCCTGCTGTGTTTTTTTTTTACGTGTCCATATATGATCGTTTAGCAGATAAGGGACTCTGCCTGACACAAATTTTCACTATAAAACCATATATTTCTGAAACGGATCCCTAAATCGAAAAATGGTGTTCATAAGACTCTGAATAGAACCTTAGACAGACAGACATGGCGAAACTAAAAACACGTACACCCGAACATAGGTAGAACATGCTCCTCTTTAGACGTCGGTTATAAAACAAATTGAAACGCAATCTAAACAAGCGACATATTCATTGACGATATTGGCAAACACAGCTTAATGAAATGTTTAATTAAACACAGTGTCACATTTCGCTATGATGATAATTGTAAGATAATACATATATCATGACACTGAATGAAAAATATGATTGTATTGCATGTCATGCAACCCGAGAATACTCAAGTTAGCTTGCTTGTCTTTTTATTTTAACGGACTACCGACGGTAAGTAATGTTAATCGAAAATACAGAGCCGTATTCGAAAATCTGAGGAATCATTTATTAAGTGACGTGACTAGCAAACGGGTGAAAAATTCGCTTTTTCACTTACCTTTGGTCTAACTGACATTCTGAACACAAAGGCAATCGAACCACTCTGATGTCCAGTCATGTGAAAAGCTATGTCCCGAAAGTGTAAAACGTAGAATTTTGTGATAAAAGCACAGCTTTGTTACATTTAGCCGTAAAGCCGTGTTCGCGCAGAGTAGAATTGGAGTAGGACCACTCCAAGTCTTGCCATGGATGACGTCGGCTTAGGAAATAAAAGCTAAACAAAGCTTATAAACATCAATGGGACCTCTCTAACACGTCTGGAAAGAGTGGAGAGTGTAGGCCAAGTCCTCTGGCTGCTCTGGCCAAGTATGGCTCTAGTAGTACAGAGAGGGTCGTGCTCCTGCAGTGGAGACTAAAAAGACTTGATGATGATGTTACATTGTATTCCGAGCCGGTTATTTAGCAATTAAAATACCTAAATTAATTAACATACAAAACGTTGAACCTGACACTCACTGTCTCAGTTCTAGACCAACGTTAATGACCAATTAAATATAATTAACTATGTCCCGAATTTGAGATGCCGTGTATAGTATGGCCATAAATCATACATCTAACTACCCTTGTATCCTGTCCCCTGTTTTTTTAACGGTCAAGCTAAAAAAAATATGTCGCTCATTTTGTGTCGGATAGAATTTTTCGTAAAGTATTTTTTTTTGTTTAAAACAAAATCTCAAAGTAAGCGACTCGGATGATATAATATACTAAGTTAAATATATATACTAAGTTAAAACTAGTGCTGATACCACAACCAAAACCAGAAGCAAATAATAAAAAGAACAGGATAAATAATCGTGTTAAAAAAGATAATTCAGAAAAATAATCATATTTTTTTCATTTCTTATTTTTTCTTTTATTATTTTATAGGATATTAGTGTAAAAAAACTTGAAACTATGACCTTAGTTTGTCTACAACACAAAAACATCCTTTATTCAAAAGATCTTTATTGAAAAAGTCTTGTTTTTTGAACAACTCCACTTTATGCTCATTATAGAAAACAACAGAAGCCCAATTAGACGATACAAAATGGGTATCCTAAAAATTATCCGACAATTTTATGCCGGGCATAATCTTGTAAGTTCGGAGAAGCTAATGACGTGAATCCAACAATCCTTAACAAGGATTTTAATACCGATTTACCACGTGGTGTATCCGAACGGTGCCCGAGCTAGGCGCCATAAATACAGGCTCGTCTGCGCCCGCGCAGGTACGCCCGCCAAACGAGATCGTTCCTTTTTTAAAAAACAACCGCAGCCGCCGCCATTTTGAACCCAAATCCGACTCCGCTACTGTTCAAATTCAAACGTGGAATCTCCTGTCACAACACCATAATTAACTTTAAACTTTCTCACCTTAAAAATAGAGCTCCTTTTCAGGAATTAGTTTCCTTCGGCATTGTGTACTCAAGGATCGGAATTTTTATCTTAAACATGTAGTTCTAGAGTCGATTTTGGCTTAAGGGTTGAAACGGGAGTTTTTTCTCGTCATACCAGATTTTAGTGTTCTTTTAGGTCTTTTTTTGTGACAGCGAGTGGACCAGGCGAGGTTCGGTGGGTGTTTTGCGGGGTCAGTGAAGATAATAACTGTAAATTATCGTTTCTCTGTTTATTGAAATTCGTCTGGACGTGTTCTAATGAGAAAATTTTAGCGTGCCAAATTGCCGTGAATATATTTTATGAGTTATTTGTATAGGAGCTTTAGTTCTTAGAATTAACTTTGGCCTTGAACTTTTTGACGTTAACATCTACATCTAAGTCTTTAATTAGAGATTTTCGTGCATTACAGTTTGTTCTAATCTCGTAACTTTTAAACAGTATCTATATCTAAAATCACATGAATTAAGTTTTTTGTTAATTCATTCCAAAGTTTCTCAATTCAAATGAATGTTAGTCAGTCCCTGCCAATATACTGCGAATAGTACCTAATAAGGCTTCGATAGACAAACAGTCAAAGTAAACTTTCAACACGAAACGTTTGATAGAAATCCGGAATCAGACGGCACAATCGCGATCCTCAATCAATTGAAGCGAGACGGCGATACTGACACTACTAGTGTGAACGAGATAGATGATAGTCTCTCAGTCCGGTTTTCAATCATGGTGCTAATGAGTCGGGAGGGTTCTAATTGCGTGTGAACAAACAAACGACGTGATAATACCTATTCAGTTGCGCACCTTTTAAGTCTACTAATTTGTCGGATAAAGCCACATGATCGCCTGCAGCATTCTTAAACCGTTCATCAAATCACGACATTCGAAATTTGAAAAAAAAGAAACCAGTAAATCGCTCCATCAACAGGGTTTCATCTTTGAATTTAGAACCGTGCCTCGACAAAGTAGAGAGTAAAGTGGAATAGACTCACATGCTGTCCCGACACCATGTAAAATGGGATAAGTTAAAGAAGAAGAAGAATTTTGAACCAAAAACATCACATACGGTTTCAAAGCTTTTTTCCCACGTACACTTAATTTATGGAGAAGAAGAAGAAGCTAGGGTTATCTTCCAGAAACCACAGCATTATTTTCTTAAAAAAGTAAAAGGATTTTTTATGAGCGGTAAAGCGCGTGGTTTAGGATTCGGTAACAATCGCTCTGGTGGGCTAATGTAAAATAAACCAGTGATGGCAACTGATATAACATTCTGAATCTGGTTTCGGTATTCCGCATGACGTCATAACTGGCACTTCTATTTATCTTTCGAAGATTCGTGACCCGAAAGCAGGATGCGTAAAAAAGAAAAAAGGCAAAGACCCGTCCGTTCTGAGAAGTGGACTTGTTAGTATCACCATTTATTACACCCCGGGTACCAATGCTCTGATATTAGGTACAATTGGTACAAAATTGTGAGCCAATTATTTGTTTATCATAATAGTGGACTGGTTTCTTTGAAGAGACAAATTATTTGCAACTAACTTGTTGGTAATTCTTGTTAGATTTATTCCACTGTTCCATTTTGCCCGACTGTAAAGAAGTTATGGGTTTCGCGCGTATCTTGTATTTTTGTAAATTTATTACCCCGTACCCACAAACGGCTGGATGGATTGCGACAAGGTATCGCTAGATTAATCTCAAAAACAAAGTGTCCTTAGATAAGTGGTATGAATAAATAACCAGCCAAGTGCGAGTAGAACTCGCGTTCTCTATAAAAAAAGTTTTTTGTATGAGAGCCACTTTAATATTTGGTTTATAGTATTTGTTATTATAGTGGCAACAGAAATACATCATCTGTGAAAATTTCAATTGTCTAGCTATCAACAGTTCACGAGATACAGCCTGGTGCCAGACCGACGGATAGGCAGACGGATAGCGGAGTCTTAGTAATAGGGTCCCGTTTTCACTCTTTGGGTACGGAACCCTAAGAATATTGTTCATAAGAAGTATGTTCCTTGGGAAAAGTTGTTCAGTATCAATGACTGAATTGCATTTTATTTAAAAGGACTATATAATAGTAACTATTTCTGTTTGTCACTCACTAGTCTTTCTGTCATTATTTATTAACCTTTTCCGAGACGTTCACGGGGACAGTATAACCATTGTTGTTTATCACATCCCGCAAGGTGTTAAACTTGTTTCCATGACCTCGATATCCTGCCAATAAAAATTATGAAAACCTCTCGTACTTAAACCGAACGACGGTGATTACGGTTGTTCACCACACGCTGCAATTAGGTACCAATTTACTGATACCAAAACTTCGGTACCCAATTAACATAAAGACAAACAACACTTGAGAAATAGGGCTGTCAAATGTCTTGACTTTAGCATTAGTTTTCAAGAACTCAATTATACTTATTTCTTTTTGTTTTAGTATAATTTTACGGCCCTGGATACGAGTTCATTAGAGTTCTTAAGTTTTTCCTTTGTGCAGTTGATTTTTTTAACGTCAAACATGCATTTTCTTTTGGACTTGTATTAAAACAATTCATTTTTATATTAGTAAAATGCCCAGTCTTAATATGTTATCATTATCACTTTAAGAATTTAGTTATAATAATCCACTTATTAAATCACAATAACTATACATTTTGAGAAATAAATTGACGACCTCCGTGGCGTAGTGGTCACCATGCTGGTCCGCCACCCAGAGGTCCCGGGTTCGATTCCCGGTCAGGGCAAGTTGGAAAATAGTCTTTTTCAAATTGTCCTGGGTCTTGGATGTTTATCTATATATGTATTTGTTATAAAATATAGTATCGTTGAGTTAGTATCCCAAAACACAAGTCTCGAACTTACTTAGGGGCTAGCTCAATCAGTGTTATTTGTCCCTATATATTTATTTATATTTATTTATTTAAATTAGGTTTTCCAAAAATTAAAAAGACAATGTGTATGACAACAACATTTACAGGTATAACTATATATTTAATCAAAGACGGCGTCTTTTAAACTTCTTTTTAACCTTTTAAGTATGGTAAGTTAAATACTTATGTTATCACCATATAATTATGTCCTCAAACCAAAAAACAAGATTATAATATTAGTCAGAATAATTTCCAAAAAAAATTTCAAAGCTCTGACATCCCTACCTGAGAACAGTGTTTATTTTTAATTTCGTAAAAAGAAAAACCGTTTTTATTGCAGTTTCGTGTCAAATTGTCAGTTCTTTTCGCGTGTATTTTGAGTATTTACTTTACGCACTTTTAATTTTTTGCTCGGTCACTTTTTTAATTGCTTCGTGATGACGTCATGTTGATTAATAATTGTGAGTGTTCCAAAAAAATAACAGTTAAATCAAGTCAAAAATTTTATACCTAATATTCTCTTCAGGCAGGCAGGATAAATAATGAAAACCTACATATGTTATGTTGCGTAAGAATGTTATTTTTAGAGTTGTAAACTTGTAACATATAATCGTATGTTATCGGTGATATAATCTTATCAGTAGATTCATTATGTAAACTGAACCGAGATAGCGAATGATGGATGTTCAGATAAAATGGCTGGTCAACTTATGATTTTTTACAATATTAACTATACAATTACATATTCATAATCACTTAAAATATGGCAAACCTGATCTTATGCTAAAGTTTAACTAACTGTGTCCAGCTGCATCTAGTTCTAGCCGGCTAAAACTAGTTTCGGTTTTCAACCGTCACATATATTACTTGAGTCCTATTACACTTTAATACAAATCAAATTGCATTTACCAAAGTCCACTCGCGCACGCCTCGCCTACGCCACGCGCTCGCCTTGCTTACGCCTTGCACCCGCCTCGCGCTCGCCTCTGCTGGACTTCGGTTAATGCAATTTGAGTTGTATTGATGTGTGATAGGACTCAAATTATATGCAACGAATTTCAAAGCGAGCTAGGCGTGCGTGTGGTCTGAACGCGCCCTAAACTTGTATTAAGGGTACTAACTAAACGATACTATATTTTGTAACACATTTATTTAGATGAACACCCAAGACACACAGGACCATTGTAAAGGGCCATTTTCTCTCTAAAATCCAGGGATCAAACCCGGAACCTT
This sequence comes from Acrobasis consociella, assembly GCA_963555685.1. Lineage (NCBI taxonomy): Eukaryota > Metazoa > Arthropoda > Insecta > Lepidoptera > Pyralidae > Acrobasis > Acrobasis consociella. The sequence goes on along the minus strand of OY743104.1, from coordinate 36,299,746 downwards.
CGCACGGCGGACTAGCGTGGTTACCACTACGCCACGGGGTCTACATGTTAGACCTTGTAAATGATCTGCATCATCGTATGCCTTGCACAAAAAACAGACGATGTGATAACATTATCACATGACAAAATCCGTGCTGGATTTGTATAAAACTAGATAGACATGTACATCAATCATATTTTTAGGTAGGATTTAGATTAGGCAACAAGCAGTCACCTTGTGTTTTCAGTCTAGATATTTTATTGCACATGCATTAAACAAGATGTTTATTTAAAGTTTGGAAAAAAGAAATAAAAACAGGAAAAGTTATAAATCAAACTAAACTATAAAATAAACCTGTACTAAATTATGCTAAATTAAAAAAAGTCATCTTTACCAAGTCATTTAAAAAATATATTTACGTGTTTTTAGTGTATATATTTTATTGCATACATTGAACAAGATATTTATTTAAAGTTTGGAAAAAAGAAATAAAGTCAGGAACATAAAACTAAACTATAGAATAAACCTATATCAAATTATGCTAAATAAAAAAAAATATCTTGGCCACTATTTAAAAAAATATTTTATAAACAAGCTTTAATCTACTTACATAGCAATAACCTAAAAAGGTTAAATAGTGTTCCTCAAGACAAATCAATAGAGCCCAAACTCGGTGGGGTTATGTTGTTTTATCACAGGAATGCCGTAACCACCTTCCGGCTCGTCGCGGCGGATCGTAAAAGCCGATCGAGGGAATGGGCAAAAATGCAAATCATGTTAACAGGCGATGCAGCTAGCAACCCATCACTGTATTGATTGCTTTTCCATCTTCTCGCCCGCCATGACGCTAAAAGTGGCTTTTGGGTGTTGCGGCCCTGGGCTCTGCATAGAGCAGCAAGACCCAAAATGCTCTGTCTGCCCCATTAGGGATAAAGACGTGATAGTATGTATGCCTTAACCACCTTCCGGCTCCATCATCAGATTAGCTCCATGTCATCGAAATATTGCATTGTCACGCGTTATACGTAGCAGAAGAGTCGCGCTCATTAAAAAAAGACAAAATTGGGTATTTTCCTAAGCCAAAAATAAATTATTTTGTACTGATAACACAAAATGACGTCGCAAAATATTGTCACTTGTCTTTGAAAATATCCATTTCAACGTGATTTTAAATTTATTGTTGCAGAAAACTGATAATAAGAGCGCTATTTGGCTCTAAAAATCTATGACGTCATCTGCCTGTATTTCATACAAAATCCCATAGAAACAGTTTTGACGTTTAGAAAAAGTATCGTTGTACTGATAACAAAATATGATATCGCAAAATAATGTCACTTGTCTTTGAAAATATCTATTTTAACGTGAATTTTAATTTATTATTGCAGAAAAACTGATAATAAGTACTTCAAAAATCTATGACGTCATCTGCCTGTATTTCATACAAAATCCCATAGAAACTGTTTGTTTTGACGTTTAGAAAAAAGTATCTGGTTTGACTTGTTGGAAACTAGCGTATTGTGCTTACTACATACGCATACGTCCCATCATTACTTGAACATAATCAATAAGATAATAAAAATAGTTTTCTTTTAATTAGCCAGTCAGTTAACGATTACCACGAATCGTAATGTCAATGCAATTATGACTAAAAAACAGTGTCATGCTCTGGCATTTAAGTGACATGTGCTTTAATAGTTGATAGCACGTGGTGGAAAAATGATAAATTAATGGCACTTATACGTTTTTTAGGCTCCTTATCTTGAATTTAACGGAAGCCCAACACATGCTACCTTTTTGTATTAAATAATATATAAAAAAATTCAACATCGAGTTGAGTGAGTATGTTACCAAGTTATGCAATTTACATAAAAAAAACCACTGCTTTAATCAATTTCAGAAAAATACCATATCCTCAAAATTATATTAAAATTAATTAATTTAAATTCAAGTCCAAATTTTTTCTTGGCATACATTTCAACACTTGAAAAGTGAAATGAAAATAATTCGATAAAAATGTAGAAATAGATCTAAATTTTTATCAATATAACATCTACATGGTGCAATTTTTAAAATGTGCTTAACCAAACTTATTTTTTCCGGCCATCGAACCTGGCTCCACGATGGCCATCAATTATTTATCTTGACATCTAGTTGAAACAGACAGACTTACCTTTGATACTATCTGTCTGTTCAGAACGAGAAGCATTCAATGCGAATTATACGTAATTGAGAATTCTTGCAGATACGACTTTTTTAGTTTTTAATTTACATACGTTTTTACTATACGGCGTGTCTCCTGCACGTGTTTTTTCAAAATATATACAAAAACATCGAAACATTGGGGCTTGGTCTTACACAATGTTTTTGTTTTCCTTAAAATAAAGGAACAAACAAAAAACTGTAGCCTTACAAGAAATAGATTTGTCGATGGGTGGTTTCGAGTATAAAATCAATTCGTGACGTTTACACGATGTTTTGACATGAAATTTTTCGCAGGATATAGTTTGTTGTGAAAAATGATATTTTTGTTTTGTGGTTTTTGTGTAATGTTACGAAAAAATACGCGGGGTACACGCCATTATATATCATCACGTGTTTATCCCAAACTAAAATTGGGGCCGTAAGATCTAAAAGTCACGTTTAGAAAAGAGGAAAAAAAAGAAAAAATAGAAAATTAAGTACTTTAAATATGGGAAAATAGAATCAAAATAAAGAGGCGTTCCTTTTATTTGGCTGATTCAGATTCTTGCCCATTTCCTCATTCTGCTTTTACGACCAGAAGCAGCTGGTAAGTACATTCTACGTTTTTTCTTTTCTCCTGGACCAGCATGGAAGACCTTTATTTTTCTTATGGTTTGTTTTCCTGGCGGTTGTTGGGGATCGCAACAAATGATGGACTACAATTGTCTGAAATATCTGAATAAATGAATTGAATAGTGAAAACTACTAATGATATGATTTTACTAAAATCTTAGCTACAACAAAAATACATATTGTTATAGCTAAATACACGTATAATTAAATTTAATTCTCGCTCAGTATGTTATGACATAATATCAAATCATCGCTATGTCGAACGGAACTGGTCGCAGGAATTTAATCAACTCACAAAAAATGCGGCTTAGGGCTGCCTCTTTACACAAAATTCAAATTTGTTTGTCATTTATTCTGAGTTGTTTCTGACAGGTAACGTAAAACAAACATTTTTGGCTCATTTGAGCTAGTACGTGCATAAATATAGTAAACAAAGATGGACTAGGACAGTTTCTAGATATGTTTAATCTTTACTTTTATCTTGACTTAAGCTTTTATGATCGGAAAATACAATTGACAGTAATATTGAAACCATTTGAGTTTTAAAAATTACCTGGTAATAAAAGTCATAATCACTTAAGCTTTTAAATTACAACATTATTTGTCACTTTCGTCACGTTAGAAAGTAACTGGTAAACGTTTGTTTTGGGAATTTAAGATTTTTTTTCGATTCTTCGTTAAACACTATTGGAATTTATATGGAGCAGAAATTGCTCATAGGAATTTAATCAAAGTGAACAAAAATTCGGCGTTACGAGATTAAAAAACAAATAGGTTATTGTGAGCTTGTGTTTATAATTTTTAAAACGTTTAGTTAAATAATAGATTAAACTTTAGACGAAGTAGGTGTTGACATTTTGTAATATTGTTTGCACAATAAAATGGAAATACAAGAACAATGACAAAACAAAACAACGTATTGTCGGACCGAAATACGCGCGAACGAAGTCGCGAGGTAAAGCTAGTTTATCAGTTTTCGATAAAGACATGCAAAAACGACAACTGTGATTTATCACAGAAGAAGAAGAAGAAGAATCACAATTACTCAACTCTTACTTGTACAGTTAAAACGCAATGATCCTCAGAACCTGTAACACTAAAACAACTAACAAGTAAATTGCAAGCGTCAAATTAAAAAAGTTACAACTCATAAAAAATAAAAACTAATAACCTTTCTTTGCGTTAAAAAATGCCAACGAGCCGTGAAGCTAGGGCTGTAAGGCTGTCACTTGAGACTAAACAAGGTAATGGAAAGGACTTTCCACGTAGGGTCAAGCTGTAATTGGTAGCCCGAGGCGGGGTAGTGTCCGCTCCATTGATCACTTATGAGGGCTGAGAATGAAGTTGAGGAATTTCTTTGCCTTTTTTACTTTGGATATTAAAAAAGGAGAACTTGTAACGGGATGGTTATGGTTAAAGAGTAGTTTTAACAATTTGAAGGGATTTTTATTTAATTTCTATATTTGTTTGAATAAAATAATTTCAGTACTTTATAAGTAATTGCGTTAGAATTTTGAATTTTTTGAACTTTATTGTACATCAGCAAATATTTACACATACATAATAATAAATATAACACATTTGTACAAATTGTGGTGGACTTATCCCAGAACAGATGTCTTCTAGTCGACTAGTAGGTCAGAGCGAAATGATTAGGATTTATGTGAAAAAAAAAACAGTACATTACTGCAAAGGTCGTCAAGAAAAAACATATTTATATATTATTTTATAAAAAACAAATATCTCAACCCTAATGCGTACACGCAGCGCCAGTCATGACTCGCGAGTCGTAGACGGACGGATTTTTTTCTCACACTATACCAAACGCATTTCAACGGATAATATATTTGAAGATATTATTATTAGTTTTTGATTTGCTCTTTTTATAATAATTACATTCTTATTAATATTAATTTTGTGGCAAACTGTGAGAATTTCACTCGCGTTTTATTTTTCTGATACTTATATATTTGTAATAGTGAAGCTTTCAGTACTAATTAGAAGTGTTTCTTTTTTGCTGGTTCTATCAGTCTATTGCTGGACTAGAAGCGTCTTCGTTTAAAATGAAGTGCGTATGTAATAATTACCATTTAGAATTAGGCATTAGATAGACGTTTAAATTATTTTATGTACAATTTTTGATTATTATTTAATTAGTCCGTCTTGTTTCAAAACCTACTTTTGCCAAAAGTGGCCTCTTTTAGCAGAATCATATTTTAAAGCTAGAAGGGCTACCAATAATACTTTCAAGGGTAATTCATAAAATAAATAAAAGGTCTCTCTAGTGCCTTACTTTCTTAAAATGGTAATAATATTCCATTAAAAAAATCTATACATGTAAAGATTTTTATATCATTTAGCTTTACATTTTTTATTTTATACTTAGGGATTTGTGGACATAAAAAATAACATCGGCTATTTGTTCTTGTGTAAAGGGCCCTCACGTAATCACGCTTAAAAAATTACCTACAAATTGGGGAAATCCGTTACCCTTGATTTGGGGTAAACACGTCCGAGTGGGGTAAACTGATTCGGACTCATCCAATTACGATCCCCTAAACCTTGTCTAGTAGTTGGTGGCTATTTTGATATCAATCGACCATTCGAACAATAGCGTTGGATATTGAAAGAAGTATTTTGCCACAACCGTTATTTTTGCACTACTAATTTCAAAAACTATTTTAAGTTCTTTTAGCAAAAGCTTGTCTTTGCTTACTGTCTGCCAATTTACCTGTACTCATCGTTTGCGGAGTAGTAATTGGTCGGTGATTAACTCATTTTCATGTCTCCTGAGGCGCCAAGGAAGGCAGGCGATCATCGAGCGTAGAAGCTCTCTATTAGCACGTCTTACTAAAAACAGTCCTTACCGTTAAATTATCGAACAAATTTTAAGTCTCAAGTTGCCCCTGTTCATTTTATTCAATGTTTTAGACTTTTACAGTTTGTAACATAAAATTCTTTCAAGCATTTGAATGTTGAATAGGATTTGAAAATTGACATAAATTATCAGCACTTCTAGTATAAGTATTAGATATTTCGACAAACACAGTAGCATACACATTTTACTCGCAAATGTCTCTAGCGACTTTCAGAATAGCGTCGATGTGTCAATGAGGTGTCGAGATTTCAAACGGCTTATTGGCAATAGAGGATGTTCGTATTGGGATTAATCATACCGGAAATGTCTTGTATTATAGCCATTATTTGATGGTGTCCGGTTTTTGCTGTAGCTCCTGAGTTCTTTGACAGAAGTCAAATTGTTTTGATTGTAATTTTGGAAGGATTGTATCTAATCTATTTAGATATACGTTACTGTAATTTGTCAAACGATTCGAAAACCTCATCAAAATATAATTAAGTACGTGTGTACTTTGAGACAACATTGCATTTGCCAATATTACTGGCTAAATGTTGAGCTAATAATCAGTATTTGCTATATGACGCTGTGTCATAGCGGAAATTGGCCGGCTGTTGACGCTGTGATACTTCTCAGTCGTGCATGCATATATAGACTTGGTGGGACCGCTTTGTGCGATGACAATGTTTGAAGGTACAATCAAATAATATTATAGAAAACAAAAAGCTACTTTAGGCCTAGGGCTAAGTAATATAACTTATATATAATTAAACTTCCTTATTTATTATACTGCCTAGACATTATGATTATTGTAATGTGGTTTTCGGGTAATCTGATAATACACAGGAACACTGCACGTGTGGATTCACTTACAGTTCAGTTGATTTATCTAAGGTATATCATCCAAGTGATAAAAGCGGCCAATTTGGCTACCCCGAATGATGATCATGACGAATGAATGATGGTCATGTAGATAGGTTATGGTGCGGTACCATGACCTGACATGACATGGGTGATATGCATGACTCTGAAAGAACACTGTTGGCGACTAGGGGGTGCCTCAAAAGTTACTCCGAGTCTAGTCTGATCCTGATGTCAGGGACTATTCTACCCCATAAATAATAAGCATAAATTATAGTAATGCACGGACCTGGTTTGATTATTATAATAATTTTTATCACTTGGGGCATTTTTCAAACTGCGCGGACATTTTATGTCTTATTAATCACTTAATACTTATACAGCAAGACGGCAAATATCAATAGTTATAGATAATCGTACTTATTCTTCATTGGTCTGAGACTTATACCTCCTTTTTCTTTCAAGCTTGTTGCCGACAGAATCCATTGCGGCATTTTCTTCGATTTCTTTTGCTCGGCTGTAGCACCGTGAACTGTAAAAACTTCTTAGTTAGCTTCTAAGAGGAGACTAACTGATATATAAATGCGAAAGTAACTTTACTACTAACTAAAGTCAGTCTGTCTGTTATCTTTTCACGCTTCAACCATTGAACCACAATGACACTTAAGTACGATTCGTATACAACGCTCATATTATTTATACTTTCATGTCTCTAGTCCAACCGATCACTAGACATCTTTGTAAAACTAAATCTATTTGAGGATTGTTGTGCCTAGATATATTCTCTCCACATTTCTAGTACCAACATTTACCTTTTAGTTTGCTCAAGGGCCATGGAAATCCCCAAATTACTAAGTCTCATGTAAATTCGCTAGAAAATTCCACAACCAAACACCTTTAAGTACCCTGGTAAAGTCACGCTTAGCACTATATAACTATGCTTAAACGCTACCAAGAGATAGAGTACAAATGGTACACCCAGTTCAAACCTCGTTTACTCATTACAAAGAGATATATCTAGGCGGGTATTTACATCTAGCCCTACATCGTATGACTTTAATAAAACTTATATACATTTTTTTTTTTAAATATACATTTTACATACGCTAAATTCCTAAAACTTGTTACAGTAAGGGAAAAGTTTATTTATTATATTTACGCATTTAGAATATATAGTAGCTAGTTATTTTGTCAGCAACAAAACTTTTATGGAGTTTCACGTTTTCCGGTGTATGTAAAATCAATCAAACGAAAGTTGAATTTGATCCATATCACTATGTTCGATATTGTTTTTGTTGTTTAAATGAAATAAGTTCACAGGGATTGTTGGAATAGAAGAAAATGGATAGTCACACAGTGTCATTTATATCGATAGTGTTCGCATGGGAAATATTTAATGGAATAGTGTAGCTTCTGCCCACAAACTATGACATATGCTTTCTTGCCCCATGGACGACTTATGTGTGGCTACTGACGACGCAGTCAAAGTAGTTAAATATTGGGCTGATAGAATCTTATACATTTAAACGAGCAATTCTTGTATATTTATAAATTTCTGTGATCTCGAAAACGGCTCTAACGATTTCGCTGAAAATTGGTATATGGGGGTTTTCGGGGGTAAATGATCGGTCTAGATTAGTCTTATGTTTAGGAAAACACGTGTTTTCGAGTTTTCATGCGTTTTTCTTTCCACGCAGAATATGGCTTGGCTATGCATCCATTTGGCTCAGCGGTTAAGGATGCGGACCGCTAGAAAGAGTGTTACGGGTTCGAATCCTACTCGGTGACTTACTTTTGTTTTTTTTATGTTCAAGTTTATACATAATTTTTTATTTTATATCGTTTTAAGACAAGTTTAAAAAAATGTAGCTAATGTTTGAGATGTAACCGAGCAAAGCTCGGTCACCCAGGTACTATAAACTAAAACAAATAAACCATCGACACGCAAAGAAAAAGAATGGATTAGTACATACTTATATAAATAAATATTGGTTATACCTAAAAGTTATACCCGTACTTATATGTCACATTTACCAGTCAACAATAATAAAGTTATCATATTTCACACGTTTTGCAAACTTCTGCATGCGAACGACCTCCGGACCCAAATATTTTATAAATTAAATGTTGCACAGGTAAAAATTGCTCCGAAATATCTGAACTTAACTGTGAGATTTATTCATAAAATTAATATTTATGTTCATATTTGTGTTTTTAAATATTAAGGGATGTTTTGTATTGTTTCAGGAGAAATCCGGCGAGCCTTACTCCGGTAAACTATCGGTAAAGTCGGATCTTAGTCCTGTTTTTGGTAAGTGATATTTGTAATAATACTAGTAAAATACATACATAATACATAATATCACGCCTGTTTCCCGCAGGGGTAGGCAGAGACTATAGACCTCCACTTGCTACGATCCTGACAAACCTCTTTTGCTTCATCTAAACTCATCAATCTCTTCATACATGCCATTCGGTTACGGGTACGTACCGTTTCCCGCAGGTGCGAAAAGGGGTCTTCGGACAGAAACTAGTAGTTCGCCGCGAACTTAGACCTCGCGATTATTTTTCGCAATTCAGTTTCCTAAATAACCCCTAGATGGCGGTATCCAAAGTTAGAACGCGCTATGGTTTCGTTTGCTACATAATCGCGGACATTTTTATTAATATTTCAAAAACTACTGAACCGATTTTGATGCCCAACGAACATGAAAATTCTATTGATGTTTCCTACATGCCTACCAAGTTTCATCAAAATCAATCCATCGGTTCGGCTACTATCGCGGTACAAACATACATACATACATACATACATACATACACACAATGTGTTTTCGCCCCCAACTCGATTTAGAGACCTCACTCGCTTCGCTCGCTCGGTCAAATAGTTATATTTTATTTGTGTGTTTCGTAAGCGGATGAAATACTTTATGTACGCTATCATTTAATTGCTTTGCCATCGTTTTTAATGCCTAAAAATTTAATATTAAATAGCAAGTTCGGTCGGTTATTATAAGTTCATAAGGACGTATATAAAAAATTTTTGAAGTGGTTTTTTTTTTGAAAAAAATATTTTTCTATAGAAAGTAGGATAGCTTTTTAAATCTATGAAACACGATTCGTTTTCGGTCTCTCAATTTCAAAATTCAGTTAGACCTTTTATAGACCGTATCACAATAAAAAATCTGAACACATAATATTTTTAATCGGTAGAGACTAAGTATGATATGATATAAGATTATGACAGCTGCTATAAAAAATATATTTAATTTTACCAGCATCATTGACTTCGAAAGTACTTGTTTACTCATCCTTACACTTACTTTTTTCACATTTACTTTTATCTCAGGCAGCCGTGTAAATTCCGATTTAGAGGTCGTTATTCAGCCCAAAGCCTTTTATTCTTGAGAAAGTGGTAAAAGTTATAGGGCTAAAAATAATAGGTTTAATAAATAAGGAAGACTGTAGGTAATTTTGTTAAATAAAAATTGGGAGTGTTTTAAAAATAAGATGAGATGTAGGCTAAAATATATTGAGCTCGACACTTGGCAATAAGACATTTCGAGCGGTTGGTCTCGGCTGTTATCAGTCGTAAAATGTTAAAGCTTATAAATTTGGCTTTTTTACTACAAGGTTGGCCAATAGCCACATATTCTTCTTCTTCATTCTAATTAATGAGACTGATGCTAACCGACTACACTTTGAGACATGTCCAAGGCTGCAACAGTTGGCCTTACACGAAAAGTAGAGGAAAAGACAAGAGAGTAAAGAAAAGCAAGACGCGCTTTGATATACAGTCGTGAAAAAAAACCCTATCCGATTCGTTAAGGTAATGTTGGGTAGCTTGTGTAGGTTCCATTTATCTGTATCTCCCATCTCTGAAATCGCAAATAAAAAAATTGCAGCTTCAATTTGAAAAGGTACGTTGTTACGGCCACTGGCAACATTACGGTGCGATGCGATGCGGAGCGGCCGGAAACGACGTCATTGACACACACCCACAACTACGACCATCTTGCGCGGACACGGATGCTTGATTATCTTGTAAATTAACTAAAATAAATAATATACAAACATACAGCGCCTATTTAAAATCTACAGTCCACACAAACCCAGCAGCATCAGCTCAATCATACGTATTTAATTTTGTTTGAAGCCGCAGATTTTTTTGGAATTTTAGGGATGGGAGAAACCGATAAATAGAATCTACACAAGCTTCCCAACATTACCTTAACGGATCGGACAGGTTTTTTTTAACATACTGTATACAAATATTTTCCTTGTTCGTCACATACACGAAAAACAAGACTGTCCATCGATCACTCACTTGCGCTATGAAATTGATTTCTTTTAGTGCTCGAGGTGGGAAATTATCGACGGACTTAATGCCTGGGCTCGCCGGCGGCTATTACGTGAGAATTATGTATGTTTTATCGCCAGCTTATAATCATCTGTCACTATCGTTACAATATTTTCGTATAATTTCATCTGGCTCCACCTCCGAATAGTGAGGGGCCTTTTTTCGGGGTCATATCGATGGTTGAGATTTTTTATTTTATATTTTACATATTTGGTTGAACTGTACTTAAGAACTCAAACTACAGAAGGAAGTAAGACTAAAAAATGAGCCACGTGAAAAAGAATTCTTTTACCTATTTTTATTAGATTTTTTTCTTTTTTATTTTTCTCTCCCATTTTCCTCCACTCACCTTTTTTCTTTGGAAGTAAGTCTTGACCATCCTTTTTATAAAAAGCTTCAAGAAGTTTCAAAAAAAAAGATTGAAACTGAAACGTTTGAGAGTTTTTTGAAATGAGAAAATATTTTCTGACAAACATTACAATGTAAGCAAAGCAACAAATATCGACAAAATTTAAATCCATCGACATCGCTCTATCCCATCCTCACGGACGCCTCGTTATTTGTTGTTATTAGTGTCTTTTTTTCTTTTTTACTTGGGATGTTTTTGAGAACCGGTTGTAAGTCTAATCTGATCAGCTCACCACGACCGGCCAAGAAAAAAACTATAATGCATCTGACGAACAAACCAACTTTGAATATTATTGTATTGAGTTTTTTGAACTACACCCGTGGAGTTTGGGTATAAATTACGTAGCTAAATAGTCGATAGCTAATTGTATAGGTGTAAAGTATGGGTTTCGGTATAAAATACACTTTGTCGATAAAATTACGGGTCTTTTTTGTTGAAATCTCAGCGTGAAGTGAAAATATGTTTAGTAAATGATTAAAATTTTTGTTGATATATCTCCGTTTTATTGTTATACACGTACCAATAAAAAACGATAAACAATAGTTTTATCGCAATTAGCTAAGCTAAGAAAAAAAGTATTAAAAAGTCGGATGTGAGATTTTCTGAAAAATCCAGAAAGACGTATCTTATTATGGGTAGTTTCCTATACTTCCTATCCTATAGGATAAAGGTCTTATCTTTATATAAGGTCTAACAAAATATACTGAAACTATTTTAAGGGTGAATTCAGTCCATAATACGCAACAAATTAACCCAGAAAACACATGTCGAAATATAAAAAAATAATTATCGGCTTTCCATAGAAACTCGGATAAGCTCGGTAAACTTGTATGGGAGGCCAAACATTTCTTTTCATATTTCGCTATATGTTCCTTGAGGAAGGTTTTTCAGTATCATGAACTGTTTTGTTGGATATAAGTATATAACTTACAGAGAATCAGAAAGTTCGTCGTATCTTAAACCATTTTTGTTTTTTAAATCAAGTCACATAGGCTTAATAAATTAAAACAGCCAGTGTCAAGTGTGTGACCATTAAACGTGGCTTACAATGTAAATGGAGCATTACCACCTTATTATCGTACCTCAGCTAGCAACTACAGCGTAACAGTATTTGAATTTGGAATGTTTTAAATTCAAATTATTTGATTCTTTCATGATTTAACTTTTTTAAAGTATTTGAATTTGGAATGTTTTAAATTGAAATTATTTGATTCTTTCGTGATTTTACTTTTTAAAGTATTTGAATTTGGAATGTTTTATATTGAAATTATTTGATTCTTTTGTGATGTTTCTTATGTAAGAAAGTATTTTGGCCTGTTTTTTTTTTGAAACCTATTTAGTTTGCATATAAGTTTAGAAACAAATCATATCCTACCAATATTACAAATGCGAAAGTGAGTTTTTGTATTTGTTTGTTTGTTATCACTTCACGCTTCAGCCACTGAACCTATTTAGATGTAATTTGATATGGATATAGTTTGATACCCAGGGAAGGACGTAGAATAGTTTTTATCCCGAAATTCCCACGGGGAGCGAAACCCACGGCACACCTAGTAAGGTGTACTCGTAAAGGTAGGTCAAAAGACACACTGTTTATGTCAAAACTGATATAAAAGTAGTTCTACAGCCATGTTTACTCGTTATGGCTGCTAAATAAATTGGAACCCCCCCTTTAATATTTTCTTACTTCAAACTAATACGCCTTCACCCCTTGTATGGTACATTTTATTTCTCAACGGGACATGATTACAAAGGTACAAAACAACGTGCAATGCAAACTTGATCTCCCCTCCCTTTCCCTCGTCAACATATATCCAGCCGTCTCTCTCTGTCACTGGTACCTGTTTGGGTACAGTTTATGTCATTATAGCTAGCTTCTAATTGGAACTTGATATGCGTACACATTTAGGCCCGTCGTTAGTAGATAAATGAGCTTTTTACACTTACTGTGTGGTGGGGTTCAAGTGAAGAGCGAATAGCGTTTTAGAAGAACAAGAATAGGCATTGTTCTTGAATTTTTCCAAAGAATAAAGTCTAAAATTCATAATAACGACTAGTCATCATTGTCATCATCCGAGCGTATTTTCCCGGTTGCATCCTCAGGTTACTGGATTTTTACATCATCAGCGATGATCAAACGCTAGATGGCGGTCGGGACCCACAGTTTATACGTGCCTACCAAAGCACGGTATCATCTTCCTTTTCGGATAATCAGGCGATATTAGCCTGCTATATCCTAACCAGACTGGAAACAAATTTTCACAAAGTATGCTTCACAGTGGGATTCGAACCAATGACCTCCGGATCACAAGGCGCCTTGACCACTGGACCACGAAGGCAGTCGTATATAACGACTAGTCGTGGGTGTATATCATCATTATTCTCATAAGCTCTGCTCTCATTTAGATATTTCTGTTTTGGGCTTTCTGTCTCCAATCGAAGATTGCCTCGGCTTCTACAAACCATCGGTCGACTTTCCAGCAACAGTTTTAGTACTTTGGCGTCATATTTTCTGGTTACAATTCTGCCCATCTTAGGCTTCCAATTTTGATAGTATATTATCGCATCCAGCTTTTGTCGATGCCGTATAGTTTATCTGAGACTGCTACGGCTTCTACAAACCTTAGGTCACCTTTTCAGTGAGCGTTTTGGTACTCTGGCGTCGTCCAATCTCGTTACACGCCTTTCCCATCGATTGCCATTTGATATACTGATATCAATCAATTACAAAAGGCCTTACCGCCATTAATATAGTTTTTTGCCAGATATTTCGACGGCCCTTCTGCCATCATGGTTGCTGGCCAACTGTAATTGTGAGTCATTGTGACCGTGAAACTCTAAAATCATATATTGGCATTTGATAGTTAGTATATAATCGCTTTCGCTTATATTTAGTACCAACGCCAACAATTTTAATATTAAATTTTAAGGTCCAGTCATAAAGATAAATAGGCTACATGCTCCTTGACAATTAATTGAGTCTATAAAAACAAAACGACCAGTGTCATTTGGAAGTAACATTTTTTTTTACATTGAAAATGTTTTATTCACTATGTAAGTCATTGCAGAACTATAAAGGAATTCCTCTTATTTTCCACCTTGGGCAAAAATACTCGTGAAATTTTGTGAAAGCTATTTGTTTAAACAGCAATTAACAGGGCACAACTTCTCCTTCCAGCCGTCTTAATCAGAAGAGATAGATGCGTATGAATTTTTTTGTTGATTCAGTTTTTGGAAATTAATGGATTTGAGTTATTGATGTGGGACATAAAACCGCCATGCTAAAGTGGAATTGGGCAGGGCATGTCAGTAGGATGCACAGGAAAAGATGGACCAGAGTTACAACAGACTGGTTGCCTAAAGATGTATACCATCGCCCGGGTAGGCCAAGAAAGCGCTGGCGAGACGATATCGACGCATTTCAGAAGGGATGGCCGAGCCTAGCACAGGAAAGAAATAAGTGGAAGACAATGGGAGAGAGCTTTGCCCAACAATGGGACAAAACAGGTTAAAAAAAATGGATTTGATAAAAATGGATGAATTGGCTATAATAAAAAAAGCAAACATAGATGTTTACATCTCACAGAGCCGCTACCTATTTATCAGATGGCATAATATGTTATATATACATATATGTAGCTATGCATAGACAAACTCGCGAGGACTAAGCTCTCAGTCAATACGCTAGTCTAGTTTAGGCTGGCTAGGCTCTAGTTGCCTTTTGTTTTATCGGTCACGGCCAAGGTCGATAGCCTAGTATGTTATTACATTTAGGCATTTATTATTATATATATGCATTGTTCTATACAGTGTTATATATCTCAAATCCGGTTTTCCTCTTGCGTACGTGACCTAGCACTTGTTTCTCTCAAATTATTTTTATTTGACACTATATTACAACGATAAGTCGATTAGGGGCCATTCATTAATCACGTGATGTTTTATTGAGAATATTTTTAGGCCTTCCACTGATGTTATGTGTGGTGAGATTTTAGGTTAATAACATATATCGTGATGAGATTTTAGACAAATAGTAGCAACAGAGTACCTACTTTGGCGATTTTCAGAATATTACAAGTAATTACAAGGGTACGGCCACGGGCCGCTTCTTGAATTAAAACTCGCGCAAGGTATTTCGTGATTTTTTCCCAATTTTCAAGACTCACATAATTAACGGACGATCCGGTAAAAATTTGACTAACGACCGGCGCCAGAGCAACGATAAGGCGGATAAAGTGTTAACAAAGTACCTACCTAGTGCTAATTAGTGAGGTTGTCGCTAAGTAACTAACCGACTAGTATGTCTAGACTAATTAGGTAGAAAAACAACTTTAACTATAGAAAGAATGAGATATTTTAGACTGAATTCGTAGCTAACTTTTTGTCTTTATTTGTAAATAACTAAATTATTTTATCTTACTTATTTCAATAAACTTTCTTTCTTACGAGGAATTAACGCATAAGAATGTTTAACACGGGCCGCTTCTCGAATTAAAAATCGCGCAAGATATTTCGTGATTTTTTCCCAATTTTCAAGACTCACATAATTAACGGACGATCCCATTACTAACGATCCGGTAAAAATTTGACTAACGACCGGCGCCAGAGCAATGATAAGGCGGATAAAGTGTTAACAAAGTACCTACCTAGTGCTAATTAGTGAGGTTGTCGCTAAGTAACTAACCGACTAGTATGTCTAGACTAATTAGGTAGAAAAACAACTTTAACTCATATAATACTTCATAACGAAGAATTAGTTAAGTTAGACTAAATTCGTTTTTGTAAATTATTTTATCTTACTTATTTCATTAAATTTTATTTCTTACGAACAATTAACGCTTAACAATGTTTAACGTACTGGTATGTCTAGACTAATTAGGTAGAAAAACAATGTTAAATCGTATACTTCTTCATAACGAAGAATAAAATATTTTAGACTCAATTCGAAGATAACTTTTGTCTTTATTTGTAAATATGTAAATTATTTTATCTTGTCTTATTTCAATAAACTTTATTTCTTACGAAGAATTTACGCTTAAGAATGTTTAACTTTATTCGATAGAACTTATAATTAAGTAAGTTAGACTTGAAAGCTGCTGTTTATTCTGTAATGAAAAAAAAAACATTGTTTCCTGAACTTACCTGTTTAACCCTCAACGAAAAAGTGGAGGGTCATAGGCATCGTAGCGCCTAAATAAATGGGCTAATTCCGCTACGGTTTTTTTGTTATAAAGCTGACTTGATCAAAAAGGAATAATTTTTAGTTATGTTTGATAGAAATCGGTTTTAGTATTTTAAAAGTTGGGATAAGCAACCCCAAGTATGCAAATATGCCTTAGTAAGATATCAAATGAAAGGGTTGAATTTGAAGATTAAGAAATCGGTGTTTTAATGAAAAACGGTTCACCCGTTAATAGTTGTTGGAAGTAAACTCTTGAAAAGTTAATTTTTTATTTTTCTTGGCAAATAAACGTGTTGGTTAATAGTTTTATACAAGTAACAAATTGGATGATCATTATTTTTCCTGGCAAAAAAGCAATAATAAAAGTAAAATCAACACTGACACCTATAATTTGTCGTGACCGCAAACATAACAAGGGTCTGGACCGAACCCTGGCCTCCCAGGTAGTGGTTTTTGTGCTATGAGCAAAATAAATATTGTACAGAAAGGAGAGAGTCCGCTACCTAAATTAGAAGTATGAAATTCGGCAGTTTTTAAGTTATTTAATTGTTTGAAGTACCTAAAAGACACAATTAAAAATACAAAAATATATAGTTCAAAGGCGGACTTATCCCTGTCAGGGATCTTTTCCAGACATCCCTAAAATCAGAGGATATTATGTACCTAAGACAAAAGAAGGGTGGAACGTAATTGCGTAATTTTTCAAAACTAAAATGCGGCTTTAACACCAAACTAAACAACCAATTTTGATAAAAATTTTATGGGATCACTCGAGAAGATCTCCTATCGAAGAAAAATAATAAAGAATAATTTTTCAAATTGGTCGACGAGTCTTCGAGTATTCGGTGAAAATACATAAAAGAAATAAAAAAATTCCGACGAATTGACAACCTCCTACGTTTTTGAAGTCGGTTGGTCGGTTTGAAGTTGATGGGCACTATCCTGAGATCCGCCTGTCAACAAGAGTGCCAAAGCCCTGAACAGCAACCACGCTTTACCGAATGGTGGAAGACGAAACGAACCAACTGGCAAGGATTTGTACGTTTGAGATCGTTGCATAAGGAGCCTCATCCGTAGTTACTATAATTTAAGCCTTGAGTATTAAGGCACATTGTGACTCAGTTTTGGACTTCGCATTGTTTTTATAGGTACCTGCACATTTTTTCAGATATATACCACCGACTAAATTTACTTTGACTTTAAAACTATTACACATGTAAGTATGTTTTTATGTAAAGAGGAGTGCCCGGCGGGAGTGCGCATTACTAGCGTTTTCGCAAGTAAAGCGAGACCGGGCGTGGTCCGCACTTGGATGGGTCCTCCGTGCTTGAAAAGGCGCGTATAAGACGCTGGTCCTGGTTGTCATGATTGTATTGTTGTCTCTGTGTTCTCTCAGATATAATTATGTTTACAAGGCGATTGGTAGGCATGCCTTATCTGAAACTGCACCACAAAATTAATAATAGTATTATGATGTATTACGTATGACTGCACTAAGAAGGAAACTTATATTATTTTTGTCAGACATCAAATTTCAGACTCATAGTACCTCTACTAGTATCTATAGTCTACTATCGTACCTAGTAGTAGAAAGAGAGGTAGACCGAAGTCTAAACCGAAAGAAGACTGAAGAAAGCATTCGAACAGGATTGGAAAGTTAAAACCAGAGACACAGAGTTATGGAAGGAAAGAGGGGAGGCCTTTGCCCAGTGGGACATGTACGGCTAATAAAAAAAAGTACCTCACTTTTATATTAATGAAATATAATAATAATATTTTTTTATTTATTTAATGAAAAACTATTTACCTACTTTTATACCATTCCTTTTTTTACCAGGAATTTTTCTAAACCTAAAAAGAAATAGAAAAATTCAGTAGCCATCCATCCCTCCTTACCTAACATACAAAAAAGATGTGTACGTTTGTCATTACGAGGTCTAACACGGCCTCTGTCAATATTGGAGTGGGAGACCACCGGTGCAGTTTCATGGAAAGTGGATGGAATTTTATGGGAGACTTGTTTTGAAACGTCATTGAGTGGGCTTCATCTTTTAGCTTTTACCCGACTGCGTCAGAAGACGGGTTATGTTTTTTGAGAGTATGTATATTTGTTTGGCACGCATTGCAGGCTGGACGGCTTGTTGGTTTTTATGATATCATGATTTTATAGTTCCAATTAATTCATTTTTGATATTAATTTCCTTTACTTTAAATTCAACATCTGCACGAAAAACCGCAACGCGCGAAATGCTTTCTTTAACCTTCATCATCATCATCATCAGGTCTTTTAGTCTCAACTTCAGGAGCACGACCCTCTCTGTACTACCAGAACCATACTTGGCCAGACCAGCCAGAGGACTTGGCCTACATTCTCGTCATATTTATTAAAAATTCACTTCATTTTTTCTTTGAACTCAGTTTGTAGTAAAATTAATTTTAGACTTCTGAAAAATGCCAGTGAGATACTAACTCATGCTTAAACGGAATTTTATAAGCATTATTAATTAAAACAACGAGAAAAATGTGCAATGCAATTAGTTTAATGTAGTGAATTGATGTTATAATAAAATGAACATTAATATTTTGTTATCACTATAATGTTTAAGGTTGTAATTCTTTTGAGAATGTATTATTCGAAATTATTATTTATCGACATTAATATATTCTTGCTATACGTATGTTGATAATCCTTAAACTATGATTAGAATTCTAATGAAACATTACCATAAGTTACCTACCATCAACACATCCAATTTTGTGTGTCAATCAACGACGGTTTTTGCTCAACTTTGTTTTTTTCGGTATGTTTTTATTTCGTGGTTATGTGATAATTAATCATACTTTTAAGATTGCTTTTCCTCGAAACTACAATAGTGACGTTACAATTCATGAATTTTAAATGTGGAGGAAAAGAATACCTATCTTTTGTTCATTAATCTATCTATATTATTTAAGATTAGACTTAGCTCGCGTGGATTTTATGTCTCTTATGATGATATTATTTCAGCTTGATGAGCATTTTCTAGAAAATAATAATAAAAGCTGAACAACTTTTGCCAAGTCGTCATTTTTATATTTCTTATAGTTTATCAGGACCATTAAAGTTCTGCATCAGTTGTTCCATTTTCCGAAATTATTTATACCCTATATGTTACTCAGACTTAACAGCTATATAACAGAAAAAGTTTGATTCGAATCCGTCCAGTATTTCCGGAGATTAGCGTGTACAAACAGATACACAGACATATTTTTTTTTAAATTTCTTATTCTATTACTATGTCTCCATTGCCCTCAATATTTTTTTTGGAAATATATTTAATGTACAGACACACTTTTTTATTGTTTTATTATATGTATAGAGATGCTCCTGTCGGTGCAGTATGAATTTCCTTCCACTTATCTCTCTCGTCCGCCAGCTGTTTTACTTCTCAGTACGACACGACATCATCTTCTCCTTTATGCCTATCTATGCCTCGGTCTTCCTGGTCCTTCTTTCCCTTCTATCTTCCCTTCAAAGATTTTTTTTTTAATGAAATCGTCGTGTTTATTTTATTTAACACATGTTTATTTTATTTATTTACATAGTATGAATTGGGTAGATTACTTGGTCAAAAATAAATTATTCAGTACAGTTCACAAAATAAAAAGTCACAAAATAGTATCACTTTTCATTTAATATATACATTTTCAACGTGATTTTAGATTTATTAATGCAGAAAAGCTGATATAAAGAGCGCTGTTTGACTTTAAAAAAGCATGACGTCATGACATGTTATGACGTTCATGAAATAGTGTCTGATTTGTTGTCATCTAGCGGATTCTAAAACACCATAGCAAGCAAAGCATTTGTTGTTATAGCGGCAACAGATATACATCAGCTGTAAAAAAATCACACTTATTTTATGTTATTTATTATTAATTGAAGTTGTTGTTTGTGGCGGTTTATTGGAGTTTCGTGTGGCTAGTATTTCGACGAATTCAGAAGTAGTAAGAATAAGAAAGGGGTACTTAAGTCTTAGCTTTTAGGCACTGTCTCCCCATATGGGAATAAGAACTGATAGTTTTTCTGAATCTATAAAATATCTAAAGTTTATATTTTAGTTTCAATTAAAGTTGTTAAGAGAACAATAATTATCCGTCCCCCTCCCCTTTTAGTACTAAAAGGGTTTGTTAGTATATTCCATAATCCACAAACAAGTGTAAGGCCTTGTGAATTACTCTGATGAGTGTAGTAGGTACACTCATCGGAATAATTCTCGCGGCGAAATTACCGGCAAATTGAAAAGACGGCGCCTATTCTGCTTAGGGCTTGTGATTTATTTGAATTTCGAACTGAGAAGAAGCTGGCTGGAATTTTTGTGGCATAATGTGTTGTTGTAGAACAATAAAAAGTTAAAATTCTAGCCTTTTTTTCACTAGAAACATTCGAATATATGTAAAAAAAACGTTTTTCTAAAGAATTAGGTTCTTAATTGACTAAATAATCAATCCTAGTTATTTTATTACCGAAAAACAATCGGCCGGTCTAGTAATCGGTGAGTGTGATGCCAAATTTAGGAGTACAATAAAAAATCAATACTCCTTAAATTAGTAGTGTTATATTAGGTATATAACTGATTTAAGAAATGATTTTTTTTATTAATGAGGTTAAAACAGAAACCTTTAACCGCGCCTCAAAATTTTATGTAGAAGTAAAAATAATAAGTTACAGAATAAGGTGCCTTCGTCGCCGCCTACCGGAGAATGCCGTGAGGAAGATGTAACGCTCATTTATTTTTACACGCACTTGCCAGTTTATTTTGCAATGAATCATACCTTGACTCGAACTTATAAGAACTACGTTCATAAAACTTTACTAGTTGTATACCTTTTAATACGCGTTATAAAATGTTCAAAGATTAATACTTTAATATTTTAACTTTGCTTTGTATTTATTATACAATCGAGAAATGCCATCCTTCTTTATCATTTCAATGAAAAAGCCTTCTCAAACAAAAAAAGATTTTTATTGCACAATTTTAAATATTTATTTTATTTTGCATTTAGTATTTGTTGTTATAGCGGCAACAGAAAAATACCATCTGTGAAAATTTCAACTGTCTAACTATCACGGTTCGTGGGGTTACAGCCTGGTGACAGACTAATACAGACAGAATAATAGGGTCCCGTTTTTACCCTTTGGGTATGGAACCCTAAAAATTTTTTGCATTTGAATTGTTAACCTGCTCTTTTATTGAAGACTGTTAAAAGACTTTATAACTCAAAGTTCATTGAACTGTCTAAAAAAGGCAGTAGACAGGCAACGCACAATTACTTCTGCAAATGACTCCTCATCCCGGTATAATTTTCTCGTCTGCACCCCGCCTATGGAGTCTAGTCGGGCGATTTCCTGGCTGACTGTACTTTGACGTCTAAAAAATTGTACTTGAATATTTTTTTCGGTTTTGAAGCTTATTTCATAAGCAGTAAGGTTGTAATGTCATTTTTGAAAATGTACTAAGTTACGAATTATATATTTTTTGTTTTAAACACGTGTCGTGTTAACATAACATATACCCAACCCATAGAAACTATTGGAGGGGCCGAAGTAAGCATAACTGGTAGTTGCGGGTAGGCACACATAGATGGCAGCAGACACGACCAGCAAAACAGTGACAAAGAAAGTAATGAATACCTTTAAAAATATGTATTGCATTTCATATAAGTCATATTTAATTGATTATAGTGCTACTTTATTTAAATAATAGTAATAAAAGATTTTAATGTTTTTATTATTAATTATAGCGCCATCTAGTGACAAGGAAGAGAAATAATTATGTTTATAAGGCGATGGGTAGGCATGATCAGTGTGGCATAGACAAGAAGTGATGCAGCGGAAGTGTCATAACGGAAACATGTGTCAAAAGTAAATCTAAGAAGCGGAATCAGAAGCGTAAGTGTTAAATTAACACTCCCGCTTCTGAAACCGCTTGCATAGTAACACTGTTAATACTATGAAACAAGCAGTTTTATTTATTAAGAAGATAGATATTACTTAAAATTAAGTAAAGGCCAGTTATTTTGGCCGCTGTTTCGGTGTTCTTCGTATATTAAACGAGCTCCGCTAAAAAATTGCACGCTAGCTACCCTGATGGGGGGAGCAGATAAGTATTGGCAAACTATTGGCACAAGATGGGGGTATTTGTGCGCATTTCCTTTCTTCCGTTCCGTTCTGTAGTTCTATTATGAAGTTAATTGAACCTCCAACGGAAACGAAAGTTCCGTTTGGAGTTCTGTTACAAAGTTTGCGGAACCAGAAACGGAAAGAAAAGTGAAAAGGCATCCAGAACTTGGATGCAAAAACAGAAGCAGATTTCTGTCGAAACGACATACACCTTATATTATAACTTATTTTTAGAACCATCAAAGAGGCAAGTTAAATTATAATTTAAGAAGCGTACCTTATGAATTATGAATCAAAGTAATATTACTTAATTAAATGCCTATTTATGCCTGTACAAAATTTCCGGTGGAATAATTAACCAAATTCTAAAACAGGAGGTTATCAATTTGTCGCATACTTTTTTAGGGTTTCGTATAAAAATGAACAACTTGTACTTAGTCGGCTATTTTTAATTAACTTTAGAATATTCTGAAAATATTCAAAGAAGCCAACGTGCTTGGACAATGGACAACCCGCGCCACCCGCTTCCCTCTCTACTTAGATTTTTGCCCTCTCTACTTAAATTTTTGCCGGCATGGAAGATAAGTAGACATTTTGATAATCGTGTATCTCTTTTCAGGTAAATTCGAGCCACATCCGGCCGCCAGTTTCAACATGGGCTACCTCATGGCACCGTACCCCTACCCCAATGGTGGAGCGCATCCCTTACCCGTCTCTATGGTAAGTGATTATTTTTTTTAACAGACTTCAAAATAGGAGAATGTCAATTCGAATGTATATATGTTTTTTTTTATGTATGTCCCTTGAGTACTCGAAGACGCCCTGGGGTTACTCCAAAAGCAGTACGCAAGACGGACGTTACTGCGTATCCGCGATTCAGTGTCAAGCAACATTGATCACTAACTTATGATGATAAAGTTTAATTTGGTTTGACATAGAATTAGGACGTCACTATCGTTCGACTATCATATTTTTTTTGGAGTAACCCCCTGGACCAATTTGGAAATATCTTTTTGTTTAAAACAGGTGGTCCCAAAGATTTTTTGTATCAAAATCGTTAGTGTACTTTGGTGTTGAACTCAGTTTTTAGTTTTGAAAATTATTGTTTAACAGCAACTTTGGACTTTCAAAGAAAACTACAGTACATAATTTTCTTTAAGAAATCTCTTACTATATTTTAAATGTACTTTTGATTATTGTCATACTTAGTTGGTGCAATAAATATTTTTTATTATCTTAGCTCCTGTTTTTAAATAAATTTTATGATAAAATTAAAAATGTCACTCACTGCTGGGCAAAGCTTACTCTTACGAAGCGTTTAGTTTTTACTATTTGTGGTAAAAAAATTGCAAACTCCCAGCGGTCCAAAAATCATTAGTTAAATCTGTGTTCATATTGATGTGTGATTCATTGTTATGTACCAAAAATAGTGTCCAACAAGCTATATAAAAAGCATGTACTTGTGTATTAAAATAGACGTCGTCACAGTTTTTTTTCGTTCATCATAAGCTATCACTGTTCATGATCACCTCACATTTGCTAGCATTTACGCGCCAAGTACACTCCGTAGTTCATAAAACAAAACACTGTCAACATAATCAAATGCCTTGGTGTGTGTTAAGATAATGCATAATAATTCTACATAAATAATTCAAATAGCAAGGCAAAATATAAAGGAATAACTTTCCATGGGTAAGTAGTTTTCACTATCTAAAAATTAAATACGGATTGCAAATTCCCGCCGCCATAATGAATGAAATGAATGCTTTAGTCTATGACGTCTGTCAATCGATGGAATGAATGAGTATGATACTTAGCGAACTAAAGCGAAGGACGACTTAAAAACGGACGATATTTGTCAATTACCAAAAAACGACATGGTCGGTATTGAAGACAGCTGGTCTAGATATTGTCAGTCTTATAATAAAACGCAGATTTACATGATTCGACCAAAACACGTTGACATTTTCAGATGAGACAGTGGCATATTACTAGAATGATGGAATTGTATGAACTGCTGCGTTATTTCGTGACTAGAATTCAACTCGATTTCGTCTTATAATATTTTTTCATTTTTATTTTTTAGTAGGTATGCAACTAAGTAATTATCGAACTAAAAACTAAATGAAATAATAAATTAAAAATTTAAATTACACACTAAATTAAGAGCGAAATTAAATTAAATGAAAAATCGAAATGTCGCTCTGCGCGAGATATGAGCTGGCTCTATCACCAGGGATTATTTTTTAATACATTTTCTAGTACTTAGACCCCACGGGTCAAGAGTTTCAGCGCAAATTACGACGTCAGATAATGTTTTTAAACTTTAAACCTAGTAACAAAGTTAGTCTGCGTCTTATAAGACAGTTTACCTCGATGATCGTGTCAGACAAAACCTCGGGACTACAATAACGGACAGCAGAAATAGAAGCAATATGAATTGTTTGTATTTGGTCTGGCGATGACGGAAAAATGTTCTGACGATGAAATGAGTCTGATTCATGCGTCAGTCAGTCAGTCAATGACGTAATGCACTGTGGATTTGTACGCGAATAGGGATGTGGACAAAAAAGTTTCTTTTTGGAACGTTTGTAGTTACTTATCGTGCGTTGCGAAAAAACAAAAGACCAAAAGTTGTAACGACACTTTTTGCGATAATTGTAAGCCGTGCGGCGTGCGCGTGTTTCTCTGTCTGTTTCTCTCTCCTAATTAATCGAAAGGAAATTCGTTCCATCCGGGTGTCCCTTGACTCCTCTCAAGTTGTTTTGTTCTATTTGAAATATAAAAAGTAACGGAAGGGACATACCCATAATAAATCGAACCACGGGATACTAGATCACTATCATATAATAAAAATTTAAATAACAGTCAAAAAATAAAATAAAACTTAAGTACTTCCACATACAAAAGTGTATGTAATTTGTATAATGGGAATGTAATTTTTTTTTTGTTTTTTGACTGTTATTTTAATTTCATTACACTATAGTGATCTAGTATAGCCCGTGGTTCGATTTATTACGGGTATGTTATGTTCCTCCCACATTGTACAGAAAAATTGACAATATTGTATCAGTGGTCATTTTGATACAGGACATTTTAAAGTGACCATTCTGATACGGGGAGGACATTTTAACATAGTGGACTTTTTAACATAGTGGACTTTTAACATAGTGGACTTTTTAACATAGTGGACTTTTTAACATAGTGGACTTTTTAACATAGTGGACTTTTAACATAGTGGACTTTATGCGACTGAAGGAATTCAATAACATGGTACACTGATAAAAAACTGATCATCACGAAATTCCATGAAAAGCATAACATCAAAATCTAATCCATTGATATCTTATCATATCGGAAAACATGTGATCTGCGTATAATGTCGCATGTTCCGCTGCTGTTTTACCTTCACAGACTTTAAAATTTCCTTTTAAGGCGAAATGGTAGCAGAACTGGCGCCGTCATTTGAAATAAATTGTTTAAAAGTAAATATGGTGATAATAAAAAAAATTACCTGCAACAATTTGTAGCTTCTTCTTATCATGTGCGTTAGTGACTAACACTAGTGTCAGAGTTTTTAAACCGCCTTAAAGGCCTCTGACATGGTTTTAGGTAACGACCAATGTCAAAGACAGTGGCCGGGACCGACGGCTTAACGTGCCCTCCGAAGCACGTATCATCTTACTTATCGGACAATTAGGTGATCAGCCCACAATATCCTAACCAAACTAGGACAACAACACAAAGTCGTCGCCCCCGCCGGGAATCGAACCCGGGTATGAGCCGAATGCTCTAACCACTACACCATGGAGGCATTTTGTAGCAAGACCTATAAATTATTTTATTAATAACCTTTAAAAGTACAAATCTTACTACATTGCTTGCTACTTGCATAAGGTGGAAAATAGAACCAAAATAGTGGTGCTGGGTTGCTAACCGACGCCTATTAACATGAACCGCCTTTCGCTCATTCCCTCGATCGGCTTTTACGATACGTGGGACGAGAAGCAGCTGGAACACTGTAAGTTTCTAAGTTTATCTTTTCTCCCAGACCAACATATATGTATAGAATAATAAATAAATAAATATAAAAGGGACAAATCACACAGATTGAGCGAGCCCCAAAGTATGTTCGAGACTGCTATGGGATACTAACTCAACGATACGAGAGTGCAGTACATTGACCTTAAAAACTATAAAAAACGTTATCACTAAGAAAGCTGTTATCACGAGCAGCTGTGAACCGTTTATTTACGTTAAATCATAACAGTTTAATCGTCGAGTTATTTTTATTGGATTATTTCTCCGTAACCACACGTGCCGAGTCCGGAGTCGAACCCTGGACGGAAATGGTAACACAAACACTTTTTATTTCTGACTCCATCCTGCCTGTCGGGTTATCTTTAATACTTATATCTGTAAGTTTTTTTACAAGCTTTTATTTAACTTGCAATGTCTTCTTATAGAGTGTGTTAGTGACTAACACTAGTGTCAGAGTTTTTAAACCGCCTTAAAGGCCTCTGACATGGTTACATGGTTTCTGACACGGACGGCTTAACGTGTCCTCCGAAGCACGGATCATCTTACTTATCAGACAATCAGGTGATCAGCCTGCAATGTCCTAACCAAACCAGGGCAACAACACAAAGTCGTTGCCCCCGCCGGAAATCGAACCCGCGACCTCCGAATGCAATGTAATATATATTGCAATGTATCTTGTATGAGAATAAAAAATCTAGGTCTATGCTTGCATGAATGTTTGTTTAGGTCAAATCTTGCAACTCAATTTTCAACCAGTTTTCCTCAACCGATTTAGCTGAAATTTTGCACACTTGTGTAAGTCGGATGACAATACAATATTATGAACTCAATTAGTTGTTCTGATGATGGTATGGAAGTCGGGAGATATTAGACGGAACTCAGTTATAAACCAACATAACCTCATTGAGTAAAACTTGTTTTGTCTTGACTATGCTTATTTTATACTATTAGACTATGGTTAGGACTTAGGGTCTGATCATGGAGGATGGATCGATGGAACTCAGCATGGTATAATAAAATAAGGTATTCTCTTCCCGAGATGGAACTTGACTACGTCACGAAGTGTTGCCACTGAATGTTCTTTTTAGTTTTAAGGACTTTCTCAATAAGCTAGTTTCTTTGGTCAAAAATAAATTGTTTGGCACTGTTAAAAGAATAAAATGACACAAAATAATGTCACTTTTCATTGATCATATCCATTTTCAACGTGATATAAGATTTAATAATGCGGAAAAACTGATATTAAGAGCGCTATTTGAGTCTAAGAAACTATGACGTCATTCGTTTTTATTTCATACAAATTCCATAGAAAATGTTTGTTTTGACGTTTAGAAAAAAGTGTCTGATTTGATTTGTTGGAAACTTCTTTATTAGTTCATGAATATTTAATAAAATATTAAGTAACTTAGTTAGTTAGTATCTCGCGATTCTCGTGTGATTCATCAATTCAATATTTTATAAATTGGTATATAAAGTTCAAAAATGCATTACGCTCGGGTAATTCAATTTCACACAGTGGCACATTAAACTGATGACGTAGTCAAGTTCCACCTACGTCATCAGCTGTCACGGGAAGAGAATACCTTATTTTATTATACCATGGAACTCAGTAAGTAATAAAACGACGCAAAATCGAGTTTGGGCTTAATTAATTTGTCTTAATAAGTACTTTGGCCTTACAATAAAAGCTTGTACATCAAATGTATTTATTTTCCATAAACCTACCCAATATAAGAGCTAAATTGAATGATTTCATATTTTTTTAATTATAAGTTTTTTTCATTTAAGAATTATAAAAAAGAGTATTCGATATTTATATTAATTTAAACACATTTGTTTAACAAGTATATATGTAGCAGATTTATTTAGCACAAAAGAACATCAAACTTGAATATGACATATCAAACAAGTCATAGAAAAAGTATATGTATAAAATAGGCCATGATTACAAATTTTCTGGTTCTAATTGAACCTCCAACAGTATTGTAATTAAATATTAAGAGTTTAAAAAAAAACTTAATTTAATTTATGATTTATTTTCTAATAGAAACAATATCTACGTATTAATTACGTAATAATTACCAAAAGAATCACTTCTTCTAGTTCTATAAAGTGTCTGGTTAATAATATGTATATTTTTAAAAAAACCCACCTTACATCCCCCGCATAACTTTTGACTCGCTAAACTGATTTCCATCAAACGTAGCTGAGAACAACCGCAAGGAAATTTCCTTTGACTCAAAAAATCGCACGCAAAACGCATCGAAATCGGTCCATCCGTTCGAGAGCTACGACGCCACAGACGACATATAGACATTGGGGTCAAACTTATAACCTTTTTTGGGGGGGGGGGGGGGGTTAAAAAATAAGTGTAAGTACATATTTGTTATTTTTCGCAGTCATAATTTAGCACTGCTCAAATACTAAAATATGTTTTACATATTTTTTACGAAAACTCAAAGTAAGTAATTCAAAGTTAAGTTCTTTTTCTACGTATTCTTTATGCTATTGTTAAATATTGAAGGGTGAATACTCGCAACCCCTCAATATATGTATGTATAAGTACGTCTCTCGAATCACATCAATTCAATCTTCCATGCTGGTCTGGGAGAAAATAAAAAAACTTAGAATGTACCAGCTGCTTCCCTTCCCGCGCATATCGTAGAAGCCGATCGAGGGATTGGGAGAAAATGCTAATTATTTTTATAGGCGATGCGACTAGCAACCTATCACTATTTTAATTACCTTTTTCCACCTTATTGCCCACCATCTCGCTAAAAGTGGCCTTTGAATCTTGCAGCCCTGGGCTCTGTCTGCCCTTTAGGGATAAAGACGTGATAGTATGTATGTACGTATCTCCAATCCTTTACGTTATAAATACAGTTCTAAGATTTTTGCATTACGTAAGTCACCGGCGGATTGCAAAAGCGTCAATCTTTAAAATCGAGCGCGTCACCCGCCGACACCGTACGTCAATATCGTTCGATACCTATCTCTAGTACGCATGCACGGCAGCGCGCCATTCAAAATCCTTTCAAACGCGTAAGAAACGAAAAAGAATCCGTCGCGAAAATATGAAACTCGAAACGCAACAGGTGGACATAGTACCGTCTCATTCTTTTCTATCAGAATTAAACTCTCGTCTCTGTTCTGCGGAAGCCGCCCCTACAGTCGCCGCCCCCGCTCTGGGGCGGGAAATTTAAATGAAGGAGGGGGAGGGGTGGAAATGCTTTTCTTTTTGCTCGCGGGGTGTGTTTAGGGCTTTTGTCTGGGTGAATGCGGCCGGCAATTTCGGGGTCGCTTACGCTCGCTACGTCTCGGGATTTGAAAATCGAATGGTTTATTTTTAATTTCTATTTAATTGTTAGCGAGGACACATCTTACTTAATTACAGTTTTAAAGATCAAAGAAACATTACGGACTTAACTGTAATTAAAACGCCTTTTTCTTGAACCTGGTGTTATTATCAACAATTTTTTTATTAAATTATCCGATTCGGAAATGTCTCTACTTCAAAAACTAACGAGTAATTTTGAGAAAAAAAAAACATTGCCCTATGTTAATAAAAAAATATTTTATAAGCTTTCATTTTGTTTCACCTGTCCCGTTGTCTGTAATAAAATCTTGCAATTTGAATTTGACACACTTCCCGGTTTCCGATTGAGCTGATGTTTTGCACGCAAACGTATATCTAATATTATAATGACAAGGAACTGCGAGCGATGGCGCGGGAAGGTGGCCATAGGAACTCTGTGATGAAAGTATGCAACCTCATCGAGTTTGGGCTTGTTTGATTCGTCTTAAAGAGTACTTTAAACTTTTAAGCTCATTGTTTATTTTTTTTTAATAGATTTAAAATTACTCTTAGCTACATCATCATCATCATCAGGTCTTTTTGTCTCCACTGCAGTAGCACGACCCGAGCCAAACTTGGCCTGAGCTGCCAGAGGTCTCGGCCTACACTCTCCACGCTGGCCAGACGTGTTGGAGAGGTCTCATTGATGTTTATAAGCTTTGTTTAGCTTGTATTCCCTAAGTCTGCTTCTACGACATCCACGAGAGGTCTTGGAGTGGCCCTATTCTACTCTGCCGGAAACCACACTGCAAAGCTCTCACTCCACTCCACTCTTAGCTACATTATAATACATGTGCAGCAAAATCGTCAATATACAATACATATGACAGCTTCATGCACCAATTAAACGCCATACTATTAATACTCGTAAAGCAGTCGCTGTGACTCTCATCTGTCAGCATGGAACGGAACTTTCGTATGCTGCTATCCTTTTCTGTCGCTCAGAACCGTCATTTGCTAGTGCGAGAGAGAGCGATGGAACTGTTCAGCACGGATGTCCTACGCTTTCGGTGCCTCGTCTTGGTGGGTGCACTTCCGTGTCCCCAGATCTTATTTCTTATCTTAGGCACTACGGCACTACCTTCCTTTTCTCGAAGTGTTTCGTCGTGTATTTGAACCCTTAAACATTCGGCCTGAATGCTGCCATAAAGTCTTAACTTTCAGGATATCATGTCATTAGAGTATTTATAAAACATGATAACTTTCAAATGATAGATAAGTTACTACCAAACGGCCAGGCCACACATTTTGACTATGTTGTATGGTGTGTAGCAGTAATAAAATGAAATTAAACTTTATTGCTTAAAATGTACAAATTGGATGGTACAAAAGTAATATGTAGTGGCTCACACATTTTGTCATCACTGACAGTTGATATGTCAATAATTTGAACAAATTTTCGAATTTCAAAATTCATCATCAGTACCGCATTTCATACAGACACAGAATTGTCTACCCTGTGCCACCCGAATATAATATCGGATATTGACGAGCAATGTATTCAGTTCGATATGGAGCTGTTCTCGTAAAGGTATGATTGATGCCTACACTGTACGTTGACGTCACTGTGTGTAGTAAACTCCTTTTATGCGACTCGGATTGGCGTTTTGTATGATAGCCAAACTTACTCCTTGTCATTAGCAGGTTTAGGTCGTCTATTGAACCAAGTGTTAGGCAGTTCGGGCATTAGAGTTTGTGGGTTTGAATAGCCGACAGTTACAACGGTCGCTATTTGAGAAACCTCACTTGACTCGGTATCAATGGTACCTTCTAACACTAGCCCGGAGCCTATTTAAGGATTTCCAGACTGCCCAGGGGAGATCACCACCCTATGGGAGTTTCTCAGCAGGTGGGAGATATTCATGATTCCACTATTGGGATATTTGGTTGTGTGAGAAAACTTTTCCGGCTTTCCAGACGTGGGGAACCGGACCGTATAGTTAGTGTTTCTTATAGCTGTTTGGATTTCTCCACCGCACAAGCCACGTTAGTGTTGTGACTACTACTTTTGACAGGGTAGACATTAATGTTACCTGAATTACGAGATCGTCATGATATTGAACAAAATATATTTCTCGTTAGTATCCAAACTATATAAGGGTGGCACAGGGTAGACAAATTCTGTGTGTCTGTATGAAATGCGCGCTACTGATTTAGTGAACTCATATTATTAACTAGCCGAAGCCCGCGACTTCGTTCGCGTGGACTTTATGTCTCTGGAAAATGCTCATCATGCTGAACAACTTTTACTAAGGCGATATTTTTATATCTCATAAAGTTTATCTGGACCATTATGGTACTGCATCAGGCGTTCTATTTTCCAAAATCATTTATACCCTTTATGTTGCCCAGGCTTAATAGCTATATAACAAAAAAATCATTCGAATCCGTCCAGTATTTCCGGAGATTAGCGTGTACAAACAGACATACAGACAAACAGACAGACATTTTTTTTAAAATTCTTACTCTATTACTATGTCTCCATCGCCCCCAATATTTTTTTTTGGAAATATATTTAATGTACAGATACACTTTTTTACTGTTTTATTATATGTATAGATTATATGTTATTAGACTACACACGCATTTTTTTGTACGATATGATGAGAAGTTAGGACGTGTAAAGCTAGGAGCTTGGAACTCCATGAGATCGGACAACTTTTTTTACAGTGCACGCAATATGATCCTACTTGCCTTAGGCATTCGTTTACATGCAGTGTTTTGGATTTGTATTTTTTTCATAAACACAGGAGTGATCCATGCAAGTCCATGTTTGCTGTGATTTTCCAATAATAACGTGTGATAAAATTAATTGTTATTGTACTCTTGTCACTTCGTTATTATTACCCGGTTGTAAAATATTGCCACAATTACTTATTAACACCGTCGTGTTATGTTAAGTGCAGTTCATCATCAGGTTTTGTGAGTATGTAATTAATAATATGTAAATTTGTTTGGCACGCATTGCGGCGTGGACGGTTTGATAATCCATACTTATATATAAAGCTGAAGAGTTTGTTTGTTTGTTTGTTTGTTTGTTTGTTTGTTTGTTTGAACGCGCTAATCTCAGGAACCACTGGTCCGATTTAAAAAATTCTTTCGGTATTAGATAGGCCGTTTATCGAGGAAGGCTATAGGCTATATTGCATCACGCCCGCGACTTCACACGTGTGGTTAACGCGGGCGAGGCCGCGCGCTGCCTCTAGTTTTTCATAATTCCATAGTTCTTATTAATTTATTTTTTAAATTTCTTATACTGATTGCAATAAAGCCAAATTCAAATCAGCACGAAAAACTTTATCATCATCATCATCAGGTCTTCTAGTCTCCACTGCAAAAGCACGACCCTCTGTGAACTACTAGAGCCAAACCTGGCCAGAGCAGCCAGAGGACTTGGCCTACGCCAACCCTAAAGGGTTGGCTTAGGCCAAGTCCTCTGGCTGCTGGCCTACGCCAACCCTTTAAGTGTAGTTATTTGTTACTATTGCACAGGATTAATATGAGTATTACATACAGAATGGTATCTCCTAATCCCGCGCAATATGCTTCTCCGTCGCTCTTCTCCTCACCTCACCCCCGTTCTCGCTTTGTCGAGGCAGCAAGCCTCCCGACCGCTCAACACCCTCCAAGAACGGGGAGAGGTGCGGGGCCGGGGAACGGGGAACGGGGACGCATGTTGCGCGGGACGTTAGAAGATTCCGTTCTGTATGTAATACTAAATTGTTATAGGAGTTTATCAATCCAACCCGTATGTTTTTTTTTGTATGTAACGTGATATCTTCGCCTATTATGCATTGATTTTGGTGATTGTTTTATTATTTGAAAGACTTTAGTACCAAATTTGTCCCATATTAAGTTGGTGAAAATGTGATGAGAAACTTTTTAGATATGGAACAAACTCCTAAAAAAATGAAGTCGGTTGTTTCTATTTTTACGTTATAAAACTTATAAATTGTAATTTTTTCTTGTCCAATGAAATATTTATTACGATTTCAATCAACTAACAACTAAATTAAAAATTAAATAAATTGTTATATTTGATCAGTTCAGATCATGGACTGATCAAATATAACAATTAATAAGTGATCTGAACTTATAAATATATTTTATTTCACTTGGTATTTCATAAAAATATATTTAGCAAGAAAATGAATCAAACATATGATTAACAATTAAATAATACGTACGTATAGAAAAAATAAATTCATCAAATATTTAGTATTGTAAAATAAAACACACAAACCATTTATTTTTTTATGACGATAAAAAACAAAATTATAAATCGTTTAAAATATAAAGAATTGCTTTTGATCCATATTTCTGCACCTTCCCAACGCAATCCAAAAAGGGTAAACTCGGGTAATTCGTACATTACAACAAAAGTTATCTAGATCTATCTCCACGACTGATCTAAGCCACGTCTGTCTCCCTAGATCCCATCTGAATAACGGTCGTTGTCATGCTGCGCATGGACTTTGTTATGGATATTTTTAAGTGATGTAATCACTATACTTTATATTCTGAATGCAGATTTTTTTTTTGTGTAAGTACACAATAGATTCTACTACAACTGAGTACCTAGGTATTATTCTTTTTGGTCTGGGAGAAAAGTTAAAATGTACCAGCTGATTGTCATCTCAAGCAGATCGTGAATAATATGCCAAGTGAGGAAATGTGCATTTTTCAAAACTAAAAACCGACTCCACCCTCAAACTACACAACCAATTTTAATAAAATTTCTATGGGACCACCAGACAAGTATCCTTATAAACAATAAAAGAATTTTCCAAATTGACCAAGGCGTCTCTGAATAATCGGTGAACATGCCTACATAAAAAAAGATCGCGACGAATTAATAATTTTCTCCTCTTTGGAAGTCGGTTAAAAATACGAATCATAAAGTCAATTCCTTATTCATAATAAAACAACAATAGGAAGAAAATCGTCGAATAACTTTTCTCATAAAATTATTGACAATCAATTCTAGAATCCATAAATCGCTATTGTAAACCTCTTCAAATCACGGAAAGTTCTCAAAAGACCGTTCGTTTTCGATACCGTCCATAAATTCCGGGAAAATCATTACATACGCCCCGGTAATTTTGATTTCGAGTGCCACCCAACCCCTGCCTCCCCAGTCGAACGCTGCATCTCATTTTCAAAACGTACTCCTAACTGACCCGCCCGAGCATAAGACACGATAACCAACTCTATTCCCAAGTCATAAAGATTAAATTCAAATGCTTTTTGTTTAAAGGAGACAAGGGAAAAGAAACGTTGTTCTGTAGTTGTTAAAGTTAAATTTTCTATACAGTTTCTTAGCTCAGGGTGGGTTTGGATGGATTGTGCGGTGTGTAGGGGAGAAAGGGGGAATTTTCTCTCTTATTTTTTTCGTGAATTTTTTATTTAAGAAAGGGATAAGATTTTAATGTGGGTGCTCGCAGCTTTTATTACTAGCGATTGTGAGATATTTCCCCATTGTTGCCGTTGGTGCGTAGAGGTTTCCGCTTTAAGTATTTTGTATGGGATGTGCGGATGTAATGACGTTTTAGGAGTTTTATCCGCCGCCATTTTGAGATTTGTGCTATAATCAACTGTTTTTCGGATTGTACGGATTTGGACTTTATTATGTCTCGGTGTTGTGGTTTTGGGGAAAATATTAAGGTTGTTTCTTTAGTATTTTATATTGTTTTCAGTTTTAATCCCTAGTACTACTATTGGCAGGATTTTCTTATGTTTCATTATGTTAATTCCGAAAAAGAAATAAATGTAAGCTAAGTTCTTTGACAGTTATAATGATATTATACTAAAGACACACGTATTAACTTATGAAATGTCTCTTTTTGTATAGGGGGTTAAAAATACTGAAGTACACATTTGATTATTAGACAGAACAGAGCCTGGCTGCTAAAACCAAAAGCCACGTTTACTGTAAAGGTGGGTATGAAAGTGGAAAAAGGCAATAGTGATAGGTTAGCTGCAACTTGAAAGTAGACGGGTAAAGATGAAGAGGAAGACCGAGAAAGACTTGGGAAGAATGCGTAAGATCGGATATGGGGGAACGGGGGATCAGTACAGAGATGGCAAAGAATAGAAGGTTATGGAAGGAGTTGGCATACAGAGCCGGCCCCAAATAGGGAAAAGACGAGGAAGAAGAAGAAGAATCTGCATCGCCTTTTGACTGTATTGACATGATTTATAGGGTAATATCCAAAGAGCAAAAAATGTTTTTGCCATACATCTTAGGTGTATCCAAGGTCAAAAGATAAATTATTTTAGAGAAGTGCATAATAGGAACGCTATTTGACTTCAAGACGCTATCGACATCACAATATGAGTACTATTTCATACAAATCCCATATAGAGAAAGTTTGTTTTGACGTTTAGACAGTACATTATCTGATTAGACTTGTCGGAAACTCCAAAAAAGGAGGAGGTTACAAAGACTTTTTTTTTCGATTTAGAAAATTCAATGGGCATACTTTTTAGGTGGCCCCCCCATTTATCAAAATCGGTTGTGTAGTTTGGGGTTAAAGTCGGTTTTAGTTTTGAAAAATTATTAACTATAGTTTTATTACTCGATCAATATGCTAAACAAACATACAAACAATTATAAAGAGATAAAAATCGCGGCGTTGCAAAGGGAAGCTATAGACGTGGACGGACCCAGAATGAGGAGAGTGTTATTCACACTTCCGATTTGGTGAATTTGGTTTGCCGCGAAATATAGGCTGAAGCGATATAGGAGACGCTCGGTGACCCGGCGGGAGTGCGCAATACGCTTTCGCAAGTAAAGCGACACAGGGTTTGGTTCGCACTTGGATAGACTTCAAAAGGCATAAAGAAAAATTTAAGCTCCTTCGAACTTCAGAAGACACGTATAAGCCGTTGGTCCCGGCTGTCATTATTGTATGGCAGTCGTCAAGCTACGTCAGATGCCTTGAGGCAGCCTGAAAAATCAGAAATCAGTGTTGGTCACCTCATTCACACGAAAAATTTTAGGAAATGTTTTTTAATCTCCGACGTAATAAGTTTTACATGCCTATGTGTGTCTGTCTCTGACATCGTAGCTTTTTAACGAATAAAAAAAATATTGCGGGAAGTTACATAACGTACACGGAATATACTAACTTAAGGCCCTGTATTTCAACGTAAATGAAATGACAAAGTTTTGGTGGCAGGGTGGGCCAGGCGACCTGCCAGCACCAGAGCCAAACTAGGTCTGTCTGTATTTTGGATATATAGAACGATTGATGCGGTTTTTTGATTTGTGAGGTGACGTGATCGAGGTAGTTCTCAACGACAGTTCTGTCGGAGATCACTTAATTTATTTTTATTTCATTTCTTGTTAGACTTCGTCAGTTATTCACTTAGGAAACGGTTATATTTACCTAATTTAATTTAAAAATTACACCTTCTATTTTGTACCGCTGCAGGACGCCTCTAAATAGATCCCAAATCCGCAGCCGCCTATGCATTATACCATACAATAAGCCCATTGTTAAGGAGCCAGTTAGGTTCAAGGGCAGACGAAGTCAGGAATGCCGCCTAGCTTCCGCTTCTAGTCGTATATCAACGTAATGACGGGTTCGATTCCCGGTTAGGCCGTAATGACGTGGGAGAGTGTTAACCACACGAAAGGTTTATGGTTTTTCGTAATCTCTAACGAAGAACCGGACATGCTGCCTCCTTATGTTTAATCTGTGTTGTGGTCAGATACCTTTAAAAATAAAAAATAAAAATCTTTAAAAATAATCTTCGCAATCGAAAATAACCGGCTAAGTGCGAGTCGGACTCGCGCACGAAGGGTTCCGTAACATTGTCTACAAAATATCACGTTTGTTGATGAATGTCCCACATAAATATTTATAGCCTCACTTAAATTTTAACAGAAATACATCATCTATGACAATTTCAACTGCGTGGCTATCACGGTTCATGAGATACAGCCTGACACAGACAGACAGACGGACAGTGAAGTCTTAGTAATAAGTGACCGTTTTTACCCTTTCGGTACGGAACCCTAAACACCCTACAATACCTACTATGATATCCATATCCTAAACTGAAAATCCGTCTACCAATATAAAAATAATCAAGGGTTGAAGGGAGCCATAGGGAGGGTGCTGTATAA
Organism: Acrobasis consociella; assembly: GCA_963555685.1. Classification (NCBI taxonomy): domain Eukaryota; kingdom Metazoa; phylum Arthropoda; class Insecta; order Lepidoptera; family Pyralidae; genus Acrobasis; species Acrobasis consociella. Next base: position 36,261,591 of record OY743104.1, on the reverse strand, counting down.
TACTTTTAAAAGCACCCTTTCTGTATTCCTTGTACAATTGCGGACAGAAGTCCTTAATGCGTTTGTGACTGTACTTACAGATGCGATTTTTGCTTTTCTTTATTTTTTTTATGCATTTTAGAACCTTCATTTATATAAAGTCTAACAAAATATACTGAAACTGTTTTAAGAGTGAATTCAGTAAATGATATACTGAACAATTTAATCTGAGGAACACGTAACGAAATATAAAAGTAACTTTTGGCCTCCCATACAAGTAGACCGATCAGCTAATTAAAGTTTGTATGGAAAGCCAAAAGTAATTTCGGACTGAATCCACTCTTAAAATAGTTTAAACTAGCAGTCCATCCCGGCTTCGCCCGTGGTACATACATAGCCTATGTCACTCAGGGATAACATACCTATCCAACAGTGAAAGAATTTTTAAAATCGATCCAGTAGTTTCGGAGCCTATTCAATACAATCAAACAAACAAACAAATTTTTCCTCTTTATAATATTAGTGTAGATTAGTGTAGATATATTTTGTTAGACCTTATATTTTTTACTTCTAGTGGCTTATCCTGTTGTTTGTGCAAAATACCAGACACAATAGTGAAACAATGCATGTCGACCGGATTCCGGTCTGCTCACAGATGACAGGTTATAGATATACATACATAATATGTACGTAGGTCACTCGATAACTTTTGAAACAAGAAAAAATTATACAGTATATTAACAATATTTATTAAAACACTTTTGCCAGTTTGATCCGATCCGCCTTAGTAAAATTACTGAAACACTTTTTTTAAACCAACTACATGGCTACTTCAGTTCTCTTTTCAAATAAATTTGCTTCAAAATAATATAAAAAAATAGAGATGCGTTCCATTTTTAAATTACGAGCATCTCAAAACTTACCTATGTATCATGGAATAATAAAACAGGTATTCTCTTCCCGAGATGGAACTTGACTACGTCACAAAGTGTTGCCACTGATGGTTCTTTTCAGTAAATTAAAGGACTTTCTCAATTAGTTCATGCATATTAAATAAAATATTAAGTAACTTAGCTATTTAGTATCTCGCGATTCTCGCGTGATTCATCAATTCAATATTTTATAAATTGATATAATGGATTATTAATTCCAAATTGGTATATAAAGTTCAAAAATGCATTACGCTCGGGTAATTCAATTACACACAGTGGCAACATATCAAACTGATGACGTAGTCAAGTTTCTCCTACGTCATCAGCTGTGACGGGAAGAGAATACCTTATTTTATTATACCATGCTATGTATCACGCCTCACCTGTTTACCAACAGGGCTAGGCAGAGAGGGTTACCTACAGCATTCAGAAACACTATTAGGCAGAGACTATGGACCTCCACTTGCTACGATCCTGACATTCTGACAAAACTCTTTCGCTTCATCTACACTCAACATGAGTTTATAAATTATACATGATTACTTTTTAAACACTGACAACTTTTTAAGAGCAAGTTCAGACCTTAATACTCAACTGTTTTCTAAAAAAACTATATTAATATCGATAAAAAAAATTCTTCGAATAAAATTTCCATTTGGCTGTACACTGATTTGTATGGGAAGCTGAATTTTTCTTTTGTTTTTCGGTAATTGTTTATATCAAAAGGAGTTCAGTATTACAGAAAAGTATTGCTGTTGTTTAAAAAGTAACCCTGTATCTTAATATATAAAACACAGTCCTGTTGGTGACACTATTTATAACTCAAGAATGGCGGGATCGATTTAGATGAAATTTGCTATGGATATAGCTTGAGACCCGGGTAAGGATAGGGTTTTTATCCCGAAACTCTTACGGCACAGCTAGGAGAATAATAAATATTTGATAGAATTTTGAAAACAAGAGCTTAGTACAAGCTTAATTTTGTCTGACATTGAAAAATGGGCAATTATCGGCAAAAAAAGGAGTATGTACACATTTACACAACAGTATTAAAGCAAACCCTCTTTTGCATACTTCACATTACTAAGTGAAAAAGATAAAAAAAGGCTGATACGAGTATATCTCAGAACCCATATGCGCTTACCCCCCACTCCCCACTTTCAATGCGAGCGTCGGATGGTAATTGCCTAGAAAGACCTATTTCCATCCCCCCAGTCAGTGGTGGTCGTAGGGCATAGTGACGGCACCGGGCGCTATAAAAGGGGGGCGTCAAATTTTTTTTAAATTACCGTGAATAACTTGTGATCAAAGTATTTAACCGGGTAGATACGTCAATTATGTTGTAGCAAAAATAACCAGCGTTTTACGTACTTAAACTGCTTGTATAAATGTATAAAAGTTAGTTTCGTTTTCACGCCAAATCGTCTGAATCGATTTACACGAAATTTTACATGTAGTAACTTATACCTTAATATTTACGCTGTATATTATGTATGTTAGAATAATAAATACAAAAACTTTTGTATTGTATATTTATTCTAGTAAGTGGGAAAGGGTCGGCCTCAGCGAATATTCTGCGACCAAATTGCAGACGTTTTTCTTCTTATCTTGTGTGTTAGTGACTAACACTAGTGTCAGAGTTCTAAAAAAAGGAGAGGTAAAAAGTACCCGTAAACGAAAGGCACGTATGAAGAGATAGATGAGTTTAGATGAAGCAAAAGAGGTCGCTCAGGATCGTAGCAAGTGGAGGTCCATAGTCTCTACCTACCTCTGTGGGAAACAGGCGTTATATTATTTATATATTCTAGTAAATGGTGAAGTTCTCGTGAGGCTATTAAATACCCTTTGAAAACGCGGGCAACTCTCCGACGGACATCATTTTGTACATCACAACCTGCTTTTACTATTTAGGGAGCGCCGCTTTGAGATTTGCCCCCAACGTCAAAGTTTTGCTCCCGCCAGTCCTCCGCCACCCTAGGGAGACGCTCTGGTCTAGATTCCAGATGGTATTCGAAACCTAATCTCGTTCCTATAGGATTATTGTCTGGAGCTTTTCAAGAAAGTTTCATTGGTTAGATTATTTTATAGAGCTCTTGGCTATGCATTCAATTCACTTTATAATTTTAACATAAAACTATTCTGTGGCTATTCCGTTGTTATATTATTAAAACTTAATGAGATATCATAACTAAATATTTAAACACGGTCTTACAGTAGTGTAGTCGTTAAAGGTCGACTAGTTTCGATCGGTTTAGACTAAAATCCTCAGGGCGAGTGTTAGGAAGAGCGGCTACTGTAGGTTTCACTGTCCTCAACGCACTGACTTTTTCCGACTGCATTACGTTAGTAATAAAATAGATATTTCATACTGGTCTGCTAGGAAAAACTGGACTTTGACTTGGGCAATTGGACATCAAGTAACTTAGCATTCTATACCATTGGTGACCAATTACCATGTAGCCTTTCATGCATCTCTGTCAGTGCTGACTAGTCCTTTTTACAAACCGTAAGGAAGTGTTTATTGATAATTTCATTCCCTGTGGTTCGATGACAATACCTTCGTGTTCGTGTGACTTTAACTCCGTGAAACCTAAATAAATTCATGCTCTCCCAAATAATTTATGCACTTATAAACGCAACATTGCCCTTTTATCGTTGCAATTGAAATGGATTAACCCCATCGCAACCCCATAACCAATAACCCTCAAGCGAGCGTCCAATTTCACACCAAGTGTTGCCAAAAACGAAAATATTAAATCCAATTTACAAACTTACCGACATAACCCCTCGATTATCCGACAAAAAAGGAATTATGATTATTATAGTAATAGCCTCTTCAAGCTATTGTGTTTTGCTAATCGGCATCGTTATACACAGTGGGCCACCCCGCTTGTTTGCGCAGACAAAAAAATATGAATATGATTTTATGGCAGGTTAAATCTATTATAAGTGGGGATTAAGTTATGAGTAATATTTCTGTTTGTGAGGGGCATTTAACGAGCTATTTGACGCCTTTTGCCATAGCGTGCGGTTGCTAAGCGGTAACCTGTAATTATCTTAGTTGAATGCTGTTTGTTTTCTTGATTCTAAGATTATAATGGCTTTGATGGCATGCCATTTGGAAGCTTATTCTGAGTAACCTAGTAAAAGAGGTTTTGTTTCTTATTTAATTGCTTAGAAATGACGTTAACTACTGATTGGTGCCAAGAACAAATATTTGTTGGATAAAATGAAACATTTATCTCGAAATTAGTTTTTGTTTTCTACAGGATTACGAGGTAAACAGCTTATCTACAAAATAAATTTCGGGAAACGAAAAACAAAACATTTACATAGGATGGTGATGAAAGGATGGGTCATAATTTTCTTTTGCCATTTACATTTTTCCCAGATGGAAAACAATCTTTATTAACTCTGATCCTTATTACTTTATTCTTTATTTTCTGGTACTTTAAATTTTTTGTTGCCGTCATATGGCATTTGTTGGCGAATTCAACGATAGAATTTTTCTGAATGAGATTATGTTGCGTTGTTTATGCTATATTTGGAAGCTATGCATTGCATTTTCATAACCTTTATGATATTTTACGAGAACCATTGATTTGATAAGAAGAACATTGGATTGTCCTTACATTAAGCCCACTATATTAATTTCCATCGAATACCAAATCAAAGGAGCAGGTCCCAGAGGACCGTGCCCTAATGTCCACTCTGGGCAAAGCGGATTAAGGCAATGTTGTCATATCTGCGATTACCATAATACGATGACAGGATTCCCTTGTTTCTGTTTTTTGTCTATTTTTTTCCACGCGTCGACACACTGTGTGGTCTTAGAATATGTATTTTCTTACTTGAGTATATAATTATGTTCCGTCAAGAGAAAATTAAATTCTATTTATGCATATATTATATAAATTCTATAAAAGTGTGTGTGTAAATAGCCATATCCTGTAAAACTTGCGTGTGGGTAACAGGCAAGCAGTTAACATTTTTTTTAAATTTAAAATCTAAAGACATAATTAAGTTCATGAAATATAACGTATACAAATCATCTGATTTTAGTGCAAAGAAATTTTGAAGAAATAAATAAGTTAATATATTGTTTTTTAGCTCATGTCACATCTCATTCTTATTCTTCACTTATCTATAATATTTGGTTCAGTCTTCCTAACTCTTCTTTTCAGTTTCATCCCAAATAATGATATTTCTTATTCCTGTCTCGTTACTTAATTTTTTCAGTATCATATTCCTAACCTGCTTTGGTTCACTACTAAATTATTGAGTCATAAACAACACAATATTAACTTCAATGACTAGCATTCCACGCAAATTGCCTATTGATAAGCCACTCGTTCAAAGCAAATATTTCCCTGCTATTACCCGCCGATTACTGTGTCCATTAAATAAACAAATTACTGAACAAGCTACAGAAAAATACACGGAAAAGCATAACATTATAAAATACTAAAGACTATTGACCAGTTGGCTAAAGGGGAAATGTTCCCATAATGCGCGATTTCAAGTTAATATTTTAGAATTAATTCGTAAATGATTGGGTATGCATTGGTCAAGTATTCGAGTTAAGTAGGCCAGTTGGACTATGCTCTAAATATTATAAATGCTAAAAATGATATGGATTTTGTTTCGCTTTCACGTAACAATGGCTGAACGAATTGGAATGAAATTCAGCATGTATATAGCTGTTATTACTTAGATTAACACAGAAAAAAATCATGAAATCTCTCTGATTCCTATAAGTTTGAAAAAAATGAAGCTACTATGTAAAGGCTAAGAAAGAAGGAACGAAAAATAGTTATTTATCCAAAGGCATGTCTCAAGTAAAAAGTTACATCGTTGTATTGTCTCCTAATGCATTTATTTTATGAAATAACCTATCTCACTTTTTACACGACTTTTACATATTCAAGTCACCATTTTCTCCATTCCAAAACCGAGTAAGCCTAACCCACTCGCCTTCTAACTCGTCTAATTTACACCCGCAAAAAATCGATTTGCCCATATTTGTTGTTAATTATAGACGGTTGAGAAGTCTTTCCGCTTCTGCTAGTTCGAATACGATTTAAGACCCCTGGTCCAATTACTGAGTTCTGAACCCCCTTCCCTCTCATTTTTAGATCGAGCCCGGTTTTAATGACCTCTCCAGATCCCGATGTTCATTTGTCGCGAGGGTTTTGCCTACGATTATTTCGCTTTTCCTTTTTTTTGTCCGTGTACCGATCAGGGACTTCAGTCAAGTGATATGAGGTTATACCTGCGGCTTTTGATTTGAATCTTGTTAGCTTTTTAGTTTTTTTTTTGACTGGATGTTTTTCGTTCTTTACACAGGGTGACTGGGGGCCTAGCTCTCTTTTCATCCTTTAAATGTTTTTAACCGACTTTAAAAAAAGAGAAAGGAGGGGTAATCAATTCGTCCGATTTTTTTAACTTATGTTCTGTGTAATGTATGTTGTAATTTTTATCAAAATCGGTTGTGTAGTTTATTGTTGAAGACCCGACGGACGGTTTTTAGTTTTGAAAAATTATCTTAAGAGTCTGGTGACCGTAGACTTCTCCATACAAACGTAGTCTACGTTTAATTTTAAAACCACATGTCAGATTCCGCTAAAAATTGGTAATTGTAAAGAAATTGCAATTATCTAGGGTTATAACTGGTTTCCTATAGTAAATTATGAACTGGAAAGAAAATATAACGATTTAGAAGTTTCCCATACTAATGGTCAAAAATGATATAAAACACTATATTCTATTTCAAGTTCATATTTTTACTGTAGGAAACTAGTTATAAACCTAGATAATTGCAATATCTTTAAAATTACAAAATTTTGCCCAAATCGGACATGTCGTTTTGAAATAAAACGTAGACTACGTTTGTATGGAAAGTTGTATTTTGGTCTAGGGTCGGGGGACCCTTAAACCGAATCTTTCATATCATAGTTTTTAATTACTTTTTCTTTTTATCCAAAACAAACATTTTCTTTGGGATTTGTATACAATACTAATAATAATTAATATCAGCTTTTCTGCAAAATTCACGTTCAAAAAGAATGTGATCTTATTTTGACTTTTTTTTATTAGTACAAAATAATATTTTTATTCCATTCATTCATGTGTGTGGATTCATCACACGTGAAAGTAGTCTAGTATGTATTTCATACAAACTAAAATATGTATACAACTTTTATTGACGCTATAAATCTAAATAAAATATTCATCAGACTAAAAACTCTAAAATAAAATATAAAGCTTTTCCTACATTCCTATTAAATATTGTTCTAATTGTTAAAACTAGTTCACCCCTTATTAAACAGTCCCCTTTGTACAGGGGTGCTTTTTGTACGAAATCCTGTAATTTCTCGAATTTGCTTGCGATTGCTATCCGCTCTTTTGTGCTAGCTTTTTAATCTACAATAATGCATTGATTGTTGAAAGGATCAGATTGACTTTGATTTTGACATGTGATTATTGAGAAGCGGTTTTCTAAACTTTGGCTGATGATGTCATTTTTTCTTGGAGTCAAATAGCGCTCTTAATATCAGTTTTTCGCAGTAATAAATCTAAAATCACTTTGGAAATGGATATAATCAATGATAAGTGACATTATTTTGTGGCGTTATATTTTTTTAACAGTTCAAAACAATTTATTTTTGACTCAGGTAAGTACCGATTTGGATTTTCTTTGTTTGAAAGGAATATTTTTCAGGAGGAAATTTTAGTAGTCGTGTAGTTTGAAAGATTATCAATAAGTCTTCGTTTTTTATAGTAGGAGTTAAAAATGATTATTGTTACTAAGCTATTTTAATAGCTTTTATTTTGCAAGCGTAGGAGAAAACCTAGCTGACGGTGACGTCAGATCCGATTTTACAGGCTTCATAAAGGGATAGACTACCATGCAGTGATAAAATTTTAACAAAATTCAAGCCTTTGTCTTTTCGATAGTGGGGGCAAGATTAAAGTATCTACTCTCTAGCAAGCTTTATCAAAGCACAGCCCTCAGTACTTTTTATTCCAATAAAAAGAAAAAAATCTTAACTTTGAATTTATCCCCAAAACAGTGCGTTAAAAACGTAGCAAGCAGACAGTGTCAACAAAACAATAATTAGTAGTACTATCCAAACAAATTCGTTCTTTTGCTAAACAACGCTTAGCAAACATATCCATGATGAGTTAAGCTCAAACAGTGATCTTCATGTTCAAATATACATTGTGAACTGTCCGTACCACTACTTCCCAGGGCTCGCAAACTTAATTTCAATACAAACACGCGAATATAATCTCTAAAGTCAACGACATAGGGTAGATGCCCTCGTGCATGCCCTCGGTTGCATTAGTCGAATTTTTTAAAGCGACATTTTAGAACGCGACGACACGACATGTGTCATCACATCATGTCAATGCAGGGATTATGATAACCATCGTACGGATGCCATCCAGCTTGGGGAATCACCCTTTGCGATCTCAAACTTACATCTGATATAAAACGCCACAAATCTTCGGCCCAGCCGACGCCATTTTGAACTTTAATTTTATCGGAGTAGAGACTATTATTTTGGGTTTTAATTTTGAAAAGTGAATGGGGGTGAACCTGAAAAGACAATTTAACCCTAAAAAATGGTGCATGGACATTAATCCGCATGTAATATCGCAAATTTGTCGTCGGTCTGTGCGTATAGAGGCCCATCTGTCGAATATTCACAATTCGATTTGCTGCTATTAGATGTGGGACAATGGTGAGTGGAGTGCCACTTGATTGGTTACGCAAAGACAAAATGATTTGGGTTATAGTGCATTGTTATTACATTTGGGATATTTTGATTTATCCTGACAAGAGATATAGAAATAGAACTTCCTTAATGTTACGGTAAGAGCAAGAATGTGATGAGTGTAGATGAAGCGAAAAATGTCTGTCAGGATCGTCGCAAGTGGAGGTCTTTATTCTCTGCCACACTACGAGGTATCTGAATTAAATATTTTTTGAAACATTTGCTAAGAAACAATCTTAAACTGGATCCGTATGGATTTTTCATGAACCAGGAATAAGCAAAACGGACAAATTGTTCTGCCAAAAAAAAATAGTACACAATAAAACACATAAAAAGGATAAAGATTTAAATTTAACGCTTGAAAAATTAATAAAATTATGTAAAAGAAAATTAACATGGATTTATAAAACTCTTGATGTATCATAGATTTGCTTAATCGTCAACATACAAATAGCTCACTCAACTAAAATTAAATAACAGTTTATCAACCCTTGTCCATTTAAACACCCCAAATATGAAACGGTTAATAAAATCCACGTAACATGTGAGCAAATTGCCCTTTTTGATATCTTATTCAAAGCGATTCATGTGTCAGTGGCAGGGGTAGTTCCGTGCGCGTAATAAAAATGTATTTCGTTTTCCTGGTCGCGTGTCTTCAGGTGCCGACTATTGGTGCGTATACCCTAAATATTTCTGCGAGTGGCAGATTGTTACGATGTCACGTTTTAGGGTTCTGTTGTAAAAAATTAGAAGAAAAAATCTTGATTTTATCTTTTGGCGTATCGTAGAATAGGTATTTCCATCATTTTTGTAAAATAATAAAAAATTAAAAAATCGGTTTACCCGTCTTTTGGAGTATTGTTGAATAGCTATTTTCATTATTTCTCGATTTAGGGATCGGTATCTGAAATATTTGGTTTGCAAATTTTTGTTTAGAGACAAGTGTCCCGGTTATAGACGTTTTTAGTCGCGTAAACTCAAAGTCAGCATTCCCAACTACGGAACCCCTATACAGCGCGTGGCCCGACACGATCTTGCCTGGTTTTTTATTTAGTTGTATCTGTTGGTGACGATTATTGGTATGCATGTACCTTTTTGTGAGAAGTCTTTTTAGGGATCCTTTTGTGACTTGAGCATAAAGGATTGTTCTAAATGATAGAACCACATAGGACATTGTTTATTAAGTAAATTAAAGTGGATACGAAAATATTGCATTTAACAAACTTTCAGCTGACATGAAGTTGTAATATTTGGTTGTCACATATTTACCTTTTTTTGATGTCCACAAGCGACAAAAATACTTTTTCTTTATTTTTCTTCTTTGTGCAGACATCTTGCGCTTTAGGAATTTAATCATCACTTTCTGTGGTCTTATTCAATTTCGATGTCAACAAACGTGCGTTTATAAAACCCATCGGGTACCATCTCCGTTTCCTTTCAAATAATTTATTCTAAATTCTAAAAATAAATCTTAAAAATAAATCATAGATTTTTAAGATAGAAGGCGCTAGACCCCGAAATTTCAAGAATCTTAACAAAAACCCGTATCTTAAACAGGGTATGTTTTTTATGAATTGTTAACTCACAATAATCTTCCGGCTATCTTTATAAATCCTGTCTCATTAGGGTCGATTCGCACACGCCCATCGCTCCCGTCGGCGGCACGCGACTTCGTGCGGTGCGTGTAATTTGCCTGTTTGAGAAAAGTGAGTTTGAGAAGGCATATTTGAAAATGACAAATAAATACAAAAAGCAAACTAGATCAGTGGCGGAGTAGGCTAAAAAAAATCTTAGACTAGCTGCAATTTAGGCTAAGTAACAATTTAGACTATATCCGCTCTAGAAAAGAGAGGCCTATGTCCAGCTGTGGACGTTATGCGGCTGAAATGATGAAGATGAACATTTTAGACTAAACCAAGCTCATAAACATTATGAGACCTCTCCTACCCGTCTGGTTAGCGTGGAGAGTGTAGGCCAACTCCTCTGGCTACCCTGACTAAATAAGGCTCTAGTAGTACAGAGGTCGTGCTCCTGCACTGGAGACTAAAAAGAACTGATGATTATTATGAAAATTTTAGACTACTTGAATTTGTACAAATTTACATTTAGATTACTTTCAGCAGTAGACATAATAACACGGGGACTAGCCGCAATTTAGTCAAAATAACTTTTTAAGAATACTTGCAACTTAGGCTATTTAAATGAGTTCCGAGTTGCGTTTTAGGCGAGTTTCTTCATAGGCTTCGCATTTAAGATCTATCGAGACTAATTTAAAGATTTATCGTTTTAACTGACTAGAAATGTTATCAAAATCGGTTCTGTAGTTTGGTGATGAAGTCGGTTTATAACGTCCAAATAGGGGAAGGTTATCAATTCTTCGGAATCATTTTTTATTTATGCTCACTAATTATTCGAAACGCCTGGACTGATTTGGAGAATTCTTTTTTTAATTATTATTTTTCGGCTCTGAATACTTAGTCCTTAAGAGCCCATCTTAATTTGTTTGCTTCTTTATTTCTATCCCTAACCCTAACCATACAATCAGGTTTGGTGCAGATCCTTGCTTCTGGCGACAAATCTATACGAGTCCACTGGTTTGCATCTTTTTTTGTTTGAAAGGGGGTCTCACAGATTTTTTTTTAAAAGGATTTTCAAGTTTCGTCGTCAAGTCGGTTTTGTAGATGTGTAACAATAATGTAAGAGAAAGTTGGTAATTGTTTCCGGTTGTATGCTGGCTTGCTATCAATCTATTTTTCGTTTCCTAGTTTTTTCTTCTCCAAACATGATATATATTTAAAGTACCCAAAGATGCATAAAATCTTGCAAGCATTGGAACTGGGTTCCGTTGTTCAGATTTTTCTTCTTCAAAGATCATATGCGTGTCATCCAAGGGTGCCGAAAACCATGCTAAGAGAAAAAGGATAACAATAATTTTTCAAAACTAAAAACTGACTTCACCCCTAAACTACGCAACCGATTTTGACAACCTTTCTATGGGACCACCTCGCAAGTAAAACCCGTTTAAACAAAAAAAGAATTTTTCAAATAATCGGCGCGACATCTTGATAACCTCCTCCTTTTTAGGAAGTCTGTTGAAAAGAGCGATTTAGATTTCTAACCCTCCTTAGATAGGTTATTAAAAAGTTTGTAACACGTATTTTTTCTTGTCTCTCATTGGCAAATATTGAAGAAGAAACAGCGCATTTTAATTTCGCGTTACGTTACGATCAGCTGCGATTTTTAAGCTCAGGCACTTAAGTCCCCACTCTGAAACTTCAAAGCGCTATATCTTTGTGAATTTTTACTATTTTGCTAAACGAAAAAATATGGGACCTTTCTTTAGATAATCTGGTTGACGGGCTAAATAATATGTTTTTTTTATCCCCTCTTACTTAATACTACTTTGAACTACTAGACGCAAATCCTAAAAACTTTAAAAATACAAAGCCGCCAAACAAATCTATACTATCAAGATCAACCTCCGTCGATATAAGGCGCGGTGCACACTAATCCTAGACACAGTGACATCCTCCCGACCAAAAGTGACGCTCGCTGCGGGAATATTAAACACTTCCGTCTAGATATGACGTCATTGGTTAGGTCAGGTGTTGGTCGGCGACTTTTTCTATTTCAATTGTAATTTCATTTCATTCATTGTGGTATATTCAGATTTTATAACGTTGTGGTCTTGCGTAGTGCAGGATGTGGGGTATTTTGGACACAGGAATCCTGAATCTTTCGCCACAAAATGGCTTTTGACAGAAACTAACTAATTTTTTTTCGCTATATCTCTATTCTAGTTACGTACTACGTGTCATTCTCAAATCCACATGTTTGTTTGACTGGTAGATAGGGGCCTTAAGCTTTAAGTCCGCAATTACAGTTTTATTTTTGTATAAAGTTAAATAAACAATAAAATAAAAAACAGTATCGTGAAACACTCGATTGAAACGAAGTTACAAAAATCAAAGCCCTTAAAAATATCCCCAAAAATTCAAGCCCCTAAAAAATTTCGTGACGGGATAATCTCACACTTTTTTACGCCTAGTCTGTACCGTATTCGCGAAGTCTGTACCGTACAAAAAGGACTTCTTTCCAAAAAATAACCAAGTTAAAGAACCACATTTTATAGTTTTCTGCCAGACTTACAAGAATATACATTACTTTTCTAAGAAGCAGTAATTCTCGGAAAAGTACGATGCATGAGGTTAATTGACCTCATGTGTACTAGACCTTAAAATCAGCAAGTGCCACCGCGTCTGCAGACACTTTGTCGCCGACGATTTGAATAACAATAAACTTCCGAAGGTCTATTTTAGTTCTGTACCTAGCTAGACTAGATCTAGCTGTCTAGTTTTTATACAAGGCTAATGACCCAACGAATTTCCGCTTCGTATAAGCAATAAATTAGCATAAAAAGATAAAAATGGAGTATTTCAGAAATATGATTTTATTCAGCGGGTAAACAACAAAAAAATTGCTTTTACCATTTTATATAGATATACCTAAGATACGCTTCTTGCCCGTCTACTTGTCATTATTAAAACGAAACACCTTTTTTTTTTAATAGACTTCATTTGACCCTTCGCATTTCTAGCCTGTCGTACATTGATGTGATTTTTTAAACAATAACATGATGATTAACCGTATATGAAATGTGTATTTTTTATTTATTTATTGACCGAGCGAGCGAAGCGAGTAAACCGAATGAAGCGAGCAAAGCGAATGAAGCGAGCAAAGCGAATGATGCGAGCAAAGCGAATGAAGCGAGCAAAGCGAGCGAATGAAGTGTCTCAGTTTTTAGATTGGCCAAAAATGCTTTGATCCTGATGTCAGTTTGTCCAGCTGTTCTCGCCTACAGGTCGCATTTCTCAACAAATTCTCGTGAAATTGTGGATTGTGAGCAGGTTCGATAATTATATAGAATTCTTATTGTCAAGTCAGTTAAAAAAATGATAGATATAAGGGGATTAAACCATTAAAAAAAATTGTTTCAGCCCTTTCGAAAAATTTTCAAGAATGTCGTAGAACTCTTTTGTTACTTTTTAAGACGCAATTTTTTTGTCCGATGTACTTCAACGGGTTGGGAGCTTAGATTTGGGAGTAGTTCGCGACGCGAAGTCTTCAGCTCACAGAGCCTTTAAAAAAAGCCACTTTTATGTACAGGGTTAACAATTATTATGACACGACAGTGTTACTTACAATTTAAGTACACGTTTGTAAAAAATTTTTTTTTTTCAATATAAACTTATTTCAACCCTCATGATCATATTAAACTATTATTAACAGGCCATTATCCTAAAACGCCAGTTATTCTTGACCTATGATTAATTACATACATCATTAGTACTTTGTAAGAAAATATTGCGCAAATGTCTCTTGTCAGTATACTTTTTACCTCCTTTGCTAAATGGCAGGTAGTGTCAATAAAGATAGGTAGTATGACTATAATAACCTTATATCTTTTTCTCATTCATATTTTTCATGAAGTTATCAACTTGTTTTTTATATTAATATAAAAATATATTATCACAATTCATCCGGTGTTATGCAAACTTTTCAGTATAAGGCATTTCTAAAAATTGTTTTAGGAATTTCATAAGTCTTAAATCATTAGATTAAAAGATGAAAAAAAAAAACTAAAAAGTATAATTATTGCTTAAGTTTAAAAAAAAGAAAAATTTTTTTTTCAATTTCTGGCTGAATTTATAGAAGTTTACATTTCATTGTACAGTGTACTACAGCCCTAGCGTACACCTCACCTCCCAAGTTCATTTTTCTTTAACGTTCCAACTCGCGCGCTAAAAGCCGCCGCCGCGACTGTTTATACAATATTCAGGAACGTCTGCTTTTAAATCTAGGTTTTGGAGGAAGCTTATGACGTCACGTCTTATCGAATGTGGGGAAGTGGGCTTGTGAATATTTGGGTTTGTATTTCGCTGTATAAGACTGGTGTATCGGACAAAATAAATTGCAACCTTTTGATACTGGAAATGTCTTTTCGTTCGCTCCAGTGTAGGCTCTGATTTCAAGAAAAAGTGCGATCCCCTTATATCTTGAAGAATTGTGAAGATATGATATTCAAAAAAGGCTCAAAAGACGCATATTCACGAGAACTGTAAGGTGAAAAAAGAGACAATCAAAAATGATAAAAGTTATGGCCGAAACGGGAAAGGAAAATTCAATTTTTTCAGAATTTTTGAATTTGGCGCTCGATATATTGGAAACGAAGAATGATATCAAAAATCTGAGAAAAACAACTCTGGACAATTTAGTCAGCTACAATGTGAGCCTAAAACAAAGACAGGGTCAAAAAAAAGAAAGGGTTAAGGGCTAGTCCTGCAGCCTAACATTTTTGAAAAAAGTTGTTAAGTCGAGGATACTTATGTTAATCTAAGAATAAAATAATTATCATTCAACGTTGTAGTTTTATTTTGTAACCTTTCCCTTATCCCGACTTTCTCGTCTTAGCGACAATATTTTTTCCAATTCCGTAGATTCATTTCCAATTAGCTCGATAGTCGTGTGACGCACGGAGATTTTTTATAGGTAATTATTTTTTGATACAATTTTTGTTATTCACACACGTCTTTAGTCCCAGTAGGGCAGACAGAGAACCGGGCCGCAATACCCAAAAGCCATTTTCGAAGTGACTGTGGGCGAGAAGGTGGAAAAAATAATATTTTTTTATTCCTTTTTTAATAGTGATTCTAGCTGCATAGCCTAAACAAAAAAAATACATTATCATTACACAATTCGTTTTTCGGCCTTTGCTTTAGGAAGCTCGAACTATATGACATCGGTAATGGCCACTTACACACACTACACATATTTTCGAGCCTACTGACGCTGTCTATTTCATTTCCAAGTCACTATTATGCAAATTCGAACACGCCTCAAGTCGTATCATTCGCTTGAAAACAATTTAATAAACTAACGGTTTGATGCGATAAATAATCATAATTAATATTTATGAAGCTGCCATATTGCGTATCGCAGTAGCCGACTCCGCCTTAAGCTTGGGTTCATATTGGTCGAGTGATTTGATGGTTGGAGAGCGATTACATACTTTTTGTTACGACGTCACTTTTTCTTCCATGCTGGTCTGGAAAAAAAGAAAAAAACTTAGAATGTACCTTACATGTGGTATCTGAGATACATTCTAATGGACGTATTTGCTTACCCGTGTTTCACAGACAGACACTTCATAGAATTTAGATTACAGAAATCCTTTCATAGGATATTTAATTCTTGTATTTTTATTTCTAATATTATTGTTTCAAAAACTATTTACTTAAATGAAACATAATTTATAAAAACACAGTTCAATGAATTTTATATTTTCATTTAACAAACTAATCAAACAAAAGTAAAATTTTCTAAATAATATTGTTTGTTTGGTATATTCTTTCATTGAATTTTAATTTACTGAAAATTTAAATTTATAAATTAAAACATTAAAACAACTTTGACGTGATGTGTAGGCTGGGTTTATTAGCGAGCGAAGCGAGCGAGCGACTCAAGCTTAGGGCGAAAGTAACACATACAGAAAAACAACTTTGCTTCGTTAGGTTTCCTGTGACCAACACACGAGCGAGCGAGCGAAGCGAGCGCGCGACTTAAGCTTAGGGCGAAAGTAACACAGACACAAAAACAACTTTGCCGTGGAGTGTGGGTTAGATTCTTTAGGTTTAGATTAAAGTTATATTAACTAACATATTGAAAATAAAAAGATTTGATTTGATATTATGATATATAGACATCTAAAAAGTAAATGTTATTTGTAAAAAAGAAATATGATTTAAAATTCTTCATAATAAATATTTTTGAGTACTGACATACGGTGTAACAAAAACTTATTTTTAAAAATTCTTCACTCTAAGTAAACTATGTATTGATTTTTCAATGAAATGATAATTTAAGAAAAAAATCTATATAACGAAAATCTATTTAACTTTTTTCTATAAAAGATGGTACACCCGGCTGCTTGGTCTTAGCTTCTCGCGCAGAAAGTAAAAGCCGATCATTCATTATCAGGTCATTAGGCAATGCGGCTATCAACCCATCACTATTTGATTCCATTTTCAACTTCTCGCACAGTTCGCACACCAACGCGTTAAGGTTCTTGCGGCCCTTAGTTCTGTATACAGAGCCCCGATATATTAACGCTTAGAAATATTAAACAAAACATGCCATAGTCCGCACATGGTATATCTTTTTTCATTCTTATGTTAGTTGGAGGATTCTTTCATTTGCTGAATGGAAAGATGATCTAAATATATACCTGTTTTGGAAATTTTCGTTGCGTGTGCTTATTGCGTATGTACTCATTGTATGTTAGTGAGTGTGAGAGTTGGTCAGTGTGAGTGACTTTATAAAGCTTCTGTATCATATTGTAAAATACCGATTCGTGTATTTGTACACTGCGCTAAATAACTCGACAATCGACTCATTCGTTACACTCGACTATTCTGAATGTTGTCTTAAACTAGCTTAACGAACAATACTCTTAAATTAACTACCAGTTGAACAAATATAGCTCTTATTGCCGTTTCAGTAAAGTATTATCAGAGGTCTTGAACTAGTGGTGGCATTTCATTCGATAATTGTCTGTGTTCACCCAAGCATTTTGAATATATTTTTTGCAATATGAAGGTAGGCATAAAAATGTTCTAGGTTTCATTTCAATTACATACTTTTGAAATGGGAGTCGTAACATAACGGGTGATATAATCCTGTTAATAGGTATTTCACTTTTTTTAGACCCAACAACTTAGTTGTTGACCTTGACATCCTTAAAAATATCTATTTTTTATCACACTTTAATACTTCATTAATATATAAAGGTTCCTGTATATCCTATTGATTTTCTCTGTTGGGCCTGAGCAAAGATAATAATTACTAACCTAACAGATACCCAACGCCATAGAAAGTATTGGAGGACCCCGTAAGTAGGCAAAACTGGGAGTTTCAGCACACACGACTAGCAAAAAAGTGACAAAGGAAGTGTTGAATATGATTAAAAAATATTTATTGCATTTGATATGTCATATTTAATTGATTAGAGTACTACTTTTTTAAATAGTAGGAAAAAAAGATTTTTATGTTTTAATTATTACCGTAAAGAGCCATCTAGTGACAAGTAAGTAAGATAAATAATGATGTGGATGTTTAAGTATGGCGATGGATAGGCATGGCCTGATTTAAAACTCTGTGGTATTAAAGAAAAAAAAAACAACAAAACTGTCCACTCATGTTTCATATTTATCAGCATTTACGCTAGCAAAATGCAAGACGAGCTTTCCGAAGCTTGCAGCTTAGGAACAAAAAACAAGATTTAAAGATAATGTCTATGGTTTTAAGCATTTAAAAAAAAAGTTTACTGTGGTTTCTGAACAGTAGGGTGACCTTATTTTAGTGGTTACGAAGTGGGATTTGCTTTGGTAATTCAAATGAAATTTTATTATTAAAAAATGCGTGTTAATTCTTTCTTGGTCTAGTCAATAATACTTTTTTTTTGTAATACCAACAAGACCTATATATTTTGAAATCTTATTTGGCAGATGTCAAAAGTTATACAACAAAGCATATTGGTAAAATTTAGATACCTTTTTTTTCGCAATTATAGATATTAACAGTACATGCAATTTAGCAAAATTTGAATAATATATTTATGTAAAAATAATTATGTTCGACTATTTTAATAGTTATAATTACTTTCGTTAATTCACATTAAAAAAAAACATTGTAAATATTTCTGATTTATTATTAGTACCACGAAGTCCACAAATAAGATATTGTTTTACGATTATAGTAGATTTTTTCCCTAAGGAATCTTGAAGGATGAGCTTGCTACCTTTTATCGGCCCATCAGAAAGTTTCGTGAGTAAGCAACTTGACTGACTGATAGTACCAAATGAACACAGTCTAGTGTATTTTAAAAGATGATGAGGGTCCATGATCGTGGAATGCGATTGTTTCGTTAAAAACATTTTAATGACATACTTTTCTAAAGATTATCCTTTTTTCCAAGGAGTATAAAAAAAATTTACAAACTTTTGGTGAAAAAAAATGAAATATCACAAATAATTTTTTATAGTGCTACTCGTACCTAAAAGTTTATCTAATTTTCTTTCCCTTTTTCGTTTTCTGACTAACTACTTAGGGGTAAGGATCGTATGATCCAAAATTGAGTACCAGAAATAAAGACATTAGGATATTTCTATGCTTGCACTTAAATTTTTTTATGGTAACAAAACTTTTATTACGGATAATATTATTTCATAAAAGTAATGACTTTTTTATATTAGATTACGTAACCATGTAGCAAAAATTTGATTTAAGTAAAAAAATATTTAAAGAAATTTAATGGCTATCGTCATGCAAACAATTTGTACTCGTATTAACTTTTTACTGTGTAATGATGGCACGTCATTTTATCACCGAAGACGCGCGTGACGGATGTGTTCTAAATCGGTCCAGCCAGCGGGATGCCAGACGGAAATAGAGCCCGAAATGGTACATGCAGTGTTAATGAACGATTAGTTTAATCGGGAACTTTTCATTCACTGAGCAATATACTTATTATTAACTAAGTATTTTTTTTGTGTTAACTACACAAAAGAAAAATAATTCAATTTTTTTTTTCTTTTTTCAATTTACGGTTTTTTTTTCTTTTTTTAATTTACGATTCTTTAAGTTGTTACGGTCACAATAACCACTGAAATGTTAAAATTTTATGCATTATTTCATAAAATTCGATCGAGGATATTTGAGTTTCGTCAAACAAACAAAGACAGTCCGTGTTAACTCTGAGAACTTAGTAAAAAAGTGAGTAGATACTTTTCACTACTTTTAAAACTTTATTGTGTCAGCAAAAAATCATTATGAATGTGGTATCTCATTAAATAGATAAAGACATAGCCCAAAACTAAGTTTAACTTGTATATTGGGATACAAACTCAATGATACTATATTTTATAATAAATACATATAATTATAGATAAAAGCAAATTATTGTATGTCCATTTATTCAAGCTTTGAGCATGCAATTAAGCATACATTTCATTTTGTAAAATACCAGTGTGAAGCCACATACATGTTACACACAAAATTAACAGCTGAATTCAATACCTATTAAAATATGTGTTTAAATTAAACTGATTTAACGCTGCCTCCTGTTTTCGTAATAAGCCCTGATTATAATTAATTGTGATTAATATATTAATAATTTGTATTCTCGTTTCAGGTATGTATTCCGGCCACATTCAGATAAGTACATTAAAAATATTTGTGGCAATACCGTTTGTGGCATAACCATATTTTCGTATCAATTTGGGACTGTGATATACTAACTAAAAGTTTAGGTAAGTACCTTCTCCAAATGTCAAAATTTTCTTTGAATATGAAAAAGTAAATTAAAACGGTATACTACAAGATAACTTCTTTGTTAAACGTTATTTTTACGATTTGTATAATTATTTATGATAAAGGATCGGTCGGTGAAATACTCGAACTTGCTCACGTTGTATATTTCATTACAATAATTAACTTAAAATCATACAAATTGATCAAAACGAAATAATACTTTGATTCCTACTATTGACTATTACTTATTTCTATGTAGTATAGGTAACCTTGAAGTCGTCATTTTTTTTCGAGAAAATTGGTCAAAAATAAAACACCAAATAAGCTCAAATGCCCAACCCAGACAGGGTCAAGTGCGTCGCTTCATAAGTCATTCCACGTACAACCTACGTGACGTTTCGCCCACCAGTGGGCTCTCATAATCTGTAAACGTTATCAACACAAAATAAAAAGCAGGAGAAGACCAATTCAGAACAATGCAATATATTATAAACAAAAAAAAAATACCACATATTTATTCATGTTCTTAAAATCTGGGCAATATGGAGAATGTACGCCAAATCCTCTGGTTATCTAGCTAAAGCTCTGGCAGTACAGAGAGGGTCGTACTCCTGAAGTGGAGACTGAAAAAGAAAAGACCTGATTGATGATAAATATAATAATGATGAAGATATCTAATTTAATATTATATGGGTTCTTAAAATGGTTTCTAAGTGCCTATGTGATAGATATAGGCACATTGCGATGGGTATCGAGTGTCGTGTAGTATTTATATCTGTACTTTTTGTTGGTTTTATTATCAGCTACAGTCGCAGTGGGCGGAGGGGTTTCTTCAAATCTTGTTTAAGTTAACAAGTGTGTTTTTATTCTAAGAGTAATACTGATTCATCTAATGCGTGTTAGGACTTGAGGTTTCCTAGTGATTATTACATTACAAACAAGGATCAGCAAGAATTAGTATTATTTTATAATTTAGAGTTTTGATATTCTCATTCTCTGTCCTAAATAAAACGAAAAAGCTTAGAACATTATTGTTTGCTAGAATTGGTTGTTCTAAGTCCGTCTAGGAATTGGTAAAACTATAAGACCATTTTATACATATCTATCTTCATTTCAATTTGACATCTACTTTTAACATAATTATTGGAAAACCATTACTTACATGACTATATTTTCAGGTTAAAAGCGATTATCTTACGCTCGAATATCGCATATTTATAAAACAAATTTCGTAACTCGTCTTTCGTTTATATCTACATAAAAACACGTCTCAATCCACTTACATGCGGCATTAAAAGACAGGGAAATAAAAATATGGGAACAGCAGGGGCAAAGGTTAACTGTATGAAGACATCAAAGAAAAACGCTGCTTTGAATAGATTAGAAACATGCAAATTACTAGATAATGTCGTAATATGAACGCCATGTTTTATTTACGAGGGAAAGCAGGGGCGGTTTTAATGGCTTACTTTTATTATCCTTGCTAATACCTAGTAAAGCGTCTTTTTTTCGCTCTAGTTGCATTCTTAAAGAAGTTGACTAAAGCGAAGATGCAAAAAATAACTAGTGACATCTAATTTATCTAAATTCAATCCAGATATTTATTTAAGTAGTACTTCAGGAGGTTAATCTGGCAATCCGATAAAAGTTACATCTAATTACTCTCAATCCAATCCAAATATTTATTTAACATTTACTTAAGAAGGTTTCTCTGGCAATCTGATTAAAAGTTAATTTTCAATTCATACCAGATTTATAAATCAATATTGATAATTGCCTCAATAAATTATTAAACATGCATATACAAATATTTTGTCTCGTGTCTATCTTGCCGCACTGCACACTTATACATAGCTTCATCCTAATTTTAAAAAAAGTAACACTTCAGATTAGATATGCAATTACATTTAAAAAGAAAAAACAGCCAGAGGCTTCGCCTTTGCCCAGTGTTTAGTAAAAAACAGGGAGAAATGGGCACATTAGCATGTCAAAGGGCGCGATTGGCTGGACTGTCCCGAGACTTAGCCGGCGTGGACACCCTACTTTATTATGCCATACGATATTCATAGCACTTTTGGAGTGAAATTACATTAAAAATGTCTCATTTCGTACAAATTAGCTTAGGGTTTTGGGGTAATTTTTTTATCGCTGTTATTGTGATATAACTGACATATTTCAAATTTTTAACAAACTTATTATGACAAGATAATGGTCAAAAAATATTAATGGACGTCATTGCTTGTGATACTTATGTTATGATCGTGGGAGGTAATGAGCCTTTTTGTTACCCCAATTAAAATAAAAATAAAATACAGTATGGCCTATTCCCAGCAGTGAGGGGTTGAATTGAAGGCTGCGGGTGATGATGATAACCACTTCTTTAATCTGCCGTTTCACTTCAATGTCAGAAGCCAGAATTTCTTCTTCCCTGTAACTGTAGTGGCGTTGGGTAAGGTAAAGTGGCGTTTCTAGGGTAAGGAAAAGTGGTGTATCTAAGATATGGAACATAGGCGAATTTGGGATAGAAACAATGACGTTTTTAAAGCAGGGGTATCTAGATAGTGTTTGTGAGCAGTTGTTCATTGTAAGAGGACGACAGTTGTGCTTACGGAGAAGGGTAGGTGGAGTATCTTTGGCTCCTATCGCTCTTGCGCATCGCCTATCGAAATCATTCAGGTTCTCGACAATACCTTGATCAGCGTTTATCTGTCCTTTTCCCACCTGCTCCTCTTCCACGCAGAGCGCGTGAAAAGAGAAGCAGGTGGGAAGAGGCACACTCAACATCTTCCTCGCCTTCCCGAACAGCATGATAAAAAACTAAAAAGAAGACATTTCTTTGTTCTCCAACTTTGGATGAAGTGACATCTTAACTTGGTTAAGGGCCCGCAATAATCTAAGTGGGTAACGCGACGGGCGTCAGTTCTTCAAATACACACATGTTAAATAAAAAACGTCCGAATAGTAGTAATTTCTATCTGCCTATCATTAAACGAGAAACAAAGCTAAGCGTCGGTTACCCAGCTTTCGCTTACAGACGCCGCGGCGACTTCAAAGGGATGGAACCGCAGCACCCACCCGGAGGCGAGGGGGGTCGTTTGTACATTGCGGTGGCTGTGTATTTGGGTTGGGTTTGCGTACTGGTGACTATTCCTTAATAAAAAGTGGGCTGTTTTGTTGATTAACACTTTTCGGTACAGTTACAATTGTAGATATAAATCAATTCGTTTTTAACACCTTGAGCGTCATGACGGACTTGAAAAGAGTATAGTTTATCAGATCGACTATCTTTTTAGGGTTCCGTACCTAAAGCTTAAACACGGGACCCTATTCCGAAGGCTATGGTGTGCGTCCGTCCGTCCGTCTGTTTTTCACCAGGCTGTATCCCATGAAACGTGATAGCTAAACAGTTGAAATCTTCGCAGATGATTTATTTCTGTTTCCGCTATAACAAAAAATATTAAAAACAGAATAAAATAAATATTTAAGTGGGGCTTCCATACAACAAACGTAATTTTTTATTGATAATGGTACGGAACCCTTCGTGAGCCAGTCCAACTCGTTATTTGTATGTATGTTACGCGACATCTTAGCTTACCTTAAACAGATTGTGATCTTAAATAAATTCGATTAGAGAAAAGAAGAACGTAGAATTCACCAGCTGCTTCTCTTCAGATTGTCAAAGCCGATCGAGGGTTAGATCGAGAATTAAGGCTGGCAAATATATTTATTTCCACTCCGTTTAAGACAAAGACTTGAAGAGTATAATGTCGCCACAAAATGTATTCTTAAATCTTGTGCATATGCCATCAACGCCGTATCTTGCATATTAAAAAACCCATCCCTGCATTGAAATTTCAAATACTCCAACGAGATTGTTTCGAAATTTAAGTGTGTGTGAGGGGGACGGAACATGTCTGCTAAATAGATGCATCTCCCTCTTTCCGGCACGTGGCCATCTCTGGATATGAATATTGATATCGTTCATTATTCCGTCTATGCAGCCCTCTAGCAAGGGTTTAAATAGAGCTGTAAATTATTTGGTAATGATACGTTCTGAATACACAATTTAAAAAAAACCCTGTACGAAACCGAGTCCGTATGGAAATAAAAAAAAATCTCATATTTCAATACATGTTTCTTGTACCGTAGACTGAATTCACCCTTTTTAAATAGTTTCAGTATATTTTGTTTTGACGTCATGATATTACCTATAACCTTCCCGGAGAAACGTTGTACAGTACATGTTAGTAATAACCGTATCAAAATTGACGCAGTAGTTTTGAAGTCTACAATGAGTTCAGACAGACAGATATACGAACCGGAGGAAATAATTCTAAAGCGCTCATACAAGCAAGTTAAGCAATCCCAGGCGTGGTTGTCACTTAGATTCGTGGGAACAAGAGGCTGCCGCTTGTTAGATCTGGACAGCTTAAAAGATCTGACAACAGGACAAAGAATATGTTATTTTATTATGAATAATAAATAATAATAGAACCAGAATGCTCTGTCTGCCCTTTTAGGGATAAAGACGTAAAAGTGTATAATGTATGTGTGTGTAAAATAGATATAACCGTCTCATTTAACATTTTGAACGCAACTTTTATTATAAGACATGTCCATTATTGCCGATTGTCTGACATTTTTTTTCTATAAAAAGAGGACTTGAGGGAAACAGTCAATTTGTCTGTGCATAATAATGAATAGCTCCATTGTATTCCTTTTTTATAGACAATAAATAATAACAGATTTATATGCATGGAGGGGCACATTTAAGAAATGTTCTGTATGTAATAAATAATAATAAACGTTACTAAAATTTTAAATATTAAAATTTAAAAAAAATTAAAATGTTTTAAACCTACTCTTTCTCGTTGAAGTGGCAGTGGGCGGGACACATAGCGCGACAAACCGATGGCCGATGGGGCAAAAAGGTTCTTAAATGGCGACCGCGTACTGGCGAGCGAAGCTTAGGGCACCCACCTACAAGGTGGTCAGATGACCTGACCAGGGTCGCTGGAAAGCGCTGAATGCAAGCGGCTCTAGATCGGTCATTTTGGAAATCTTTGGGAGAGGCCTATGTCCAGCAGTTTACATTATGCGGCTGAAATGATGATGATATCTTATTCTAAAATAGTAATGTCTAAAACCTTTAGAGAATTTATATGTTAATTTAAATTATAAGTGACAAAGTAAATATAATAAATAACACAAATAACCCAAGTTTATGCTATAAAGTATAACGTCTGTTCTGAAAAAGTGTATAAGTAGTACACATATATATGAATTCAAATAATGATATGACAAAGTAATCCGTGAATAGAAGCCACAATTAACGATGTATTTCTATGACGCGTACCACGTTGGGCGCCAACTAAATTTATTGTTACTGTTGTTACAGTGAAGTTGTCGTTCATTATATTGAAACTTTTGCTTAAAATATTCAAACAATGAAATGACAAACTTATCCGAGAATAGCAACTACAATTAGTGAAATATATTTCTATGGCAAGCGTACCACGTTGGGCGCCAACTAAATTTATTGTTATTGTTGTTATAACAATTTCCTAAGAGACATGCGTTACAGTAAAGTTGTTGTTAATTATAGTGAAACTTTTGCTTAAAATATTCAAACAATGAAATGACAAACTTATCCGAGAATAGCAACTACAATTAGTGAAATATATTTCTATGGCAAGCGTACCACGTTGGGCGCCAACTAAATTTATTGTTATTGTTGTTATAACAATTTCCTAAGAGACATGCGTTACAGTAAAGTTGTTGTACATTATAGTGAAACTTTTGCTTAAAATATTCAAACAATGAAATGATAAACTAATCCGTGAATAGCAACCACAATTAGCGAAATATATTCTATGGCACGCGTACCACGTTGGGCGCCAGCTAAATTGGTGGTTACCGTAATTGGGCAGAGGAATTGTGGTAATCGCCTCGTTAATGAGGCGGTAATTAGGTTTTTTTATGGGAAAGCACGTTTTTTGGGGACAGCGTATGGTTTTGGGGAGATCGTGTTTAGCAAAGCTGAGGGACGCAGCAGAATATGTTGTATTTTTTGACGTGACAACGTCTTAAATTAGGTTGCGGCTGGGAGTCACTTATAAAAAAGTGTAACGCTCGGTAACGTTACGATGAGTCACCGAACGAGAGAGAGGCCCGCCGAATGCCTTGCGTCTCTCTCCCACTCAACTATGTTATCTACGTTGTCACGTAAAATCTTCGCCCGTAAAACCGACTTTACAGGCAACCATTTTTTTTTTTGTTTTTCTAGTTCATGTGTTTGTATTGTACAGATGGAAATTTTATTTTGCATCTTTAGCTGATTGCAGTAAAAAAGGCATTTTTGTTACATATAAGAAATTTAACTTTTATTAAGATATAGTTAAATATTAAATTATGCTAAAAACACTAAAACTGACAACAATCGTATTGCTATCAGTTTTTCTAGACTTAATTCAGTAATTTTAAATAACGTACGTCTTTTATAATAATATTTAGTTTTTTTTTCTTTATTTTCATCTCCATTGTAGATTTATAAGCATTGTAGTTTCTATAAGTATCTGAAAAACAAAATTATAAATGCGTTCTTTATCTTTATCTAAAATTCATTCTTTATCTAAACGTAGACTTTTGTAAGTCTTCCAATACAATTTCTAATTTAAATTACATGAAATCAATTTGCGCTCACCGGGTCCGAACCGACGAGGGGTGGAATGGATAGAGTGGGCAGCACTCTTGTATTCTATTTAGTTAATTAATAAGACCAAATTCAAACAATCCATTTATTGATACTCTCTATGCTTCTAGTGCAGGATGCGTTAGGGTTGTCACTCTTTATTTTATTCAGGGCAACAGTCACGTACAGATAAAGTTACATTAACAATTTGAAAAAAAAAATGGTACTTGTGAATCTTATTAGTGCCAGTATTTATAATTAATTTAAGAAATTGAAATAGGTGTTAGTCGGACTCGCGCCCAAAGGGTTCCGTACCATTATCTATAAAAAAATCACGTTTGCGGTCCATGAGATACACCTAAGTAACAGACGGTTTTTACAAGCTTTAATTTAGTTCGTGCCGTTGTCTGTCTGTAATCAAATCTTGCCAGTATTTATAATTAATTTAAGAAATTGAAATAGGTGTTAGTCGGACTCGCGCCCAAAGGGTTCCGTACCATTATCTATAAAAAAATCACGTTTGCGGTCCATGAGATACACCTAAGTAACAGACGGTTTTTACAAGCTTTAATTTAGTTCTGCCGTTGTCTGTCTGTAATCAAATCTTGCAAGTTTTGATTCTACCCACATCCCATATAAGCTGATATTTTACACACAAACGTAAATCGCGTGAGAATACAATATTATGACGACATGGAGCTGATCTGATAATGGAGCCGGAAGATGGCCGTAGGAACTTGGTTATAAAACGCCGCAACCCCATCGGATTTTGGTGTCGTTCGATTCGTCTTAAGAAGCACTCGAAACTAACTAATTTTTTTTGAGTTAATTGTTTCATAAAAAAGCTTGTTTTAAAAATATTTTTTAAATAATTACTTTTTTATGAATCTCGTCCGACATCTTAAAAGGCTTCAACTCAAAAAAAAGTCACTTCACAAAACAAACAGAAATTATTAAATATTCAGGTCACGCAGCCCTAGTGAAGTGGAGGGTCCAGGTTCGTGTCCATTGTCCCGGTCCCACTTGTTTTTTAATACTTACTGAGGGTAGTTTCTATTATTTTGTATTGTGCCCGCTGTTTTCGTTCGTTGACATGTACTTGGGGTTACTATGAGACCTATTGATGAGGGTGGTCATGGGACATTTCTGGTATATTAATAATTTGTCATGTTATTTGGGCATGTCAAGTGGTTGTCTATGAATGGTGCTCCCTTTAGTTGGTATATTTATTATATTATTGACTTGACGTTACTAATATACGCATATTGCTTTTGTTGATGGTTTAAATTTTTTATATTATTTTGCTTGGCCTATTTGAGGTATACGATTACAACAATTTCTAGAGTTTGCATTTTTTTATATGATACCGCCACTAATCAACATTGTGATGGTTCTTAAATATTTAACAACTTTTTGTTCTCAGACAATATTTTTAAAAAAAATTGCAAAAGTATCAATGAAATCTAACAACTGAAATTTAACACCACATAACTAAGTTTCAATTACTATTATTTAATAAATTATAACCAAATTCCAACTAAACGTCACCAGACAATGAAATTAAATGTATTCAAACATTCACACGGTAACCGCAATTTAACCAATTGTATCATTTATTTTAGTTTGTGGAATATGTAATTTTGTTTGATAGAGAAAATATTTGACATCATATTTAACTAGCTAGACACAATTAATAACTGATTCAATTCGTAATGCATAATTTTCCCTCATTCCACACGTCTTCATTTTGTGATATTAGTTATTTCTCTAAAGACGACGTTGTAAGCCAAGCTAAAAATGCTAAATGTACCTTTTAGAATTGAAATTCGAGAGAAACAAATTATTATTTTATTTATTCATTAACAGCATCCCTAAAAATATATACAACTTAAATATCCGATAAAAGGCGATATATTTATGAAGCTTTGATTAATCTTCATAAATAAATATAAACTTAACACCCATGTTTAATTTGAAACAGTTATTTAATTATACGTTAAATTGCGTGTGTTTAAAAGAAGATATCTAACAATGTATAAAAAAAAACAAAAGGTATATATAAGAAATGAAAGTTATCTAATGATAAGTCATCTCCTACGAGAAAAGAGAAAATTCGGAGGATAGACGTTATTTTGTAAAATAAATAATTAAAATATGAGATTAAATATATATCCCGTTTTATCATACGTCCGTTGTGTTCGCGAGACAGGCTTCAAATAAGATGCATTTTTAATTAAAAGAGGAAGCCATGTTGCAGCGTCCGCTGTCGCCATCTTGCGGCCGTTTGACAAATTGGTGTGGTGGAGTGACACACAATTTTCCATTGTTCGTTTCCCGCTCGCAATGAAAAGTCGCGTTCCGTTTTTGAATATTTTTTGTTTACTTTTTTTTTTGGAAAATGTAACGCTCGAGTGTTGTTTTGTTTCCTTTTTCATGTGTTTCCAGCTATTAACTTTATTTACGCTAGTTTCCGCATAGTGTGTCAGCGAAAAATGCGCCGTTATTTTTCGCTAAAAATTGGATTGTAATCCGATTATGAATTTACACACCTGTGTTTATTTAAAACTATTCCATTACCTACACGTTAAATATTGTATCAGCTGAGTGCTTTTGAATATTACTAGCATATACTAGTGGTTAAACCAGATTTTTACTAAGATTTTATATAATGTAAGATAGCCATTTTGATATCTAACTCTTTCCGGGACAAGACGCACTTTAGTTGTTAGTTTCTTTTGTCTCGTTGAGTGTCCCGCAACGTGTTAAAAAATTTCCTACGAATCCATAGTGTCAAAAACGTCATAGAGATAGTGCTACATTGGCGACTGCGTCCTATGATTGTTTTTGCGATTGCATTTAATATAGAAAAATAAAAATTTAATATATTTATGATCAGAAGTTAGCAAAATCAATGCAGCAGATTGGGTGGTCACTAAAGTATTTAAAGCGAAACACTAACAAATCGTTATTCAGACAGCGAGACGGTAGTACAGAATATCGAGAGAACAGAACAATATCTTAAGTGAGCACTTCAGAAGCAGAGTAACTAGGAACTCCTTTGCTATTCCAAAAAAACACTGAAACAGAATGTCTAACTAATCTGTAATCTCGATTTATCATAACAAGGTGGGAAGTATTTAAGCATAAATTTGGGGGTTTTAAGGTGAATACCTGAGAAGTCAGTTAAAAATTATTTAAGTTTGATCGTACAAATATCACAAGTACAAAAAGCGGAGTAACCTAATACTTTAAACATTTTCTCGTCAAACCTTTAAGAGGATCTCATGTGGATGTAATGCAAAGAAAACGTGAACTAAATTCAAAACACATTAAAATAAATTAATCGTAAATAGGTTGTCATAAGGCATGAGGTAGACATTTAAATAATTCTACAGACAGCCGTCGAAAGTAATTTCGATCTATTTATTTGTCAATTTCACGCAAAGAGCGTTCTCTCCCTGTTATCCCTAAGGATTAACAGATAAATTGTTGCGGCGCTAAAACCCTACCTGTATGACGGGATGTCAAAAGGCATTTTGTATCTTGTGTCTATTCACTATTATTATTCTAAATATAGTAATATATACATCATATCACGCCTGTTTCCCACTGGGGTAGGCAGAAACTATTGACCTCCACTTGCTACGATCCCGAAAAACCTCTTATTAATAGATAATCATTTCAGCCGCATAACGTCCACTGCTGGACATAGGCCTCTCCCAAAGATTTCCAAAATGTCCGATCTAGAGCGGCTTGCATCCGGCGCCTTCCAGCGACCTTGGTCAGGTCGTCAGACCACCTTGTTTGGGCGGGTGTCCTACGCTTCGCTTGCCTGTCTGTACGTGGTCGCCATTCGAGAACCTTTTTGCCCCATCGGCCGTTATATATTATAAATAGATAATAAATAATATATAAAAACTTGAGAGGTGTCAAGGGACACCCGGATGGAACGAAGTTCGAGAGAGAGAGAGACAGACAGAGAAACACGCGCACGCCGCACGGCTTACAACTATAGCAAAAAGTGTCGTTACAACTTTTGGTTTTAATTTTTTCCGTCTAGCCCCCTTTCGTAACGCGCGATAAGGAACTTCGTTCCAATAAATTAAATGTTATTATTCTAAATCTTCTTCTTCTTCTTCTGCCTTATCCTTGTCCCACTTTTTATGTGGGGTCGGCACAGCATGTGAGTTCCTTCCACTTTGATCTATCTCCAGTCAACCCGTCTGTCACCCCCTTCCTACTCATATCCTCCCTTACACAGTCCATCCAACGTTTTTCTCGTTCAACAGTTTTTCGTTATTATTCTAAATCTATTCCCTCGTTATTGTGTGTCGAGACAGTAGGGCACAATTCTAACTAGTTAACGTTATACGGCGCGCCTCATTAAAGTCGCCCGGAGATCAAAGGAGGCCGAAATACGCTCAGTGTATATGTATAGAGACAGATGGTTCACACAATGATATATTTTTGGATTAGGACGATCGAAATTTCAGATTGTGGGGGAATGCAGATTTTAGTCAGGTTCGCGTTTTAATGAATATTTTGACAGAACAATTTGTTGGAATTGAAAAATCTTGGATTGAAGTTTAATTTTAAATACTTTTAACATTTTAAGGGCCGTTTTCAGGGTGATATTACTAAGACTAAGACTTCGCTGTCTGTCCGTCTGTCTGCCACCAGACTGTATCTCAAGAATCGCTATAGCTAGTTATAGTTGAAATTTTCACAAATTATGTATTTCTGATGCCGCTATAACAACAAATACTAAAATATATATATATAAGGGCTTCCATAAAACAAACGCATTTTTTTATAGATTATGGTACGGAAACCTTAGTGCGCGAATCCGAATCGCTTGTTTAATTTCCTGAGTCAAAAGTAGTATCAGATTTCACAAGCTTCCTAAAGGCATTTGGCATAGGTAGGTCCATACAATGATGTCAGCTTGTATCATTGGTTAAACCAGCCTTCTGAGGCTTTAATTAAAACTGCCTCCGTGGTGTAATGGTTGGAGCGTTTGGCTCATACCCGGAGGTCGCGGGTTCGATTCCCGGCGGGGGCAACAACTTTGTGTTGTTGTCCTAGTTTGGTTATGACATTGCAGGCTGATCACCTGATTGTCTGAGAAGTAAGATGATCCGTGCTTCGGAGGGCACGTTAAGCCGTCGGTCCCGGTCACTGTCTTTGACATTGGTCGTTACCTAAAACCATGTCAGAGGTCTTTAAGGCGGTTTAAAAACTCTGACACTAGTGTTAGTCACTAACACACACGATAAGAAGATTAAAACTCACTCAAAATCTTAGAAAGTGTAAAAATAGTTAACACGATATATCTTGCCTATTACCACCTATTACATAAAAAGTCTTGAGAACGTTAAAATAGATAAGAAAAATGTAGCAACAAGATACGTGAAAAATTCAGAAATCGCACAGCACACGGTTCTTATCTGATTATGTTATAAATATCTGTAAGGCTACCTATCAATGTCCAAAATGATAAAAATACGTTATACACATGTACAGATGGAATTCTTATCTCGTATTTTATTTATTTTTTTAACTTTATTACAATACATGTAAATGGAGGACTTAAGGCATGGGGCCTTTTCTACCAGTCAACCAACAGGTGATGCTGAGAAAGCAATCTTTTGGTAAATACAGCAAACAAAAAATTAATAAAGAAAATATATTGTTAATCAAATATATCGTACATACATACTATCACGTCTTTATCCCTAATGGGGCTGACAGAGCATTTTGGGTCTTGCGGCTCTATGCAGAGCCTAGGGCCGCAAGACTCAAAAGCCACTTTTAGCGTCATGGTGGGCGAGAAGATGGAAAAGAAATCAATACAGTGACGGGTTGCTAGCCGCATCGCCTGTTAAAATGATTCGCATTTTTGCCCATTCCCTCGATCGGCTTTCACGATCTGCGCGGGAAGAGAAGCAGCTGGTACATTCTAAGTTTTTTCGTTTCTCCCAGACCAGCATGGGAATAATATATCGTATGACAGGTTTTATTTATATTTTCTAAAAAAAAACACAAAATGTGTGGAAGATCTAAATTTCCAATGATGCCAAGTAATTATGTACATACACGTAATGAATCTAAAAATGTACAAAAATATCCTGTGATTAATTAAAAAGCTTTAAAATCCAAATTTATGTTAACCTTGGAGATTTAATTGTAGTAATGTCTTTTTCACGCTTATAAAGGTTTTTAGGTTTGTCATTCGACTCTAACCAGTCGTTCAAAACTGACAATCACAGAAAAAAAAAAATCTAGATTGTTCGTTTATGGTTCTTTGTACGATTCGGACAGGTGACGAAACGTTGACCCAGAAGTCACAAAATTGGATTTTTCAAATAATAAACCGTTTTAATTTTTACGATATCTTACCTTGGAAAGATGGTATCGTACTGCTTTACCGATAGTTCGTGTAGTATGTACAAATACAACCCTTTTAGAGTCACTCAAACATGATTATTTTTTTATATTTAATTAGTTAAACGTTCTGAGCCTGTTAGAGCTACCTCGATATGTTTTGTTCTTATCTTTTAATATATCTGTCTATCTAGTTTACACGTGCACACTTACTTTACCCGACTAATTTAATTACAATTATGTCACGCATGTATGACAGTACTATCAATGTTTCATCATCACTAACGAGCCTAGATATCTAAGTGTAATCACTCTTACTGAAAATTTAATGGTGGAATAAGAACAGATTTATAGGTGTGGCGACAAACGAGATCGTTTTATTATCACTAACTAATTCCTCTGGCTTCTCCCTGCCGTAGAAAATGTAGGCGTATTTTTTGCAAAAACAGGTCTGATTTTTGTCTGTTTTGTTTCGTTTACGTGGGTATTAGTGTTTCTAAACTACCATCAAATTATGCCCCAGGCATTTGCATTTCTTTAACTAAATAGAAAAAAAATCTACAACACTAGCGACTACTTATCGTTGTAACCTTTAGTATATACAAACGCGCAAAGCCAAGACAGCTTACTAGTCTATAATAAGCCGTTCTTTGTCATGACCACAAGCTCATTAGACCAATTGCTCTACAGCAATCAACGTTTATGGAACATGCTTAAAACCAAATCAGAAGCGATCTAATTTCAATCGAATTTTAATTTGAACTTAATTCGATTTTTACAACCGTTTCCACAGAAATTGCTGTCTTTAAGGGACTTTGTGAAGTTGATTTTCCATTAATCGACGTAATTAAACCGATTCCCACTCGACTGGCGTAACCCCAACTTTTAATTCGACCCGACATTCCAACTTTCTGTCATACTCTCGTAATATATTATGCACCGGCAATGTAATGCTATATCAGGGATTGATTGGGCCTAATTGGGCCGTTAACGACCAATTAGTAAATGAAATTAATAGGTTGCGCTCAAACAACAAGATTACACCGTCTTACCTTACCAAATTAATGCAATGATGAGAAATTAGTGGTCCAATGACTAGCCCTTGAGGGCCTCTAAATAATAATTGCATTATTAATGAGTTTTTATTAATGAAATCGTTTCAAATTATGTAGATTTGGTTATGTCGTAAAGGAAATAAAATTTTGATTGGGTAAAATATCTATATGAAATAATCGACACAGGTTTTCATCAAACGTAGACATAATCAAAAGCTTTGATTGAAATTTCCAGAAATGATAAATTTATCAATCAGATATTTATAGTTTCTTTACTATCGTCGATAAAATAAATCCGGTGTAGTTTATACTAAAAAGGCTTCCATGTTAAGGTTTTTATTATGCGCCTATAAAACTGAGAGGTCGTAATCACGTCTCGGACTAAGAATCCACTTTGTTCTTCAATAACGTCTTACATTTTTAGCTTCAAACTGGGACGGATTGGTCTATTTGTAAATTTAAATAGTCATAAATTGAGGAATATTTTGGATATATACTTTTAGGTGGGAGATACTAAATTGCTAATGTACATTGTATCTGCCAAGATTCATCCTCATTTATTAGTGCTCTGAATATTTTGTTTATGTTGTAACATTTGTTATTGTTACGAACATTTCTTGTACATTACAGATTTTCTATTGTCTTTTTTATTATATTTGACAAAAGACCGAGCCTGTCCCCACATTGGTTTTTTATTTTATTATTTTTTTATTAATGGTTTCAGCCTCATTTGTTAGTATATCATTCAGCGAAGCAAATTCAGGACCGCGTCTTATGGCGCAATCAATTTTGTCTTTTGACGTTTTTATGCATATTTAAAGTTTTTCTTTGAAGAACTTCGCGCTAGATTTATGTTTCATCTGATACTCACGGTCGTTCAAATCGTATAATTAAACGAAACCAACCGAACCTTATCTAATTTCTGGGAAATTAAGACGTTGTTGACTCCATTTGTGTATAGTTTAACGCTGATTGCAGTTTCTTGGATCAGATCAATAATTATTATAATTATTTAATTTCTAATTAGTTAGTATACATGGTTTCTATGGAAAGCAATCGATTTTTTAATTTAGCTATTACCGCATTATAATACAATAAGTATACTAGCTGCTTTTCTTCCCGTGCAGATCATAAAAGCCGAAAGAAAGAATAAGGGAGATATCATGTTAATAGTCAATGTAGCAACCCATCACTATTTTCATTGCTTTTTTTCATCCTAAATCTCATTATTATGCTAAGACTGGCCTTTGGGTTCTACGGGCCTGGGCTCTGTCTACCCAATCTGAAAATGTATGTGTCTGTAACAATTTCCATGAGTAACTAATATGGTCTTTTTTTATAACTCCTTCAGATGTTTTATTTTTGCCTTCAAATTTTGGCTCGTCATCATCCAAGGACAAGAGCTTAGTTCTTTAATAATAAATAATCTGATGGTGATGATTCTTACACACATACTCATTATGTATTTATTCCATATGAGTAAAACAGAAACTAGGGGGCACTGCGATCGTGAGCGTGTGGGGTGGCTAGGTGGGAAAGGTATCTGACAAAATGGTATTCGATCTCAAGCCGTATTTCTGATAATTGACCGAGCGAGCGAAGCGTCTCAGTTTCGAGATTAGCCAAAAATTCTTTTGTCCGTCTGTCTGTCTGTCTGTCTGTCTGTCTGTCTGTCTGTTCTCGCCTACAGGTCGCATTTCTTAACCGATTCTCATGAAATTTTGTAAGCAGATTCAGCAACTAAATAGATTTTTTTTGTCGAGCCAGTTTTTCGAAATTTTTCAAAATGGCGGAAATATGGGGGTTTAAAATTTTAAAAGTGTCATACATCCGCCATTTCCAAATATTTTCAAAAATGTCATTAGACTTTTTTGTTGCCATTATAAAAACGCATTTTTTTTATTTGAACAACTTTTTTGTCTGAACAACTTTTTTTATACGTTATACTTGAAAGGGTTTAGGATGACTCGCGAAGTCTAGCTGACTGAGCCGTGACGGTATAAAATACAAATCTTCTTACAAAATATACTGAAACTATTTAAGGGTGAATTCAGTCCGGGTTACTGAACAACTTTCTTAAAAATGCATATCTTACTACAGACACAGATCGTGTTATACCGGCGCCGGCAGCCAATTCGGCGATCAGCGCCGGCAGCGGAGGCACATCCTTTGGAATAATATTCGCGAGGTCTAAGTTCGTGGCGAACTACTAGTTTTTAAATATTTATATTTGCATTTTGGTTTCGCGTCTGTATGTCACATGATTTGTTCGGTAGCGCTCTATGATTTATCGTAACGCGACACAATTTGGCAATTCGCATAGAATAGCTATATTTTTGTTCATTCTAATAATCTCATTTATATTAAAACCGGCCGTGGGTGGGACACTGAAATTTTGATTTATTGCTTTTCGCTCTTTTCTGATTGCAATATGTTGAGT
The DNA here is from genome assembly GCA_963555685.1 of Acrobasis consociella. NCBI lineage: Eukaryota > Metazoa > Arthropoda > Insecta > Lepidoptera > Pyralidae > Acrobasis > Acrobasis consociella. Next base: position 36,224,962 of record OY743104.1, on the reverse strand, counting down.
TATGAAATATTAAAGCTATATTGTTGCTGTTTCAAAATAATTTGGGTTTTATTTTGTTATTAAGATAGTAATTTATAATTTGGTCTTTATTGATTATACAAAATTGAAAATTTGTATGTCTAGACTTTATAGGCAATTCTTGACGTCAATAATTATAATTTGCATTACGTGTATATAATAGTGTATTAATTTTGTTTATTTTTTAAAGAAAAGCTACCGCCGTCTTATCAATATCACTTGCATATCTTGTCTTCCCTTTTATGCTGTGAAAACAAATTAAAAATTTGCATTTTGATAATAGTATTAATAAAAATAATAATACAAATGGAATTAAGGTGAAAAAAAATAAAAAATAAAGTTTATTTTTCTCCAACAATCTGATATTACAGGTAGGTGTACAGTTCTATACAGCTAGTGATTATCCTCTCAGATTCCTGGAGACTGGAGTCTGTGGAAGGCTGAGCCTGTGGCGCAGATCTCCAGAGCTCTCACTTCTGGATACAAAGATATAAACAAACAATGAGAATATGTATAATAATGTTCATTTTGATCAGTACAAAAAGAGCTTTTTTCAATCACTAAGGAGTCGTCGGGAACACAATATTTTTCATGAAATTGTTCGGATTCCAGTAATAAGTCCCGTCATTCCCCATCGTCTCCCAACTTATCAAACTCGGTAACGTTACCTAAATTCCGAAATTCCTACCATTATTCGGGGGCCGACAATTTCAACCGACTGCCAAAAAGGAGGAGATTATCGATTCGTCGCGATCGCTTTTATATGTATGTTAACCGATTTTTCAAAGACGAAATAGAAGATTTGGGAAGTTCTTATTTCGTTTGAAAGGAGATCCAATAGAAATTTTATCAAATTCGATTGTGCAGTTTGGGGTGAAGTCCGTGGAGTTTTGGAAATTATACTAGAAACTTTCAACTGTTTACACGGTCTTGAGCAACCTTAGTAGTCCATCTTTGACGAGCGACGTCTAGCCAGCATTTCCTTAAGTCTACCACGTCAGCCATTGCCCGGCGGAGTCGGCATAGCTAATAAATACCATACAATTATGTTTGTTAAGTTGTTAACTCGCAGACATTACATGTTATAATTTATCAACATTGTATCGTATTATAAGTATCTATTATTACAAAATTAAATATAATAATATGACAAAGCCTCTGTGGCGAGTAAACGACCAATTCTGTGAAAATGAGCTGAGCTGCGGTTATTGCGAAGCGCTGGTATCGAAAGATTATCGAAAAATTAATTAAATTTCAATATACACGACACGTAACGCAAATTATACTTTTGACGCGTAAAAGTGCTTAATTAGTGAATAAACTTTTGAATCTTTGAATCTTTATTAATATCAGTAATACAATCCTAATTCTTCTTCTTATCGTGTGTGTTAGTGACTTACACTAGTGTCAGAGTTTTTAAACCGCCTTAAAGGCCCCTGACATAGTTTTAGGTAACGACCAATGTCAAAGACAGTGACCGGGACTGACGGCTTAACGTGCCCTCCGAAGCACGGATCATCTTAATTATTAGACAATCAGGTGATCAGCCTACAATGTCCTAACCAAACTAGGACAACAACACAAAGTCGTTGCGCCGGGAATCGAACCCGCGACCTCCGAGTATGAGCTGAACGCTCTAACCACTACACCACGGAGGCAGTTGACACAATCCTAATACGCGTTTATAGAATGGAAATAATCGAATGATATTTTGGTTTGCGGCAATAGCGAATACCGGTATAAATATTTCATAATCATGATCGATCAAAACACCACCCAGGCGTAGGAAGATTAAATGGACGATAAAAGAAAGAGTGGTGACAAATGTCTACTGAAATAGCCTTTAATACGATCGAGTTACCTTTCATTAATGCCAGTGTTAAAAAAATAAAGAAAACTAATGGATGTATAAATAAATTTAATGCGTATGATTAGGTGAGATGAATTTGTGGGAATATTTTAGAACTTGTCACTATTTTAGAAAAGGGTTTTTTATAACACATTTAACAAAATTCGTTTAACAAATAAATTAGTAAAACAAACAAAAAACTAAACTAATACCTGAAATTACTTGTAAATGAAAAAGCCTTAGAAAATAACTTTTATAATACGTATATTAGTTTATTATTAAGTTTATTTTTTTATTAGTTTTAATTAAGAAAGCAAATCTTTAAAATCAGCGTTGTCAGACTTAAGGGCTTACCTTTACTCTGTCTCTATTCTTAGTGTACTCTGTGCTATTCTTAATTCACATTTTCAGTGGTAAAAATCAGGACCCTATTGCAAGACTCTTCTGTCTGTCTGTCTGCATTTTTTTTACGTGCAAGCACGCGGTAGTTCTTACCTATGCCTAATAAAAATCGATTCAGCCGTTCGAAAGTAATTAACGATTAATGATTTAAAGTCAGGTCTTTCCCTAGCAAATAATAGATGGCGCTAAAAATATGTATATAGTTCCGGTACTCAACACTAGATGCGTTCTTGACAGTAGGGGTGTTTTTTATTTGCCTAGCAAATAAACTAAGAGTCTTATCATTGCATTATACATCTTTATCAAGTTCCCTACTGCCTCCGTGGTGTAATGGTTAGAGCGTTTAGCTCATACCTGGAGGTCGCGGGTTCGATTCCCAGCGGGGGCAACGACTTTGTGTTGTTGTCCTAGTTTGATTAGGACATTGCAGGCTGATCACCTGATTGTCTGATAAGTAAGATGATCCGTGCTTCGGAGGGCACGTTAAGCCGTCGGTCCCGGTCACTGTCTTTGACATTGGTCGTTACCTAAAACCATGTCAGAGGCCTTTAAGGCGGTTTAAAAACTCTGACACTAGTGTTAGTCACTAACACACACGATAAGAAGAAGATCAAGTTCCCATTATTTTGCACGGCATATAATTTGAAAAATTCTCAAAGCGATTTACAATTTCGGAATCGACTAACGAACGAATAGTACAGTATGTTTACGCCAACGCCACAAAGTAGAAATAGCACAGAACGGTATCACATGTTTTTGTATTTATATTTTATGCAATTTTTATTTCTCCAATCAAAATCAGTGTTTTGCTGGACACACTTTACAAAACCCTCTACATGAAACATTTTTTCGCTGCGCTAAAGTATGTTATGTATTTGTTATAAAATATAATATTGTTAAGTATCCCATAACAACAAAAAAAGTATGTTATTGAAGTTTTTTTCGTGTTTATACCAACATGTTTTTAATCGACTTTCAAAAAGAAGGAGGTTGTCAATTCGTCGCGATCTTAGTGTTTCGCAACGATAACTGCTCTGAGACAGTCTTATCTCATTACCGCAATATATTGTTTTTATTTTTACACATTATGCTGACACGTCTTCACTCAAATAGTCAGTTTTTGTTCTTATCATCATCATTATCATCATATCAGCCACAGGAAGTCCACTATTTGTTAGTATATTCGATAGTAAAATAACTTTGGTAGCTTTGATAAAAAAATATTTTTAACATGTAAGTAGAATAAAAATAAAATAAATGTAAATTCAGATCTTAAATCCCGAAAAAGATGCTAACTTCTTTTTCAATTTGAGCATTTTGCCTGAAAACTTTTTAGGTAGGTAATGCATAATCCATGAGGTTTTAGCTCCGCATCTACGCTAATTTGTGCTGATGTCGTGACGCAATTTGTAACACCCCAACTGGAGGGGGTGTGGAGGGGGTGACTTCAAAGGACTTGCCGACAAAGCTCTAAATAAGATGAAAAAAATAACGACAATGGGCAGGGAAATCGAGGTCTTTCGAAATTTTTGCATTTTTCGCCTCTCGAATACATAGTTCGCCTTTTCATGGCAAAACTTTTTTGTTTTCTTGTTTTAGCTGTAATTTGTTTTTAAACCAGTTTTATAACTCTTTAATGTTAATATTATTTTTGTTAAGTACTTAACTAGAATTACATTTTTCCCGACGGAATACAGGGTGGCTTTTTAACTACCAGCCAATTTTTAGCTGACTTCAAAAATGGAGGAGTTTGTCTTTTTTGTTTGAAACGACATACATGTAAGATGGTCGCATAGAAATTTTACCAAATCATCATCATCATCATCAGTCGGTTTTTAATGTTAAAAAAATATTTGGAGCGAGTTGCGCTTTATGCTTAAAGCCGCAAGGTACAAAATGCTCTGTCTGCCCTATTTAAGGAAGACGTGATAGTAATGTATTTATGTATCTATTTTCCATAGTGTGTTGTGTGATAATGATAACTGATAACTAAGGCATATCGACACTCGATGAGAGTAGGGATTAAGTCTTATCACTGTTATCAGTTAATCCGCGTCCTAGTGACGCGCAAGGTTAAGATAACTCTGTTTTGTACTACTTGTTCCACTTCCCTGTACCTGATTGCGCAAGGATAATAATGTTTTTTGCGACAGGTACGGTGAGATGAATTTTATGACTGCATACGTGAAGAGCATAATAATGTATATTTTATTAGTAATCAAATGTCACGTACTAACTACTGTACGTGCAATGTTTTGGTATAAATACTCTGCAATAATCAAATAATGATCCACTATCCCGTCACCACTCCTGGCCTATAGATGGTCATGGATCGAACCAGATCCAATGGGTTTCATTAGTACCTTAGTGAATGTAGACTTGTCCTAATATTTCCAATTTGTTGTGCTTTGTAATTGTTCTTCTTCCATCCATGTGGCCGACTGCGAGAGGATGGTAATGCTTTTCGCGTTTGGTGCGGGGGATGAGGTTTTACTATTTTAGGGTAAGAATATAATAAATATTTACTTGAGAGCCCCACGTAAATTTTTATCATACTTTTAGTATATGTTGTTATACAACAGAAATACATCATCTGTAAAAAGGTCAGCTGTTCAGCTAGCACGCTTTATGAGATACAGCCTAGTGACAGATAGACAGACGGACGGAGCGGAGTCTTAGTAATAGGGTCCCGTTTTTAACCTTAGGGTACGGAACCCTAAAAAAACACAAATATGTTATCATAAAATGGCATAGTAAAAAATATGTGAAATTGTATAAGTACTATATTTTTATGGCCATTTTATAATTACTCGTACAGATTTTCATTACACCGTTATTTTATATCGCCTATAATATTTAATTAGCTCGGTGTTACAGAAAGGATTTCTTCCACGCTCGTCTGGGAGAAAAGAAATAACTTAGATGTACCAGCTGCCTCTCTTTCTGGGCAGATCGTAAAAGCCGAACGACGGACCGAAAGCCGGACATAGGCGAAACATTTTAACAAGCGATACGCTTAGCAATCCATCACTATTTTCACTTGGGGTCTAGAGGCCCTCGGCTTTGTCTACTTAGATAGTGTCAGAAAATTAGTGTGAAGATCGGTGAATTAGATTAACTAATTAATTTTAGTGATGGACACGTTCATATCTCAATCGATATTTGTAGACAAATCCAATTAGCTACCTAGCTAATAACATATTAAAATTCTTAAATCCATTACAATCATAACAAAACGAAATAAATCCGACCGCAAACCCTAGACTTAGCAAACTGCGAAAAACAAGAGCCATAAATCGTTATTTAGTAACAAAAACCAATCTATTATCTATACCTCGCATAAATCTTTGCAATTATCAAATTCTCACATTCATCTGCATAAACGCATACAGACAGACACAGTACCGTACGCACGCGCGCGGCGAGATCAAAGAGAGTGCGACCCCTTTGTGCACGCCGCCGGGCACGCGCCGTCTTTTTCTTTCACTCCGAAGCACCGTAAGAAAGCGCAAGTGCGAGCGAGAAAGATACAACTGATTATATAGCGTTTGCGACGTGAATATTTCACCTCGTTATCGAGTCTTGTTTGTGTTAGATAGTGTTGGGACCAGTGATCGGTTTTCGATGTCGATAGTGGTAGCCGTAAATCGTAAAGTTTACAAGTCCTTGTGTAAACAGTATGTTTTATGAATGAGTTTTAAATAAATAAATGTAAGGCTTTTGCTTTAATTTTGGCTCAATAATGTATGAGGTATGTTTATATATTGAACCATTTTGAGGTCATTAGAAAATATCTAAAGGATTTTTAATAGGTTTTCATCTTAATAACCGGGTTGGAAGATATTAAAAAAGTAATCCTGTTCTTTATAGTTTTCATATGGCCTTTGCCCAACAATGGGATCTAGCGGGCTCTAAATAAATAATGATATAGTTTTCATGATTGCATAAGTACTTTAATGTTACTTTTCTGCTTTCGATGTATAAATTTAGTGTGTTTCTGCAATTAATAAAATAAAATAACTGATAGAAAAATGCTAAAAAATATGCAAGGTTCATGGATCAATGCAACCTTTAAAATTTTTAAGTAACTATGGAAGTGAAACTTAAGTCAAGAATCATTCTCTAATAATTTTGATATTAAGTTTCTCACGCTCTCACACGATCATACTTAACTGTCACAACACGACTTCATCAGCGAGACAGTGTGGAGTCAAACATCGATAAAGTGCCACAAAAACATCGACAATGTCCCCTCACTACTCGAACTAGTAGAGCACAGCTCCCAGTAGGCAAGACAGGAATCTGACGATATCGACGCCAGTAATTAAAATAGACTTATTGCTACTATACCTATGTGTAGTAGGGTCGGCACAAGTATGTTTACTTGAAGATCGTATGAGAAAGGGGTTAGATCATCGTAAAGGAAATTTATGTTTGTAAATATGAGTACGGACCTTTATTAGTAAATTTAAGGCGCGGTAGACTCAAAGTTCCGTTGCGGCCGTGTGGTTTCGGCAGAGTAGAATAGGACCAAGTCTTTCCGTGGATGTTGTAGAAGGCGACTTAGAAAACGTAGTAAACAAAGCTTATAAACATCAAGAGACCTCTCCAAGCCGTCTGGCCAGCGTGAAGAGTGTATGTCAAATCCTCTGGCTGCTCTGGCCAATTATGGTTCTGGTAGTAAAAAGGGTCGTGTTCTTCCAGTAAAGACTAAAAAGACCTAAAAAGTTTCAAAGTTCACAAACTCGTGAGTTTTTCAAAATTGCTGTAACAATTTAATTTTTCAAAAATTATTTTCCCCTCTTCGCACTTCACGCTAAATGGTATTTGAGTCTTAGGACTTAGTCTCTGTCTGCTTCGTTTGGGATACAGACGTGACAAAAATATCTGATAAGTAAATTATTTACATAAAAAGTGACAACCCTAAGTATGGGACGGCGCTTTTTTACCGGAATGAGAAAATTATAGTTCACATCGAAATGACTCACGAAGAGCGATGAGATTTATAACCGCCAGATCACCGGGTTCGAATCCCGGTTTGGGGATGTGTGAACTTGTTAATCATAAGTCGTAGAAGTTAGTGGTTATGTTTTCGTTATTTTTAATCTATTGTCTATGAGCTGCCATTACTAAAAAATGAAAATTAATGTGATGAAGTAAACTTTTTTATTTAAAAATGTTTATGTATTACACGACCTTGTGGCGTAGTGGTCACCGTGCTAGTCCGCCACCCAGAGGTCCAAAATGGCCTTTTTAAATTGTCCTGGATCTTGAACGTTTATCTTTATATGTATTTGTTATAAAATATGGCATCGTTGAATTAGTATCCCATAACATAAGTCTCGAACTTTGGGACTATAAAATAAAACATGAGGGTGCAAAAGTTGTTCTTTATTATTATTATTTTTCTCATGGCACGGAACCAAAATCTCAATTCAGCTTCTTACTTTGTAATCCAGTCTTCAACATCATAAAACACCAATGAAGAATAGTAGAAAGTGATAATCAGCTCGATGCAATTGGATATCGAAATTTTGTAAACCCGACAACTCTAGGCGTAGCTGTTTCTTACGGCCTTCATTTGATCCACGTGAATCTTCCATTTAGCCGGAAGGCAGGCGTCAAAATAAAAATATAGAAACCAAGCTGAAGCTCTGCTTTATTCTTCTCAACCTTTTGGAGTGTGAAATCGCAACCTATGTCCCCGATGTCTGGATGGCCATATTTGTTTTTATGGCACTGACAACCACAAGCCACAATCTTACGTTAGCTATTTTGTTCAACGTAACACTTTGGACGATTTAGCTGAACGATTGTCCTGTTTTCAAAACCAAGCTTTAATGCCAAACAGCGGATTATACAATCCAACTGCGACATATATCTTTTTTCAGTGGGTTAAGTGTTAACTGTTTAATCGAAGCACACAAATTACTGCAAAAAAAAAGAACATCGTTGAACGGATAATTCCAAAATCATACTTACAGTGGGTATTAACCTGTATTAACCGTGCAATGACAGGGCGAGGTCTCTCCCACCCCGCCGCGCCCCGCACTCGCCCCGTTAATATTTTACAGGAAAATGACAACGTCTACCCCGCACCGCGCATTAGTTTTTCCTTTTGATGTTCACTCATGTCTGAAGGCAATATAATTTTGTTTATTCCCATTTTAACTAGGCGATTTTTGTATTCGAATCGCGTATTTTTTCCGTTATTTCGTCAGTTTTCTTTGCGCTTTTGTAATTCTGTTTGTGGATTCTTCGAGTACAATCTGTTTTTTTTATTTCATTTCATGTAGTGGTTGTTGTAAAAATGGTAATTTTTAAAAATTACTTATTTAACCTTTATTGTTTAATACTATTTGGAAAGCACCATTGGCGGACTTTTAATATTAAAGGCATTTTAAAAGTCATCCCTGAGATCAGTTTTAAACACAATTTTAAATGTTGTTTGGATGCAGGCAAAAAACATTAATGATCAAACATGTCAAAAGTAAAATATATTAACATGATTTCTGATCGGCAGATTACAAAAATTCCAACGTGCATTTTTTTTGGTTTCATGTTATTTTTATCTATATAAATGATCTTTATAAGTAGGGATAACTGCTAGTATCAAAAGCTAAATTACTTAAAAGTGCCTAGCTTTTCTAAACCTTACAGCTTCAAACATATTTAACACGAAATTTTCAAGTTTAATCCATTAATATTTTTTTTCAACATGGTCTTAAATAAAAAGGCTTACATGAAAAGAACATATGAAATTATAATAACAAAATACATAATCGTAACCCGTAACTTAAGGTCGCGGGGCTTGGGGGCGGATTTTCGCTAAACAATTCATACATTTATATTTCCTTTGATGTGCTGCCGCGGGCACCGTCACTCGCAGGGTTAACCCGCCACCTGTTCATTACACGGGAAAATTGAACGCACAAAAATATTAAAGCGAATTTCGGATTTTCTGCGCCCGTTTAATCGTAGTTGAGCGAGATTATGTTTTAAATGTGAAAATTAAACTGAGTTAATCAAACATCGCATTGGAGAGAAAAGCTCGGGAAGTAAGTTCATACTTCAAACTTCCAAGCTTTACTGTTGAATTTAATTTTAAACCGACTTCCAAAAAAGTTTAGATATCAATGCGTCGCGACCTTTTTTTTTATATATTACCGATTATTCGAAGACGGAGTTGGTAAATTCTTTTTTTGTTTGAAAGGGTATACTTTTCAAATGGTCCCATAGAAATTTTATCAAAATCGGTTGTGTAGTTTGGAGCTGAAGTCAAAACCTAAAACCGACTTCATCCCCAGACTACAAAATAAATTTTGATAATATTTCTATGGGCAGTATGTCAAAAAAAAAGAAAAGAAATTTCCAAATCGGTCCAGTCCTCTTCTATCTAATGATCGGTGAACATACACAAAAAAGATTTCGACGAATTGATAACCTCATCCTTTCTGAAATTCGGTTAAAAATACAAAGGTTTTTGAAAGTTTTATATTAATAACGCACAAAACTTTTAAACCTCTTTTTGGGTCTTCTGTGCTTGTTAAATAGTAGTTAAGTGGGATTATGTATTAAACGTGAATATAAATACCTAAACTAACACATCTTTATGCCTAAAGGCCACTTTTGGCGTAATTGTACGCAGGTGTTAAAAGGAATGAAAATAGAGATGGGTTTCCGCAACGCCTATAAAAATGATTTTCATTTTCTCCTACTCACTCAATTGGCTTCCAAGATCTCCGCGGAAAAAAGCAGCTGATACATTGGATCTAATTTGAATATTTTTAATAAATAATCAGACATTGGTTATATACATTGTCCTTTTTCATTAAGTACAAATATTTTAAGGGGTGATTCAGTCCATCATATGGAACAACTTTTCCCAACAAATGTATATCGAAATACGAAAAGAAAATTTTCATTTTTCATAGTAATGATATCACGTGACTACTTCGATGTGTATGAAAACCGAAAAAATATTTTTCGTATTTCGATATACATTTATTGGGAAAAGTTGTTCAAAATGATGGACTGAATCACCCCTTAAAATATTTGTACTTAATAAAAAAGGATATTGTATATCAGCCTATAAGAAAAATATAATTTTGACGCTCTTTATTCACTAATTCAGAGGTTGTACGTGGTCTAATTAAAAAACATCATTTATCGTTTAGCTACAAAAACAATTAAGTCCTTCATGTAATTACTTTGTCACTAAGACGGTTTAACCCTTTAATCTGGGCTAAATTAAAATCAATTTCCTATACATGAAAAATGCGCCCCATCGTCCACGACAGCCAGCATTTAACCCTTTGACGTGTCGCGGGGTCTAATTGGCCCCTTGTTTATTAAACGGTGTCTCGGCAAAACACTATTTGTCACGTCATCTGGTTCCCATAGGTGTATTCTGTTTAGATTCTGTTTATTCAGAAAGTTTTATTTTAATAATTTTATTTTCATAATACGCGAAACATTTTAAGATACAACTGAGATTGTTGTTGGATACTTAAATGATTTTCAAAAATGATAAGTCAGTACCTGGGCGACCGAGCTTTGCTCGGTTACATCCCAAACATTAACTATTTTTTTTTAAAACTCGTCTAAAAACAATGCAAAATTAAAAATTATATATAAACTTAAACATAAAATTTAAAAAAAGTAAGTCACCGAGAGGGATTCGAACCCGTAACACTTTTTCTAGCGGTCGTATCCTTAACCACTGAGCTAAAATCAAGGCGGTCGGCGCGACGAAATTAGCGACCATATTCTGCGTGGAAAGAAAAACGCATGAAAACTCGAAAACACGCGTTTTCCCAAACATAAAACTAATCTAGATCGATTATTTACCCCCGAAAACCCCCATATACAAATTTTCTGCGAAATCGTTAGAGCCGTTTTCGAGATCACAGAAATTTATAAATATATATATATATATATATACATACATACAAGAATTGCTTGTTTAAAGGTATAAGATAATCATGATTTAATAATCCGTTCTTTAAATAACATACAAGAAAACAATTATTGATTATGTTGAACTAAAGAAATGAACAAAAAATAATCAAGTTAAGATATAAAAACTCCTTTTCTCTAATTATAGTTTTTAAAAAAAGGTACACATTCGACACGAAAAAAAAAAACACGAGTAATTTTACGAGTTCGACCATAGCTCAGTTGGGAGAGCGTATGGCTGAGATGGACCGGGGGCTAGGCGAAAAAGGTTTTTTCGTCTCAAATGTATGCGTGTGTCAAATATTATGTTTTTATTAATAAATATTAAAAAAATATTTTACTTGCTTTGTATTGTATGGTTCCTGATTAAACCGGTAGATGGCGCAAACTGTAAAGTGACACTTTAATTATGTAAAGTGTGAAAATATAGATCGAGATTCGGACAGGCGATATTCGGCTGCGCTTTCCATTTCCCTCAAAGATTTCCGTGGATACAGGAACAGCGTATAATAATATACTACGAAAGAAACTTCGTTGCAACTGAGTATACCATTTTATGTGTTCTAACAATATTGCTTTTACTGAACTAATAAAAAAAATATCAAAACAGAATAAACCTGCGCCATATCAATCAAATCCCTTACTCTCAATCATACGTCGCTTACTCTAATAAGCCGTTTGTAAGTCTTTTATTAATTATAATTATATTATTATTCTAAGTAGCCCTTCAGCGATAAACGGTTCGTGGAAACTCTTTATGGTTTTATATTGTCCACTTAGGATATTGTAATTGTACAGATAATTGCTGTATCAAACGAGTATACTGGATTTTATAATTATCTTGTACCTCTTTTCTTTGTTCATTTGAAATTAGTGTAATGCTAATATAATTATAGCAAAATTTCATATGAGTCATGTTTTTTTTTACAATATCTAAGTTAAAGGTTTAAAGATTATTATTATTAGAGTTATTTGATTAGAATTATTATATATACATATAAATATTATTAGATTTATTATATTTTCATACACATTAAGGGTTAATTTTATTTAGCATCTCTTCATTTAATTGTGTTTAATAAACATTAAGAAAATTAATAACGATATTAATAAAAACTTAGTAAGTTTTTAAAGAGTATTTTATTTTGTTTTTGTAAATTAACTTTTGCGTAATATTTGGGTTACGTTAATTAAAGTTTCCTTCATACAAATAACAACAATACATACAATTGCATACGTAAGAAATTGATTTATATTTAAAAAAAATGTATGTTATCCTAAAGTGTCTGCTGAAAATAAGTAAGATATAAAATGACAAGACCGTGCCCCAAACATGAACTGCCTGTTTGCAATAACTTCATGTGAATGTGTTAAGTGATAAGTGTCCTGTGAATTCGCATCGTCTGCAACGGAAATGCCCCACATACTTTTTGTGTTTCTTGCACTTGAATGCATTCTTTGCACTTTAGTGCATTCTCAGCGGCCTTAAGAATTTTTGGCAAGGTCAGTCAAAAATTTTAAAATGTACAAATCATGTCTTTTGTAATTTTGCATGGTCTCCTTTTTCACGACATTCAGTCCACTGCTGATCTACAATTCATATCTATATGTATATCTTTGTAATACATATTGTTTTATTTGCTCAGTATTTAATTTCTAATAAAAAAGTTAACCCTTTATTGTAGGTAGGTTAATCTTAATTTTCTTTCCTGTTTGCATTAACTTTTTAGATTTTATTTTTGCAACCAGTGTTTCGAATATTCCTTATCTATTATGAAGGATATCTTTTTGAATGTGCAAAGTTTACTACAATTTGCAAACCGGAACGCATAAAACCACAATAAAATAGCAATAAATACAAAATGATAGCACCAGACATACTGAAAGTAACTATATGAGGTTAACTAAGACGCGTACGCATTTAGAGCAATCTCGATATAAACCCGATCGGCCGACGTACAGACGACATATATGTCTTTAACAAGAATGACAATAAAATCCACCATTAGCAAACGATCCATATTTTATTTTGCCATAGGAATTTTAACTCTATTCCCAACAAGATAAAGTTCAAGTTAACACTAACTGGTATAGAATACGGCTTTACAGGGGCAAGCTAATTTGAATCTTGCCATTCGAATTAATAAAGACTGATTTTATGCATTAAAATATTTTTCAATAAAACTTTCTATTTTCAACTTTATGCCTATGGTGTTAAGTTTAATTCAGAGTGGAGGTGCGTGCTATAAAATTTGCAGTTATTCGACGCATGCGCATCCTAAATGCTTTGCGGGAGAAAGCGAGAAATAAGAAGTTGATGACACCCCTCACTTGAGACTAAGTGAAAAAAGGTTGAGACGGAGTGCGGAGAAAACTGACAATTAAATGTTTAACAAGTCCGCCCAACATACGTCCATATACATACATACATTTAATGTAGCGACTTTAAAACAACAATCGTATCTCAGGGAAACGTTAAACCATAAGTGCGTGTAATGTCATACAACTTGAAAGCATACATGTAACTGTATATTGCATACTAATAAGTAAAATGCCATAAGTGTGTATACATACAACTTGAATACATATCTATAAGTGTATATTGTAAGTGCATAATAATAATAACACTATAGCCGAAAAACTGTGAAGATACACCAAGCCAAAAGATGAGACAAGACTGGCAACTTCAAAAAATTACAATAGTACCATCCACCACGGGAGTTATAAAAGCAACTTCACGTCACTCCAAACTCTAAATCTCTTGCCTAACATCTACGTACTGCGCCTGGTCATAAAATTCCTTCAAACGGGCTCTTACTCACACACTAACACAACTACATCATCCACCTACCAGCATTCTTCCCAAAGACATCACACAGCAAGCATTAACCCCTATAACCCAAACTATACACGTATCCAGAACCGAATAAAGATTTTCACTTGGCTTCGGCTGTGAACATCAGTATACCGGTTTAGAGACCGAGAAAAACGATCAAAAACATAATAATACTAATAATGTAATATACTCTCACACATAGGTTTTTAAATCTAATATCCAACTAATTATTTAGGGTTTTTTAATTAATTTACTATCTTTCAAAGATTATATACGAAATCTTTGGTCGCGTTAAAATGTAGTAAAATAACGTTTTAAATTTTATTCCTACGTGATGTGACCTAACTTTTTTTTTTGCTCAAAAGGCAAATGCTTTTAAATGTTAATTTCAATAATGTACAATACGTTGAGTTATTGTCTTGCCTTTTAAAGAAAAAAAATCGTGAAAAATTATGGATTTATGTACAATTTTGGTGATTTAATCTGTAAGATAAAGTGAAAAATCGAATGCCGTTATAAGGTGATGTTTTATTGCGAGGTTATTTTATGGGTTGTTCAGTTGGAAAACTTTTAATTACAGTTATTAAAAGTTACAAAACTGTTAACAATAATTGTTGCGAAGTTTGAAACTTTTACTAAGTGAAGTCTTACTAAGGTACCTTCTTACTCGTTTCTAGAACTCTTACGTCTTGGTATAAAACTTAGATTAATTAAGTTTAGCACTTGCTAAGGGTTGGGCTAGATCTGTCAGTACAGAACAGCCCATTCAGATGCTGCTACCTTTGTTTGTCACTTATTATTAGAATAATATTGATAAAATATTTTTATTTTAAATTATTACCTTACAGCGTCATCTAGTGACAAGGAAGAGAAAGAATTATGTTTATAAGGCGTTGGTAGACATGACTCCGCATGAGACTTGTATTTTATGGTTAATACAATCACTTACGAGTAAATACACATGGAAACGCCCTCTTTTCAGGGATTAAAAACATGTTTATCAGTCTGCGAATTCGAGACTTATTTTTCACTTGAACGTTGATGCTAGCGCCACAACGACGATACAGATATATTTACGGCGAATGAGTCACCGTGACTCAGTGGGCAAAAAGCTCGCGATAGCAGATTGAGATTGATGCGACACAAAAAGAGTTTCCTTTTTAACCGACCCCCAAAAAGGAGGTCAATTCGTCGCTATCTTTTTTATAAGTTTACCGATTATCGTTTTTTTTTTGTTTAAAAGGGTAGTCTTCCGAGTAAGGCCCCATAGAAATTTTATCAAATTTGGTTGTGTAGTAAGGGGGTGAAGTCGATTTTTAGTTTTTAAAAACAAAAAAGTAACTTTCCAAGGCGGTCCAGTCGTCTTCGAATAAGTAAATAATAAATAGGGACAAATTACACACATTGAGCTAGCCCCAAAGTAAGTTCGAGACTTGTGTTATGGGATACTCACTCAACGATACTATATTTTATAACAAATACATATATAGAAAAACATCCAAGACCCAGGACAATTTGAAAAAGGTCATTTGCCAACTTGCCCTGGCTGGGGATCGAACCCAGGACCTCCGGATTGGCGGTTTAGAGTGTTGACCATTACGCCACGGAGGTCGTCAAATAAAATAATAATATAATCGGATAATCGGTGAATATACAAAAATCACGACAAATTGATAACCGCCTCTTTTTTGTAAGTCGGTTAAAAAAGGTAGCTACACACAACACACTTTGGCATAATGTCACGTTAAAGTATATTTTAAACAAAAAATAATCTTTCTATTAAAAATATATGATGTCTCTAATAATACTTCGTAGCTATTAGCGGATTAATTTTGATTAAAAGGATTAAAAGCATTAATTAAAATCTCGTCAAGATATGCTACACAGCGTCGAAGATAATATAATTACTAACGTAACAGATACCCAACGCCGTCGAAGCGTAAGAAGGCAAAACTAGTAGGTGAAATTATTAACAGTTGCTCTCAAATAGATGGCAGCACACACCACTTTCAAAAGAGTGACAAAATGTTGGTTGAATATACTTTAAAAATATTTATTGCAATTTATTTAGGTAAGACATGTTTAATTAATTTGAGTACTTCTTTATTTAAATAACAGTAATAAAAGATTTCAATGATTTATTAATACCTATAGCGCCATCTAGTGAAGAGGAAAGAGAATTAATAAATCGAATCACGGACTAGAAAGAAAGAAAGAAAAATGGTTTATTTGTTACACAAATGAAAAATACAATTAGGTACAAATACAAATTTACGAACAGTTCCAAATTGGTCTTGGCTGTAAATCAAAATACCAGTCAAAAACAAAAAAAAAACAGTACAAAAGTGTGTAGTCGCCCGGACAATGGAAAAGGGATGAAATTTTTGTAAACGCTTGAATAATTTTCTGCTGTTAGTAATAACATTCCTCTTTGGCAAAAAAGAATATCGGATTTTTCTGTTCAGTCAATTCAATGTATAAATATTCATTTTAAATCACGTAAAATTGACTCGCAGCGTGTCTTTCTTGTTGTGCCTAAACCTTCTGAAGTATTAAAAAAATAATTTCATGTGACAGTTGACTTTACAACTGAACTGCCATTGTGAAAAAACGGAGACTATCATGTCACAGTTCGGTTTTACTATCTGCGCGGAAAGAAAAGCAGCTCCCGAGACCAGCAAGAAAGACCTCAGAAGTGCCATTTTTAAAACGCGGAGTGACCTAAACGAATGGTTTTTCCATACAAAAAAGCATTCGTTCAGTGACTCCGCGTTTGAAAAATAGTACCTCTGGTAAACATCGTTCAATCACGCAAGCTAAGCCACGGGCAGAAGGTAGTGTTGTAACCTAAAAAAGAATGATTAAAAATTAAAAAAAGAATGTTTAAAGTCCATTAATCGAATTAATCGCTTATTAGGTAGATTACGCCGTGGCCGGATTTCACTAAGGCAATGCAATTATCCTTATTTGATTTCAAATGGTTTTTTGCGTGCGATTATGGCCAAGCGATTAAAATCTTCTTTTTATGCTACTTGGGAACACGTTTTATAATTAAGTAGCTATTTCCTACAATTTATTGTTACATTACTACTCAAGTAGATTAGATTCCAAGGAATCGAGAGTATATTTTGCTCTTCTTTTGGTATAATATAACTTTTTAAACTAAAACACATTTCAACTCAAACTACCGATTTTGATAAAATTTCAATGGGACCACCTGACAAGTATGCCCTTTCAAACAATAGCTGAAGCTATTTCATAGTATGAACTGCTTGTTAGCAGTTCTAAAACATTCTGTATATCATTCCATAACATAGTAACGAAATTCACCTTTTGCAGATTAAGATTTTTAGGTCTACGATAAGTATTCAGTTCGAGTTTCTCCGAAAAAAGTAAAAGAAAGTTTTTCTTTCTGCCATTTTCTGCCATAGCCCAAGCTATTTTACAGTATGGACTGTTGGCCGTTCTGAAACATTCTGTAAATCATTCCATAACAAGGTAAATAAATATAAAAAATCCACGTTTATCAATAGAGTGATTAAAAATACCCTTTCTGTCACACCGTGCTTCGATATTAAAAATGTGCGCGCAAAATCCGTCCTCTATTGCGTACATAGTGGTGTATATATAACAACCCTTGTAAATATCGCCGGCTATTCCAATTTGCTAGCCCGTAGCACGTCAAAAACATAATTGGCATGCCCTTACCAGGTCTATGAGGGTGTATGGATGCTGGATACGACTACAGAGTTAGATTTTGTGGGTCCCGTAGTGAACAAGGCCATGGATTTGTGTCTGTCCGCGGTTTTAGTTATTAGAGAATAGTCTCTACTATATATAAGTACCACAAAGCTGTAATTAGGCATGGGTATGTTTATTAATCATGCTAAAATATAATAATTTAGTGTAGTGTAATAAGTGGTAATTTGAAAATTAAAAAAAAATAATATTTAGGCTGCCTCCCATACATGTAAAAAGTTCGGACTCGGGCACGAAAGCTCCCGTACCATTATCCACTAAAAATCACGTTTGTTGCATGGGAGCTCCACTGAAACATTAGTTTTTTCTGTTTTTAGTATTTATTCTATCCCAGTTCATGAGATACAGACAGCGGAGTCTTACTAATAAGATCCCGGTTTTACCCTTTGGGTACAGAACTGTAAAAATTGTCGTAAACAAAAAAAAATGTCACATCCAGTAGCGCAAACTCCACGCCGATACAGGCAGCCTCCGAAAAAGGTCAACAACCCCGTTCCAGGGAGGCTCCCTCGACAGATTTGAATATGCCGACCCTCTCGAATTTCCGGATTAGATTTTCTTGTGACGCACGCTCGTAGTTCGTAGATTTTCATGGAGCGGGAGAAACCGGTGGAAATTGCATTTATCTGCCTACATTGAGCCAAACTCTCGTCGTTGTCGTCGTATGGAAAAAGATGCACACAAGTTAACATGTTTAGCAAATATAATAAAGTTGTATAACGTTTGTTTCATAGCATCATTTTTATTCTTTTAAAGCCGCAAGATACAAAATGCTCTGTCTGCCCCATTAGGGATAAAGACGTGATAGTATGTATATTACTTTCAGTAACGCGCACAAATCTCACGAAATTACTCTTGGATACTCTTGGTTTTAGGTAATGAAAGAAACTAATTATTTTATTCGGAAATAATACTTATAGGTTTGAATTTTGATAGAGGCTCAAACTTCTAGCCTAGATAAGTCTAGTAATCTATTTTATTTCTGATTATTGGAAATTAAGAAAAACAACTAACCATATACTGTATAAGGTCTGCTTATTTTAATTCATTCTTTCTTTATTTATAATTGGTTTCTCTTTGAAGTCATTTCCAATGGAAACATTAATTCAAAGTCTAAATTTTTCCATCCCATCTTAAACCATTCCATTGAGTAAAATCAGTGACCAATAAATAATTGCGCCGAAAATCCAACATAATCCTATGCAAAGCGTCATTTATATTGAATATAGAGTCCTCGTTAAGAAGTTCCGGCGGCACTCGCATCCGGCTCGAAGGACCAATCCCGGAAACGGGTAAGAAATGGCGCGGAATCGACGGAGCGAGGGTAGTTGGAAATTCTCGGTGAAATCATACATTGTGATGAGGTATCGATATTATGTACGTGAATATTTTCTTTTGTTAGTTTTGGGGGTAGGTGCCTTTTCATTAATAATATAATCAGTAGACGTCGTATTAGTGTCCGAAAAAGTTGGTTCTGGTTTTTTTATATTTTAAATCAGTAACGAAATCTTTCTTTTGAAGTGTTTAATAAACGCAAAGCTTTGTTGCCAATGAATAAAAAAATTATAGTAACTTCATAGGACTAAATAATAACTTTTAGACTTCGATTTTTTATGAGAAAAACACACCAAAAACCTTTACAGGAAAGTTTTTTGTTCGGAATCATGAAAAAGCCTTACAAAGTCGACAGAAACAAAAGATGCAAGATTTCAAAGTTCAAAAGACACTCGGTTGAGCGACTGCATTAAAAGAGTCAGCTAAAACTAGACCAAAACTTTCAAGGTCGGAAAACGCAGCACACTTGCAAACGCCACCCCTGCACCCACACCCCCGCACGTACATCCCCTACACATGATTGCCATGGCAACACAGCATCCTATTTCCACGCCCACTGCTCCAGGGGCGAACTCTCAAGATATTACGCCCTACTTCGTTCGTATTGGTGAGCCAAAGGGGTGTAGAATGGTGTGCGTGCATTTACTGCGTCCCGGAATCCGCCAATTTCATTTTCGACAGATTCCGCAGAGTTACAGGATATACATGCAAAAATATACGATCGGTTAGCGAATGCGCCACTCGACTGGCAACATTCACCGGCCGGCTCGTTAACAAACCTATTCAATTTTGAAGTATTAGTCGATGGAGGCAACAGTTCTCGCGTCCTACCATTGCGAGTTCCAATTAGCGACTGGGGCTTGTCGGTTGTCGCTCGAGTGGCGGTGACGTCACGCGCTGCTTTCATGCGGTTTCAATAACTACCCTCTCGAGAGATTCCTTCAATAGCCGGCCACTCGACGCCCACCTTTATTACCAACCACAATGTACACGTCTGAAAAGGCGAATCTCCTAATTAAAAATACAAGTTTTAACGAGTAAACTTGTGTAGCTAATAACTGCGTTAATGCTACTTTTAATGGTGGCTATCTAATTGCATGATTTAATTTTTGAATTATAACGCCCTGTCAGTGAAACAAAGCGCGTCGAGCGTCTTTTGTTTTTCGCTGGTCGCGCCATAGACAAATCTTATTATGGAAATATTTTCAAATTAAGAACGCGCTGTTCCCGCATTATGCGTCTCGACTCTCGGCTGCCAGCATTGTCTATGCATTCTTTTTGTTCGTCCTCGCATGTCGAGGTTTTTCGACCACCGTTTCGGTTATTTTTTCTTTTTTCTTTTTTTAAGCTGTCCCAAGCGTGAATGGAGGGCTTTGTTTGTGCGTGTTTTATTATTAATTAGTGAGGCTCCTTTGTCCGTGGTAATTATTGTCTTAATAAGTAGTTCCTCGTCGAAATATGGACGAGTGCTGAAGGGATTGTCAACCTTTTTTACTTTTTAAATTGTCTGGAATGATGTGGAGTTTCTGAACTGGTTTTGAGAGCTTCCACTGTCTTTTGTCTGTGTGTTTTGAAATTTCTATTCACGTCGGTTCTGCCATTTGGTTTGTGTATAATGATTTCATAACGTAGATAACTATTGTTTGATTTAGATCAACGAACTATAAATAGTGCTAGTTATCGTATCCTGGTCTGGCCAGCTTCGGCGATACAATGCTTCTAGCTATGTATGAGTATCTGTGTTGAATAAATCTAATAATATTATCATATTTATCGTACCTATTACGCAATATTTAATGTATTCGATGATACATTGACAGTAGTAAAAAGTATTTATAAAAAGAAGTATTTTTTTAACTACTTTTATCTTAAAATCTTAAGAGTTCTTCTTAAGACGAACCAAAATACCTAAACTCAATAGGGGTGATTGGTTTCATTACAGAGTTCCTATGGCCACTTTCCGGTACCATCATCATATCAGCTCTATGTCATTGTAATATTGCATTGTCACGCTATATACGCATGCGTGCAAAATTTCAGCTCAATCGGAAACCGGGAAGTGGGTCAAATTTAACTTAAAAGATTTGATTAAGACAGACAGACAGACAACGAAATAGGTGAAACTCAATAAATAATAAAACCTTGAATTAAATACGTAGGTACCTGTTTAAAAATAGTAAAAGCTTTTTAAAAGGGTTTGATTTTCAAATTAATAAATAGCGAAGCCCTACATACTTCCACAGAATTACTAATGTATAGATTTTTTTAAATTAATTTCTTTTTATTGATGTTTCTATTTTTAATAATAGTATAGCTTTTAATTTAATCTATTTTTTTTCCAATGATAACGGTACTTCAAATTAAGTCTTTTTGAGTTAAGATAAAAATACCGGTAGCTACTTTTGTTTTAAAAAGTTAAATTTTTAACTGGATCTAGACAAAAATTACCTTCAGGACGGAGCAAAAGAGACAAAAGACGAAGACGTCATTAGCAAGTAAATTGAGGGGCGCATAAATTTCGCCCGCGCCCAATTATGCAAACCGACGCTGTAGGGCCATCCACGACTCACTTCCGGTTGGAGTGCCACCTCTAATTAAACGGGATTTTTACACTATTATGAATAAGCTGACACTTTTGTATTACTCCTTTTTTGCGAAATGTATCAAAAAGTCTCAATACTTCAGAGACTTGTTATTTTCATGAGTTACTCGTAAGTCCTTCACTACTTTTACTCTCCTTTAAAATAGTGTATTTTTTTTACTTTCAAATAATAGTGTAATGGTATTATGAAAAGCTTTAAGTTTAATGTCGTAACTAAAAGTTTTGCAAAGCAAAAAAATGTTTACAAACCCTGAGCAGTGTTGGTTGAACGTTCATTGCGAATAATTGAATCGATTAAAATTTCAATCGATCGGTAATAAAATCGATTAGTAATCGATTAACGCCAACACTGACCCAGAGTACACATCTGGTGCAAATATAAGTGATGAGGAGAACACACATCGGAAGATGACGATATTGTTAGAGATACACTCAATACGTCTATTTATTTCGATGTTCATGAAACATGTTCATTGAAATTTCCTATGCTTCGAATAGAAAATTAATAGAAGTATGTGAGTGTACTTGTCTTGTAACAAAGATAACAAGTTCTAAAGCAAACGGGATCAACCATAGACATAGAATTCTTAAATCTATGGGATCAACCGTCGCGTCGTTTCTAAAGCGACGGAATCACCTAGACACCGTACAAATCTAAAATGGCGGCACTTACAGATTACGAGCTTATTTCTTGTTTGCGACGGATATCAACCGAGCCTTCTCATTCATCATATCGGTCGTACTAATTTAATGGTTGTCCTGCAAACCACATCGAATAGGGAGACATCGAAGAGATCAAACTCCGTTATAAATGTATTGTATATATGTATTGTATACTAGTTGGTGCCCGCGACCTCGTCTTAGCAGTATCTTTATAAATTGTAGCCTTTGTGTTATTCTGATGTATAAGCTATATTATTGTGAAGTTTCATTAAAATCCATTCAGTAGTTTTTAAAGTGACAAACATCCATCCATCCATCCATACTTACAAACTTTCGCGTTTATAATATTAGTCGTATATCCTTTTCAGGCATAGGGTGTTTTTAGATTTCTGTATCTACTTTAACCATGAAATATTTCTCCAAAACAAGAAGCAAAACATCACCTTCTCTTATTAACCGACTTCTCAAAAAGTAGGAGGCTATCATTTCGCCGCGATCTTTTTTAATGTATGTTCACCGATTATTCGAGGACGCCTGGACCGATTTGGAAAATTCTGTTTTTGTTTGAAAGGACAAACTTGCGAGATGGTCCCATAGAAATTTTATCAAAATCGGTTGTGTAGTTTGGGGGTGACACGGTTTAAGTTTTGAAAAATTATATCACTGAGTTTGGGTGAATTGATTTGAGTCAAATCTAGGTTAGTATCGGTTCTGACGGATTGATTTTAATCTAAATTTCAAAGCATACTTGAATTGTTTCTTTTTTGTTGCAGACGAGTAAAATGGGACTGCCTGCCGGTGGAGGTTTGTCGCTGTTCTGTCCGGGTGGAGACCTGGGCCAGCCTCCACCAGCTCACATGGGTATCCCACCGCCCTACCAACTTGACTCTAAGCTTGGTAAGTTTATCCAGATTTTCATTCATGAACCTGTTTTGTCGCATTGTTAGGAAAAGGTCTCTGCCATCTTCTTCCATTTATCTCTTTTCCTTTACCATCCTTTTCAATATGCGCGCGAGTGAAAACCTGAAGCTTTTCTATTCACATTAGCCAGAAGTGGCCGTTTTTCGCATATGTGCGAAGGAAAGCTTCACGTTCTCACTTTAAACTACAGTTTAAAAAAAAATACTTTGAAAGGTTATCTAGGGCTTGCTTAAGACACAATTTTAAATGATATCTTCGTTTCCTTTCAAATGGGGGGCAGCGGTGGACCCCGGAAAATTCATGTGCGGCCTTAAAGTTGGCAGTTGTTAAGATTTTTGCACAAATGCATTCCGACAAAGGCTTGATGGTTAGCCAGTGGTTAAACTATTCAAATCATTTTTAACTCTAAATGAGCTTGATGTCATTGAATGACACGTCAATCTTTCCTTGTGCATATGACGAAGCTTGATATCATTTTATTGTTTCAGCGGCGGGGTTGGCGCGCACGCCTATGTACCCCTTCCCCGGGGGTGCGTACCCCTACCCCATGCTTAGTCCGGAGATGTCACAGGTCGCAGCTTCATGGTAAGTGATCTATTTAGATTCTGAGATTATTATCAGTCGATGATACTAGACAAATTTCCAGGGAATTAAAAAGGGCGCCACACTGAGAAAAAGTATGGTTGCTTGCTAGTAGGAAAAATGTTTGCTTCACGTTACCAAAATCGAGTGACTGCTGAACTACGAGTAGTTAACATGTGTTTTAATTAATACTTGTAGTTTGGGACATGCAACTACAAGGTTCTGCGAATTAGAACAAAAATTTGGTATCTACTAACCAAATCGCAAGTAGCAAAACTGGTTCAGCTATTTCTTTTTCTCAGTGCAGTGTCTTTACTATCATTATCTATCGTGACATTGCTTCTATTTTTAACCCCCGCCAAAAAAGAGGGGTGTTATAATTTTGTAGCTAATGTCTGTCTGTGGCATCGTAGCACTCCAATGGACGGAGCAATTTTTTTTTCGTTTTTTTACGTGAAAGCAAGTTCCTTGCGGTGGTTATTAGCTATGTTTAATGAAAAATGGTTAGGTCGTTTAAAAGTTATTAAGTTATCGTTTGAAAGTCAGGGTTTCGATAGGTTACCTGTCAGATAATAGATGGCGCTACTTAATGCGATTAATTCTACTATTTTAGTTCCTCCGCTCGTTACTAGATGGCGTTCACTTTACGGAACTATTTAGGTCGTTATTTTTTAATTTGCCCTGACAAATAATACAATATTTAGCCAGTTCTCTTAGCTTTAAATTCTAGATTTTAATCTTTACTCGTTTTCAGGCATACCCCGAGCATGTACCCTATATCCTCGGCGGCCAGCGGCTTCCGAAGTCCGTATCCCACTTCGCTGCCGATACCAAGTTCTAGTCTATCAAGGTGAGTCTACTTATTTACTTCATACCACTGGGCAAAGGTCTTATAAATCCACTTCCAAAAATGGGCGAGGTTATCAATTGTTGGCGATCTTTTTTTTATGTACCCGATTATTCGAAGACGCTTGGACCAAAATGGAAAATTCTTATTTTGTTTAAAAGGGTATACTTCCGAGGTCTTTTCATACATTGTTTTGACAAAATTGGTTGTGTAGTTTAGAGGTGAAGTCGTTTTTTATTTTGAAAATTTATGTCCTTTGTACCCAGATATAAAGGTTCAAGCTTCCAAGCTAGTATGAAAGAACAAAATCTTAGAATGTACCAGTCGTGGGCTTCCCTCCTGGAGCAGTTTAGTCCATGATACTGAAATGTTTTCTATTACTTGTCCACAGTGAATTGTACCGGTTTTCCCCAACGCTGGGCGGCGGGCTGGGCCTAGGGCTAGGGCCTGCGCTTGTACCCCCACCCTCCTCCAAAGCAGACCTCGATTCACACCATTCACGGTATGCGAGGTAAGTACATCATATACTTTTTTACAATAACATTTGTAAAAAAAAAAAAATTGTATTCTTTTTTTCTTTACTGAATTTTGGCTACCTCTGGACATCATTATTTACATCATTCATATCATTATATACATCATTAATATGGCATTGTCATCTTGTTCACATATGTTTGCAAAATTTTAGCTAAACTGCTTGAAAGATGCCTTTGAGTCTTAAGAAATCTGCTTACAAACAGACAATCATTATAAGTTATATAAAAGCTTGTAAATTATCAAAGAGATTTTAATGTTTATTCTGTAATTGGACCTTTGCAGGCACTTTTACACGTCAATAAGGAAAATTTACATTACGTGTATTGTATATTGAAATTAAATTTATTTTTTAAAGAAAAGCTGCCGATACCAGCCCTTCGCAAAGACCACTGCTGGGAAGAAACGCCGAAAGAAACTCATTTTCACAGCATTGGTCGACTACTAGCTAGAAGAGCTTTGTAGTTTTATAATGATGTCTTGTTTAATTACTTAATACCTACAATATAATACAATGTTGATACATTGTATTATATTGTACATTGTGTGATTTGTTATTTATTCATTTATTATTATATTATAATGTGTAATGCTTGCGAACGAATTAACAAACAAATTACAAAAGCGAAGTCTATACATAGATATTTTTAATGTGTAAAATAATTTTGCTGTCTTTTCTCCTTCTTCTCGTATAAGATAGATTGTATGAAAGGTTATTTTCTTATAGACAAAGGTTTGGCCACACACAGGCCAGTGGAGTCAAAACGACAGTACCTGTAGCTCATATTTAACGACACATTTCACATCGACCAAATTAATTTTCATTATCATAAACTGCCCTATTATTTCGCGCAAAACATTTAATTTCCACTCAATAAAATGCTCCTAATAATAAAATGCACACGATAAACGCACGCGCCGTAGATAAGTGTAACACATGTAATTTGTCCGTTTAAATTGAAAAGATAATAATAGTGTTGCAAACGGTTCGATTACAATAACAATATTGTTCCTGCTTACCCTATATGGGGTGGCGTGAGTGAGGATGGCAGGGAAGAGGACCAGCTTTATAGACGTTTTGCTTTGCGAATTATGACTATGCTGTGCAGCTAGTTTCCATACTATTTCTCGTTTCAAAGTTTATGTTTCTAGTTTCAGGAGTTTTTGATATTATTGGTGATGAGACGGTCAACAGTACGGTATGTTACTCAAATTTTTTATTATTCATATCTTAAAGTAACATAATTAGAAACAGAAATCAAAATGTTTTTTTAATTTGTCTAAAAATAAGCAAGATATAAGCTTTTGAGATCTGATGGTAGAGGAAACTGTCAAGTAACAGTAAAAGGATGACGCTCTTGACGTCACTATTAGGTTTCTTACATTTGAAATGTTAATTACTTAATTAATTAACCAATTTTCATGCTGTTTTCAAATAATTATTTCTTTTCTGTAGTATTTTTTTGTTTTATATAAAATATTAACCAAAAACGTACACAGTAAAATAGTCTATTGCAGTGTTAATAAATAAGAATATTCTTTGTTCATAAAATAATCTTAAACAAATAATAAGAATACAATATTAGATTTTTTACTTATAGTATACAGAAAATTTAAAAATTTAAGCATATTTGTTGTGAATTTGACGGAAAGAAAACAATAGGTAACTGCTTCGCCAATATTCCTATTAGTTTCTTATATAAACAACAGAACGTTTACACAACACAACAAAATTAAACCTTTCTATGAATTAAATT
Source organism: Acrobasis consociella (assembly GCA_963555685.1). Classification (NCBI taxonomy): domain Eukaryota; kingdom Metazoa; phylum Arthropoda; class Insecta; order Lepidoptera; family Pyralidae; genus Acrobasis; species Acrobasis consociella. The sequence goes on along the minus strand of OY743104.1, from coordinate 36,197,899 downwards.
CCATTAACTCTTTGAAGAGAAGTTCGCCCGTTTTTCCGAAGAAATTCGCTTCAGGCACAGAATAAGAACTACTTCAGGCTCCTACAAAATAGAATAATTTTCAATACAGTACTTGTATATTCACTCCCCGGTACTATTGCGCGATACTATCTCCATACTATTACTGACCGGCCAACCCCCGCGATCGCGCAAGATAACGCTAAAGGGCGTTTGACAGATGCATTCCAAATGTCACGGCAATAGAGAGCGTTTTGTTTTTGCATGTATTTTTTTTATACAACTGCGTTTTTTTTGATAGATTTTTTAACAGTAGTCTATGTATAAATAGGAATGTGTATAAAGATGTTTTAAACAATGAAAAATATATTTTTTTCGGATAGCAGCACAATTTTTTTTTACCTAAATCTCGTAGCAAAACCTTTTTGTACACTAAAGTCCAGGATGATTTATTTTGTCCTTGTTTTTGTTGTATATATCTTTATTGTGCATAAACAGTTTAGAAACCAAGGAACGTTTTGTTTTCAATTGGTAAAACATCCTTTAATAATTTACTTAAAAAATAAAAAAGGCATACACCGTTACACCAACTTTCTCGTGGCTACCACACCACATGTCATTCAAGACATCAACACTGCCTTATAAGCTCCTGTAATATTATACCTTCGTCTCGTCGACGACCACATCAGTCAAAAATATTGGGACATTGCCCGGTGCGGGGTACCAATGACAACGTAAGATTATTTTACATCAAAAACTGTCATGTGCATAAGAATGACTAATTTCAAGAGCATTCTTTATGATTTCAAGAGCTATTGCCAGTATGTTGTTAAAAATCCAAATTTGGTATGAAAAATATTGGTAAAAAAAATAATATGGAAAAAAAACCGACAGCATGATAAATATTTTTACTTAATAAATGAATTAAGGTGTCTTAAATATTGAGGCAAATCTAATGCGCTAATAAAAAGAAGTTGAGTAGAGTATCATGGACTGCAATTGCTCCAAAAGTTTATAACATCAATTTAATTTTGACAGATCTAAAGATACTCTAAGATTATTGTCTAGCCTTTTTGCTAAGTGTTATATTTATGAGACATCGACACTACGCCTACACAACCAGGTAACCAAGTAAATAAGCGGAGAAATTTAATTACGATGATATATGACACAGCCCTAACGGGACGTACCGTCAGCAGATACAGAGATAAAAATATTTTATGTGACATATTTTATTTTATGCCGCGTTCACACGACGGCGAACGGCGACTCGAATCACGAACACGAGTGGTTAATCGAACGCTCGTTATTCGTTTAGCGTTCACACTTTCCCCTTGTTAAAAATAAAATAAAATGCTTACAGACTTTTTCTGCGATGTGTTGTTATCATCAAATAAAGGCCGCGCGAGCCCTTTAAAAAAAACTTGCGGTGAATGTACTTTAAATAAAAGATTATTATACTTTTTTTGTTAAATAATAATTAATAGGCTATTTTACTGTGTATGTTTTTGGTTAATTTTTATGTAAAATAAAATATACTCCTGAAAATAAATACTTTTATGAAAACAGCGAGAAAATTGATAAATTAATTAATTAGCAATTTTTATTTCAAATATAAGAATGGGAGCATGGTGAGAACATCTCACTATCCCTTTCGCACGCGCGAGACCTAACAGCATGACGTCAAGTGCGCTGTACGTGCATCTTTTTCTGTTATTGAACAGTTTCCCCTTCCATCCAATTTTAAAAGCTTACAATTTACTAACTTTTGGGGAGATTAAAAAAATCTTTTTGTTTTTTGTTTTGGATTATTTTACTTTTTGATATGAATTATAAAAATATTTGAGTAAGATTCCGTATTTCTTTAGAAATAAGTAGCATCCATGTACATGTTTACTTTTATAAAGGTTGTATTTGTAATTTTAAGTGTACATAAACCAATCAAATTAAGTAGATGCACGCTGCGCAAACATTTATCTGAATGCTGCGAATATAGGAACGGCAAAGTAACACGAACGTTCCGTCGAACAATTCGACAATGGCGGCAAAGTTACACGAACGTTCCGTCGAACAATTCTACAATGGCGGCAAAGTAACACGAACGTTTCGTCGAACAATTCGACAATGGCGAGGCGAGGCGCGAGCGCGAATGTGTAACCCCGGTATAACGTGTTAAGTGGGAATTAAAATCATATGCAAATTACATCATTTAATTTAAACGGTTCGGTTTAATCCGAACTCGTAAAGCAAAGTATTTATGCCCCATTGTTGGGTCTCATTTATCAATAATTTTATAAAATTGTGGCATTTCGATGATTTATACTTTACAAACGTATGTGCCAATTTAAAACTATGATGTGGTATCCTAATTATAACGGATGGTAGCATCGTACTATTTAAACAATGCATTGTTATGTTTGTGTAAAAATATCTTCTAACAGGTAATTTTTTATTACCTCTATAATAGTCTAATGTTTAAAGCAGTAAATCAAATTAATTGGCAGAAAGATTTTATTAATTTCTCATCATAGGTAAGTATACTAAATCACAAAAATAATTTGACTTTCTTTTGTTTGAAGCAGGAGGTTATAAAGTTATAACATTTAGCCCTGAATCTTCATTTCTGAAACTTTAAAATGTTATGACTTCAACTTGATCCATTAAGCTTAATAAATATCTTCTCGGGTGAAAAATGTATGCAAATGGCAATATTTAAATGAGAATTATATTATGCAAATACAGCGGTATATTTAAGAGATTTATCGCTGTGATCCGACCTCGTAAAGCTTGTGTTATCTGGAAAATTATTAAAAAACATGTGTTTTTTCATTCATGGGCTCGTATTTCGAATATAGTTTATTCCTGTCGAACAATACAATAGTAATTTGTTACAAATAAATAGGCTGTATTTTAAAACATTATAAATATTTAACACGAATATTTAAATATTAATACTATTAATATTTCATTCGTTTTCTTGTCAGTTCTAGTGTCTTAGAAACTCGATATTTTTAATGGACTCCAAAGTTATTTATTTTTAACCTGGATATTTGATTTGGAATTGGCGTCCAGCAGCGATGATATGATTTAAACAAAACAACTGCAAAATTTGAATATATTTTATGGCGTACTAAAAATTAATTTTACACTAAAGGCGTCTCAAATGTCCCCCGTTGCGTATTATAATCACAGATACGAATTGTAATGGTCTCAAAACTACTGGTTTTATTATCACTGTCATATTTTATTACATTTTATTTGGCGCGGTGCCGGGTACTTTATTTTAAATATAGGTATCAAATTCAAATCAAAATAAGATTAATAAAATCATGGAATATGTTTTTAATAATAAAACGTAGTCGTCAGAAAAATTTATAAAAATTCAAAGTAAAAAAATTGAATTTATAATTTTTTTTATATTTAATTTTTCAATGCAAACTCAACGTGGTCACTGCTAAGAAGTAAACTCACTATAAATTCTCGAAAAGTACGAACATATTAAAAATAACAGCTCGCACGCAAGCGCTCAGTCAGTACACAAGATAGTCGTAATTAATCTTGAAGAATACCTCGTTGTCGCGAGCGCATTTAAGACTGCCACTGACGACGCAGGGCTGTCAGCTTACAGTTATATATTATACAATTTTGTTTAACATTTTACGGAAAATACAACGTAAAAAAATACTCGTCGTTTTCGGGCAAGGCCGGTAATATCCCGGAAAGGGTTAAATTACTACTTCTAATATGAAAACATCATATATTTTCCATAGTCTCCAATATACTAGCAGTATTCCTAGCGAAATAAGGATAGGTAGGTAGTTTGAAAAGCCGTCATATGCGGTTTACAAAAATTACAAAAAACAAATTTATAGAAAAGAAATATTTTGTTTTTTGTAAATTTTCGAATTCATTACAATTACTACTGATTTGATACTTTTAATGATTTATTTGTACAATTTAATAATTTCGTTTTGTTTCTTTTCTATCTTTCTGTCTGGACTCTGGACGCCGTTGAAACCAACACCGAAAGAAGTTTGGCGGGAGGATTCACGCGCCTGTCCAATGATTTGTTGAGAATGTTAGTAATTTCTTTTTAATCTTACCAATTCTGATGTTTGTTTTTTTATGCTTTAATCTTTGGATTCAAAATTAATTTAGTACCAAATCAGTAGATAGTTTTTTTATCCGGTGCGCAATTTTCCAGAGCAAATTCAGACGAACAATATTCGCATGCAAGCTCGATATCAACTAGTCAGATTTAGTATAAATGCCTTTTTTCCTAAAATTTTTGTAAATACTTGCGCACAGAATAAAAAATGAATTTGCAATTATCTCTCAACCTCAACACGCCATTTTACGTAGCAAAAACTAAAAAAAAAAAACTTTTGACGTTTTATGCAAACAATAGCTTTACGTATAAAGGAGATCAGCACTATACTACTAACTGAATGAAATTGATAAAGAATTTCATCCCATTTCATAGTGCACAACAATGAATTCTAAACCGCGCTTCAACCAGTTTAACCAGCCGCCGTCTTTTCCCATTTTTAAACCAAAGGAAGTCGTATATTTAACTCAGTCCCGTTTCTCCGAACTAATTTACCGAATAAAAATCTATCGGATATATCAAACTGGCTCGAACCTTGTACCGGGCGGTGACATGTTATTTTAACTTATTTTATTAGTGCTATCTTTGGCGCTATTTTCATTTTCCTCTGTAGGAAGTCGTTACTCACGGCCTTTTGTTTTTTAATGGTCATAGATTCGGCTATTTTGAATTTGGATCTTCTGAATTGTCTTTTTAATGTTCGAACGTGACATTCTAAATCTTAATACTCTTTTTATTATCTTTGGTTCAAAAATATTTTGTTTTTCTTTTTGCTTTTTTTACCTAACTCATACACAATAAAAGTTATTTCTAAACATTTTTGTTTGTTCTTTTAGTTGTTCTGAAATGATTGGATATGTTTCCAAGCACTATTTGTTATTGTCGTTTAAGAAATACAACATCATTAGTGAACCCCCAAATCCATTCATTAGGACTTACTAAGCATCTATCACAGAAAATTAAAAACAAAGCAATTTGAACTCCTTGGCGCATAAATTTGAGTTTACTGTTCAATAAACATTTACATTTCATGATCTTTGATTATTACATTCTAAAATCAACTGTAACGTTCAATTCATAAGGTACAATTTCTAATGGAGACAAGAAATGAATCTTAGTATTTACCGTATGCGCGCGCGCATCGCCGGAAGCTTGCGTCTATTTCCAACCGGATGTGTGTATGTTTATTGTCGTCTGTGTCGTTAACACCTAAACTTGTCATTAACATATCGACGTCTGACAATGTTAACTGGACATGGTTAAGTTTATTGGGTGGTCTCTCCTAGTTGTTAGCTGCTTTTATGGTAAATGTGTCCGTTTTACAAATCACGTCATTTAAATACCCCTGTTAAGTGTTAGGAATCTTATTTATATTCAGTAGGCATTAGATTATATGTTTGCTTCTAGTAATTAAGAGGAAAGTGCAATGTTAGTTACCGCCCGCGTGGATTGCATAAAGTTACTTCGCCAGTTGATTTCACAATTATTTTTGTGTCTACCATTTCCTGGGTTACGAACCCAAAGGGTAAAAACGGGACCCTATTACTAAAACTCAGCTATCCGACCGTCATCTCATGAACCGTGATAGCTAGACAGCTAACATTTTTACAAATGATGTATTTTTATCGCCGCTATAACAACAAATACTAAAAACAGAATAAAATAAATATTTAAGAGACTCCCATATAACAAACGTGAGTTTTTGGCTGTTTTTGCTCGATGTCAGTAACGGCGACAGGTAGACGCTTGAAATATTTACAGAATACCTATTTCGTTGTATATTCACTTAAAAAATAAATAATCAAATTAAAATAAATATTTAATGATGACTCCCACACAACAAACGTGATTTTTTTTATAGATAATGGTACTCAACCCTTCGTGCGCGAGTTCGACTCGCACTTGGTTATTTAATTCTTAAATGTATTTAATTTTAATTTGAATTCGCTATTATGTCAGATGGAAAAAAAAAACAATATCTTTCTACCCAATCAGCTCTTAAAATAGTTTCAGTAAATGACATGACGTTGGAAGGTTGCATCTTCTCTTTATTGGAAGATACCAGCCATTTATTAAGTGAAAAAAAGAAGTAGGCCCAATAAATTACGCCTTGCAAGGAGACTATGAACCTTCGTCCATAGTCTCTGCCTACCCCTTTGGGAAATAGGCAAGTGGAGACTTGCTACGACTCTGACAGACCTCTTTATTGGAAGATACCAGCCCATTATTGAGAACGAAAAAGAAGAAGGCTCCATAAATAACACGTCCGGCATACTCCTTTGGGAGACGGGCAGGTGACGACTCACTACGACTACGAACAGACCTCTTTATTGGAATACACCCGCCTTTTACTGAGTGAAAAAAAGAAATAGGCCCCATAAATAACACGCCCTGCATACTCCTTTGGTAAACAGGCAAGTGGAGTCTTGCTACGACCCTAAAAGGCCTCTTTTTTGGGATAGACCAGCTCTTTATTGATTGAAAAAAAGAAGTAGGCCCCATATACGCCTTGCAAGGATACTATGGATTTTCGTCCATAGCCTATCCCTTTGAAAAACAAGCAAGTGGAGACTTGCTACGACCTCTCGCTGATACAATAGTGATAACTCAACCTTTTCCAGGTCATTGGAAAAGGGCAGCGGCAGCAGCGCCAGCGATAAGCCTGCAGAGAGCTCTGCAAACTCCAACAACAAGGAACAGAACAAGAAACCGCACATAAAGAAGCCACTGAACGCCTTTATGCTGTACATGAAGGAAATGAGGGCTAAGGTGGTCGCCGAATGCACGCTCAAGGAATCCGCCGCCATCAACCAAATCCTCGGCCGACGGGTGAGTTCGAATTCCAAATTCAAATTTGAAGTATCGTTAAAAATGTTAATTTCTTTTTCTCTTGTTTATTGACCTTTTTTGTTGATGGTCAAATTTCTTCTTTTTTTAAAATTGTTTATACAAGTGGCCAATGATTGTGTGTGTATTCTAAATGTTTTCTTGTTAGGAATGCAAGTCTAGCCCATCTTCCGATGTATTGAAACGCTGACCATATGATTACTGAGAACTGAACCCATCGTTGGCCTTCTGAGAATGTAATCTCATTCCTAACAGGAATAACATTTCTTATTCATGATTCTAATTGTAACTACAGATGTTCAGTTATAAAGTGTTATCCCGTTTCGTTTATTTCCATTCGGTAAGTTATGATTGAAAAACAAAATTAATAAAATGATGTATTTATAAAAAAACAAAATTAAAACAAGCTTTTATCTATTACAATGACCTGAAAAGGTTTAAGTGCTCCTCAAGACGAATTAGTATAGTCCAAACTCGGTGGGTTTATGTTGTTTTATCACAGAGTTGCCATGACCACCTTCCAGCTCCATCGTCAGGTTAGCTCCAAATCATCATAACATTGCATTGACACGCGATTCAGCTCAATCGGAAACCGGGAAATGGGTCAAATTAAACTTGAAAGATTTGATTACAGACAGATAGACAGACAGACAGAGAGACAACGGGACAGGCGAAACTCAATAAAAGCTTGTGATAATATAATAAACCCAGCGTAATTCAATCCCATCGCTAAACGAATACCTACTTAAACCTCTTTATATTTATTAGATCATAAACTACACATTATACAAAATATGAGGTCAAGGAGTGGCATAAATTCACAGATGTTTCAATATCTGCATATCTCAATGGATCATTTAGGGCATGACTCATTAAGGGCATTTAAATTAATCACGCAATTCCAATTGGGAATGCACGAAACGGGATAGACCGAATCGTCGTGGTCGAGACGAAGAAGCGACCGTTGGTAACCATATCCTGGTGTCATAATACAGTGGCATTCGTTGAGTCGAGAGGAGCAGGCAAAGTACTATGAGAAAGCGAGACAAGAGCGGCAGCTTCATATGCAGCTGTACCCTGGCTGGAGCGCGAGGGACAACTACGGTTACGGTTCCAAAAAGAAAAAGCGGAAAAAGGACCGCAGTCCCGCTGAGCTGGGAGGTACTGGAGTAGGACCGACACGCGGGGCTGGGTTCTCACGGCGACGCTTGTACACTCGCTTCTCCCCACCAGATCCATCCGACTGTCCCCCACTAACCCAGCGTCCTCGCTCGACGCGAGCCGACCGGCTTGTTCACTAACATCCGTAACCCTCCGTCCCGTATGTGAGTGTGCGTGTGTGTTACTCAACTGTGTTATGTACCGCGGTGCCATTCGGTGCCTGTGCTAGAAAAGCGGCTGGAACCGTTGCTCACGAGTCGGAGGCGCGCGCGAGGCGGCCGCACCGGCCGGAGCCGATCTGGCCTCGGTCGGCCGCCTCGCGCCGGCTACTTTGTGTTCAGTGTACTGTAGACGTCGAGTGACCGTGCTGTACACCCTACACCCCCGGAAACATTGGTTTGTTATATGTATAGACCAGCCGCGACTCCGATAACGACCGCAGAATAGGTTCTGTGAGGAACGTCACAATTGGCCATTCTCATTCTGTTGTAGGATCAAAATTTATCGTGGACCGCTCACGCGGGCTGTTTTTCTAGCACCAGCGTAGGGACTCGCGTATCCGAGCCATCGTCGAAGTGCATTTCTCTTTTCTTTCCATATTGCGGTGCCGTTCCATTATCAGTGGCATGCGCTTGGACGCGAGGAACAAGCCAAGTATTACGAGTTGGCGCGCCGGGAACGCCAGCTGCATATGCAGCTCTATCCCGATTGGTCGTCTAGGGCTAATACGCAAAGGGGCAAGAAGAGGAAGCGAAAACAGGAGACAACCGATGGAGGTACTGCCTTTCACGCCGTCGCCGACTGCGTCCCGCTCCCGCCCTTCCTTTCCCGCCAGGGCGTCGCTAGGCCGTGCCGGCGCGGCGCCCGACGCCGTCCGCTGATCCGATCAGACGTCCGACCGACGCGATCCTCACGGCCCGAGCGGCGGACGTCATCCGAGCGCCTCGGCTCATTAAAAAAATGAGGTCAATTAATGAAGGATTAACTGGAGACGTTCGCCGCTCCCTCCACACCCGTTCCCCTCCCCGCCTCCCCCGCGGGAGTTCAATTACTTTGAACTCCGGAACGACGATAATATTGCCGAATGTCTATGGTTGGGGTACAGGTTGTAGACTTATACCAGTATTTTTTATTTAAATATTTATCGCATTTATTTATTTCTTTTTGTAATTACGAACGCTATTTATCGAAATCCTGTAAGTGGCACTCCTTCGAAGGTTGTCCCGGTTTTTGGCTTACCATTCTGCTCCTAAGTACCGCCTGCGATTCGGGGAGCGTGCATGTTTTACCAGTCAATGAAACTTCAGTGCTTTGCAGGGATACCTTAAGAACCTGTGCTCAGTGAAAGGCTGGGACAGCCTTCCCGTGGTTAGAGTATGCGAAGGAGTATGAGTACCGAATGCATGGCAGCGAGGACCCGTGCCTGGAGAAGCGGACTCTTTCGACTAGACATTTTGGTTTCGAGAAAGCTGCTGATGCTTCTGTCTGCGGTGTCAATGATACTGGCCAAATGAACTTATTTATTTTGATTCCGGAGAACCTATTCTGCTTCAATTTTGCTTATCCCCTGTGGTGGCGCTTTAGTGGAAACCACTGACGGCCATATTGTTATTGGTGGCAACTTAGTGGATCCCACTAATGGCGACAGCATTTTATTTTCGCCCCTATATCTATTAAACAGTAAGTTCTTATTCCTTTCTTACGTATACATTAAATAGAGGAATAGACAAGGATGAAGATATAATCGCAACACTGGCGCCATTTCCAACAAAAAGTTGACGTATTTGAAATTTGATTCGCGGGTTTTGTCGTGTGTTCCCGGGCGCAGTGAACGGTGCGAGGATAAATTAAAAGTGTATAGTTTTTGTGTGTTTTGTTGGATTACATTGAGAAACCATAATGCCTGGGTAAGTACTTTACGTGTGTAACATATTTTTATGCTGAAAAAAGAATGTTTACCATCAAGTTAATCCAAATTACTACCGGTATCCCACTAGTCACGGGCATCATCCGTGTAGTATTTCGTAAAATTTTATATCAATATCTCCGTTATTTCCGTGATGTATAAATGTTATCGCTAAATAGTATATTCAACTTTAGGTTAAAAGTGTAAAACACTCATATTTTGGCATGATTTGTTTCAAAATACATTTAAAATTACCGCGTAATCGCGGTTCAAGGAATCCACTATTTTGCCACCGTCGTGATGTGGGGTCGGTGACCGTGGTCGGGTGATTCACGTAGAGTTAGAATGCAAAATGGACATGGTATTTTGATGTTTTTTTTTTTTACTTTCGTTCGACTGCTGAAGGAAGATTTTTTTTGGAGTGTAATTTGTTAATGAGTTTGATTTTTTAATAATGTCTTGTTAGTAATTTAGGTTTTGTATCATTACTAAACATCAGTAAATACGTTTTTTTAAATATTTGACTGCTGAAGGATGATTTTGTTTGTGGAGTGTAATTTATTAATGAGTTTATTTTTTTTATTCCGTTAGTTTTTCTTTAATTTTTATTTATTTGTTACGTAATTTTTTTTTTGCTTTTAATTCAGTGGAGCACTTGCACGAGGAGAATTTCATTCATTAAAGTGTCATAACCCTAAATTTTAGGGTGGGCCGTATGCTTTGTTGTTTGACTGTATTTAAAAAGAAGCCATCATTGGGCTACCGGTTTCGATATTTGCAATCATAGAAACATTAATTACTGCATCTAAGTTAGTTCATACATTAAAGTGTCATAACCTTAAATTATAGGGTGGGCCGTATGCTTTGTTGTTTGACTGTATTCAAAAATAAGCCATCCTCGGGCCATCTCTTTTGTTATTTAGAATTATAGAATTTAAACTGACTTGAAGAATCTCTAAAATAACTCACTCATACTTCATAGGATATAAGTGGAACTGCCGCCTCCATACTAAGCTCAACTCTATGGCGTCCTTGACGGCCATTTTGTTTAGAAATTTGGATATTTTTTAATACTTTAATATTTTTTTTGGAAATGTTTTTATTTCGAAACATGTGTATTTTATTTAACGGATGCATTGTAAAATTATCCTTCTAATAGGAATTACAGTTATTTAAGAATATTACGTTGTTTTATTACTGAAAAAAAATCATATTCCGACACACTAATTTTTACCCTACTTTTGTCGTAGTTCGAAAAATACGTTCGTATTCCTTGGTATACTAACTCTAGCCTATCAACATCTGTGTTTAACTTAACGTCATAAAGCAAGCCATTATTTATACTCGGTAACAAGAGCCCATTCACAGTCCCAAGTTCTCAGAAATGAATCTGCGACAGTGGGTATATTTTTTGTCATGTACTTAAGTACCTCATGCGAAGCATGAGTGTTTCGTCGTGATAGCAAAAAAAAATTGTATGAAATGGTATAAAGTTTAAGTGTTCAACTAAAAGTTTGTTTATTTCAGAGTGAACAAAACAAAACAATAATGTTATATCATGTATAATTTCTCAGATATTTGGTAGTAAATTCACAAAACCGAAAAAAAAAAAGAATGCTACTTTCAACTTGACATTTAAAGGATAAAATCTGTCTCAATTCCAACGATCACTAGATAAGTATTTAGCTTGTTTCATTACAATTACAAAATGGTACAATACTTGCTAGGTTTTATACAAGAATATAGTTATTTTAATGTTTTTATGGCCGCGCGGAAAATTTCGCAATTTTTTTGCGATACTGCTGCCACCTGTGGCGTTAGTGCAAAAAAGGCCGCGCCACCGCAGGGGTTATAAGCGTCTTTATTTGTGGTTGTTTTTTTCGACGTAGTTAGTTTTATTTTGAAAGTTATGCGTGTAGTGTTATTTAAAACCAATGTTTTTTTCCGTTTGATCCCGTTCTTTTGTCCGATCCTTCCCCTGCATGATACTAACACGTTGAGGGTTTGCTGCATGACTGCTTTTTCGTAGTTCATAGTTATTATAGTATAATTATTTTAAGATGCTTCAAGTATGATTTCAAATAAGATTATTTCTGCAAAATATTAGCAGCTTGCCAATTAAAATCTAGAATTTACCAAACATATTTTTAATACTTTCTTTGATTGTAACGCCATTGAGCAATTGATTTGCAGTCCAAATATTTTTTCATTTGCAAAGAGATCTATCGAATTAAACGAATTAAATCTTATTTTTTCCTGGATTGCTTTTTTACTAGGGTGGATTCTAACGATTTTTCTGTGGAACTTCCAGGAAATAATTTGAAGAAATGTCGGGCACGGTACGGCCTCGACCAACAAAACCAATGGTGCAAGCCTTGCAGGTACGTTTCCTTTTTATTTGTTTCTTTATTTTCGCTTCTAGTCAATTTTCTAAAAATTTCACAACGTTTTGACGCCTGACAGTATTTATCACTGTCTGTTATTTAAATATTGTTTCTATGTGGAAAGACTTGGCTTATCTTTTAGTCTTTTTCTACGGCAAGTTCAAGAGGAGCCTGGTCGTAAAATATTTACTTTTTACTTTTTTTTTAAATAAAAAAAATATTTTTGTAGTAGTTGTTGTGTTTATGTTTTACTGTTTAATTTTAAACGCTCTTTCGGGAGTTTTAGTAACTTAAGAGATATATAAGAGCGAAGCAGTAAGATTCAGAAAATGTGTCTTTTCACAAAGAAATAAGAATCGAAATTAGATACAGAATAGATTTTTTTGAAAGTAGACAAAGAGTGGTAGCAATAGGAATAGTAGTGGAGCCACAGGGTCAGAGAACAGGCAATCATTTGTCGATGAACAATAAGAAAGCTTTCAAAAAAATCTTGACACATTTTCTGAATTGCTCTCGCTTTTTTCAATTTATTTGTACTGTAAAGGGTATTATTATTATACTCATTGAAATGTTTTTTCCACTCATGATTGCCGCTTCTCACGGATCGATGCTGTCTCGGCTGGCACTACTGGTGACTTTGTTTCATTTATACATTATCGTTTTGTCATATTGTTTTCTTTACCAAACGCTACTTGATTCCTCTAATTTGCTCTTGCTACTAACTTGTTTCTTTTCGTATATTTTTCTTTACTCTTTTAAATTTTGTATTTTTTTTAATCCTTATATTTTTGCTACATCTGCTCTTTTTATCTTATCATAACGTCTTAATTTAATTTCTATGTATTGATTTTCTGACATCTCATTTAACAATTCTATCTAATCATCCTTTTCTTTTTCTGTCACAATATCATTGTCCTTATTTTCTTTTCATTAATTTTCATATTTTCACTACATTGATTTACTTTTTTCCTTTACTATAACATCGTTTTCATCCGTATGTTCAATAACTTTACTTTCTTCAACTTTATCAAACACATCTATTTTAATATCTACCTCAATCAGCCCTGAATCAAGTAGCGTTATGGTATCTGGGGGTTTGGGGTTGCTCCGGCCAGAGCCGGCAACCCCCCTGCCCCCCGCGAGCCTGGTGGGCAGCCCCCCCCAGGAGCCCACGTATGTGAACCTCTAGTGCCGGCCCGCCGCCACCGGAGGACCCACGGTCAGTTAGCGATGGATGATGGCGTGATTATGGATTCGTGCTGGTATTGCTTCATATTTGCTCAAGATAAATAACTGACAACAATAATATTTTGTCAAAACTAAAAACGGAGTTCACACCCCTAAACTATACAGGGTCTAACAAAATATACTGAAACTATTTGAAAGGTGAATTCAGTCCGTAATACTGAACAACTTTCCCCAGGGAACATATATCGAAATATGACAAGTTATTTTTGGTGTTCCATACAACATGACCGATCAGCAGATCCGAATTTGTATGGAAAGCCAAAAATTAAAATTCATATTTCGATATATGTTCCTTGGGGAAAGTTGTTCAGTATCATGGACTGAATTCACACTTCAAATAGTTTCAGTATATTTTGTTAGACGTTATATAACCGATTTTGATAAAATTTCTATGGGAACTGTCAAGTGCACCCTTTCAAAACCCCTAGGCGTCTTCGAATAATCGGTAAGCGACATTAAAAAAAAGATCGCGACGAATTGATAACCTCCTCCTTTTTGGAAGTCGGTTAAATATTGTATGATGAAAATCGACATAGATTCTACATAATATAAGATTTGTCGTGAGGACTACTGGGATTAGTATTACCACGTTTGTCTACAATTTAGCTGCACAAGTCCGGTCCGGTCAGTGTAGACATTCGATGATACATATATTTGAAAAAAGCTGAAAATCAGTAGAGTTGTTCATAATATAATTATAAATATATATTTTTTTAAATTCTACATAATTCCTGTATATGGAAAAAAATACTCGCTTCCCCTAAATACTTAATTACACTTCTATCTCTCTATATCCCCGTCTTATATAATTTTTCAAAACTTAAAACCGACTTCATCCCTAAACTTCACAACCGATTTTGATAAAATTTCTATGTGAACACTTTACAAGACCCTAGCAAATAAAAAAAAACCATGACGGCTATAAATCAAAGAACATACAAAAACAAAGATGGTGACGAATTGATAACCTTCTCTTTTTGGAAGTCGGTTAAAAATATTAAGACCTCTAAGTTGTTTTATGAAACGTTGATTGATGATAATTTCTAAAATCAGTGCCAGCATTAGTCTAAAATTATGAATGAGAGTGAGATTGACGTTGTCGTAATTGTTGTTCTAGGAATGGTTTTCGTTTTTAGTTGTTGTAGGTAGATGTCTGCTTCTTACAATTTCTCGTATCAGGAGCCAAGAGCCATATTTTCTTTTTTTTAAAGTTGATGTTACAGATTTTGTGGTATTGGTATTTTTTGAGTGTAGAGCATCCTTTTCTTAATTGTAGATTTTTTAATAAAAATCATATTGCGCATTTTTTCTGTTATTTGGCTTTATTGATGCTCCATCCTTGAGACCTGATTCTGAGGAATTAACAGTTTTGGAATAACTCAGCATGAGTTTTCGTCGATGTTTTTAAGTTTACGAGTGCTTTCATCTTTAACATTTCCTCAGCATGATGTTTTAGTTAACATTGATATTTTAAACTTTTGGTTTTGTCTGTGTTTTTCTTAAGTAGTTTCAGTTTTATTTTTAAACGATGGATGGGATCCCTTCATGTCATGATTGATATTATATTTAATTAATTTACACATTTAAATAAAGCAGAAATAAAAATCCACGATATGAAGTGGTCCCAAAACGCTGCCTTGCGTAACCCCACCTCATAAATTCTTTTATAATCCAGGCGGAAGAAGAAGTGCGTACGCTACATGGAAGCCCTCGCGGCGGCCTCAGGGACCATGCCGCTTCCGATGGCGACGCCCCAGTCGCCTTGTTCTGAAGAGGACGTAAAGCTTGAGGAGTTGTCGGACGCTTCTAGTGAAGGTGACGCGGATACTCCTCTAAACTCGGCATCGAGCCCTGGCGGGTTGAGTGCGCTGTCGTCGCTGGCGTCTCCTGCCTCCGATCCGCCGCCGAATCCTCCAAGGAACCCAGTCGGGACGAATCCTAGAGACGCAAACAACCCTCTGTCTGTCGGGCAGCTCACGTCACAGTCTTGGCCACGAGCCGCTCAAGCGAGGCCGGGTCATGAAGTCATATCGGTGTCATAGTGTCGGTGGAGCCAGGGTGCCTGCTGTACCATGCCCATCTCTCTTCTAGTGTGACGCGCAACTATAGGATGTTGAAAGTCTTTTATGGATCAAGCAAAACGAGATACTAGGAGGACATTTACATTTCGATTGTTAGAGCTGCTAGGCTTTCAATATCCTGTTATTTATTGGGTCTTTGTAATGATTTTAGATCGAAAGTTCATGTTAATCGCCGATTTAGAATCCTAACAGAGCATCCTATCACTGGAAATAATCGCTTCATCATTTTGTTTATTGACTGTTCTGAGCGCAAAATTTTGCAGCGACAATTTCCATTATAGCGCCATCTGTGTTTCCTTACTGAAACTAAGTCGTGTCACCTAGGAGTCGTGGGCCGTGCACCGTGTTGGTTGTGATTGTGATACAAGGATAGGTACTCCCTACCGCTATGGACTTTAGAGTAGTTTCCACTACCTCTAATCAGGCGAGATTTTAGTGAAATAGCTTTTTATGAATTGACATCAAGATATACCGACATTTTTGTGAACTAAAAATCCCAAAATACATATTTTGTGTATACAAATTACAAATAAGTGCATGTTTTAGTCATAAGAAATCACAAAGTTAGCTTCAGTTCTATTGTGAGTTTAACTCAGCGCCATCTATCTAAATAATTGAGCATTGTCAATTCCGTTTCGCTAATGAAAAATATGGCCTAATATTTATATATATATCCTTCCGACCAAATGTGCGGTATGTCTTGAAATCATGAACTAGACTTCACGGGGATGTCTTGACAATATCATGCTTTTAAAGCACGAAGAACCCATTCCCACTAGAAATTACCACAATTTATTAGTCATCTTTGAATGATCTCAAAATTGCAAGTCCCGAACGTGTTGATTGCATTTTTGTGGCTCACTACTATAAATATCCAAAATGTATAAAATATTGTTATAATCTAATCTTTTTATATTACAATGACTTGTATTTTGGTTGATTTTAGACTTAAGAACCTGCCTAAGTGGCTTGACACAGCGATAAATGAAAATCATTAAAACACTTAAAAATACTTTTTATCTAATACTTTGTAAAGTTTGGATATTTTTAGAATGAGTACATACTATAGTCATAACTACTGGTTCTAGCCTTTTGGAAATAAGACATCTAATTTTTAACGTTTTAAGGATTTTGGTTATTTCTTTTTTGAGTCACGATTTTGAGCTTGAATTAAGTATGAATTGTGTATCTATTGGCTTTTCATTGTGCATTTTCGTAAAGAGATCACATTTTTTGATTCTTTCATTTGCATGCAACAACATTGCTAAAGCTGACAAGCGAGTTTTTAGATATTTTTTAACAATATTATATTCTAGTGCGATATTCTGCAAAATAATATGCCTAAGTACGCACAAATTTAGTGATTTCTTTACGAAATGCACCGCTCACATCTTTCAAGCCTATTTTACTTAAAAACGGATGATACATACATATCGAATGCTCTCTCGCCTTCTTGCATTTACGGCACTCCGTACAAGATGAGAAATGTTTTTTCTTTGATTTATACCCTGATTTTTAATTATGACAAAATAAAGGAACTTACCAATTAATTGCAAATGCAAAGGTACTAAATTATGCAATCTAAAAATTTTAATGAACCTATTTTTTTTAAATAATTATTCATGTATTCTTACTATGAGATTTCTGCTAAAAGAAGCAGAATATTTCGGTATGACAATTAATTTTAGTTCATTTATGTGCCGCTAGATGGGCTTATGCGGTCACATGTATTCGATAAAAGTCGAAATTTAGTTCTTTCCAATGAAGTCCCACACACTGTTAAATGTTGACAAACATTAGTAAACATAAAACACATTTGATTACAATGTTACAAAATGTTCAGTTTAGGTTATGTTAGAAACCATTTCTAAAAAATTCTTTCATTTGTAGGAGCACTCAAAACATTTGAAAAATTCTAACAGAATGTTACAATTCGTAACAGAACGTAACAATTACTAACATTATCTAACAATTCCTAACATTTGTTAGTGTATGTAAACATTTTTTAACAGCTGTGTTAGCACCAATAGTAGGACTCCTAAAATTCGAATGTATGAGTTTTTTTAATGTTTCATGTCTTGTACTATGAGTACCTTCACGATTACAACGGCCTGCACCATACAAGGTTCCATGTAGCGTTAGAATTTAATTAAGTTTATAATTTTCCCTTCGCGTTATGCTATGTAAAAAATATGATAAGACGCGGCGGAGGGAAAAACGTTTTTCCGTTGTGCGGAATTTAGACTGTTGTAGGTTAGTCTAGTTGCATCTTATGAGTGAAGTTATTACTGTATTGTACTAAATTGTCCTTCAATATAAGCCTAACGTAATTAGATATAAAGATTTCACTGTCAAGTGGTTATTATTGATGTGACATTTGTTGATAGTTTGCGAAATGTGAATGCAATTTAAACAGGATTTGTTTTACTAAAATTGTGTAAAGTATGAGAAATAAAGTGATTGCATGGAATAGTGTTGTTTAACGAAAAAAAGGGCATTTTCGTACAATATTAGTCTGTGTATATGTGTAAGTACATACATGATGTAAATGTATAAAATATAGGTTTAATCTAACTGTGTCATATTAGGGTATAAGTGTACTATGCTACTTACCTATATCACGGAATGGATATAAATTTTACGTACAGAACAGAGGCTCTCCTTGTATAGATTGCAGGCGCCAGCAGCCGCCCGCTCAACACTCTCCACAAGGCGAGAACGGGGGAGAGGTGCGTGACGGGGAACAGGGACGCATATTGCGCGAGACCCTTGGAGTTTCGATTCTATACGTATATATTTATATTAACTCTGTGCCTATACATATAACTATATAAAAAGTAAGAAAAATATTAGTTGAATACCGACTCAAAACGAAATAAAAATTAGTTGTACACATATCTGACAGCAACATATGATTTTGGCAACCCCAGAGTATATAAGCTGGAGTATTGTAAATAAATTTATAATTCGCGTATATGTAGAACATTTTTGGTATAAAGAAATATTGCATTTACCTATATAATTAATATGAAAAGTGTTCCCTCGGAGTGTTCTTGATGGTTTATTTTCGACACAACATTTTTGTTAATTACTTTTTATTGTTATTATTAAGAATTTTAACGTTGTTAATCGCAATATAATCCCGTGATGATGTAATTTGATTTCTAAATTGTGTCTGCAGTGATTCGAGGGATTAAATAAATAATCAAAAGTTTTATGAACGAGACAATTCTTTACAATAAAAGGTTAACATATCTCATTTAATCAATTTGACCAGTTTGAATGATTTCAAACATTATTTTTATTAGTCGCACGCAAGATTTTGCGTGAAATCCGACTTGTGCAATAATGAATAATATGGGTACTGTATAGTCTTCTAAATATAAAACTAGAATTTCTTAAAAATAATTTTAAGGTCTATTTTCAAGAAAAGTCTATATTGGAATTTGAATTTTATTTCTTACAGGAGAAATGATTTAATTTTCGTCGCTCAATGATTTTTTAAAAATGTACCTTTTTTGTCAATAAAGTAAGCAAACCCGTGCCAAAACCATCTAGAACTTTACGGATTGCCAGGGAATTTTATTCTATCGCTTATTAATACAATGATAAGTAAAACAGAATGTTTAATATTTTTATTTTATTAATTTGACAAACTGATAAAGGTAAGGACCGAATGCATGGAATTTTTTAAGGAATATAATTTTTATTTTTTGCCTTTATCGTAATGTTAATAAGCGAAGAATGTTAATGGACAGTAATAATTTAATATTATAATTATCTGTGCCAAATTTAACTATACATATAACACCGTTTGGTATTTGATGATACACAATACCTCTAAAAGGTCTTTTTATGTTGATAGATTTTATAGGTTGTTTTTATTGTTAAGAACGCAAAGACAGCGGCTTCTATGAGCTGATTTATTTTTTTGTAGCAAAAAATGTCAAATTAGAAAACTCAATTATTAGGTCTGTTCCCATAACTTGTGTTCAGTTGAACGAATATTATTTTAATAAACATAAAAATTGTATTTTTGTTTTATTACATCTTCACTTTGGCACCTCATTTAATAATTGAGATATCATTATTAAAATGCGAGATAGATCCTTACTAATATAAATAGGAAAGTGAGTGTTTATATTTGTTACCACTTCACGCTTCAACCACTGAACCTATTTCGGTGAAAATTAATATGTATACAATGTCCTTTTTTATTAAGTACAAATATTTTAAGGGGTGATCTAGACCATCATTTTGAACAACTTTTCCCAATAAATGTATTTTGAAATACGAAAAAAAAATTTGAGGTTTTCATAGAAATCGAAGTAGTCACGTGATATCATTACTATGAAAAATGAAAATTATTTTTTCGTATTTCGATATATATTTATTGGGAAAAGTTGTTCGAAATGATGGACTGAATCACCCCTTAAAATATTTGTACTTAATAAAAAAGGACATTGTATAGTTTGATACCCACGGAAGGATAGGATAGTTTTTATCCCGAAATTCTCACGGGGAGCGAAGCCCACGGACACAGCTAGTTCCTTGTAAATAACCGGGCTTGTTCGTGGTGTAGTGGTTAGAGCGTTCGGCTCATACCCGGAGGTCGCGGGTTCGATTCCCGGCGCGGGCAACGACTTTGTGTTGTTGTCCTAGTTTGGTATGGACATTGTAGGCTGATCACCTGATTGTCTAATAAGTAAGATGATCCGTGCTTCGGAGGGCACGTTAAGCCGTCGGTCCCGGTCACTGTCTTTGACATTGGTCGTTACCTAAAACCATGTCAGAGGCCTATAAGGCGGTTTAAAAACTCTGACACTAGTGTTAGTCACTAACACACACGATAAGAAGAAGACCGGGCTTGTTCAGACTATACTATAATCATCATCATCATATCAGCCACAGGAGGAAGTCCACTGCTGGACATAGGCATCCCCCAAGGATTTCCAAAACAACCGATCGGAAGCGGCCTGCAATATACTACAATGAATGAAAGTAATGTACTTACATACATACTATCACGTCTTTATTCCTAATGGGACAGACAGAGCATTTTGGGTCTTGCGGCTCTATGCAGAGCCCAGGGCCGTAAGACCCAAAAGGCACTTTTAGCGTCATGGTGGGCGAGAAGATGGAAAAGCAATCAATACAGTGATGGGTTGCTAGCCACATCGCCTGTTAACATGATTTGCATTTTTGCCCATTCCCTCGATCGGCTTTTACGATCTGCGTGGGAATAGAAGCAGCTGGTATATTCTAAGTTTTTTTTATTTCTCCCAGACCAGCATGGGAGAAAGTAATGTAGATAAAAATATATACCTAAGATTAAAAATCAGGCGTATGTATACGAGTAGGTAGAATATAAATATTGAAATCAGGACTTTGTACCTGATAACATGATTTAAAATAAAACCAACACTGCGATTACATTGTTTATTTTGTGACAATGCATAATAGAGAATACATATAGAAAAAAATGTAAAACGCTATAAAATTGTGATGTTATGCACTAGCTGATAGGTTAAATCATTTTGTACTGTTTTAGTAAAATCTAGGGATTTAACTTTAGTCATGTACAAGATATTTCAAAACAATTACTAAAAAATGAGTTAGGTATCCTAATATGTAATGATTCGAATTGCAAGATTTTTTTAAAGAATTTGGTGTTTAAAAGTCTAAAGACATCACAGACCGAATTTATCAAGAATCGAGAATCAAAGAGAAATTCTTCATATTTTTGATAATTGCTGTTAAATCTAAGGCTGCATTCTGATTGAACATAGCTGACGTTTTATTATTGCACTTTTTTGCACAATGTCTCGATTTTGCAAAACGTTACTTACTTAATCCATTTAAATGTATCGTATCGCCATGCCTACAGATATGGTAGGTAGAGACATAATTATTGTCTCTTCCTTGACACAAGATGGCGCTAAGGCCCAACACAGACGACAGACTTTTTGTCCGATCGAGTCTGCGGCGCACAAATAGTCTGCGTGCCGCGCAAAAAGTCTTTCGCGGATTGTTCACGGACTCAACACACACGACGCACATTTTGAATCATTCTGTCGGCAGAACTGTAGGGACGGGACACGTACAGTTTTACACGCCATGGAAGTGCAAAGATTGTGATGTATTATTTTATACTTGAAGTACAGAAAAAGAAGAAGAAATAGAAAATTTTGGGTACATCCTATACTTTCGAAGAGATTACTAAAAGGACAATTCCATATGAAACATGCAATTCCAAAACAATATCCAGACAATTTTTTCAAATTTTATAAAATTTTTATGAATACTTTTAATGAGTTGCTATTCATTTTAAGACCAACTTTGACACATTCGGAAACAATAATGAGAAAGTGCATTGGTCCAGAAGAAAGGTTATACTAGGCATGATACTCGGATTTTGAAGTATCATAAATTGCAGGTCTGTTTTGTATTTCATGAATTAACATCGGTACATCTATCTCTAGCGCCATGCTGTAATACTGCGCACGTCACGTCCACCACTAGCCGAGTGAAGGTCACAGACTAAAGTGCGCGACGTCTGTGTTAGCGCGAATTGAAGCATACGTTGTATTTTTTTCGCACACTTTTTGTGCGGTGTGGCGCGGCGCGGCGCGGCGCGGTCTGCCAAAATTACACGGATTTTTTGTGCGCCGCACTTTTTGTGCGTCGTGTGTGTTACTGCATGTAATTCCATAGGTTCTATTTTCACAGACTAAAAGTGCGGCGCGGTCTAGTCTGTCGTCTGCGTTAGGCCTAAAAGATAATAATTATAAAAACATTAAAATCTTTTACTACTATAATTTAAATAAAGTAGTACTCTTAATTCATTAAATATGACATGAAATGCAATAAACATTTTTAAAGCATATTCAACATTTTGTCACTTTTTTGCTAGTCCTGTGTGCTGCCATCTCTGTGCACTTACCCTACAACTACCAGTTTTGCCTACTTACGGGCTTACAGTTTCTATGGCGTTGGGTATCTGTTACGTCAGTAATTATATTATCTTTGGTATGGCCAATCAGGATGCTACCCAAGATAGGTCATAACCTCGACCTTTTGCCAGTCCCATTAGGTCGTATTCGGTCTATGAAGTGCTGAAAAATACAATGGAAATTTGGAAGTGCTTAATATAAAAACAATAACACACTTACACTAATAAAGGGCAATCATCACATCCGTCACATAACATACAGAGATCCGATTTATCATACTCATGCACTTTTACATACAAGTGCAGTTTAAGACGGCTTTTGCACTTTTGAATAATTTTTATTTATTATGTGATGTTAGGGTTGCGCTATATCTGTTAGCACGAAACTGCACTATCGCATGCTGTTATCCTTTTCTGTCTCTTAAAATCGTCATTTGCTAGAACGAGAGAAGGCGACGGAACGCCTCCATGCTGCCAGATACAGCCCAACCCATAAGAGACATGTTACGCGGTGGGTGAACCAAATGCTTTTAAATACCCATCGATGGGATTTCTTACATGTAACACTCATCTTAAAAAGCATATTTTAAATGCTTATTAATTTTAAAAAGAGAAAACAAATAGGGGGAAGGCGATTAAACTAAAAATTTGACACAAGGTAATATGGAAAACTTTTTGGAAGTTTCTCAAAAACATTTCTTTATAGAACGCCATCTGTTAATCGTCACTCAAAACAGTTTGCATTGCAATTCCGACATTGTTTTCGATTCCCCGCTAACATACAAAAACATGTGATCTAAAAACAATAACATTAAAGGTGTTATATCAAGGTATTAGTGGCGCATACAATTTCAATTTTACGATATGTATGTCTGTATGTTCTACATCATTATAATTGAAATATATAATAAAACATTCCAAATGTATTTTTAAAACTGTATGCGTCTTGAAAGGTTAAAACTATTACTCGTAGGGTCAGTAAAACTTATTGAAAAAATTAGTACAGTTCTCATATTAATCTTATACTTATGGCTAAAATATATCGAAGTTACACACAGAACTAAAAGTATACAGATCTTTTACCTAATAGATTTCTTCTTTTCGTGTCGGTGGTACTATTTTGTCACTCCAGTATCGGGCCACATCGATAGCTCTGTCATTGTACAGTCCATTCAATTGTTTGGAACGCGGATAATTCAACAAATGAACTTTCATTGTCACTTTTTATGTAGATATTTGTATTACGCACTTTCACGGATGCAGAAACCTCTATCAGTCTTGCTATAAACCGAGCACTTACTTTCGTACTGGGATAAAACCATTATTCGACCAAAACAAGAAGACTTTCCCCCATTAAGTCACACTCCCTTTTGTCACTGTCAACTTAATTTGGGTGAATGATAGTATAAGCCAAGTCTGGTGGTTTCAAGAAAGACTCCGTTTTATTACAAGACGGATGTTTACTCATCGGGGCACCCGGTTAAATCCTTTTCTACTGGCCTCCTAGTTTGAGGTGCGCATACTAATTTAACCATAGTTACTGTACCAGTAACTTCTTCTTCTTCTTTTATTAAAGAGCTAAGCTCTTGTCGGTGTAATTTTGATCACGCAGTTAGATAAAAGATCTGTATACAGTCTAAGTTTTATATATTTTAATACCTCCTTTTACGAGCGAAACTTGACAGCAGATATAGTTAAAATAACATTATTCTATGTCACGTATTTACCTATATGTTTTGTATAAGATGTATTTCATAAGTGACGAATGGAGAGTATTGCAAAAGCTACCGCGCGTCTGGTGGGGGCAGACTTTTGGAAATAGGCGTGACGAACGGAAAAATATTTTTGGTCCATCGGTTAGATTATAAAAAATATTGTACACGTAGTTTTTCTTTTCTTTGAGAAACCAAAAATGACAAAGATACAGTGCATTGAAATTTCGCGTGACGTCACACTTAAGCACGAATTTAACTTAAGTGTGACGTCGCAAGCCCCCACGCCGAAACTTTGGCTCTCCGTATCTTTGTGAATTTTTACTTTTTTGGTAAACTGAATAATACGGATCCATTATTTTTGGATAATCTAAAAGAAGGACTAATTAATTACAATCATACTTTTCGGACCCTGTCGCCAGCCCTAATTAGTATACAAAAAATAATATACTTTAAAAAGTTGCTCGCAAAAGGAGGGTCCCTAAAAGAATCCGTCAGTCTATCGGCAACTAAATAAATATGCACGTTACATTCGGTAAACAGTTATTATGTCACGCTCTAGAGTTACACAGTCTAAGGTAGAAACGTAGATATAAGCTTAATAGTCAGTTCAGATCGCCGAGCGCGTTTTTTTTATGATACTCGGAAATAGACTTTAATCTGTTTAGATAAAGTGCATAATCGTTTGAACATGATAAAATGCTCGAGGCCATGCGAGCATATCCAATCTAAACTATTCGCGTCTTGCAATTTAGGTCAATAGTTTTGTTTATTTTCGAATGTCATAAGATAATCTCTTTCGAAAAGACGATCTCTTTGCTACGCTCCTCTCGGTGTGAACTGACCCTTACACGTCAAAACCTACGCCTTCTTTTTGCCTTTTATACGAGGTATGAGTATGAAGTCATGAATCCAGAATAATAAAAAAATACGCAAGAACGCTGTTTCCATGAAAGGTTTTCGTATACCTAATGATTTGATTCATAAATATGCAGTCCTTTAATCAGAGTACAATGTTACCGATTTTAGGAGCGCTAATTTATAAAAATATGGTACTCTTCATTTTGGTAGAATACTCATTATAAGACTGATTTGAAAAGTGCATATTTTTATTTAAAAAAAAGGTAAGATTTCCTAGTATCATTGACCTGGGAATGATCATAAATTAAAGGTTGACAAATGGAGTTATTAGACCTGAAATAATAGTGACACACGACATTTTTAATATATGTTATATTATGGGCAATCCCAAATAAGTTAGTACTTTTCGTACTTATAGTCATTATCATTATCATTAGGTCTTTTAGTCTCCACTGCAGGGGCACGACCCTCTCTGTACTACCCGAGCCATACTTGGCCAGAGCAGCCAAAGGACATGGCCTACACTCTCCTCGCTAACCAGACGGGTTGGAGAGATTATACTACTGTACTGTAACGTACATAGGTACACAAAATAGCGAGGTCTACAAACCCAGTAGTCAACCTCAACAATAAAATCGAAACTTCTTTCTTGTTTGACCATCTCTTGTCATGGACTTTAATTCAGGCTATCGAAGGCTATGACCTTGTGAGCTTATCTCTACACTTTACCGTACTACAAGCTTTGGATTACGAACGAATAGACTAAATTGGTTCTCAGCTGTACCAAGCGATTCCTTGCAAGAAAGAACGTTAAACGACACTTTTCTGAACTAAAGTCTTAAATTGTCGTACCTGGACCCCTAGCATGGCTTTGGCGACGGCGTTTATCGAGCGCTGTCACTATTACTATCCCACTCTATATAAAGTCTAACATAAATATACTGAAACTATTTTAAGGGTGGTATCAGTCACTGATACTGAACAACTTTCCCCAAGGAAAATATATCGAAATATGAAGTTATTTTTGGCTATTCATAAAAGTTGATCGATCAGCTGATCTGAGTTAGTATGGAAAGCTAACAATTATTGTTCATAATTCGACATATTTTACTTGGAGAAAGTTGTTCAGTATAATAGGCTGAATTCACTCTTAAATTAGTTTTAGTATATTTTGTTAGACCTCATATACGTAATAACACGCGGGATGGCACTAGTCCGTCAATATTTCCATCTAGCCCAAACAGCCACCGGCCGACACAAACGAATCTCAACCTTATTTACATTGACAAAAAATCATTTCATCAGGCAAGGTCATTTGATCTTGACCTGAGAGGTAGGTTTATCAAAGGTGGTGGCCATGCTACGGGGCCTGAAAATGACGTTTGAAGGTCCTTAATTTTGTTAACAAAATACAAAATATCAAATATGAAATAGTCATTTATACCTAACGAAATATGGCAATACAATATTGCAGATTGACCATAACATTTTATATGAGACGGTTTTAAAAATAAGGGACACCAGATGCAATAAACTGCTATTATTGGATACATTTGACGGCAAAAAACCTGTCATCTGATGGTCCAATGACAACACACGATTAGTCCTGACGTCACTGCCTTGCTACCTGGTGTCACAAATTATTGAAAACCCTCATAAGTCGTTATTTACACATAAAAATCTATTCAGCGAGAGTTGATAAATATTAAAACGACTGTTTTAATTCGTCTCATAGTAGTTGTCGCTTCATTATCGCAAATTGTATGGTGGCCGTCGCTTGTCTTCCGCTTTCACCGTTTGCGTGGTACGAGGCACGCAGTAGATGTCAACCGCGGGTCGAAAGGGTGAGCGGACAGTTAATGGTCCTACCCGCGCTAGCGACCTTGAAAACACAAAAAAAAAAAAACTCTTTCTGTAAGTGAGATTATCAGAAACCCTCGTACACCTTTTTAGCTAGTATCCTTAATAACTTAAGGATACTAGCTAAAAAGTTGTACAATACGCTGTAGTTTTGTTTGCAAAAAATACTAAAAACGGCCACTTTTGACTCTTTTTGTAAAGGTTTCGAAAACGGATAGTATTTCAATGACTTTCGAGGTTCTAATGAAACTTAAGGATACTGGCTAAAAAGTTGTACGAGGGTTTCTGATAATCTCACTTACAGAAAGAGAAGTTAATTTTTTTTGTGTTTTCAAGGTCGCTAGCGCGGGTATGAGCCTTAACAATTATTTAAAATTGTTGAACTAGCGGGCCGCAATTTGTAATGAGTGAATCCCTGAATTTATCAACCCTCTAGATTTTTCAAACCATGACTAAAACCCTCCACAACCTACGAGTAGCTCGCTTCGAAGTTTAATTTGTTTTTGTATTTTCGTGTTTGTAAGCCTACACTGTTGTCAGATTTTTCAGGCTGCCTACAGGCATCCTCACATAGCTTGACGACTGCCATACAATCATGACAGCGAGGACCAACAGCATAATGTACTCCCGGGTCACCGAGCTTCTCTAGAGTGGAAAGGTTGCGTCTAGCAAAATACATTTAAGAGTCAAAAAAAATATTGACGAATATTCCTACGTCACCGTATAAGATATTCGAAAACATTACTACAGCAAGTCATTATATTTTTCATAACACATTTGCGAAATATTATATTATAAAATACGCAAAATAGTGTTAAATCGTCAAACACTATGATAAGCAAAAGTATAGCTATAACATTACAAAAGTTACAATAAATTATTTAGACACAGTCTAAACTCTTACTATTCAATAATGTTTAATAAATGTAATATGTCAAAAACATAAATTTAGCATCGTTTAACGTTTCCTGGCAAGCCCAACTGCAAGCTTAGGGCTTCAAGCCTCCTGGCCGCCTGGCAAGGTTTACCAGAGCCCCGACGACTTTCCACCTGGTGGGTTCCTGACGCGCACTGATGTCTTCGTATCCAAACCCTCCACTTCTTCTGCAAAGGTAGACATGGTCAGAGTTAAATACTCGTTATATAAGTAGTAACAGGGAAGGAAGAGAGACATGGAAAGCACTCCACCGACAAGAGCCCAGCTCTTAAATATAAGAAGAAGAAGTAGTAACATTTTTGATAGGTTTATACATTTTATTCAAAACAAAAAACCGGCTTCCCCCTTTAGCTAAACAACCGATTTTGATAAAATTTGTATCGGACCACCTGATAAACATGCCGTTTTAAACAAAATAAGTCAAATCGGTCCAGACGTCCTTAAATAATCGGTGAACATGCATTAAAAAAGTTCGCGACAAATTGATAGCTTTTCTTGGAAGCCGGTTAAGGCCATACCCAAATTTTCCGGGGTCCAGTGGCGCCCCCATTTGAAATAAGTCATTTGAAAGAAAACAGTGATATCATTCAAAATTTCGTCTTGACCAAACCCTAGATAATCCTTTTAACTATTTTATAAACTACTGTTTATAATTTAAAGTGCGAACGTGAAGCTTTTCTACGCACATTAGCTAAAAGCGGCCGGTTGTCGCAAATGTGCGTAGAAAAGCTTCACTTTAAATTATAAACAGTTTTTCATAAAATAGTTAAAAAGGTTATCTAGGGTTTGATCAAGACGAAATTTTAAATAATAACATCGTTTCCTTTTAAATGATTTGTTTTAAATGAGGGCGCCACTAGACCCCGGAAATTTCAGGTAGCCCCTTAAAATCAATTATTAGTTGTAATAACTATTTTTTTTGTTGAAAAAATAATATTTATTCTCGTGTTTTTTTTTGAAAACTCGCTATGGAATTTAGGATTACTCGCAGTCACAGTGGCGTGTCGCAGCTTTGGCGATTCTGGCAGTGACGAGAAGTCGCATTAGTGCTAGTCGCAGTGCCGTTATAGAGAAGTAATGAGAATCGCATTGGCGTTATAGCGCAGTGATAATCGTAGCAGTTATGAAAAGTCGCATTGGCGATAGTCCCTATGGTGTTATAGAGCTGTGGATGTCTTATCAATAAGAGCTTGGTTCTCAAATGTAAACATAAGAAAAACCGCAGGTTGAATGCCATCAATGGAGCCGCATAACGTCCACTGCTGGACATAGGCCTCCCCAAGGATTTCCAAAATGACCGATTTATAGCAGCCTGCAACCAGCCTTGTGGGTGGGTGTCCTACGCTTCGCTTGACAGTAGCGGTCGCCATTCAAGAACTTTTTGCCCCGTCGGCCATCGGTTCGTCAGGCAATGTGTTACCCGCCCACTGCCAATTCAACGAGCTAATCCACTGGGCTATGTCAGTGACTTTAGTCCTACAAATTTCCTCATTTCTAATTCGATCACGTACAGAAACTGCGAACATAGCCCTCACCCTAACGCGTTGCACGACCTTGAGCCTTTTTATGAGACGCATAGTAAGGGACCATGTTTCAGAGCCATAAAAGTCAGCACTGGTAACACACATTCGTTGTAGACTGTCTTGAGCCAGAGGTATTTTGAACGAAAAGACAGGTTGAATGCGGATGGGAGTGAAATCTGACTGCATTGCAAACTAAAGTCATTCTTATTTTGCAGGCTGGAAGAAATCACTTAGTGATAAGTCTGCCTTTGTACCTACTATATTTCAAATGTACTTTTGATTATTGTCATACTTAGTTGGTGCAATAACTAAATTTTATTTTATCTCATATTTCTATACTATGTTCAGCAGTTCCAGGTAAAATGATAATGGTAACCAACAGACTAAAGACAAAACTTACTGCTGATAGAGAAAGAAGAGCTCTGCAAGTCCCGCTGTGCGGTGTCTCTCATCTTGCGGCCCGTGGGCGTGCTGCGGCCAGACGAAACTGAAACGCCGTCCAATAGCTTGTTCACCAGCTTCAAATCTTCACCTGAAAGAGAAATAACCTTTGAATTACAGACGAAAAAGAATTTCGATATTCTTTAGAAATATGATATTCTTTAGCGACTCAGGAAATACAAGCTAAACAAAGTTTATAAACATCAATGAGACCTCTCCAACCCGTCTGGCTAGCGAGGAGAGTGTAGGCCAAGTCCTCAGGCTGCTCTGGCCAAGTATGGCTCTCGAGTACAGAGAGAGTCGGGCTCCTGCAGTGGAGACAAAAAGACCTGATGATGATTCTTAACAAAATGTACAAGAATTATCGCTAATATGATATACTTAAAAAAAGTAAAATAAACGTTAGTTACTTATGCATTTCCTGTTTCTAAATTATTGATTAATATATATTTGTATTAAATATATTGGTTCAATAATGCTGCCTAGTGGAACTCCCAAGTTGTTTACGGTTTGCGTCGCCGTTCCTACTATTTATTAACTTATTAGCTACGCATTGTTTCGAAGTCATAAAATATTTGTCGTTTTAGTAACTTTTGACAATAATTTCACATGGTTTTGTCTGCAAATGAGGCATACTGAATGTATCAAAGGCTTTAGCGAAATCACTATTTTTCATCATCATCATTGTCCTCGCCATTTCCCTATTTGGGGTCAGCTCTGTATGTCAACTGTTTCCACTTCTTTCTGTTATTCACCATATTTGCACTAGCCCCTCGTTCCTTCTTATCTGTCCTTACACATTCTATCCACGTCTTCCTCGGTCTTATTATCCCTCTGCAGCCCTCCACCTCTAAATGGACCATCCTCTTAGCCAGATGTTCGGAATCCGTCCTCATGGCGTGGCCACGTGAGTCGATGGCTTTATGGCTCGAAGTAAATTTTTTTTGTAAGTATGAAATTAACGTACCAGGAGAAGGTGTGTTGCCGTTGGTGACTCTCTTGGGGAGGTGCAGCATAGCCTCGTCGCTGGAAGGCTCAGGCAGCACGGCCGCGTCCTCCCCGAACACGTACGGTGAGTTCACAGGGGTCTTAATGAATTTGCCAAAACCTGAAAATATTTAAAAGACATTACAATACAATACAAATACACCTTATTAATTGTAAGGTTTTGGAGCCGAATGCCGTTGCATAAGGATCGTTAGTAAGACCTGGCAGACAAAACATAAAAAAAATGATCCAAAGTAAAATCATGGCCCGCTGTAGTCCATATGTGGTCACGCATCAGTTTTGGACGGGCGTAACCACGTGGTCTCGATCGAAAATAATTTTCGCAACTTTTAATCATATGTCATACACAAATTTGGACTGCGTTTATGGATAAAGGACTTTATTTCCTATACGACATTTTTTTCCAAAACCAATGAAAAGTCAGGCTTGATAGCAACGACCAGTGCCAGTAAGTGTGCGGCCAAACGCGCGACGCTCATATGGTTCCTATTGTTAATGTGATCGTTACTGCCACTATGGTCTATTTCGAGGCCGTAAAATGCGTGAGTTAGGTATCTCACGCATTTTACGTCATTTTATAATCATATGTGTAAAAATATGAGTACCTTCAACCACCCTCAAGTCTCCATCATCAAGGCATACACGTCCGTTAACGATCACGTATTGAGGACTGCCGACGACGTGCTGACCCTGTAAAGAAAGTAGGAATACTTTATAATATAAAACAAAGAATTTAGATGAAGATTATTCGAATTTTAATTGTTATACGAATAGAAAAGTTTGGCAATTATTAATGAAAAATTATAACTGGCAAATGTCCACCACCCGCACGCTGCTAAATTCTTTGTTTTAAGAAAAAAGGTTCATGTTTAAAAACCCGATACATTAAACCATGTATTCACTTAAATTTTGAAAGGTTTGCTAAATCTATTGATCTAGTAGTAAGTGACTTTCTTTGCTCTTGTATTAAGATGGGAGGTTAAAGACGAGGGACCCAACGATTTTAAAAATTTTGCTAAATCTATGAATCTAATAGTAAATGCTTTCTTTGCTCGTATATTATGACGGAAGTTACCACCGATACCACAGGTGAAATAATATACATTGAGAGTCGGTATTACCAAGAATCCTATCCTAATAATATTATAAACGCGAAAGTTTGTAGGTATGGATGGATGTTTGTTACTCTCTCACGTAAAATCTACTGAAAGGACTTTAATTAAACTTTACAATAATATAGCTTACACATCAGAATAACACATAGGCTGCAATTTATAAAGATATTGCGTGATCCTGCGCAAATAAAGCGGGCCACCAGCTAGTTTGGTATAAATTGGAGGATCTAAAGTAACAAACCTCAAAGATGTTGAAGTCAACAGCTTGCTTGTGCGTGCTGGCCGAGATGGTCCTCTCGAGGCGGGGGTCCCAAACGACCACGTCCGCGTCGCTGTTGACCGCGATGCGGCCCTTCTGCGGCCACAGGTTGAAGATCTTGGCCGCGGTCGAGCTGGTCACGGCCACGAACCGGCAGGGGTCCATTAAGCCTGGGAGGGTTTTTTTATTTAATTTATTGCACTACAAAGGGTACAACTTAATGCTAAACATTGTGTTAGTAATTATATTATCTTTGTCATTGTCTACCAGTTCATCTTTGAGACGTAACAGAAAAGATGGAAGATGGGGTGTAAATTGAATTAGATGAGTATATCGAAAAAAGTTAATTAATTAGTTTTAACGAAAATGAGTTGGGAATATTTTGACAAATGCAGTAGTCACCCAAGTAAACCAAAGATCTTGCAAGGGAGGCGACATGCCATAAGCCTGTTAATTACGGCCAGAAAGCACATAGGCTTTTGTAATTAAACTTAACACTTCAAACCCCAGAGGGTTTCAGTCGGTACAGGCAATTGGAGTAGTAAAAACAAAGAAACGAACAAAGTAGCAAAAAATGTGGAATGTTCGAGATTAAGTAATCCCGAGTTTACACGGATCAACACTTGAACGTGTAAAATATCTAGGTATCTAGGCAGGCATATGTAAAAGCGAACGCGCTACAAACCAAGTCAGTTTGTGAGCTTTCGGTGTGATAACTTCGAAGAATTTATCACACATAAAGAATTAAGAAGTGATATCGGCGAGTAACCCATACTGCTTCAGCAAAGCATTTTGGACTACGACTGCTTGACGAGTCGGACATTTGGAAGATCATATTTGAGTGTCAATCTTTGGTTATATAGTGAATAAATTCCTTAAGAAGAGTGTTAGCGTTTTACTCCAAATTTCGAACCTTATTGTTTCGTACATACATACATACATACTATCACGTCTTTATCCCTAATGGGGCAGACAGAGCATTTTGGGTCTTGCGGTTCTATTCAGAGCCCAGGGCCGCAAGACCCAAAAGCCACTTTTAGCGTCATGGTGGGTGAGAAGATGGAAAAGCAATCAATTCAGTGATGGGTTGCTAACCGCATCGCCTGTTAACATGATTTGCATTTTAGCCCATTCCCTCGATCGGCTTTTACGATCTGCGTGGGAAGAGAAGCAGCTGGTACATTCTAAGTTATATTTCTCTCAGACCAGCATGGGATGGGCATTGTTTCGTAACAGTGTTATTTTATGAATCCCTCAGGCCTGCTATAACAGTATAACTTACCAGTGTTAACAGCCTTCTGCCAGAGTATGGTCATCCGGTCCTCCACTCCGTTGACGCCGTTGGGGATCTTGGTGAAGTTGTCCTTGCCAAGCTCCTTGTCCTTCTCGTGGAAGGTGCAGTTGTCGCTGCCGATCAGCTGCAGGTGGTCGCTGGGGAAAATATATACAGTTGTAAATACATATAGTAAGGCTTCGATTGTATTCGCATGCCGTGTGGTATCCGGCAGAGTAGTAGGACTACTCCAAGTCCTCCAGTGGATGTCGTAGAAGGCGACTTAGGAAATACAATCTAAACAAAGCTTATAAACATCAATGAGACCTCTCCAACCCGTCTGGCCAGCGAGGAGAGTGTAGGCCAAGTCCTCTGGCTGCTTTGACCAAGTATGGTTCTGATAGTACAGAGAGGGTCATGCTCCTGCAGTAGAGACTAAAAGACCTGATGATGATGATGATGAGGCTTCGATTGAGGGCAAACATGAAGAGATGTTGATGTAGATGATGGTATGGAGAAACTGATTTATTTCTATGTATGTTACATTGTGTAGAGTTGGTTGTGACGGATCCTTTCTCGATCGCTGCTAGATAGTGTCTCAATTCTTTGTTATAAATTGATTTAAAACGTAAAGTAAAAACAGCTGACACGCGACCTACATGGTATGTGGCCACGTGCAGCTAAAATGTGCGAGCTTGGCTTGTACATACATACATACATACTTATCATCATCATTTTGACCTCCGACATCATTACGCCGACCTCCGTGGCGTAGTGATCACCAACTCACCATGCTAGTCCGCCACCCAGAGGTACCGAGTTAGATCTCCGGTCAGAGCCAGTTGGAAAATGGCCTTTTTCAAATTGTTCTGTTTCTTGGATGTTTATCTATATATGTATTTGTTATAAAATATAGTATCGTTGAGTTAGTATCCAACAAGTCCCGAACTTAATTTGGGGCTAGCTCAATCGGCGTAATTTGTCCCTTTATACTTATTTATTGATCATCAGTTATTTTTGTCTCCACTGCAGAAGCCCGACCCTCTTTGTACTACCAGAGCCATACATATCCAGAGCAGCCAGAGGACTTGGCCTACACTCTCCAGACGGGTTGGAGAGGTCTCATTGATGATATAAGCTTTGTTTAGCTTGTATTCCTAAGTCGCCTTCTACGACATCCACGGGAGGACTTGGAGTGGCCCTATTCTACTCTGCCGGATACCATACCACACGGCATACATACTATCACGTCTTAACCAACCACGGGGCCTGACATCTGACGTAGCTCAACGACTGTCACACAATGATGACAGCCGGGACCAGCGGCGTATACTTCCAAGAGCTCAAGAAAAAAATTTTGCAGCTTATGGTCAGCCATCCAAATGTGGACCACGCCCCGTGTCGCTTT
This sequence comes from Acrobasis consociella, assembly GCA_963555685.1. Taxonomy (NCBI): domain Eukaryota; kingdom Metazoa; phylum Arthropoda; class Insecta; order Lepidoptera; family Pyralidae; genus Acrobasis; species Acrobasis consociella. Next base: position 36,162,818 of record OY743104.1, on the reverse strand, counting down.
ACTTGTGAAAGGCTGATAATAAACCGCGAGGCTTATACACTTATACACTTACTCTGCGAGAGCTTCGGCCATGGCCTGGGGAGTGGTAGGGTCCGGTCTGAGCGGCGGAGACAGCACGTGAGCCGCTGCGTGGCGGAAGCAAGCATTGCGGTAGTGGCTGCCTGGAATAGAAAATGTTACAACGTCCTTACAGTCGCTCGTGGTAACAACTATATTACAACGTCCTTATAGTCGCATGTGGTGACAACTATATTACAACGTCCTTATAGTCGCATGTGGTGACAACTATATTACAACGTCCTTATAGTCGCTCGTGGGGACAACTATATTGCAACGTCCTCATAGTCACTCGTGGGGACAACTATATTGCAACGTCCTTATAGTCGCATGTGGTGACAACTATATTACAACGTCCTTATAGTCGCTCGTGGGGACAACTATATTGCAACGTCCTTATAGTCGCTCGTGGGAACAACTATATTACAACGTCCTTATAGTCGCTCGTGGGGACAACTATATTGCAACGTCCTTATAGTCGCATGTGGTGACAACTATATTACAACTTCCTTATAGTTGTACGTGGTGACAACTGCTAATGCCTAGTTCACACATGTCATCGTGGAGCCCATCGATTTTTATCGTTTGACAAAGGGATTTTAATCGTTTGACAAGAATCAGGTTTATGAAACTCCTGTTAAGAACACAGGAGGAAAAAAGGCTGAAAACATTAGTGGAACGCTAGCTTGCGAGGTCTACAGCTCACAGCGCCACTAGTTTTATTTAAAAGGTGCGCTTGCAGTTTCTACATTAATAATGTACACTATTATTGTATATAAAAATCATTCGCATATTGTGCTATTCTATATATATATATATCTATATTCGCATATGCATTTATACAACGTGGAAGGGACATAACCGTAAAAAATCGAACCATGGGCTATAATCACTATAGTATAATAATAAAATAACAGTTAAAAAAACAAAATTCGACATTCATCATAGTGACCTCGTATAGCCCGTGGTTTGATTTATTTCATGTAGGTATGTCCCTTCTTAGATATACAGCATTTACATAACCTGTAATAATAATGTATTCGCATGTACAATTAACTAAATAATAAACAACAATAAACATAAAAATTCGCTACCGTAAACAGAAAACAAAATTATAAATTCTAGTTAAAGTCACAGAGTAATAATATACTACGTACAAGTTAAAGTAAACAAAAAAGAATCACTTTCGTTTTGTAAGTTTGAAATTTATTTGTTATGCTTAGTACATGATAAACTTTCTACAACGTAGAAGGAACATACGTGTTATAAATAGTACCTTGATATTAAAATTACAGCCAAAACATAAAAAAAAATCGGCATTACCATACAAATGTGTTGGTTAGCGTGCAATTTGTATGGGAAGGTCGAATTATTGTTGAAATTTTGGTAGTAATTTTATTAACAGTATACTATAGATCTAGTTTAGCCCATGGTTCTAATAATAACATTAAAACAACAACAAAAAAATCGACGCTCCCATACAAATTGCTGGGGCTGGGCGGCTGCACACTTTTGTATGGTAGTACCAAATTGGTTTGTGTTTTTTTTACAGTTAATTTAATTTAATTATACTATATTTGCTACGGGTATATCCCTTCCACGTTGATGTGAAGAAATTTTAAGTTTAGTAAGTATCTAATGTTACTGAGATCTCCAATGTCAGAAACATTTAATACATGTCCATAGTTTAGTTTGTAGATTAGACATTGAGGTTAAAAGGTTTTAAATCGTCTTGGAATGCTTTCTTACCATCAGTTCCAACGGTAGCAGCCAAGGTTTCTCCATAGAGCGGCTGTCTTTGCCTGGAGCGAGCGATCTGCAACGCTTCCACGGCACTCTTGGACATCATATGCACGATGTAGAGAGGTGAATTGGCCTGGAAGTGGCAAAAGATTATATTTTAAATATTTAAATATAAATATACAGGGACAAAACACACAGACTGAACTATCCCCAAAGTTCGAGACTTGTGTTATGGGATACTAACTCAACGATACTATATTTTATATCAAATACATATATAGATAAACATCTAAGACCCAGGACTATTTGAAAAAGGCCATTTTCAAACTTGCCCTGACCGAGGATCGAACCCGGGACATCTGGGTGGCAGATTAGCATGGTGACCACTACGTAAAGTAGTATTCCATAACACAAGTCTCGAACTTACTTTGGGGCTAGCTCAATCAGTGTAATTTGTCCCTATATATTTATTTATTTATTTATAACATCCGAATTAACCTTCCTGCTCTGGCCAAGTATAGCACTGGCAGTACAGAGAGGGTCGTGCTCCTGCAGTGAAGACAAAAAGACCTGATGATGATCTTCTTCTCATCGTGTGTGTTAGTGACTAACACTGGTGTCAGAGTTTTTAAAACGCCTTAAAGGCCTCTGACATGGTTTTAGGTAACGACCAATGTCAAAGACAGTGACCGGGACCGACGGCTTACCGTGCTCTCCGAAGCACGGATCATCTTGCTTATCAGACAATCAGGTGATGAGCCTACAATGTCCTGACCAAACTAAGACAACAACACAAAGTCGTTGCCCCCGCCGGGAATCGAACCCGCGACCTCCGGGTATGAGCCGAACGCTCTAACCACTACCCCACGGAGGCAATTATGATGATGATGATGGATTTACCTGGTTGGCGATAACACAGGCTCTATTGACAGCCTCCGCTTCAACTTCTTCGTTGCGGGACATCTCGTGACCCTCTGGCCCAGTGATACCTTTGGCTAGCAGCTTCTCCGTGTTGCGAGCTATGATGAGACCATTCTCAGCATGGACCTGTAATTGTTTATAAATATATAACTTTGCCGCCGTGCGGCTAAAAGTGGCCTTCGAGTCTTATAGTTTTAGGCTGCCTGCTTAGGCCTTAAGACCCAAAATAATGTGTGTTAGTGAATCTAAATAAAAGCTTGTAATAACAATTGAGATGCTATGTAATAGCGATCGATAAAGGACCCGTCACAGTATTTCTTGCTTAGCCGTGTGGTTTCTGGCAGAGTAGAATAGGGCCACTTTAAGTTCTCCCGTGGATGTCGTAGAAGGCGACTTAGGGAATACAAGCTAAACAAAGCTTATAAACATCAATGAGATTTCTCCAACTCGTCTGGCAAGCAAGGAGAGTGTAGGCCAAGTCCTCTGGCTGCTCAAAGTATGGGTCTGGTAGTACAGAGAGGGTCGTGCTCCTGCAGTGGAGACAAAAAGAAGAGAGAACGCTCTTAGCGTTAACTCCGCCAATAATAAACAATTTTAATTGTTGATCAATAAAGTTAAAGAAAATAAATCCTAGTCCTACTAATATTATAAATGCGAAAGTGAGTTTGTATATTTGTTTGTTTGTTACCTCTTCACGCTTAAACTACTGAACCGATTTGGATGAAATTTGGTATGGATATAGTTTAAGACTCGAGGAAGGACATAGGGTACTCTTTATCCCAAAATTCCCACGTGGAGCGAAGTCAGCGGGTACAGCTAGTAAATAAATAAAAAGACCTGATGATGAAGCGTTTTACCTGTGGGATGGCCCTCAGCTCGTTACAAGCCTCTATGGCCTGATACAGGGTGTAGTCATCAAGCATCCAGGCGTCCTTGTAAGCCATGAACATCTTGAAGGAGTTGACTCCGAACTGCTCGCTGGTGAGCTGTTGCATCTCCTGCTTCACGGCAGGGGACCACCACGTCACCCCTACGTGGAGACCGTAGTCGCAGCACACCTGGATATGATTTTTTATTATCAGTTAACAATCCGCTTGTTTCCAACAAGCCAGTCAAATGAGGTACTTTTTAACAACAAACCTTTTTTGTGGGATTTGTAGAAATATAAAATACAGGCCTAGTTGTACATTTTATATTTTTTTAAAAACCTACTTCATCCTCAAACATCACAAACGATTTTGATAAAATTTCTATGGAACCATTTGACGAGTATGCCAAAAAAAAAGAATTCAACTTCAAACAAAAAGGAAGTTTCCTGACCGGTCCAACCGTCCAGGTTCCAATCTGACCTCCGCAATCCAAAGGGTAGACCATGACCAATCCTTGGATACGTTTGCAAACGCTAGATGACGTTCGGGTCCCACACTTTATCTTATTTTGAAGGTTTATTTGGTAGAATTTGAAGGTTCATACCACAGAAAGATGATTTTGTAACAAACATTTGTGTTGTATCACAAAATCATCTTTCTTTTCAAATCAGGTGATTCAATCCTGCAATATCCGAACCAGACTGGAAACAACTTTTCACGAAGTATGCTACCAAGTGGGATTAGAACCCACGAACTCCGGATCACAAGGGACTGATTATGTTAGTCTGTGTGTAAAAGTTTTATTAAGTTAGGTTGTTAACAAGAATTTGCAACAAAAAAAGTAATCGTACCTTTCCGTCAGCCTTGTCTCGCCAGTTATTGTAGGCCTCAATAAGAGATTGCCCTTTTTGAGGAAGCGCGAAGTCAACTGAAAAAGAAAAACATTTTTTTATAAAAAAAAATAATATATATATAGTAATAGTAATGAATACACAGTTGATATAAATATATCGGAATCAATCGGAAATAAATGGAAAGCGATGATTGCTAAGTGACATCAAGATATTAGACGCACTATAAACGCTTTCATTTATTGTTTTATCATCATCATAAGGTCTTTTTAGTCTCCACTGCAAGAGCACGGCCAAGTATTGCTCTAGTAGTACAAAGAGGGCCATTCTCTTGACTAAAAAGACCTGAGAATGCTGATGAAACAATATAAATATGTCACCAAATAAAATACTGCCTCCGTGGTGTAATGGTTAGAGCGGTTGGCTCATTACGGGAGGTCGCAGGTTCGATTCCCAGCGGGGGCAACGACTTTGTGTTGTTGTCCTAGTAAGAGTAAGTAAGATGATCCGTGCTTCGGAGGGCACGTTAAGCCGTCGGTCCCGGTCACTGTCTTTGACATTGGTCGTTACCTAAAACCATGTCAGAGGCCTTTAAGGCGGTTTAAAAACTCTGACACTAGTGTTAGTCACTAACACACACGATAAGAAGAAGAAGAAGACCAAATAAAAGCGTTTATAGTGCGTCTTATATGTTGATGTTAATGTTAATTAAGACCTGACGATATAGACACTTATTCAGTGACTGTACGTTTGGCATGAAGGTTGATACTCACTGACGGTAGTGGTCCCCCCCGCCACAGCAGCCCTGGTCCCCTTGTAGAAGTCGTCAGCAGTCTTGGCACCCATCATTTCTAGCTCGAAGTGGGTGTGGGGGTCGATCCCACCAGGCATGACCAGTTTGCCGGTCGCATCGATGGTGCGAGTACCACCTGGGATGATGAGGTTGCGACCGATTTGTCTGGAAAGATAGAAAAATCGAATAAGCTAACTTGTGAGTTTGATGATCATTGGTTAGGCTTTTAAAGCTGCTTTAAAGCATCTGACATAGGTGGGCATTAACTGGTTAATCCGTTAATCGTTAATTAACGTAGTTAACATTTTGATTAACGGATTAACTTTGCGTTAATTCTTTCGAAATGTAACGCTTTAACGTTTAACGAAGCTAACTTTTTTGTAGCGGATTAACGAAGTTAAGTATTTGTTTAACGGTGCCCAGCTATGGTTATAACAGCTGTTATCAACGACAAAAACGGCTCAACGCACCTACCGAAGTATTAAATGGAAGCACTACAAACAAAAAGAAAACAAAATATAGACTAGCTGTTTCCGAGGGCTTCGCTCCCGTGGGAATTTCAGGGTAAAAACTATCCTGTCCTTGCCTTGCCAAATTTCATCTAAATAGGTTCAGTGTTTGAAGTTAAGCGTGAAGCAACCAACAAACATACAAAAAGCAAACGAATATACAAACTCACTTTCGCATTTATAATGTTAGTAGGATTTTTCTGTATTATTTCTATAACTACCCTTTTGAGGGTTCCGTTTTTGCCATGTTATAATGTGGATTAGAACTCTTCTTTTTAATATATAAAAAATAATAACCAGTACTGCCGATAGATGGCGTTGTTTGTTATTAAAACGCGCTATGGGTTGTTTTCTAGTATACAAGTATTACTTTACGAGTAATTCAGTTACCATACGGTTGACAGAATTGTCAAAGAAATAAGATTTCTCTTGGAAGGGGTTCGGTTGGTCAAGTTTTTTTTACTTGGCTGACTGAAGCCTAAATAAAATAATTGGGACCCAATTATTGGGTATTTTCAAAAATGATTGTTTGACTTTTAGAAATTATATCTGATATAAGTTGTTGGACTAACCTAAGTTATTAAGTGTTATGATTTCAGGGATCATGTTTCGGCGTGTGAGTTTCTTTATTGCACCATAACTTCAATCAAAGAAATAAATTAATAAAATTTCTTTTCATATTTCGATACGTGTTCCTTGGGGAAAGTTATTCAGTATCATGGACTGAATTCACCCTTAAAATAGTTTCAGTATATTTTGTTAGACCTTATATATGTATATCAGCGTGTGACCCTCTACCTACATCTTGATTTTTTGTTGTTAATTATCTGTTCATTTCGTAACAACGTAAATAAAAAATATTACTGGCAGGAAAAAAATATTCTATATTAATTTAAAAGTAAACTCACTGAAAGCAAATCCCAAACTTCCAAAATAAGAACTCTTAAATTCAAATAAAGAACGCTGACTCATCCGGTCTGGCGCGTTTTATTTCGCTACTTAGGACACAATACAATTTAATAAGGGCAATTGTTAACATTGATTTAACGAAACGCGTTATATTGGGGTTAAGAATTTGATTAACCTTTTTAGTGATGCGGGAACTTTTAACAGTTGATAATGATAACGTTAATCAGATGTGATTAAATGCTTTTGTCGATTTCTGAGGGTCTGACTCTACAAAAAATGTTATTTTGTGTTTCCAAATAACAATAATATAGTTAGAGATCGTTTCGAGAACCTTTGTTAAAATATAAATACGCTTGAAAGTCAGCTTAAATGTGTTCTATATAAACTTTCTGCCATATTATTAACCACTTCACTGTGGGTAAATAGAGAACAAAAGAAAGAAATATGAGTCCGCCGATTATTTACAACTTCACTGTCCGTAAATAAAGAATAAAAGTTAAAGAAATTAGAGTTCAACTTATATGATATTATACTTGTGTGGATTATAGTTTGTAATGCTCGTACTGAGTTTATACAATCTTCTGCGAACACCTCACATCTGCAAAATTGGAAAGGAGTCTTTAAATCAAAGAAAGAAGTATTAACGTCTGAGTTCTGTTTGTGGACTGATAATGTTTAATAACAACGTATCGAAGTGTCAAAGGACTTAGTCTGGCGAATCGTCACCCAATTTGGACTTAACCGGAAGCAGTAGTTACCGCATTAACGCATCCGGCGCGCGCCACGCATTCGAATGTACAACGGAACGCGTCTGCGTTCTCAATTCGAATTTATTTGAATTTGGAGCCGTTTCCTCGTCGGGTTAGATAATAGTGATGTTTGTTTATGGTTAACGATGTTATACGGTACCTTGCCCATCACTAATGTCTGAAAATGTTTTAAGGTTGACAGCGATAGCTCTAGTGGCGTCTTGCTTGTTGGAAATAACTAATATACAACGTGGAAGGGACATACCCGTAATAAATCGAACCATGGGCTATACTTGATCACATAAGTATATTGAAAATTAAAATAATAGTAACAGAACAAAACAAATTTTGGTATTTCCATACCTTAGAGTGCAGTCGCCCCGGCAATTTGTATGGGAATGTCATTTTTTTTTTGGTTTTTTGACTATTATTTCAATTTTATTATGCTATAGTGATCTAATATAGATCGTGGTTTGATTTATTACGGGTATGTCCCTTCCACGTTGAATATAATAGAAATAAATTAAAATACAAAACAAGATGATTTTTTATGTAAGACTAGCTGCTATTGGTAAATGCGTTTAGTTGTAAGGCCTAGGTTCCCGTCAAAAACTTATTTGTACCAGAAGTAAATGTATTTGTAGGTGAAGTAAATAAAAATAAAAACAATAAAAGGGTGTTAATATATTTTTGTATAAAACCTCGCAATAAAAATGCTACGACATTACGAAATACTCTCGTATTCATACGCCTCATATTTTTTTTATGATTTTCGAACGATCGTGCGTGCTGTGGGCGAACATTCAATTCGTTAAAGCTTTCTTAGAAATGTCAAGGTTATTTACCCTCACGAACTCAGGGTGGTTGACCCATTATCTTTACACAGGATGTTAATCGAAATACACGGCCGAAAAGTGTGAAGCAATAATAAAATACGCAATTCACGCAGCCAGGTAGAATTTTGAGTTTACCTGAATAGGCGCGAAATACTTTTATTATTTGGTTTTCGAAAGGTTCTTATTTGTATTTTGATCGACTATTTTACGAATAGATTGGCATTCTTTCTGGGATTCAGAGTAAAGAAAAAAAAAACATTTTTAATCATACTTAATCATTTTCTCATAACTTTGCACTAAAAAAAGTTCTTTCAGACCGCATAGTGAATGAGAATTCCTTAAAAATAAACAAAACAGAACCGCTATTTAATTTAAACTCAATTTTCTCCCCTCTTTTGATGTCCATAAATAACTATGATCCCCAAAACGTGTGATAGAAGTCATGTTCCGTTTTTAAAATATTTTGTCACTGGCTACATATATCGTTAATTTTTAAAAATAGTTGTCTTGGACTTGATTGATCGGTAATTTGACAAGACAAAGGCGTTTTATTAATGCTCCTATCAATTTTGTTGATGGTAACACAGAAACCATAATGAGAATGCATTACAGTGTTGATTTCTTTTGTTTGATGTGATGAGTAATTTAGATGGATGAATTATTTAGATTAAGAATCCCCCTACCCTAGACTTAAGACAAAAGTAGTCTACGTTTTATTTTGAAACCACATGACAGATTTCGTTGCAATAATCTAAGGTAATTAATTGGTTCCTACAGTAAAATTATGAACTGGAAAGAAATTAATAAGATTAATTATTATTAAGAATAAGGATGTAGAAGTTTCCCATACTGACGGTCAAAAATGATATAACACACTATATTCTATTTCAAGTTCATATGTATACCGTCGTAAAACAAATATAACCCTAGATAATTGAAATATCATTGAAATTACAAAATTTTACCGAATTTGGGCATGTCGTTTCGAAATAAAACGTAGACTACGTCTGTAGGGAAAAGTGTAGTTTGGTCTAGAGTCTAGGGTAAGGGAACTCATATGTTATTTCATTATTAATGCGAATGATCAGTGATCACTGGCTTTTATTTTGATGAAAACATTCTTATTTATTTTCACCTAAACATAAAACCATTTGGCAAAAATTAGATTTAACTAAAAGCTATTCTATAAATAAAAAATAATTACTAAAAATATAAACATTAATTTATATAAAAAATCGTCCCCACTTCGCCATTGTCAACAGGCAGAGTTCCCAAGAGGCTGGCGGCATTTCCGCGTTGAATGGCAAGGCTAAGCTTTTGGCCGAAATACACGCCAGCTCTAAGACGTCGATCAAACGTGTGGAGACCTCTCTAAACCGTTGACAGGCTTCACATCCCAGGGCCCTAAGGTCTCCAAGGCGAAGGGCACAAATTTTTATTTTAAATGCTGTGTACAGACGTTTGCAAAACCTCGTCAAGCCTTCGCAAACGCAAATGTTGGAACGCGGAGTCACCTAAACGAATGGTTTTTCCATACAAAAAACTGTTCGTTTAGTGACTCCGCGTTTGAAAAATAGCACCTCTGACGGCTGTCGGTTTTTTGGCACAAATCAAAGGAATTTTATTAAAGCGTTCGCGTGCCATCCACACATTTGAATGCGTTCACAGAAGTGCAATTTTTGAAACGCGAGGCCACCTAAACGAATGCGTTTGAGTTCCGCTCCGTTTATTTAATGTTGTGTTTCAAAACTGGCTCTGTTATAACTAACAGTATTTTACTACAACGCACGTACGTAATTGTTTCATGATCTTAGTTTTTTACCTTCTCGCCCACCATCTAGCTAAAAGTGTCCTTTGATTCTTTCGGACCTGGGACTGCTTAGAGCAGCGTAAGACCCCAAATGCTCTGTCTGTCCCGTTAGGGATAAAGACGTGATAGTATGTATGGACTGGACTCAACTGTACTGGACTCAAACCCAAGACTCGAGTCTAGGATTCAAGTTCTCAGTCGAGTCAGTGATTCGAGTAAACATCGAAATACAAAAACGCCATCAAGGCGTTTCTGCAAAATACGGCCATAAACATAATTCTTAGCAATCAGTCAAAATTATTTCAACATGCTTCTCAGAACATATTGCTTATTGTTAAATAAACATTTTGCAGTACCTTAGATGGACGAGCATCATTTCATGACAAGAGACCAATGTAGTGCCAAAGATGTACTGTCGACAAACGACCGATCTTTTGAGAGGTTTATAAAACGTGTCTATCTGTCGCCGAGACAGATTATAATCATCGTGTATCTAGGTCAAAATGGCTCTGGATCTACTTTTAAAATGACATCATAAATATTATTTTTAGGGGTACATATAAAAAATGAAATAATCGGGCCACGCGCAGTGTAGGGTTCTGTAGTTGCGAATGCCGACTTTAGACAGACAGATATGGCGAAATTATAAGGGTTCCTAATTAAACTAAATACGGAACTACTCGCGCGTTTGTCTGTCGGGGTTAAAAATCTACAAGTTAGCTAGATTTCATTACCACTTTGTAGCAAGTAGCGTGATGAAATACCACAAATGCTGGCCAGTAACAAATACATACGAAAGAAAAAATAATAAAACCAAAACGAATGTCAGGGTTACAACTAAGGAAGTTCATTGTTTACATACGACGTTCGTGTGAACCGGGCCTTATGGAAATAGTTTCATGTTAGAAATCTCAAACATATGTGACCAGCGGAAAATGCTTATAGGTTTGCGAAGAAACAATATCGTTACATCGTTTCCGTTACCGATTTGTTGAGTAAACTTGAGTAGGAAGGTGTGAAATGTTTTCACGTGTGTACTGGAGTTCTCTCTGTTTTTAACCGTCTTTCAAAAAGGAGGAGATTATCTTTTCGTCGCCATCTTATATTTTATGTATGATTATCAAGTCTTTAAGTCTCCACTGCAGAAGCACGATACCCTCTATACTACCAGAGCCATACTTGGCCAGAGCAACCAGAGGACTACTCTTTATGTATCATCATCATTATCATCAGTGGCGTAGCTAGGGGGACAAGGGCCCTCCTCATCTCTTTCCGCGTAGTTTGAACTTATTTTGGCCTTCAAAATTATTGATAGGGAATAAGAATAGGAAACAGTGAGTTGAATCATCCCTAGTAGGCTAAATCCATACGTCGTCTCTATCAAAATCTTCATGTGTTCAATGGAAGAAAAAGGGAGTAAATAAACAACGACGCACATGACAATATAGAATATTTATTAATTAAGAGAAAAAACGATTTTTAAGAGAATTCCCCGTCCGATTCACAATCTCTTGCGCGCTTTAATTTTTGCGAATTCGTCTATAATTTCACTCAAATCGAAGTTTGATGCCGCCTCATTTTCTATTGCAATTAACGATAAATGTCGGAGGCGATCTTGTCGAATGCTGTTTCTTAAATATTTTTTTATAATCTTCAGTTTACTGAAAGATCTTTCTGCTGCCGCGGAAGTAACAGGAATTGTGTGAAACAGTAGCATCGCTGTATACACTTCCGTAAGGTCACATTTGAGCACGCCAAATTTCGTTATGATTTCTTTGCAAAGCTGGCGAATAGACCACGTCTCCATCAATTGAGGGAGGATCAGATGATATACATTAAGAAATTGGAGCGAAAAAGTGGGTCCAATTATATCGCAATATTTCTTCTGAATTTGGTGGCAGATGGATGGATGTGCGGAATAGAAATCATAGCATTAGTGGTGATACTTGATGAAATAAGGCTGGTAGTAGGGAATTACGAATTGCAACAGCGACACACCCAGCATCAACTACTGTAGTACGTCCCAGACCCCAGAAAGTTGAAAACATCGCCACAAATATCATAAATAAGAACTGATGCAAGGCAAGAGCGAATGAAAACTTCATTAAAAAGTTGATGGGCGGAATTGGCGAATTGATCTCACGACCGTCAAGCACGTGAGCTGATCCAATGTGCTACGGGCGTACTCATCCAAACTACCATATAACTGAAATAACGATAACAGACAAACAAACAGCACATGCTTATCGAGGACGCTTGGCGCATGTGTTAAAAATGTTAAATAAGGAGTTTTGTCATTGGTGATGTTGATTTGAATAAAAAAAAATAGAAATTGAAAAAAAAAAGAAAATCCTGTGAGCAGGCTCGACTCGAGGCTCGAGCCTGCTGCACAAGATTTTTATTATATTTTTTTTAATTTTTCATTTTTTTTTTCAAAGCTGAGGATAGAGGGCCCTCTGAGCTCCGGGGCCCTGGTGCACTGCACCACCTGGCCCTATGATAGCTACGCCACTGATTATCATCAGGTCTTTTTGTTTTCACTGCAGGAGCACGATCCTCTCTGTACTAACAGAGCCATATTTGGCCAGAGCAGCCAGAGGACTTGGCCTACACTCTCCTCGCTGGCCAGACGGGTTGGAGAGGTCTCATGATGTTTATAAGCTTTGTTTAGCTTGTATTTACTAAGTCTCCTTCTACGACATCCACGGGTCTTGGAGTGGCCCTATTCTACTCTGCCGGAAACCACACGGCACGGTACGTTTTATCTATGTTCACCGATTATTCGAAGACTATTATTAGAAGATTTGGCAAATTCTTTTTTGTTTGAAAGGGTATACTGTCACGTGGTCCCATAGAAATTTTATTAAAATCGGTTGTGTTGTTTGGGGGTGAAGTCGGTTTTTAGTTTTGAAAAATTATGATATGGGATAAAAGTAATGAACAGACTGCTTCTGTTACCGAGCACAGGTACGCTAAAAGCTCAAAATTGACGATAAATTGTATGAACCAAAATCTATACTTAAGCGCCTATCAGTGAATAACTAATTTTTGTTTTTCCTCTGGTAGAAATAAATGCCTTGTACTATTGCGGTTAATAAAGATTAAAATATATTATAAATTGACTGCTTTCCCATAACCATATTTTGCTTAGTTAAGTGCAAGTTTTTAAGTAAGTTTATTCACTACAATTTGAAGACAAAACCTCGTTAAGTCGACCATCAAAAATCAAGATTACATTTTAAAATTTAGCATAAAAATTATGCTATTGTTATGAGCATTATACTCAGTATTTACGAGAGAAAGGCTAAGTTTTCGCTTTTCTTAATCTGCCTTTGTTAATTATAAGTACATGGTCGTTAAATTCTCACGGGTTGTGTAATGTTCCGTTCATATGGTGCGAGTAGTGGGCGAGCTGCAAGGCGAGTTGTAAAGGCAGTTAAAAAAAAATCTTTCTTGCCCGACTACGGCAAAGCCAAGAGAAAGGGTAATGCTTTAGTTTATATAATATCTAATGTCTGTTAAGTGTAGTATCTGAATCGCTTGTCCAATTTTATCAAATGATATTTCAATCGATTTGTCTTTATTGTCCGGGTTACATAGGCTACAATTTGAATGCAAAAAATGCATATAACGTAAAAGAAATAAAGAGTTTCCTATTAGGCAGGAGCAATATCTCTTCTGACTCCAGCTTCGTCTTCAATGGCAGACTTGATGCACCTAGAAGATTTCCTATTTCAGTTTTTTTCTTTGAAAAGCTATTCCGTGTAACTTACAGAGCCTGTGAAGGAACAAATCACAAATTAATTTCTAATTTCTGTGCCATTGTATGAGATACTACTAAATCATCGATTTCTTTCTAACAGTACCTTCTTCTTATTTTTCCTCACTTTATCCCACTTTACATGGGGTCGGGACAGCATGTGAGTCTTCCATTTTCCTCTATCCTTTTTATCTTACTTAGGGTACTTACTTACACAAACTTATTTTACTTTCAGTGTATTCTTTTTAAAATAACACTAACTTACTGCCCGTTTGAGTGGACCAATGTAAATAAGCCTTACCTTTGAGGTAGTTTACTTTGTAAGAGTATTTATCGCTTAGCACTTTCTTTAAGCCTTATCTGATGGGCGTACAATGATAATACATAATGCTTTCCAAAAAATATTGCAGCATTGTATGTTCGTTCATGTACAAGAGTAATTAAAAACTCATTTAAAAAACTTAGGTATCGTTTCCATTTTTATTTTTGTACAAAGCCTATCCCATTTTTTTACATAGGCTTTTGTCTAGACCTAAATATAGTTTTAGCCTAGATATCATCTATGTTATACTTACGCAAGTAATTGCTTTTTCATCTTTTTACATCGTACACGATAGATTTTAGATAGAGTCTAATTCTGTATCAGAATTACTGGTAAAAACTAGCCAGGTTAAATGTTAAAATTCTTATTACAAAATTTCAAGATACTTTACAGAACTGGAGCCACTTCGATCGCAATACTTTTGTTGGATCTTGAACTCGGCTCCCATTTTTACATTAATGTTTTTGGTGGGATTAGTTTAACATAGTATATTTTACTATTCCTTTTTTAACGGCTTTTACGATACTGCTACTTTGTAGACATGCATTAGGTTAACTTACTGATGTTCTAAATCAATGTGCCTTGCAACATTTCGATGCAAAAACGATATAAATAACAGCAACCTCCGCGCCTACGTTAAAATGTAAAGCGCTGGACACATAGAAAAGACGTAAGACGCGGACGGGGCCCAGACATATGTCTGAAGTGCTATTTGTGAAACACGGAGTCTTAACGAATGGTATTCCCATACAATAAAATCGTAAGTTTAGTGACTCCGCGTTTGAAAAATAGCACCTTTGTTCCGCGACGTCAAGCGACGGTTTCATACAAAATGTATAGAAACGTCGCGTGGTAGAATACACTGAGAAGACGGGCGCCCCGTCCTTGCCCGTCCTTTCAGTGTTCTGCGCGCGTCGCTTGCCGTCGCAAAACAGACATCTGCGCCCCGTAAAGAAGTAAGACGCGGTCTTACTTCTCTTCAGTGTGTCCTGCGCCTAAGACTGCATCATCACAACCATGATAACATCGCCACAAATACACTACAATCGATAAAATGATGATAAACGATTTTATTGACGATATCTCACACTTACAAGGTACAAACATGTCATTTTAAAACAAGTTTCTTTGCCAGGTATATTAATAACCCTGACATTCAAGGGTTCTGGTTTACCCCCAATAACTTTAGAATGGCTGAACCAATTTCCATCAAACTTAGCTAAGAACCTTGCAAGGAAATTTGCTTTCACGTAAAAAACCTGCATCGAAATCTGTCCACCAGTACGAGAGATACGATGACACAGACACACAGAGAGTACTTGATGAAAATCAGTTCGTTTAAAAGTTATTGGGTGTTAACGCAGAGTCAGAGTTTCCCTAGCAAACAGATAGCGCTACGGACATCAAGTCGTATCGAGTCTACCACTCAATGCCGACAGACGAAATCCCGGTGATCGCTATATCGACAGTTCACTAACTTTTTGTGCACGAGACCGACAGAAGACGAAATCGAAATAGTTTATCCCGACTGAACTCTATCCCGACTGTCAGTTTGACCGACACAGCATTAAATCGATAAACTGTAGATCGACTGAATCTTATCCCCCATCGGTTGTTCCGGTACTCATCACTAGATGGCGTGCTTGACAGTCGGGGTTTTTTAATTTGCCTAGAAAATAAACTTGATCGCCTTCAATATATCATCGACACGAAAATAGGCCCTAACGTACCGACACGCGAGACAGTCACGATATTTCGCTTCGCTTTCGAGAAATGCGTCTAAAGCCGAGCATTGAGGAAATGGTCATAATAACAGATTTAATTGTCTTCTGTTATGTAAAGGTTGCCTTGGTTACTGATTTCTTTATTACCCGACTTTCAAAAAAAGTAAGTTATCAATTCGTCTCGATCTTTTTTCGTGTGTGTTTATTGATTATTCTAAGAAGCCTGGACCGATCTCGAAAATTCTTTTTCTCGGAAGTCGATTTTTAGTTTTGAAAAATTACGAGATCACCGATAAAGACCAATAAATCATGTTATGCCCACCTAAGGCTCCCACTATTGCGAGATAAGACACAGAATAATTTTTCAAAACTAAAAACCGACTTTACTACAAACTACACAACCATTATCTTCCTCGCCTTATCCCTGTTTGGGGTCGGCTCCAAACTACACACCGATTTTGAAAAATTTCTATAGGACGAGTGTTCTTCAAATGCGCTTTCAAAAAGTTTTTTTTCAAATTGGTCCAGGCGTCTTCAATTTTATATTATAGTACTCTATGCTTCAAATAATCGGTGAACATACATAAAATGTATGGAACCATATTTTTAGGATACCAAAAATCTAAAAATTCACAAAAACTCCATCAAAGTTTCGGAATGGCTTGCGACGTCACCGCTAAATAAAAATCGTACCTAGTCGTGAAGTCATACGAAATTTAAAATGCGCTGTATCTTTGTCAACAATGTTTGTTTCTCACAGAAAATAAAAAATATGCTTTTCATCTCATCTACTCGAAAAAAGATGTTTTCATCCCAAAACATTTGGAGCTAAAGTTACAAAATAGAAGAATTTAGTACCTATTAAAACCATGGAATTGTATGTACTTCGTTAAAACAATAAACAAAATCGAAATTTAAAAATTGCGTCGCTTCTGCAACCACAGGCGACGCAATTTCTAAATTTCGAATATATATCGTCGTCGACATGGATCTTTAATCTTTATGTTCTTCGCTTCGAAAAACGAAATAAGATTCAAAGTTATGTATTACAGAAGTTTTAGGTTATATTGTATTGATATGTAATTATTTGTGTAAATTTGAATATTTTTTTGTAAGTTGAGGCTGATAGTGAATATCAAGTGTACTAATAAAAATAAAAAGATATGAAAAACCACGGAAAAAAGTGATGACTAAAAATTTTATTAGAAGTTGGTGCCCTTCAAAAAATTATGTATTAGTATTTCTTGAATAAAACCGACACCGAATAATGGTTAGTACTCAGTGTTAATATCTGTTAGTTGAACTCTGATGTGTTCTACTTTTCTATATGTTCTGTTTTGCATTTGCTAGTTTTTCTCATAGATGGAGATGAAAAGTAGAGTGTGCTACTCGCATACGGTAATATTTTTACTTCGGGCGATATACACATTTAAGATTTCACCGTAGTATCACTCACTACGCTCGTGGTTCATCTGTGGATTTCTTCCTTTCGCTCTAGACTCAAAGTAGCGATCTTGCATTAAAACTATTATCTTTACCCCTTGTAGCACAATATACTATAATCTAACCCATCGGCTTACAAATGTTCTATCATTCGTCATGCTTATTTTCAAAGTACCTTAACATTGTTTTGCTAGTCCTAATAATGCCATAGCCCTCCCGTCACAATAACTCTGATGACGTTATCCCATGGGTCACAACACAATACGTGATTTTCCCATTGAACGCGTTTCAAACCGGTGCAGGTACCGTAAGAATGATTGACATCATCCTATTTGCTCCAGTAAGTACCTATGTGCACGGGTAGGTAGTACTGGAGTACCTAGGTCGAGATAATTCTGCTGTATGTCAGGTTTAACAAAACTAAAATACTAAAACTATACAACGTGGAAGGGACATAAAACGAACCATGGGTTATACTAGATCAGAATCATCATCAGGTCTTTTTGTCTCCACTGCAGGAGCATGAAACTCTCTGTACTACCAGGGCCACACTTGCAGAACAGCCAGAAGACTTGGCCTTCACTCTCCTCGCTGGCCAGACGGGTTGGAGAGGTCTCATTGATGTTTATAAGCTTTGTTTGGCTTGTATTTCCTAAGTCGCCTTCTACGACATCCACGTGAGGACTTGGAGTGGACTATTCTATTCTGCCGGAAACCACACGGCAAATATCACTATAGTATAATGAAATTAAAATAACAATCTTTCTCGCAATCAATTTTTTTTTTAAACTAAAGTGTGCAGCCGCCCGGGCAAATTGTATGAAAATGTAAATATTTTTT
Organism: Acrobasis consociella; assembly: GCA_963555685.1. Lineage (NCBI taxonomy): Eukaryota > Metazoa > Arthropoda > Insecta > Lepidoptera > Pyralidae > Acrobasis > Acrobasis consociella. Next base: position 36,144,682 of record OY743104.1, on the reverse strand, counting down.
CGGGTGTTTTTTTTATTAAGAGTCCGGCGACCCTAGACTTCTCCATACAAACGTAGTCTACGTTTAATTTTGAAACCACATGTCAGATTCTGGTAAAAATTGGCAATTGTAAAGAAATTGCAATTATCTAGGGTTATAACTGGTTTCCTATGGTAAAATTATGAACTGGAAAGAAAATATAACGATTTAGAAGTTTCCCATACTAATGGTCAAAAATGACATAAAACACTATATTCTATTTCAAGTTCATATTTTTAGTGTCGGAAACTAGTTATAAACCTAGATAATTGCAATATCTTTGAAATTACAAAATTTTGCCCAAATCGGACATGTCGTTTTGAAATAAAACGAAGTTGTGAACATGTAGTTTTGAAATAGACTACGTTTGTATGGAAAGTTGTATTTTGGTCTAGGGTCGGGGGACCCTTAAATTATAGTAGTGATCTAGTACAGCCCGAGGTTCGAAATCGCAATTTACCAAAGAAGGCCGCCCGAGTTGAATTTGCCGATAAACTTTATCAGCCTTATCGACGCAGTTTTATCAGTCAGCTGTAGAAACCACAACACAAAATACCGAGACGGGGAAGACTAGCTTATACATATAATAATAACTTTACTTTATAACCTTCGAAAAATAAACGTTTTTTCTGGCGTTAAGAGCGGCCAACCCGCCTTACTTTTCATACAAACGCTCGTACGTGATTATGGCGTTGTAACAGATCTTTCTTGAAAAGTTTTGAACTAACAGGAATCTTGTGCGCTATATCTAGGTTTCTATCGAGATTAAAAATTACAATTTGGAAAAACAAATTCAGTATAAGTCTCCAAAAATCTGCTTTTTGGTACAAATTTGAATAGTGTGTTGATTCATACATACATACATACATACTATCACGTCTTTATCCCTAATGGGGCAGACAGAGCGTTTTGGGTCTTGCGGCTCTATGCAGAGCCCAGGGCCGCAAGACCCAAAAGCCACTTTTAGCGTCATGGTGGGCGAGAAGATGGAAAAGCAATCAATACAGTGATGGGTTGCTAGCCGCATCGCCTGTGAACATGATTCGCATTTTTGCCCATTCCCTCAATCGGCTTTTACGATCTGCGCGGGAAGAGAAGCAGCTGGTACATTCTAAGTTTTTTCATTTCTCCCAGACCAGCATGGGAGTTGATTCATATTCTTTTTAAACCCCGATTAACCGGTAAAGACCCGGACGACATTTAGTAATGTCCACGCCTTACTATTGTGTCCTGTTTTGGCGGTAACAGATATTAAAAAGAGGGGTGTTATAAATATGACGCTAGGGTCATATTTATAACACCCCACTTTTCTGTCCGTCTGTCTGTGGCATCAATTTCATTTGCAAAAAGCAGCTTCCCTTGCAGTGGTTCTAAGCCATGTTTGATAATCAAAAATCGGTAAAGTCGTTTAAAAGTTATTGGGTGATACACATTCAGGGCTTTGCAATTGACCTGACAAATAACAAATGCCGCTACGATGTCTATATATTATTTAGTTCCGCCTCTTATCACTAGATGGCTACAATGCAAGCAAACAAATACAATGTCCTTTTTTAAGTACAAATATTTTAAGGGGTGATTTAGACCATCAAAGTAGTCACGTGATATCATGACTATGGAAAATGAAAATTATTTTTTCGTATTTCGATAAACATTTATTAGGAAAAGTTGTTCGAAATTATGGACTGAATCACCCCTTAAAATATTTGTACTTAATAAAAAAGGACATTGTATACTTGTTGAAACATTGATTACAAAACAAAACCTTCTTCTTCTTATATTTAAGAGCTGGGCTCTTGTCGGTGGAGTGCTTTCCATGTCTCTCTTCCTTCCGCTTTAATTTTTCTTTTATTAGGTCTATAAATTTTCTTCTGGGTTTTCCTACTCCTCTCTTTCCTTCTATTTTTCCTTCCATTATTGTTTTAAAGAACGCATCGTGGCGTAGTAGATGACCGAACATTAAACAAATCTATAGATTCAGAATTGTTAAAAAAGAAATGAACTAAATAATGCTTAATGGCGATGTTATAATCGGCTCGCGGTTGTTTTGGATTGAACTATATGCGATAAGGCGTACAATACTATCAACATTACATACATTTCTGCTGTTAGATTTTTCATACTACTTTGAAGAAGTGTCATTACATTCTCGATGACCTCCGTGACGTATGGTCAGGCTAGTCCGCCACCCAGAGTTTCCGGGTTTGATCCTCGGTCAGGGCAAGTTGGAAAATGATATTTTTAAAACTGTCCTGGGTCTTGGATGTTTATCTATATATGTATTTGTTATAAAATATAGTATCGTTGAGTTATTATCCCATAACACAAGTCTCGATCTTACTTTGGGGCTAGCTCAATCAGTGTAATTTGTCACTATATATTTATTTATTTATTCTGTAAGGTGTCATACCTAGATCTGTTTAATTTGTGCGCAGACTTCGCAACATAAGTCTTCCAATGCAGATAACAGAGAGTCGATCGATACAGTTGGCCGGCTTCAGGCTGCAACTGTTTTCTTAGGCTTTATAAAATGTAACCCATCACTATTTCGTTTACTTTATCCACCTTTTTGCCTACATCAAGCTAAAAGTGGGCTTGGAGTCTTGCAGCCCTGAGTTCCATCTGCCTCAAAATGCTCTGTCTGCCCTATTAGGGATAAAGACGTGATAGTATGTATGTATGTATGTATAAAATGTATAGATATGTAACGTAAGATTTTTTGGAACGAAGTTCCTTATCGCTCATTGCGAAAGGGGGCTAGACGGAAAAAATTAAGACCAAAAGTTGTAACGACACTTTTTGCTATAGTTGTAAGCCGTGCAGCGTGCGCGTGTTTCTCTGCCTGCCCCTTTCTCTCCTTCACTAATTAATCGAAAGGAACTTCGTTCCATCCGGGTTTCCCTTGACACTTCTCAATTTTTTTTCACCTGTCCCGTTGTCTGTCGTTCTGTTTGTAATCAAATCTTGCAATTTCAATTTGACCCACTTCCCGGATTCCGATTGAGCTGAAATTTGCACGCATACGTATATCGCGTGACAATGCATTATTATCATGACATGGAGTTGATCTGATGATGGAGCCGGAGGATGGCCATAGGAACTCTGTAATGAAACAACGCAATTCCATCGAGATTGGGCTCGTTTGATTCGTCTTGAGGAGAGTCTTTAGGTAAAAGCTAGTTTTTAAAAATATTTTTTAATAATTACTCGTTTACTTTTAACGACGTTTTAATTTAATTTTTACAGGAAAATGCAATACCCTTGAAACACATTTCAAAATGAAGATTTTCAAATGGGTGCAATTTGGAAATTCTTTTGTTGTTTGAAGGGCAAGGTGGTCAGCACAAAAATTCGGTTGCATAGTTCGGCGTCAAAGTCAGTTATTAGTTTTTTTAGGGTTTCGTACCCAAAGGGTAAAAACGGGAACCTATTATATAAGACCGTCCGTCCGTCTGTTTGTTCTGTCACCAGGCTGTGTCTCATGATCCGTGATAGGTATACAGTTGGAATTTTCATAGATGATGTATTTCTGTTGCGACTAAAAGAACAAATACTAAAAACGGAAGAAAATAAATATTTAAGTAGGAGTGGGACTTTCACTTAAATATTTATTTAGATAGAATATAATAATCATTTAGGTAAATGAACTAACAAGTTTAAAGTGCCTTTTCAGTCGAAACAAATGAGCCCAAACTCAATGAGGTTGCATCCTTTTGCTACAAAGTTCCTACATGGAGCTGATATGTGATGGACCCGGAGGCCACCTTCCGGGTCCATCACATATCAGCTCAATCATCACATATCAGCGTCATCATAATATTGCATTGTCACGCGATATACGTTTGCGCGCAAAATTTCAGCTCAATCGGAAACCGGGAAGTGGGTTAAATTTAACTTGCCAGATTTGATTTGGAGACAGACAGACAACGGGACAGGAGAAACTAAATACAAGCAAGTAAATAAAAAAATGTTGCAGTTTTTCCAACTTGCCATGAACAGAATACCCCTTTCTGACCAAGACTAATTAGTCAGTATGTACTTCAAATAAAAAAAAACCGGCCAAGTGCGAGTCAAACTCGCGCACGAAGGGTTCCGTACTATTATCTATATAAAACATCTTGTATGGGTGGAAGCCCCACTTAAACATATTTATCTCTATCTGTTTTGAGCATTTGTTGTTATAGCGGCAACAGAAATACATCATCTGTGAAAATATCAACTGTCTTAACTACGGTTCATGAGATAAAGCCTGATGACAGACAGACGGACAGCGAAGTCTTAGTAATAGGGTCCCGTTTTTACCCTTTGGGTCATCATTATAAAATGTCATCAATCAATTTAAGAACTAGTTTTTGTCGATAGGGTATTTACCACGTCTCCCTATTTTCCGCTAAATGCTTGGCCTTCCTATACAACACTACTTTTGTCTTTTCATCCATTTACTTTTCTCTGGATACGGAACCCTAAAGAATAACGAGATGTTAGCGATAATGATAGTAAACAGTTAGTAGTAATGATGATATAGTACGCAGCAGTAAAGTACAGACGAAATAATGGTTACCGTACACATATCACGTGGATGAAGTGTTTTATATTTAACGGTTGGTGAGCACACACAGCATGTGTTAGATCTATTTGTGAAAATACCACTGGCCACACTGGCCAGGCCAGGGCCGGAGTCAGGGACCGGAAACAACCAGGAACAGTACCTTTATATTAAATCAATCTCCCATGCTGGTCTGGGAGAAATAAAAAAAAACTTAGAATGTACCAGCTGCTTTTCTTCCCACGCAGATCGTAAAAGCCGATCGAGGGGATGGGCAAAAATGCAAATCATGTTAACAGGCGATGCGGCTAGCAACCCATCACTGTATTGATTGCTTTTCCATCTTCTCGCCCACCATGACGCTAAAAGTGGCTTTTGGGTCTTGCGGCCCTGGGCTCTGCATAGAACCGCAAGACCCAAAATGCTCTGTCTGCCCCATTAGGGATAAAGACGTGATAGTATGTATGTATGTATATTAAATCAATCGAAGAAATCATGCCATTGAAAAAAAACTTGCAATATAGTTTGTTGTCGCTTCTTATCGAGTGCGAGTTGGACTGGTCAGCCTTTTCGAGCTAGCTGTCTAAAGACATCGTAGTTCAATGACTGTCGTCTAGTGAGGTCAGTCATCATTGGGTAATAACTAGTGAGCGAGTTTCCTTACAATGTTTTCCTTGTCCGGAAGCTAGTGATGGTAGGCAAATTAAAAAACCCCGACCTTTAAAAACTTTTATATGTAAACGCCATCTAGTGATGGTCGGAGGAACTAAATAGTAGGATTATTCCGTATCGCCAACGTAAAATTCACCGACTTTTAAGCGATAACGTAATTACCTTTTATCGGCCGAACTGATTTACATCAAACATAGCTAAGAACTACCGCATCGAAATTAGTCCAGTCGTTTGAGCTCTACGATGCCACAGACATACAAACCGAAATTGGCGTTTACTTTTTTGTACAAGTTAAAAATGAACGTCGTGAAAACAAACTCAGCCGAAAGAGCGTTGTTTAAATCATCAGTACTTGGGCGACCGAGCTTTGCTCGGTTACATCTCAAACATTAACTAATTTTTTTTAACTTGTCTAAAAACAATGCAAAATAAAAAATTATATATAAACTTAAACATAAAAAACAAAAGTAAGTCACCGAGTGGGATTCGAACCCGTAACACTCTTTCTAGCGGTCGGTATCCTTAACCACTGAGCTAAAAACAAGGCGGTCGGCGCGACGAAATTAGCGACCATATTCTGCGTGGAAAGAAAAACGCATCAAAACTCGAAAACACGCGTTTTCCCAAACATAAAACTAATCTAGATTGTTTACCCCCGAAAACCCCCATATACAAATTTTCTGCGAAATCGTTAGAGCCGTTTTCGAGATCACAGAAATTTATAAATAAATATATATATATATATATACAAGAATTATAAGATATCAGCCACAGGACGTCTACTGCTGGACATAGGTCTCCCTCAAGCAGTTGTCTACGAGCGATTTTTCATATCGAAGATAAAATTTAGAACAGATTTTTGCAATAAAATTATTCCTAGTGTAATAGTGTTCAGTACAGATGTGTATGTAATACCATAAAGAACTGTATTGTTGTGGAAGTACACACATGCATGTAATTTAATAGAGTTAAAAAATGGAATCAATGGCAGTGCGTTATACGCTTGCTAGGAATAGGGTTGGCAAAAGTAAAACTGGCTCCGTGAGTGCGCTTCGCGAATCTTTCGGAAATCTTCCGGAAACTTAATGCTCGCTCAGATAATAACGAGAATAATAAATAAACTAAACCTTGAATTGGTCCACGAGGTTACTGCTATGTGGGCTGTGGATTCGACGATCATTGTCACGATAGTCGAATCGACGAACGGTCTTATAGCAAAGTCTACTCTCTGGCTAGATGGTCAAGGGTCGGATACAGAAGGCAGTACTCCTGAACACGGTACGCATTATCATGTTTCTCCCTTGCGGCCCTGACCGCTGGTAGCTTGGGCCTTGCCTTGCTTGCCAGCGGGCAGCTAGGTTAGGTTAGGTTATTTTATTTTGTAATGTTTTTTTAAAGATTTTAAGTTTTACAATAAATAAAGAAAAAAAACTAAAGAGCAAAAAAGATTGTGTTTACTTAAAGAATTTGCCAAATCAGAAATTTGCAAAACCGAAAATGAAAAGTTGTGATATACCAAACAAATATATTACTAGTAGTTCTGTTAGAACAGTAGACCTCGCGAGCCTTTATAACTTTACAACCATGGAATAACCGATATCCTAATCTTTTTCCTGGCTTAGCAAAAGCCACTTGAGAGTTTTGAAACCTGTTGGGAAGAAAGTAGACAGGCCTACCGCCTATCCTTTACGCATAAGCCCCATTGAAGTATACCCCTCCTTACTAAACCCATTACCCACCCCTTACATTTGCTAGCTTATTCAATCTCTTTTCCTCCTCTATTCTTAACAGAAGAAGTTTCATTTAGCTATTCTGGTGAGGCGGTCTAAATTAAATGGCTCCAAAACTATGTCCGCTAGTCGGCGAGAACGAGAGAGGGCAACGTAGTAACATCCCGATTTGTGGATGGTCACTGCCCATGCTAATATAAGAGGGACAAATATATTAAAAAATGCAACCAAATTTAGAACATTGTTTGAAATCAACTAAGAATTCAGAAAAAAACATCAACTTTTTTCTTAAGTTTAGATTTCTATTCGCATCAACAAAAAGAGAATGAGTGCCAGCCCTAGCGAGAACAATGAAGACGTCACTAATTGGAGCGAGCAGGTGCTTGACCCCGCATTGTGTAACCGAGGGGTTTTTTAAAGAAAAATCGCACGCACTCTTGATTGTACTACCTACATTCATGTCATTCAGAGAAACTTGGGCTTTTTGTCTATGTCTCACTTTTCTGAACAAAGAGTGAAGAAAAACAGTACTTTGTTTGTTTACCAAAACTTTACGCCATGTGTTAAGTTTTAATTAGTTAAAGTTTGCACACCTGAAAAGAAACCGGAAAAATACTCTGTATTTTTTAAAAGGTTGTGCTTTATAACTCTTATTTGAGGGGTCTTTAAAATAAAAATAGTTTAATAATATGTTTTTGTTTTTATTATAAATAACTTTGATTTATTTTTAACTCGTTTTACTTTGGGAAAAAGTAAATAAAAATACAAAAAATAAAATCTGCAAAAATATCATGTTTCTGGGTCCGAAACCTACTCGTGACGAAGTTTTTCGTCATACAACTATTGTCAGATATGATGATAAGAATGTTTATTTAAAATTTAAAAAAGGAATCTATCAAGGATAAAAACAATCTATAAGCTTTAACCGGTCCGCAAGACCCGCATGGCATTAATAAATGCCACGTTCATTGTTCTACTATTTGTGCCTGGTATTGGCGGTAAAGGAACGGAAAGCTGCCAGCCCTGAATATGACCCGCATTAGTTAAGTAAACGCCACACGTGGGCACTTCCACTTCTATTTCAGGACCGCCATTTTGTCATACATTTTAAATTATAACGTACGGCGACGAATTTATAGGTCGATTTGTCATATTGTTATGTGACAAAGTTTATTATGAGTGTATTTTTAAACACAAATAGTATTTATTTTTCATAAACTTTAATAGGTCGTTTTTGACGTCAGATCATTTACTTACAGCTAAGTTTATTGCTGCTTCCTGACATCCAACAATATACCATAATTTATAAAACAAAGTCGTGTTAGTTACAATATTTAAAACTCAAGAATTTGTATGGTTATAGTTTGAGACCCGGGTATAGGTATAGGATAGTTTTTATCACGATATGATAGACGAGAAGAGCCCGCGGGCACAGCTAGTGTATAAATAAATATAAAAATATGAAACAGGGTTAAAGATTTAACAATTACGTAAGTATTGCTTTGTGATCTGATCACTCGGTGAGCATCAATTCTTCACACATAATCCTACTTTCTACGAATATTATAAATGCGAAACTTTGTAACGATGTAAATGGATGTTTATTTCGCTTTGAAGTCAAAATAACTTATAAGTAATCTGTGCAAAAACGGATTATAGTATCTCGCTGGATTAACACCTTTACCACCGATCTTTTTTATTATATTAAAAATATGTTGATACGCTTTTCAGCCACGGGTCCATGGGGACCCGGTTCTTTAAGGCGTTCATGGGGCCAAAGCCAACATGAAGAGGCCTTTTAGTACCTTTTTATCTAAAATGTGAGATGGCTGCATCTATGGAGGTCTATCCCTTAACGTACCATTGAGATGCACTAACGGACAGTCCTCCTTAGCTGCCGAACTATTGCAAGGGAGGGATTGACTTGGTTTGGGCTATGTGGATAGGATGTTGGTGGACCGGATAACTGGGTTTTGGAGTGAGATACGGACATCTACCTAAAATCTCTCACAACAATTTTAGCCTGGTAGATGGTGATTTGCTGCTCGTTGGTAAAACTGTCTGTGGGCATGGGCACCCTAACTAGCCACGAAAATGCAGCCAAGGCGCAACACAATGTGAGCAGCTAAGGGTGTCGAGAGGTGCGGCTCCGGTTTCACCATCACGGGGCTTACCCCCGAGAGCGGGTTTCTCCGTTATTACGCCATTACGTGCAATACACTTCCACCTTGGAGCGTATGTTCTGCTCTTGCGACTCCACTCTGGCCGGCCGGTTAAGGCAAGACAGAGGCGGGGGGTGTAACTGTGTGTATGTGTGTGTGTAAGCGCATGTGTGTATGGTCCTCCTGGAGGTAGGGTACGTGGTGTCGCCACTCACCATCAGCTCGCTACAAGCTGCCCTGCGTTGACTGACTGCACTGGGAATCCAGTGGGCGATGGGGTCGTCACGTCCCGAAGTATTATTATTAGTAACTTTTATTAAAAGTATCTGTGGTGGGGCTCCCATACCACAAACGTGATTATTTTATTATTATTATACTATAGTGGTCTAGTATGGCCCATGGTATGTCCCACCAGTAATAAATCGAACCACGGGCTGTAACACGTATTATAGTTTCACAAAATTCGACCTTGATCTTGGTGCAAATTAGCGTAGAATCTAGATCTATTTCCAGACAGCCGCGATGACTCAGCAGTCGGTCCGTGACTCAGTGATAATGTGTTCGAATTACGAGGGTGGGCCGAATTTCGCCAAGTTTAATTGGGGTGCGGTTGCTATGGCAGCTCATTTGCTTTTCGTGTGTGTAAGTGGCCAACATAGGTGTCAAATCCAAGCTGCCTAAAGGCAAAGCTTGATGTCTTGATGATTTATTAACTGACTTCCAAAAAAGGAGGGTTTTATCAATTCGTCGCGATATGTTTCTTTTTTATGTATGTTCACCGGTTATTTGAAGACGCTGGGCCGATTTGGACAATCTTTTTTGTTTGAAAGGATATAGGTAATCAGGTACTCTCGAGGTGTTCCCGTAGAAATTTTATCAAAATCGGTTGTGTAGTCTGGGGGTGAAGTAGGTTTTTAGTTCTAAAAAATATTTAGTAATAATTATTTTGAGATATATTCATATATGTTCCATGAGAAAATGTTCAGTACTTATCCTTTTTGTTAGACATAGGATTAAGAATATTTTTTCAAATTTTCAATACTAAAAACGGTTAAGTAGTACTTATTTGACCGGATTAAAATTTTTTAAATCTAAGACCGGTCATCGATTTGGGTGAAGTCGTCACCCCCAAACTTCACAACTGGTTAGATAAAATTTCTATGGAACCACCTGACAAAATATTTCTAACCTGTCCACGCATCTTCCAATAATCGGTGAACGATAATAAAAAGATTCCGACTAATCGATAACCTCCTCCTTTTTGACAGTCGGTTAAACAGTCGAAAATGGATCAAGATTCTCAAGCACCACGTATAAAAATGCAAACGCTTATATAACTTGGAAGCGACATACCCGTAATAAATTGAACCACGAGCTTGCAGTAGATCACTATATAGTATTACGAAATAAAAATAAAAGTCAAAGATTTAAAAAAAAATTGAAATCTCCATACGAAATTTTGCAGAAGCCCAGGCAATTTGTATGGAAATGTCGATTTTATTTTTATTTTTGAGTATTATTTTATCATCATCTTCATTTCAGCCGCACAACGTCTACTGCTGGACATACGCCTCTCCCAAAGATTTCCAAAATGACCGATCTAGAGCGGCTTGCATCCAGCGCCTTCCAGCGACCTTGGTTAGGTCGTCAGATTATATCATTATTTATCATAGTAGTTTTATCATATGAACTATAGATGTCTTTAGAAGTCTGTGCGGAAAGAGAACCGTCGTGGCGTAAAATCAAACTAACAAAATCTTTTTTATATGACAACCCAACACCCATCTGTCAAATGACAAACTTTACGTCATCTTTGTTTACCGTGTTGTTTTAACGTGATTTTTATTTTAAATCATTTCAAAAATGGGAAATCCTTTACCCAGTCCTACAAGGGAAATAATATTTAATATTATTATAGGTTTTTCCAAAAAGAAAAAAGCGGCCAAGTGCGAGTCGGACTCGCCCATGAAGGGTTCTGTAGTAGCAAATAACATAATATAAAAGTCTTGTAGTATGTTTATTTTTAATTTTTATATTTGAGTTGATTGAATGAAAGGTAAATTGCCGTTTATGATTTATGACCTATTAAAAAAAAACTACTTACTAGATATCGTTCAAACCAATTTTCGCTGGTAGTTTTTATGGTAATGAACATCATATATTTTTTTTAGTTTTATAATTCCCTTATTTTAGAAGTTACGGGGGGGGGGGACACTTTTTTCCGCTTTGGAAGTGTCTCCCGCGCAAAGTATTCGGTTTAGAAAAAAATGATATTAGAAACTTCTATATCATTTTTAAAGACCTATCCAAAGATACCCCACGCGTATGGGTTTGATGAAAAATAAATTTTTGAGTTTCAGTTCTAAGTATGGGGAACCCCCAAAATTTATTGTTTTTTTTTTCTATTTTTGTGTCAAAGCCTTAATGCGGTTCACATAATACATCTACTCACCAAGTTTCAACAGTATAGGTCTTATAGTTTCGGAAAAAAGTGGCTGTGACATACGGACGGACAGACAGACAGACATGACGAATCTATAAGGGTTCCGTTTTTGCCATTTGGCTACGGAACCCTAAAAAGCGGCCAAACACAATTATCGACTTAAACAAAGTCATGGAACGTGTGGCGGCGATGTGCGGTATGTAGAAAGTTATTTTAAATGTTTTAGATTTCCTAGGTAACCCCCAGACACCGACATTTTATATTATGTATAAATTAAAAAGAATTCGCATAAATATATAAAAATATTTGTTTATTTTGTTTGAATCAAAGTTTTTGATAGCAGGTATAAAGAGTGTTGATACTTTTAATTTATTATGCGTTTAGATAAATTTTCCCTATTTTTTTCAGGTTTGAGTAAAGATACAGTATCTAAAATAAAAAAGAAGGTTTCTTAAATAACGGCGTGTGGTGCAAGAATTTATTATAAATAACTGTAACAGATTCGAGCAAATCAAGTTCAGAAGAAGAAAATTCTTTGGATCTCTATAGTCTATCCGATGATAGTTCAAACATGTCCGGCATTGAATATTTAGAATAAGACTTTGATTATGGTTCTGATCAATAAATTAATAAATATATTATTGTTTTAAATTTATTTTTTATGTCTACCTAACCTAAAGGCTAACGATGAAGATAGCATCTGAAAACATATAAAAATATATTTTTATTTACAGCCATTACATGTTATGTAAATAATATATAAAAATATAATTTATCCATTAGCATCCAATAGCCGTCATAGTTTCAAAATATCAAGAACTTTATAGTCGCACTATAAGACAACAACAGTGTTGTCAACATAACAAATACGGATATTAAACACAACTGCGCCCTCAAATCCTACGACGGTTCTCTTTCCTATATTGAAGTTGAAATAAATAAAGTAAAGTAATAATTGAAATCTAGTATAGCCTGTGGTTTGATTTATTATAATATCCCTTCCACGTAGTGTGAATGAGAGACATTCCCAGTGGCGGATTTACCAGCAGGCTGAGTAGGCTGGAGCCTAGGGCGGCACATTTTAGGAGGCGGCAATATCGAATATTTCCGCACCACCGCTACCCTGAATAGGGCCAGCAGCCCAGGTTTATTTTAAGTAAACAGGGCGGCGGACTGATACGTACCTATTTCCACTTCTTTGCTACAGAAAAAGCTGCACATGAAGGATCCGAAAAAGGATGGGTAGGGGCGGCAAATTATAATTAGCCTACTGGCGGCAAATGTGTAAATCCGCCACTGGACATTCCGGTCACATATGGAATATATGAAATCGGCTGCAAGCGCTCATATGCATAATTTTACAGTTCAAAGCTGCCGGATGCACTTGTGATGTCAAGGCGAGTCGTGAATAGAATACTAATACTGCACGTGAAAGGACGTCTCAGATTTATGTGTGGTCATTTAGTCTGTCTATTCTGACATACAGACATACCAATGTAGCAGAATAGCGACTATTCTACGAATTTTACAGAAATCTCTACAGAGCCAAGATATACTCACTGGCTGAGGCTCAATCAATGACACTATGACTTCGCTTCGACTATAACAGGTATTGAATAAATAGCATCAGCATATATGGTAAAACTTTTATGAAAAGATTTATTTTATTGCCGTGTGATTTCTGGCAGAGTAGAATAGTTCCACTCCGAGTCTTTCCGTGGATATCGTAGAAGGCGACTCAAGCTAAACAAAGCTTATAAACATCAGTGAGACCTCTCCAACCCGTCTGGCCAGCGAGGAGAGTGTAGGCCAAGTCCTTTGGCTTCTCTAGCCAAGTATGGCTCTGGTAGTACAGAGAGGGTCGTGCTCCTGCAGTGGAGACGAAAAGACCTGATGATGATATGAAAAGACTTTTAAATCTTCCAAAGGCTTCCAAAAAGGAGGTAATCAGTTCTTTATCGATTTTTTTGTATGTTTACCGTATAATTGAAGACGCCTGAATCGATTTGCAAAACTCTTTTTTTTTTGATGTCATGTCATGCAGTTACATACATGTCGGCAGTAGCTGACTCTATACGTGAGTAACCCGTTTACTGAATTAAAGAACTCTTTTTTTTGTTTGAAAAGGTATTCTTGTCAAATGGTCCCGTAGAAACTTTTTCAAAATCGGTTGTGTAGTTTGGAGGTGAAGTTTTTTAGTTAGAAAATTATATACAGACGTGTTAACTTGATGATGTTGCTTGACCGTTTCTTAATTGTTATAAAATATCTATAGGACCAACCGACAAGTAGGTATGTTTCAAACAAAATAATTGGCCAAGTGCGTGTCAGACCACGCGCAGTGTAGGGTTCCGTAGTTGCGGATGCCAACTTTGAGTTCTTGCCACTGAAAACGTGTAAAAAGTAATATCTATTGAATTTGTATGAAAATTTATCGCCTATAACTTTTTAATTTGTATACCTTACTTGGCTCTGATAGTTTTCCTTTAAACTACATTATATATACTATAATTGTGATTTTTTTCACGTGGCCATATATAACCGTTCAGCAGATAGAGGGGGGGAACACTTGACTCGAACAAAAATTTGAACTTTAAACCCAAATATTTCAGAAACGGATCCCTAAATCGAAAAATGGTGTTCACAAGCAATATTTTTGAAAGACCTATTCAACGATGCCCCACTCAATGTGTTTGTCGAGAAAAAAAATATTGACTACGTCTTTACTTGTATGGCAGCTACCCCGAAAAAAATTTTTTCCATATTTTATTTTACGACTTTTTTGCCATAATTAATATACATATCCATGCCAAATTACAGCTTTCTAGTACTTATAGTTTCTTGTAGGACCGTGGACGGACAGACAGACAGACAGACATGGCGAAACTATAAGGGTTCTTTGTTAACTACGGAACCCTAAAAACGGTCCAGGCATCTTCAAATAATCGGTAAACACACATAAAAAAAAACCAACGAATTTATAACGAACTCCTTTCGAAAGTCGGTTAAAACAGGAGCAAACCCGTCTATTTCCATCGGTAACCCAGGCCTTAACTTTCACCCGGCCCCCAGTCTGGCGAGACGCCCAGACGACGCCTGCAAGTCGCGACGAATGCACCCCACTTGCTATCTAATCTAATGCAATCAATTCGTTTTACCTCTTTTTAAGCAGGATTTCCTATTCTTTTTTTCGTCAACCTTGTTACGCAGAATACTGGTAGTACTTATATTTGTCAACATCTTTTAAACTAACCTTAACTAGCGTGGAACGTAGGTAATCTCCATGACAAACAACGCGAAGGTTTCTTTGACATTAGCGTAAACGAGTGGTGAAATCCACTGGTTGCAGATATTACTAAAGACATAAATGTGAAAATGGAAGCCAAGTTCAGTAACTCACAAAAGATTTGAGAATCTAAATGGTTGTTAAGTTCTGGAGGATATATTGAAATTTGTTTTTAAGAATGGCAACATTGGCTTTGACTCGCTCCCGTGTGTCTAGTTCACATATTTAACTATTGACAGCTTATTTAACAATTCCTATCACACATCAATTTACTGTAAATAGCTTCGTTATCTCAACCATTATATCAATCGTTTACAGCACCTATTTCAAACGCTCGCGTGTCGAAGTAATAAATTCACGATTAACGAAAGCGAACAAAAAGAATCGCGTGATAATTATAACACTCACTTTTACTGTTTACCAACAGACAGCTTCCTATATGTTTACATTATTATGTTCCGTTGTATGGAAATAACTCCACTAGACATTTACTCAAATTAAAACAAGTTTAAAGTAAAGTAAAAAGTATAAAGTACCAAAGAGGCGAAACCTCAAGCCATAAAAAAGCAAGTTTTTCACAATTCGCTATAGCTCTGAAATGCCTTAATAGATTTTGACCTACGGATTGATTATACGTTTCACAATTCGCCATAGCTCTGAAATGCCTGAAAAGATTTGGACCAATGGATTGATTATAAGTACATTTTAAGGGCGTGAGACTTGATTCCAAAGTCAAAGTCAAAAATTTTAATTTAATGTAGGATAAATTTATCTCTTATTGAAGGTCATTTTTTTATATTATTTTAGTGCAAAAGCTAAAAACTACTAGCGTTTCGGAACGACCACTGCTGGGAAGATTACGCCAAAAGAAACCCAGTTCAGTATTGGTCCCTACCCTACCCAGCCTGATGGGCTATGTTACAATTACAATACAGATTAACACTTAAGCTATACATTTAAATTATATAATTACAATTTGCAGTCAACTATTTCCAAGAATTTTTCTCAGATAATGATACTGATATGCGTATTGTCATTTACATGATAATACGCATAATAAATGATTTCTGTCCTAACAGACCATCTCACACAGAAAACTGTTTTATGAGGAGTCTGAAACAAGACAGTTGCAGTTCACTTTTTCCAGAATTCCGATTACAATCGATAAAACGCAAACTAAGCAAAAATATTTTTAGACGACCTCCGTGGCGTAACCTCCGGAGTGGAGTGGCTTACACTCCACTCCGGTTCTGAGATCGATCCCCAGCCAAGTCAAGTTCTAAATGGTTTTCCAACTGTCCAAGGACTTGGCTGTTAGTTATGAAATATAGAACGTATTTATAAACTGGTGTTCCGTTACACTTTAAGCCTAAATTAATTCGTGTGACTAGTTTTTTAAAAGGACTATAATCACAAGCATCGAAGACGGTTTTTGTTTTAAAAAATTGTGTTCTGTCAATTGAAAAAAAACAGACGATTATCGAATAAAATCTACACTTCTCTCATAAACGACACTTATCTCATTGATGTAGACATTTCAGAAATTTCCTAGTTCTTTAAAATAAATCGTGTCTTTGAAGTTTTTTGGACTCCCAGGGAGACTAAAAATGGAAACTTACTTGATAACGCCGTCCTCGATGTAGACATCAGCATCCTCCATACCGTCGTCATTGACCACCCTTCCATTTTTGATGAGCAGCCGGTTTTGAGAGCTCTGAAACAAAGGTGGGTAAAATGTAATTGTAATGCCTTATTTGAGGGTCTATGGAACAAAGGTGGATAAAATTTAATTTTCATCCCTTTCTTGAGGGCCTATGGAACACAGGGAAGTAAAATTTAATTTTAATCCCTTTTTTAGGGCCTATGGAACAAAAGTTGGGTAAAATTGATTTTGAATCCCTTTTTGAGAGCCTATAAAACGAATGGGGGCAAAATTTAATTGTAATTCCTTTTCGAGAACCTACTTCTATCAAATTTTGAGAAAATTTGATGAGCGTGACCGTGCAAAATGCAGAAGTAGCAGGAAAGCAGACCCCAGGCCTTAAGCTTCATAGATAAGGATACGACTGGGAATACGCTGAGATGAGAGATAGAAATTTTGTGCACATATTGCTAGAATTGCAAATTTTGGGAAATATTTAAGGAAATATTGGAAATATTCCCGTAAATTTGGAATATTTCTAGGGGCACATCTCTACCCGTGGGTATATGCTTGTTGCCACCTTGCCCAGGCATGCTTCTTTTGAATTGGTGACTGCTAGCTAAAATCTCGAGACCCATTGTCATTAGATTGCTTCTTATTCTTCCTAATCGGTTTTGCACCAGGCAAAAACCTCAGCATTATATTTTAGACGCGCATGCATATTTTGCATAATCGTTTTCATGCAAAGATAGACAGCTCATAATTACAAAGAAACAATGTAGGACCATTTACATTTTCAAAGTTGCATGAAAAAAATGGGTATGTTAATAGGCAAGGCGGTTGTACCCATCACTACATTTTTGCCGTGTGGTTTCCGGCAGAGTAGAATAAAGCCACTCCAAGTCTTCCCGTGGATGTCGTAGAAGGCGACTTAGGAAATACAAGCTAAACAAAGCTTAAAAACATCAGTGAGACCTCTCCAACCCGTTTGGCCCGCGTGGAGAGTGTAGGCCAAACCTTCTGGCTGCTCTGGCCAAGTATGGCTCTGGTAGTACAGAGAGGGTCGTACTCCAGTGGAGACTAAAAGACCTGATGATGATGATTAAGTTTCACCTGTGCCGTTGTCTCTTTGTGCATCTGTCTGTCTGTAATCAAATCTAGTAAGTTAAATTTGACCCACTTCCCGGTTTCCGATTGAACTGAAATTTGCACACATTACCTATTCGTGACAATGTAATATTAAGATGCCATGAAGCTGATATGATAGTGGAATCGGAAGGTAGCCATAGAAGTTGTGTGATGAAACGACGCAACCCTATTGAGTTTGTGCTATTTGATTTGTTAATTGTTTACCCAGATTCCGGGTTCGATCCCCAGTCAGGGCAAGTTGGAAAATGGCCTTTTTCAAATTGTCCTTGGTCTTAGTTTTTTTTTTCTATAAATCACGATACTATATCCTATCCATACTTACTTATATATAAAGCTGAAGAGTTTGTTTGTTTGTTAGTTTGAACGCGCTAATCTCAGGAACCACTGGTCCGATTTAAATAAAATCTTTCGGTATTAGATAGGTCGTTTATCGAGGAAGGCTATAGACTATATTGCATCACGCCTGCGACTTCACACGTGTGGTTAATGCGGGCGAAGCCGCGCGCTGCCTCTAGTTTGTTATAAAATATAGCATCATTGAGCTAGAATCCCATAACACAAGTCCCGAACTTACTTTGGTGCTTACTCAATCAGTGTAAATTGTCCCTATATATTTATTTATTGTTTTGGATAATTACTTGTTCATTCAAGCCCACCATGAAACTATAAGTGAATTTTAACAAGGCCTTACATTCGGTCTACATACATACATACATAATATCACGCCTGTTTCCCGCAGGGGTAGGCAGAGACTATGGACCTCCACTTGCTACGATCTTGACAAAGCTCTTTTGCTTCATCTAAACTCATCAATCTCTTCATACATGCCCTTCGGTTACGGGTACTTTTTACCTCTCCTTTTTTTAGAACGTCTGCAATTTGTTCGCAGAAAGTTCGCCGAGGCCGACCTTTTCCTACTGTTCCCTTCACATTTGTCATATAATTATTATTATTTTTTTCATTCGGTCTACCTCAGGGATAAAGACATGTGATAATGTATCTGTATCTATATCAGTCCATAAAAGGGGCTTTACAAACATGTTACATTCAATCTAATCATATCATAGTGGGCAGGTCACTGTGTAAATGTGTATGTGTGTTTGTTACGTCAAACCCAAGGCCGAAGGAGCGGCAAGGATAGGTCATAACATAATAGGGTATACATTAACTGCCAGCATTAACAAGCTACAAAATGGTGTCAAGTAATTTACTTTGGTGAAACGTTAAATTTCAGGCTTGTGTTGTGTGTGCTTTTCAACCGATTTCCGAAAAAGGAGGCTTATAGCGATCTTTTTTAGGTCTCCGTACCCAAAGGGTAAAACGGGACCCTATTACTAAGACTTCGCTGTCTGTTACCAGGCTGTATCTCAAGAATAGCTCGCGATAGCTAGACAGTTGAAATTTTCACAAATTATGTATTTCTGTTGCCGCTATAACAACAAATACTAAATACAAAATAAAATAAATATTTAAGGGGGGCTCCTATACAACAAACGCGATTTCTTATAGATAATGGTACGGAACTCTTAATGCGCGAATTCGATTCGCACTTGGCCGGTTATTTATTTAAAATATATGTTTAACGAGTATTCAAAGACGCCTGGAATGATTTGGAAAATTATTTTTGTTTGAAAGTGTACTTGAAAGATGGTCCCATATAATTTTTATCAAAGAGTTTTTGGCGGGAAGTCAAGGGGTCCAGTTGGAGTTTGCTTTAAATTGTTTCTAGTGGACTTTATAATATGAAATTGCTGTAGTTTGGTGTTATAAATGCTAATTCTCATGGACAATATGTAAAATGTTTAAAGTGGACAGTCATAGTGCGGTTGCAATGATATTTATTTGCGGACTGCGGTGGGCGTCTTTGGGCGCCGTCCGCCACTCAATCGGCTATGAAAACCAGTGGACTCGTATAGATTTGTCGCCAGAAGCTCCCGTGAAGCAATCAAAGGACCTATACCAACCTTTGATTGCATTTATATATATATTTACTTCACATCAATTGTTGTTTTCCACTTTCTATTAACTTGAGCATGGCTAAATACGCAACGGCGTCGAGCCAAAATTAAAAATTTTGTGTGATTGTGTAGTTTGGGTGTGAAGTCTGTTTTTAGTTTGGTTTTTTTTTTGTTGTGACTCGTTTTCACCACTCGGTTTGGTTACGTTTTTAGCCGACTTCAAAAAGGGTTTTCTCAGAATCTTTATTTTTGATTTTATGTATGTTCGTTCACCTATTATTCGAAAACGACGATTGGAAAATTCTTTAATTGTTTCAAAGGGCATACTAGTCATGTGGTCCCATAGAAATTTTCATCAAAATCGATTGTGTAGTTTTGGGTGAAATCGGTTTTTAGTTTTGAAAAATTAATTTGTACACCTTTAAATAAATAAACAAAGCCTGAAATAAATATGCCACGTTATAGTAAAATAGCCAGTATTTTGTCGCGGTTTTCCTAGTATGCCTGAACCTTAATTTATTCTAAGATTTTTCTTTTGAGTGTAAACCAGCATAAAAGAAATATCACAAAGTATTTTCGTTTATTAGTATTTTTATGTAATTTTGTGACTATAACCTTGGCATTGCGTTTTTATTTACCTACAATCACATAAACTCTTGAATAATGTTAGTCGCGTGCCTGGTATTTTACTTGACGAGACAATGCACTTGCAGTGTTATATTTATTAGATTTTCCTGGACCATTTAACATTTAACGTATTTTAAATAGCACGAGAACGAAACTGTATAACAAATATTTTTATTTTGTAACTAAGTATTTAAGATCTACAAGTTTATTTGTTTGGCAATTTTTTTTTTATTTTCCTTTATTGTCCCACTGCTGGGCAAAGATCTCCCCCATATCCTTCCACTTATCCCGATTTTGTGCGACCTGCGACCAATTCTTAGGCAAATTAAAAAAAACTATTATTTGCTATAAAAAGCCCTGACTTTCAAGCGTTAACACCCAAAAACATTTAAACGGCTGAATCGATTTTCATCAAACATAGTAAAAACGGTGCTTCTTAGCACCGCAAGAGAATTTGCTTTTACGTAAAAAAATCACTCTGAAGCGGTCTATTCGTTCGAACGCTACGATAACACAGACAGACAGTTAAAACAGACAGTAAGACAGGACAGACTATGAAACTTCGAAATATATTGTCGCAGAGCGACGAGAAAGTCAGGGTAAGGAAATGGTTACAAAATTATTGATATCATTTTTCGTTTCCCAAATATCGAGTCCCAAAACCAAAATTCTCTCTCGAGAATACGCGTCTTTAGAGATATCAGTACCTGGGTGACCGAGCTTTGCTCGGTCGGTTACATCTCAAACACTAACTATTTTTTTTAAACTTGTCTAAAAACAGTACAAAATAAAAAATTATATATAAACTTGAACATAAAAAAAAAACAAAAGTAAGTCACCGAGTGGGATTCGAACCCGTAACACTCTTTCTAGCGGTCAGCATCCTTAACCACTGAGCTAAGCCGATGGCGGCCCGCGCGCCGAAATTAGCGACCATATTCTGCGTGGAAAGAAAAACGCATGAAAACTCGAAAACACGCGTTTTGCCAAACATAAAACTAATCTAGATCGATAGTTTACCCCCGAAAACCCCCATATACAAATTTTCTGCGAAATTGTTAGAGCCGTTTTCGAGATCACAGAAATTTATAAATAAATATATATATATACATACATACATACATACAAGAATTTCTCGTTTAAAGGTATAAGATTTCTTCAAAACTCTCTCAACATATAAGGCGATCGCACTTTTTCGTGAAATCAGAGTGCACTGGAGCGAACGAAAAGACATTTCCAAAGTTAAAACTATTATACCTTTTGAGGGTTTTGTAGAAAACAAGGAACCCTTAAGTATAGTTTTGCCATATTTGTCTGTCTATCAGTCCGCGGGTTTACTCAGAGACTATTAGTACTACAAAACTGTAATTTGGCATGGGTTTGAATATCAATGACACCGACAAAGTAGTAAAATAAAATCTTGTTTTTTTGAAGTGAAAACTTCTTTAGCGGCGTTGTGCACTTTTTTTGGAATGGGTAAAAAATGTTAAACTCGCGTCAGGACACATGACCTGATCGAAAATTCGTTAGACGGATGGAGAGTAGACAGCTGGCGCGGCGTAGGAGACGGAGTATCCCCCTCTCTTTCTACGGCGCGGCGAAAATGTATGCCTGCGCCTGCTGTTTCGTATATCAAAAATGCACAACGTTAATATTCAAGTTTTCACTTCTGCCGGCACTCCCAGAGTGCAACCCGTCGTTTTTTTTTTATTAGAGTTGCATACGACCGGGCTGCATGTAAAGTGATAATAAATTTTATATATATGATATTTTTTCCTCGGCTTACCCATGGTGTGGACGTTGAATAGGTCTTTCAAAAATATTATGAGTTTGTGAACACCATTTAACAATTTGGATCTGCTTGTGTGCAAATTTTTGGAGTGCGGTATCAGCTAAACGGTTGTCTATGGACCCGTCAAAAATCACCGCAACAGTATATGTATAAACTAAGTTAAAAGGAAAACTATCAGAGCTGAGTAGGGTTTACAAATTAAATAGTTAAAAATCAACCAACTAGAAAAATATACTCGGGAAATGAAAACTTCAGTCAAATTAAATAAAATTCTTTTTAAAACGTAAGTATATAATGGCTCATCGTTTTTAAGGCGTTTTTAGTCGTTAAATCTTGAAGCGTGAACTACGGAACTCTACACTGTGCGTGACCCGACACGCACTTGCCCGGTTATTTTTAATAAATCAGCAAACCAATAACTATGACAGTTGTGTTATTTATTGAAATAGCTGTGTACACGCACAGGAATATTTAATGTAACGTAGAGGGGTTGACGCAAAACGTGCACTTTGCAAAATGAGCACGTCTCAAAATGACCACTTTACAAAATACCCGTATACTTTTTTACAATTCTGCCGAGTTAGGGCAAAATTACAGGTCTGTAATTATAACGTCTTTACGTGTTTCCTAAACCAGAGTCTAGGTTGGAAAACACAATAATGAATACCTAGATTGGAAGATCTAGGTATATCTACGATTAGAAGATACTTTAGTAGAATAAAAATAACGATCTCTAGATCTTTTTGTCATAGAATCATACGGCAAAAGTGATGCATAAATTATTATCAGTGAAAATGTAGATTACTTTCTTAGCTATTCTTGTTTGCGAACTACAAGAAGTTATGAAACTTGTAACGACGATATTTCAGTGACGAGTACATATGGAATTTGCCTTGTAAAACATTACGATGTTAAGGCAGCAGTAAAGATTGCAATCCATGTTATTTCTGTGTGCAGTGAAGTAACAGGCGCAGTAAAGTTCTTGTTAAGGTTTATCGACTAAACATGAACTCATAAAAGCGGATTAGAAGTAAGATACTGATACATTTCCACGTCTTTATGCCTAACGGAATAGACACAACGAAGAATCGTTGTTCATATATCTACCTATGGACATTACTTATACCTTACTTGATTTTGTTATTTTACATCTATTTACATTTTGTTTAAAACTTTTTTATTATCTGATTAAGAAGTGGGAATAAGTAAAGGAATCATAGATATATTTATAGTAACATATTTTGAAATGAGACTGCACCTCTTATAAATGTGACATGGAATATGCCTTAAAAGTGTCTTAATTATATAAGCTTCTTTTGGATTCTAAATCAATAATCCGAGTAAAAAAAATTACCTACGCAAAACATTATCAAATTAATAAAACAAATTGACCGCGAAGACTATTTTATGCGTAGCAAATGTCTCGATTCCATTTTAAGAACCGCTTTGACCGTAACTAGACGTCGAATCCAAAATTATCAGTGCAATGTCGCATCCGCAATGCATTACAAAAAAGTAAAATTTTCGCGCGTTTTTCCAAAATTACTTACTCTAATATTTATCCCAGTCACTGAAGTAGGTGTCACATCAATCGTCATTTTAAAATTCGAATTTAAATCGCGTTTGAAATTGAAAGCGACCGCCGCGCCGCGCGGTACGAGGAACGACTGAAACTGAAAATGCGCTTCCTAAAATAGAAGGTATTTATTAGTGTCCGCTTTTAGCGTTCCGTATAAAGGGCTTTCTTATAAAATAATAAAAGGCGACATGATAAAAACCTATTGTTCGATTTTCAATTATTTTGAATTTGACCCAGTTTCATTCAATGTTACACAGTCAAAGAAATTGACCGAATTATTTTCTTTGCTTTTTATGTATTTGTATGTTATGAATAGTTAGGTATATATGCAAAATAACTTTATTTACAGTTGAACACAATAACGGTCTATAGAATACATTCAAAGGCATTTCATTTAAATTGTATATTCGGACTTAGTCACTCACAAAATTGTTTGCCTTTTTGCCCAACCGTGACAGAACGAGGACATGTTTTAGCTATCGTTAATCTAATAATTTATGTGTATAAGATAGTGAATAAGTATATATTTAATATGACAAGTGTTGTCTTATTTCTTAACGCAATAAATATCTTCCTCACGCAGTTTTAAATTTAAGGTAAGTAGTATAACTTTTTCTTTTTTAATTGCATAACAATTTTTTGCAATGAAACCTTAAAATAAATTAATAAAATTACTGTCAAAACGTTTTGTATGAGTACCTACGTTAAGATTACCTACTTTTATAAGCTTATTGCAATATGTTCAATTATAACTATACTGCATTATAGAGAAGTAGACTTTTTTGGAACCTGTAACTTAAGAGTCCCCCGACCCTAGACTTCTCCATACAAACGTAGTCTACGTTTAATTTTAAAACCACATGTCAGATTCCGGTAAAAATTGGTAATTGTAAAGAAATTGCAATTATCTAGGGTTATAACTGGTTTCCTATACTAAAATTATGAACTGGAAAGGAAAGGAAAATATAACGATTTAGAAGTTTCCCATACTAATGGTCAAAAATGATATAAAACACTTTATTCTATTTCAAGTTCATATTTTTACCGTCGGAAACTAGTTATAAACCTAGATAATTGCAATATCTTTGAAATTACAAAATTTTGCCCAAATCGGACATGTCGTTTTAAAATAAAACTTAGACTACGTTTGTATGGAAAGTTGTATTTTGGTCTAGGGTCGGGGGACTCTTAAGCAAACGAAGCACCAAATAAAAATAAAAAAGCGAAATTAATCTTAGCGCTTGAATCGAAAGTAGTTTACGCTCTCGATGTTATTAACTTACAAAAACGGATAAACCTCTTTTTGTACAAAACGTGTGTGTCGTTCTAATGTCGCTAATAGCACCATGAAAAACTAGAAAAATGGGAAAAGCAGATCGATCAACTTTCTCACAGTCGTCTGTCGTTGATTAAAGTCATTGTCCGTGTTATGTGGTTACAAAAGTGAAATAAATCTTATTGCGATGTTTTAATATACAATTCAATTCATTTATTTCTTAAACAATGGAAATTGTGTTAGAAATTACAAATATATAAAAAATAAATTAAAAATTAATACATAAAAACTCAATAATAATTATAAAATAAAGTTAAAAACGATAAAACAAAATATATATTTGAGAATGTCGAGTAAAGTTTTAGAATTCGTCAATAGTGTAGCAGCACTTTTTCAAAAGAAGATCACGCAACTTAAGACTTAAACACTTGATAACTACTATTCTTTAGTTCCACAGGTAATCTGTTGAACAGTTTAATGGCTTGGTACTTTGTACAAAGAGGTAATCATTGTGATAAAATACTCGTATAAAACTTTTCTTCGTGTATAAATTTATTTTACTCAATTTGTTGTAACATTAGTGATAATTTGATAGGTAACCTAACTATCGAACATACGAAAAATAGCTTGGGAAATCCAAAAGAGCACGCCTCATAAAGCTCATTGAAAAAAACGTGACATACGCGCGCTGACCAAAATGTAGACTCAAAGGACTTGTATCCAGAGCCGTAATTAAATAACTGGCCAAGTGCGAATCGGATTCACGCACTAAGGGTACCATTATCTATAAAAAATCGCGTTTGTTGTAAGGGAGCCCCCCTTAAATTTTTTGTATTTGTTGTTATAACGGCAACAGAAATACATCATTTGTGAAAAATTCAACTGTCTAGCTATCGCGGTTCTTGAGGTACAGCCTGGTGACAGATAGATGGACGCAGATAGACGGACAAACAGCGAAGTCTTAGTAATAGGGTCCCGTTTTTACCCTTTGGGGACGGAACCCCAGAAATGATTTTTTTAAAAAATCCTAACATTTTTTGTCATTAGTTTTGTATTGCGTCAAGTACGTTCGTTACTAGCATAATCACTCATATATTTTTATTATTAAAAGCTTTTATTTTATACCCGTTATTCTCAACCGATTTAGCTGAAATTTTGTATACTGGTGTAATATCACGAAGTTATTGAGGTGTTTTGATGATGGAGCCGGGAGATATTCGACGGAACTTAGTTATAAAACAACATAACCTCATTGAGTAGGACTCGTTTGATTTGTCTTGACGAGTACTTTATGGTAGACGATGCCTAGGGTCTGATCATGGAGACGGAAGGTGGTCGATGGAACTCAGTAATAAAACGACGAAACTCCATCGAGTTGGGCCTTATTTCATTTGTTTCAGTTAGTACTTTGGCCTTACAATAAAAGTATTGCACAAAAATCTTTTTTGAAGTGAAAACTTCTTTAGCGGCGTTGTGCACTTTTTTTGGAATGGGTAAAAAATGTTAAACTCGCGTCAGGACACGTGACCTGATCGAAAATTCGTAAGACGGATGGAGAGTAGACAGCTGGCGCGGCGTAGGAGAGGGAGTATCCCCCTCTCTTTCTACGGCGCGGCGAAAATGTATGCCTGCGCCTGCTGTTTCGTATATCAAAAATGCACAACGTTAATATTCAAGTTTTCACTTCTGCCGGCACTCCCAGAGTGCAACCCGATTTTTTTTTTTTTCAATAATCTTATTTTATTTTCCATCCTCACTATTGAAGATATGTATTGTAAAACGCAGCAGCCGTCCGATTTTCATATATCTCAGTTACAAATAAACGTTTTAGAAAGTGCGTGTGATGTGTTAGTGTCTATACATGAGTGAGTTGCGTCAGAGTGACGAGGCGTTGCGAACTGGATTATGGCGGAAAACTGGTTGGAAAATGAAAGATGAAGACATATTTAATAGATTAATTCTGATTTATAACGATATTTTTTAGATAGTGTGATTTCCGGCCTGAGATATGCTTTTGTAGGAGAAAAGACCAGCTCTTAGGTAAGTTAGGTAGTTTCCAACAAAGTCAAATCAGATACTTTTTTCTAAACGTCAAAACATTCATATAAATAAAGACATATTTGATAGATTTATTATGATTTATGACGATTATTTTAGATCGTGTGATTTCCGGCCTGGGATATGATGTTTTAGGAGAAAGCGCAAGCCCTTAGGCAGAGTAGAATACAATCTACTAGTTTCCAACAAATCAAATCAGATACTTTTTTCTAAACGTACAAAACAAACATGGTCTATGGGATTAGAATGTAATAGCACGTCGTGACGTCACAGTTTCTTGGAGTCAAACAGCGCTCCTATTTATTCCACAAACTTATATCTATCTTTACAGGATCAGAAGTTTTTAAGCTTTGATAACATATACAAAATATGCCATCCTTATCGATTATGGAAAATAAGTATGATTGACAAGTCTGGCCAGCGAGGAGAGTGTAGGCCAAAGTCCTCTGGCTGATCTGGCCAAGTATGGCTCTGGTAGTACAGAGAGGGTTGTACTAAAAGACCTGATCATGATGATGATTAATGACGAGTGATATTATTTTGTGGCGTTTTATTTTTGAAGTAACAGTACTTACCAAATAATCTTATATCTTTAAACGAGCAATTCTTGCATATTTATTTATATATTTTTATATTTCTGTGATCTCGGAAACGGCTCTAACGATTTCGCTGAAATTTGGTATATGGGGGTTTTCGGGGGTAAAAAATCGATCTAGATTAGTCTTGTTTGGGAAAACGCGTGTTTTCCGAGTTTTCATGCGTTTTTCTTTCCACGCAGAATATGGTCGCTAATTTCGTCGCGCCGACCGCCTTGTTTTTAGCTCAGCGGTTAAGGATACCAACCGCTAGAAAGAGTGTTACGGGTTGGAATCCCATTCGGTGACTTACTTTTGATTTTTTTATGCTTAAGTTTATATATAATTTTTTATTTTGCATTGTTTTAGTTTAAAAAAATTTAGTTAATGTTTGAGATAACAATATATATTTCTCATAAATATGTCTTACATTTAACTATACTAATTACGTGAATAAGATTTACGCTTTCGAGTTTTTTTTTTATGTTCGATTTTATATATAATTTTATATTTTGTATTGTTTTTAGACAAGTTTAAAAAAAATTAGTTATTGTTTGAGATGTAACCGCCCAGGTACTCTATTTTTGATCTAGGCACGGAATCTTTCTTATTGTATTCTACTTTGCGGTAACATGCAAACGAAAAAGTAGTTAAAGATACACACAAACTTAATTGGAGTCAAGAATTTAAGAGTACTTATTTTATTATGAGAACGTAATGCGCATGACCTTTGGTTAAGCAAACTAATCGACAAATGCCATAAGTAACATCGATAGTCGATAGAGAAAGTGATCGATGATCGAAATAGCATAACGAGTAAGCAATTGAAAACATCACAATTTTGCAATTAATAATGATGATTTTGGTTTTATCGAGTCAAAAATAAATTATTTTGTAGTGATAATAGAATAAAACACTACAAAATGTCACTTGTCTTTAAAAATATAATAGTTTAAAGTGATTCTATATTTATTATTGTAGAAAAACTGATTACAAGAGCGCTATTTGACTCAAAGAAACTAAGAAGTCATCTGCCTGTAAATAAATAAAATAAATAAATAAATATATAGGGACAAATTACACTGATTGAACTAACCCCAAAGTAAGTTTGAGACTTGTGTTATGGGATACTAACTCAACGATACTTTATTTTATGACAAATACATAATATAGATAAACATCCTAAACCCAGGACAATTTCATACAAGACACAATTACAAGATACAATTTGTATTTCATACAAATCCCATAGTAAATGTTTGTTTTGACGTTTAGAAAAAAAGTATCTGATTTGACTTGTTGGAAAATAGCGAAGTGTATTTTCTACGATCAGCGATACAAAGCAGATGGAACAATCAACATTTTTCCTTAGATCTCGGAAGTAAATGGTCAATATTGTTAAAGGACGCGTAAACGGCCGGAGGATATAAGTTTACGTGTCCGTCAACATGTTTGGTTTGCTAAAAGCCGTACACTGACGTATCAGATTTTTGGAAAAGATTTTCAAATACTTTTAGTAAATAAAATAAGAGTACCATACCAACATGTAAGTACAGATCAACTGAGTATTGAGAATGAATATTTTTACCACTATTTTACATTTATAAATTTTAGATTCCATTTTTAGGGTTCCGTACCCAAAGGGTAAAAACGGGACCCTATTACTAAGACTTCGCTGTCTGTCCGTCTGTCTGTCATCAGGCTGTATCTCAAGAACCGCGATAGCTAGACAGTTGAAATTTTCACAAATTATGTATGTCTGTTGCCGCTATAACAAAAAATACTAAAAACAAAATAAAATAAACATTTAAGGGGGCTCCCATACAACAAACGCGTTTTTTCATACATAATGGTACGGAACCCTTAGTGCGTGAATCCGATTCGCACTTGGCCGGTTTTTTTATGAAACAGATTGATTGAGCTAGCCCCAAAGTAAGTTCGAGACTTGTGTTATGGGATACTAACTAAACGATTCTATATTTATAAAAAATACATATATAGATAAACATCCACCAGGATAATTTGAAAAAGACCATTTTCGAACATGCGAGGGATCGAACCCGGAACCTCTGGGTGGCGCACTAGCGTGGTGACCACTACGCCACGGGGGTCGTCATTGGCATGCATATTATCTTACTTCATCTGTACTTGCGCTTAGGAAGCGGCAATAAACTTAGCTGTAAGTAAATGATCTGACGTCTACAAATGCCTGTTGAGAAATCGAATTAAATTGACAATTATATTGTGATCAAATGACAAATCATCATTATCATCATCAGGTCTTTTTGTCTCCACTGCTGTAGCACGACCCTCTCTGTACTACCAGAGCCATACTTTTCCCCAGAGCCAGCCAGCGGGCTTGGCCTACACTCTTCTCGCTGGCCAGACGGGTTGGAGAGGTCTCATTGATGTTTATAAGCTTTGTTTAGCTTGTATTCCTAATTCGCTTTCTACGACATCCACGGGAGTACTTGGGAGTGGTCCTATCCTACTCTGCCGGAAACCACAGGCCACGCTTATTCCATACAATTCTGGCAATATGCTATAAAACATACGAAGGGGGCCTTATGGGTTATCACGCCTCAATTAATCTAATCCACGCTACAAATATAATCCCGTTCCATATAAGGAATAGTGAGTCAGAATCGAACACAAGTACTCATAACTAGACGACGTCATAACACTTGGGCATAGCGTAGCGACCCTCTCAAGGTCGCTCAACAATGGCACCACAATAATACTTTATTAATTCTGTGACGATAGCAAGACTATTATGTCAACACAATAGAATTATATCAGTGACAGTGAGCAAGTTATGAATTATGATAATCTTGAAATCAGTTTAGGTTGACTTTTAGGGTCCTATAAAATTAACTATATGTATGTCCCTTTGTATGTCCAATTCAATTATTTATAGCTTCCTTCATGTACAAGTACCTGGACAACCGAGCTTTGCTCGGTTACAACATTCACTACATTTTTTTAAACTTGTCTAAAAACAATACAAAATAAAAAATTATATATAAACTTGAACATAAAAAAAAACAAAAGTAAGTCACCGAGTGGGATTCTAACCCGTAACACTCTTTCTGGCGGTTCGCATCCTAAACTGCTGAGCCAAAACGGATAGCGGCCGGCGCGACGAAATAAGCGACCATATTCTGCGCGAAAGAAAAACGCATGAAAACTCGAAAACACGCGTTTTCCCAAACATAAGACTAATCTAGATCGATTGTTTACCCCCGAAAACCCCCATATACCAATTTTCTGCGAAATCGTTAGAGCCGTTTTCGAGATCACAGAAATTTATAAATATACAAGAATTGCTCGTTTAAAGGTATAAGATACAGCTGTGTAACAATAAAATAAGGATCAATTAAGGTCCCTATCTAAGGCAGAGGGCGTCTACAAAGACTTAACATTTCGATGTGTCTTGAGCTATGCGCCTGACTTCATTAATCGCCTTTTTGTATGGGACATTGGGACAGTCAACTTTACGCTTTCCTTGATCTCCAAGGAAAGCGTCAAGTCAGACGACGCCCCCAACACATATTTCATATTTTTTTAGGAGTATGGCCAATACAATTCCATTTGCGGCGTTTTATCTGGTAAGTTGGGGTTTCCTGACATATATTATGTTATGTAGGTAGCTGTCGAAAGCGGTCATTAGAAATACTTACAGGATATCTTAAGTGTACTTTTACTTTCAGCCTATAATACTCTATTCTGCGTAGTTAGCGGCTGTTTTGGACAGACCGTCATTCCTTTATTCCACAACCTTTCTCAAAAAGAATGGAAACCTTGCATTCAGTTTTACGTCCTGAAATCTAGCATATCTGACTTATGACTTAGGGCTATTACAGACAAGCGACAGCATGCCAGTGACACCTGTCGCCGACTATTGCCGACGGCCCCCCACAGTTTGAGACAGATCAACACGTGTTTGCGACAGTCTGCGACCGTCGCGCGACACAGTGCGACACTTGACCGTAGGCGACAGGTGTCGCAGGCGTACTGTCTCTTGTCAAAGATTTCGACATGCGTGGACGAGTATGACACAATGTTTGTTTTTGCTATTAACTGTCTGTGTCATCGTTTAAAGCATTATGCAACGCGTCAGATACGATAATTAGTGTCAGTAGGTTGAGTATGTTTTCAATCTATCAAGCTATAAAACAAGACTTAGTAATGCCTAGGAGTGTAAGAGGGCGGCTTCTTAAGATATTTTTAAAGCTTAAGAATTTCTTCTTCTGTTTCAGTTTGTCATTTCTTTTTTCCCAATCGCCATAGCGCGATCTCAGGACTAGCTGCCCTGCTTCAGAGCCTGAAGTGCGTTTCTAGCGTTTTTCCTAAGGTCCCGCGCAATATGAATTCCCGTTCCCCGTCCTCGCTCCTCTCCCCCATGTTCGCCCATGGGAGCCTGCAGCTGCCTTTACAAGGCGAGAAAACAGAGACGCATATTGCGCGGGCCTTGGGAGATTCCGTTCTGTATGTAATACGTATATTAATTCTGTACTGTTGCTTAGAGAGCTAAATATAATATGGTTACCAAAGGATGTCGAAGACCATGAGAAGAGAAGTAGAAATGTTGTGACTGACTTCCTGAATAATATCAATTGTCCTTGGAAATGCATTTGTGCTTAAAGTTTGAACTGAATTTGCATTGCAATGTCTTCTTATAGCCTTATTTTTTAGACTTGTGTTCTGGCTATTCTATTAATCAGTTTTCCTCTTTTTCTGCATGTCTGATTGCCCTTCTGCAAATTCCTCCTCCAGCCTCTTCCACTCCTTTTCCTTTCTATCTCGTACCACTCTGTGCCAAGTCTTTCCTGCCACTTTGCTGATGCCGTCGTCCCATCTCGTCTGTGGTCTCCCTCTCTTTCTACGTCCTTCTCTTGGATACCACTCAAAAAAAAAGCATTGTAATGTCTTCTTATAGCCTTATTTTTCAGACTAGTGTTCTCGCTATTCTATTATCACACACTGATTCAAACCTATATAAAATCGCCATTCCGACTCGCTAAGAAGAATGTACCTGCCAAAAATTTTCTTTTCTTTAGGAATCCTGTTGATTCTCTATCCGTGGTAGACCTACTATTTTAAAGATACTTTCCCTTGTAAGGGAAAGTACGTTAGGGCCTCCTCGTGAATATTGATGGCTTTGAAACCATTAATTTACATACCCATTGTCTCTCGTAAAGTAATTTAGGTGAAACAACTTTTTCTTACCAAACGCAACTACTGTACTTGGTCGTAAATTGACAACTAGAATTAACATACAATATGTTTACATAATGTAATAGCAAGGGTAATTTATCATCGGTTGTTAATAGGGCTATAAGTTGAAATTAAAACGAGTGCATTTTTAACCGCCTTCCAAAAAGGAGGCAGTTATCATTCATTGCGATATTTTTAGGGTTACATTACACATGTAAACAAAGAACCCTTTGTAGTTTTGCAATTCAGCGAGGGAACACTGCCAGTATTCTGGGCACGTTGCCTCGATGTGAAGCATTGGAAGATTTTTTCTATATATAATTGAATGCATGTAATATTGTTATTTGTAAGTGATTTTTATTGAATAAAAAATGTAAATTACACCCTTTGTAGTTTCGCCATGTCTGTGTCTGTCCGTTCGCGTTTTTACTCGGAGACTTTTACTAGAAAGCTGTAATTTGGCATGGATATGTTTTTTTTCTACAAGCAAAGCCTTCTAATGAAACCAAACAAAATATAGTATCCCATATCACAAGTTTAAGTTTACGTTGGGGCTAATAGTACATTGGTACAGTGTGAGGTTTGACCCTATATGCTGATTTATTTAAAGCCCCGACAAAAAAAGTGTTGTTGTAAGTTTGACTTTACTACTACGTGCGGTGTTACTTGGCTGTGTTGTTATTAGGGGTTTACGTTAGAAAGTCAGAGTTTGTCCTAGCAAACCTTGCAATCTTTTCTTAAGGGTCCTCCCCGCGCTAACGACCTTGAAAACACAAAAAAATTAATTTCTCTTTCTGTAAGTGAGATTATCAGAAACCCTCGTACAATTTTTTAGCTAGTATCCTTAAGTTTCATTAGAACCTCAAAAATCATTGAAATAAAATACCCTGAATTTTCCTTTGCAAAAAATACTAAAAACGGCCATTTTTGACTCTTTTTGTAAAGGTTTCTAAACCGGATAGTATTTCAATGACTTTCGAGGTTCTAATGAAACTTCAGGATACTAGCTAAAAAGTTGTACGAGGGTTTCTAATAATCTCACTTACAGAAAGAGAAAATAATTTTTTTGTGTTTTCAAGGTCGCTAGCGCAAGGAGGAGCCTTAAGAGTCCCCTAACCCTAGACTTCTCCATACAAACGTAGTCTACGTTTAATTTTGAAACCACATGTCAGTTTCCGGTAAAAATTGGTAATTGTAAAGAAATTGCAATTATCTAGGGTTATAACTGGTTTCCTATGGTAAAATTATGAACTGGAAAGAAAATATAACGATTTAGAAGTTTCCCATACTAATGGTCAAAAATGATATAAAACACTATATTCTATTTCAAGTTCATATTTTTACCGTCGGAAACTAGTTATAAACCTAGATAATTGCAATATCTTTGAAATTACAAAATTTTGCCCAAATCGGACATGTCGTTTTGAAATAAAACGTAGACTACGTTTGTATGGAAAGTTGTATTTTGGCCTAGGGTCGGGGGACCCTTAACAGTCAGGGTTTTTTTTAACTTGCCTAGCAAAAAAACGTGTAATTTAAGTTGTTGTCAGGATCGTGTCGCATATTTACTGTGTGTGGTCCACATTGATCATCCGGCGGTGTCGGCGGCGTCTGTGTACAATTGGCGAGATATTAACGCAGTAGTGTTAATTGGGTGTCAGGGACTGCAGCTGCACCGACCTACTAATCTGTAGTGCTTTAGCGTTTGAACCTCTCTACTCTAAGGTTTGAAGTTGAACTAGAAGAGAAGTCTCATTTTTCAATCGCCGACAAAAAATGAGGTGTTATATCATATCATATCATACTAGTCCTAATAATATTATAAATGTTTTATGACGACTTTCGTGGCGTAATGGTCAACACGCTAGACCGCTAATCCGGAGGTCGTGGGTTCGATCCCCAGCCAGGGCAAGTTGGAAAATGGCCTTTTTCAAATTGTCCTGGGTCTTGGATGTTTATCTATGTATGTATTTGTTATAAAATATAGTATCGTTGAGTTAGTATCTCATGACACAAGTCTCGAACTTACTTTGGGGCTAGTTCAATCAGTGTAATTTGTCCCTATATATTTATATTATTTATAAATGCGAAAGTGAGTTTGTATATTGTTTGTTACCATTTCAGGCTTTAACCAACACACTATTTAGATGAAATTCAAATTGCCCGGGCGGCTGCACACTTCGATTAGAAAAGCCATTTTCTTTTTTGACTTTTGGTTTCATTTAATTAAGTATACTATAGTATTACGGGTATGTGACTCTCACGTTGTACACTACCTATTAAGACTGTGAGGTTCACTTACTCACTAACCCTGTTATATTTATTATTTTATCTCAGTGACAATGGAACTAAAGTGTATTGTTTGGATTGTAGAAAAGATAGATACTAAACATGTTTACATTCTTTAAAAGTCACGCAAACATGGCTGGATACAGATAAATATGATCTGGTGGTGTTGAATAGATAGGCTGAACTACTTTTGATAATAATATTGAAGAGTATAGCTGAATGATACAGAATAAAACCGGCCAAATGCGTGTCAGGCCACGCGCTGTGTAGGGTTTCGTAGTTGCGAATGCCGACTTTGAGATTATGGAACTATAAAAGCGTCGTAAAACTAATTTTCTATTGATTTTGTATGAAATTTTGTAACACTTCAGATTACAGTACCTGGGCGACCAAGCTTGGCTTGGTTAAATCTCAAATATTAACTAAATTTTTTTAAACTTGTCTAAAAACAATGCAAAATAAAAAATGATTTATAAACTTTAACATAAAAAAAAACAAAAGTAAGTCACGACTGAGATTCGAACCCGTAACACTCTTTCTAGCGGTCGGTATCCTTAACCGCTGAGCTAAAAACAAGGCAGTCGGCGCGACGAAATTAGCGACCAAATTCTGCGTGGAAAGAAAAACGCATGAAAACTCGAAAACACGCGTTTTCCCAAACATAAAACTAATCTAGATCGATTGTTTACCCCCGAAAACCGCCATATACAAATTTTCTGCGAAATCGTTCCACTTGACTTAAACCAAAATTTGCACTATAAAACCAAATATTTCAGAAACGGATCCCTACATCAAAAAATGGTGGTGTATTAGGTCTTTCAAAATTATTGTGAGCTGTTCCCAAGCTCACAATATTTTTGAAAGACCTAATACACCACTAGTATTCTACATTGTTTTTTACAAATTCCCTCATAATACCCGTGGGAACCTCCGCAAATCAAGAGCTCAGTGCAGGAAACCCCTCATTCCGAGTTGTTGAGTTACATAATAAGTAATTTTTCAATCGTCACCAGTCACACAAATAGAAGAAAAAGAAATTATCATCCATTAGGACTGCTAAGGAAGCGGCAATACTTGAATAGGGAATGAAACGATATCATAGTTATGCGAATAAAAATCGCAAACAAGTTTATTTTCTAGTCAAATTGAAATAACCGGCCAAGTGCAAGTCGAACTCGCGTTTAAAGGGTTCCGTACCATTGTCTATAAAAATCACTTGTATGGTCTGGTCCGTTCAGTTGGTCTACATAGCCATTTCTTGAGGCGATTTTTATGAAAATAAAGATAAACTGCCAAGTGCGACTTCGACTCGCACTTGGCATTTTATCTTTCAGTTGGTGTGCATAGCTATATCTTGAGTGATATTCATATAGACGATTTTAGATATTGCATACTTCTCCTTATCATTGTAGTTTTTATCGCCCGCAGGCCGATAAGAGTGGACTAACGCATATGCGCATGAGCAACATAAAGATCAATATCCGCTAATTCTCGAGGGACAATAGTTAATCTACTTCGGTGACCTTGACCTTGGATTAATTATAGCCGAACGCCAATTAACATGTCAGAAGCGTACATTGACCTTTATGTATCGGTCTGTCTCATACATTTTTAACAGACTTCCAAAGAAGGTTAAAAATTCGTTGCGATCTTTGTTTTGTAGGGTTCCGTAGTAAATAAGGAACCCTTATAGTTTTGCCATGCCCGTCTGTTATTTCGTCCGCGGTTTTACTCAGCGGCATATGTACTAGAGAGCTGTAATTTGGTATGGGTATATATTTTACTCATGTCATAAAAGGAGTAAAATAAAATCTTTAAAAAAAGTATTTTTTTAAAGTAGCTCTCATACGAGTAAAGTGGGAGTAATGTTTTTTCTTTTCTAACCCATCGAGTGGGATATCGTTGAATAGGTCTTTTAAATATATTGTGAGTTTGTCAACATCATTTTGCAAATTTTTGTAAGACAGGTGTCCTCCACCTCTATCTGCTAAACGGTGAAAAATTTGACAGCAGTACCATAGATAATGAAGTTTTAAAAATAAACTATCAGAGCTATGTAGGGTTGACAAATTAAAAAGTTATATAAAATAAGCACGTTTCTACGTCGAAGTTTTATCTCAGTTTATATTTATTTACCCATTTTGACCCTCAACCCGTCACGTACTATAATTATGTATAAATAACTACTATTGGTCCACCTCGCATATATCCTTTCTAACAAAAAAATAATATTCCAAATCGGTGTAGGCCTTCGAATAATCAGTGAACATACATAAAAGAAGATCGAGTCGAATTGATATTTTCTTCTTAGAAGTCGGTCAAGAATAGCTTTTAGTGTAAAAATATTTGGATATTCAACCGTTCGATTCGATAACCTCAAACCCTATCATTCGCGGTCCGATAAGCTTGGACTTACGCATGAGCACTGTGTAGCGTGGAGATCAATATCCGCTGGTTCTCAAAGGGCAGTGACAAATCGAATTTAGTGGCCTTGACCCGGAGATTACGATATTTCCATGCCTTTGTGCCTTTGCTTATTGGCTTAGCTTTCTTTTGTGTAAGGTATTTTTAACCTACTTCTTCTACTTCCAAAAAAGGAGGTTTATCAATCCGTCACGATCTTTTTGTATGCATGTGCGTGCATCGATTTTTCAAAGACGCCTGTACCGATTTGGATAATTGTTTTTTGTTTGAAAGGGTTTACTTGCGAGGTAGTTCCGTAGATATTTTGTTGTTTGGAGGTGAAGTCGATGCTTCGATAAATTTTATCTAAATCTGATGTGTAGTTTGTAGGTGAGTGAATTTGGTTTTTAGTTTTGAAAATGTATACGTAATCTAGTGTTTTGTTTTGAATATACGATGATCCCACCACTCTACAATATCGACAATCAAGCCTTTTCTTTTGATTTTCAAGACTTTCCAAACCATAATCACAGAATCTTTATGATTAGTAACTTTATTATTACCTTTATAAAATATTTTTCTTTCTTTTGATGGGCAATTAGATGTGAATGAAAAATATAATTTGTATGTTCAATTATGAGCTATATCGGGCAAATGGTTGGTCTTGCAACCAAAGGATGCTTACGTGAGAAGTGGAGAAGAAAAAGCCGAAAGGAGGACCCCGGGCTTCACAGAACTACAGCTTAAAATGCAACTGGGAATACGCTGAGATGAGAGAGAAAGATCAGTCAAGGGATTGTTAAGATAAGAGTTGTAAGTAACTTGTAAGAGGGTTTGGAAGTTGAATGCCGGAAAACAGTCCTAAAATCAGTGCGGAGTTACGCAGTTCCGAAATGTTAGGTATAGTGCGCCCTGAATGCCACTTACCTAAGAAGGTACTTAAATCGGAAAGAAAAGCGTCAGTTCGAGTCAGAATCATAATTTTCCTAATTTTCCAGCTACAGAAACTATTTTAAACAAAGAGAGGCTCAAACTCATAGCAACTGTAATTAACTTGACAAGGCATTTAGCGACAAGACATTTAGAATAATTATAAAAACATTACGCCCGATTTGAACACGGAATTGCAAGGTCGAAGCCATTGCGTAAAATGGAGCGATTTCATTTTTGGGGAATGACGGCAGAATACGCTTACCTACGTCTGGCACTTTTATTGTTAATAGCACGAAATCAAGATCTTTACCATCTGGCTGCGAACTGTCTTGGCTAATCTGGAAGTGCCTTAACAGGTCTGGGTTCTCAATCTGTTAAGGTTGGCCGATGTTAAGAATCTAGTCAGATGGAAATACACAGAGATCGCAAGCCCTAACGCAGTATAGTTCATGATTGGGGTCACACGGGTCCAGATACATATTTACTAATGACACGTTTATAATAAGACCAAGATCCCACCAGTAAACTTACTTGTTCCCATGTTACTTGATATTCCCTTCTCAGTGTCCAATGCAGGAGCACGGCCCTCTCTGTACTAAGGCCATAGTTAGCCAAAGTAGCTAGAGGATTTAGCCTAATCTCCTCGGTAGCCAGAAAGGTCGGAGAGGTCCCATTGATTATATAAGCTTTGTTTAGCTTGTATTCCCTAACCTTCTACGATATCCAATACGGGAAGGCTTGGAGTGGTTTTATTCTACTCTGCTAAAACCACATGGCGGTTGTTGACGGGTATTTCACAACAAAGCGGGTATATTGCCCGATATTAGTGGCAATAGTTGACAAGCAAAACACTTAAGTCCCTCAACCTACAACTACTCCGTTACTCACAGCACATGTACGGTCTTCTATTCTTGCCACGGATATGGGGATTGGGGACGTCTCCCCTCGCCACAAAGGGTCGTAAACCACGATTTATGGACGTACTGACGACGTGCGTACTCGCTTACTTCAGTGAAAGTCTGTAACGGTTCAGTGATTTACATCATGTGGCTAACCCTTTTAAGAAAGTAGTTTTATTTTAATTTACTTAGAGCTAGGTCTGGCAAATTATTCAATTTATTCTTCCAGCATTTTGGGCACTTCGCCTTGTTGTGGTGTAAAATGTGTCATTAATATTAATACGATATGTTTTGTTACTTCTAAAAGTCTAGTCCCCGCAAACCATCTAGATGTTTGATTGTTTTGAGATTAAACGTTCGATACTTCTTTGAAAACATCATATTTCCATGTTTCTTTTTACAGGCAGGTTGGTGGGTCTTATTGGTCCAGAACGTCCCAGTAGACTTACTGGTAGGTCTATTCTGGAAGGTCAGCAGTCGACTGTTTGTTTTCGGGTCTATTCCATAAATGATTTCCAAAATCAGCGGTCTGCATCTAGTGAAATCTTTGTCATGTCTAATGGCTACTTATATGATCGCCATAATTCATGCTTACACCATCACATCTTTATCCCAGAGGACAGGTATGGCACTTCATAGAAGCGGAGGATCATTTATGCCTACTACAATAGCAACTATACATCCATGTTCACGGTAATGTGTGTGTGTTTGCCCGCTCTACACCCTCGACAGGTGAGAACGGGGAAGAGGTATGCATATTGCGCGGGACCTGAGGTTCCGGTCTGTTTGTAATACTTACATTAATTCTATGCCCAGGAAATGCATTTTATGCTCTATGCAGACATAGCCGCAAGTCCCAAAGGCCACTGCATGACGGTGGGTGAATAACGTA
This sequence comes from Acrobasis consociella, assembly GCA_963555685.1. Classification (NCBI taxonomy): domain Eukaryota; kingdom Metazoa; phylum Arthropoda; class Insecta; order Lepidoptera; family Pyralidae; genus Acrobasis; species Acrobasis consociella. Next base: position 36,104,536 of record OY743104.1, on the reverse strand, counting down.
TAATTTATCTGTCGCACAATGAGTTTCCTTTCCAAGACGACAACGATTGTCCGAAATGATTCTTAGCATTGTTCTTAGAAGTTCATGACATGAGTATAAACATGTCTACGACATTCTGTTTATTTCATGGCCTTCCGTCACTTCTATCCTTTGTCATATTGAGACGAAATAAATTACCCTACCACGGCGAAGATTAAAGGAGGGTTGTGTTTTGGCGTTTCTTCTTCTTTTGGTGTTTATATTTTATCGGGTCAGAATCGGGTAACCTTTATTGAATTTTTTGAAGCGGAATAAGGTTGGGACTCATTCTTTGTAGAATGAGTCCCAACCTTATTCCGCTTCAAAAAATTCATACGGAACTGCATTTTTTGTGCCGCTATTCTTTTTTGTCGCTCAAAACCCTCATTTGCTAAAGCGAGAGAGGGTGACGGAACGCTTCAGCACCGTGCTGAACTGATCCAACCCTAAGTTAACCAAGGTGCAGGAGTTTGGACACCTCGGACAAGATGAAAGGGACATCGCTTGTGAAGAGAAGCCATACTTGCACTGTTTGTAATGCGAGATGTCCAGTATTTTTAGTATTTTCCACCTTATGTTTGTATGTTCATCTCTTCCCTTAAAGATATATATGATACCTTTATAAATGATGTGTTTTCAGAAGCATCTAGGCTGTCCGCTGTTATAGGACATATGACACCACAGAAATTCACTATGGTGCTCTCTATATAAGCGTTAAAGTAATGAACTAAACAAATCGAAACGTATCGTGTGAATATAAATGTACTTACATTATTAGTTAGCTTTATTTCTCGGCTGTGCTTGAATTTAGTGGATAAAAGCTTTCCGAAATGCCAGTACTTGTCTAACTACGTTCTTCAACACGTAAATTAGTACCTATAACCACAGAATAAGGAGGTACTAGTACGCTATAACTGGCAGGTTGGTCTGATAGAAACAAAAACTTTATAAGCAAACGCAAACGTTTTAATTCAAGGTCGATTATTTAGCGCGTCGTTAAAATTGAAATTGTTTTGCTAATTTCCATTTTATTCTGCTACCAAATGAGTGGACGCTTACGAGTAGACAATTAATTTAGGTACATTGTTTTAAGTACATCTTTATTGAAGTAACTGCATTTTATAATAATATTCTAAATTTAAAAATTCCGGCGTTTTACTTACAGTCCTGGTAAAAAGTTTTTTTTACCTTATGAATTTTGTTCGATTCGCGCGCGGCCTGTCGAGGTACTAACTTACCTCCCCACGTATTTTTTTAATGGTTGTTAATAGGCCGAAATGTACTCTTGGTTTTATGGGCGTGGGTGTACTATTTCTTCAGTAGGTAGGATGTCGTGTAATGAATGATCTATTGAACACTATTTATCAATGAATTGCCTGATAGTTTTAGTACATGTCTATATGTAAATATACCTAGTACCTACCTACACCTACTTATGTTATAGGTACGAGTAGTTACAAGTAAGTATCCATTGACATTTCTACAAATAAGCTGAGTATAATCAATAAACATTTATTATACCTACGTACATAGTTTACGTAAGTACGTAGGTTAGGTAGGTTGACTGGTAGAAAAGGCCTTGCAGAGGCCTTTTCTACCTAAGTCCGCCTGTTAAATTTTTGTAATAAAGTATGATAAATAAATAAGTGAGACAGCCTGTATCTCAGTCCACTGAATGACTCTTCTCCTTTACTGGACTGGATAAGCAAAGGTCACTTTGCTTCTTCCAATCATGGAAGGATTTAACATGGAAGACATAGATGTGAAATGCATGTAGGTAGCTTGGGAGAGGCCTATGTCCAGCAGTGGACGTTATGCGGCTGAAATGATGATGATGATGATGAAGCTAGGATGTTATCGTAACAACCTACGTGATGATCAGAGTATCATTTCATCTATCATTTGAGGCATCATTACCTATTTTACAAGCTTTTCTTTAATTTGCGAAGTATTTTTTGTATTTGTACGTACTGTATGAATGTTTGTTTAGGTCAACTCTTGCAACTAAATTTTCAACCAGTTATCCTCACCGGATTTAGCTAAGATTTTGTGTAGCTACTTGTGTAAGACGGATGACAATACAATATTATGAAGTCAATGCAGCTCATTGACTTTTTGAAGATGGAGCCAGGAGATATTCAAGGGAACTCAGTTATAAAACAACATAACCCCATTAAGTGGGACTTGTTTGATTTGTCTTGACAAGCACTTTATGGTAGATTATGCCTATTGCCTAAGGTCTGATTACGGAGACGGAAGGTGGTCGATGGAAATCTATCTATACATATAATAAAACAGTAAAAAAATTGTGTCTGTACATTAAATATATTTCCAAAAAAAATATTGGGGGCGATGGAAGCTTAGTAATAGAGTAAAAATTAAAAAAAAAATGTCTGTCTGTTTGTCGGTTTGTCTGTTTGTCTGTTTGTCTGTATGTCTGTTTGTCTGTTTGTACACGCTAATCTCCGAAAATGCTGGACGGATTCGAATAAAACTTTTTTTGTTATATAGCTATTAAGCCTGGGCAACGTATAGGGTATAAATGATTTTGGAAAATAGAACGCCTGATGCAGAACCATAATGGTCCAGCTAAACTATAAGAGATATAAAAATGTCGCCTTAGTAAAAGTTGTTCAGCCTGATGAGCATTTTCCAAAGACGTAAAGTCCACGCGAACGAAGTCGCGGGCTTCGGCTAGTCAGTAATAAAACGACGCAACTCCATCGAGTTTGGGCTTATTTCATTTGTCTTAGTAAGTTCTTTGGCCTCACAATAAAAGCTTGTACAAAAAATGCCATCTTTTCAAAAACTTATTATTCCTTCTTTTGATTATCAAAACAGGTACCTAGGTACTAGGTACCCATTAATTACTCAAACTAGACTTATTGTCCTGAAACAAGCAAGATATACCTAAATATCTGCACGTAACATGAGGGCTTGTTCCCGGTCCAGGCTACTGCGCATGTCAAGAACCGGCTGGCAACAGATAGGGGTCCAGACGTAAGTACCCATAGCACTGAGGTCATTCACCGAATTAATGGAAACATGCTCCCTGCATTTTGGTCTACATTTTGGCAACTGTTTGACAGGTTATTTCGAGTTCACTGACTTCACTGACTGGGACGAAAATATTTTCAAGCTTATAATAATGGGTCAGGTTTTTAATAATGACTATGACATAATGTTCGGTAAACTGTGTCGAAAACTGTTTTGTTACCTAGATAGGTACTCGTTCTAGGGATTTAGATCTATTAATTAGTAGGTTAGGTAGATTATAATTTTATTTCATGCGGTACATAGGTATTACGAGTTGTCAAGGATCATAAAGGTAGATATGGTAGGTATTTAAACATAAGAGAACAGTAAGTAACAGGGAGGGTCCTGCAGTGGAGACAATAAGACCTAATGATGATGATGATGATAAAATAAATTGAAGCTAAAAGATTTAATTCAAAAAGAGTTCTATCACTACGCACATCTGTTAATTTTATTTGGTACGCTTGTGTTTTAGGTATGTAAAATTGGATTACGCATGCCAAGCTTTGAAAATTATACAATGTGTGCGTGGGGTACCTACCGACTATTATTTTTGCGATAACAGCAGTAACTGTAAAGATAATGTTACAGTACCTACGATATAACAATGACAGTTGAGATTCTTACACAAAATAAGATAGGTACATACCTAGAGTAAGTAACAGCTAGGCGTGGGAAAATATAATTTGTAGTGTACAAGTGTGCCTACCTGCTCCCATTTTGCGAGCACCGGCAACCTAAATAAAGAATTAGGTCACAGATTCCCAACCGGTCTTGCACGGATAACAATAATAAATCCGTCAACTTATTGAAAGAAGTGGCATTTCATATAAACGGTTAAAATTGTGCGTGAACCGCGACCAATTATTTTTTATCACAAAATCTATCAAAACAACAGGTGAAATCTTTCTTACCTGCAAATGTATCGGTACTTTTTTCACTGGCGCGTTGCTATTGCTTGCCATTGCTTCAAATCCAAATACAACGCACAATTTTATTTATAACACCGGTGTTATACTGTAAACGAAGTCACGCGGGTGCGTTTGGCGATTGTTCGAACATTAAGCACGATTTACACTATCGACAAATCCCTACTGCTGTCTACTGATGGTTTTATTTTTCATTGGACATCGAGTTTACTATGCGCCCCTCCAGTACGCATGCGTAGGTAGTCTCCCTCCGATGTAGTTGGTGTTGTAACAGCATTGATATTTCGATTCATTCATGTTTCGTAGTTCACTCCTAAAAGTACAGATGGCGTCTAATTAAAAATAAAAATTAAGGAAACACGTATTTTGTTCTTAAATGTACTTAAACATTTAAATTAATTAATTTATTAGGCAATTTCTTTTGTACAATAATGCTTTTGTTTCATGATTCAAAATTACTTAAATTTAAAATATAAAAATACTACTTAGAGCAAAGAAGATATGTAGGTACCAGCCTAATTTTAAAGCTCGCAAACAATTAAAATGACATTAATAAATTAAATCTGCCTTTTTAATTCAAGCTATACCAGAAAATATTATTTTTTACGGAATGGTTACGAAAGGCACTAAAAACATACTAATCGTAGTCAAAGAGGCAACACCCAAAATAGCTGCATGAGTTACTGCACGATAAGACCGCAAGCTCATAGATGGCGTTTTAGCTAAATTTCGGCAGCGATCATTAGATTGGCGAAGGGAGAGAGAAACGGGTGAACCAAAACATAGAGTCAATCGAAACATGCGTCGGGCGCTACCGATTTTTGGCGCCCGAATATATCGCGGCTTGTAAAAATAAAAACTATTTTTATTTAAAAAAAAAACATTTCATAATTTAATGTGAAGTGTGATAGTGAAGCGATAATTCACACACATGCCCACGTTACATCTTAAACCAGGAATCACGGTAATATCTATTTATTTTCGATGTGTGTCTGGCTGGTTAAACTAGCATATTTTTAGGATTTTGTATTATTAATAGAAAGGAATTTTTATACAGGTATACATGTTTTATTAAAAGAAGCATGGTATGGTAATGTGTTTTTGTCTGAGTATTTGCTTTGATGCCTTTCATTGGAAAAAGGGTTAGACGGTCGTCATAATCTTTATGAACTTCTAACCTTGTAGGGATAGTGTAATTATGAACGCTCGTACAATACCTATACTGCAAATACGTTTGTGTTGGTCCAATATGTAAGTTTTTTAAAAGATCCTACCGCCGGTCTAACTTTGAGAGAGCCTTCCTTTCTTGAGGAAAATAAAAAAGTTCAACGATAAATCAAAATTACCTTGTTACCTTCAAATAAGACCGATAACGATACAAAATACTATTCAACATAGGTTTTTTTTAAATATACCGTGTACATAAATTTATATTTGCAAATAAATTTATTTTGAAATCTCTGCTTACCGACGATAAGCTAATAGAGTAAATATGCCCCATTACTCTTTAACATATTTTTTCAGGGTTCCATTATTCCCCTATTTGAAAGAGCACTAAATAATAAATTGATAACTTTAAGTTTTACAAAAAAGTTTAGACTGTTTTTGCAAGATTTTTTAATTCTATGGTTCGCTCGCTGATCTGTACGTAAAATTCACGAGTTAGGAGACAAGTCTACACAGTCCCTGCGACCGTTTTCTGTTGATATGAATTAGATTAGAATGAATCAAAAAAGAAAAGAGCACTAAATGACAAATTGATAAAGTTTTCGTGCATTTAAGTTTTACAAAAATGTCTTAGCTCTGTGACTATTTATAGCGATATATAAACCTAAACTTATCTAAGAGCTTATAGGAGTGTAGAATTATACTTTTATACGATTATTGGTATTATAATACACTACGAATACTCCTTTAGAGCCGTCTGACTAAGCATTGTTGGGGCTAGATATACGGCGATTTACCGATACTCAGAAGATATGAAAAAGAGAATTGATATTGCAAAAAATACATTTATGAGTAATAAATACATATTTAATTTTGGTATTAAAGAAAGTTTACGTAAAAGATTAATCGAAACATATGGAGCACGGCTTTGTATGGATGTGAAACGTGGACGATGACCAAAAAGGATAGAGATAGAAGCGCTTGAAATGTGGTGCTGGAGGGGAATGAAAAAAAATTGGACAGAAAAAATTACAAATGAAAAGGTATTAGAGAATGTAAAAGTGTAAAGACAAATACTTACTACGAATTATAGAAAATAGAAGAAAAAAATGTTCGGTCACCTACTATGTCACTATGCGTTCTTTAAAACAATAATGGAAGGAAAAATAGAAAGAAAAAGAGGAGTAGGAAAAACCAGAAGAAAAATTATCGACTAAATTATAAAAAAATAAACACTAAGTTAACGCTAAGTTCTTAACCTTCATAAATGTTTTCACATTTATGAAGGTTAAGAACTTAGCGGAAGAAAGAGAGACATGGAAAGCACTCCATCGACAGAAGCCCAGCTCTTTAATACAAAAAATAAGCTTTTTGAAACTTAAATTTTAGTAAAATCTTTTATTGTAAAGCCTAATAACTTATGAGGACAAAAAAAAAAGTCCGATCTTAATGGAGTTCCGTCGTTTTATTACTGAGTTCAACTGACCACCTTCCGTCTCCGTGATCAAACCCCAGACATCGTCTACCATAAAGTGCACGTCAGTACAAATCAAACGAGTCTTACTCAATATGGTTATGTTTTTTTATAACTGAGTTTTGTCGAATATCTCCCGGCTCCATCATCAGAACAACTTCATAATATTGTATTGTCATCCGACTTACACAAGTATGCAAAATTTCAGCTCAATCGGTTGAGGATAACTGGTTGAAAATTAAGTTGCAAGATTTGACCTAAATAAACATTCATACATAAATAAAAGATAAATTCAAGTTGAATAAAAGCTTGTAAAAAGAGCTTTTACGGCATTTTGCTGTTTAGCTTACGATGTTATTAGAGCTAGCAATTTAATAGAACACACGTGGACGTCTATAATGGGCGAATTAATACTGCGGATCCCAAGTAGCATTCGGGATTCTATATAAGATGTCTAATGGTTCAAACTTACTCTACAAGCAGTGTAAGTCAACAATATAAAAGCTGTATAGTAGTGACGTGCACTAATATTTGTGATACTTATCTTACCGGCTGCATATCAAGAAAAATAAATTTTTCGCTATTACTCAATATTATACACGCTGACTTTTCATTGGTTTTGGAAAAAAGAATGTCGCATAGTAAATAAATTCCTCTATCCATATACGTAATACAAATTTATGTATGTCATAAGATAAAAAAGTTGCGTAAATGATTTTCGATCGAGACCACGTAGTTATACGCCGGCCGCCTACTGCGTAATGACGATGACCCCGGCCGGCCGGCGGGCGGTGTATGGCGGCCGTACTACTAATTGACCTCACAATTTTACTTTCGAGTTTTAGTCAACATTTTTTGTTTCTGAATTTTTATTTTGACCAGCTGATTAGGTCTCACTAACGATGCCTATGAAGTGGCCTTCGGCTTCAGAACCAATAAAAAATCACCGTGTATGTGGGTAACACTGAAAATGTTTAGAACTGGCCAGTTAGAAACATTGCTAATGAAAACTGTTTTTGAATTTCAATTTTAGAAATCTTTAGTAACCGAATGTAGTATATTGCATTAATTTGTCATTTGTTTTTGTTTGTGAATTGGCGGCAAATCTAATACTCTTGTTACACGTGAAAATGAACCTAACGCGAGAAAATTTTCGGTCAATGATTTATTATGACTTTCGTGGTGGGCTTACTCAACAACAAAGCTGTGATAGGCTGCTATTAGCATTTCTTAATGAAGCCCCATCTCATGCCACTATTTACAATTGGTTTAATGAGGTAAAGCGTTTAGGTAGCAATCTCAATAATGATCCGCGTGAGGGACTACCTTTAACAGCGACTGCTGAAGATAAAATCAGTGCTGTGCGACGTATGATAGAGGAAGATAAGAGAGTGACCTATCAGCAGATACGGGCAAGCCTAGGTATTGGTGTCAAGTTCAAAAAATATATCACAAACATTTAGGCGTCAGGAAGCTTTGTACCAGATGGACTCCGCATACTTTAACCGACGACCAGAAACACCTTCGCATGGACTGGTGTCGCCAAATGTTAGATGGTGACTCAAATGCTGTATTTGACATCGCCACAGGTGATGAAAGCTGGATATATTGCTACGAACTCGAAACCAAAAGACAATCAGCTCAGTGGGTGTTTCCTTTCGAGGATCGGTCAACGGTAAAGAAAGGAAGAAGTCAAGGAAAAAAGATGATTCCCTCATTCTTTGGTCGGAAAGGTCATTTCGCAACAGTTGTGCTAGAAGATGGAAGGACAGTTACTGCAGACTGGTACACCCGTCGCTGTTTGCCTGTTGTCTTGGAAAAAATTCGACAGCAGCGTCCATATTTGACTATGGCAGGTGTCGAGATAATGAGTCATCCGCCATACAGTCCTGACCTGGCGCCCTGCGACTTTTATTTATTCCCAAGAACTAAAGATTCGAGGTATTCGCTTTACGAGCCTTAAAGATGCGGTGAAAGCGTACGAAAATGCCATAGAAGAGACCCCTAAGGAAGAATGGGCCCACTGCTTTTCTCAGTGGTTCCATCAATTGCGACGATGTGTAGAGAGGAACGGAGACTACTTCGAAAAACAATAAAAGTATTGACAACTTTCTACATTAAGCCGTTTTTCATTTTCTAAACATTTTCAGTGTTATCTAGGTATTAGGGTGACACTGGGTAGACAAAACCTATGTGTCTGATGAAATGCACGCTACTGCTGTATTTGCTATAATTCTCTTATACAACCCGTTTGGGCACAAATTAGGCAGCCTAAAGTTCACTATGGCTGAAAAATAGCAGTATAATAGCATTAAAATAGCACTTTAGTAGTAACAATGGATTTAAGGCTGACTTCCGATACTGTATGGGACTCCGTTTGAATCAAACAAAATAAATAAGTGTAATTAAGATTCAAGAGTAAGTAAAGTGGGTAAAGTAAATACACAGCCTTCACATTTATAAGAGCCCACAAAAGTGCTTCAAAACTTCCTACGCATTCCCTCATTTATTGCTTACTTCTTAATTTAATAGGTTTATAAATTGTGCCTTCACAAACATAATCCCCTTGAGACCCTGTACTGTACTCACTTTTGTGAGTATGAATTTACGATTTTCGGCAACGGTAAACGAACAAGGGCGAGCTCGCACGAATGTGAGGGTGGTCTTTTATGCCTATTTTTTCGTGGTAACAAGTATTGTCTGTGTGTATCAGTGTACGTTTGAGGCCGCGCGAAGTGAACGTGTCGCGAACTGTCACTATCATCGTTTTGATAACATTTTTCGTTCTGGTGAGCATTTATTCGTGTTTGTTTCTGTTTTATCATGTTTAAAATGAGTTCGAAAAAGTCAACGAGGTTAAAACTTGAGAATTACTTCTTACATTTATTGGATTCTGAGCCCGCTAAAATAAACCTCAAAAATGTGAGGGCTCGGTCTGAACAAAAAATTTAAGGTATTTAAAAAAACAGTATTTTCTTTATTTTAGGTATTGTTATGATGTATTACAATCATGATGAGTTGAAGAAATTTAGTACTTGACGATGCTGCTATTTTGGATGCAATAAATGACTCAGACTTCGATGACGACTCTGATGAAAATGGAAATTGGGTGCTGCCAGGCAAAAACTATCTGATGAAAACCTGGAAGAAGGTGTCATTGCTCTTGTTGTAGCAGCTACAATGGATAAAAGATGCGATGGATACAATCACTGGTCAATATGTGACACAATAAAAGCACCAAGATGTTGTAGACTGAAGAGCTGCAGCATTCAGTCAAAGTTAGATGCACAAAGAGCAAAATTTATCTTTGCAAAAGCAAAGTTAACCATTGCTGTAACGTGTTTTATAAAAGAAAGTACCCAGGGGGTTATAAATAAATAAAAAATTTGATTAAAGTTGCGTCCAAAAAGAGAATTAAGTATGATTACTGACTCAGAAAATTGTTTCTAAAACTAATAAATGTTAATTTAGTTGATTTTGCTTAAATAAAAGTATGCTATAAACGTTAAATAAAGAATACTGACAATGCTATAATGTTTGACTGGTTTAATGATGATTAAAGTTTAATTTTCTGTATTAAATAGTTTTATTTTACAACCCTCACAATCGTGACTCAGCTCGATCCCTCACGATTGTGAACATCCTGAAAAACCGATTTTCAGTTTTCCTAGAACTTTTTCAGTAGTATATTCATCTTCAGCAACCCCAAATTAGCAAGAAACGGTAACTTTCGGTTTAAAATAATTAATTGCCGTTAAGCCTCAGGTCTGAAGGGATATAATCTTCGGCGGATATTCACTTTGGATTTATAATAAGACTAGTAGTAACCCGGGACTTCGTCCGCGTAGAAGTCGGAAATGGTTCTCATAGGATTTTTATAGTACCTGTTTCAATGAATTAATAGTGTTAGTGCAAAGGGAATGCAATTTCACAATGCATCATGGAAGGGTGTTTAAAAGGATATACTTCCAAAGTAGTCCCATAGAAATTTAATCAAAATCGGTTGCTTATTTTGTATTGAAGTCGGTTTTAGTTCTGAAAAATTATTTGTTAAAGATAAAGAGTGGTAGGTATACATCTGTCAGGCCGAATGTCAACAATTTGGTAAACCTTTTAAACCCTGAGATATATGCCTAGAGATAAGTTATCTTCTAGTTGCAAAGCGATTAGGAAGCAAGGTCATTTTACACGTAAACTTATTTTTCGCTCTGAATGTGCCACGTGCCACTGTTTTTCAAGCCGGTCTGGGAGAAAAGTAAAATCGATGCTGCGTCCAGACGTTTGGCATGGCTTGATCGAATTCAGGACCTCCGGTGTGACAGTGGTATGATGACCTCTAGGCCACACCGCCGCAGAGGTCGAGAAGATAGGGTATTGTATTATTTATTTACTAGCTGGCGCCCGCGACTTCGTCTGCGCAGGATTAGCTCACAATATCTTTATAAATTGTATCCCATATGTTATTCTGATGCATAAGCTATATTGTGTAAAGTTTCATTAAAATCCATTCAGTAGTTTTTTACGTGAAGGAGTAACAAACATCCATCCATACTTACAAACTTTCGTACCTGGGCGACCGAGCTTTGCTCGGTTACATCTCAAACATTAAATAAATTTTTTTAAAACTTGTTTAAAAACAGTACAAGATAAAAAATTATATATAAACTTGAACATTAAAAAAAAACAAAAGTAAGTCACCGAGTGGGATTTGAACCCATAACACTCTTTCTAGCGGGCAGCATCCTAAACTGCTGACCTAAAACGGATAGCGGCCGGCGCGACGAAATTAGCGATCATATTCTGCGTAGAAAGAAAAATGCATTAAAACTCGAAAACACGCGTTTTCCCAAATATAAGACTTATCTAGATCGATCGTTTACCCCCGAAAACCCCCATATACTAATTTTCAGCGAAATCGTTAGAGCCGTTTTCGAGATCACAGATTTCATTTATAAATAAATATACAGGAATTGCTCGTTTAAAGGTATTAGATTATGATTTTAAATCATCGATATTATATTATTTCATTTGCCGAGACCATCTATAAATAACGTCACATGAATTCCATGACTTTTTGACCCCCACCCCCTAAACAGGTTACGGCTACCGAATTTTTATTTCATAAAAAATCATTGCGGTGTTGCCGTATGATATCCGGCAGAGTAGAATAGGACCACTCCAAGTCCTCCCGTGGATGTCGTAGAAGGCGACTTAGGGAATACAAGCTAAACAAAGCTTATAAACATCAATGAGACCTCTCCAACCCGTCTGGCCAGCGACGAGAGTGTAGACCAAATCCTGTCACCGCACTGACCAAGTACAGCTCTGGTAGTACAGAGAGGGTCGTGCTCCTGCAGTGGAGACTAAAAAAGACCTGATCATCAATAGTTCTTTTTTAGTCTCCACGATGACTAGATGTTAAAAAAAGCAAACAAGCGCAGGAAATATTTTAATGTTTATTTATTACTATCTGCGCCCCGTAGAGTTACCCGCGTTTTATCAGATATATGTATAAAAAGTAGCCTACATGTCAATCTAGGGTGTCAGCTTCCTGCATATCAAATTTTGTCAAAATTGGTCAAGCCGTTTGCCCGTGAAGAAGTAACAAACATATATATAAACATACACACATATTCACATACTTTAGTCTTTAAAATATCAGTGTCATGTTAGTAAAACTATATTTTACATATTCGGTATTGTAATCTCATGAACCTTAAGATGCCTCCCACTCCATGTCAATTTCTCACTTCATTGAACCCCTACCTCCCCTTAATATGTGACTGAATTTATGGATTGCCCACATGAGTTAACTCGTAAACAAACTTGAAAGCAATCGACGGCACGTAAAGCTTTTCCAATAAATACGAAGCTTTTGATAACATAATCAATACAATGATAAGGAGTAAATAACGAAGTCGCGACCTTCGCGGTTATCGGGTTCGACAGAATTGCCATTTATTGACTACCTACCTTCTGATATTTGTTCATGCATGCAGCGTTTTTTTTCTTTTCTTGATTATGGCGGTCAAACTTCGTTGAAGCTTATTTTGCCAGTGTCTAGTAATATGATAATATCTCTTCTTTATTCCTAATCCTAAACCCTTAACTATACAATCAAAGGTTGGTATAGGTCCTTTGATTGCTTCACGGGAGCTTCTGGCGACAAATCTATACGAGTCCACTGGTCTTCATAGCCGATTGAGTGGCGGACGGCGCCCAAAGACGCCCACCGCAGTCCGCATATAAATATCACTACAACCGCACTATGACTGTCCACTTTAAACATTTCACATTTGTCCATGAGAATGAGCATTTATAACACCAAACTACACCAATTTCATATTATAAAGTCCACTAGAATCAATTTGCAAAACAATATAAAGCAAACTCCAACTGGACCCCTTGACTTCCCGCCAAAAACTCCATGACTCCACGTGATCTTCTTCTTCTTATCGTGTGTGTTAAGTGACTAACACTAGTGTCAGAGTTTTTAAACCGCCTTAAAGGCCTCTGACAACAAAAAACAACACAAAGTCATTGCCCCCGCCGAGAATCGAACCCGTGACCTCCGGGTATGAGCCGAACGCTCTAACCACTACACCACGGAGGCAGTTGATCAAATCCTTACTAATATTATAAATGCGAAAGTAAGTTTGTATATTTGTTTGTTTGTTACCAGTTCAAGCTTCGAACACTGAACCTATGTAAAGAAATTTGATAGTTTGATACCCAGGGAAGGACATAGGATAGTTTTTATCCCGATATTTTCAAGCGAATGAAGCCCACGGGCACAGCTAGTCTCTGTTAATCTCGGGATGCCCATATTTATCTTGGCTTTAATATAGAAATTCTGCTAAGTGCTTACTTAATTACATTAAGAAATATCGGATTCTACACATCAAATGTTTTAGAGTGTATGATTTAATATTTCTTTTGTTTTTCATCCGAATATTACATTTCCTCGTAGGATACGTTTTCTCGTATTTTATGTATTAATTTAAATAACGAGCCTTCTAAATGCCAACAAGGCTTCATTAAGAGGCCTTGGGGCAACAAAGGAGTGGAGCCCCCTGGCCCCAAATTATTTACCAAATAAAATGAACAGTATTTTTCTTGTCGAGTTTTCCAATAAATCATTTAATGTGACTCCAAAGGTAAAACAGCAAAAAAAACAAAGGAAAAGTTGTTTACTAGACGGAATATAAAAGGCTTTTTTTCAAAGTCTACTTACTGTGTGGAGGCCATCAACAAACGCGATTTTTTTTTGGCCGTTTTTTGTTTGATATTAATAACAGCAACACAAAGCATATTCACAGAATATTCAGTTGTATATTCTTATTCGCTGGTATTCCGCCAGCGCGTCCGTCACCACGAACATGTCGCAGTCCTCCACCGGCTCTGACCACCCCGACTAGTTGTCCAGCGACGCCTCGTCCAGCGCGCGCGCCGCACCAGACGGCTTCGGCTTCTCTTGACCGGGCAACAACCGACAAACTGGATTTTTTTAAAGCATTAAAAACTAGAGACAGCGCGCGGCTTCGCCCGCGTTAACCACACGAGTGAAGTCGCGGGCGTGATGCAATATAGTCTAAAGCCTTCCTCGATAAACGACCTATCTAATAACGAAAGAATTTTTCAAATCGGACCACTGGTTCCTGAGATTAGCGCGTTCAAACAAACAAACTTCAGCTTTATATATAAGTATGGATAAAATCTAAATTAAGTAAACAAAAAAATAACATACGTAAATATAATATAAAACAATCTTACAAATAAAAAACGTCTTGCAGATCATTGTGCTGCGGTAGAGCGTCTAAGGCTGCCACGTTGGATGGCAATGTTGCCAGTATTTTCATAGTTACATTTCAAACTCCCATACAACAAATGTGATTTTTTATAAATAATGGTAAGGAATCCTTCGTGCGCGAGTTCGACTCGCACTTGGCCGGTTATTTTTACCCGTTACAACACCATTCTATACGGTGTTCGCCAGATATTCTACGCAGTAATTTATTTTCACTATGGTCCCACCGTACTAAGGGCTCTTCAGGCGTGGTAGACCCTAGAAGTGCTGGCTTGACGTCGTCAAGGAAGATATACGTGCCCATCGTCTTACAACCAAGGATGCTCAAGACCGTGCGAAGTGGAAAGGAAAAGGCCGGAAAGCGGACCCCGGGCTTTGCATCATCACAGCTGAGGATGCAACTGGGAATACGCTGACAAGAGAGAGAGAGAGAGAGAGAGAGAGAGATACAGAAAGAGAGAGAGGGTCTCATTATACCACGAAAGTAGAGATTCCGTGCATTATACCAAGATCGTTCTACACTACGATCGATGGCTGATCCATGCGTCAACTCCTGAACGGGTGCTGCCGGGAGGAACTGATCAGCTCGGCTTCTCTTACTTGCCTACTTAGTATATCTTATTACGTAATTTATGTTTGTTAACTCGTTCGCAATTATTACATGTTATTATTTATCAACATTGTATTATATTATAATTATAAGTATTTCTTAATAAATAATAATTAATTAATTAAATTTTAATGTACACTACTCGTAATGTATTTCAGTAACTAGTCTCTTTACAAGAACAAGAATGTCAAATATGCAAGCAATATTCTTAGTTTATTTAAGTGGATTCTTTTGTGAAGAGGAAATAAAGTATTTTTATTATTAATTAATTAATTTATTTATTTAAGTGCCTGTAAAGGTCTAAATACTGAATAAAAATTTAAAATTTTGAATCTTTAAGTGATAATAGTGCGGTTACCATTTATCACTTTTATTCTAATTTTTAACCAATTTAAAAAAGGAGGAGGTTATCAATTCCATTGTACTTATGTATTTTTTTTTTGTATGTATGTTAAGCGATATCTTCGTCAATCGTGGACCGATTTTGATGATTTCTTTTATTTGAAAGCCTTTACTACCAAGTTAGTCCCATATTAATTTGTTGAAGACATGGTGAAGAACTTTAGAGATATGGAAGAAACTTCTGAAAGAAAATTAAGTCGGTTGTTTTTTTTTGTTAAAAATTTAATTATCCTTTTTCACGTCCATTATCACACTAAGAATGGCCTTTGGGCCTTGCGCTGTTAGTCTCTGTCTACTCCGTTAGGGAAAAAACGCGTATGCAATACCTATTTCCTGCCGTCGCTGCCGTTTCTCCAGAACAACATGTCATTTCCTATTCCTGGCGAGGTCAAGGCTTTCATTTCCGTTACAAATGGCAGGTCTCGGGATCATTTCCGTTCGCTGCATTTCTTGCATTTTGCAGTTTGCATTTTATTTTACGTCCGTACCGTATCTATATACGTATTTTTTATCTAAATATATGTATAAAAGAAGAAACTGAATGACTGACATAGCGAAAGCGAAGGGAAGGCGAAGGCGAAGGCGAAAGCTAAGGCTAAAGCAAAGGCGAAAGCGAAAGCGAAGGCAAAAGCGAAGGCGAAAGCGAATGCGAATGCGAGCGAGGTCGCTATAACAACGTACTGGCCAGCCAGACGGGTTGGAGAGGTCTCATTGATGTTTATATAAGCTTTGTTTAGCTTGTATTTCCTAAGTCGCCTTCTACGACATCCACGGGAGGACTTAATTGGAGTGGCCCTATCCTACTCTGCCGGAAAACACGCGGCAATTATATGAATTTATTCGTTTTTAATTTTATTACTTTATTTAGTTTAGTTATTACTATTTAATTTATTTGAGTAAAGAAGTAGGTATAGTCCCATATCTCGGTAAACCCTTCTCTAACTTCTTTGGCCAGTCTTCTTAAAAATTTATAATTGGTTGACTTTCATAACGGTTTTTCATCGGTTGCCACATGGTTTCCGGCAGCGTAGAATAGGGCTCCTCTCGAAGTCCTCCCGTGGATGTCGTAGAAGGCGACTTAGCAAATACAAGCTAAACCAAGCTTATAAACATCTACGAGACCTCTCCAACCCGCAGTGAGGAGAGTGTAGGTCAAGTCCTCTGGCTGCTCTGGCCAAGTATGGCTCTGGTAGTACAGAGAGGTACTTGCTCCTGCAGTGGAGGCTAAAAGGACCTGATGATGATTATATGTATAGATTTAGTGTAGTTATAATTATTAAGGGTCCTACCCGCGCTAGCGACCTTGAAAACACAAAAAAAAAAATCTCTTTCTGTAAGGGAGATTATCAGAAACCCTCGTACAACTTTTTAGCTGGTATCCTTAAGTTTTATTAGAACCTCGAAAGTCATTGAAATACAATACGCTGTAGTTTCCTTTGCAAAAAATACTAAAAACGGCCACTTTTGACTCTTTTTGTAAAGGTTTCTAAAGTATTTTAATGACTTTCGAGGTTCTAATAAAACTTAAGGATACTAGCTAAAAAGTTGTACGAGGGTTTCTGATAATCTCACTTACAGAAAGAGAAATTATTTTTTTTGTGTTTTCACGGTCGCTAGCGCGGGTAGGAGCCTTGAGTAAATAAGTATTTACAGTCCCATAACTCGGTTAACCCATCCCTAACTCCTTCGGTTACCTGCCTCCGTGGTGTAGTGGTTAGAGCGTTCGGCTCATACATGGAGGTCGCGGGTTCGATTCCCGGAGGGGGCAACGACTTTGTGTTGTTGTCCTAGTTTGGTTAGGACATTGTAGGCTGATCACCTGATTGTCTGATAAGTTAGATGATCCGTGCTTCGGAGGGCACGTTAAGCCGTCGGTCCCGGTCATTGTCTTTGACATTGGTCGTGACCTAAAACCATGTCAGAGGCCTATAAGGCGGTTAAAAAACTCTGACACCAGTGTTAGTCACTAACACACACGATAAGAAGAAGAAGACTCCTTTGGTCAGTCACCATAAAAACTGGTTTGACCTTCTTAATGGTTTTTCATAAAGTTTCGACCAAGAAACCGACATAATATGCTTACACTCCGCTTATCTATAAACAGCGGCTTTGCAAATCTCCAAAATCTTTAAGCCTCTAAAAAGTTTTCAGGAAGCTTTATTAAAGAGCTTAAACAAATTGCAGGCTTCGGCGGCTCGCGCCGAGCTTTCCTCGGTGGAATTTTAATGAGCAAGGCTTTTATTTTGTCTACAAGGCGGATTATTGAATTTATTGGGAAATTGACGTGGAATGTTTTGATTAGCCCATATATGTATACTTAGTACCTGGGCGACCGAGCTTTGCTCGGTTACATCTCAAACATTTACAATTTTTTTTAAACTTGTCTAAAAACAATGCAAAATAAAAAAAAATATATAAACTTAAACATAAAAAAACAAAAGTAAGTCACCGAGTGGGATTCGAACCCGTAACACTCTTTCTAGCGGTCGCTATCCTTAACCACTGAGCTAAATCAAGGCGGTCGCGGCGCGACAAAATTAGCGACCATATTCTGCGTGGAAAGAAAACGCATGAAAACTCGAAAACACGCGTTTTCCCAAACATAAAACTAATCTAGATCGATTGTTTACCCCCGAAAACCCCCATATACAAATTTTCAGCGAAATCGTTAGAGCCGTTTTCGAGATCACAGAAATTTAGTTCGGAATTCTGCCACTAGTGGCTTGTGAAGTGTCAGTGTCATAACAACAAATATGGCCTCCCATAAAGTAAATTCTTCGCCGCGTTCCGGGACTAAGCTGTTTTTATCGAGAGACATCGGGGGCATCGTTTGTGATTTCGGAGTGCAAAAGATTGAAAAGAATAAAGCAGACCTTTAGCTTGGATCCCATATTGTTATTTCGACGCCCGCCTTCCGGCAAGATGGAAAATTCACATGGATCAATTGGCCGTAAGAAATCGCTGCGTCATTGAGTTGTCGGGCTTACAAAGTTTCTATATTTCTAATCCAATTGCATCGAGATGATTATCATTCTTCATTGGTGTTTTATGATGTTGGAGACTGAATTACTTAGTTAGGAGTTGAATTGAGGTTTTATTTCAATCCCACGAGTAACACTATTGTCTCCTCATATATTATTTCGTTTGGTAACACAGTTTTATTTAATAATGGTAACCCTGTATGCTATCTCAACGCTAGCTGTTTCGTTAAACGTAATTATGTAGCTCATTGACAATCGAGCTGAAATATTTTCAGCTGTTTTACAAAACCGAGCTGTATTGCCAAACAGCTAGAGTTTTTGAATAACAACGGATTATACAATTCAACTGCGACATATACATACATACAAGAATTGCTCGTTTAAAGGTATAAGATATGTATGCTCTGTCTGCCCCATTAGGGATAAAGACGTGATAGTATGTATGTATGTATGTATACTTATTTTTTATTAGTATGCTTTTCAGCCACGGGTCCATGGGGACCCGGTCCTTTGAGGCGTTCATGAGGCCAAATGAAGAGGCCTTTTAGTACCTTTATTTATTTTTTATATTAATATTACAATCCTAGGGCCATTTTTTTACATTAACATTCCCATACAAATTGGTCGGGCGGCTGCAAACTTTTGTATGGAAATGTCGATTTTTTAAAAGATTTGGACTGTTATTTTATATTCATTATACTAAAGAGGTAGTATAGCCCGTCGTTCGATTTTTACAGGTATGTCCCTTCCACGTTGTAGAAGTTTAAACCAAGTACAATTCTGCTAAACTACGTAAAACGTCATAACTTTTCCGTGAAAGGTTATATTTATGTAAATTTATTTCTGTGATCTCGGAAACGGCTCCAACGATTTGTTTGAAATTTGGTATAGGGGGAAACAATCGATCTAGATTAAGTAGTCTTATGTTTGGGAAAACTCGTGTTTTTCTTTCCACGCAGAATATGGTCGCTAATTTCGTCCTGCCGGCCACTGTCCGTCTGGTCCAGCGGGTTAAGACGCGGACGACAAGAAATGAGTGTAACGGGTTCGGATCCCGCACGGTGACTTAGTTATGTTTTCTTTTATAAGTTCAAGTTTATACCTGTATAATTTCTTAATTTTTATTGTTTTTAGACAAGTTTTAAAAAATGTAGTTTATGTTTGAGGTATACCCGAGCAAAGCTCGGTCGCCCTGGTACTGTACCTCAAAGAGCGCGCTTATTCAAAATAGCTCGGCTCCTGATTGATCGACAGGCATGTTTTCATCAGTCAACTCGTCAGTTCATCGTTAATTAAAATTATAAATCAGTTATATAGGTACTTAAACTTAATACAAACATGTGGCTATACACAGAGCTGCTATTTATACAACCCGTCTTCACCCCATAGCTCATCGCGTCAGATCAACACATGGTTTTCACTATATTTTTAGAAACGCGCCTCTCGCTGCAAACTTCGCACAAAACAATTAGAGTCAGATGTTCAATGGCTTCATAAACAAGACGCAATTGATGTCTGGAGTCTGTACTGGATTCCTGCTTAGATTGATTGTAAATTGTGATTGCCTATTCACTGGTAACTGCTCTTTGGCTCTGTTAGAAGCGGTAGGAGAATTGAAGTTTGCATTAAATCTGGGAATACAATATGCTGAATTTAAGACGGTGTTTTTCGGCCAACCGAAAGTACAATTAGTTAAGCCGACCAACAGTTTATCGGACAAGCGTAATTAGGATAGTTAGATTTTTTTTTCGAAGCACAAAGCATCACAAAACTTAATTAAGTACATAAACAAATTCTAAAAGTACAAATAAAATAAAGTTCTTTCTCCCCCAAAATGGTCTTCAATTCAGCATATGGTACGTTTTGGTTTTAAGAGTCCCCTTAACCTAGACCAACATACAACTTTCCATACATTACCATTTTGTAATTTCAAAGATATTGCAATTATCTAGGTTTATAACTGGTTTCCAACGGTAAAAATATGAACTTGAAATAGAATATAGTGTTATTTATCATTTTTGACCAACAGTATGGGAAACTTCTAAATCGTTATATTTTCTTTCCAGTTCATAATTTTACTGTAGGAAACCAGTTATAAACCTAGAGTACCTGGGCGACCGAGCTTTGCTCGGTTACATCTCAAACATTAACTACATTTTTTTAAACTTAACTAAAAACAATACAAAATAAAAAATTATATATAAACTTGAACATAAAAAAAACAAAAGTAAGTCACCGAGTGGGATTCGAACCCGTAACACTCTTTCTAGCGGTCGGCTTCCTAAACTGCTGAGCCAAAACGGATAGCGGCCAGTGCGACGAAATTAGCGACCATATTCTGCGTGAAAAGAAAAACGCATGAAAACTCGAAAACACGCGTTTTCCCAAACATAAGACTAATCTAGATCGATTGTTTACCCCCGAAAACTCCCATATACCAATTTTCAGCGAAATCGATAGAGCCGTTGAATTGCTCGTTTAAAGGTATAAGATAACTGCAATTTCTTTACAATTACCAATTTTTAGCGGAATCTGACATGTGTTTTCAAAATAAAACGTTAACTACGTTTGTATGGAGAAGTCTAGGGTAAGGGGACTCTTAATTCGGATAAACGTTATAAGCTCGTAAATTACTGGGTAGATCCTACTTGTATTGAACTTGGTTTTTATCGTTTTTATTGAGCTAACAATGGTGTATAACTAATTAGTTTCGAGCTAATTAATCCTTCCTACAGCTACTGTATCAGTAATTAACACAGACAACTGATATTAATTGTCTCTTACAACCAGCGAACAATAAAAATAACCGGCCAAGTGCGAGTCGGATTAGCGCAGGATGGGTTCCGAACAGCTAGCTATATAAAATCACGTTTGGTGTCTTCTTCTTCTTATATTTAACAGCTGGGCTCTTGTCGGTGGAGTGCTTTCCATGTCTCTATTCCTTCCGCTAAGTTCTTAACCTCTTTATTTTATACTTTACTCCATTTTGACTCCATTTTAGGGATAAAGTACAGTGGTTTCCCCATACGTTTGGTGTATGGGACTTAAATATTTATCGACCGAGCGAGCAAATATGGGAGTTGAACACTTTTAAAAATTCAATTTACGTGAAAGCAAGTTTTCTTGACGTGGTTCTTAGCATGTGTGTTGAAAATCAATTCAGCCGTTTATATGGTTGGTTTATAAAGTCAGAGTCTTCCCCAGCAAAAATAGATGGCGTTACGGATACGTAGCGTCCGTCATCTATCAGTAATTCCACTACGTATCACTAGATGGCAGTCTAGACAGTCGGGTATTTTTAATTTGTGTAGCAAATGAACTTGTTTGACTCCTGTCAAAAAAAAGGATGTAATAATTTGACGTGTCTGTGTGTCTGACCGTGGCATCGAAGCGCCTAATTGTATGGGCCGATTTTGATACAGTTCTTTTGGTTTGTTTGAAAGCCGACTTCATCGAGATGGTTCTTATTCTTAGCAAGGTCTGTTTCACTCTCCGTTTAGGTCCGGAACCACTCCGGAGTGGGAAATTCAGTGACATGAATCGTTTGTCAAGAGAAATAAGAATGACATTTTCTTGCAATGGATCTAAACGAAAAGTTGCTATGTTCTGACACGAGCTAAATTAATCCACATAGCTACCACATTGAGTAGATATTTCTTCGATTTTTGAAGTGAAAACTTCTTTAGCGGCGTTGTGCACTTTTTTGGAATGGGTAAAAAATGTTAAACTCGCGTCAGGACACGTGACCCGCGTCAGGACACGTGACCTGATCGAAAATTCGTAAAACGGATGGAGAGTAGACAGCTGGCGCGGCGAAAATGTATGCCTGCGCCTGCTGTTTCGTATATCAAAAATGCACAACGTTAATATTCAAGTTTTCACTTCTGCCGGCACTCCCAGAGTGCAACCCGTCGTTTTTTTTTGTTGAGTGAGACTTTTTTACGTGAGCACTAAGTAGTACTTACTAGTTCTTATTCAGTGTCTTAGCTTTATTCGATGAGATCGGTCGAAAGCCGGGGATTTTTAGTTTGTCCGGCAAATCTGTGTCTAAGCTTTGTTTGTAGGAATCGGTTAAAAGCACGTTTTTTAATTTATCTAGCAAATAAACTTGTATATGTATATCCAATATTATTTCAGATGGCGCGATACAAGAAGACAGGCTTTAT
Source organism: Acrobasis consociella (assembly GCA_963555685.1). NCBI lineage: Eukaryota > Metazoa > Arthropoda > Insecta > Lepidoptera > Pyralidae > Acrobasis > Acrobasis consociella. Next base: position 36,081,946 of record OY743104.1, on the reverse strand, counting down.
GGATGATGATGCAGGCAGCGTCTCCTCTATACAGCTGAACGAGGGCGTACGCTCCGGAGGGACTCACATCCGGTATCACATGGTAAGTGCCTACATCCCTTTCTCAGCTCTCTCACTATGTCATGGGCGTATGAAGAACTGTACAATAGCAGGCCTGTGTCACTTCACTCCCCGTTTAATATACCTACATTATTACCATGCGCGCGGGACCACTCCGAAGTGGCAAATTCAGTGACGTGAATAGTATGTCTAGAGTTATAAGAATGAAATTGGCTTGCAATGCACTTCTAGGTATCTAAACGAAGAGGTGCCGAGTTCTGACGCGCGCTAAATTAAACCATATCGCTATCGACATTGAGTAGATATTTCTTTGAATTCCTTTGCTGAGTAAGACTACTACTAGTACTTGCTAGTAATGTATTTATTCTGTGACAATAGGCTATTTTACTGCGTATTATTTTATAAAACGTGGAATCGGCACTTCCATACTAAAGTGTGAAGCCGCAATTTGTATGGGAATGTCAATTTTTGTTTTGTATTTTTGACCGTTATTCTAATTTCATTATACTATAGTAGTATAGCTCGTAGTTCGATTTATTACGGGTACGTCCCTTTCACGTTGTATGCAATAAAAAATACCACCACAGACATAGATAGACGACTTAAATGCACCTACTTCGCGTGTAAGTTCTCAGACAAAGCGTCGAGGTTGGCCGCCGCTACTGACAGTCCGCGCGCGTCTGTGATTGCAGCCGGACGGCAGCGAAAAATAAAAAAATGCCTCGTAGCGTGATAATAAACTGCAACAGCCCAAAAATTGCAAGCGCCCAAAGTCAAGGACATATTTCCTGTCACAGCTAAGTTATTTAAAAAGAAAAATATGCGTAAATTCATTTTAAAACAATTTTTTAAGCATTCCGAGCGGTGATTCCAAGATTATACCTAAATAAGTATAGATTAAGGTTTAAAAACTACATTCACATTACATTGCCGCGTTTGCTTTGAGCGTTTGATCCGACGTTGTGTGTTAAGAAGCAATGTATATCGAAACAAGCGATACTGTCGCGCATCGCTACGACGTCGTGGTACCGGCAATTTCTCATTCGTCAGTAAAATTTAGCGACTAGTGTTGTTCGTTCTACAACATATACCAATAATCGATTTTAATCGATATCGGACTGACGAATGATATAAACTATTATTAAAGAGCCAATTTAATAGATTATAAACAAGCTAATTTCCTAATTTACACTTTAGAAAACGAGGGTAATATTTTCAGAGTTCATGTATATAATATGGTCGCTCTTTGAACTACTGGTCACACGTTGGTGAACAAAACCGCGCGTGCGTCACTGCTCATTGCTCGTTAGTGAGTCGTCCATACTGCATTTCCCCCATTGAAGCGGTATGTGAGACAAGCCTGACATGGCTAAGAACGACCGCAAGGGAAGTTGCTTCAACATTTAAAAAACGCATTGAAATCGGTAAAAACGTGTTTTTTTATAGATAATTAAATTAGAGATTAGAAAATTAGAGAATTCGACTCGCACTTGGCCGGTTATTTAAGAATAATAATAGTTTTATTTTTAAAGTTCAATTCAATATTTACATTATTTGTAATTTTTAGTTTTAATTTAAATTTTAATAAGTTGGTATAGTTTAAATTTTAGTTAAATTGAAATAATTTTAGTACAAATATTTATTCTTTATTATCAAACAATTTTCCGTTTAGAATCATTTGTTTATCCAATTTCATATCATTCGTCAATCAGAAAATCGATTGTGATTTTTATCACAAATCGATTAACTTAAATGTTAATCGATCGTATGGTTAGCGAGCGCGGAGTGAGCGAGCGAGACCACAGATATAAAATCGATGAGTATGAGCGAGACGATCATGGCGGCGGCGTGCGTCTTCAATAAATCGTTTAAATCGTAGTGAGCGGTTTCTTTGAATCGGTTTGAATTTCCCATCACTAAAATTGCGTCTGACGTCACAGTAGGCATTAAAAAAGTTGGCACGCTTGGTTTCCATACAAATTTTGATACATGCGTTATCTATTACATCTATATCTGTGAATACCACTGAAAAGTAATCTGAAATTAGCAAAAAAATTGGTTAAATAATGAAGTAGTAGGTAATTAGACGACCTTCGTGGCGTAGTGGTCACCATGCTAGTCCGCCACCCAGAGGTCCAGGGTTCGATTCCCGGTCAGGGCAAGTTGGAAAATGGCCTTTTTCAAATTGTCCTGGGTCTTGGATGTTTATCTATATATGTATTTGTTATAAAATATAGTATCGTTGAGTTAGTATCCCATAACACAAGTCTCGAACTTACTTTGGGGCTAGCTCAATCAGTGTAATTTGTCTCTATATATTTATTTATTTATAATTAACATTTCAAATGTGTGGGGGCGTCTCACTTTTTCTTTTTTACGCGAGTTCTATTAGCGTGACGTCAAGAGCGAATCCTTTTGCTGTTACTTGACACTGACAGTTTTCCCTTTCATCAGATTTTAAAAGCTTTTATCCATGAACAGCTTATACTTATCAACTTACTTATTTTTGCACAATTAAAAATAATAATTTTGCTTTTGGTTTCGGATTATGTTACTTATTGATATGATAATCGAGTACAAAAACTTTTTGAAAAATATAATAACCGACTTCAAATCGAAATTCACTAAAAAGCAAAAAATAATTATTTTTTATATCAGATGTCCCCGAAGTTCCGGGTAAAATTTTTCTATAATACTCATTATTTATTTGGAGTCGTTGCCAATCTAAGTACCTATTTGACATTTAAAACATTCATGAAGTACTTTAGAATACGTCACGGAAATCGAAATAATGTGAAAAACACATTTTATCTGCAAATAATATTACATAAGTAATTAAAAGACACATCCAAAACCCTTCATCAGGTCTTCATTCAAATTATAAAAAACTAATCTTATATGAGATTCTTCCAAACAGACATTGAATCCTACGAATAATAATTATTATTCGTAGATTGAATCATTAGAATCGGTTTATATTAGAAAGTGTTATGAGTATGCAAATGTATTAATATTTGAGCTGCAGCAAGATCTTTTCTCCGGTCTTAAAAAAAAGTACATGGGACCAACCTTGCAATGCATTCTTTAAAAGGACACATACTTATATTTTTTAAATCTGTTCATATTTGACGGAGTTATGAGGTAACATACACAAATATTTGAGCAGCAGTTGTCTGTTAATAAGGAATTTCGGTCTCCAGCGCCAGGATCTTATTTCTGATCTTAAAAACAAAACACGGGACCAACTTTGCAAAGCATTCTATATTTTTTAAATCGGTTCGTATTTGACGGAGTAATGAGGTAACATACACAAAAAAAATATACATATACACGTCGAATCGATAACCTCCTCCTTTTTTTAAGTCGGTTGAAAATACCGTATACCAACTTTTTTTTATCCTTGACGAAAAAGACGGATGTTATAAGTTTTGCGTTAATGTCTGTCTGTCACATCGTAGCTCTAGAACTAATGGACAAACGATGCGGTTTTCTAACATGAGAGTGAGCTCCCTTGCGGTGTTTTTAGCTATGATTGGTAAAAAACGGTTCAGCCGTTTAAAAGTTATTGGGGGTTATCGCTAGAAAGTCAGGACTAATAAAAACTTCTGTAGTTCAGTTACTCATCACTAGATGGTGTTTTTATTTTGCCTAGCAAATAAACTTGTATGTTGCTATTGACAGATTCCCTTTCTGACAGATTTTAGCTTAGAACTTATTTATTTTGGAGCAGATATAAAAATAAAAACAATTTGTTGGTTATGTTAATCTTATACCTTTAAACGAGCAATTCTTGTATGTATATATATATATATATATATATATATATATATATATATAATTTTCTGTGATCTCGAAAACGGCTCTAACGATTTCGCTGAAAATTTGTATATGGGGGTTTTCGGGGGTAAATAATCGATCTAGATTAGTTTTATGTTTGGGAAAACGCGTGTTTTCGAGTTTTCATGCGTTTTTTTTCCTAATTCTAATTTCGTCGCGCCGACCGCCTTGATTTTAGCTCAGCGGTTAAGGATACCGACCGCTAGAAAGAGTGTTACGGGTTCGAATCCCACTCGGTGACTTACTTTTGTTTTTTTATGTTTAAGTTTATATATAATTTTTTATTTTGCATTGTTTTTAGACAAGTTTAAAAAAATTGTTAATGTTTGAGATGTAACCGAGCAAAGCTCGGTCGCCCAGGTACTGATTGGTAAAAAACGGTTCAGCCGTTTAAAAGTTATTGGGGGTTATCGCTAGAAAGTCAGGACTAATAAAAACTTCTGTAGTTCCGTTACTCATCACTAGATGGTGTTTTTATTTTGCCTAGCAAATAAACTTGTATGTTACTATTGACAGATTCCCTTTCTGACAGATTTTAGCTTATAACTTATTTATTTTGGAGCAGATATAAAAATAAAACCATTTTGTTTTCGGTTCCAGGTTATGTTAATTACTGATTATGAATAATAAAAAGAATATCGTATTATATGAAATGTATTTATGGGAAAAAAATATTTAACTTAAATTCAAACTATATAAAAAGAATTCATTTTGATAACTTATTTATTTTCCTGCTGATGCTTACCCGCGTCTTGTCTTCACGATTTGCCCATTAGTCGAACGATAAACTAGATTGACTTTTAGTAGCTCATTTGATTGGATAACAAGATGGCTGACATGAGATCGAGTAGCCATTTGCAATTCGAATACTGTAACTTTGTTACGTCGATTTTACTCGTAATATGTATGTACTACAAGCATTTTTTTCTTGCCATTTGGTCACAGAATTAATATGATTTGGTGTCAAACTTTCGGTCCATGGGGTGCCGAAGCTAAGAAATTGGTAAAACAACAACGCGCCTCATTGAGACTACTGGAGAACCCAAGAACTGAAAGTTTTTGAAGTGAAAACTTCTTTAGCGGCGTTGTGCACTTTTTTTGGAATGGGTAAAAAATCTTAAACTCGCGTCAGGACCACGTGTCCTGATCGAAAATTCGTAAGACGGCGCAGGGCGCTTGCGCGAATGTTCGTGTGTGTTTATGTTACGTTACGTTCGTGTGTGTAATGTGTCATGCTTGTGACATTTGTGACAGACTGTGGTTCAGAAAAGATTTGAAATATTTTATACTGATAATTAAAGCAATTCGTGCAAAATTATTCCCTAACCATTCCAAAATATCAAAAACGTTAATATTCAAGTTTTCACTTCAGCCGGCACTCCCAGAGTGCAACCCGTCGTTTTTTTTTATTAGCTTAGCTTAGTTAGGATTAGCTTAGCGATCTTACGAGGTTCACTGAAGGTCGGTGTAGAATAAATCACGAATTTCGTACAATCAAGTTTATTACGATATGTCACTAGCTTACACAAGTTCGCAAGCGAGAATGAAGTTCTCGTATTGAAAACCCGACAATACAACGAGACATGGAGAGGGCATAAGCCCCGCCCTTGCCAAAGCTATGGCTTAGCTATCCAGCGGGGGAATGCTGCCAGCATTTTGTTCTCGGTGCGGCGCTTTTAATGTTTTTTATTTATTTATGAGTTGTTTTAATTTTAAGAATAGATAATGTTTTGTTTTTCTTTCTTTTTATTTATAGCGGTGCCCGCGGGCTTCGATCCCCGTGGAAATTTATCCTATGTCCTTTCTCGGATCTTAAACAATACCCTTAACAAATTTAATTTAAATCGGTCCAGCCCTTCACGCGTGTTGTCGTGACCAAGGGAAATAGGAATCATTCTTATATACTATATATCTTATATATATATCTTATATACTATATATCTTATATCTTATCTTATATATTATATATACCTATAGATGTTTTTCTACTTTTAATTAGACATTTAAATTGTTATCTACAAGCTACTCAGTGTCAATGGACTAGCGGTAGCGACCAATCACTTCTTCTTCTTATCGTGTGTGTTAGTGACTAACACTAGTGTCAGAGTTTTTAAACCGCCTTAAAGGCTCTAATATGGTTTTAGGTAACGACCAATGTCAAAGACAGTGTCAGACTACAAGCTATTGGAGTCTAGACATCCTGCAATTCTTCATGGCTTGGGAAAGGGATAACAAATAAACATCCAAGAGTTTTAAAACATTTATTCATTTAGGCTATTGCTATGGCTCTAATCTGAATATATTGTGAAAGATTCTACCACCGCGTCGGAAGGGCTGGATCATCACAGAGAAGATGCGGTCAGAAACTCTGTGGTAGCTCTTTTAATATAATCCACAATTATTCCATTACTCGCATAAAAACATTATCTTAGAAATAAGTAGTTCATCAATTATTAAAATAACAAGAATATTAATAATGCAGTACTCACAGTTCCTTGAAGTGAACACCTCGACGGTTGGCAACGTAATGCCCGACCTTTGTTTGCGCGTGGCATTTTATATAAAAAGTTAGGGCGTGATCCCCACCGCTAGGTGGGGTAAAACGCATTTCCTTTGCACAAATAAGTGATTTACATTAATAAATCTAATTATACTTATACAATCTAAGTATATTATTATATGTTAATTTGTCAAGAGCTGACAGTCGGCCATCCTATACTAAGCATGACCTCATGCTTTTGCAAACAACAGTAAACAAATCTTTTGGACCCTTCCGTCCTTTACAGTCAAAGGTATGTCTGGTTCTTAAATTAGAATTTCGCAATTATGGTGATTTCCATAATACACCGTTGACTGTAAATAACATTTTCACAGAACCATTTGTTCTTCAAATATTAGACCCTTTGTCTAATATGTCTTTTGTGATTCAGGAATCCTTCATTCCTTATGCAATTCAGGACCCTTCCGTCCCTTTTGTTGACTGTAAATAACATTTTCACAGAACCATTTGTTCTTCAAATATTGGACCCTTCCGTCCTTTACAGTCAAAGGTATGTCAGGTTCTTAAATTAGAATTTCGCAATTATGGTGATTTACCTAATACACCGTTGACTGTAAATAACATTTTCACAGAACCATTTGTTCTTCAAATATTAGACCCTTTGTCTAATATGTCTTTTGTGATTCAGGAATCCTTCATTCCTCATGCAATTCAGGACTTTTCCGTCCCTTTTGATTTATGGAATCATTCATTCCATATACCTCTATCTTAAAATTCCTGTTGAACATTTGATATAAAGAAAGTAACAATTTTAATCATTATTTCAATCTGGTTCGCTAGTTACATCATGTTCGCTGTCATGAGGTCTTTTAAAATTTAGCCAAGGTTTAATCTTATCGACAGCTATTACACCGGAGTAAGGTTTGTTACCCTTCTTCGTGAATTATATATATAATATATATAGTATGTTTCATTATATATATCTATTATATCAATTATTAAATAAAAATATTTAGATAAAAAGAAAATACATATTTTCTCATAGAGGACATTTTATGTGCATAAACTAACCCTAAAGTCATTTTCAGTAATAACTGGACAGCTATTTATAACTTTAAAGTCACTTCTTATCTTAGCCAAGCGTCTACGAAAATCTTAAATAAATATGTAAGTATTAGACAGGGAATTGTTGCTGCTTCCCATCGATTTTCTAGATAATTTCGTCCAGTTATTATTCTGAAACATTTAAAATGTTAAAATACAGATTAGATACAATAATAAGAGTTACAGGCCTCATTGTCCTGTTTAGCAAAACTACAGGCCTCATTGTCCTGTTTAACAAAGTTGCAGGCCTCATTGTCCTGTTTAACGAAGTTACAGGCCTCATTGTCCTGTTTAATAAAACTGCAGGCCTCATTGTCCTGTTCAATAAAATTGCAGGCCTCATTGTCCTGTCCAATAAAAATGCAGGCCTTTGTCCTGCTTTAAGATTAAAATTCCTGTAAGAAAATCTGTAATTATGAAACTCTACTTAATAACATTTGATAAATGGGTCCCTTATAGCTCGAGAAAATTAAGAAAAGTATAGTTTTCATAACAGTTGCTGATGAGTGTTAAACCAATCAGTGGTTTTTCAAATGGACTTGTAGCAGGATAAAATCTCCATATCAATTACTAGTCATCACCAGTGGGTTGACCAGTAGATGAGGTCTGTGGTTTTAATTACGCCTATTACATTTGTAATAAATAAATATAAAAATGAAAAGTCTTTCAAGCTGGTGAAAGAACTAAGACTAATCACCATTAATCCGAAAGCAAGAACTATTAAACAACGAATGACAACCGACATGCAGTATATATTGGCATATACCCGTCTGGCCAGCGTGGAGAGTGTAGGCCAAGACCTCTGGCAGCTCTAGCCAAGTTTGGCTTGGGTACTACAGAGAGGGTCATGCTCTTGCAGTGGAGACAAAAAGACCTGATGATGATGATACCGGTTTTAATGTGACCTTTCTTCGAATAGATTCCATCACGATGTAAATAGAGCTGAACGGGATTAATTCAAGCTTGTAAGTAATATTTTTACCATCAGAACACGTGTTGGAGTCAAATGCAGTTGATAAACGCTGCTGATTTATGTGACCTTAATACTTAGATCTTTTAGATCCATATAATGTAACATTGGGACAATATTAGCTAACAAGAGTAATGAAAGAATTCCATATCAATTATTAAGAGTATATGTGTTAATTGTTCCTGATAAAGAAAAGTTTTATTTACTTATTTTATATACGAAAATAAAGTTTGTCCTGTCTCGATTTGTCTACATTTCTAGAAATAAATTAATTGGAGCAAGATGCAGCTTAGTTTTTTTTTCTTACTTTTGCCAGCTACCATTTAATTGAATTAATTTAATTTTTAAATTAAAACTAAAGGTTTATGCAGGCATCAAATATTTTTTCCAAACTTCCGTATTAGTTTTGAAGAACTATTGGGCAGAAAAAGAACCATTACAATATAATATATTACAACTACTATATTTATAATACGACTACGAGATTAGCCAAAAAACGGCACCAACTATCGTTTCTTATATCCATAATATCCTTCAATTTGAGAAAATTTAATTTGGAAAAATATTTTTGATTCATCGGTTCGATCATCAATATACGACTTTGACGCTTCGCATCTCTGTGACTTTTACTTTTCTTTTGTAAACTGAAAAGTACGGGTCCACCACCCCTGGACAATCAAAAGACGGACCAATTACTATCATACTTTTTGGATCCTGTCGTCACCCCTGTTCTGAAGAAATAAATGTAAAACTTTATGTTTGAGCTCATGATTTAAAACAAAACTTGTCACTATTTAACAATAAAATTATTCTTTAATAGGGTAAATGTTTATAAACTTTTCAGTTTTAAAGTATGTAAGAAATGTAAGAATTGATAATTACGCTCATAAGTTGAGACAAAGGTTTTAAGTCATCAAATTACACTGGCAACGCCGTGGGCTACAACTAGTGTTGGGTAAGACCAAATTTAATCTCTATACATAAGAGTAAGATGTCATTAAGTTTAGAGAAACTATTTTTCTTTTATACAAACATCAAACGATTGTTATTCATTTATTTATTTAGGACTCTTTAGGTTCTTTTTGTTTATGTTCCTAAATATTTAAATTTTTTTTTTTTTGTCATGTAGTGTTTCGAAATGACTTGCTGTTGGTTTTAGGAGCTTTAGTTTTGGTTGCGAAAATCGGTTTTTATGAAAAACAACAAAAACTTAACCAGGCTACAGTGAAGTTATCGTTCAGATATAGGTAACGTATTAGCCTTAGTCTGGATTTAGGAACGTCAAACCTATTTTAGACTTGTTCATTATAAAACCTTTATATTAAATATCATTAGAGTACTAATTCAATATCATTTATTTGTCAAAAAGTATTTACAGTATTAAAACTGTATGCCACATTGTGTAAAACTTAGACGTAGTGTTAGTCGCTTTTTTTTAGTATGTTAATTTGTTTTGTTTTTAAGCACTTAATTAATGTAAATATAAATAAATAATTTTGTTGAATTTTTAAAATTTTTAAGCAGATTTTAGACCTATTTTGATGATAAGTTATGATTGAGGTTATATAAGTTCTTGGTTTCAATTTACAGGCCCTGTTTTAAATAATAACCTGCAACAAACCAATGAGACGATAGGAACCTAACGAAAATGTAAGTGGTAGGTACCAAATGACTAAATACTCTATATATTCATAAGCTAACTACACGGTAGACTCATTAAGTCGTTTGTAGTACTTCCAATGTCTTGTCAAGTAATATTGTAATTTACCCACTCATTAAGTACTTAGTAGTGTTATGTTTCTAGTTATAGTGTTAAAATGATTTAGATGATTACTTTGATACTCGTACAATATTTTCATTTTCGGCTTGGCTTATATAAAATATATTTTTTTTAAATAAAGATTTTTTTACTTATTTACATATTTTGTTTCGCTTTTCTAAGAAATGATAAGAAATGAAGAAAAGCGAGACGTTAGATTGAAAAGTAAATTGATAACTGTAAAACAAGTTGTGTGATTGAACTAAGGATTGAACGTAAAAATGTATGACTATTTAAACTTACTAAAATATAAAACTATGAACTTTTCTAGACAAAAGGTAGTAAAAATTTAAGAATATAAATAGTGGACAAACGAAAAAATTTAGGACTTAGAGCGAGAATACCATAGGTTAAATTCATTCAGAATGATCTAGATGGGAAATTTAAGAGTTGTTTTAGTACTGAACCCTCAATATAGATTTGATGTCTTGTTTAATATTTTAGTTTTCAACCTCTTTCCGACTTCAATTACGTTAATTATCCTGATCTAACATAATTTAACCTTCTATATATATTTATTTTTTATTTTTATTTGCGTTCAAAAATATTTGAATGGATATCGAAAGCTAATTACAGGTACCCATGGATAGCAATAGAATAAATCAAAATTGACCTTAATTCAAAGCATGTTGACGTTAGAATAGCTGCCACTGTAAAATCGTATCGAGGTTGTTGCTGTTTTTTTTTTCTTAGAACTGCAAAAGACAGTTCTCTTTAAATGTAGACTTTAGTTTTCGGGTATAATAGTAACTTGACTTACCTTAAGTTTTTTTTTTTTTTTTTTTTTTACCAATTAAGCTGCTCACTGTGACCAGTGGACTGCGGTACCCGTGTAGTTATGAGCAGGTTACCTGGCTCGTCGAAGTAAAGAGCAGGTTGCAGCGCCTGCCGACAAGAGGAGCAGACTGTGCCGCTCGCCGAAATGAAGAGCAGGCTGCAGTGCCTGCCGAAAAGAGCAGCAGGCTGCGCTGCTCGTCGAGGTGAGGAGCAGGCAGCAGCGCCCACCGATGTGAAGAGCAGGCTGCAGCGCCCGTTGACGCGTGGAGCAGACTGTGCCGCTCGTCGAAGTGAAGAGCAGGCTGCAGCGCCTGCTGATAAGAGGAGCAGACTGTGCCGTTCTTCGAAGTGAAGAGCAGGCTTCAGTGCCTACCGACATGAGCAGCAGGCTGCGCTGCTCGTCGAGGTGAGGAGCAGGCAGCAGCGCCCACCGATGTGAAGAGCAGGCTGCAGCGCCTGTTGACGCGTGGAGCAGACTATGCCGCTCGTCAAGGTGAAGAGCAGGCTGCAGTGCCCACCGATGTGAAGAGCAGGCTGCAGTGCTTACCGACGTGAAGAGCAGGCTGCAGCGCTTGTGGATGTCGCCGCAGTTCTCATCGATGAGATCTACTCGGTGCTTGCTGCCGCAGCGTTCGTTGCCAAGGCTCTTGCTGTAGAGCTCATTACAGCAGTGACGCTGAAAACCCATTTTAAAAAATTACGCAGAATGCCCGTTCCATGAAGGGATAAGGCTTATTCTAAACTAAGCGTCGGAGGCCAAAGCTACAGTAAGAATGTATCCCACTTCTGAATCTGTCAGACTACAAGCTATTGGAGTCTAGACATCCTGCAATTCTTCATGGCTTGGGAAAGGGATAACAAATAAACATCCAAGAGTTTTAAAACATTTATTCATTTAGGCTATTGCTATGGCTCTAATCTGAATATATTGTGAAAGATTCTACCACCGCGTCGGAAGGGCTGGATCATCACAGAGAAGATGCGGTCAGAAACTCTGTGGTAGCTCTTTTAATATAATCCACAATTATTCCATTACTCGCATAAAAACATTATCTTAGAAATAAGTAGTTCATCAATTATTAAAATAACAAGAATATTAATAATGCAGTACTCACAGTTCCTTGAAGTGAACACCTCGACGGTTGGCAACGTAATGCCCGACCTTTGTTTGCGCGTGGCATTTTATATAAAAAGTTAGGGCGTGATCCCCACCGCTAGGTGGGGTAAAACGCATTTCCTTTGCACAAATAAGTGATTTACATTAATAAATCTAATTATACTTATACAATCTAAGTATATTATTATATGTTAATTTGTCAAGAGCTGACAACAGTGACCGGGACCGACGGCTTAACGTGCCCTCGGAAGCACGGATCATCTTACTTATCAGACAATCAGGTGATCAGCCTGCAATGTCCTAACCAAACTAGGACAACAACACAAAGTCGTTGCCCCCGCTGGGAATCGAACCCGCGACCTCCGGGTATGAGCCAAACGCTCCAACCATTACACCACGGAGGCAGTTACCAATATTACCAGAGACCAATCACTGTATTAATTCCTTGACTTAGGTTCTCGTAGACTCGTAGCCCCGGGGTCCGTCTGCTTAAAGCCGCAAAATCCACAATGCTATAATATGTCATTGGCTTTGTCTGATGCCCTAACACAAAGCTATCACGTCTTATGTACTTAGTGTCTTCTCGTTCTAAATACCTCAGCGTGTTGGCTAAAGTTGCCATTCGTCGTGTTACCAGTTTTGTCAACTTATAGCTCTGAATCGTGGTCCCTTACTTTTATTACTAACAACAATGATAAGCTCCGTATATCATCATATCAGCCACAGGAAGTCCACTGCTGGACATAGGCCTCCCCCAAGGATTTCCAAAACGACCGGTCGGAAGCGGCCTGCATCCAGCGCCTTCCTGCAACATTGCGCAGGTCGTCTGACCATCTAGCAGGTGGGTCTCCGTATATCATCGGCGCACCGCAAAATGTCCAATTACTATTTTCATAAGCCATCAGTGGTGGAGCTACCTTAGAAGCCGATTCCCATCGAATTCCTTTAGGGTTTCTAACATATATGCATTTATTACTAACAACAATTATAGCCTAAGTATATCGGCGCACTTACTGTTTTCATAAGCCATTAACTAGCAGCATGACTGGATTGCATACACTTTTATTCAAAACTAGCTGTACCCGCGGGCTCCTCGTGGGAATTCCGGGATAAAGAGTATCCTATGTCCTTCCCCGAGTCTCAAACTATATACATACCAAATTTCATCCAAATCGGTTCAGTAGTTTAATCGTGAAGAGATAAAATATACAAGTATATAAACTCACTTTCGCATTTATAATATTAGTAGGATACGAAAATTTACGCTGGTTATTCAAATACTCACAATGATACATTTTGTATTAACCTCGGACACATATTACTTTGTCTAAGTTATTAAAAACTAGCCGAAGCCCGCGACTTCGTTCGCGTGGACTTTATGTCTCTGGAAAATGCTCACCAGGCTGAACAACTTTTACTAAAGCGGCATTTTTATATCTCTTATAGTTTAGCTGGACCATTATGGTTCTGCATCAGGCGTTCCATTTTCCAAAATCATTTATACCCTATATGTTGCCCAGGCTTAATAGCTATATAACAAAAAAAGTTTCATTCGAATCCGTCCAGTATTTCCGGAGATTAGCGTGTACAAACAGACAAACAGACAAACAGACATACAGACAAACAGACAAACAGACAGACATTTTTTTTTAAATTCTTACTCTATTACTAAGTCTCCATCGCCCCCAATATTTTTTTTTGGAAATATATTTAATGTACAGACACACTTTTTTTACTGTTTTATTATATGTATAGATATGCTAATTAAAAGCCTGTGATCGGCTTATTAACCTTTATACAACGTGGAAGGGACATACCCGTAAGAAATCAAACCACGGTCTGTAATAGAATAGATCACTAGACCATAATGATATCAAAATAACAATGAAATATTTAAAAGAAATCCAACATTTCTATACGAAAGTGTGCAGCCGCTCGGACAATTATGTATGAAAATGACAGTTTTTTTTTTTACTTTTATTATACATAGTACCTGGATGACCGAGCTTTGCTCAGTTACATCTCAAACATTAACTACATTTTTTTAAACTTGTATAAAAAAATACAAAATAAAAAAAATATAAACTTGAACATATAAAAACAAAAGTAAGTCAAAGAGTGGGATTCGAACCCGTAACACTCTTTCTGGCGGTCCGCATCCTTAGCCGCTGAGTCAAATGGATGGCGGCCGGCGCGACGAAATTAGCGACTATATTTTGCGTAGAAAGAAAAATGCATGAAAACTTGAAAACACGCGTTTTCCCAAACATAAGACTAATCTAGATCGATTCTTTACCCCCAAAACCCCCATATACCAATTTTCAGCGAAATCGTTAGAGCCGTTTTCGAGATCACAGATATTTATAAATATGTAAATAAATATACAGGAATTGCTCATTTAAAGGTATTAGATTAACTACCTCTATAGTGATTAAACCAAACCACGAGCTATACTAGATTCTAGTATAGTGGTTTGGTTTATAACGGGTATGTCCCTTCCACGTTTTATAATCTAATTATGTAGGTATTTAATTATTTCAAAGCTTTACTAGCCGAAATTCTCTGATTCCCAAATTCTATTACAACATTATTCGAAATTATTAAATAATTTCGACATAAAAGAGGGCTTTAGTCGGTGTTTATCAACGTAATTGAATCAAAAATGAGGAAATTCGTGGAATTTCGCACAATTTTCTTTTTGACGTCGCCGTAGTCAAGTGTAAACATTCTCAAACCAGCTATTACCGGTTTGCTCGTGACGTCACAAATCTCCTTTTCAAAGCTGTCAATGTAGCTATCATTCTGTTGGTCTCTCGTTAGCAATTCAATAAGTCGAAGTAGTAACCTCGCCACACACAATACCTACGTCACGCATTAAATAGGATAAAGATGTGACGCTGTTACGAATTTCAGCAAAGCGCTAAAATCCACAGTGAATGTAACATAAATGAGGAATCTTCAGTCTCTAGCAGAGCAAAATACTCGTGCGCGTGTCATAAAAGTGAAGATCCACAGTGATGGAACATGGATGAGGAATCTTCAGTCTAGGCCAAAATATTCGAACGTGCGTCAAAAAAGCGAAGACTTAAATGCACTGTCCATTGCTGAGTAAAGCAAAATCAATGTGAATATCAGAAACGTTACATACATACATATTATCACGCCTGTTTCCCACAGGGGTAGGCAGAGACTATGGACCTCCACTTGCTACGATCTTCACAAACCTCTTTTGCTTCATCTACACTCATCAATCTCTTCATACATGCCCTTCGGTTACGGGTACTTTTTACTCTTATTTTTTTTAGATATCAGAAACGTTACTCCATAAAATAACTCGATAGTCGTTCGATAGTATCGGCCTATTTCTTAAGTCTGTACGCGAGAGTTAAACAAATTCAAGGCTCCTTTACTCATTACTAATTGCGGCCCGCCAACTAATAAAATTGTATGTCTTTTTTCGCATAAATAAAGAATTCACCTATCTATCTTGTCGCGACTGTGTACTATTTGACTGTGACCTGTTGATGACCAATCTTTGTAAATTCGATATTTTATGCTCGGTTTTATCCAAACAGGCACAAATGATCCCAGTACAATATATTCGAGTGGATAAAGTTGTCACGAGCAGACATAGGATAGGTGCACGTGATGCGTGTATTCTTTTATAGACCATTACATTATAATGGCTCTATTATTTTATTACAATATAAAACTGCACTCACGAACAAGTTTATACGGTCATCATTTCTATTGAACAGCATTACCATGCAGGGGTACAAGGGCCCAAGGCCTCGAGATCCAAAAACCACTTTTTACGTGATGGTTGGTAGAATTTTTATTCCTTTTTCCACCTAAACAATGCGTCATCGCCCTAAATGTGAGTTTATGGCCCTAGGGACTGTGTAATCCCCAAGGGCAGTATATATGTATTTTAGTGCCTGAACAGTTTTGATGCGCAATTAAACCAGTAAGCGTAGTTTTTATTGCGACTTGTAGGAGTTTTTTGCTTTGGTGGTGTTCATAATCATATGAGTACGTACGTATCTACACCGACATGGCAAGTAACTTCAGCTGGCTAGGATGGGCGTCCATCATCTTATCCTCCTCAACGGTAAGGCTTCAGAGCCCGGGGTCCGCTACCTATTGACATAATTCAGATTTATTTTTAGTTGTTTTCTTTGTTTTAATTGTATGTAGTTTATGTTTTATTATTTTAATTTAGGTAGGTTAATTTGTTTTAAGTTAAATAATTAGTGTGTCCTGTATTTATTTCAATATCGAACAATTAATAAACTTATTATTTTTTATTATGACATTTAGAATCACCTATTGACATAACTTAGATTCTCGCCTATTGCCTCGAAAGGCTTTTACGATCTGCGCGGGAAGATAAGCAGCAGATTTTAGGGTTTCGTGTCCAAAGGGTAAAAAGGGACTTGGTTCAGACTCCGCTGTCACGCACACAGAAATTTTCTCATATGATGTAACTCGGTTGCCGCTATAACAACAACTAACAAAAGTTAAAATAGGTCAAATTCAAAACAATGTTGATGTTGTTTGTTTTCTACATAACATGAAATATTCTCATACCTACTGGGCAGCGGCGGGTCACAGTCTAACTACATACTATATGTCGTGAAACAGCGGCTCTGGGGAAATTAAAAGCAATCCCAATAACATGGATGCAAAAGCTGGTTTATTTCGGTATGAAATAGAGTGAAGGCTATGTTAGATTGTTTTTCGTGTGTGTAAGCCAACATCATCATCAGGTCTTTTTGTCTCCACTGCAGGAGCACGACCCTATCTGTACTACCAGAGCCAAACTTGGCCATAGCTGCTAGAGGTCTTGGCCTACACTCTCCACGCTGGCCAGACGGGTTGGAAAGGTCTCATTGATGTTTATAAGCTTTGTTTAGCTTGTATTCTCTAAGTCGCCTTCTACGACATCCACGGGAGGTCTTGGAGTGGCCCTATTCTACTCTGCCGGAAACCAAAGCAAGCAACAAGCTAAACAAAGCTTTTAAACACCAATGAGACCTCTCCAACCCGTTTGGCCAGCATAGAGAGTGTAGGCCAAGTCCTCCGGCTGCTCTGGCCAAGTATAGCTCTGGCAGAGTGTAGTACAGAGAGGGTCGTGCTCCTGCAGTGGAGACAAAAGGACCTGATGATGATGAAGCTAACATTCTGGTGACAGATAAAGATTTTAAACCATATTGGCAGTATTACCCCTATACATACACACAATCCAACCCCGAACTTCCTAAGATAAAATTATAAAGTCTAACGTTTCCACAGGTCTTAACGTTATAGTTATAATTGTTTTTAATATTTTTAACAGATTACAATGCTCGGATTACTATGCAAATTAAATAAAACACGTGATTCAATGAGAAATTTTCTAACCCGTGGCGAAATTTTTCATTACGTTGAATTTCTACTCAATGTTATCTGCTTGAATATTCAACAAGGCACATCGTAGGTCTATGAATAAATTAAGTAGAGTGAAACACTTGTTAAAGGAGGTAAGGAGGGTGTTAAAATCGATAATAATTATCGAATTATGAACACGAATTGAATAAAACACCTTTATCCCTTACCGGATAGACAGGAGCGAAAGCCTAAACTTAAAGGCAAGGATACGCTAAAGGCTATATTATAAAAAATTACGAATTGCCTCCAACAGAAATGTTGCCTTTTGGCAACTAAAGACCATCAGAAAAAATAACTATGTGTAAAAATGTTAATAAAAAAAAAAATGACAACGTCTATTTTTGCCGCACTGACCTCCATATATACAAATGGAGGTTAGTGTTTTGCCGAGATATAAAAATGACGACATCATTAAAAATTTTAATATGTGAAAATGTCTATGACCCGGAAAGTATAGAAATGTCGAGATTAAAAATCCTGAAAGATACAACGTGGAAGGGACGTACCCGTAATAAATCAAACCCCCTATCAAACCTATCAAACCTATACTAGATCACTAAGTATAATGAAATTAAAATAAGCGGCCAAGTGCGAGTCGGACTCGCCCATGAAGGGTTCCGTAGTAGCAAATAACATAATATAAAATTTTTTTTTTTAATTTTTATATTTGAGTTGATTGAATGAAAGGTAAATCCGTTTACGATTTATGACGTATTAAAAAAAAACTACTTACTAGATCTCGTTCAAACCAATTTTCGCTGGTAGTTTTCATGGTAATGAACATCATATATTTTATTTAGTTTTATCACTCTCTTATTTTAGAAGTTACGGGGGGGGGGACACACTTTTTTCCACTTTGGAAGTGTCTCACGCGCAAAGTATTCGGTTTGGAAAAAAATGCTATTAGAAACCTCAATATCATTTTTAAAGACCTGTCCATAGATACCCCACACGTATGGGTTTGATGAAAAATAAATTTTCGAGTTTCAGTTCTAAGTATGGGGAACCTCCAAAATTTACTGTTTTTTTCTATTTTTGTGTCAAAACCTTAATGCGGTTCACATAATACATCTACTTACCAAGTTTCAAAAGTATAGGTCTTATAGTTTCGGAAAAAAGTGGCTGTGACATACGGACGGACAGACAGACAGACAGACATGACGAATCTATAAGGGTTCCGTTTTTGCCATTTGGCTACGGAACCCTAAAAACAGTCAAAAATAATAAAAAATCGGCCCGTACAATCCGTATGGGAATGTTGAATTTGGTTTAGGTTTTTTGACCGTTATTTTAATTTCATTATACTGTACTGATCTAATATAGCCCTAGATCGATTAATTACGGGTATGTCCCTTCCACATTGTTTTTCATTTAAGACCTTAGTTCCGGAGACTAATACGCACAAATACTCTCTTAACACTTTCATATTTAGTGATATAAAGTAAATTTATGTATATTCACACATAATCATATCCCTAATCTTTGTAACAGTTCTTTCTAGTATGATTCTATAATGTCTCGAAGTTAATAGGCCCACATATATTGTATTACTAGCCGAAGCCCGCGACTTCGTTCGCGTGGATTTGATTTATGTCTCTGGAAAATGCTCATCAGGCTGAACAACATTTACTAAGGCGGCATTTTTATATCTCTTATAGTTTAGCTGGACCATTATGGTTCTGCTTCAGGCGTTCCATTTTCCAAAACCATTTATTCCCTATGTTGCCCAGGCTTGATAGCTATATAACAAAAAAAGTTTCATTCGAATCCGTCCAGTATTTCCGGAGATTAGCGTGTACAAAACAGACAAACAGACAAACAGACAGACATTATTTTTTAAATTCTTACTCTATTACTACGTCTCCATCGCCCCCAATATTTTTTTTGGAAATATATTTAATGTACAGACACACTTTTTTTACTGTTTTATTATATGTATAGATAATTAAGAACATTACTTTATATAACCTTAAATAATGTTGATACATAATTATAATCAGTTTTGTAAGTTAATTACTTATTGGAAATAAATTATTGATTCCTTTCAAAAGCTCTTAAGGTAAACGTGGGAGGGAAGTGAAGTAGCTAGTAATTACGTTCTTAATTCTACATTAAATGAAAAAGTTTTATTAATGTACCTATTTATATTTACCTGTACCAGTTCTGTAATAGGCTTTTTTACTGTGTATGATTTTGGTTAATACATACATACATACATACTATCACGTCTTTATCCCTAATGGGGCAGACAGAGCATTTTGGGTCTTGCGGTTCTATGCAAAGCCCAGGGCCGCAAGACCCAAAAGCCACTTTTAGCGTCATGGTGGGCGAGAAGATGGAAAAGCGATCAATACAGTGATGGGTTGCTAGCCGCATCGCCTGTTAACATGATTTGCATTTTTGCCCATTCCCTCGATCGGCTTTTACGATCTGCGTGGGAAGAGAAGCAGCTGGTACATTCTAAGTTTTTTTATTTCTCCCAGACCAGCATGGGAGAAATAAAATGATTTTGGTTAATGTTTTATATAAAACAAAAAATACCACGGAAAGAATTATTTTTTTGAAGGGTTATGTTATGACTGATATGAGTTATAAAAATACGGTCTCTGCGAATTTGTCTTTAAATATTTAGTATCTTTGATTGAGCACAAGAATAAAATGTAAAATACCACTAGTTTAGACGTAGGTTTAAAAAAATATTACAAAAAGAAGGTTACTTCAGGATTTTTTTATCGAGTGAAGTTTGTTAAATCATGTAACTGAATGCGAATTTGACTTGACCAGATCCTTAACTAAAGACATCTTTATTTCAGATTTTAAAACACAATTTTCTACATCTGAGATGGTTATAAAAACTCAATAACTCGGCCTACTAAGCGTACTTATTTTTGGGCAGATCGAAAAACATTTTGTTTTCGTTTCAAGGATTATATTTTGTACTAGCAGTCCATCCCGGCTTCGCCCGTGGTACATACATAGCCTATGTCACTCAGGGATAACATACCTATCCAACAGTGAAAGAATTTTTAAAATCGATCCAGTAGTTTCGGAGCCTATTCAATACAATCAAACAAACAAACAAACAAATCTTTCCTCTTTATAATATTAGTGTAGATTGTCATAAATATTAAAAACAAATGAGCAAAATCCCTTATTATTCTTGTTTTATTGTTTTCGCTTGCACGTAAAGGGTGCCACGATTAATTTACATTCAAGGAGTAAACAAGTTTTCGGTGTTTGGCACATGCCCATTTAGGTCAATGTTGCGACGAATAAGCAGTAACTCGGTAAATTAAATCAGGATATGCTCTTGAAACGTAAACTCACATCAGCGTTCCCAGTTGCATCCTCAGCTGTAATACTGTGAAGTTTAAGGACTGCTTCCCAGCTATTTAGGGTTCCGTAGTAAACAAGGAACCCTTTTCGAAATGTCTGTCCGTCTATCCAGAAAATATAAGTACTATGAAGTTGTAATTTGGCATGGGTACGAACGTAAACATGGATGAAATATAACTATCGATAAAGTGGTAAAATAAGGGAATTTCCCAATTTCCCATACAAGTAAAGATGGGAGACAATTTTTTCTTGACTTACCCATTGTGGATTGTATTTGTATCGTACAATGTAATGAAAATAACTCAGTCTGTTTGTCTGTTATGAAATTTTGTATAGATATAGTTTAAGACCCGATAGATAATTTCATCTCAAAATTACCACGGGGAGCGAAGACCTCAGCTAGTAAATAACATACATACATAATATCACGCCTGCTTCCCGCAGGGGTAGGCAGAGACTATGGACCTCCACTTGCTACGATCCTGACAAACCTCTTTTGCTTTATCTAAACACATCAATCTAGTAAATAAATAAATAAAATATTAAAAGCCAACCCTGCAAAAGCCTCAGTAGATCAGATATCGATAAAGAATAATTATTTGCTTATAAAATATACAATTCACACACCATATTTGCGGTTCCCATTCCGTGACGGACAGACAGACAGACGTAAGTGTCTTATTAGCGAGGATTGTTTGTGGTACTT
Organism: Acrobasis consociella; assembly: GCA_963555685.1. Taxonomy (NCBI): domain Eukaryota; kingdom Metazoa; phylum Arthropoda; class Insecta; order Lepidoptera; family Pyralidae; genus Acrobasis; species Acrobasis consociella. Next base: position 36,060,290 of record OY743104.1, on the reverse strand, counting down.
TTTAGTGGAATACGTATTGTTCTTCAGTGAATTTCCATAAATTAGTAAGAGAGACTTAGGTTAGGGTTGACTTCCCAGGCATCTCAGATTGTTTTTTACCCCCAACAAAAAAAAAGTGTTGTAAGTTTGACGCTAATATCTGTCTGTGGCTCGACGACCTCCGTGGCGTAGTGGTCACCATGCTAGTCCGCCACCCAGAGGTTCCGTGTTCGATCCCCGGTCAGGGCAAGTTAGAAAATGGTCTTTTTCAAATTGTCCTGGGTCTTGGATGTTTATCTATATATGTATTTGTTATAAAATATAGTATCGTTGAGCTAGTATCCCATAACGCAAGTCTCAAACTTACTTTGAACTAGCATGAAAGAGTTGTTCAGCAAAAATAGACTCCAATCATGTTGGAGGTTTTAGTATAAAAAAAAAAAAAAAAACTTACTTTGGGGCTAGCTCAATCAGTGTAATTTGTCCCTATATATTTATTTATTTATAGCTCTCGAACGGATGGAAGAATTTCAAAGCGCTTTTTTTACGTGAAAGTAAATTCACTTGCGGTCGTTCTGAGCTGTGCTTGATGAAATTCAGTTCAGCCATTCAAAAGTTATTGGGGGTTAACGCTTGAATGTCGAGATTTTTGTAATTTGCCTAGCAAATAATAGTTAGCTTTACGGATATCAATTGGAATATGTTATTCCGCTACTCATCGCTACATGGCTTTTTAAAAGAGGGGTTTTTAAGCTATTGCATAGCTTCTTTCGCGGGCCTTGAGCGCGGGGACCGAATCCATAAATTCTGTAACGAAAAAACCTCACGCTCCGCCTATCATGTAGGTTGCCGCTTCGTCTCCGTCGTCCGTTTGCGACGTTGCCGTCCTTCCTTGTTTGCAATAGCTTTACCGCGGCAGTCCCCGAGTGCCACACGTCTTTTTTTTAAAATTTGCCTGGCTAATAAACTAGTTATTCTTTTCTCTTTCATTTTAGCGTATTTTCAGTTGCACGCTCTTGCTGTGAAGCCTGCATGGGGTCCGTTTTCCGGCTTTATCTTCCCTACTTCTCAAGGTATTAAGCATCCCTTGTAGTAAGACCATTTAAAAAAGAAAATGGCACCATGTAATCAAAAATCAATTTGAACCATTTCTTGGCAGATACTTACAATGTTATCTGTCACCGCACAAATTATTTTTCTATTTGGTCGAATGGTTGACTTGCAGCGAACGCAAATGTCGTAAGTCCGCCATTTGTACACTTTTTTCGTGCAATAAAGTTTAAATTAATAAATAAATTGTAACATGAAGTTCTTGAAAGCACCATCCCGGTTACTCGGGCTCAATGTCCTGTTAATATTTTTTTACAAAATCTTGTACAACATCTTTAGTTTCAGGGCCCTTAGTTGTTGCGGGGCCCCGAGGTTGCCTAACCCGGCTTATGGTTAATCCGGCCCTGTCCTTGACGATGTCAAGCCAACATTTTTGGGGCTGCTACGTTTGCCGGAGCCCGGCAGAGGTGACGGCATGTAACTTGCTGGCTTCCGCTAAACATGACCGTGCTAGCGTAGGCGGCTCTCTTGCTGTTTATCTGCTAAGTCACGGACGTGACGGCTTTGCGCTCTCGACCATAGACCTAGTTTTTTTTACTACTAACTGTCGTTGATAACCGGCGACTATCAGCGACTGTCGCCGACGCTCGCGCGGCAGTTTTTGACAGATTGACGGTCACGATCTCACGATACTGTTTGCGACAGTCGGCAACCCATCGTCATACTGACGCTTTTTTTAAAGGCCCTTATTTTTGATAATGATTCCGAAAAAAGCCTGTCAAAAGAGGAGGTTCTGTGTTCGTTACATGTTTTAAGTTTGATAAAGGTATCAAAATTTCCCATGTTTTTACATTATTTTCTTCTTTTTCTGCAAAGGAAAATCATGCACTCAAAAAGATTTGGCATGGCGTTGGGAAACAATGTAATAACAAAACAACGTTATCAGTGATCTATATAGTGTAACATAGGACATCTTGACACTACTTATGCAAGTAGTACGGCATATTATGATTCACGACTCACTAGGTAATGTACCTACACGAAACAATAGCCTTGGCAATGATCAGGTTACGTAAAGCCAGGCGGATATAGTTTCTCTGATGTAAGAGATAAAAATGCTACAGTAGCTGAACGAGGTAATTTGCTCGACCACAAACTTTGCCACAAAGGGCACTTTGCCACAATATATTCCCGCCAGGCGTGGTATTGCGCCTGGTGAACCGCGGCTCCGACGGTGTACTGTCGGAAGTTAAATATATGGTTAGTTGCAACCACAACTCTAAGATCGAGATGTAGGATAATGCTGGCGCCGTCTCGTATGTTTCTTATTGACCGAGCGAGCGAAGCGAGAGTGGTCTCGGTTATAGCTTGGCCAAAAATGCTTTCGTAAGTCTGTGTTCTCCTTTAGAGGTCGCATTTCTCAACTGATTCCCGTGAAATTTTGGGAGCAAGTTCAATAAACATATGAAAATCGATAGTAGTCATTTTTTTTTTAATTTTCAAAATGGCGGATTTGCCACAAAGGGCCTAAGCGCCTTTGGATTATATGGCTCTTTTATGACGACCATTTTGTGTTTGTAGTGACAGTGAAATAAAGGAATTTTATTGTCTATTATGACATACAATAGACGGATTCTTTTACCGGCATTGTCAAAGGATAAATAGTCCAATTTGTTTTTATAGAGATCTGATTGACTTGAGCGTCTAAAGTTCGAATCCCACCAGAAGGTGTTCTTTTTTTTGAGCGATGTATTTATTTTTATTTTACGACCGGTATATTGTTTTTTTTTTGTAAGTATAAGTACTTATTTGTATTTTTGCTACTACACAAAACATTCGTTTAGGTGCTTCCAGTAGTTATAGTCTACTTTAAAAATTATCACTTTACCAAAAAAAAATTTTTTTTTTAATTTTATAAGAATTTATTTTCACAAACTCAAAATCAATAGGCTGAATTTTCACAATATTTTATTGTGAGACCAAAGTGGGTAAATACTCTTCAAGACCAAATAAACGAGCCCAAACTTAATGGGATTGCGTGGTTTCAAAATAGAGTTCCTATGACTGCTTTCTAGCTCCATCATTAGACCAGTCATCATCAGACTCCACATTATCATAATATTGCATTGCCACGCGATATGTACTCGTAGATACAGGTTTGCAAAATTTTCAGCTCAATGGGAAACCGGAACGGCTTTTTATCGATGCAATGAGCCTGTATCCAGAAAACAGAAATGTTAGTTTATATAACTTTACTAAACTAAAGGACCTTTACATGCCTACGGCTAAGGTATGGCCTGACCATAACAACAAAGAGTTTAGAGAAAACTCTGTATTTCTGCGTTGGCGCGAGGGTCATGTTAAAAACTTAGTAAATGGTTCTGTTGGAACTGTTACTGATTTGGTGTAAGCTCCTAATCATGCATCACTTAATGATCGCCCTTTGGTAGTTATGGTTAGATTTGACAACTACAATGGCCCAACCATAATGGGATCAGTGCCTAAGGCCGCTGTCACGCGGGCTTGGTGTTCTAGAAAGAGCACATGTTCTAGGACTCAATTTTCTCTCACATTAGCACGGGCAGTTACCGTACATAAGTTACAGGGATTGACTTTACCCAGGGTAGTGGTCGATCTTGGGTCTAGAGAACTCGGGCTTAGCGGAACGAACGTTATCGAGATTTTAACATTTTATGAAAAACATATGGTGTAAAACGTTTCTTCTCTCTACAATCTCTTTAAACTTGCGAGGTCTACAGCTCACAGACCCACTAGTGAACTATGTTGTCGATTGTCGCTTAATTATTTGTGGTTGTAGTTCTTCGTACTGGCCTAGAGGTCGCCATACAACTTTAGAAGTACCAAACCATATTTCTCTTAGACCATACATACATACTATCACGTCTTTATCCCTAATGGGGCAGACAGAGCATTTTGGGTCTTGCGGTTCTATGCAGAGCCCAGGGCCGCAAGACCCAAAAGCCACTTTTAGCGTCATGGTAGGCGAGAAGATGGAAAAGCAATCAATACAGTGATGGGTTGCTAGCCGCATCGCCTGTTAACATGATTTGCATTTTTGCCCATTCCCTCGATCGGCTTTTACGATCTGCGTGGGAAGAAAAGCAGCTGGTACATTCTAAGTTTTTTTTATTTCTCCCAGACCAGCATGGGAGTACTATTAGACCATATCAGATCATAATTGAGCAAAGCGGCAAGACTTCCTTGCTGGGGCACGTGAAGAGTAGAGGATCGTGCCTTTAAAGAGCGTACACGGGGAGACCAACCGGGAAAAGGCCGGTGAGTTGCAAAGTTGCAATAGGTATCGTTGGAGAGACGAAGCAAAGACGTTGAAGCCCTCCAAGGAGACATGCAGATGGCACAGGCAGGTCTTCTGGTGTCGGAGGCCAAGAGTCACTTCGGGTCGCTGAGACAACGCAGTAAAGGCCCATTTAGACGGTGCAAGTTTCTTGCGTGTTGCATACAATTTTATTGAAGCAATAAATGATTTGTATGGCTGACATTTCGTTTAGACCATGCAAGTTGTCTATTGCTGCAATAAAATGGCATGCAACGGGCAAGAAACTTGCACCGTCTAAATGGGCCTTAAGTGAGTGTGGCAATACTAGACCGTCCGTTTCCCAACGGACGAGCCGAACGGCTTGGTTTTCCGAACGGAGAGTTGGCAAAAAACACGATAAAAGACAGCTCTGGTTTTTTGACACTTAACCAGTTTAGGCACTCTCGGAAAAACTTTCTCAGAGTTCTACAATTATTTCTTACTAGCCGAAGCCCGCAACTTCGTTTACGTGGATTTTAGGTATGTCTCTGAAAAATGCTCATCAGGCTGAACAACTTTTGCTAAGGCCTCATTTGTAATTTTTTTATAGTTTAGCTGGACCATTATGGTTCTGCATCAGGTGTTCCATTTTCCAAAATCAATTATAGCCTATATGTATGTTGCCAGAACAAAAAAAGTTTCATTTGAATCCGTCCAGTATTTTCGGAGATTAGCGTGTACAAACACACAAACAGGCAGATGTCTCCATCACACTCAATTTTTTTTTTAATATATTTAATATACAGACATACTTAATATTTTACTGTTTTATTATATGTATAGATTCACCACGAGTTTGAATAGAATAAGATCACTACGATAATAATATCCATACTTGTTAATTAATTGAATGTGCGGCATTGTAATCACAAACGACTTATATAGAAGATACTACGTAGTATATTGTAATCTTCAAAGTGAGATTAAACAGTCCCAACTGTTGTGTTTTGGCTAGATCTACCAAGTAATCCCCAAATAATTAAGATCAGACACAGATTTTGTACCCTGTGCCACCCTATATAATGTTGGATACTAGCGAGAAACGTATAATATATTGTTCGACATGAAGCCGTACTCGTAATTTACCTAGGTATGATTTATGCCTAAAAATATGATTTATGTCGCTGTCAAATACATTTTTAGCACTAAGGGAAATTCTACTCTACATACACTCATTATAATCAACATCAGATCTTATTGTCACCACTGCAGGAGCACGACCCTCTTTGTACTACCAGAGCCATACTTGGCCAGAGCAGCCAGAGGACTTGGCCTACAATCTCCTCGCTGACCAGATGGGTAGGAGAGTTCTCATTGATGTGTATAAGTTTTGTTAGCTTGTATTTCCTAAGTCGCCTTCTACGACATCCACGGGAGGACTTGGAGCGGCCCTATTCTACTCTGCCGGAAACCACACGGCTTCTAGATTTTAGATACACTATCACGTCTTGATCCATAACGGGCAGACAGAGCATTTTGGGTGTTCAGCAGACTGAGCCCAGTCTTACAAGACCCAAAGACCACCATTAGCGTGATGAAGGGCGAGGTGAAAAAAGAAATGAAACTTCCTTTGATCGGTTTTTAGGCAGCTGCTACATTCAAAGTCATTTCTTTTCCCCAAGACCAGCTTGGAAGAGTCATCTTTAAATATATTCTATAAAAATAGAATTTTTGGCCCATACTGTCCCAATGCAGAGCAGGGCAAAGGCCCTTTTCCAGTACTCCATCTTTCTCGGTCATGGGCCTTAGAGGCCCAATCTCTGCAGTAGGGGCCAATCTCGGTCCCTCCATCTCTTTCCGGGCTTACCAGGTTTCCGCTTACAAAATAAATATAGCAATTTGCAATAATATGTTCAATCTGTCACGGTCACAGTTGAATTCAGCTTCGGTTCCGGCGATAAGTGCTAAACTGATAACAGACGTACATACTAGGAGATGTACTGGTAATTGTTTGACATATTTAACGGCATATTTCTGGCTATTATTATGGGCCTTCTTTGGGTATTGTTGATGCAAAAGTTAACTATTGCTATTCAGCGTGGTAATGCTGCTAGTTTAACCTTTACAGTTTTGAGGAGCTCGCTGGCTCAGCGGTAGTATGCTAATATGCATTACTAGCGTTTTCGCAATTAAAGTTACACTGGGCGTGGTCTGGGTTTGAGTATACAATATCCTTTTTTAGGGTTCCGTAAACAGGGAACTCTGTCTATCTGTGCGTCCGTCCGCGGTTTTACTTAGATACTATTAGTACTAGAAAGCTTAAGTAACTTTGTCATTTTGTCACTACAACTATTTATCCATCTAAATTTGTACATTTTGGCATTAACACAATCAAACTATTTAGACGTTCCGTCATTTAAAGAGCTATGTCCTGGAAGGAAGTTTGGCATGGGTGCGTATATTGATCATGCCAAAAAAGTGGAAAATATGACCTTGCAAAAATAATTGTTTTAAGGTCTCTCCCAGACTAGTAAAGTGGGAGTCCATTTTTTCTCTCTCGAATAACTCATCGTGTGAGGTATTGTTGAATAGGTCTTTCAAAATTATTTCAAAGTTATAAATGGTATTCGGAAGCTTATATATATATATTATAAATATAAGCTTCCGAATACTATTTTACGAATTTGGGATCCGTTTCTGAAACATTTTATTTTATAGTGCAAATTTTGTAAGAGTCAAGTGTCCCCCACCTCTATCTGCTTAACGGTTGTACCATAATGGACACGTGAAAAAAATTACAGTAGTACTATATATAACCAATTTAAAAAGAAAACTATCAGAACTTTAGTAAGGTTACAAATTTAAAAATTGTTGGCAACCGACTAACTTATACAGTGTACAATTTTTTTGAAATTTTCCTTACATTATACGAATAAGGAAAATTTCAAAAAAAATGTTGTTAGACGGAAAATGTAAAAAAATAATTTAAATTCTCATACAAAACGAAGAATTCACGAGATATCCTTATTATAAAAAATGAGTTTTTTTAAACGTCTTATCACACAAAGTATTTCCTCATTTTTTTACATGTAAAGGTACTTCGTTTGTTTATTTGTAACTCGTTTTACGTGACCTTTGAAGCAGTACGATAAAGAAAAACCTTACGAACTGTACGACTTATAAATAGAACTATATTTGCACCATTGTGTTAAGGAGTAGCCAATTTAGAACTCATTTTTTAATTGCAGTCAGTAGAGCATTGTGTCGTGTACTTACATAGACCTAGAATTGTTTTTACCGTCCGTGCGTGAAACAATACAAAAAACACGGCGTGTTCTCAATAGACTTGTTCCTTTCAGTTTGTTGCTAAACACACGAAACGCAGCTGAAAATGATAATTATACATAAAAGTCATTTATTACGGTCTACGAAGTGCGCAAGCGTCGGTCGCGGTTCAGTACCAGGGCGCGCACTGTGGCGCGTAGACGCAAAAGAGCGCGCATAATTAAAAAAAAAATTTTTTCGTTAATTTTTTTCCCGAAACATGTGCCTTGTTAAATAGTGATTGTAAACTTTTAAAATAATAAAAGTGTATGTAGAAGTGATATTTTTTGTATAGTGTATAGTCACAAATATGTATAAAAATAAATAAATGTTGTCATAGAAACTATTACTGGTCGTCGAAGTAAATGTAAACAAAAAAAATTAGTTATTAATAGATCAGGTAAAATCGCGATCAATAAGGAAATATGATAAACTAACCAAAATATTATTAGTAACAAAATATCCCTACACATATTTATTTAATGTAGTTTAGGTTAAGTACCTACACCCTACATTATTATCCAAATTATTAAATAAATTACCAAGAAAATTCTATTAAAACAGTTCTACATCTGCAATAAAAGAAAAAACTTTTTACAAAAAATCCAAGATGGCCGCGATGGCCCCTGATACACCGTCGTCTGAGACCCCAGAGGATACACCAACGCCCTCCCCTGGGCCCGAAACAGTCAATAAGTTCAACTGGCTAAAGCACGCCAGACCATCCAGAAACAACCCCTTCGTGAAAGCTCGACCGACTTTGAACAGAGAAAGCTCGTCAGCAGAACTGTTTTCGCGGGAGAATTCTAGTCCAGACCTTTTCCAGAGTTCTAGACTGAATTTGTTTGATACTGCTCCGAAACCAGAAGTCAGCTCGCAGGGGTATAAGACGGTAAGTTTCATATTGTTTTTGGGTTCCGTACCCAAGGGGTAAAAACGGGACCCTAGTTCTAAGACTCCGCTCTCCGTCTGTCCGTCTGTCTGTCACCAGACTGTATTACCATGAACTGTTATCTAGAAGATTGAATTTTTACACGTGATGTATTTCTGTTGCCGCTGTAACAACAAATACTAAAAACAAAATAAAATAAACATGTAAGTGGGACTCCATACAACAAACGTGATTTTTATAGATAATAGTACGGAAAACATCGTGCGCGAAACTGACACGCACTTTTTTTTACTTTAAAGTCAGGCATTAGGTAGGACCTCGCTGGAAGAACGCTTGATTTGCAATTTTGCAGTTTGGGTAGTTCACAATTTATTTATTGATCACAAGTGGCATAATAATTTAATTTCTGCGTGCTTCAGAAGGCCCGCTAAGCGTTGATCTGATCCGGTGATCATTGCATGGGAGTCGTTAAGTTATGTAACACGAAAAACATAGCATTAGTTTCGATTTGTCGCCCAGGTAGAGCTCCTAAAGATAAAAATATTCGGAACAGGGTTTTTAAAAAATGGAATGTCTCTATAGTAGTACAAAGAGGGTCGTGTTCCTGCATTGGAGACTAAAAAGACCTGATGATGATGATGGAATGTCATTGGAATTTTTTCAATGTACATTTGTAAAGAGGGTCGCAAGACTGGCGGCTATTTCTTTTTTTAAGTTTTGGCTATTTCTTCTCCACATCACACTGTCTTCGGCATCCTTGCGTGAGCATTGTCATGTAATATCAATTATCACACACGCTGACTTTTCAGTTTTTGGAAAAATCTAATCTCTATCCATATAAGTAATCCAAATATGTGTATGACATTATAAAAAAGTTGCGAAAATGACCACGTTCCTTGTTCACAACTGCCATGTGACCCCGATGAACTCCGGCCGGCGGGCGGTGGCGTTACTTACTGCTGCTAATTGATCTCACGATTTTACTTTCGAGTTTTAATCAACATTTTTGTTTCTGACTTTTGTTTTTATTTTGACTAGCTAATTAGGTCTTATTAACGATGTTTATGAAGTGGCCTTCGGCTCCAAAATCAATGAAAAATCACCGTGACTTTGAAAAACAAAAAGCATCCGCTCTGAGGTAAGAACATCACCAAACAAGCTAACAAGGGAAAGATCTTACAAACTGATTCGCTACTTTGCAACCCAAATCAGATACGTTTTTAACGAACGTCAAAACAAACATTTTAAATATAGACTAACGACGTCATAGTTTCTTGGAGTCAAATAGCGCTCTCAATATCAGTTTTTCTGCAATAATAAATCTAAATATACATTGTCCTTTTTTATTAAGTACAAATATTTTAAGGGGTGATTCAGTCCATCATATGAAACAACTTTTCTCAATAAATGTATATCGAAATACGAAAAGAAAATTTTCATTTCCCATAGTAATTATATCACGTGACTACTTCGATTTGTATGAAAACCGAAAAAATATTTTTCGTATTTCGATATACATTTATTGCGAAAAGTTGTTCAAAATGATGGACTGAATCACCCATTAAAATATTTGTACTTGTAAAAAAGGATATTGTATAATAAAAATCACGTTGAAAATGGATACGATCATGAAAAGTGACATTATTTTGTGTCGTTTTATTTCCTTAACCGTACCAAATAATTTATTCATGATTTAGGAAATTACCCAGTTGTAGTACAAAGTATATTTTGTTAGATCATATAATTAATATACCATTAATTATGGTCTAACAAAGTGTATTTACTGAACCTATTTTAAATGTGAACTCAGTCCGTGATACTGAACAACTTTCCCCAATAAACATATGTCGCAATGTAAAAATGAGTTTTGGCTTTCCATACAAACTCGGATCAGCTCAACTTTTATAGGAGGCCAAAGGCCAAAATTTAACTTTCAATATTTCGATACGTATTCCTTAGGGAAAGTTGTTCAGTATCATGAACTGAATTCACCCTTACAATAGTTTCAGTATATTTTGTTAGACCTTAAATAAAACTAGCTGCGCCCTGCGGCGTTACTTGCGGGAAAAGTGGCCTATGTGTTAATCTAGGGTGTCAGCTTGCTGCATACAAAAATTTATCAATATTAGTTGAGCCATTTGCGTGTGAAGAAGTAAAGAATACACACGCTCACAAACTTTCGCTTTTATATAGTATTAGTGTGAAGTGTGATCAGAAAACCGTCTAATTAGGGTGGAGTGGGGTCTAGTGGGCGTATAGTCACGTGTCCCACCATGTGGCTTTCTCGACCGTAGCAGGCCTGTGTCACTCCCCGTTTAGGTATCGAAAATATACCTACATTATTACTATGCGCGCGGCGACCACTCCGGAGTGGTAAATTCAGTGACATTAATCTTATCTCCAGAGTAATAAGAATATTTAAACGATAATTACATTTTTAACAAAAACAAGACTTTATTTTCTTTTAGGAGTTTCTTCCATATCTCCAAAGTTCCTCATCATGTCTTCACCAAATTAATGTGGGACCAACTTGGGAGAAAGGGCTTTCAAATAAAAAAAGAATCATCGAAATCGGTCCACGGTTGACGAAGATATCGCGTAACATACATACAAAAAAAACATACAATCGAATTGATAACCTCCTCCTTTTTGAAGTCGGTTAAAAAGGTGCGAGTTCTGACGCGAGCTAAATTAAACCATATCGCTAAGGACATTGAGTAGATATTTCTTTGAATCCGTTTGCTGAGTGACACTTCTGTACGTGAATACTATACCAGTACTTATTCTGTGACAATAGGCCTGCCCATGGTAGAATAAAATAAGGTATTCTCTGTCCGAGAACGAACTTGACTACGTCACGAAAGTGTTGCCACTGATTGTTCTTTTCAGTAAATTTAAGGACTTTCTCAATTAGTTCATTAATATTAAATAAAATGTTAAGTAACTTAGCTATTAAGAATCTCGCGATTCTCGCGTCATTCATCAATTCAAAATTTTATAAATTGATAAAATGGATTATTAATTTGAAATTGGTATATAAAGTTCAAAAATGCATTACGCTCGGGTAATTCAATTTCACACAGAGGCAACATATTACACTGATGACGTAGTCAAGTTCTTCCTACGTCATCAGCTGTCACGGAGAGAGAATACCTTATTTTATTATACCATGGGCCTGCCACTTGCCTTGCGCAATGGCAGCTTGGTAACTGTATCGAGCGAGTTATTTTAGGGTATTACTTTACGTATGTGCTATCTTGTATGTTTGTTCTGTCATGGTCAAAGTTCATTCGTTTATCACATTCAAAGAAACAACATCTTCCATGCTGGTCTAGGAGAAAAAAATTAGACTGTATCAGCTGCTTATCTTTCTGCGTTTGGAAAACCCGATGGTGATGGGTGAGAACCTAAATCATGTTAAGAGTCCCCCGACCCTAGACCAAAATACAACTTTCCATACAAACGTAGTCTACGTTTTATTTCAAAACGACATGTCCGATTTCGACAAAATTTTGTAATTTCAAAGATATTGCAATTATCTAGGTTTATAACTGGTTTCCAACGGTAAAAATATGAACTTGAAATAGAATATAGTGTTATTTATCATTTTTGACCATCAGTATGGGAAACTTCTAAATCGTTATATTTTCATAATTTCATAATTTTACTGTGGAAACCAGTTATAAACCTAGATAATTGCAATTTCTTTACAATTACCAATTTTTACCGGAATCTGACATGTGGTTTCAAAATTAAACGTAGACTACTTTTGTATGGAGAAGTCTAGGGTCGGGGGACTCTTAATAGGCGTCGGTTAGATATCTGTCACTATTTTAATTTCCTTTTTGGGGTTCCTCTGTTAACAAACGTAGACATGGCGATATTTTTCTGTCTGTCGATCTACGGTTTTACTCAAAGACTATGGGTACTAGAAAGCGGTAATTTGGTACGGGTATGTAGGTATATTAATCATACCCAAAAAAACGGCCAAGTGCGAGTCGGACTCGCCCATGAATTGTTTCGTAGCAGCAAGTAAAATAATACAAGTCTTGTAGTTTGTTTTTTTATTTTTCTATTTGAGTTGATTGAATGAAAGGTAATTTGCGGTTTATGATTTATTTTATGACGTATTAAAAAAAACTACTTACTAGATCTCGTTCAAACCAATTTTCTCTGGTAGTTTGCTTGGTAATGAACATCATATATATTTTTTTAATTCTATCATTCTTTTATTATAGAAGTCACAGGGGGGGGGACACACATTTTTCCACTTTGGAAGTGGCTCCCGCGTAAACTATTCAGTTAAGAAAAAAATGTTAATAGAAACTTCAATATCGTTTTTGAAGACCTATTAATAGATACCCCACACGTATGGGTTTGAGGAAAAGTATTTTTTTTTAATTTCCGTTTTATGTATGGTGAACCCCCAAATATTATTTTTTTCTATTTTTGTGTGAAAATCTTAATGCGGTTCACAGAATACATCTACTTACCAAGTTTCAACAGTATAGTTCTTATAGTTTCGGAAAAAAGGCTGGCTGTGACACGTATGTCACATGTATGTATGTGACGGACAGACGGACAGACGGACAGACAGACAGACAGATAGACATTACGAATCTATAAGGGTTCCGTTTTTGCCATTTGGCTACGGAACCCTAAAAAGTGATAAGAAAATAAAAAAGTGTTTTTTTTTTGGTTTCCTACCTTTCAAGTAAAGTGAGAGTAAATTTTATTTTCTCGAATAACTCATTATGTGGGGTTTCATTGAATGGGTCTTTGAAAAATATTGTGAGCATGTGAACATTATTTCTCGAGTTCGGGATCAATTTATGAAATACTAGCAGTCCATCCCGGCTTCGCCCGTGGTACATACATAGCCTATGTCACTCAGGGATAACATAGCTATCCAACAGTGAAAGAATTTTTAAAATTGATCCAGTAGTTTCGGAGCCTATTCAATACAATCAAACAAACAAACAAATCTTTCCTCTTTATAATATTAGTGTAGATTTGGTTTTATAGTGTGCGTGAATATATTAACGGCTGTAGTTATTATAACGAAGTTTAAAGGAAACTTATTAGAGCTAAGCAAGGTTTACATAATAAAAAGTTATTAGATTATCTTACAAAATGAACTCGAAAAAACAAAAAAAATCATACAAATTCAATAGAAATAAGAATTTAGACGTTTTTAATGGTGAAATCTCAAAGTCGGTATTCGCAACTACAGATTTTATCAAGGTTTTAAAAAATTGTTTCTATTATTTTTTTAAAACCTTATGGATTTACTTTTCTCAAATAAATATTTGAGAAAAATAAATGCATAAGTATTTTTTTACACAGCTTAAACTACATTTGTGCAAAATATCATGTTTAAATTTGTTTATATGTGGAAAATATAAGGCTATTTACCTAAAATGTTTGGTTTTTTTACCGAGTCAATTTGGTAAAATCGTGTTTTCAGAACCATGTATGAAGAGTTTATATTTAAAAGTATTCCGAAAAAAAGTACCTTCAATCTCAGTAGATCCAATGTCCAGATCCATCATTGATCTAGTGAGATAATATTTTCTCAGTAGATCCAAGGTTTGACAATGTGGATCTACTGAGAAGTCTTTTTCTCGCTAGATCCGGTAACCAGATCCATCAAGGATCTAGTGAGATATTATTTTCTCAGTAGATATGTTTTCTTTGAAACTGTATCTGATGAGAATTTTTATTCCCAATACATACATTTTCAGGAGAATTTACCATAACTCTACAGTCATCGGTTTACAAAGGGGGTTGTACTTAAAATTCTGAAAATTCTGAATTCTGCCGTTCAAATCAACTCAAGTCCTATACATATTTAATCGGCGTTTAATCCAATCCAATCTCTGTTGATATCGATTATTGGCAAATGCTGCCACTTAGCCACAAACTACTCTGCATGGTTTATTTTTAACCTCAGAAATAGCACACGAACTCTATTGAGAATAACATCTTTAGAAGGCTATTTTTACTCGACTACGGCAAAGCCAAGATGAAGGGTAATGATTTTAGCAGTCTATTTATGTATGTATAAATGTGTGTATGTCTGTTTTCCACCGTAGCATTCGAATCGCTTGTCCAATTTTCACAAAAGGTATGTCAACCGATTTGAAATTATTGTCCGGATGACATACGCATGTTACAATACAATACAAATGGTTTGTTTTGCCCCGTGGTCCAAATCGACTTATTCCAAAAGATAACATGGGCCATTCGCAACGCTCTTGTGGTGAGCATGATTCTATTCAGAAACCGTCTTTGGAGATTCTAAAAAAAAAAACAATGGGAAAGAGATGAAAATTTTAAAAACGCCTGAAACTTTTTCTGTTCTTAGTAATAAAATTCCTTTTTATCGTAAATATTATCAGATTGTTCGGTCCAGTCAATTAATTATAAAAATAAAAATATTTTAAACCGCAATTTGGTTCTACTTCCCTAAAAAAGTGGGAATAAAAGAATCCGCCAGATGACAACTAGTCAAATCAGACACTTTTTTCTAAACGTCAAAACTATTTTTTTCTATGGGAATTGTATGAAATAACCAACCGTGACGTCATACTTTTTTGTAGTCAAATAACGCACTAATATTAGTTTTTCTGCATTAATAAATCTAAAATCTTGTTGAAAATAGATATGATCAATGTAAAGTGCCACCATTTTGTGACGTTCTATTTTATCAACTGTATCGAATAATTTATTTTTGAACCAGTCCACATTTATTTATTTATTTATTTATTTCAACTTTATTTACCAAAACAATATGGTACAAAAGGCGGACTTAATGCTAATAGCATTCTCTACCAGTCAACCTTCGGGATAAAAAGAGAAAAACTGGTGGTAAATAATTATAGCTATAGTAATAAAAACACTCGTAGTTACCCCTATTCGCTACTCTCCAACAGCTCAAATTGGGTATTTTCCTAAGTCAAAAAGAAATTATTTTGTACTGATAACAAAATAAAGCGTCGCAAAATAATGTCACTTGTCTTTTAACATATCCATTTTAACGTGATTTTAAATTTATTACTGCAGAAATACTGATAATAAGAGCGCTATTTGACTTCAAAAATCTATGACGTCATCTGCCTGTATTTCATACAAAATCCCATAGAAACTGTTTGTTTTGACGTTTAGAAAAAAATATCTGATTTGACTTGTTGGAAAATAGCGTATTACTCGTAGATGCTTTTTTAAACGACAAAATCATAGGCATAGAATTTATTTTACCGAAACAAAAATTTTCTACTGGTTTTATATGAAGCGCTATTTGACTTCAAAAAACTATGACGTCATCTGCCTGTATTTGATACAAAATCCCATAGAAACTGTTTGTTTTGACGTTTAGATAAAAGTATCTGATTTGACTTGTTGGAAAATAAATAGCGTAATGTTTTTCCTTGTTTCGTAGACACGTGGGGGTTTAAAATGAACTAAGGCTATTAAAAGAGCATTTCTAGTGATCTCGAATTCTCCGATAATATAAATATTACTTCGAAATTTAGCGTAGAGCTAATTTCGAAGTAATATTAAGAGCTAAAGCTCTTATAAATAGTTAGTTCATCAATTTATCTCTCTAATTTTAGAACATTTCATAGTCCAATGTCTGTTAGAGACTTCTTAGAACAAGCTGGATGGCAGCCAAACAATTTAACAAAACAAAACAACTAGGTAGGTTTATGAAGTAATCTAATTCATATTACATCATCATCACAACACATGTTTTTGGCCTAGATATGTTTTTGGCCAAGTGCGAGTCGAACTTCGCACGAAGGATTATGTATAAAAAACACACTCAATTTTTATTGTATTCAGTTTTTAGTATCAATAATACAATACCCTTTATTGCACAAAATATATGAAGGGTTTACATATACCATAATTGTTGTTATAGCGGCAACAGAAATATGTCATGTGTGAAAATTTCAACTGCCTAGCTATCACGGTTCACGAGATACAGCCTGATGACAGACAGACGGACAGCGGAGTCTTAGTAACATCCTTTTCACCCTTTGGGTGTAGAACCCCAAAAAATAAAAACAATACTTGCGAACAAGCGAACTAACCACAGACCTAGATTTCATGTCTATGGAACTAATACATACCTACCTAACGTAATATGAAATACTAAGTAGTCATAAAGCGAAGCCCAGTTGACCAGAGTCCCGGTCAGCACCAGTTTCATTATGGTCTATATTTAGCAAGTTTCTTGCTTTTTGCATGCAATTTAATTGAACCAACAATTGATTATATGGTTGACGTTTCGTTTAGATCATCCAAGCCATTTATAGCTTCAAAATTGTGAGCAGCAGGCAACGAACTTGCATTGGTAAATGGGCTTTTATTTAGTCCAATTGAATATGTCGCCAAATAATTTAAACAGTATAATTATTCGTAGCAGTGTTGCCATATGGAAAACTGTATCATCATCATCAGGTCTTTATGTCTCCACTACAGGAGCAGGACCCTCTCTGTACTACCAGAGTCGTACTTGGTCAGAGCAGATAGAGGACTTGGCCTACACTCTCCTCGCTGGCAAGACGGGTCCGAGAGGTCTCATTGTTGTTTATAAGCTTTGTTTAGCTTGTATTTCCTAAGTCGCCTATTCTACGACCTCCACGGGAGGACTTGGAGTGGAGCTTATTCTACTCTGCCGGAAATTGCCCGGCTATCTGTATGTTCATGACTATTTTCGTTAAAATTCCATATGAATTCCGTATAAAATGAAACTGTTTTAAACTTCAGCATTGCCACGTTGTATCGCAATGCTGATTCTTTAAGCCAGATAGTTACCAGGCCTTTGGTCACGGTATACGTCAGAAAGACGTTTAGAAATAAATTTAAATAAATTACACGCTGAAGGACCCCACGGACCAAAATTTTTTACCCTAAAAGACTCACATACTATGTAGTTTAATCTAAAATCACATTGAAAATAGATATGACTCATCGAGACGAGTTAGCCGCGAATGGTCTTAAATGCAAATAGTCTATATGGAATCCCAATTATTGCTTTAAAAAGATATCATGTCAAAGTAGATTGATGTTTTGGAAATTTCAAATTTCCTCAAAAACCACTGGGGTACCAATGATTTTAATACAAGTTTAGAAACTTCCAACAAGGGTTCTAACCATCTATTAGATACTAAACATTTTCAGTAGGGGGGAGGGCCCCGCTGTGTATAGTTACATTCTAGTAAAGGGAGGTTATTTTTCTCTTTTTTATTATCACACTTAATGTTATAAAAGCGAAAGTTTGTGAGCGTGTGTAAGTTTGTTAGTTGTTCATGCGCAAACGGCTGGACCAATTTTAATAAAATTTGACAAGAAGGACACCCTGGATTAACACATTTTTTTTGGTACATTGGGTAACACCGCAAGCCGCAGCTATTTTGTAATATTTT
The DNA here is from genome assembly GCA_963555685.1 of Acrobasis consociella. NCBI lineage: Eukaryota > Metazoa > Arthropoda > Insecta > Lepidoptera > Pyralidae > Acrobasis > Acrobasis consociella. The sequence continues at coordinate 36,042,334 of OY743104.1, read as the reverse complement.
GCTCTAAGTGGGACAGCCCGCTGATATTCAGCCACAGGAAGTCCACTGCTGGACATAGCCCTTCCCCAAGGATTTCCAAAACGACAGATTGCAACCGACCTGGATCAGCATTTTCCTGCTCTCGGCGTTGCTATTTGAAAATCCCTCGACAACCTCACATTTTTCCGGGATAAAAGTGTTTATGTGTAAATCCAGGTAAGTGTGTGTACGTGACAAATTACATTTCAGCCGTTTTGATTGAGTAACAAACAAACATTCCAACTAAATAATTAAATAAGATACGGTGTAAAAATATAACGTGAGGGTCCGGGGTATTTAGTTTGATTACTTTAGTACTGCATCTTGAATGCCTAAAGAGCCATAATTGTATATCATAACTAGCCAAGAGCGAGTCGGACTCGCGTACGAAGGGTTTTGTACCATTATCTATAAAACATCAGGTTTGTTGAATGGGAGTCCCAATAATTTTTTTTTTCTGATTTTAGTATTTATTATTTTAGCGGAAACAGAAATACATAATTTGTGAAAATTTCAACTGTCTCGCTATTACATTAAATACAGCCTGGTGACAGACTGACGGGCACATAGACAGCGGGAGTCTTATTAATATCACAGAATACATAATTTTGTAAGTAATATAATTTGTAAGTACAATGCTATTGCCTGAAATAAAGGAATTTATATTATTTATTATTGACCGAGCGAGCGAAGCGAGCGAAGCGTCTCAGTTTCGAGATTGGCCAAAAATTCTTTTGTCCGTCTGTCTGTCTGTCTGTCTGTCTGTCTGTCTGTCTGTCTGTTCTCGCCTACAGGTCGCATTTCTTAACCGATTCTCATGAAATTTTGTAAGCAGGTTAAGCAACTAAATAGAATTTTTTTGTCGAGCCAGTTTTTCGAATTTTTTCAAAATGGCGGAAATATGGGGGTTTAAAATTTTAAAACTGTCATACATCCGCCATTTCAAAATATTTTCAAAAATGTCATTAAACTTTTTTGTTGCCATTATGAAAACGATATTTTTTTATTTGAACAACTTTTTTGTCTGAACAACTTTTTTATACGTTATACTCAAACGGGTTTAGGGTGACTCGCGAAGTCTAGCTGACTAAGCCGTGACGAATATACAATACAAATCGTCTGACAAAATATACTCCGCTAAATAACTATTTAACGGTGTATTCAGTCCGGGCTACTTAAGAACTTTCTTAAAAATACATATCTTCCCTGGGGTCCACGAAGTAATTTCTCTGAATAACTATTATACTTATTATCTTGAGTTTCATAAGTAGTTCTATAAATTTTATCATATTTAACCGACTTAAAATAAAAGGGTTTTGCTTATTTTACGATTAGTTTTTTTTTCTTCAGTTTTTGCTTATTTTGATTGATTGTTGGCTTGTTAATTAAATTTAGCAATTTTGTTGAGCGAACTTTCGTTCAATCGCCATCGCTTGTCTGTGCTTCTGTAGTAGTATTAGTAATTATGCTACGAACTAACAAGAGATCAACAGCAATCAAAGCCCGCGAAGTAGGTTTACTTTAAACATTTAAACCTGGTTTTTCCAACAACGAGCTGACTTTGTCATTTGAAAAATGATGGGTCATTTTTCGGTGAAAGACTACTGGTACAGCACTGAATTTCAGCATCACGGTAGACCTCATATCCATGGGATTGTATGGTTGGAAGGTGCTCCTGACATTTCAGAGCTAGATCGAAAGTCATTTGAAGAAAGGGCTGTGATTGGCAACTATTTTGGAAATTTGGTCACAACCATGAATTCGCATATCGGTAAACCTGCACCGATAATAAAATTCATCCAAATCACATCAAACAACATTATTCTGAAACAATAATCGCGAGGTCTAAGTTCGTGGCGAACTACTAGTAATAATACTTAGTACAGGAGATTCATTCCGAAAAATCAATAAAGGAATAGCGACTCTCGCTACGATTCAGATCGCACAACGCTAATAACCTACAGTTATATTTGTTACAGTTAAAACCCGTTTTTAAATAGAACGCGTTTTGCCTAGTTAAAACTAGTCTTTGCTAAATGCTTTTGTTAAAACTATAAATAACTAGTCAAAACTAGAATTCACCATTGATATATTTGATTTTCAGTAAAAACTAGTTGTCACTCCGAGATTTAGTTAAAACTAGCAGTAGAGAAACTAATTTGGGATTAAAAACAAGATATACTTTTAATAATGAGGCCTACATCCGGCAGTGGACGTTATGCGGCTGAAATGATGATTCTTCTGAAAATATTTATTAAAATGATCTAGGACACAGAGAAACCACACGGTTAAATTTTATTTAATGTTATAAACCTGTAGTCGCTAACCAGGCCTATACAGTCATAGATGCTTCAGCTTCAGTGTCGTATTCACTGGCTTTTGCTACGATGACGATTCTCAACTTGTATTGAATGAACTTTCTGCGTCTTTTTGTTTGGCTCCGGTTATGATCTGACGCTGTCCACTGCAACTAGCTACAGGCCCAACAGTTTTGAAAGAATTTGTAAGAACTAGTTTTAACTAATATTCAATTTTGAGTATAAGTTAATTCTAGTTTTAACAAAAGCGTTAATTAAAAACTAGTTCTAACTAGGGAAAACACGTTCTATCTACAAACGGATTTTGACTGTAACATATTCACGTAGACGTTCCATCTCTTTCCATCTCTTTCTATCGCGTAACGCTTACCTTTTCTGCCGCACTGATTAGCCACGCTGGCGTGGCCGCCGTACGTACTTTTTTTGTACTTGCGTTTTTAATACCTACCGCGGAGTGAGACAGGCCTGGTAATATCCCGTTTTTTCCCTATGAGCACGGAACCCTAAACAAATTCAGTTATCTAAACAAATTTTACCAGTGTCTATTTTACATCAGTCATCTTTACCATACGAGATTCCCGCTGTTGTATCCTTAGCGGTAACGCTTCAAAGCCCGCGGTCCACTACGTAACCTAGGTGTAGATGAGGAGATTTGTCGAGGTTACTGGTTTTTACACAGAGCGACTGCCATCTCACTATTTCCAAAGAGAGTTGACGTCAGGCTGACGACTGGTCGTAAAACAAGCCAAATTGTTCTGTTTCTTCTCTACTTTCCAAAGTCTTCGGCATTTTTGGGTGAACATTGATATTAACCCATTAAGAACCAGTATCCCAGACACAGCACTACCAGACACAAAAGTAAAACAATGGAAGGCCACGTCATATGATGTAGTTGGGTCTTGACCATATTACATTTGGGCACAGGTATGGCACTTCATAGAAACGGAGCAGTATATATACCTAGTACTTCCACAAACGAAACAATTCGTTCGTGCACACGTCAAATGTGTGAGTCAAACAATCAGGGTCGCTACCACAGAATTTGTTGCTTTGCTTACCTGTTTTCATTACTCGGAAATCTATAAAATTTTCGTTTTTAGTTGTTTTCCGTGGATAAACAATGATAATGTGCGCAGTTTCTCACCATTATAATTCAAAAATCCTAAGTGACTCACGTAATGTCAACGTGCGACTGCCAATAACCCTGTTTTACTGGCGCTTACACGTCCCAATAACGGGGTAAGGGTTGCGGGGACACCAGATTGCGGGGGACGGTGTGAGTTTCCGTTCTGTATGTAATACTATTATTAATTCTGTGATTTGAGGAAGAAAAACCGGAAAAACGCACTCCAGGCTCCGAACAGCACAGCTGAGGATGCAACCGGGAACACGCTAGTCTAAAGAAGTTCATAAATTCGGAAAATGCTGTTATTAGTATTACGCCTGTGTCACTCCCCGTATGGTACCGAAAATATACCCTACATTATTACATATGCGCGCGACGACCACTCCGGAGTGGTAAATTCAGTGACATGAACCGTATGTCTAGAGTAATGAGAATTAAATTGGCTTTGCTACTTTTAGGTATCTAAACGAAAAATTGCCGAGTTCTGACGCGAGCTATATTAAACCATATCGCTATCGACATTGAGCAGATATTTCTTTGAATTCCTTGGCTGAGTAAGGCTTCTGTACGTACTGGTTATTATACTGGTTATTATACTTATTCTGTAGTGTTACGGGACTTACCGCGTATATTCGCGTGTGATATTTAGATGACCCTTCTAAAGTTACGGTCGCTGGCAGGCTGAGGAACAGTGATGGATGTTCGGTTGTCAAGGGTTACCTTTATGCTTATCGGTGTACCCTCTTTCTTCGTCGTTTGTTGCATAAGTCCTATAATTAAATGATCTAAGGCTTACACACAAACGAGGGCCGTTCGCGACCCTCATTATAATTAGGTACTTTCCTGGGTCAAAAATAAATTATTTCGTTCTGTTATGAGAATAAAACATACATACATACATACTATCACGTCTTTATCCCTAATGGGGCAGTCAGAGCATTTTGGGTCTTGCGGTTCTATGCAGAGCTCAGGGCCGCAAGACCCAAAAGCCACTTTTAGCGTCATGGTGGGCGAGAAGATGGAAAAGCAATCAATACAGTGATGGGTTGCTAGCCGCATCGCCTGTTAACATGATTTGCATTTTTGCCCATTCCCTCGATCGGCTTTAACGATCTGCGTGGGAAGAGAAGCAGCTGGTACATTCTAAGTTGTTTTTATTTCTCCCAGACCAGCATGAGAATAAAAGCAACAAACTAATATCACTTGTCACGATCATATCCGTCTTCAACGTGATTTTAGATTTATTATATTGCAGAAAAACAAATAGTGCGCTGACTCCACGAAACTATGACGTCATTTTATTCATTTACCAGTTTATGTACTCTTAAAAGTACAGAGAATTCATAAAATAAAAGTTGTATAAAGGTACTACTTATCTCAAAAAAGATGTCTTTCAGTAGGCCTGTGAGAGGAGATGTGTATGTAAACAGACACGCGCACGTAGGGTTCCGTACCATTATCTATAAAAATCAAGTTTTTTGTATGGGTGCCCCCTTAAATATTTGTTTTATTATGTATTTAGTATTTGTTGTTATAGCGGCAACAGAAATACATAATTTGTGAAAATTTCAACTGTCTAGCTATCGCGGTTCTTGAGATACAGCCTTTTGACAGACAGACGGACAGACAGCGAAGTCTTAGTAATAGGGTCCCGTTTTTACCCTTTGGGTACGGAACCCTAAAAAGGCATACAGGCGTGTTCATACATAGAGTTGTAGTAGAAAAATTAAAATTACATAAAACTACACAAAGTACGAATAAACATATTTTATCATAAGTCTATATTTCATACAAGTCCCATAGAAATTTTTTGTTTTGACATTGTTGGAAAGTAGTAAATAGTAACTGCTAAACTCTAAAATCACATAGTGGGAAAATGCTACCAGACGATCCTACAAGCTATGAACCCAGTCAGGTGGAAAACATATAAAACGAGCATAAAATACCACCACAGAGATTAAATGTCACGTTTTCATCGACCCGCCATAACACGTGGTTAATGAGATAGTCTCTAATGATTGGTGACATCTGATACGTTCCGAACCGTCTTCCAGACGCCTTAACCTATTTGGAAATTTCTAGATGGTCCAATGTAAATGTAGTGAAGATATGACGAAGAACTTTGGAGATATGAGACTTCATATCTCCAAAGTTGAAAAAAAAAAATAACCGACTGGTTATTTTTTTTTTCAACAAAAATTCCGGCCGTTTTAGCTTCGGCGAAAATTCTTTCGTTTGTACGAATTCCGGATGTCCGAATTCCAGTTCTTCGTTGTTTTCGCATTTTTCAACAAATTCTTGTGAAATAACAAAGTTTCCCGGGTCGAAAATAAATTATTTGGTATACACCAAAAAAAATGCGTCACTTGTCTTTTTCAAATTGATTTATTATTGCGGAAAAACTGATATTAAGAGCTCTATTTGACTGCAAGAAAGTATGACGTCGTAAGTCTTTGTTTCATATAAATCCCATAATTTTTTTGTTTTGACTTTGTCATTTAGAAAAAGTATCTGATTTGTGTTCTTGGAAACTTCCTTATAAGAAGCGGTTTCGACATATTGAAACTATTTTAAAGGTTAATCTAGTCCGTGCTATTGAACAACTTTCCCCAAGGAACATGTGTCGAAATATGAAAAATATTTTTTGGCTTTCCATACAAACTCGGTTCAGTTGATCAGTCAACTTGTATGGGAGGCCAATAATTACTTTTTATATTTCGATACGTGATTCTTGGGAAAAGTTGTTCAGTATCATAGACTTGAATTCACCCTTAAAATAGTTTCAGTATATTTTGTTAGACCTTATATACATATATTTTTGATCAATTCAAATTTTCGGAAATATGGGTGTTGAAAATTTAAAAAAAAACATATTATTTCGAAAAAGTTTAAACAAAATCCTGTGCCTATTTTGTTAGATACGCAACCTTTTTGTCCGAACAACTTTTTCATCCAAAAACTTCAACGGTTTGTTCATCTCTGTCTGCAATATGAGGTTGGATATTGTTAGGTACAATATCCAACCTCTATATTGTAGACAGTTAACTGCCTCCGTGATGTAGTGGTTAGAGCGCTAGGCTCATACCCGGAGATCGCGGGTTCGATTCTCGGCGGGGGCAACTACTTTGTGTTGTTGTCCTAGTTTGGTTAGGTTAGGACATTGTAGCCTGATCACCTGATTGTCTGATAAATAAGATGATCCGTGCTTCGGAGGGCACATTAAGCCGTCCCCGTTAAGCCGACCGGTCCCGGTCACTGTCTTTGACATTGGTCGTTACCTAAAACCATGTCAGAGGCCTTTAAGGCGGTTAAAAAACTCTGACACTAGTATTAGTCACTAACCCACACGATAAGAAGAAGAAGATTGTAGACAAGAGTTAGTTACAGCTCTAATAATTGTTCTACAGCTTACGGATCCACTGTAGTAAGTAATAGATAGATATTACGTTGACACATCCACCAGTAAACAGTTATGACCACATGGCCTTACATTACGTATGAATGTTTACTATGGATATCTTTGCTATGGATTACATTGTTCTACTCGTGATTATGTTAATAATGCTCTTACTATTCACCTACAGTTATCTAGAAAGATTTTGCGTCTAAAAAGTTACGTATAGATACTCACCTATTTATCGGAATAAGATGACAAGATATAGTTTTAAAAACTGTCTGATTACGGGAAAATTGTTGCTGACAACTAAGCATGGTGCAACAGCTAGTACCTAATCTATATAGTTTACAAAGGTGCTAATTAGGGAACATTCCTGGGTCAAAAAAATTACACAAAATATTGTCACTTATCAATCTTATCATTGATCATATCCATTTTCAACGTAATGTTACGTGATAATAAGAGCGCTATTAGACTTCAAGAAACTATGACGTCATAAGTTTTTTTGAAGTGAAAACTTCTTTAGCGGCGTTGTGCACTTTTTTTGGAATGGGTAAAAAATCTTAAACTCGCGTCAGGACCACGTGTCCTGATCGAAAATTCGTAAGACGGCGCAGGGCGCTTGCGCGAATGTTCGTGTGTGTTTATGTTACGTTACGTTCGTGTGTGTAATGTGTCATGCTTGTGACATTTGTGACAGACTGTGGTTCAGAAAAGTGTGAAATATTTTATACTGATAATTAAAGCGTGCAAAATTATTCCCCAACCATTCCAAAATATCAAAAATGCACAACGTTAATATTCAAGTTTTCACTTCTGCCGGCACTCCCAGAGTGCAACCAGTCGTTTTTTTTTTCCATACAAATCCCATAGAGAATGTTTGTTTTGACATTTAGAAAAAAGTATCTGATTTTAGTTGGTGAAAAGTAGCACATTTGAAACCCTACACGGTATGATTCGATTTATTTTTGTTACTTACTTTTTGGACTATAGAGGGCGCTATATTGAATTTATTGTGACTTCACAGCCTAATACCCAGCGGCGTACATGCAGCTACGTACTAGTATATATTCTGTGGTATAGCCAAGGTGGTACCAACGATATTCATGTTTTAAAAGGGATCATGGCTATTATAGAAGATACGAGGGGCCTGATAAATTGCGGCGAAACTCTCCTTTTGGCTTCTCCGTAGTCGGGTAAAAAGCAATAAATAAAATGAGATAGAAATATTGCACAGCAACCAGCTTCTGAGCCGCCTCCTTTGATCCAAGATTGGTCAACAAGAACAGGAAATGGGCAATCCAGGCAGGAAATGTCAATCGGCTATTTAATGCAGGCATGGGCGTAGCCAGAGTTTTGTAAAGGGTGGGGCAGGAGCCCATAATAAAAAAAGTAAGTTGATAATAAAATAAGATTATCATTTTAATATATCGATATTAATAATCTACTTACTACAAAAATGTACAAGTATAAGTAACAATTTAAAATCTATTTACAATGTAGTTACAATAAAATTACAAAAAGCGAACCCTAAATATTATTGTCATAGTTGTGTAAGACGTTGTGTAAAACTCGATAGTCCGCCAATTGTTAACAACGTTAATTTCTATCAATAAAGTTTTATTAATAAATAAATGAATAGAAAATTAAGACTATTCCACAAAATTCGTGTACCTCGTTTGTGGGAGGAGCTAAACGTATTGTGCCGATTTTGGGGGGCGCTCCGTATCCGATAGCTGCTGTATATTTCTATTGAGGTTTTTTCGAACATATTTAATCTTGTTAATAAACTAAAAAAAAAGAGTCAAGAATCGTATTCTAATTACTAATTAGTTTAAGTTTATAGGCTAGATTGTAATAATAGTAGTGTTCTTATTCAATTATTTTTAATATGTAGGTACTTTAAGAAAATAAAAATAAATCCCATTCTAAAATAAAAAATCAACATTTAAATACTTTGCGAGATAAATTATACTCAACAAGATCTTCTTTTTGGAGGTCTATTATACAATGTCCTTTTTTATTAAGTACAAATATTTTAAGGGGTGATTCAGTCCATAATTTTGAACAACTTTTCCCAGTAAATTTTTATCGAAATACGAAAAAATAATTTTCATTTTCCATAGTAATGATATCACGTGACTACTTCGATTTCTATGAAAACCTAATTTTTTTTTTCCTATTTCGATATATATTTATTGGGAAAAGTGGTTCAAAATAATGGTCTGATTCACCCCTTAAAATATTTGTATTTAATAAAAAAGGACATTGTATATGCTTTTAATTTACTCACTACCTACTATTTCAATAAAAACTTTCAAGGGTTCTGGCAAAAACTAGCTGAAATTCAAATTTATTATATATCCTTTTCAAATTTATTTTGAAGAAAACCTCTGCTTATGTGCACTCATGCAGACAAGTCGGTTGTGTTAATTTTGAGAGGTAAATTACCAAATGAATATTTAATATTGTCACTTATATTATAGAGTTTATATGTTGATTGTCCTTTTTAGTTAAGTACAAATATTTTAATTGGTGATTTAGTTATGTTATTTGGTTTATGGTAGATTTCCCAATTAATGCATATCAAAAAAATGCGAAAATCATTTCAGGTTCTCATACAAAACGAATCACCCCTTAAAATATTTGTAGTTAATAAAAAATAACATTGTATAAACCTAAAAAATCTATTATAAGCTTCGAGTCAGGGTGGGGCAAATGCCCGACCTTGCTCAACGGTAGATACGCCCATGTAATTTAAACGACTATTCTTATACATAATAGTATTTAGTACAAAAGATTCAAAATAAATTTTCGAAAAATCTATTAAAGGAATAGCGACTCTCGCTACGACACAATTAAGTTCAATTCAGATCGCACAACGCTAATAACCTACAGTTATATTCACCTAGACGTAGTATATAAATTCCTCTATCCATATACGTAATCCAAATTTCTGTATGTCATAATCATAAGATAAAAAAGTTGCGTAAATGGTTTTCGATCGGGACCACGTAGTAACGCGCCGGCTAAAACAGCTGCGTTATGTCGATAACCCCGGCCGGCCGGCGGGCGGTGTATGGCGGTGGTACTACTAATTGATCTCACAATGTTACTTTCGAGTTTTAGACTACATTTTTTCTTTCCGATTTTTTATTTTAACTAGCTAATTAGGCCTAACGCCTATTATTAACTAACGATGCCTATGAAGTGCTTCAGCTTCAAAACCAATCAAAAATCACCGTGTATAAATAATTATAAAAAATTAAAATGAAAGAACGGAAGGAAAAAGGAAAAAAAGGATTAAAATAATAAATTTTAAGTTTGTTTTTTAGATAAAAAAAAAACCTCGGCTTTGAAGCGTTCAACCCCAATAATTTTTGAAACCGATTTCCTTAAACATTGTTATGAAATTTACTATAATAGATAGTCTTAGACCAAAGATTACATGGCCTACAGGAAATGTCAATCGGCAATGAATTACTGCTGTCGTCTGCCTCACGTCTGCTAGATATAGGGTCAGGGCCTCTGGGACCCAGGGGTTATCTCAGGATGTTAAATTTATAATGATTCCTTGTATATTAATATATATTATACAAAAACATTTGCCATGCTGGTCAGGGAAAAAAAAACTTAGAATATACCAGCTGCTTCTCTTCCCACGCAGATCGTAAAAGCTGATCGAGGGAATGGGCAAAAATGCGAATCATGTTAACAGGCGAAGCGGCAACCCATCACTGTATTGATTGCTTTTCCATCTTCTCGCCCACCATGACGCTAAAAGTGGCTTTTGGGTCTTGCGGACCTGGGCTCTGCATAGAACCGCAAGACCCAAAATGCTCTGTCTGCCCCATTAGGGATAAAGACGTGATAGTATGTATGTATGTATGTATGTATGTATGTTGGGCAAATCATGCTATGTTACTAATAAGGAAGTTTCTAACAACTCAAGTCAGATAATTTTTCTAAATGTAAAAACAAACGTTTTCTATAGGATTTGCTGAGATAAGACATGCCTCTAGGAATTAAAATATATGGGGATTTGCATGAAATAAAGACTAATAGAAATGACGTCATAGTTCTTTGCAGTTTCCGTAATAATAAATCTCAAATCACGTTGAAAATGGATATAATTAATGACAAGTGACGTCATTTTGTGACGTTTTATTCTATTGACAGTACCAAATACTTTTTTTTAATAAGTAAATATTTAGGGACAAATTACACTGATTAAGCTAGCTCCAAAGTAAGTTCGAAACTTGGGTTATGGGATGCTAACTCTATACTATATTATATAACAAATACATAAATAGAGAAAAAGGCCATTTCCAAACTTGCCCTGACCGAAGATTGAACCCGGAACCTCTGGGTGGCGGACTAGCAAACCTTTTGACTCAGGAAACTTCCTTATTAGTATTTTATCACTTCATAATGTGTCTTTAAACTACAATGTAAGCTAATGTTAAGAAGTAAGTTGTGATAAATTTTAATTACTCATGCCATCACGTTTCCCTCCACTTGTCCCATTCTATTCAAACCGGTGTGATTTTCTTCTTCTTCCTCATCTTATACTCTACGTGGGAATGGGACAACATGTGCGCCTCTTACCTCGTGTCTTTAGTCATTGTATTTGTTACATTTCCCATAATTTGATGTGTTGAGACTTACTTGACGAGCTCCGTGGCGTAGTGGTCGCCATGATAGTCCGCCACCCAGAGGTCCCGGATTCGATTCTCGGTCAGGGCAAGTTGGAAAATGGCCTGTTTCAAATTGTCCTGGGTCTTGGATGTTTATCTATTGTAATAAAATATAGTATCGTTGAGTTAGTATTCCATAACATAAGTCTCGAACTTACTATGGGGCTAGCTCAATCAGTGTAATTGGTCCTTATATATTTATTTATTTACTTGTAGGAAATTAGGAAATCAGTGAAAGGTGACTGCCTAGAGGATGCTTCTTCCTGTTCACTGTTACCTATAGTTTCTCCTTTGCCTTTTACTCCATCCTTGGGAGGGGGTGGAGACATATTAAATTCTACACTGTTGTCACCACACAGCGTCTCAACAACTAACTTAAAATTTTCATCATTAGAACATATACAGTTGCAGTTTAGTTTACTAAACAATACGCTATTTTCCAATAAGTCAAATCAGATACTTTTTCCCAAACGTCAAAACAAACAGTTTCTATGGGATTTGTATGAAATACAGGCAGATGACGTCATAGATTTTTGGAGTCAAATATCTAGCGTTCTTATTATCAGTTGTTCTGCGATGATAAATTTAAAATTACGTTAAAATGGATGTGTCCAAAGACAAGTGACATTATTTTGCAACGTTTTATTTTGTTATTAGTACAAAATAATTTATTTTTGGCTTTGGAAAATACCCAATTGGGTGTTTATCTTTATATGTATTTGTTTTAAAATATAATATCGTTGAGTTAGTAACCTATAACACAAGTCTCGAACTTACTTACCGTTACCGTGCATTGGGGTTAGCTCTATCTTTTTAATTTGTCCCTTCATTTTATTTATTCAATTTCTACTCTGTTGCACCACACGGCGTCACAAGACAATACGACTTAAAATTTTCATAATTAGGACATATATACCGTTGCAGTTTAGTTTACTATACAATTGGTCTATTACATCTATTTTGTATCAACAAATAATACAATAGGTGATCAATAATGAGTACAACATTACGTCAAATATAATCAGATGACATCCATGCTGTAAGTGTTGTTTAGTACGTAGTAGTGACCAACACTAAATCTAACCAGATTTAGTGTTGGTTGTCTATCGGCGAGTGTTGCTTGTGTAGTGAAATTGTTACTAAATCTAGTCAACAAGAGTTTTGCTATATCATACTTGCAGCGGTTGCTTATATTTAGAATATGCTCTAAACATGAATCTAGTTTTTAAGACGTCTTAGATTTAAAGTTAAGAAATTTAAAATTTTATAATATTTCTTTCGAAAATTTGTACTATTGTACGTACCTAAAATTTGTATTTAATCAGTAAAAAACCACAAAGATATAAAGCATATGGCCCTGTAAAAATTGTACAAAGCCGTGACGTAATACTAAATTAAAATCCAGTATATCTTTGTATTTGTGTGTAAGAAAAAAATATAGTGAGCAATATTTGTTTCATAATCTAACCAATATAATGTAGAAAATATTTTTTGATATAAAATATTTGGTTTTTGATACAATATAAACAAAAGTGTCATATGTCCGAATAAAATTCTATATGAAACAATTAGTCCTACTCTAGGCGAAAAAAATTTTTGAACAGAACTTGAAAATAATCGGATTCAATGGTTGCGTGCAAGGTATGTCTTTTGATTCTCATCTGTTTTCTTTGTTTGGATTTTTTTTTCTACTTTCTTTTCTTTCTATGACAAAAAGCTAAGAGTTTGACCATTTAGAGTAAAATACTTTAATACAACGTGGAAGGGACATACCCGTTTTAATTGGATCACAGGCTCTAAACCACTATAGTATAATGAAACTAAAATAACAGTCAAGAACTAAAAAAAATCGGCATTTCGATACAAAAATGTGCACCGGCCGAGTAATTCAGTAATTCGTCCCATGTACCTACGGCCCATTTGGGACGAAACGCTGAAAATCAAAATTAATCAAAATTTCATTCTGCAATTCGTCCCATTCTTTTTTTGTATGGAAATTTAAACCTTATTAACGCTTGGTACAGTCAGTGAGACAAGAATTAAGATAAATGTATATTTCGTTAGAATTGTTCCATTTTTAAACATGGGACGAATTGCAGAATGAAATTTTAATTAATTTTGATTTTCTGCATTTCGTCCTAAATGGGCCGTAGGTACATGGGACGAATTACTGAATTACTCCACCGGCCGGGTAGGTAATTTAAATTGCCCGGGCGGCTGCACAAGGATTGGCTCCAAAGCCCTCTTGCAGCAAAATTGTGTTAGTTGGGTTGAGTGTATAGGAATGTCAAAGCTATACAAGATCTATACAACATTTAAAGGGCTATACAAGATCACTATAGTAGAGTAATAATAGTATTATAAGTATGTAGCCAAATAAACGATTTTTCTTTCTTTCTTTTTCTTTCTTACTCTACTATAGTGATCTTTTATAGTCCGTGGTTAGATTTATTACGGGTATGTTCCTTTCACATTGTATATTATAAGTAGTCAGTCTTAGTTTTTTTGGTCAAATTTTTTTTTTTTTTGCCCAATGACTTTTTCTATTTTTCACCGTAGCACGCTCGAAGTGGCCTTTCGTGATCTATTTTTCTCTATCTATAAAATTGTACGGCAGTCAGAGGGGTCGTGGAAATATCAGGGTCAAAATAAAATAAAACGCTTTATGCCTCCAAATGATTTCATTTTCATTCATCATTATTAGGTCTTTTAGTCTCCACTGCAGGAGCACGACCCTCTCATGTACTACCAGAGCCATTTATGGCCAGAGCAGCTAGAGGACTTGGCCTCCAATCTCCACGCTGGCCAGACGGGTTGGAGGTCTCATTGTTTAGTGTTTAGCTTGTATTTCCTAAGTCGCCTTTACGACATCCATGGGAGGACTTAGTTCGAGTGGTCCTATTTCGCTCTGCCGAAAACCACACGACTATGTATACATAGTCGTGTATGTACTATGTATACATTTAATTACCTAACACACCAAATGTGATTAATGTAGTTAAAAGTAGACTATTTTCTTCTATTCTGATAGTAGGTAAGTTGAAATAGTTACTATGGGTGGAGCACAGAGTAAATAGGTATGTCTATAAAGTTATTTCCCTCACTCCATGAGGTCGTCTATATAGCAAATTGCCCCGCTATATCCAATTACTCGTCGCGACATCAACGTCTTCGTCTATTTCTATTTGGTCCTTCAAAATATCAATATTCGTATTGATATTTTCGGTATCAAATCATCTTATTCTATTTCAATACATTCTGCGACTGAAATGATTATACTTAATTGATCATATTTCCAAGCCATACAAATAGTCAAACCTATAAATAAAACCCTCGGTTTTACCCGTAGAGGTACAAAAAATGTTGCGCCCAAAAGTAGCGCCCAAGTTAAAAGTCACTGCCTCCGTGGTGTAGTGGTTAGAGCGTTTGGCTCATACTCGGAGGTCGCGGGTTCGATTCCCGGCGGGGGCACCGACTTTGTGTTGTTAGATAGATAGATAGATAAACACTTAATTTGTCTCACTGAGGCTCACACATATAAATGTACATACAAACAAATCAACACAAAAACAATAACAATCATGGATGGACCACAAGCGAAGGGAACGAAGTTCCTTTCGATTAATTAGGAGAGAGAGACAGACAGCGAAACACGCGCACACTGCACGGCTTACAACTATAGCAAAAAGTGTCGTTGCAACTTTTAGTCTTAATTTTTTCCGTCTAGCCCTCTTTCGCAACGCGCGATATGGAACTTCGTTCCAAAAATCTCAATCTCCTTGCTTCAGAAGGCACGTATAAGCCGTTGGTTCTGGCTGTCATCATTGTATGGCAGTCAAGCTACGTCAGATGCCTTTAGGCAGCCTGAAAAATCTGACACCAGTGTTGGCCACTTACACACACGAAAAAAAAGATATCGAAAGCCTATATAGGACTTCTGACCTTGTTTTACTTTGCCTAAGCGAGAGCTGGATTTGAGTAGAGCCGGATCGGATTTTATGATTGTCCTACAGAACGTTGAAAGTCAAAACATCGATGAACTGTATCCAGAAGGTTACTGTATTTACCTAACTTTATTTTTACTGTCTTAAATAAAATCTAATCGTCTTATTATAAAAACAGGATCAACTTTATTACTAGGTTTAAACCATTGTCCACCCAAATCAAGATGATATTGACGGATGAGTTAGTTTCACTTTACTAAATGTCAACTATATTAGGGCGGATAATGGTTTAAACCTAGTAACAAAGTTAGTCCTGTTTTTAGACGGCAATAGACTAACCCTTTTTGTAATAAACATATATATTTGTAACTAGCTGTGCCTGCGGACTTTACTTACCGTGAGAATTTCGGGATCTTCTTCTTATCGAGTGTGTTAGTGACTAACACTAGTGTCAGAGTTTTTAAACCGCCTTAAATGCCTCTGACATGGTTTTAGGTAACGACCAATGTCAAAGACAGTGACCGGGACCGACGGCTTAACGTGCCCTCCGAAGCACGGATCATCTTACTTATCAGGTGATCAGCCTGCAATGTCCTAACCAAACCCGGACAACTACACAAAGGCGTTGCCCCTGCCGGGAATCGAACCCGCGACCTCCGGGTATAAGCCGAACGCTCTAACCACTACACCACGGAGGCAGTTTATTTAGTTTAGGAGCAATTTCGGGATAAAAACTATCCTATGTCCTTCCCCGGGTCTTAAACGATATCCATACCAAATTGTAATCGGTCCAGCCGTTCACGCGTGACGAAACCCAGGGAAATAGGGACTCATTTTTATATACATTTTTATATATTTTAAATATTCAACGCATTGATACAAATAAATCGTTCTGCGACCGTATCGATTCTTTAGTCGACGGTGCGTGACCTGAATCCAGAATTCCAGATGAGCTCCACAGGCTGCCTAGCAGCGAGGTATTTGATACATAAATACCATTTACGTACTCATGCGAACAACGGAGCGCAGAATTTCGCACATTTAGCACTAGCTGTACCCACGGGCTTCGCTCCCCGTAGGAATTTCGGAATAAAGAGTACCCTATGTCCTTGCCCGAGTCTCAAACTATATCCATAACAAATTTCATCCAAATCGATTCAGTAGTTTAAGCGTGAAGAGGTAACAAACAAATATACAAACTCACTTTCGCATTTATAATATTAGTAGGAAGTAGGATTAGCCGAAGCCCGCGACTTCGTTCGCGTGGATGTTATGACCCCGGAAAATGCTCATCAAGCTGAACTTGCTAAGGCTTCTTTTTTATATTTCTTATAGTTTAGCTGGACCATTATAATTCTGTTTATTCCCTATATGTTGCCCAGGCCTTACAGCTATATAACAAAAAAAGTTTTATTTGAATCCGTTTAGTATTTCCGGAGATTAGCATGTACAAACAGACAAACAGACAGATATGTTTTTTTTTCTTACTCTATTACCATGTCTCTGTCGTCCCAAATATTTTTTTTGTAATTATATTTAATGTACAGACACATTTTTTACTGTTACATTATAATTATGTTTAGATAATTTCGATTTCGAATTATGCTTCGTTCCAGAACTCCTATCATTTTACTTATTTATTTTAACCCTCGATAAAAAAGGGGTTTGACACTACTGTCTATGAACGTAATGACTGATTCCGATGCGGTTTATTTTACGTGAAAGCAGTCCTTAGCTATGTTTGATGAAAATCGGTTCAGCCGTTTGAAAGTTAGGGGGGTCAAAGCTTGAAATTCGGAGGTTTGTGCTTTTTCTGACAAAGAATAGATGGCGCTATTGTTCAAAATTAATTGAATAAGTTCTCTATAAAAAAGCTATGTTTATTAACCCCAACAAAAAGAGTCTGTCGGTCTCCCTAAAATCGATTTCGATGGTGTTTCTTACATGAAAGCAGTTTGACCCTTGCGGTGATTCTTAGCTATGTTAAACGAAAATCGGTTGAGCCGTTTGAAAGTTATTGGTTAACGCTTGCAATTCTAAGTTTCTGTACTTAGTTTGACAAGTAATAGATAGCGCTACGAATATCCTAACCTACTAATATTATAAATGCGAAAGTGAGTTTGTATATTTGTTTGTTTGTTACCTCTTCACGCTTAAACTACTGAACCGATTTGATTGAAATTTGGTATAGATATAGTTTGAGACTCAAGGAAGGACATAGGGTACTTTTTATCCCGGAATTCCTACGGCGAGCGAAGCCCGCGGGTACAGCTAGTCAAATATAATATGTAGTTCCATTATGAGTCCCCTTACTCTAGACCAAACTACACGTTTTCATACAAACGCAGTCTACGTTTTATTTCGAAACGACATGCCCTATTTCGGCAAAATTTTGTAATTTCAAAGATATTGCAATTAACTAGGGTAATAATTTGTTTCCGACGAAAATATGAACTTGAAATAGAATACAGTGTGTTATATCATTTTTGACCATCAGTATGGAAAACTTGTACATTCTTATAGCTTCTTTCCAGTTCATAATTTTACCGTCGCAAACCAATTATTACCCTAGATAATTGCAATATCCTTAAAATTACAATTTTTTACCGTAATCTGACATGTGGTTTCAAAATAAAACGTAGACTACGTTTGTATCGAGAAGTGTAGAAGGGTAAGGGGATTCTTAAGTACATAACAATAGAGGGTGTTCTCGACAGTCGGGGTTTTTTAATTTGTCTAACAAATAAACTTGTATTAATGTAAATCGATGTTTAATACTGTAAAGTACTTTCAATAGAGAATAAGCACGTATTTTTGTATTTGCTTATTAAAATAATCATTAACTACAGTAAACAAATATGAAAGAATTAATAATATATCTTAATCAGCGACGAACTTGTGATACTTTAAAGTTTTAATAGAAAGAGAAGTCCGATATGGACTGGTGACGTCAAATTCCATGTCATCTATACATTTGACGTAGAAAATGGCGTTTTGGCGAGTGAGATAGACATATTTTCGTAAAATCGTTTTATCTCGTTCGTTTTTCAACCAATTTTTATTTTGTTTTTACTGTTAACATTTTTATTTTTATTTTGTCTCCCATGCTGGTCTGGGAGAAATAAAAAAACTTAGAATGTACCAGCTGCTTCTCTTCCCACTCAGATCGTAAAAGCCGATCGAGGGAATGGGCAAAAATGCAAATCATGTTAACAGGCGATGCGGCTAGCAACCCATCACTGTATTGATTGCTTTTCCATCTTCTCGCCCACCATGACGCTAAAAGTGGCTTTTGGGTCTTGCGGCCCTGGGCTCTGCATAGAGCCGCAAGACCCAAAATGCTCTGTCTGCCCCATTAGGGATAAAGACGTGATAGTATGTATTTTACTGTTAGTACTTTACTTTTGAATATTTATGGATAGACTGGTAAGATAACACATATGTTTTTCATGCGTATTCCCTATTCTCCCAACTTCCATATATCCATTACGTCAGCTAACATCTGTAATGAACCTATTCCCTGTTTCGCTATAAACTGTAAACACATGGTAATCGATGTATTCATAGCGATATGACGTTACTAAATGTTGACATCTGGTTTTATTTGAATGTAAGCATCTGATGATGATGGATATTAGTGCTCAATGTTGCTTGACACTGAAACGCGGATACGCAGTAACGTATGTCTTGCGTTTCGCTTTTGGAGTAACCCCCCGGAACACAGAGCATTTTGAGTTTCGCGGCTAGGGATCTGTACTTTGTCCGTTCATAGCCGCAACAAATCAAGAACGGAATCTGCTAAGATCAGCGCAATATGCGTCCTTGTTCTCCGGTTTCGTACCTCTCCCCCGTTCTCTCCTTGTGGAGGACGATCAGCATGCAGAACACACAGAAAGGACGGGCGCCCCGTCCTTTTTGTGATCTACTCCGCGACGTTTCTATACATTTTGTATGAAACCGTCGCTTGCCGCGGAAGAGACATATGTCTGCGTTCGTTCGCGTCGTACGTCTTTTAAGTGTGTCCTGCGCCTTAGGAGATTCCGTTCTTTATGTGTTGTGCGACTATAAACGGACATAGTGCAGACCTCTAGCCGCAAAACTCATCATATTGCGCGGGACCCTATGAGTCTCCGTTCTGTTCTCAATGTATAATGTAGTTTTATTAATTATATGACCGCAAAACCAACATAAGACTAAAAGTTGCCATTGGGGCTTTCTGGCCTTCTGGTTGTAAGAATCAGAATGCTATATACAAAAAAATGTTGTTGGTAAACTGACCGGGCTTAGAAAAGCAATTTGTTGGATCCAATAACCATAAAATGTCGTTACATTCTACTGGCTATTTCCAGGGATTTAATGTAATTGCTATTGGATAGCTTTATAAACGGACATTTCTTGGCAAGCGGGTGTCAATTCGAATTAAGTTCTTACCTTAATTAAATGAACAACTTTAAAAATAAAAACTATATGGGTACTAATCACACAGATTGAGCTAGCCCCAAAGTATAAGTTCGATTCTTGTTGTTATGGGATACTAACTCAACGATACTATATTTTATAACAAATACATAAACATCCAAGACTCAGTACAATTTGAAAAAGGCCACTTTCCAACTTGCCCTGACCGGGGATCGAACCCGGAACATCTGGGTGGCGGACTGGCACGGTGACCACTACGCCACGGAGGTCGTCATAATAACACTGATCGCACGGCAGATCTTCTATGCTATTCAAGCGCCTGGCCTAGAATAGGACCACTCCAACTTTAGCATTGTAAACGTCGTAAAAGGCGACTAAGGGACTAAGCACAAAACTTAAAATTTTAACAAATGAAGCCCCGGACGCCCTCTAAACTAGGACTATTTTGTAGATCATATACAGTTATAATTAAAAGTACTAGTACAATACCACAGACTCACAAAGGGTAACACCAAACATTAAATACTTAGAACGCGTGGCACTTTTTCACACGTAGCTTTAATTTTGAATTGCCAAATTACTATATTTGTAAACAGGTATTGCGGGTTTGAATACTTAAGTACTCTTTCACATTCATAAGTATAGTACTTTACTGTTTCTGTTCCAAATAAAAGCGGCCAAGTGCGCGTCGGACTCACTCATTAAGGGTTCCGTAGCGGCTAGTGACATAATATAAAAGTTCTTGTAGTTCGTTGTAACTTTGATCGATGTTTTTATATTTGAGTTGATTGATTGAAAGGTAAATTGCGTAAAATAAAATAAAATAAAAAAAACTACTTACTAGATCTCGTTCAAACTAATTTTCGGTGGAGGTTTGGATGGTAATGCACAACATATTTTTTTTTTAGTTTTATCATTATCTTATTGTAGAAGTTACAGCCAGCCAGAAGTCTGTGTAAAGTACACACAAATGCATTTCCAAAGAAGTCTGGACGTCAGACAGACGATCGATCTTAAAACTAGCTAAAGCAATAAATGAACCTGTGGAATGAATGAAAAAATTGGCCAAGTGCGTGTCGGGCCTTGCGCTGTATAGGGTTTCGTATAGGGATGCAACGATACCGATACGATAATCGTATATCGGCGATTATCGTAAACCTTTACGATCATTCGTTATCGTAAATATTACGATACGATATTTTTACGATACATTTACTTCAAAATTTTTAAATTTTGACTGTTTCGGGTGAAACGCATAACGCGTCAATTTCTGAACGCTTCGCATCCGTCACTTTTGGCATTGACAGTTTTAAGCAGGCAGGCAGGACTGATACACAGTGATGAGAGAAACCGACTTATGGGAAAGAACTTAAATATGTTGTGTTTTCTGAATAAGAATTTGCCAGTTATAAATTACGACTACAATTAAAATTAATTAATAGTCAGTAAATGTAACAAATAGTAACAATTTAAAATATAAGTTAATGATGAAAATTTATAAAATTAATAAATATATTGATTAAAAATGCATAACTTTTTTTTATACTTTTACTTAGTCTTACAATAATAACATACAACAAACCTACAATAAATTCATCAAAATGGTATTAAACAAATATCGTAATGCATTCGTATCGTAATTCGTTATCGTATTTGGCCATTACGATGTATTCGTCATTTGTATTGGTATCGTAATAGCCGTATCGTTGCATCCCTAGTTTCGTATTTAAGAATGTCGATTTTGACTTGCTACTAAAATCGTCTAAAAACTATTTCTCTATTGAATTTGTATGAAATCCTTTTCCGAGTATATTTTATAAGTTGATCGCCTATCACATTTTAATTAGTAAATCTAACTTAGCTCTGATAGTCGTTATACTACAGCTGTGAAGTTTTTCACGTGTCTACATATATAACCGTTTAGCAGATAGGGGGAGGACACTTGACTGTAACAAAAAATTGCAAATATACCAAATATTTCAGAAACCTAAATCCTAAAATCGAAATATGGTTTTCCACAGCTTAATATTTTAAAAAGACCTTATAAAATACTCAATACGATGGGTTAGTCGAGAATAACAAAATTGACTTCAATTTTACTTGTAAGTGAGCGAAAGAAGCGAATAAAAAAAATATTTTTTCATTATTTTATTTTACATTTTTTTTGGCATGATTCATTATTAAATATAATTATGCCAAATTAAAGCTTTCTTGTTTTTATAGTCTCTGACTAAAACCGCGGACGGACAGACAGACAAGCAGGCAGACCGACAGACAGACTAGCAGACAGACCGACGACAGACAGACAGAAATGGCGAAAATATAAGGGTTCCTTGTTTACTACGGAACCCTAAAAAGTAAGGTACCAGTAACTGCCAACTGAAAATATTTTACAAGGTTTTTATACTTATTGCGAATTATTTTAAGGGTTTGTTCAGACAGAGAGAGTTCGTTCGTTTTTAGTAATTTTTACAAAGGAAACTACAGCGTATTGTATTTCAATGACTTTCGAGGTTCTAATGTAACTTAAGGATACCAGCTAAAAAGTTGTGCGAGGATTTCTGATGATCTCACTTACAGAAAGAGAATTTTTATTTTGTATTATTAAGGTCGCTAGCGCTGGTTAGCCTTAAACTTTATCCGTTTATAAAACGCGGACTAACTTTGTTACTAGGTTTAAACCATTATTCGACCAACTTAAGTTGACAACTAATAATATGCCACGGTCTCATGTGAAAATGTCAGTTTGATTTGGTCGGATATTGGTTTAAACCTAGTAACAAAGTTAGTCTGCGTTTTATATTTAGACGGTATATATACATATACATATCGAGCACGAAGTATTTAATGTTTAAACGTTTATGCACTTTAGGCTATGGTTATGCAGTCGAGTTAATAAATTGGGCAAAAATGCGAATCATTTTAACAGGCGATGCGGCTAGCAACCCGTCACTGTATTGATTGCTTTTCCATCTTCTCGCCCACCATGACGCTAAAAGTGGCTTTCGAGTCTTGCGACCCTGGGCTCTGCATAGAGCCGCAAGACCCAAAATGCTCTGTCTGCCCCATTAGGGATAAAGACGTGATAGTGTATGTATGTATGTTAATAAATTGCTGGGGCATTTTTCCTCTCCGTCTGAACTGACCCTAAGATGTTAAGTCTAATGTCAATGGACTCACTCGACCGTTTGTCTCAGGGCGGACAAACAATAAAATATTACTGTACAGCCCTGTTTATGTTTCAAACATCACCATTGTAACAAACACCCCTGAAACTGTTATGTTTCTTTTATTTCGACGTTAAATCTTCCAAATGAAATTCGAGAGTTGTTGACGAAAACAGGCTTTCAAATTCTGTCTAGTTAGTATTAAAAGATTCGGAAAGACGGAAATTTTGTTGCTTAGGTACATGCAATCATACATGACATAGTTGTAGGTAAATAAGTACATGAACCCGGGCAGGGTGTTGCGAACTATATATATATGTAGTTGAGTTTATATAATAACAGCGAATTCAGGAATTATGGAACGGGAAATTCCGGCGAATTTTGATTATTTACATACATACATACATACTATCACGTCTTTATCCCTAATGGGGCAGACAGAGCATTTTGGGTCTTGTGGTTCTATGCAGAGCCCAGGGCCACAAGACCCAAAAGCCACTTTTAGCGTCATGGTGGGCGAGAAGATGGAAAAGCAATCAATACAGTGATGGGTTGCTAGCCGCATCGCCTGTTAACATGATTTGCATTTTTGCCCATTCCCTCGATCGGCTTTTACGATCTGCGTGGGAAGAGAAGCAGCTGGTACATTCTAAGTTTTTTTATTTCTCCCAGACCGGCATGGGAGTTTGATTATTTGTCGATTAAAAATGTCATAGAACTTTTTATTTACTTTTTTGCGAAAAAACTTTTTCAATCCGATAAATTTAACGGGTTGGGAGTGACTCGCAGATGTACAAGTCAGATAGTATGACAGTTTCCGAAGATAGGACCTACCTGCACATTATCAGAGGACGTGCTCAACGAAGGTGTAGCCAACGGGCGCCTGCAACCTGAAACTTTTAGGCTATCAATCATGGACCTACATTTTTTTTACGGATCTATGCTATCAATCCTGCTCAAATTTGTAACGATCAAAAACAAGAACATATTTCAGCCAAGCTTTCGATGTCTGGATACCAAATTTTGTAATTCTTATCATTATAAAAAAATAATTTGATTTGATTTGATGACGGCGACGTCGTCACTAACTCGAATCCTACCCACCTAATATTTATATTTTATCGGACTTTGTTTAAGCTGTTAGTTTTTATTTTTATTGTTTGTAAGCATGCTCAATGTACTAAATTTGTTCATATTGTGTTTTCTCAGTAAGTGAATTATTATGTAATTCTTATGAGAAATAAAATTATTCTAAATCTCAAAAAAAATATTTACGTCAACAGTTTGGTTAAAGATTGTTTAAAATGTTTATAGCAGAATGATAGCTATAAGTTTCTTTTATAGTCCGCATAGTGCAGGGCACAGACATATACAGTATTACAAAGAAAACCTCGTGGCATGAATTTACACTACCTGAATTTTCCTTTGATAACCCTTCAAACTATTTTATAAACTACTTTTTAGGGTTCCGTAGCCAAATGGCAAAAACGGAACCCTTATAGATTCGTCATGTCTGTCTGTCTGTCCGTCCGTATGTCACAGCCACTTTTTTCAGAAACTATAAGACCTATACTGTTGAAACTTGGTAAGTAGATGTATTATGTGAACCGCATTAAGGTTTTGATACAAAAATAAATAAAAAACAATAAATTTTGGGGGTTTCCCATACTTAGAACTGAAACTCAAAAAATTATTTTTCATCAAACCCATACGTGTGGGGTATCTATGGATAGGTCTTCAAAAATGATATTGAGGTTTCTAATATAATTTTTTTCTAAACCGAATACTTTGCGCGGGAGACACTTCCAAAGTGGAAAAAAGTGTGTCCCCCCCCCCGTAACTTCTAAAATAAGGGAATTATAAAACTAAAAAAAATACATGATGTTCATTACCATAAAAACTACCAGCGAAAATTGGTTTGAACGATATCTAGTCAGTAGTTTTTTTTTAATACGTCATAAATCATAAACGGCAATTTACCTTTCATTCAATCAACTCAAATATAAAAATTAAAAAAAAAACATACTACAAGACTTTTATATTATGTTATTTGCTACTACGGAACCCTTCATGGGCGAGTCCGACTCGCACTTGGCCGCTTTTTATAGTTTAAGGTGATTGCGAACCTTGGCCGTCCATACATTTTGTTTTACAGCAATTCTCTTAATGTGGATAGTGTTTCTCATATTACAATCGATTTTCCAATTTTCATGAAGTTATAGTGCTCGCCTTTAAAATCTGTCATAATAATTTACAGTACTTTACAAGAAAAACGATATTTAAAACAAGACAAAAATTAACATTTCTAACAATGTGTGCGTAATAAATAGAATTCATTTTGCGGTGACATCTAGCAGATTTATTACAAACTACTGCATTTGTCTAATTTGACAGCTCAATGCTTGCAACGACATACTTGGACATCATCTAGATGGCGCTGTAATAAAAATATCTAAATGTACCTAGTAATAAGTCAGAAGACTTAGCTCAAACAGAAAGAACGTTGCCGTCCCGCTAGCAGCGGGCAACGCGCAAAATGTAGTAGGTACGTAGCGGCACGAGACGGCAACGTTGTTTGCTTTTGAAACCGAATGCATTTCTCTCCAAGTCTCCACAATATTTCTAATTTCTACGATATGAGTTCGTTCTGAAACTGAAACAAATATTTTTTACAAAACATATATTAATTAAAAGAAATAATTATAGGTATATACTTAGTAGGTAAACATGTACCTATTAATAAACAAAAAATAAGTATTTATAATTTATGTTTTGAAAATAATAATAAAATACCGAAAAATTATTCTTTACTTTTTATTTAGAATTTGACAATAAACCTACGAACTTCTGAACGTGACTTATCTAATCTACTTGCTTTAGTCCCATATCTCTGAATCTACTACATGAACAATCAAATTAGCAAAACCTGGACCTGGACATAGTTCATAAATTCGTTGTTTAAATTATTTTATGGGATATTTATATATATATATTTTTTTTTTACTTAACCTGTACTGTCCCACTTCTGGGCAAAGGTCTCCCATATTTATATTAAATATCAAATATTCATTGGATATCTATACATATCTATACATATAATAAAACAGTAAAAAAAAGTGTGTCTGTACATTAAATACCTATATTTCCAAAAAAAATATTGGGGGCGATGGAGACGTTGTAATAGAGTAAGAATTTAAAAAAAAATGTCTGTCTGTTTGTCTGTATGTCTGTATGTCTGTTTGTCTGTTTGTCTGTTTGTCTGTTTGTCTGTTTGTCTGTTTGTCTATTTGTCTGTTTGTACACGCTAATCTCCGGAAATACTGGACGGATTCGAACGAAACTTTTTTTGTTATATAGGTATTAAGCTTGGGCAACATATAGGGCATAAATGATTTTGGGAAATGGAACGCCTGATGCAGAACCATAATGGTCCAGCTAAACTATAGAGATATAAAAATGCCGCCTTAGTAAAAGTTGTTCAGCCTGATGAGCATTTTCCAGAGACATAAAGTCCACGCGAACGAAGTCGCGGGCTTCTGCGATCTGCGATCGTACCTATCTTCTCTGTATTTATGTTCACGCCAAAGAAGTATTACTTATATCTAACGCGTGTAGATTGTACATAAGTACACGCCATCGAGTACACACACTCTTTTTTTAGGGTTCCGTACCCAAAGGACAAAAACGGGTCCCTATTACTAAGACTTCGCCGTCTGTCCGTCTGTCTGTCACCAGGCTGTATCGCAAGAACCGCGATAGCTAGATAGTTGAAATTTTATAATAACAACAAATACTAAAAACAAAACAAAATAAAATAAATATGGGACGCTCCCATACAACAAATGCGATTTTTTATTGATACGGAACCCGCATTAGTGTTAGTATAGTGCGCGAATCCGATTCGCACTTGACCGGTTTTTTTGATTGCAGGTTTGAAACGATATACCGATTTGACATAAGTTGAAATCATTTGAATATTTAATATAATTTATTATAGGCAAGTTGTATCTAGTTGAGATTCGTTTACGTCGCATGGGTGTCTGATAGTAGTGACATGCTACATGTAAGTATACACAAATATTTCAGTGGTCGCCGCAGTATAAAACCGGCTGTTTAGTTAAAATTACATAAAGCGGCGAGCAAAAATGCCTTCATCCACGGCGGTGCAAGAAAAGTACGAATGTCACGGATGACGTTTTTGCCAGGACTTCTTGTCTGCGTGGTCGAACGACTCGTGATATTTTGTAATATTGTTATTTGTACGATAATATACGTGATTCAACATTTCATATTAGAATCTGTTTCAAAATGTTTTCCTAAGTTGCAACTTGCCGCCACGTTTGAAACACAAGTCTCGAACTTGTTTTGGGTTTGATTGATTTAAAAGTCTGTGTGATTTGTCCGTATATATTTTTGTATAGATTTATATTTAAAATTTATTTCAGGTCCATGGGAATATACGTGTCAGGAAAATGCAGAAGTGTTTCTTTTTTTGTTTCACTTCTATTACATAAACTCTAACAGAGGTTTGCCGTCTCCATCATCCATCATTTCAAGTTTAAACATGCAATAAACAATAAAGTTGTTTTTAGTCACCGTGCACAGAATAATGACTACAACATTTAACAATTTATGTCGGCAGAAATCACTATCATTTTGTATCATTCTATCTGTATGAATTGTTTTTTTTTTCAGTAATAAAAATTAAACTTCAATAAAAAGAAAATTCAACAATGTGTACGATTTGGTTTTATTAAAAAATACAATGCATGTACAATGACGACGTTTGTTGCGCGGTGGTTTTTCCTTCCACCAAATGGTCTAAACTCTAAACGAGTGCCCCGACACAAGGCTTGATTAGCTATCAGAGTCAAAGCTGTGGTTGACAAATATGCAATCTGAGATCATTTTTTTGTGTTTAAAATGATTTTCGGCTGTTTGAAATAATAACTGAAAATATGCGCTATCCAGTTTTTTTTAAATAGTGCCATCTAGTGGCGATACTCAAATCTATAACCATAGTCTATAACAATGCTTTACGCCATCTTCATGCTTTTTTAAGCTCCTGTCGTAGTGTGAGTGAGTGTAGAGATACGAGACAAAATGACAGATTTTATTTTGGAGCATTTTTCTGAATACATTGACTGAAGAATAATAGTATGCCAAAAAATAAATAAAAGAGTATGTTACAGGCTCGCCGATCAAAAGTGTTTGCCTATTAGTAATCCATTACGCAAGAATTTTAAAAAAAACTTAAAATTTTAAAATCAACGCCATCTAGCGGAAAAAGTTTAATGAAGAGCCCTTTGCATTCACCTTAAAGTGAGTACGTGGAGCTTTATTACGCACATTAGCCATTTTCGCAAAAGAGCGTAGTAAAGCTTCACGCTCTCATTTTATTTTCAATATAAAAAGTAATTTGTATAATAGTTTGAAGGGTTATCTAGGGCTTGATTAAAATGTTAAATAATATCTAAGTTTCCTTTTAAATGATTTATTTCAAATGGGTTGGTAAGTATTTGAAACAAAAAAGTAAAGTTCTATACTTATGAATGTGAAAGAGTTCTTAGTATATAAACACACGCTTGAACTTTTTATCAATATATTATTTAGGCAATTCTTCTTCTTATCGTGTGTGTTAGTGACTACATAGATCTACCAAAAAAAAATTCTATGTCTATGAGTGACTAACACTAGTGTCAGAGTTTTTAAACCGCCTTAAAGGCCTCTGACGTGGTTTTAGGTAACGACCAATGTCAAAGACAGTGACCGGGACCGACGGCTTAACGTGCCCTCCGAAGCACGGATCATCTTACTTATGAGACAATCAGGTGATCAGCCTGCAATGTCCTAACCAAACTAGGACAACAACACAAAAGTCATTGCCCCCGCCGGGAATCGAACCCGCGACCTCCGGGTATGAGCCGAACGCTCTAACCACCACACCACGGAGGCAGTTAAGGCAATTAAAAAATAAGCTCATCATCATTATCATCATCGGGTCTTTTTAGTCTCCTCTTTAGTCTGCAGGAGCACGACTCTCTCTGTTCTTCCAGAGCCTTAAAAGGCCAGAGCAGCCAGAGGACCTGGCCTACACTATCTTGCCTCCTAAAAAATAAGCAAGGCAAGACGACAATATTTCTAACCCATCGGTTAGATTATCAAAAAATATTGTACATGTATTTTTTATTTTCTCTGAGAAACAACAATTTACGAAGATACAGCGCATTTAAATTTTGCCTGACGTCACGGATATGTACGATTTTTACTTGGTCCAAACTGAAATAACATCGATGGCAACGAGATAAAGCATCTGGATGATTCATTTCCCATTTAAAATTCGTTTTTGATAAATTGCGAGCTGGCGTACAACGGGAACTTTTCGCGAGAATCATGTGTATAAATGTGAATCAAATCTGAAGAAATTTTTAAGGGGATATTCTTGCAGTGTGGACTCCAGAAATTTGTTGCTCCGTATCTTTGTGAATTTTTATATTTTTGGTAAACTAAAAAATATGGGTCAACTATTTTTGGATAATCTAATAGACGGACTAATTACAATCATACTCTTCTGACCTTGTCGTCACCTCTAATGTCTGGTACCCTTTGTATGTCTGTGGCATAGTGTCTCTTGTCGATTTAGTCCTGCTACATATTACCTAGTTTGTACACGTTCCCTATATTTCCTATAACTATAAGTACACGAGTGCAAGCTTCCCGGATATTGATTGGTCGGGTCGTAAGATTGTGCTCAGTTGCTCTGCATCCTGTATGATGTGTGCTATTATGCTATATAATGTGCATTGCAGATAACATCAGCGTCATCAGCAAAGTCCAAAGTCGTTTATAAATAGACTTTGTATACGTTTACAGCATGTTAAAGCATGCTTGGTTACTTTCTGCATAACACGTGTAAGCTATAAATGTTCAGTCGAATGAACTAGTGAGAAAAATATCCTATTAGTTCTGTCAACTGAACTGGATAACTGAATTAGTGGGAACTAAGGATATTGTTGAGGATACATTCCTGATAGTAAATAAAAGACTAAGGAAATGTGTATAAGTATTCATTTTAGTTAGTTTTACTTTAAGAAAACTCTGATTAAACCATTGTGGTGTTACCATTTTTAACTGAATTTAAAAAAACAGGAGGTCATCAATCCGTCGCGATTCTTTTTGAGTCCCCTTACCCTAGACCAAAATACAACTTTCCATACAAACGTAGTCTACGTTTTATTTCAAAACGACATGTCCGATTTCGGCAAAATTTTGTAATTTCAAAGACATTGCAATTATCTAGGTTTATAACTGGTTTCCAACGGTAAAAATATGAACTTGAAATATAATATAGTGTTATTTATAATTTTTGACCATCAGTATGGGAAACTTCTAAATCGTTATATTTTCTTTCCAGTTCATAATTTTAGTGTAGCAAACCAGTTATAAACCTAGATAATTGCAATTTCTTTACAATTACCAATTTTTAGCGGAATCTGACATGTGGTTTCAAAATTAAACGTAGACTACGTTTGTATGGAGAAGTCTAGGGTAAGGGGACTCTTAATGTTTGTTTTCTGATTATTCGAAGACGCTTGGATCGAGTAGGATGGTGTCTTTATGGATCGAGTAGAACACCCACCCACAAGGTGGTCTGACGACCTGACCAATGTCGCTGCGCTGGACCAATGTCAGGTCGCTGGTCATTTTAAAAATCCTTGGGCTCTTCCAAGGATTTCTAAAATTTTCATTCATTTTCCTCAGACTATGTCCATCAGTAGACGTTATGCGGGTGAAATGAAGATGAAAATGATAAGTTAACCTTTTTGTTCCAGGGTGTATCGTTCATAGGATGGCACCAGCGGTCCCGGCTGGAGAGGTTCCTGCTGGTCCTCAGTGGAGTACTACTGGTGATGGTATTGCTCATGGGGACTCTGCTTCTCATCCCCCATGGTTCCTACATCCCCGTGCCTGAATGTGGAAAAGTTGACAGTAAGTTATATTATACCTTTTTCATCATATGAAATGTTTGCTTATAACCGTATTCCGAATTTAAGGGTGCTATTTTTCAAACGCGGAGTCAATAAACGAACGATTTTTTGTATGGATAAATCATTCGTTTAGGTGACTCCAAACCAAAAATGCTATTTTCGAAACGCGGAGTCACCTAAACTAATGATTTTTCCATACAAAAAATCGTTCGTGTAGTGACTCCGCGTTTCGAAAATAGCATTTTTGGGCGTAAACAACTGCAACACAGCTTTATGCTATGGCGGTTGTTTACGATCATTATGTGTTAAATAAATGCACCTATGTTAAAAATGTTTAAATGTTCAAATAAATTCTATAAATTCTATACATATATTCAGACAGTTTAGATTGTCTTTTTCAAGTTCCATTCTGTTTTGTGGTATGTACTTATAGCATGTGCCCCCGACAGGGCCGGATTAAGGGGAGGGCCTCCACAAAAGAGGGCCCCACAAAAGACATCGAAAATTATTTGGAAAATAATCTGGGGTCCGGGGACCTCCACTCCTTTGTCCAGACCTCTATTTATTTCAATGCGGCCTTGGCCCACGCTGTGAAATAAACAGCAGTTGTCTAATTTGAGTGAAAAGGCGTGTATTTTATAATACAAAACGTACTTATTGTATGAGATCGGTTTATATTTCAGCGATTAAATTATTTATTTAAAACTTAATATCAGTGACAGGGATGTTACGTGTGCCAAATTTTCCTACATTGCGAATGCGAATGCGAATGCGAATGCAAATACGAATGTTTATTCTGCGAATGTGCGAATGCGAATGCGAATGTAGACATCAAGTATTACAAAAAACATACATATGAATATAAATTTATAATAATAATCAATCATTTGAATCAAAAAATCGCCATTATTCATATTTCTCACCTGGTGCCATAAAAACATAAAAAAAGTTTAAAATACAATCAACTATTTATTTACCTAATAAGCAATTACAGCAGACTGCATCTAAAACAAAACAAACCAAGCAATCACAAAAACGCCGCTTTACCTTCATACATTCGCAAAACATTCGCTGATTGATGCAAATGCGAATGTCGATGCGAATGTTTAAAACGATGTTAAACCCATTAGCATATGTGAATGCAAATGCGAACATCCCTTTTCAGCGACGTGCGCAAATATTTTTGACAGGGCACTAATTTGACAGGGCTGCACATCAAGCAAAATTCATGTATCGCTACTATCCGATATTACATTAGGGTGGCACAGAATAGACAAATTCGATGTGTCTGTATAAAATGCACGCTACAGCTTGATATTATACTAGCTGTGCTTCGCGATGTTACTTGCGCTTAAAGTAGCCGATGTGTTAATCCAAAGTGTCCGTTTTCTGCATACTAAACTTTAGCAAAATTGGTCCAGCCGTTTTGCGTGAAGAAGTAACAAACACACACATACACACACTCACACACACACACACACTCACAAACTTTCGCCTTTATAATATTAGTCTGGGCCCGCGCAGAATAGGGCCCAGTTAGCAAATGCTACTTCGGCTCTGTGGCCAGTCACACTGTTCCATCCTTAGTAGTGCAACTCCCATAGATTTAGAAGGTATAAGATGGATATAAAGCATTGTAAAATGTGACCAGAAACGAAATATTTCTGTGTAACTTTTTATGGGTTGTATTTGTACCTAATACACAAACTATGGGTAAAGCAGTACGATACTATCTTTCCAGTATAAGATAACTTATAAATTAACACAGTTTACAATTTGGAAAATCAAATTTTCGTGTAACGATGTTCGAGCCAGGGTGACAAAGGCTGACATGTTTTGTATGAAAACTTGTCTCATTGTCAAATTGATGCTATCTCTTTTGCTCTTATAAAGATGACACTTATCATATTATCTGTCGCACTCGGCTAGTGTGTTCTTTTTACGCAGTAAAAAAATTCTACTTCTATGGCAACTCCGGCCGAAATAAGTAGTAAACCTTCTTTTAGAAGAGGATAGTCACGAGGATAGTAAATTCTGAACTTTTAAAAAGGCAGAAATTTAGTGGAAATGTCTTTCTTGCCAGCCAGTAGCTGTTATGTCCCATACTCTTGAAGCTATAATCAGAAATTGGCTACGTCATGTTTTACGACAGCCTGAGATGACAGCTTGAAAACTGAACAAATAACTGCAATTACACACAATAACAAATTGCAATGTAATTGTGTTCACAATACTAATTATAGTACTTTGCGGGGTGACTTCTTTGTGTTCAGGAAACACTCTGTAGATAATGGCAATTATTCATCACTTGTAGATGCTAAATTGTAAATTAGGTATTTTCCTGGGTCAAAAATAAATTATTTGGTACTGATAAGAACATAAAATGTTACAAAATAATGTCACTTTTCATTATCGTATTTTTTCAATGCAACTTTAGATTTAATAGTACCTGGGTGACCGAGCTTTGCTCGGTTACATGTCAAACATTAACTAATTTTTTTTAACTTGTTTAAAAACAATGCAAAATAAAAAATTATATATAAACTTAAACATAACAAAAAAAACAAAAGTAAGTCACCGAGTGGGATTTGAACCCGTAACACTCTTTCTAGCGGTCGGTATCCTTAACCGCTGAGCTAAAAACAAGGCAATCGGCGCGACGAAATTAGCGACCATATTCTCCGTGGAAAGAAAAACGCATGAAAACTCGCAAAACACGCGTTTTCCCAAACATAAAACTAATCTAGATCGATTGTTTACCCCCGAAAACCCCCATATACAAATTTTCAGCGAAATCGTTAGAGCCGTTTCCGAGATCACAGAAATTTATAAATATATAAATAAATATATATATATATACAAGAATTGCTCGTTTAAAGGTATAAGATTAGAGAAAAACTGATATTACGAGCGCTATTTGACTGCAAGAAACTGTGACGTCATCTGCCTAAATTTCATATAAATCCCATAGAAAATGTTTATTTTGACGTTTATAAACGTGTCGGGCCACGCGTAGTAAAGGGTTCCGTAGTCGTGAATGCCGCCTTTGTGCTCACACCACTAAAAATGTCTAAAAACTAATTTTTCTATTGAATTTCTATGAAATTTTCGTTTCCGAGTACGTTTTATTTATTTATTAAAACTTTATTGATCCACAATTAAAAATTTTTACAATTGGCGGACTACAATTTATAAGTCGGTCGCCTATAACTTTTTAATTTATAAACCCGACTCTCCCTCCCGACTAAGCTCTGATAGTTTTCCTTTAATTTTCGTTATATATACTACTGCTGTGAATTTTTTCACGTGTCCATATACCTATAACCGTTTAGTAGATAGAGGAGGAGGACATTTGACTATAACAAAAATTTGTACTATAAAGCCAAATATCTAAGAAACGGATCCCTAAATCGAAAAATGATGTTTACAAGCTTGCATTATTTTAAAAAAGATCTATTCAATGATACCAACCACGAGGGGTCATACAAAAAAAAATTGGCTTCATCTTTTGTTTTTCGTGTATGTAAGTGGCCAACACTGGTGTTAGATTTTTAGACTGCCTAAAGGCTTCAACTTTACTGGGATGAGTGCTACACGATAAAAAATTATTTTACAATTTTTACTTTACGACGTTTTTTATACATACTCGTACCACAATACAGCTCTCTAGAACTTAAAGCCGCTGAGTAAAATCGCGGACGGACAGACAGACATGGCAGGGTTAGTTGTTTACTACGGAACCCTTAAAAGTATCTGATTTGAATTGTAAGAAAGTTGCGAATTTTGTGTGACGAAATTTGTGTACGTCCA
Organism: Acrobasis consociella; assembly: GCA_963555685.1. Classification (NCBI taxonomy): domain Eukaryota; kingdom Metazoa; phylum Arthropoda; class Insecta; order Lepidoptera; family Pyralidae; genus Acrobasis; species Acrobasis consociella. The sequence continues at coordinate 36,007,450 of OY743104.1, read as the reverse complement.
AAGCATTGTCATCGGCATTACAATGCTTTAGGACGTGAATAGAAAAAGGTTCTCTCCTCTGAAATGGAAAGAACCTTTTCCTATCCCTTTAGCACGTATTGTCAGTGTCTCATCTGGCATGAACCAGTGGCCAAACCAATGATTGCCACATACTTAAACACACGAAAAACAACACAAAAAAATGAACAAATGTCAGAAATTTCAAACTGCTGAAAGGCATATGTATGAATACTAGCTGTGCCCGTGGTTTGTTCCCGTTGAGTCACACCAAGATTAGTAACACTGCTACTTATTGGGAACAAAAGTTGCAATGAGTAACAGTGTTACTAATCGCCACTCTGTAGGTATTCCCGTTGAGTAACAGTAATAAAAAAAAATCATAAAAAAGCATTTCTATAGTTTATTTTGTCAACCACTGTAAAAGAAAATAGTAATTTTAACAAATTAGGTATAGTAAAAAATAATAAAAGAAAAAATCTTATAGGGTTTTTTTTTAAATAACAGAAAGCAGATATGTATATCGAATCCATGAAACGTGTTTTTTTTTCAAAATACTGAAATTAACAACAAATACTGTAAGTCAACGGGAATACAAAGTGGCAATTAGTAACAGTGTGACTCATTGGGAAAAATCACAGTTGCAATGAACCCTGTTAAGGCCATACCCAAATTTTCCGGGGTCCAGTGGCGCCGCCATTTAAAATAAATCATTTGAAAGGAAACGGAGATATCATTTAAAATTGTGTCTTGGTCGAGTTCTAGATACCCATTCAAAGTATTTTTTAAACTACTTTTTGTAGTTTAAAGTGAGAACGTGAAGCTTTTTTCTACGCACATTTGCGAAAAAAGGCCACTTTTAGCTAATGTGCGTAGAAAAGCTTCACGTTCGCACTTTAAATTATAAACAGTAGTTCATAAAATAGTTTTAAGGGTTATCTAGGGCTTGACCAAGACACAATTTTGAATGATATCTCCGTTTCCTTTTAAATGATTTATTTCAAATGGCGGCGCCATTGGACCCCGGAAAATTTGGGTATGGCCTTAATCATTGCACCTTTTTTCCCAATGAGTAGCAGTGTTACTAATCTTGGTGTGACTCAACGGGAACAAACCGCGCCCGTGGGCATCGCTCCCCATGGGAATTTCGGGGTATAAACTGTCCTATGTGTTTCCGTGGGTATCAAACTATATCCGTATCAAATTTCATCAAAATAGGTTCAGTGGTAACAAACAAACAAATATACTAACTCATTTTCACATTTATATTATTTTTCGGGAAAAAGAGTACCCTATGTGCTTCCCCGAGTCTCAAACTATATCCATACAAGATTTCATCTAAATCCTTTTAGTAGTTTAGCGTAAAGAGGTAACAAAAAACAAATATACAAACTCACTTTCGCATTTATAATATTAGTAGGATAGTAGGATAGGATTACACTTATTCAAGTGGGGACCACGTCCAGTGTAGCTTAACTTGCGAAAACGCTAACAATACGTAATTTTTTTTATTTGCAGACGTCTGCCTGTCCGGGTCCTGTATCTACACAGCCAGCGAGGTGGCCAGAGCCCTGGACGAGACCCAAGACCCTTGCGATGACTTCTACGAATTTGCTTGCGGGGGTTGGATCAAAAACAACCCTATACCGGAAGGAAAGTCCAGTTGGGGCATCTTTAGCAAGATTGAACTGCAGAATCAACTTATCATTCGATTTGCTCTAGGTAAGTGACATCGTTTTACCATCAAAGTAAAAAAAGTTAAAAATCATTCATTTATCTTTGAATATTTGTATCACTTGATAATTGAATTTTTTTTTTCGATTTCGTGAAAGGTAAATGTATGTAATACTATTATCAATTCTGTGGTAAATGTTGACGTCAGATCATTTTCTTATAGCTTTACTGCCGCTTCCTAAGCGCAAGTACAAAAGAAGCGGTAACAAACTGTACTGTCGCATTTTCTCCAAAAACGTCAACATTAAAATTAGATATGTGAACTGAGAATAGGTACATTTTTATGTCACAATTCATAATGTCAAGTTTAAACATTAATGTCAATTTGTGCTTAAATTATGACATTTGTGAATGTAAAATAACAAAACTTTAAGAGGGACTAGCAATCTGTCACTTGTGGTGATAATGGACAAATATATACTTATATATAAAGCTGAAGAGTTTGTTTGTTTGTTTGTTTGTTTGAACGCGCTAATCTCAGAAACCACTGGTCCGATTTGAAAAATTCTTTCGGTATTAGATAGGTCGTTTATCGAGGAAGGCTATAGGCTATTTTGCATCACGCCCGCGACTTCACTCGCGTGGTAAACGCGGGCGAAGCCGCGCGCTGCCTCTAGTACTTCATATCGAGTCATCATCATGTATTCCCAGCTGCATCCTCAGCGGTAACGCTTAAGAGACCGGGGTCCGCTACCTAACCTAGATGATTTGAAGATGTTACTGGTTTTTACACAGAGCCTCTGCCGACTGACCTCCGCAATCCAAAGGGTAGACCAGAGTCAATCCTTGGATAGGTTTGAGAAAATGCTAGATGGCGTTCGGCATAAAGAGGCTATACGAGCCTTCCGAAACACGAAATCATCTATCTTTTAGGAAAATTAGGTGATTCAAGCCTAACCTAACCTAACTAGACTGGAATAATTTTTTCATAAAGTATGCATAGCAGTAGGATTCGAACTTACTCTACTAGAAGTCTTAAGATATGACCTTACACACTAGTTTAAGGAAGAAGTATAGTAAGTACATTATTTAGAACAAATGGGGAAACAAGCTAAGTCCTTGTTTTACATAAAAGCATTCTGCAAAAGCATTAAATCTTTCCGGAAAATCCACAGTGCCTTAGATAAGATATTGCAAAAATTAGCGAACCAAAAAAGAGAAATACAAACACAGCTATCATGCCGTATAAAGACATCGTTATTAGGAAACACAATATTTACGTTTTTATTTATTATCTATTACTACGAATTTAGTTATGGCATGTTATGGGTACAATCGATGACAAGAATACTAATATTTTACGAACCATATTTGCAATCGATGAATGTGCTGGGTTCTTTTACTAAATAATTACGCTTTTAGACCATTTATTTAATATATATATATATATTTAACTGAACACAACGATAGACTGCAGTGACTCAAATCAACCGACAATTTTAAAACTTTTTTTCTGAAAAAACAAATAAAATTTTAAAAATAAAGTATTACAAAAAGATAAACATCACAGAAGTAGCTCGTAACAAACCGTGTTTAGTATTCAACTAAATTTAAAAAAAAAATCTGTCTCGCTCTCGCTCTCCTACGTCCGTGCGTATTATGACGCCTAGGTACCCTAAACCTTTTTTGTGTTATTTAAATTATAATAAAATAGTTATATTAAAAAAATAACAAAAACTGCTACATTAAAAACCTTGTGCCAAATAAATGTGGTGGACTATCATGTAGAGATACGAGTATCATGTTTGTATGAAATGAGGAGTCACATCTAGGGTTGCCAACTATACTGTTAAAAACAGTGTTATACTGTTTTTCACTACATAATACTTTTTACTGTTGAACAAAAACAAAGTATACAAAGTACTGTTTTCAGCATGAAACTGCTTCACCTTTTTTCTTTAGTCAGAGGCCAGAGGGCGCTCGCAAATCAAATCAAATCAAATATATCTTTATTATCATAGGATATTTAAAATATCTCTTAATAATCGTCATTATTTTGTTGCACTATTGTTGACGTCAAATAGTTACTTACAGCTAAGTTTACTACCGCTTCCAAAGCGCTAGTGCAGAAGAAGCGGTAACAAACTGCACTGCACCTCTTCTCCAAGGACGTCAACTCACAATTAAATTAATACTTAAAGTTAATGTGGACAGAGAATACATTGTTTTGTTTGTTATGTCATACCATAATTTAAATTTAATTTTTAGAATGTCAAAGTTTTAAAGTAATGTCAAGTTGTAGATTCAGTTTGTACAAAATGTACCAAATTATGACATTTCCGAGTACCTATATTACAAACTTTTAGAGGGACCCGCGTCAAGCTCAAGCCAGACTTTTTTGTCTTTAAGGTAGTCATCGGTCCTATAATAAGCCTTCTCACAAAGTACTTTCTTTACATAAGTTTTGAATCTTTTGTCTGGCATATCAAGGATCGATTTTGGCAATTTATTATAAAAAAGTATACAGTTCCCCATAAACGTCTTATTAATTGTTTTAAGCCTATAAAACGGGGCAACTAAGTCATTCTTATTACGTAAGTTTCTATCGGTAAAATCGCTTACTTTATTGTATGAGGAAATATTTTTCCTTACATACATTATGTTTTCAAATATATACTGTGATGCTAAGGTAAGTATATCTATTTCCTTGAATAATTCTCTGAGTGAGTCTCTAGATCCTAACCCGTAAATAGCACGAATTGCCCGTTTTTGTAAAATAAAAATAGTCTGAATATCGGCTGCATTCCCCCACAGGAGTATGCCGTAAGACATTACACTATGAAAGTAACTAAAATAAACTAGTCTAGCAGTTGCTACATCTGTCAATTGTCTTATTCTCCTAACAGCATAAGCCGCAGAACTAAGCCTATTTGAAAGTTTAGTTATATGAGCACCCCATTGAAGTTTCGAGTCTATTGTAATTCCTAAGAAGGTAGTACTTTCAACAAGATCGAGTTTTTCACCATCTATCATTATGTCAACGCAGCCCTGTCTCACATTGGGAAGAGAAAATCGAACGCATTGAGTCTTTTTCGCATTTAACATGAGATTATTGGCAGAAAACCAATCAGAAATGGAAGACAAGGTGCTGTTCACCGCGCTAGCGTTTGTGCTATGTCGATCAAGTTTGAATATAAGCGAGGTGTCATCAGCAAACAGCACTATGCCAGCCTGCTTCTCAACCATGTAAGGCAAGTCATTAACATAAACCAAGAAAAGGAAAGGTCCAAGAATTGAACCTTGCGGTACGCCTATCTTAACATTAGATCCGTGCGATTTTATGCCATTTAAATCAACAGTCTGATGCCTACCTGTTAAATAAGATTCTATAAGTTTTATTGAATTATCATCAAAACCGTATTGACGAAATTTAAGCAAAAGTGTCGGATGATCTACGCAATCAAATGCTTTGGAGAGATCACAAAATGATCCAATTCCATCATTTTTGTTCTCCCATGCGTCGTATATATGAGTAACAAGTGCTACTCCCGCATCGGTGGTCGATTTCCCGCCAGTAAAGCCGAATTGTTGGCTATGGAAAAGGTTGTAGGTCTTAAAATGAAGAAGCATTTGATTGAGCATTATCTTTTCGAACACCTTACTCAAAACTGGCAGGATAGATATAGGTCTGTAGTTGCCAGGATCTGTTTTTTCTCCTTTTTTAAATAAGGGGATTAGTTTACTACATTTCATTAGGTTAGGAAATATGCCTTCATCAATACATTCGTTAAATATAAAAGCTAAATCAGCAGCTATGATATTTATGATATGGCTTACTACAGCAACTGACATGCCCCAATGGTCTTCAGATTTTTTTAAATTTAACTGTTTAAATGCATCTATTATATCTTTGGGGCCAATATGCTTAAATTTAAATTTAGAATCACAAGGCCTAACATTATTCTTAAGCAAGGCTTCAGCACGCTGGGGGCTAGAATTCACATTAGAAGTAAGTTCCAAAGGAATGTTAGTAAAGAAATCATCAAAAATATTTACTATTTCTTCAGTTTTAGTAATAGTCTTACCACAAGATTTGATTTGACAGATATTTTCTTTGGCTTTATTTTTACCCGTTTCTTTATTTATAACATTCCTAGTTATAGTTGTGGTGAGGCATATGTTTTTTTTTTAAAGACTGTAAATTAATAAGCTGTGCCAGAAGCTCTAAAAATATATATTTAAAACGAAATAAATAAAATACTGTTTACTTTTCTAATATACTGTTTGATATTCTTCTCAGACCTAAATATACTTTATTTTTTGTAAAAAAACGTTGGCAACCCTAGTCACATCTGATGTTTGAAAAAGACAGCGCCCCGTTTTGTAGGTGATGACATAATTTTGTAGTCTGAATACTAGAATTTGTTGTATAATGTATCAAACGTTACAGCAACGTAAAGGTGGCCGGTCAATCTACACGTCTGAACTCCTAGAACTAGGAAAATATTGGATATTTTTTTGCGGATAATTTTCACAAATAATCTCGTCACCTACAAAATGGTGTGCTATGCTAATTGCTATGCGTTTACAAAATTACGAATAAGTACAAAATTATCTCATCACCTCTTCTTATATTTAAGAGCTGGGCTCTTGTCGGTGGAGTGCTTTCCATGTCTCTCTTCCTTCCGCTAAGTTCTTAACCTCTTTATATGTTTTCACTTTTAATTTTTCTTTTATTTGGTCTATAAATTTTCTCATCACCTACAAATCCACGCGCCAGTTGCCTTCAGGTAGCTCGAAAAATCTGACATCAAAATCCGCTAGATGATAACTACTCAAATCAGACGCTTCTTTAAACGTCAACACTACAATGAAATACAAAAGTGTACTTAATCATGCTTTTTTGAAGTCAAATAGTGCTTTTACAGGTACTCTTTTCTGCATTATGTTGAAAAAAATGGATATGATCAGTGAAAACTGGCACTATTTTATTTCGTCTTGTTTTATGAACTATACCGAATAATTTATTATATATTTAATAAATATATATAATTTATTTGTGACCGAACTTCTTGACTAATATAACAAAAATATTTTAGCAGAATACTTTTCCTCTAGAAGTACCTACTTTTACTTTTATTGTAACGTCGAATTTGCACTCGACTGTACTATATTTTGTTTCAGAGCATGCTCATATCAAATTAGTATATTCTTGCGAATTTAGACCATTCTGTGTATTTTGCTACGAATAATTAGATCGGTACATTTGAGGCTTCTATTTACAAATGTCTGTGTGAATTATGATCAAATATTATCGTATATATATTTGTTTTCCTACATACACTTACGATACAATGCCTTTTGTATATTTTGATCTTTTTTGGTTGTCTGTAAGATGAATCTCTGTTGTATGATTGATGATAAAATAAATAAAAAAAAATTTTTTTTCTTAAAATCCAAGAAGTAGACATTATTAGGTAAAGTTTATAGGGTTAAACTAAATTCGTTTCATCATCATTATTTCAGCCGCTTAACGTCCACTTCGGAAATAGGCCTCACCCAAAGATTTCCAAACTGACCGATCAAGCCTGCATCCAATTTTTTTAAAGATATTGATGTATAATTAACAATTGTTTACAATTGGTGGTTTTAACGTTAAGAGCGTTCTCTCCCAGTCAACCATAGGGTCATATGAGCCGAAAAGTGCTAGAAACATGAGCTGACATAACTACCACAAGACAACAAGAGACAATCAAGGAGAGAACCAGATATGAGAGGGATGCCTGTCTGCTTTTGACAAGGATTTGAGAGAAGAAGCTATAGATCGAAATAGCATGAAACAAAAAGGAAAGGCTTTCTCCCAATGATGGGACCTACATGGTTATAAATAATTACAAGATTGAAGATAAAGATAAACATAATTTATTTGCCAAACATGTGTTACAAGATATTAGTACATTCAATTTCGTCCAATCATGTTTACCATCACCGGTGTGCAAATGTAGTCAGAAAGGCTATCATCTATACCTATGCTACCTATATAACTATACTATAATGATATACTTAATCTATGAAGCAAATTAAATATTTCTAGTTGCTTATTGCTTCCAACCACGGATGTCACGATTGTTAAATTGTATACAGTCGCGAATGCGAATACGAATGTTAATACGAATGTTTAGGTTAAGAATGCGCGAATGCGAATGTAGACATCAAGTGCTCGTATTACAAAAAATTACATCATAGGCATTTATTGAATAATCGACACAACTGCTGACTAAACAGTCGAAAAACACATTATGTTTTCGTTACCTACAATAAAGTTATTATATAACACTTAATGTACGCTTAATGTTAAACCTGCACTAAAATGAAAAAAATCATTTTCCAGATAAGGTGAATCTCTCCGATATCAATTCAGCGGAAGCCAAAGCTCGTATCTACTACGACGCATGCATAGATGCCAACGAGACCATAGAGAAACTAGCAGAGAGGCCCCTGCTTAACGTGGTCAAGAAACTGGGTGGTTGGCACATACTGCCCAACACCTTGATAAAGCAGCATAAGTGGGACTTGCAGGAGCTGTTGCAGGATGTGCAGAATACGTAAGTGATCTTTCAACTGCAGAAAAGCTAACGAAGAGGACTGTTGTAATAATGAACATTATTAAATTAATAAAATGGTATGACGTTAATTAACGTAAAATCTGAAATTCCGTTTTACCGAAGTTTAAAGGCTCTGTGACTGGATTATTCCCAATCAAACAGACTTCTATTAAAGAATAATAATCAGGGTTTTCAGCAGATCTAAATTCCGCACAGACTCCTAGTTTTAAAGGTTCCCTGTTCCACAGATTGGAATACTTATGACAATAGAGAGCCAGAACATAGAGAATCAAAGGGCTCCACAATATTTTATTTATGTAAAATTGTAGACTATATTTCTTTTTTTGGCTTTCAGATACAACTTGGGAGGTCTTTTCAATTGGGCTGTGACTGAGGACGATAGAAACTCTTCTAGACATGTTATAGTTGTAAGTATTCCACAACAATTGGTAAGGTCTCAAAGATTGAAAGTTGCACAAAGGGATATCATCATGTCGTCCAAGCCGTATCCGGCGACGGCGACTCCTATTATAAAGTGTGCTCTGGTCAGTGTTTCTGAGGACATTCGTAGAAGAACGAAGGTAGCTGATATAGCCACGGTTTTGCTCATTGAGGTGGCAGTGGCCGGGGCTCATAGAAAAACCGATGGCAGATGGGAAAAAAGCAAAAAGGAAATAAAAAATGTAGTATATTTAAGTATCTAATGAATGTGGTGTGGTGTTTTGGTAGGTCCAGCAATAAACTTTTTGCGTCCGAAGTTATGATGTGTTAGTTATGAATTGTTTGCAGCAATCAATGATAACGATTTTAATCCTGTTTTTCAGCTCGACCAAGGCGGTCTAAATCTACCAACCAGAGACAACTACCTTAACAAAACAGCTCACAAGAAAGTTCTAGATGCATATTTAGACTACATGACAAGAGTTTGCGTCTTACTAGGAGCTAACAAAACCGAAGCTAGAGCTCAGATGAACAGAGTCATACAATTTGAGACGGATTTGGCTAATATTACAACCCCGTCGGAGGAGAGGAGGGATGAAGAAGGGTTGTACAATCCTTTTACAATTAGGCAGTGGCAAAGAGAGGCACCGTTTCTGAATTGGTCGATGTTCTTCAATGATGCTTTTAAGTTGGTTAATAGAAGTGTAAGTAAATTATTACGAAATATAAATTTAGGTTTAACTTTATAGCCGGATTTACCTTTTAATTAGGAATTCCCTTAAATTAAGATTTTAATATGGCCAGTTTTTTACAATTTAATTCGACTCATCATTTTCAAGGCCTTTTTAGTCTCCGCTGTAGGAGCAAGACTCTCTCTGTAGTACCAAGCTCTTCTTCCTGGTCCGACGTTTGGAGAGGCCTCATTGATGTTTTTTAATAAGCTTTGTTTAGCTTGTTTTTCCTATACGCCTTCTTCGATATCTAAGAACTTGGAGCGGTCTGATTATATATGGCCGAAAGCCATACGGTATTCAAATTTATTCTGATCGATCATTACAAAACCAAAGTAAATTAAATCAGCATAGTCATAAAATATGTTGTTTTGTTACTTTGTAGGTATCAGACACTGAGACAATAGTTGTGTACGCGCCAGACTACTTTAGGAATCTGACGAGAGTGATACGAAAATACAGCAGGACGGATGAGGATCAGAAGTAAGTGTTTTCTTCAGAATATTGCAGCTGAAAATATCCTTGTTGTGTATGTCTCTGTTGCTTTTTAACCGACTTTAAAAAAGGAGGATTTATGTTGGACTGTATATTTTTTTATGTATGTGCACCGATTACTCCGTCAATTGCGGACCGATTTCCAAAATTCTATTCAAAAGAGCACACTTCCGAGGTTGGTCTGCTTTTATTTTAGAAAAATTATTAGATACGTGCTAGCATTGCAGCGTCCAGGATCTTACTATGTACATAAAATAATACGTCAGTCGTTCGCTAGTGACGTTTTACTTCTATATCAAACCAAATTAGACTTTATCATCAAACATTAATGCTCTATGTTGCTTGACACTGAAACGCGGATACGCAGTAAACATCAGTTTTGCGTACCGCTTTTGCAATAAACCCCTGGCTTTAGTGATCAAATTCTTCAAAGTAACTCGCTTGATGTCACCGACCACATATTTTTTATTTCTTATTTCTTTAACTTTTTAACCCAGTTCGAACATACATATTATTATTACGCTTGTTTCCCATGGAAAGGCAAAGACTAACGATCTCCATTTGCTACGATCCATGCAAAAATTTGACGCTTCGTCAACACTGCTCTCCGGTTTTGGGTACTCTTTACTTTTCACCTTTCGAACTTCTGCAATTTTGCCAAAGGATTTATTTTTAGAAATAGATAATCTTTATTTGGACCATAGAAATATAACAACAGTAACAGTAACCTTTTTGGTAGTACGTGTGCTACCAAAAAGGTTACTGTCAGCATTATGTCGAGGTTTTTTTGAGGCAAAGACGCTGGTTTTTAGAGGGCTTACTCTATAACTCTATTTCAGGACATTAACCAGCTACATGATGTGGCAAGTCTCCAGGTCGCTGTCCCCATACCTGTCGAAGAGTTTCCGCGATGCCACCAAGATATTGAGGAAGGCGCTGTTTGGATCTGAAGGCACTGAGGAATCTTGGAGATACTGCGTTACGGATACCAACAATGCTATCGGTATGACAAGTTTATTTACCAGTTGCACTAAAACACGCCCGACTTTCAAGAGTTCAACCCTAATAGCTTTTGGACGGCTGAACCGATGCAAACATAGCTAAAAATCACCGTAAGAAAAATCGCTCGGTCCATCCGTGCGAAAGCTACTAAGCCACAGACAAACAGTTTAAAAAAAAACGACGGGTTGCACTCTGGGAGTGCCGGCAGAAGTGAAAACATGAATATTAACGTTGTGGATTTTTGATATACGAAACAGCAGGCGCAGGCATACATTTTCGCCGCGCCGTAGAAAGAGAGGGGGATACTCCCTCTCCTACGCCGCGCCAGCTGTCTACTCTCCATCCGTCTTACGAATTTTCGATCAGGTCACGTGTCCTGACGCGAGTTTAACATTTTTTACCCATTCCAAAAAAAGTGCACAACGCCGCTAAAGAAGTTTTCACTTCAATTAGTTAATAATTTTCTTTGTTTATCCCTATGATTAACTGGGAGAAAATGATCTTAGCATTAAATCCGCCATTTGTTAAGGTATATTTGCCCTTTGGAACAAAAAAGAACGATAAAATAACATAATAAGAAAGCAATTTTGGATCCATAATCTCTGGATCTGGTGCCAGCTGGAGCCGTAGTAAGTCCAAGGCATTAACAATATTTTTAAAATATACAACTTAAAATCTTTATCAATATCCCGTTATCAATGTCGAGTTTAACAAATTGATACACAACGTTCAGCTTTGGGTGGTCTTTGCGCTCAATGACTTGGCTATTTTTCCTTTAGCCATTTAATTACGGTGTAGGTGTTTCATTAACTGGCTGATTTAATCAAATAGCTGCGACGCTACTTATCAACGACGTATATCATTTCCTAAGCATCAAAACAAACATTTTAATGAGATTTGTATTAATGTAGACTAATAACGTCATAGTTTTAAATAGCGCCCTTAATATCAGTTTTTCTGCAATAATAAATATAAAATCACTTTGAAAACGGATGTGATCATGACAAGTTATATTATATTGTAACGTTTTATATTCTTAACAGTGTAAAATAATTTAGTTTTTAACCAAGAAAGTAGCCAATAAGACTTGATGTACTAAGTTATTAAGTCTACTGAGAGAAGTCTATACGATGCTTAGTTTACATTTCTTTTCAGGGTTCGCGGTTGGTGCTATGTTTGTCCGAGAAGTGTTCCACGGGGAAGCGAAGACCCAGGGCGAGATCATGATCGACAACATCCGTAATGCCTTCAAGCGAAATCTGAAGAACTTGAAGTGGATGGACACTGAGACCATGTTGGCTGCTGAGATTAAAGCTGACGCTATTACTGATATGATTGGTTAGTTTATAATCGTTTTTACACCTCCATTAGGGGGTTTTGCCATAATCGGCAGGCTTGGCAGGCGGGTTGGCGAGCGCAGTCACTGTCACTATCGAGCTTCCGACGCGGCTGCCCGTCGGAAGCCTGGTAGGAGACCTACCTGCTAGATGGTCAGACGACCTGTGCAAGGTCCAAGAACCCCTTGGGGAGGCCTGTGTCCAGCAGTGGACTTCCTGTAGTTGATATGAATGTGATGGCGATGACTCTATTATCCCACTTATTGTCAAGCAGTAGCCAAGGCCAAACACATTGATACGTCAACATACTATAACTTCTTTATCTCTAATGAACTAGACGGAGTATATTGGGTCTTGCGGCTAAAGCAGACAGAGCCCAGGGACGCAAGACTCAAAGGCAACTTTTAGCGTAACGGTGGAAAAGAAATAAAAATATTAAAGGGTTGCTAGCCGTAGCACCTATTAAACTAGTGACTCGGTGAGCTGTAGCAATCACGACACACCCATAATATTAAAAAAAAATTGGCTGAAATATGACTTTTTACGTTTTCAATCTAGAAACTGAGACGCTTCGCTCGCTCGGTCAATTTACATGTTTCGCATTGTCCCCCAAACCCTCGATCGGCTTCTGCAATTTGGGACGGTAGACAGTTGGCACATTTTAAGTTTTTCTTTTCTCCCAGACCAGCATAGAAGGAGGTCGACTATTATTAAACCATAACCTTCTTGGTTAAAACTGACCAGCTCTTTGTCCCCAGGTTTCCCCGACTACATCCTTAGCAAAGAAGAGTTGGACAAGCAGTACGAGGAGCTCGTGGTGAAGCCCAACGAGTACTTCGAGAATAACATCGCCTTCAACGTGTTCAGCCTGAAGAACGACCTGAAGAAATTAGACCAGCCGGTTAATAAGACTAAGTGGGGTGAGCTTCTGGATTCCTTTTAGAATCATTGCCCTAAAAATGGTCTTTGGGTCCTGCGGTGATCGGGCTTTGTCTTTAGAGCCGCAAAAGCGAGCAGGAAAATTCTTCATCTTATCTTTAGGTCTTTTTAGTCTCCACTGCAGGAGCACGATCGTCTCTGTGCTAATAGAGCTATACTTGGTCAACGCAGAGGAAATAGGAAATGTTTTATATATAAAATAATGTATGTTTTACCCGCTAAGCAGCCCACCTCCCCTATTATAAAACTCAGACAGCTTCAGAACTTGGTTTAAACCTTAAACGACTATTCGCCCAATTTTTTTTTCTTTGAATCCGCTATAGGTATGACAAGGTATGACAGATACTTTTTTCTAAGCGTGACGTTCATGCTTTTTTGAAGTCAATAGTCATGTTGAAAATGGATATGATCAATGAAAAGTGGTATTATTTTTTGACCTGTACCGAATAATATATTTTTTACCCAGACATCTACCCAATTTCAAAAAGGTTACTGTGACAAAAGAAGTGACATGTTGTGGGGAGTATTATTATTTTGAATGTTCTAAAGTTTCCCCTTTTAAAATAAGACTGCATAGGCTAAACCTATTTTAGTTAAAATATGTTTTGGCTCATTCTTTCAATGTCAAAATTTAAAAGAGTGATATAGACATGGCTGTCGGTATGTATGGTTTTAGCAAAAAATTGTTAGTCTTTATGAATATGAGGTTGAGTGTTTATTACACCTTCTATTCTTCATGCAGGTATGACCCCATCAACCGTGAACGCTTACTATACCCCCACCAAGAACCAAATCGTGTTTCCCGCTGGAATCCTGCAGTTGCCATTCTACGACGGAGACAACCCTAAGAGCGTCAACTATGGAGCTATGGGGGTTGTGATGGGACACGAGTTGACTCACGCTTTTGATGACCAAGGAAGGGAATATGACAGGTAAGAGTTTGTAAGGTTTTGAAGTTTCGACAGTTTCAAAGTATTTCATCATCATCATCAGGTCTTTTTGTCTCCACTGCAGGAGCAAGACCCTCTCTGTATTACCAGAGCCACGCTTGGCCAGAAGACTTTGGCCTACACTCGCCTCGCACTTGATGTTGATAAGGTTTGTTTAGCTTGTATTTTCTAAGTCGCCTACGACATCCACGGGAGGACTTAAAGTGGTCCTATTCTATTCTGCCGGACACATAGCAAAGTATTTAGTATTTATTTATTTCATGAACAGCTGTCTTTACAGGTTTTAGCCTAATGCGACATACTTGCCTTATAGTTAATCCGCTAATTTCCAACAAGTCAAATGAGATACTTTTTATAAACGTCAAAACAAAAAAATTCTATGGGATTTGTATGAAATACAGGCAGATGATGTCATGGTTTTTTTGGAGACAAATAGCACTCTTAATATCAAATTTTTCTTCTCAGACAAGTGACATTATTTTGTGAAATTTTATTTTCTTAACAGTACCTACCAAATAATTTATTTTTGACCCAGGAAAATACCCAATTATATTTGTAGCGAATTATCCTCATAGATACCTCTTTGAACTTACTTAGACTGCTACAAAATAGGTCTTAATCTCACTAACTACCTGAGGTGCTATTTTTCAAACGCGGAGTCAATAAACGAACGATTTTTTGTATGGAAAAGCCATACGTTTAGGTGACTCCGCGTTTCAAAAATAGCACTTCTGGTTTATGAGCGTAAACCCATACGTCAGTAGCGTTGTATATTAAAACGAGACTTTTCAAAATGACCCTTAGCGTAGTCTCATCTTATAAAAGAAAATAATTTTCTTCTTATAAAAGAAAATAAATCTTCAACACCGAACTACACAACCGATTTCGATAAAATTTCTATGGTACCACTTCACTTAACATTAATTAAGTATCATATTTTTCGAAGGAACATAATTTTTCAATACCAAAAACCGACTTTACCTTCAATACACACAATTAACCAATTTTGATAAAATTTCTACGGGACCACCTCACATAACATGGAGGGTTAAGCCCTCCATCACCGCTACTGCTAACCACTGCTAACAACAAAATTACTCCATCAGGTTTGGCAATCTCAACCAATGGTGGAACAACGCAACCATAGCCAAATTCAAGACCCGGGCAGAGTGTATCCAGAGACAATACTCAAACTACACCATTGAAGGCTCGCACTTGAACGGGAAGCAAACGCTGGGTAAGCTAAACTCCTGTTTGAACATCTGGAACCATTAACCCCTTATATGAAGGAATATCAGACCCAATAGTTAAACGGCATACGAGAGGTTAATGAATCCAGGACCCTACAAGGTCAAAGGTAATATAATTACTAACGTAACAGATACTCAATGCCATAGAAAGTATTAGAGGTAAGTAGGCAAAACTGGAGTTGCGGGTAGGCACACAGAGATGGCAGCACACACGACTATGAAAAGTGACAAAGAAAGTGTTGAATATGCTTTAAAAATATTTATAGCATTTCATATAAGTAGTTAATTAATTAGAGTACCTACTACTTTACTTAAATAATAGTAATAAAAGATTTTATTGTTTTAATTCTTACCTTATAATTAAGTATGATTAATATGGGGCTGGCACATGGGTAGGCATGCTAATACCAACCGATTTTTTAACTCCTGTCCTAGAAATCGCAAAAAAAACTGATGCTCTATACAAAATCAAATACCTACCGTTTCGAATGTATGAAGCAGCAGATTTTTGATGGGAGATACTGATAAATAGAACCTACACAAGCTACCTAACATTACCTCATCGGATCGGACAGGTTTTAAAAAAAAATCTTTATAGACATTTAATTTGTATTTCTTTTTTAGGGGAGAACATAGCAGACAACGGCGGATTGAAGGCATCTTTCCACGCCTATCTGGATTACAGCAGGACTGCTAAGGTGAACTACACTCTACCCGGCCTGAAGTACAACCACCGACAGCTGTTCTTTATTTCCTTTGCACAGGTAATCATAAAGTTCATTTTTAAAACCGCCGCGTCTTTTTAAAAGTCGATGCCGCGTTTAAAGAGCGCCGAAGGCATACCCGGGGTGACGACAGAGTCCGAAAAGTATGATTGTAATTAGTCCGTCTTTTAGATTATCCAAAAATAATAGACACGTATTTTTCAGTTTACCAAAAAAGTCAAAATTCTCTAAGTAACGGAGCGTCAAAGTACCGGAGTGGGGGCTTGCGTCGTCACACTTAAGTAAAAATCGTGAAGTGTGACGTGACGGGAAATTTCAATGCGCTGTATGTTTGTCATTTTTGGTTTCTCAGAGAAAAGAAAAATACAAGTACAATATTATTCAATAATCTAAACGATGGACCAAAAATATTTTTCCATTCGTCATGCCTATTGAACTAATAGACTATATTTACATACAAGTTGTTTTAAAATGAAGTACTAATAAAATAAATATTTTTAAGGATGATTCATTCATATCAGTTTGATTAACTTTTCACAATAAATAAATGTCTAAATAATTTAAATTCTACTTACAAAAAAAAATTTTTATAGAAAAAGTTCGATGTAATTTTTAATATTTTTAAATAAATTTATTTTTGTTTCATTTAGGTATGGTGTTCAGCAATGACAAACGAGTCGACGAAGATGCAGATAGAGAAAGATGATCACACTGTCGCGAAGTACAGAGTAATCGGGCCCATTTCTAACCTGAAAGAGTTTTCTCAGGAGTTCCAATGTCCAATAGGATCTAGAATGAATCCGAAGCACAAATGCGAAGTATGGTAAACCAGTATTTAAAAAAATTATATAATCGCTACAGAGCTTTGATTGTGCTGCGTATTTATTTAAGACAGCAGCGGTTTTTTCATGGTTTATTGAATATAGATCAAGTAATTAAATAGGAACGACAAATGAGTGACATCTCGAATGGCATTTTATGCAAGGCATGTTTATATTAATACGTTATTCAATATTTACAGTGTTGTAGGTATGACTTGAGGGTTTTGATATGATAATAGAGCTTAGCTTTGAAACGGGTATATAATCTGAGTGTAGAGGAGGCAAATCAGAGGAAAGAATAATGGACGTATTAGGAAAGAACACATAATTTGATACAAGATAGGTAGTGTTTTAAAAATAGGAAATTACAGAAATTTTGATAGTGATTATTGAAATGTCACTAAATAGCAAGGTTTTTTAGCCTATCTCTTGTTTCAAACTATGAAAAGTATCTACAGTTTGCCAAAACATAGCTTCCTTTAATACTTAATGTTTGATGTATTTAGTAACTTGTGTTAGCGTTGACGTTGTTAGTCTTAAAGTATGAGTATTTCCTAATATATAAAGGCTTCGCAAATCCCATGTTTCTTGAGTGTACCTTGTAATTTTAAGTTATTGTGTGCAATGTTTAGATGTACTTAATTGTAAGATTAAATCTGTTTGAATAAGTGCCATTTATAAAATAGTACTATTTGATAATTGTCAATGGAATAAATAGCAGGAACAAAAGCTAAAAATGTGTATGCTGTGCTGGGCAAAAGCCTACCCTCTTTCCTTTACTAATTAATAAATTACTTTATAAATTAAGTGCTAAAAATAGATTTCTTTTTTTATTGCAATTATTTTATTTTTGATTTTGTATATTTTTATCAAATCATTGGTGCTACTACCTACATTTTAAAATATTTTTATTAAATAATATTTGTTTTTACAATTGTCACACTTTGGCGTCCTATCGGATAATTTTATCTTTTAGCATAATATTGAAAAAATGCTGGTCATTTTAGAACAAATATTTTTTTAGGGTAATCGTTTTGAACAATTTTTTTTTAGGCAAATGTATTGTTGTTGTTTTAGAGTCTTATGTGCGCAATTTGTAATTATAATATTTAATTTACGTACAGAAACGTAGATACCTACAGCGTATTATGAAACATATATTTCAAATATACAGTGTTTTAACATGTCATGTAAGTAGGTATATTGTTTAACCAAGTGTAATTTAAGTACCATTTTAATGTTTGGTTTTACCGTTAGATTCAGACCGGTTTCATTATAATTTAAGTCCACAATAAAAGAATATAGTGTATTTTTTATATCATTTCATAATATTTACAAACCGTTTCCTGCAGCTACTTACAGAATTATTATCTCAAGTATTTTTATGCTAATAAATTAACCAAGTAATGGCCTAGGACCAAAACTCGATTAATCTATATAATATAATTATATTATAATAGCTTATTCATGTCAGTTACCTTTTCGTTCAATTTGTACGAATTTAACTTTCCTATTTTGACATTATATTAAATTGCAAATCTACTAGCAATTGTTGTAAGGTCCAAAAAGGAGTAGTGTTGTATTCCGCATAAAAGATGACAATAAATTTTGTCTCTCGATGTCCCCGATTCCTAATATTGTAAAGCTTCCCGTGTTTATACCGCATTTAATATTAATATATAATGGAGTTATTTGTAATTGTAATTTTTCGATATTTACATAAAATATAATTAAGGGTAAAGTGGAATTGTAGTTGACTTTGAGTGTTAAAAAAGTATATAATACAGTTCTGTAATAAATATATAAGTGCAATGAATAACAACTTTTACTAAGAAAAGTATTAAAAATCGGATAATATTTAATAGTCATTATATATAAACATAATTCACATCATAATCGTCACTATAAAATAATATTTTTTCCATTCCATTTCACTATCCTCTATTTCACTATAAATAAAAATTGATACCTATATGAAAAATATGTATTAGCAAGTACATTTAAAAAAAACATGTCTACTTAAATATATATACATGTCACTCAACAAAATAGTATCTAAAAATCAATTTTACTTAATAATATTCATCAATATAAATCAATCTAATAATTTAATTTGAGAAAAGCGAAGATTCGAGAGACCTTCGCTTAAGACTTGCTTAAGAATGGGACAAAACAGGTTAATGGAATCAAAATGTTTCAAAAACCAAAATTATATTTTTTTCAAAAGTACATAATTTTTACGGACTAAATTAATAATGAAAATAGTAAAACTATGAGAAACTTAATGAAAAAGAAACTTTGGCATTTCATATCATATTTAATTATATTATGGCTTACCTAGCTGAAGACCAAATAGAATCATAAAATAAATTTTAGGCGCAGTGTTTTTGCATTTTGTTTCGATATTACCTACCTAAATTAAATTTTAAATAATCTAATCAGTATCTTCTTATTATACAAATAACTGTCGGAGATGGATAATGTCTATTTACTCGTAGGTATATTGAATTTACGTTCTGCCAAAATGTCTTTATATATTTTACTCTTACTGGTGCCAGCCATCCGATTTTTTTCTAGAGGTTTCTATAATTTAATTTGGTACAAAATTACAATATCATCTTAAACTGTGCAGGTCATTATTATTAATGTTTTACCAATTTAAAGAACATAAATTTATTTATTTAAGACCACTTTTGGTACCGACCGTACTTGATAATTTTCGATTTAAAGTAGTTTATTTACTTCCCGAATTTCTGACTGATCTGGTGTATGAGTTTGGTGGAATATTAAAATTGTGTTGTCATAATTATTTGGTTGTTTTATTGTTACCCATTGCCGGATAAAGATGAGTTTTTTTGGGGCGAGGTATTTCTGTAACGCCTTTTTTAATAAAACATCTGTTTTCACCACATGTGAAAAAGAGATAGCAGGCAACCGGACACAAAAACCGTAATAAAGAGATTTTTCGAAACTAAGTGTCAGTTGATCAACCTTAATTATTGTAAAAAACAAAATATTTCAAGAATCAAATGTTTATTCAGAAACTAGAAATTCGCAGTGCATTTTTTACGTCATGATTATTCAATGACGTAAAAAATGCACTGTGAAATAAAGAGGTTAGTAAGAGAAACGTCTGCACCACGTCGTTGATTGGATATGTACCTCGATTAGTGTAGGTATCCAATGACAAAGGTTGAATATCCTATTTTCATTCTATAAGAAACACCAGTGGCTTTTGGGTCTTGCGGCCTTGGGCTCTGCATAGAACCGCAAGACCCAAAATGCTCTGTCTGCCCCATTAGGGATAAAGACGTGATAGTATGTATGTATGTATGTAAGAAACACCAGCCGGGTTGTCGATATCAGTTACTGTTTTAGATCCGAAAGCTGGCTAGAGTAATATTTTATCTGGTGTGATATGACAGCTATCTGAACCTATATGTAACAGTGTTAAGTCGTAGATGCGTCTTCCTGACACTAAAAGTAGAAGCGTTGAAGAGATAAGATTGGTCAATACTCCTTCGGAATAACCACCCCAGTAAATCAGAAATATCCCAGGTTACGTTTTTGTGACAGGGTGGGTTTCTTAACATAACAGCTTTCAATGCTTTCTTCAAATAGCGACAGTCTTGTAAATCACTCAGGTTTGCGAGTCTGTCGCTATTTGAAAGTCTGATGAATGTGGTTATCACCGATTTATGTAATAGTTCTAGTCCCAAGCTTCCGGATATCATGCAGGTATATCAGGTATCTGGCCACCTCCTTTGGTTTGGGCGTTGAAGGAACCATGTTGTTTGCCTTACACCACTGCAACCAGCATTCCCAGGCGGGTTTATAGGTTTTAAGCGTTGATGGTCTCCACTCCACGCTGACTGAAGCAGATTTTGTTCCCTGTCGTTCCATGTGCTTATTTCAGCGGCCCAGCCCGTATTTCCAGGCCTCCAATGACAAGTTTTGGAATCCCAGAGGTGGTAGATTCGTCTATACGATATAACGATATAGGTATCTCGTAAGTCAACTAGGTGCTTCCTCAGATTTGTGATTTGAAACGGGGGTCGAACTGCTCTCTTTTTCACTTCCGATCTCCGGTAAGCTTTCTCCTATTTCGGCACTATTATTATGAATAGTCCGTGGGAGCTCTGCAGATGTTGGAGTACTCGAGGGATAAGTGCCGATGGTGCGAAAATCCATGCAAGGTTGTATAGCAAAGCGTTATAATTGAAAAAAATTTATCTCTATGGTCTTCTGTTACGTACCTCGGGACTACTGCCGATGCAAAGAGGTCTATTTCAGAAACTCTCAACACCCGAAAGGTTGTTGTTAGCATGTGTGTGCTGAGATGCCACTCGTGGTGAATTTTCGACCTGGATAGGCTGACGGCTATCCCTTTGTACCTCCCCGGTACGTATTTCGGTATTATGTGTATGTTGAGATCTTGTGTGAGTGTCAAAATCTTTTCTGTGATACTGAGTAGTTTCAGGGATTTGGAACCTCCTTGCTTCTTGATGTAAGCTGTTGTTGTGCGGTTGTCCGACTGAAAAATTATAGTTTTCCCGCAAAGTTCCTGATCTTCTATTTGTAACACTTCTAATAAGGTCCGCAACTCCTTTTGATTGTAATGCCAATGCAGCTTTGAGCTTTTCCAAGGTCTTGAAAACTTTTTGCTGTTGACTATCGCTCCCCAGCCGAGATCTGATGCATCGGTAGTTATGAACGCGCTTTTGGAGCCACCATAGGAGTTCGTTCCTTATTTTTTTTGTTAGAGGGTAGGACTTGTTGTTTCCCTGACCGGGAATTGCTTCGCTTAGATTTGCGAACGTCTGCAATGGAGGAAACCCAATGGTATTGCATTAGCTGCGAAGTTAAGCTTACCTAATAAGTGTGAAGCTTCTATCCAATTCCATTTATCCCTGTGAAGGTTACGAGTTATTTTAGATTTTGGATAGTGGTAAACTTGAGTTTTTCTCTGAGTTCCATACGAGTCCTAAATACTCTATGACTTTCTTGGGTTGTAAGTCGGACTTATGGACGTTTATCAAAGTCAAAATCATTTATTTATCTTCGGATATTTGTATCTCTTGATACTTGTCTTTTTTTTTCTTTCGATTTCTTATGAGGTAAATGTTGACGTCAGATCATTTACTCGTACCTACTTATAGCTAAGTTTACTGCCACATCCAAAGCGCAAGTACAGAAGAAACGGTAATAAACTGTACTGCAGCATTTACTCTAAAAACGTCAACTTACAATTATACTGATATTAAAATTAGATATGTGGACTGAGAATACATTGTTATGTTATAATTATTAATTAAGCATGAAGTTTAAAATTATGTCAATTTGTAAATTTTGTACTAAAACGTGTACAGAATGTACTTAAATTATGACATTTGTGAATGTACAAATACAAACTTAAAGAGGGACCACCCCCCAGACATTATTGTCTCTAAGGTAATCATCGGTTTTGTAGTAAGCCTTATCACAAAGTACTTTCTTTACATAAGCTTTAAATTTCATATCTGGCATATCAAGAACCAATGGTGGCAATTTATTGTAAAACTTTATACAGTTTCCCATAAACGACTTACTGACTGTTTTCAGCCTACAGTACGGAGAAAATAAATCATTTATGTTATGTAAGTTTCTACCCGTAAAATCACCCACTTTATTAAACAATGCAATATTTTTCCTTACATACATTATATTTTAAATATGTACTGAGATGGTACAGTAAGTATATCAATTTACTTTAAAAAATCTTTTAGGGAGTCTCTCGATCCTAAACCGTAAATAAAACGAAAAGCCCTTATTTGCTAAATAAAAATAGTCTGTATATCAGCTGCACTCCCCCATAGAAGAATCCCATAAGACATCAGACTATGAAAGTAACTAAAGTAAACTAGTCGAGCAGTTGCCACATCTGTCAATTGTCTGATTCTCCTTATAGCGTAGTAAGCCGCTGAGCTAAGCCTATTAGCGAGTTTAGAGATATGGGCACCCCATTGAAGTTTTGAATCTATTGTGATTACCAAGAAAGTAGTATTTTCAACGAGATCTAATTTTTGATCGTTCAGTAGCACATCAACATCAATTGGCTTGCCTCACGTTAGGAAGACTAAATCTAATGCATTGGGTCTTGTTTGCATTCAACATAGGTCATTGGCTGAAAACCAGTTAGAATCCATTATCCTAGTTATCTTATCTTAAGGAACGTTTTGAATTTCAACATTCCAAAAATAGGCATAATTTAAGGTCATCAGAAAATCTGGCTTTGGACATGCCTATGCATCGGACCAACTTTTATGATAAGTCTTTTACAGTCCAAGCAATGCGCCTGTGGAATGAATTGCGAGTTTTAATACGGCGTGCACAGTCTCTCCCTGTTTTTAAGAAAATGGTAGTAGACACTACCTATCAACAAGTACATAAATGTATACTTAATGATTATAATTATTTTTAAGTACTTTTAAAGTTATCAGTAAGTTTATTTGCTATTAATAATATGTATTGTATATGTATATGTATAATATATTATATATGTATGTATATTGTCTATTTTTATATAAGTAAATATAACTTATGTATATTTTATGTATTATAGGTATTATTGAAGTTTGTAATTGTGTACAATATGTTTATGTTAAATATGCGTTATGTTTATTTAGTTTTGATATTATTTTCCTACTTGGTTAGTTTCACCACCGTCTTTTTCTTTCTCACATTCCTCTCCATCCACTGGTTGTCTGGAAGAGATCGCTTTAAGCGATAAGACCGCCCATTGTACTCATTTAATGTAAAATTTATTTCTTCGTTATTTTTTGTTATTCTTTTGGTGTACAATAAAGAGTTATCTATCTATCTATCTAGTTCCTTAAGGAATTGAAACGTCCATTGTGCTTCTTGGTTCAGAGCTACGGGGTCTTTATTTAGGAGCAGGTAGTCATCTAGTTCGTACCTATTCCTTATTTTCGAAGTTTTTTTTTCCAAATGTTAACGTATATCTATATTGTAAAGAAATACGCTAATAATATTACGATCTAGGCTAAACTCCGACTAATGAGTAATTTTACATTGACCTAGTTTTATAAAGTACTTATTTTATAAGAATGTGTCCATCGGCACTTTTCTTACTGTCTCTATTAAGGGGAAGGCACTATGTTCATGTGTCTTTTGTTTTCATTGTCACTATTTTTCACTATTATACACATATGTCACTGCTACACTAGTT
Source organism: Acrobasis consociella (assembly GCA_963555685.1). Lineage (NCBI taxonomy): Eukaryota > Metazoa > Arthropoda > Insecta > Lepidoptera > Pyralidae > Acrobasis > Acrobasis consociella. The sequence continues at coordinate 35,983,255 of OY743104.1, read as the reverse complement.
CGAACGGTTTAGTTCTTTTAAGTCTTCGCACTATATCTGTGTTGTCGAGGAGCTGGATCGCCTCAACGTTCACGTGGTGAAGCAACCTAAGCTCGTGTGCTTCGGCGTACTTTTTTTATAATTTTGTCTACGAACTGTACATTAAGGTCCCGATGCAGGTCTTCGTTTCTTACATACCACGGAGCGTTAACAATATCTCGCAGCACTTTATTTTGGAATCGTTGGATTATATCGATGTTGCTTTGTTTAGTACAGCCCCACAGTTGTATGCCATAAGTCCATACTGGCATGAGGACTTGTTTATACAAAAGTAGTTTGTTTTTAATTGACAAGGTAAAGTGTCTTCCAAGCAACCATTCTTTCTGATACCGTATGTCAAGCTCTCCTCTTTTTTGCTTGACATGAGCTTTCCAGCGCAACTTTGCATCGAGGGTCATACCTAAATACTTTGCTGTGTCTTCGTATGGTACTTGTTTTTCATTTATGTATACGGGGTAATATTTGTCTTGCTTGTTTGTAAAGTTCACGTGGATTGATTTTGATTCATTAAGTTTGATTCTCCATCGTTTTGTCCAGTTTTGAACTTTGTTAACAGCTACTTGGACCTTTTTTGCAGCTTCCGCATGGGTGCTACCGACTGCCATTATAGCCGTGTCGTCGGTAAAAGTGTTGTTTTCTAGATATGGAATATCACAGGTATATAATAGGTACAGGACCGGACCCAAAACACTTCCCTGAGGTACTCCAGCGTTTATTTTCTTAAGTTCGGAATAAGCATTTTCTTGCCTCACTCTGAATACTCTATCTGATAAATACGATGTTAATATGTCAACATAGTTTTTGGGGAGCATTTTCTTTACTTTTGTGATAAGGCCTTCGTGCCATACTTTGTCAAAAGCTTGTGCTACATCCAAGAAAACCGTAGAGCAGACGTTGTTGTCTTCAAGGGTTTTTTCAATTATATTTGTAATCCTATGTACCTGGTCGATTGTTGAGTGTTTGTCTCTGAAGCCAAATTGATGTTCTGGTACAAGGTTCTTGGCTAAAATAATTTGATTTAACCTCTTTATTAGAAGTTTTTCGAATAATTTAGACATAACAGGCAATAAAGAGATAGGCCTGTATGACGTAGCTTCATTAGGCGGTTTTCCTGGTTTCGCTATCATAATTATTTCTGCAACTTTCCATTTTCAGAAAGTCGCAAACTCCATAAGTCTGGTACGTATTTTAGTCTTAGTGCAGCATTAATGAGGTTTGTTAGCTTTACTATACCCTTGCGCGAGAGATTATGCAGTAGTTCTCCCGATGTAAGATCAAAACCAGGTGATTTTCTGGGGTTGATATTTTGTTTAATTTCCCATTGGACTTCTCTTGGCGTAACCAGCTTTATATTTACTTGCTTGTCAATATAATCATTGGGCTCTTCACCTATTGCTTCGACATTTATTAGACTTTCGTTAGGCTTAAATATCTCCTCTAAATGTTCAGCAAATCTTGAAGCTTTCTGTTCATTGCTAACTGCCCATTTTCCAGGTTCAATTTTAACTGGCGGGATTTGGTCCATTGGCGTTTTCATGGACTTGGTAGCTTTCCAGATGATTTTGTATTACTCTTATAAGTTGTTTAGTAAGATTGTTAAACATTTTCTTATCTAGTGGGGATCTGGATTGATGCCACAATCTCCTTTGTCTCCTTTTTTCGATGATTAAATCTCTAATTTCTCTTGGGTATCTATTTTTTACTGTTCTTTTCATTCTTTTAGGAGTACCTATTGTTCCAAGCAGTTTGTTGAATTATCGTAATAAATTTCTCTAAGTCTAAATTTAATTGCTCTAGGGTCTTTAGCGGTACTCTTAGATCAATATGACTATATAATTCTATTCTAAAGCTTTCCCAGTCAGTATATTTATTAGTTACAGTAGGGCTAGTTTCCTTATTCATTACTTTTTCGCTTAATTCTAAGTATATTGCTGAGTGATCCCAACTCATGTCGTAACTCTGGTCGGTTCTCATGTAGTTTGAAGATACATTTTTATATATAAAGAAATCTGTGAGATCTGGAATTTTAAGTGGGTCAGTAGGCCAGTATGTAGGAGATCTTGTTGATGCAACGTCACATTTATTTTCTCGGATGGCACACAAAAGTTCTTTTCCTTTTTTGTTGTTAAGACGGGAACCCCAATAAGTATGTTTGGCATTGAAGTCACCTCCTAGTATGAATTTTTCACCTAATGATTGTAAAATATTCAAATACATATTTTTAAGTATTTTATGTTTAGGTGGGCTGTATATTGCAGCCACAGTAAGTGGACAATTTTTTGTAATCAATCGAACTGCAGTACATTGCACCTGATTAGATTCGTGTTCATAATGTTGTATATTTTCTTTAATAATTACTGCACTACCGCCTCTTCCTTTGTTTGTGGGGTGTAATGCATGACAAACTTTATAGCCATTAAATTTAATATAGCTTTGTGTAGTGAAGTGCGTTTCTGAGACCAAGCACACATCAATATTTTCCATGTTTAGGACAACTTGCATTTCGTTCTTGTGGTTAAGTAGTCCGTTACAATTCCATGCCATGATTTTTAGGTTACCTATCATTTTTGTTTTTTAGAGATAGCTGTGTTCTTTCTATTTTCAATTTTCTTTAATCGCTCATCAAATGATGCCATAAGTTTGAGAATTTCATCCAGCTTACTCTCATTGGTGTTAGTTTGCTCTTTGTTTTGTGAGCTTGTAGAATTTTTGGCTGCAGTCTGCGCGTAAGAAACGTTAGCGCTAACAGTAGACGTTGGTTTTATTAGTGGTTTTTTGATGGTTGGTTTGTTTTCGTGGCTGACAACAGATTTTTTGACATTCTTATTTCTCATTTTCTGCATTTCTTTTGCAACTAGGCACCCTCTATAGTTAGCTAGATGCGCTTCTCCGCAATGTACGCACTTAGCTTTATCAGTTGCTGGTTTGTTGCAGTCTTGGGTCAGGTGTCTCCCTGTGCACTTTACACATCTTGGTTCTTTAGAACAATACATGTGAATATGTCCATATGCCTGGCACCTTTTGCATTGGGGAATAAGCTTAGATGATTTCAGGGGTTGTATATTAACTATGCACCCTAGGATAGATTTAATTTCGTAGACTTTAGCTATTTCCTCCTTGTTGCTAAAAGTCAGCATGAACATGTTTAGCGGCTCTTTACTTTTCCAGCTGAGCTTGTCCACTGCACCTTCAATTTTTAGACCCTTTAATTTGAGGTCCTCAATTATTCTATCTGGCTTACAGGTAGAAGGCAATTTTTTTGCCATTACTCTGATTGGCCTCTCTTGTTAATTCTCATACGAATGCCAATGACAATTGTTGATTGTTAAAATCTTTGTTATAGCTCTGTAAGATTCCTCATTACAGGCATTTATCTTCACGCTATCACCATTCAACATTTTTATGTTGAAGGTTTCGAAGTAATGAGGCTACCCAGTTTGAAATTTTACTAAATAAAGACGCGGCGCTCGTAAGACCGAATGGGAGGCAATTCATATGAAAAATTTCCCGTCATAAGCAAACGAAAGATATCTTCTATGTGAATCGTCAACTGCGAGGTAGTAAGCGTTTGAGATGTCGATTTTAACAACATGGTAACGGACTTTTACTTTCCCGATTTTTTTGATTTGTTTGTATAGGTTTTCCTGGGAAAGAACTTATGTGTCCCCCTCCCCTGATTTTTTATAGTGTCGGTGAGTTTGTCTTCCGAAAACAAATGTGTATCAGAGGGAGGTATGTCGTGCAATACGTCATTTAGCACCTATTATTAGGGGGGCTTATAGGTTTCTCGGCGTGCTTGGATAACCTCGGCTCTTCTTCCGCAATCCGCAAGTATACTGTACAAGACTGTCCGATATTTTTTTAAACTCACAATCAGGCGCATGGATTTTTTTGTAATTCTTTTTGGGCTGACGGGTTCAATTTCTTCCAAGCCTCTTCAAAGGCTTTGCGCTGAAGGAAGAGACCGTAAGTTATGGCCCCTAGCGTGAGGTCTGCTTTCTCCAAATTTCCTACGGAAGTTGAGCATGGCGTAGTGCAAGCAAACTATTTACTTTGCGAGCGCCAAATACTGGGGTGGCGTAGAACATCTTCTGGACCTCCCAGTATCTAATGTTTCTTCATCCATCTTTACCAAGACGTTGGCACTTCCTACCTCGCTCTACCAATTGAGGGTTTGCCCTGGTAATCTTGGGTTCAGCCTCGGTTATTGAGGGCGCAAAATCGCAGTTAGATTCCGGTTTCTGATTTTTTGGTTACATAGTGTAGCTAGTTTATTTTCCGTGTCGGCAATCTGTTCATCCAGAGTTGACTTTTTGGATTTATTAGAGGAATTAGAGACTTTCGACGGAAGGTCTTGGATGGGTGTTCCAATGAATGGAGGTACTTCCAAACTCTTCGTCGGATGAGGCGCATTCTCCCGTGGAACCAGCGAGATCGGATTCTTCCGAATTTTCTCTGGGTTCTACGTTTTTAGATGCTTTTTGGCTTTTATATACGCATACAATTTTAAAACTCTCTCGATGGCCTTACTTTGATTTGAGAGTGCGGCCATCAAATTCTTAATAATTTTTATCCGGGGGTTGTCTTTAACTCTTTTCTCACGGCGTGGTGTTTTGGAAGATCCTGGCGAAGAACTTCTGCTCTTACGCGTGCGGCTGCACCGGGTCGAGCTCCTTGATGTTAGTTTAGGTTTCATGTTCTTAACTGCGTTCATGAAAACTTCATATGACCTGGGGTGAATAATTTTTACGGTTTTGTGAGGGCTGTACAATAAGGCCCGTCCTAATGGCCACTGTAAAAGTTTCCTTTTTAGTGTCCTAAATCTCTTCTTGGAGAGACTCGGACCTCCAGGGCGGTAGGCTCGGGCGAGTTCCTTAGTAGGGATCGCAAACCGTAATTTGGCCTCTACTCTCTTAGATATTGATTCCCCAAAAAGTTCTTCCTTTGTGAAATTTTCTATTTGCCACGTTTTCCATCCATCCGGGTAGTACTTATGGATGATTCCGACCACTCGGTCGAAGAAAGGTTTCTCGTCGGGTCGTGGAGGTAGGTTACAGAGATGTCCTAAGGTGGTTGGTGCCATCTGTGGGACAGGAAAAGTGAGTCTCACTTTAGGTTTCATAAAATGATGCAACTTGATAGCAGCTGGTACGACCGGGCGTACGGAGTGATACGATTTTACATATCAAAGGATGCGACTCGACGCATCGGTTAGTACGACCGGTCGTATCAGGTGATATGACCCGATGCATTGGGTAATGCGACGACGCATCAAAAGACAATCTAGTGTCTAAGACAACATGTTGTCTTAGCAAGCTAAGACGGTGCATGTTTTTGGTCAGAACTCTAAAAAGAGTACGTGACTATTTGTCGGTCTTGCGAGACGACAAACGATGTATTATAACCACATGAGAGTCGTTATTGCACATGATCAAGAGGGTAATCTCAAGTGGGTCAAGCCGGAGGCGTGAACACCTAAATACCTATATAATTAGCTATTCATCATCATTTCAGCCGCACAATGTCCACTGCTGGACATAGGCCTCTCCCAAAGATTTCCAAAATGACCGATCTAATTAGCTATTATATCACACCAAACTCAGAGCTCTATAAATTGTGTACCTTCAATTGATTTTGAAACTCCTTGGTTGCCCTTCCACTATCACACCCACCACTGGAAAGCTGCCAGGCGCTCGAATTACCTTATGATAGAATGGCGTACTAACTAGAGGGATTTCGTTGATCTATAAATTGTATACCTATTTCCGTAGCCAGGAATATTATAATTATTAATTATATGTTTCAGGGCGTTTCGCGCAGGCGTGGAGGTTGATTGACCTCTTTACCTTTTCGCATGGTGCATCGCCCAGAGGTGCTATTTTTCAAACGCGGAGTCACTAAACGAATGATTTTTGTATGGAAAAAACATTCGTTATGGTGACTCCGCGTTTCAAAAATAGCATTTACTGGCTGGCCGCGGGTCCTCGTATCGTACGCACCGCCAAGTCGCCACATTTATAAGCCCATTAAAGCGAGTCCAAAGAAATTGAACTACCTATTAGTACCTTATCACAAATTCAGTCTTGTTATAAGAGTTATTCTCGTATGGTGAATACCACTTGCGATCGGCTGCACTGTACCTAGTTCTAGACGGAATTATAAGGGCTAAACCTAGTTCTAGCCGTAGATAAACAGGATACACCTAAGTGTAACCATCTGAGACCGGCTGCACCTAGATCTAGCTGGATAAACCTCGGCGTAGTCGCATTTCGGGTTTTAGCCGTAATTACCTTTTACTAAAACCAACGGTTAGTAATTACTAAAAGATAATTAAAACAGCCGTAAAAAAATAAAAAATATTTTTTTCACTGGGCCCTATTTTTTTAATCACCGGTCATACGGATGGTTACCTACTCTAGCGTTTCTAAACGCGCATTTTTGATTATTGTTGTCGTCAGGAAACTAGCGCTGCGCTAAAGTGCTATTTTTGAAACACGGAGTCACATAAACGAATAGTTTATCCATACAAAAAAACCGTTCATTTAGTGACTCCGCGTTTGAAAAATAGCACCTCGGACCGTTATATTGCGCTGACGCTGAAGTCAAAAAATAATATTGTATCCGAGCGCAGTATCCCCTCTACATTTTACATAGCTATGTAATATTATACTATTATTAATTATGTGCCTCAGCGCTAAACTTACGTGCCGCTACTTGTATCGTAGGTATGCGATGCGAAGTAGCGTTGCATTTGCATAACTATCGACAGATTTGCATCTATCGATAGTTATGCAAATGCAACGCTACTATTATATATGTCGCAGTTGGATTGTATAATCCGCTGTTATTCAAAAACTCTAGCTGTTTGGCATTACAGCTCGGTTTTGTATTACAGCTGAAAATCGTTCAGCTAGATCGTCCAATGTGTTACGTTTAACAAACTAGCTAACGTAAGATTGTAGAACGATTAGTTCGGAATTCTGCCACTTGTGGGTCTTGTGGCTTGTGAAGTGTCAGTGTCATAACAACAAATATGGCCTCCCATAAAGTAAATTCTTCGCTGCGATCCGGGACTAAGCTGTTTTTATCGAGAGACATCGGGGGCATCGTTTGTGACTTCGGAGTGCAAAAGATTGAAAAGAATAAAGCAGACTTTTAGCTTGGATCCCATATTGTTATTTCGACGCCCGCCTTCCGTCAAGATGGAAAATTCACGTGGATCAATTGGCCGTAAGAAATCGCTGCGCCATTGAGTTGTCGGGTTTACAAAATTTTTATATTTCTAATCCAATTGCATCGAGCTGATTATCATTCTTCATTGGTGTTTTATGATGTTGGAGACTGAATTATTTAGTAAGGAGTTGAATTGAGGTTTTATTTCAATCCCACGAGTAATATAAAAATAATAAAGAAGAACTTTTGTCTACTCATATATTATTTCGTTTGGTAACACAGTTTTATTGAATAATGGTAACCCTGTATGCTATCTCAACGCTATTTGTTTTGTTAAACGTAAGTACGTAACTCATTGACAATCGAGCTGAAATATTTTTAGCTGTTTTACAAAACCGAGCTGTATTGCCAAACAGCTAGAGTTTTTGAATAACAACGGATTATACAATTCAACTGCGACATATATATACTATGCTATTAAATATATTGACCTTGAAAAACAGTCACAATATCGATAGGACAATCAATAGTATCGATACTATTGCATTTAGATATCGATAGTATCGATACTAACGATAGTCCTGTCTATATTGAAACTGTTTTCCAAGGTCACGGTTTTATCGATAGACTATCGATATTTTATATACTATTGCTTGCAATTGCAACACTAATGCGAAGGATTTGCAACGTGTGGTTTTGGAGGAGATGAGAGGAGATGGAGACTACCCGTTTTGTATTTGGTGACTCCCTCCATAAATTAGGAGACGTAGTTTTGAAATCACTTGTCATATTACGAATGGTTTGCGCGAGCGTTTACAAACGGGCGCATTTTTGAATCGGTTGTATTGTATGCGAAGGATTTGCAACGAGTGGTCTTGACCACTTCTAATTTTGATATTTGTTACGCAGAAATGTCAAAGAAACCTTTCATGGATAATCCATTCCATTTTACGCTGCTTCTTTATTTATGGTGACAGTTTTAGAAAACCATACACGTATTTTCGAAAATTTTCTGCGTGAAACAAAATTGTTTTTTGATGACACAATGGTTTTAAAACTACGGCCAAATGGTATTCTACGCGAACGGTGAGTTAAAAAACTACACGTTTTGTGTTTCGATGAGTCCCTCAATGAATAATAGCACTCTAGAAATCTCCCTCTCCTGAACTCTCCTCGTGCTATTTTTAGGGTTCCGTACCTCAAAAGGAAAAAACGGAACCCTTATAGGATCACTTTGTTGTCCGTCTGTCCGTCCGTCCGTCCGTCTGTCAAGACCCTTTTTTCTCAGGAACGCGTGGAGGTGTGAAGCTGAAATTTATATCAATTACTCAGGTCTACTGTCCCTTGAAGCTGTGAAAAAATCAAACTTCTAAGCCAACGCAATCAAAAGATACAGCCGTTTATGCCGCAAATTTTCGACACTTGCAAGGGAATCAAAACCTACAGGGTGCTTCCCGTGAACTCAGAATCTTGAAATTTGGTACGAAGCAACGTCTTATAGCATAGATAAAGGAAAAATTACGAAAACCATAAATTTTTAGTTACATCACATAATATATATTTTTTTAATAATTTTAAACTTACTACCCATTTCCTCATAAACGCGTAGAGGTATTAAATTGAAATTCATACCAAATTCTCGTTTGTACGGAACCCTCGGTGCGCGAGTCCGACTCGCACTTGGCCGGTTTTTTTTATTTAAACGCGGAGTCACCTAAACGAATAGTTTTTCCACACAAAAAATCGTTCGTTTAGTGACTCCGCATTTCAAAAACAGCACTTCAGAACGGTACTCCATTTCCTACCCTAAAATTTTATGTCCGAATGTCAAAATCCATAACAAGTTTGCTATAATCTTCAGAATCCATAATGTTCATATATCCGTAATTTTGATTTACCTAATTATCTTGAATCATAACACTTTTGTGCCATAATATGAATTGCTATAATAATTGAATTTTCTAATTTTGGATGCTATAAAGTCACATGTCCTAGGTGTTGTATTCTATAATGTATGTTAGTCGGAATGTTAATTTGTAATAAGATTATTAGCTTAAAACGCTAGGTTAAAACTAGGAGTTCGTTAGGTTCGTTAGGTTTCTTGTGACCAAGATACGAGCGAGCGACTCAAGCTTAGGGCGAAGGTAACACAGACACAAAAACCACTTTGCCGTGGACTGTAGGTTAGGTTCGTTAGGTTTCCTGTGACCAAGAATTGAGCGAGCGAGCGACTCAAGCTTAAAGCGAAAGTAACACAGACACAAAAACCACTTTGCCGTTGAGTGTAGGTTGAGTTCGTTAGGTTTCCTGTGACCAAGACATGAGCGAGCGACTTAAGCTTAGGGTGAAAGTAACAAAAGACACAAAATTCACCTTGACGTGAAGTGTAGGTTAGGTTCGTTAATTTTCCTGTGACCAAGACACGAGCGAGCGAGCGAAGCGAGCAAGCGACTCAAGCTTAGGGCGAAAGTAACACATACACAAAAACCACTTTGCCGTAGATTAGGTTCATTAGGCTTTTTGTATTTTAGCAAAGGAATTTGTTATTTTTCTTCATAATAATCGTATGTTTAAAATTAGGACACGTGAATTCACGTGATAGTTATGGGAAAAAAATTGGTTGCCTGTAAAGTCGGTATACGGGCGAAAGTTTTACGTGACAACGACTTTTTATGTCTGTCTCTCTCGCTCTTAGGCGGGCTAACCATGCCCGAGTGGAAGGGACGCGTGCCTCTCACTCGCTCTCATTGTGAGCGCATAACGTGAGCGGAGCGTAACGCAGTTTCTTGAAGTGTCACCCGGCAAACCAATTTATAAGACGTTGTCACGTCAAAAAGAATAGACATTTTGAATATTATGGATAATAATGTTTATGGCAAAAAAGTTATAGCACGTTGTATTTCGGGATTACAACTTTCGGCGCACGTGATATTATGCGATATTTGGGCTAGGCATCATTCGGACATATGATTATTATGGAAAAAAATATTATGAGATCTTAAATTATGGATAAAAAATTTATGAAATAAAATAGAGAACCCTTCAGAACTCATCGCATTTGAAGTACAATTTTTGAAACGTGACTTCGCGTTTCAAAAATGGCACCACAGAAACCAATGTCTGACAGTCTGACACAACACAACGGAAAAAAAACTAAGCGCAGACAGAAGCTTGGTATATTTTTCGTTTCGTTTCAAAGAAGAATTTTGTTGTGATATCCGAATATCTGATGATCATCAGAACCGCCGATTTGGCCGCCAATGTCAAAACTGTAATGATATTTTAGTTTGGTGAGTGTAGCAACTGCTTTCTTTCTGTAGATAAGTATAAAATATTTCAATTTCCAACCTCACTCAAGAATGGCTACGCGGTCGGGTTTGCCTCCTGTAACGATTGTGCATATTGCTTACCTCAAGAAAACATCTAAATTTAGAGTTTCCAGAAGGTAAAATCGTATACCTACCTATATTTCTTATGTTTATTTTCACCAGTATAGTCAGTAGAAAACAGCTTCAATTTATGCCCATATCAAGCTAAGTTGACCTAGTTGTTACATTTAGGTATCTCATAACTAATACAAAAAACGGCCAGTCTGGAAAAGATTACCAGAAATAACACAGCCTTTTGTAAATTGTTGTAAGTAAATATTCCTTTGGTGCAAGAACTGAAAGTGTAGGTAAGATTTAACTATTTATTCTATCTTAAATAGTTTGTCATGTATCTATTTTGTCATATTTACTGTGAACAGCAAGAACAGACATACAGTGTTGATGGATGTATGTATATAAATCAATACACCAATACTCTTATGTATACAGATGATATGAGTAATAAAATTGAAGCGTTCGTTTGTAATATCAAAATGACATATTTCTACTAAATGCATTTGAAAACGTCTTATACCAAAAGCGCAAAAGATATCCAACTGAAATGCCTGGGCTCATTTTGACTTTCACTGGCAGATCATTAATTAGGTATGTAAATAAATAAACAAATATATAGTTATTATTTATATATTTAATTAGGTAGTAACTTATTTATATATTTAATTAGGTATTTAATTCTAACCTACGGATGCCAAACATGGGCCCTCACCAAACCACATACCAGAAAACTGGAAGTATGCCAAAATTCCATGGAACGAAGTATGCTGGGGGTGAGACTAAGAGATAAAATTAAAATCTCATATCTTGAGAAATTTACCAAACATCAAAATGTCTCAATAACAGTAAGCAAACTTAAGTGGCGATGGACAGGGCATACGGTGAGAGGCAGAGACAAGTGGAGTAAACATATGATGAATTGGTATCCAAGGGATAAAAAACGGAAAAGAGGAAGACCGTTTAAAAGATGGTCAGACGATATCAAAGATGTAGCAGGTGGCATTTGGACCAGGACGACACTAAATAGAGAGGAGTGGAAAAAATTGGAGGAGGCCTTTGTCAATAGGGGCACACAGACGAGAGATGAGGAAACATAAAATAAACAAATATGATTGTAACTGGAAATGTAATATTATGTTTCTCTTCTCTTTTGAATAAAGGCTATTATTAGTATATTATCTTATACCTTTAAACGAGCAATTCTTGTATGTATGTATATATATTTATTTATAAATTTCTGTGATCTCGAAAACGGCTCGCGCACGGGAAAATTTGTATATGGGGGTTTTCGGGGGTAAACAATCGATCTAGATTAGTTTTATGTTTGGGAAAACGCGTGTTTTCGAGTTTTCATGCGTTTTTCTTTCCACGCAGAATATGGTCGCTAATTTCGTCGCGTCACGACCGCCTTGATTTAGCTCAGTGGTTAAGGATAGCGACCGCTAGAAAGAGTGTTACGGGTTCGAATCCCACTCGGTGACTTACTTTTGTTTAATTATTTAATGTTTGAGATGTAACCGAGCAAAGCTCGGTCGCCCAGGTACTTATTATTTAAGTTTACAAATATTTTTGTCAGGGTAGGCCCTAATCTTACCTAATTGACGAGGACGGCTGCATATCAAGAAAAAGACATTTTTCCAGTATCTTATATTATATCGATACGTTGCGGTTCAAAGGGCGTAACCACCATTTTGGCCAAAATGAGTTTTGAATGCCATCTTATTTACTTTTTCTGTGCTATCGAACTGTATATTTAAAGTTTTCAAACTCCGAAAACTATGGTGAATATGACCTCAAATTTTAATGCTGATAATGGAGATTTTCTTGTATTTTTGGACGTAAAAGCCATTGTTATTGGGCATCATCGACACTGTCAAATAAAATTGTAGGGCGTATGTGCCTATGAGTCTAAAAGTCCTTTATGAACATGAAACTACTAAAGGATATACACCCAAATATTTATTAAATTTTATATTGACGTTGGATATTACTCCCTAAATAAAATGGTAGTTACTCCCATAATTCTTTTATTTGAAACTAAGTAATGCTTTTTTTAAGTAATCCTGGTACTACAACGCATAGAGTGAAATGGAATGACAAAACGGGTCTACCCTACATAGCAGAACTTTTGATGTCATAAATATTATGCATAACAACGGATGTCATAAAGTTGATTACATTACGCTAAAAATCATTTAGGATACATTCATTTATCATACATTCAAAACTCTCAATTTTCTAAGTAAGGCATACATTACATATCTATTAATAATGAAATTGTAAAACCATTACATTTATATAAAGGTAACTTAGTGCAATGGGATTCTTTAAATTAATTAAAAACTGCATTTTTGATCACTAAGATTTTATTGATCTAGACACATTTAGTCAAACTTTCACGAAAACTAACTGAAAAATACTCATATTCAGATCAAGAATTAAAATAATCCAACATTTATGAAGAAAAACACAGGTAATAATAGTAAAGAACGAGCCCTTAAGGGTCCGGCGGACCTAGACCAAAATACAACTTTCCATACAAACGTAGTCTACGTTTTATTTCAAAACGACATGTCCGATTTGGGCAAAATTTTGTAATTTCAAAGATATTGCAATTATCTAGGTTTATATTAAGTTTCCGACAGTAAAAATATGAACTTGAAATAGAATATAGTGTTTTATATCATTTTTGACCATTAGTATGGGAAACTTCTAAATCGTTATATTTTCTTTCCAGTTCATAATTTTACTATAGGAAACCCAATATAACCCTAGATAATTGCAATTTCTTTACAATTACCAATTTTTACCGGAATCTGACATGTGGTTTCAAAATTAAACGTGTACTACGTTTGTATGGAGAAGTCTAGGGTCGCCGGACTCTTAATGTAAATTTACCTATTTTTATAAAAATATTTATAATTATTTAATTTATATTTATATTTATATAAATATTTTTTTTTAATATTTTTCATTTATTTTTAATTAATTTATTTTAGTTTTTAGTTTTATAATTTAGGTAGGGTATTTAGTTTTTAGTTATATAATTATTGTATAACTATGTAAATATTTATTTTGTGCAATAAAATTTCTGGATTTATAATTTTTATTATATTAACCCAAAAAAATAGAATAAAATGATAAAATAACAATAAAAACTCCAATTTTAATTTTGAAAGTTGGTGATTATACCCTGCGTTACTAACAAAGCTGTCATTTTATGGGGCATAAAAGACATACATGATTTTGTGAGGCGTATTCACCAGCTAACTTTTAAACTATAAATATTTGTTGAAACGTTATGTTTAAATATTATGCACCACAAAAATTAATGGCTTTTGGTGTAAGAATCATTTAAATATAGGATCAATAACAACAAAGAATAACAACAAAGTTGTAACAAAAACAAAATTTTCATTTTAGTTTTTTGGTTCTCCTGAAGAGTCGTGTTTTGGTGGTTACGCCCTTCGACCCGCAACGTATCGATATTAGTGTGACACAGGGCAGATAACATCCTTGTGTCTGTAATGCATGTTTCTGATATTTTAAGGATAGGCTACATTTACATGCTGTTAAACCCACAGCACACGGCAGGGCATAGCTAATTGTATAGTTCTTTTTGTTACCTGATGTGTAAATGAATACCTACTGAACGAAATTTACAATACAACTCACTTATATTTTAATTTAATTAATTAATTTATTCATGGTCCACTTTATGTTAGTAACATAATCCTATCCTATCCTACTAATATTCTATATGTGAAAGTGAGTTTAAATATTTTTTTGATACCTCTTCACAGTTAAACCACTTTGGATGAAATTTGGTATGGATATAGTTTGAGATTCGGGGAACGACATAGGGTACTCTTTATACTGAAATTCCTACGGAGAGCGAAGCCCGCGGGTACAGCTAGTAAAATATAATTAAAAGGAACATACTTATGATAAAATTACAACATATTATGTGTACTTACCTAAAGGAACTTTTTTCAGAACCAACATTTCATGATGGAGCAAATTGTGGTTAAAACTGAGATGGAGGAGAGTGGAGAAATACTACTGTTCTATGTAGACGGTAAGTTATTCTTAACCAACATCCACAAAAGACAAAGTAGATTATTAAGTTGATGTCCTGACGACCTCCATGGCATATGGTTAACGCCTGTCTGCTACTTAGGAGGTCCTGGGTTCGATCCCCGGTCAGGTCAAGATTGACCATTATACCCAAGTAAAGTTGACAGTAACAAAAAAAAGTGAGGAAAACTCTTTGTGTTTTGGGCATGGGCGAATAGTGGTTTTCTTTATTTCTTTATTTTCGCTTACATGCACTCATACATTACATGGTCAGTAGGTTAATAAGTACATGAACCCTGACAGGGTGTTGCGAACTAAAAGTATGTTGAGTTGAGTTTATATAATAATAGTGGTTTTAGATTCAGGATATGTCAAAAATTGTTAGTGATTACATTGAATGTCAGCAGAGATACATAGAACTTTTATGTTATAAATATATACAAATAATAGCCGTTCATTTCAGTTAAGTTTGATTAAATTTAAATTTAATTTTAATGAGATGTAGTTTTTGTAAATCCGAACATTTAAAATATCTTAACAATAATATTGCAATAAAAAAAATATTTAGAAGAGGAAAAAAAAAGATAAATATAAATGTCAGTATATTAATGGCTGTGGCTTGAGAATTCTTTAAACTAGTTGTCTAATTTGTCTTCTAAGTACTCTTTGACAGAATAATAACCTTTTGTCAATAACAATGTTTTTAGTTTTTTATTAAAAGTTTTGTCATTATGTTCTAATTGTAGTGATTTTGGTAGTTTATTATATATTTTGATTGCACTCACATATGGTCCGTTACTGAATATGTCCAAGTTTTTTTTCGACGGTAGTGCCAGTCTATATTTATGTCGTGTGTTTAAACCAAGTACATGGATTTATCAAATGACAAATGGACATTTAGGGGATTGGTATATTGTTTGTTTTGTTAAGAGTCCCCTTACCCTAGACCAAAATACAACTTTACATACAAACGTAGTCTACGTTTTATTTCAAAACGACATGTCCGATTTCGACAAAATTTTGTAATTTCAAAGATATTGCAATTATCTAGGTTAATAACTGGTTTCCAACGGTAAAAATATGAACTTGAAATAGAATATAGTGCTATTTATCATTTTTGACCATCAGTATGGGAAACTTCTAAATCGTTATATTTTCTTTCCAGTTTATAATTTTACTGTAGGAAACCAGTTATAAACCTAGATAATTGCAATTTCTTTACAATTACCAATTTTTAGCGGAATCTGACATGTGGTTTCCAAATTAAACATAGACTACGTTTGTATGGAGAAGTCTAGGGTAAGGGAACTGTTAAGTGTGTTAAAGTCGAAAAAGACTGCAATTATCTACTAAAATTAGTCCTCCTTTTATAATAAGACAGATTACAGTCCTCTCAATCTAATATTCTGTCGCGAACGAGATAGATGTAGAATATTCGCGAGTAGGAACTCTGCTGGCAAGATAGACTCGGAATGTTCGCGAGTGGAATCGTATAGAAACACGTCAGGATAATGCAAGCGAAACTAGGCCTTATATTCTTACAGCATAAAGGCTAGAGTTCTTTGCATGGTCGTCGGCTTAGTCGCACTCACACATACATACCGGCGTCTCGATGTTTCCCGTCAATCGAAATACATTCGTCAAGTGAGGCGAATATTCGAGAAAAGTGTAGACTTCTGTATCGGCGCATATAAAAAGACGATCGAGTGCGCGTCCCGCCAGTTCAGTACGAGCTACGAAAGCGATAACTTCGAAGCGAACCGAAGCGAAGGAAACCTACCTCAGTGCGACAAGTGGATGTACCTGCGACTACTTTGGCGAGATACCTGGACCTCAGCTGCTACGCGACTTGGAATTGGATATCAGGAAGACCATCTTCACGTGTCAACCTTTGGGTTCCGTAGTGAATAAAAACCCTCATACGAACTTTGGCGTTTTACTCCAAATCTCGAACCCAGTTTCGTAACATTTGGTGTCGGAAGTGGATTTGGAGATGCCAGTTCTACCAAGAGAAGAAGAGGATACCACCAGGGAGGGCGTCAAGACCAGGGCCCAGCGTGCCATGGAGGCTCAAGGGGGAGTGGCTCAGGCCACGCCTACTGAACCTCAAGCCACGCCCACTGACCCTGAGACTACGCCTACCGCCTATCAGGCAACGCCCACCGCCCATCACGCTCCGCCCACTGGACAACAAGCCCCGTCTACTGGACCTCAAGTCACGCCCACCAGTCATCAGGCCACGCCCACTGGACCTCAAGCCACACCCACCAGACGTCTAGCTCCACCTACTGGCTCCGCCCACCTTGGCCAGTCCACGCCCACTGACCACGCCCACCAAACAGTGCCATGTTTACAAGAGACGCCAAGCGACTCAAATAGTTTAATGCACCTATTAGAACTAATTCGGCAAGAACAAAAAGCAATGCGGCAAGAACAACAAGCAAGTACACAACGACTTCAACGTATAGAAGAGACACAAGATTTACGATTTGCACGTTTGAGTGAGCAACAGCAAATAGTCTTGGGAAATTTCTGCAAACTCAACCAGTCAGTGGAGCAGATCCGTAATGATGTAGACGTTGTCGAAAATCGTATGACTGATCTGGAAAACAAGGTGGAAAATAGAGTAACCGATTTGGAAACTAACTTCGCCGGTCTCCAAAAGAAAGTATTGCGCCTAGAGACAGTAGGAACGCCAAGTACATCCGGCTGTGAAACTAAGGGGCCAAAAGTAAAAGTGCCATCTTATGACGGTACCACATCTTGGGCCGCATACAAACAACAATTCCAGACCGTCGCTAGTTTAAACGGTTGGACCGATGAACAGAGCCATACAGCCCTCACTGTTGCTTTGAAAGGCTCAGCACTATCAGTTCTGGAGGCACTGCCTAGCTCTGGAAGCACCTTTAAAGAATTGATGGAGGCGTTAGAAGCCAGGTATGGAGAACGTCATCTCGAACACGTTTTTCGAGCCCAGCTGCGTGAAAGAGTTCAGCGCCCAGGAGAAGGACTTCAACAGTGGGCATTGGAAATAGAAAAACTGGTGCGTAAAGCCTACGCGTCTGTTGACTCCAAAATGGTCGACACGAACATTTTACAAGCTTTTATTGCTGGAATTAGAGATGTTGAGGTAAGGGCTGCAGTGGGTACTCAACATCACGCGTCACTAAAAGATGCCTTGGCACATGCTCTAGAGTACGAAGCTTTAAGGCAGGACATGCGCACACATAAGTTGCGAGAAGTCACGGAAGATGTAAAGGCAATCAAGAGCCCGCCAAAGAAGACCAATAGCTCTGCGCCTACTTGCTACAGGTGTGGTGAAAGAGGACATTTGCGGCTCTCTTGTCCAGAAAAGCAGGAAATAACCAAATTAAGAGAAGAGCTGAAGGAAATTACAAAAAGGCAGGAGTCCTCGTTTCCTGCAAGAAACCAGGGAAACGAGTAACAGCCAGGACCAAGGGGCGGGTACTGGCTGGCGCAGAGGAAGCCCCAGCAATTGTCATCTCACAAGTAAGCAATAGGAGCAGTTTGACGATATGCGGACAAGTGAATAGGACAGATTGCAAATTGACCATAGACACCGGAGCCTCCAGAACAATAATCAACCCACATCTGGTGAAAGCTGCGACGAAATACAAGAACGTCGATTGTCGGCTTCTGTCTGCCTCTGGCCAGCCAATACCTGTCCTAGGAGAGACGACAGTAACAATATACGTGGGAGATTCACCATACACGCATGATGTCATTGTGGCTGAAATTATGGATGAGTGCATATTGGGCCTAGATTTCATGAAGAAATACAATTGTAAAATCGATGTCGCAAATGGAGTTTTCAAGTGTGGTAATGAGGAAATTTTCATACTTGGAGGCCCCACCGGAAAAGTGACTTCTTTAAATAAAATCGTCGTACCTGGTCGAACACAAGCACAAATAATGGTGAAACTGCCATCGCCTAAAACACACAAGCCAACTAGATGCGTTCTTATTGAGGATACATCAAACAAGTCAACTCAAAGATTTCTGACAGCAAGAACATTAGTCACTGGAAAGGATACTGCAGTAGTGAGAATAGTCAATCTAGAGGACCATGAGATCATCTTAAATGAAGGAGATGTTGTTGGAAGATGCGAGGAAGTTGTCTGGATGAAAAAGTGCCAATTAACACCAAACTCAGACGCATCTAAAACCTCTAGTTGTTCTACAGTTTACGACCTTCTAAAAGATTGCAAAAGCAACCTAACTTATTCACAGAGCTTGAAGGCAAAGAAGTTGCTGCTGGATTTTGCTGACATTTTCTCTTCCAAAGAAGGTGATCTAGGAAGAACTTCGCTCGTTCAGCACAGAATTGATACTGGAAGCGAAAGACCTATACGTCAGCGAGCGAGAAGAATTCCATATGCTAAGGAAAAGGAAGTACAAGATCTGCTGGAGGACATGAAAAGAAATAAAATCATCGAACCGTCTGCAAGTCCATGGTGCTCCCCGGTTGTTTTAGTTAAGAAGAAAGACGGCAGCACACGATTTTGTGTCGACTATAGACGACTGAACGACGTCACAAAGAAGGACAGTTACCCATTACCAAGAATTGATGACACATTGGACACCCTTAGCGGAATGCAGTGGTTTTCAACCCTAGACTTGAAATCTGGTTACTGGCAGGTGGAAATTCATCCTAAGGATAAAGAAAAGACAGCATTCTCAACAGGAAAAGGTTTATGGCAGTTCAATGTTATGCCTTTTGGATTATGCAACGCCCCCGCCACTTTTGAAAGACTTATGGAATGTGTACTAGCAGGATTAGTAGGAGACGCCTGCCTAGTTTATCTGGATGACGTCATCATCATGGGTCGAGACTTTGAAGATCATCTACGGAATCTGGAGCAAGTCTTGATGAAGATACGGGGTGCCAACTTAAAACTAAATCCAAAGAAATGCAGTCTATTCAGAAACAAAGTGAATTATCTCGGACACGTTATCACCAGCGAGGGCATCCAAACTGATCCTGATAAAGTTGCAGCTGTGAAAAACTGGCCTACCCCCAAAGACAAGACAGAAGTACGAGCATTTATGGGATTATGCTCTTACTACAGGCGATTTGTAAAGGGATTTTCTGAAATCGCTAAACCACTGCATCGTCTGACAGAAGACAAACAGCCTTTTAAATGGGACGATACCTGTGAAAATGCCTTTCTCAAACTAAAAGAATGCCTTTGCAATACTTCAATCTTGGGATACCCGCAAGCTAGTGGCGAATTCATCGTTGACACAGACGCTAGCAACACAGCGATCGGAGGGGTACTATCTCAAAAACAGGGTGAAAATGAAATAGTAATTGGATATTTCAGCAAATCTTTGTCAAGGCCTGAAAGGAATTATTGTGTTACTAGAAGAGAACTCTTGGCCGTTGTGAAGACGCTGCAACACTTCAACAAATATCTCATTGGTAGACAGTTCAAACTTCGCACAGACCATGCTGCTTTGAAATGGCTGTTACAATTTAAAAATCCGGAAGGCCAAGTTGCACGTTGGATTGAACAACTCCAAGAATTTGACTTTGTTACCGAGCACCGTAGTGGAAAGGCCCATGGAAATGCTGATGCACTCTCAAGAAGACCATGTGTGGAAGACTGCAAGCATTGCGTTAAACAAGAGACAAAGGAGCTTACGGTTAACATCACAAGAACAATCCCTACAGGGCAATGGGACGATGACAACCTTAGAGAAGCCCAGGAAGATGATGAAGATATAAGGCTCATCATCGCATGGAAAGAACGTAGTGCTGATAAACCTAGATGGGCAGAAGTTGCACCTACGAGCCCCACCACCAAAGCGTATTGGGCTCAATGGGACAGTTTTATCCTGCAGAATGGAATACTTTACCGTAAATGGGAGAAACCAAACGGCAAAGAGTTTCACCTACAGGTTGTTGTTCCAAGAGACAGAGTGAAAGACGTTCTCCGTGAAGTACATGATGGTGTAACAGGTGGACATCTAGGCGTTAAGAGAACGCTAACAAAGATTCGGGAACGGTTTTACTGGCTGAATTGTCGGGAAGATGTTCAGGATTGGTGCCGCAAATGTACAACTTGTGCAGCCGTAAAAGGCCCGTCAACAAGAACTCGAGGATGTCTACAGCTTTACAATGTGGGTGCGCCCTGGGAACGGATTGCAGTAGACATTGCCGGACCATTCCCCGTAACTGAATCAGGAAATAAGTACTTCATGGTTGTCATGGACTATTTTAGCAAGTGGCCGGAAGTATTCGCTATACCTAACCAAGAAGCTTCGACAGTAGCCTCCAAGTTGGTTGAGGAAGTAATCTGCCGGTTTGGTGTACCACTAGAAATCCACTCAGATCAAGGAAGAAACTTCGAGTCGCAACTATTTCAAGAAATCTGCAAACTTCTAGGGATTCATAAAACGAGGACCACTCCATATCACCCTCAGTCTGATGGCATGGTGGAGAGATTTAACCAGACTCTGGAGAGACATCTAGCAAAACTGGTTGACAAACATCAAAAAGACTGGGACAAATACATACCGCTTTTTCTCCTGGCTTATAGAACATCGGAGCATGAAAGCACAAAACTTACCCCAGCTCAGGTGAATTTCGGCAGAGAACTTAGATTACCTGTGGATGTCCTAACGGGGAGGCCACCAGAAGACCCATGTACTGTGCCAGACTACGTCTTCGATCTTCGAGAGCGAATATGGAACATCTATGACTTAGTTCGCGAAAATGGTTTACAAGCAAGTGAAAACATGAAAACAAGATATGACCGAAGAGCGAACTCACGTGGCTTTGAAGAAGGAGTCTTAGTATGGCTTCATAACCCGATTCGCCGGAAAGGAAAATCACCGAAATTACAAACGAGATGGGAAGGCCCATACAAGATCATTACGCGAATAAACGACGTGACCTATCGGATCCAACGTCAACCAAGAGGGGCACTCAAGGTGGTGCACATAGACCGTCTAGCACGTTATCATGGCAGCAATAGTGACGCTCGGGACGCGCGTCTTTAAGAAGGGGGCAGTGTCGCGAACGAGATAGATGTAGAATATTCGCGAGTAGGAACTCTGCTGGCAAGATAGACTCGGAATGTTCGCGAGTGGAATCGTATAGAAACACGTCAGGATAATGCAAGCGAAACTAGGCCTTATATTCTTACAGCATAAAGGCTAGAGTTCTTTGCATGGTCGTCGGCTTAGTCGCACTCACACATACATACCGGCGTCTCGATGTTTCCCGTCAATCGAAATACATTCGTCAAGTGAGGCGAATATTCGAGAAAAGTGTAGACTTCTGTATCGGCGCATATAAAAAGACGATCGAGTGCGCGTCCCGCCAGTTCAGTACGAGCTACGAAAGCGATAACTTCGAAGCGAACCGAAGCGAAGGAAACCTACCTCAGTGCGACAAGTGGATGTACCTGCGACTACTTTGGCGAGATACCTGGACCTCAGCTGCTACGCGACTTGGAATTGGATATCAGGAAGACCATCTTCACGTGTCAACCTTTGGGTTCCGTAGTGAATAAAAACCCTCATACGAACTTTGGCGTTTTACTCCAAATCTCGAACCCAGTTTCGTAACAATTCTAATATATAAAGTAAATGTATAAAATTCTCGTGTCACAGTGTTTGTAACAAAACTTCTCCGTGGCTTGACTGATTTTTAATATTCAGCAGGTCTGAAACTAGGACGTAAACTCTTTTTCATACCCAAAATTGATAAACGTGGTCCACCTTAAAAAAATATATTTTCATTTTCCTTGGACAATATGTTTAAATTTTGATTGTATACAAATTTTTATTTGTTTATGATTCTGTATTAAAATAAAAATACATACAATCCCAAATTTTTACCCGCATACAAACAAACCCTATATTTTAATAGCGATATTATTTTTTTTACTCTTGGCGGTCGATAGAACGGGAATGGAGACAGGAACGGGAACGGGAACGGAAAACCTAGGTTAGGTTAACGGAAACGGAATCGTGTATGGGAACCGAAACGCCAAATAGTAAAAAAGCAGGAAATGAAGCGGGAGCGGGAACTGGTACGGTGAAAGGGGAATAAGAACGGGAACGGGAACGGGAACGGGCGGAACAAAGTTCGCCAAGTCAGATAGTCTTTTAATTAGGGATGCAACGATACGGCTATTACGATACCAATACAAATGACGAATACATCGTTATGGCCAAATACGATAACGAATTACGATACGAATGCATTACGATATTTGTTTAATACCATTTTAATGAATTTATTGGAAGCTTTGTTGTATGTTATTATTGTAAGACTAAGTAAAAGTATAAAAAAAAGCATTTTTAAATAATATTTTTATTAATTTTATCAATTTTCATGATTAACTTATATTTTAATTTGTTACTATTTGTTACATTTACTATATTTAATTTTAATTGTAGTCGTAATTTATAACTGGCAAATTCTTATTCAGAAAACACAACATATTTAAGTATTTTCCCTTATGTCGGTTTCTCTCATCACTGTGTATCAGTCCTGCCCACAGATTAAGACAGATTATATCCTAACGGAGTCCTGCCTGCCTGCTTAAAACTGTCAATGCCAAAAGTGACGGATGCGAAGCGTTATGCGTTTCGTTTCACCCGAAACAGTAAAAATTTAAAAAATTGAAATAAATGTATCGTAATAATATCGTATCGTAATATTTACGATAACGAATGATCGTAAAGGTTTACGATAATCGCCGATATATGATTATCGTATCGGTATCGTTGCATCCCTACTTTTAATATCAATCACATGTTATTCTTATTATTACAGAGACTGATGGGACAGTAGAAGGGTCAGTTGCAACAATGGACAACATACAAAACATGGGTGTCCAGATTCAAGAACTTCCAACTGAAGCCTATGTCATGGAAGATGTCGACGACCCCCCTGCGGGTACTACTGAAGACTCTGAAGTGACCCCCACTTCTGATCTAGCAAAAGACAGGTGGACACCTGACGAGACAAATAGACTACTGATATTCTACATAGATAATAAAGAGAATTTCACAACTGGAAGCACTAAAAAGAAACATCTCTGGAGCATTGCTTGCAAAACTATGTTACTGACAAAAAACGTTACAGCTTGTGAAATGAAACTGCGTAACTTGAAACGAAAGTATGCTCAAGTTCTCATCAACAAACAGAAAGGAATTAACGTCAACTTCCCGTTTCTAGAACTTTGCAACAAGGCGTTTTATGATGATCATGTTGTGAATACATTGATTAAAGAAAGCCTCGAGCAGAATGAAACGAGACTGGTAAAATTGCCTTTCACTTCAAAAGCTCGCGAAGATCCCGTTATGATACTGAAAACCTTAAACGCGAACAGCAAACAGTGTGATAATAAAGTTGAGTTGATGTTAAACTTGTATTTGAAGTATAAGAAGGAATTTAAGAAGGAATATTTTCGTAAGGATCTCTGGGAACGGATAGCGATGGAGATTGGAGAAGATGATGGCGATTACTGGCATAAACGGTTCTTGAATTACAAACATCATTACTTAAAAATGTTGAGCAAGCGCGAACAATCTGGACCGGAAAGTGTAGAATGGCCATACATGTCTTATTATGATCAAATTTTCGGAGACGATGAAGAGTTCAAACGTAAATTCTGCTCTAAAATCGAAACGAAAGCACCTATCATTGCAAATCTGGGGCCGTTTCCGATGCCCGATGAATGGAATATTACAGAGATGACTGTACTGGTTAAATATTATTTTGATTGCTACAGTGAATTCCAAGACCCGACTATACCAGACAACTTTCTTTGGCACGAAGTCGGCAGGCTTTTGGATAAGAAGCCAGAAGCATGCAAGGCCGAATATGAGAAAATGAGGGAGGGGCATTTGGACAAATATATTGAAGGCAACTATGAACTACGTACACGCGTCCCCATTTCTATATTATTCGATAACATAATAGCAAAAGATACAGAGTTGGAAATGAATAAAGATAGTGCCAATGAAAATCATATTTGGAAAAGCAGCGACTTAGATGATTTAGTAAAATATTTTTACGATAACATAGAATTGTTTAAAGACCCTATATGCTACTTTGTTTGTTGGGCGAGTATAGCGAAAAAGCTGAAGAAAAGTATCAAAAGTTGCAAAGTCCAGTGGGATGATTTAACCGCTTTGTATAAGTCCATTTTAGAGGAGAAGAAAGAAAATCCGGAAATGCATATCGATTGGCGTTACATAGAACTGTTTGACAGGATATTTGACTACGGAATGGATACAAGTTTGATGTTCAATTTTGCAGATTTAAAAGAGCAAACAAAAGAATTAGACGCTAGGAAGTTTGCTGGTATGTATCGTTTCTATATTTGTGTTTTTTGATATACAGTGTGGAATTTAATTTGTTGGTATCCAACGATATTTTGAGTATCGAAAACTTTTGGGAAACATTTATTATTTTTGACGTGACAACGTCTTAAATTAGGTTGCGGCTGGGAGTCACTTATGAAAAAGTGTAACGCTCGGTAACGTTACGATGAGTCACCGAACGAGAGAGAGGCCCGCCGAATGCCTTGCGTCTCTCTCCCACTCAACTATGATCGCGTTGTCACGTAAAACTTTCGCCCGTATACCGACTTTACAGGCAACCAATTTTTTTATAAATATATTAATAAAATTTTTCTATCCGTGTTTTAGCAAAGAAAATCAAGGTTGACTTGAATGAAAATGCTCCAGACCAAGAGCCGTGGTCAGACGAGGAAGAATACGACGAGAGAGGCTTCACCAAGCACACCAAACGGCCCTACACACAGTCGAAAATGTTCAAAATCCTCGAGTACTACCAGAAGAACAAAGACAAGTTTGCCACCACGCAGAAAAAACAAAATGTCCTTTGGGACTTCTTAGGAAAACAACTCGGATTGACCGCTGAGCAATGTGCGCAGAAATTCAAAACTCTAAAACAAACATATATTTTGTATATCGAGAAGGAGATAGAGAAACCCGAAATACCGATTGTATGGCCTTACTACGCTCTATGCAAAAAGGTATTCGGCTACCGAGCGTTGAAGGCTAAGTTGAGAAACAACAAAGGCCCGGACGACGATTGGACAGCGAAGGAAATCAAGATCATCATCAACTACTTCGGAAATCATTTTCATCGGATTCTGGATAACTTGGATGATAGCACTCAATGGATGAACGTGGCAAAGGATATAGGGAAATCTGAAATGTCTTGCATGTTGAAGTTTCATGAATTAATCAGAGGGTACCAGAATATGAAGAAAATGAAGGCAGCCGATCCGAATGTGACGATTAATTGGAAGTATTTCGCGCTTTTTGACGGTATTTTTGTGTCGAAGGGTCAAGAGCTGGCCTTGGATCACGAAATGGGCTTGGATGGAGAACATGAGCATATGGAAGTTTTGTATGAGGAAGATGACAAGAATTTCAATGGACAAGAAGGTATTGTTATATTTTATATATTTTTTAACTTACTAAATCATCATCAGGTCTTTTTGTCTCCTCTGCAGGAGTACGACCCTCTCTGTACTACCAGAGCCATACTTGGTCAGAGCAGCCAGAGGATTTCGCCTACACTCTCCTCGCTGGCCAGACGTGTTGGAGAGATCTCATCGATGTTTATAATCTTTGTTTAGCTTGTATTTCCTAAGTCGCCTTTTACGACATCCTCGGGAGGACTTGGAGTGGCCCTATTCTACTCTTCCGGAAACCACACGTTATCAATATAGGCACAGACATAATATGTATAGGTATTTTTGAGAATATGGCAAAGTTACAGATTTACACCCTGTATAGTAAATAGTTTATTCCAAAAGGGTTGAGCTACATCTGTCAGCACGGAACATCACTTTTCTATGCTGGTATCCTTTTCTGTCGCTCAGAACCGTTATTTGCTAGAGCGAGAGAAGACGACGGAAGCGTTCCGTTGCCTTTTCTCGCACAGCAGCCTGCGAAAGTGCTGTTATGGACCAAACTTTGTTTTTTTTTTATATGTGTTAGTGTGCCACTCTTAATTTTTTCTAGCTGCCTTAGTATCAGATACTATATCCCTATAAGGTAGTGATGTACAAGACTCGAGTCCTCCGAGTCCTCTTACGTAGGACTCGGAGTCGTTTACAGGGCTCGACTCAATTAACGAAAGGCTCGACGACTGCGAGCTTAAGTGAGACTCGGAGCGTAAAATTAGATCTCGAGTCTCTTTCTGAACCCGAGCCTTTTTCTGCGCTCGAGTCTTTTTACCCGCCTGCAAAGAGGGAGGGTTATGTATTTCGAGTCCATTTAAAAGCAATAATTTTTAATTTAAAATTGTGCTCTGTCAATAAGCCGTTAAATATGATTGATTACAATAGAATTTAAAAGAATGTTTGCGTGCACACCTTGAATAACCAAAATTTTATCTGAAATCACGCCTCGAGTCTTGTAAGCTTTCAAGAACTGCTCGCGTTCATTTTAAGACTCGAGCTCTTTTAAAGGCTCGAGTCGTTGCTCAGAGAACTCGCGCTCGCCTCGACTCGGAACTCCAAGCCTATTGAGCTCATAGAGCCCTGCAAAACCGACTCGAGTCTTCAAAATTAGAACTCAAGGACTCGAGTCTTGTATATCACGTCACTGAGAAAAGAAGTATCTATCTCAATATTCCGTTTTTAAAGTTCCATACCCAAAGGGTAAAAACGGGACCCTATTACTAAGATTTCGCTGTCCGTCCTTCCGTCTGTCTGTCTGCCCGTCTGTAACCAGGCTGTGCCTCATGAACCGTGTTAACTAGACAGTCGAAATTTTCACGATGACGTATTTCTGTTGCCGTTGTAACAAAAAATAATAAAACAATAAAATAAATATTTAGGTTGGTCTTCCATACAAAAAACGTGATTTTTTATAGATATGGTACCATTCGTGCGCGAGTCCGACTCGCACTTGGCCGGTTATTTTCAAACTTTTTATCAAGTATTCTAATATTTTATTTACAGAGGAAGACTACCAATGCATAATCGTTATACCAGAAGGCCAAGATATATCAGACATGGAAAATGCCCAAATCATTGTGCAGACCGACCAAGTTGTTCAAAGCGAAGAAGGCAACCAAACCGTGCCAACGAACAAATGGACCAAACGGACTAAGAAAAGACTGCTAACATTATATCTGAATTATGTCAAGTCTAAAAAGGGAGAAGAGATCATACCGATAGAAATGTGGAAAGATATATCTTCAAAATTAAGCAAAACTCCTCTATCATGCCGCAAAATGTTTGCTAAACTAAAATCCAACCATAAAGAAGCTAAAGATGACGTGAACAAGAAAAGAACACCTTACTTTGCTATACTTGAAAAGATTTTGGCTGTCAAACCTAAGTTCACTAAAGCGCAGAAGGCACTACAAGACGTTAAAACATTCAAAGATGTACCCTTACCTATGAGCAAAGTCGAGCAAGCATTGCAGTATTACTTGTTGCATATTGGAGAGTTTACCAGTCCGCGCTATGAAAAGAAATATCTATGGACCGAACTAGCCAACTTCGTTCGAGAACCGGTCACTAAAGTATTCAATAAGATCAACTATTTAAAACAATTCTTTAATATAGAGACGGGAGAAGTGGCCGGGGAAAATACGTTATTTACTGAGTTGTTAAAGGAAATAACAACAGAAGAAATTGCATTGAAAGCCCGGGCTGAAAATGATAATGTAGATATGGATGATAAAACGGAGTATACATGGTGCGATGATGAAATAGAACAGTTATTGATATGGTATCTAGCTAATTTGAATCAGTTTAAAAACCCTAAGTATGTGAGAAAGTATTTATGGTTAGATGTGTCTAATATTCTCAAGAAGAGTCCTTTGGCTTGTTCGAAGAAAATGTCAGAGATACGGACCTTGTATAGGAACATGGTGAAAGAAAATTCTGAAGAGTTGAACAACTGGAGGTTTTCTAGTCTGTGTAAGGAAATCTATGGTACAGGGAAGAAGGAAGGCAATTGAGACCGTATGCCCCTTCATATGTATATATAAGGTATAAAACCTTTTGCTATTTTAGGCACTAGATGAGACTTTATTTTTCTCAAGATAAAGTTCAAAATCGATTGTGCTGTTTTTGATTGCGAACGTATTAGAATATCAAGAGATATAATCAATTATTTGTATATTTAAGAGATATTAAATGCTTGCATCTTATATTTTGGTTTAATTAGACCTGCCGCTACGTAGTTTTAGAGCTCCTATGTGCTTATAAAGGCACGTAAAGCCGTTGGTCCCGGTTTTTAAACCTAGATTTCAGATATTTGAAGTTGCCCAGAGGCAGACATTTCAGATACAGCTTTAGAAAAGGCCATCCCAACTAGTGATGTACAGTGGGCCACATAGAAAAGTATACTACCTCTTTACTTAGGTACTAAATTGTATTATTGGTGGTATACTTTTCTATGTGGCCCACTGTACAAGACTCGAGTCCTCGAGTTCTAATTTGAAGACTCGAGTCGGTTTTGTAGGGCCTTATGAGTTCAATAGGCTTGGGAGTACCGAGGCTACATGAGCGCGAGTTCTCTGAGCAACGACTCCCATTAAAAAAAGCTGGAATCTTAAAATTAAAGTGAGCTATTCTTGAAAGCTTACAGACTCGAGGCGTGATTTCAGATTTTTAGTTATCCAATGTGCAAGCTAACATTCTTATAAATACTATTGTAATCACTAATCAATCATTTATTTCTCATTAGCAGATCAGTTTTATAAATGGAAAATCATTTTTCTTATAAACACATTCGAAAAATATAACGTTCCCCTTCGCAGTCGTCGAGTTTCCCGTTTAGAAGAGTCCTATATACGACTCTTGAGTCCTAAATAACAGGACTCTGAGTATTCGAGACTTGTATATCACTAATCCCAACTTGCCCTTTCCAGGGATCACTCCCAGCTATAATGTTGATCCAAGTAATAAGCTATCTCATCATCAGGTCTTTTTGTCTCCACTGCAGGAGCACGACCCTCTTTGTACTACCAGAGCCATACTTGGCCAGAGTAGCCATAGGATTTGGCCCACACTACGCTGGCCAGACGGGTTGGAGAGTCCTCATTGATGTTTATAAGCTTTATTTAGCTTGTATTCACTAAGTCGCCTTGTATGACATCCATGGGATTACTTGAAGTGGCCCTATTCTACTCTGCCGGAAACCACAAGGCAACCACTAGCTAAGGCATCTACATCTTGCTAAATTTCATTCCAATCTGTGCAGCCGTTTTGGCGTAAAAGTGGAACAAATATCTATACTAACTTTCACCTTTAATATTAGTGTGATGCATAGAGTTAGGATAGTTGTAGGTACCTAAAGCATCTAAAGGTACCTAAGTCTATGGTGTGATGATTTTAATGATAAGTTAGTGTATGTACCTTTATGTATAAACTAGCCGAAGCCCGCGACTTCGTTCGCGTGGACTATATGTCTCTGGAAAATGCTCATCAGGCTGAACAACTTTTGCTAAGGCGATATTTTTATATCTTTTATAGTTTAGCTCGACCATTATGGTTCTGCATCAGGCATTCCATTTTCTAAAATCATTTATACCCTATATGTTGCCCAGGCTTAATAGCTATATAACAAAAAAAGTTTCATTCGAATCCGTCCAGTATTTCCTGAGATTAGCGTGTACGAAGGACAAACAGACAGACATTTTTTTTAAAATTCTTACTCTATAACTATGTCTCCATCGCCCTCAATATTTTTTTTGGAAATATATTTAATGTACAGACACACTTTTTTTACTGTTTTATTATATGTATAGATAGATATAGATAAAGATATAGATATAGATAAATACAGTATGTTAAAAAAAACCGTCCGATCCGTTAAGGTAATGTTGGTAGATTGTGTAGGTTCTATTTAACAGTTTCTCCCATCCCTAATACCGCAAAAAAAATCTGCGGCTCCATACCAAACTAAATACCTAACGTTTCAAAATGAATGAAGCTGCAGTTTCTTTTTGCGATTTCAGGGTTGGTAGAAACCGATAAAGAGATCTTACACAAGCTACCCAACATTACCTTAACGGATCGGACAATTTTTTTCCATGCTGTATCTTATACCTTTAAACGAGCAATTCTTGTATATTTATTTATAAATCTTATCTTATACCTTTAAACGAGCAATTCTTGTATATTTATTTATAAATCTTATCTTATACCTTTATACGAGCAATTCTTGTATATTTATTTACATATTTATAAATTTCTGTGATCTCGAAAACGGCTCTAATGATTTCGCTGAAAATTGGTATATGGGGGTTTTTGGGGGTAAACAATCGATCAAGATTAGTCTTATGTTTGGGAAAAAGCGTGTTTTTGAGTTTTCATTCGTTTTTCTTTCCACGCAGAATATGGTCGCTAATTTCGTCGCACCTGCCGCCATCCGCTTAGTTCAGCGGTTAAGGATGCTGACCGCTAGAAAGAGTGTTACGGGGTCGAATTCCACTCGGTGACTTACTTTTGTTTTTTTTTTATATTCAAGTTTATACATAATTTTTTATTTTGTATTGTTTTTAGACAAGTTTAAATAAATGTAGTTAATGTTTGAGATGTAACCGACCCAGCAAATCTGGGTCACCCAGGTACTAATAATATAAATAAATAAATATACAGGGACAAATTATTATACATATAATATGAAATAGGATTAAAGATTTAAAAATCCATGCAATCGTTGATGTGTTGGCCACTCACGAATAGTATTAATAGTAAAAGTATATGTAAAGATGTCAGTAGGTGAGTGGCGAGTGAAGGTCACGGTTTGACACAGCTATATATATCACTATACATAAAGCCTCAGTAATCCTTTTATGTACACTCGGATATACAGATAATGGAAGAGCGTGGTGGCTTAGTGGTTTAGGCACCGACTGTGTGGTATATCCCATTCGTCCCCACTGGGGACAAATGGGACAATTTTTAGATTTTTTCTTTCATTTGTCACCATTGCGTCGTCCCCACTGGCATTCCTACCCATCGCCATATAAACATAAATAATAATTAAAACATTAAAATCTTTTACTACTATTATTTAAATTAGAGTACATATTTAATTAATTAGAGTACTAAGTAGTACTCTAATTAACTTATTAATTTAATATGTACTCTAACTAATTTAAATAATAGTAATAAAAGATTTAATTTATTATAGTACTCAGTACTCTAATTAATTAAATATGACTTATATGCAATGCAATAAACATTTTTAAAGTATATAAGGTTTGCCAACTTACCTCTATGATAGTTTCTATGGCGTTGGGTATCTGTTATGTTAGTAATTATCTTTGCCACTGGTGACGAATGGGAATAACTATTATTTCACAGTTCCATCCGTCCGCACTGTGGACGAATGGGACAGATCTCCATTACAATTCCCGTTTGTCACCAGTGGTGACAAATAGGAATTTAAGTTCAGTGCCGTAAATAGCCTTTTTTGCGCCCTGTGCGAGCTTCTATAACTGCGCCCTTGTTTTTTTAGATATTATAGGTACCCTAGAGCAATGCTATGTATAGGTCTACTTTATTTCATTCAGGATAATAAAATAAAGCACAAGGAACTTGGTGTTGGTGGACCAATTATCTAATATTTTTGGAAGAAAAATCTATTTTTTTAAAGAATTGATGTGGGCAATCAATCAGATGAGCCATCTGATGTTAAGTGGACCCTTCGCCTATTATACCACCCACTGTGTCTCACTCACTAAAACTCAATCGCAAGTTCACTAGTGCAAATGCGTTGCCCACCCTGATCTTGAACTTATCAGGAGCAAACCGAAAAAATAATAGTCCTGCCTGATCTGGCCGTTCTTGCGCCCCCCAGAGTCTACGCCCTGTGCCTGGGCACCGGTGGCACCGCCCTATTTACGGCACTGTTTAAGTTACCTAGTCGTTTTTTTATTCCCATATGACGTCATTAGTCTATATTTCATACAAATCCCATAGAAAATGTTTGTTTAGGCGTTTAGAAATTAGTATCTGATTTGAGTTGTTCGAAAAGCGAATACTAGGTGTTCGAATTGTAGATCTTCATTTATTTTTATGTCTGTGTTTTAATAGAAGACCGGACATAGGCTGCGGTTTCTCTCACCGCGAGTGGCGAGCAGGTGGCGAGTGTAACTTATTGCCGACTTATGATAAACAAAACGGTAACATTGTCTTGTTTAAAAAAAAAAAAATAACAAAACCGTGTCGAAAAATTTCTCTATTTCTCCTATATTTCGATTCCGTTTGCATCATACATAACGCGCCGAAGTAAGTTTACCCTTGCTTTCTTTTTCTCCACTTCTTGGACATCCTTTGTTAAGAAATTATTGGTATTAATATTTTTTTTATTCTTATAACGGCCTATTTTTGTTCAAATACAACAGGCATTAGTCAATTCCGGTCGATTTTTAGGCTTATTTTTTCTACGGTGAACATTGATATGAGAATATTTTCTAAATGTTAAATACCTACCTACATGACAGCGAGAATTTCCAAACGAAATTGCCCGCTATAAAACAAACCTCAGCTTTACAAAGATTCAGTCCTTCAGTGAAATGCGCCTTGCTGTAACAAACAGACGCGTATTCAGATCATTATGTCGAACTTAAATATATTTAAATATATTAACAGATTTAAAACATTTTTGTGACAGTGAATAAGTGTTTCAGTGGTTTTTCTCTAATCCAATTAATTGTTAACATCTATACCAGCTATAGTATTGATAATAATGTTGAACATTTATTGGTTTGGTAATATTGAATTAGTGAAATGCGTGAGATATGTGTCTAGATATAGCAGTGCTTTCTTGCGTATTTTAAACCGACTTCAACATAGGAGGGAGGTTATCAATTTGAATACATCTATGTTCCCTAATTACTCGAAGACGCCTGATTCAATTTGAAAAAAATATATTTGTAAGGGCATTTTTGTATGGTGGTCCCATAGAAATTTTATCAAAATCTGTTGTGCCATTTGGTGTTGAAGTCGGTTGTTAGTTTTGCAAAATTATCTTATACGTACATATTTACATTATCACGTCTTTATCCCTAACGCGGAAGACAGAGCATTTTGGCGTTTGCGGCTCTAAGCAGAGCCCAAGGCCAAATGTATAGCGATAATAAGATTAGGAACATACATTATATGCTATTTACATCTTTATGATATGTAACACTTTAAGTCATTTTATAGTTTTATTTATATTTACTGGGAGTACTGGGACTGGGACTCAGGAAAGATTAATATGAGTAAAAAGTTTATTATTTACCAAGGGCCATTAGGAATGTGTTAGAGTAAGAAAGAAAAAAAATCTTTTTACCTCCTTTCTCCGATATTTCTCTCTTTCTTTCAGTGAAATGCATGGAATCCGCTTTCCTTTCCTTTTAATATTCGACATTGTGCATATCTTCCTTTCTTTCATTCCATTATAAATAATCATGTTGCTCGTAAAATGAAAGCTTTTTTATATTTAGTTTTAGTTTTTAATTTATGTATTAAATAAACCTGTTAAACACAAGCGCCATCTATATGGCTTACATAGCATTAAGTACTATCATACTTGATGCTTGAAAGCACGTCAATAAGTGATTCGATTAGTTGCCACTAGATGTCGTATTGTACATACACTATTTAAGTATTTTTTTGGAATTTTGTCCTCTGTATCAACGTGCAAAGTGCAGCAGTCACCGAAATAAATCGATAGATACCAATTACCTTCACCTATTTTACTTAACCGAAACGCTATTTAGCGTTTGCGCAAACCTATTTTAATTTTGGTCTACCCTTTGGGTTTGGGAGGTCAGACGGCAGTCGCTCTATGTAAAAACCAGTAACCGCGTCAAATCAACTAGCTTAGGTAGCGGACCCCGGACTTTAAAGCGTCACCGCTGGTGATGTAACCCGGAATACGCGAGAATGATGTGATGACGATGACCTATTTTACACAACCCAAAATCATTTTAAAACGGGTTTATACAGAAACATACGGTCATAATAAATGTCGAAGCATTATCCCTACGAATATGTAAGGCTTCATCGCTCGATCGTGGTGTGAATGCCACCCTGCTATCTCCAATCGATAATATAAACTCGCCCTAAAGTCTTGTTTTCAGAAAAATATTAGCTGAATTTATTTTCGAAGTTAGCTTGCTGGATATGCCTAGGTCTAGTAGACGTTGAGCTAGTTATGTCAAAATAAGTACAAGCCCACATTATTTATACTATTAAAAAATACAATCGTTTGGTAAACCTAAAGTTAAATAGGTTTTGTTCCTTTCACATCTTTCAATATTTGACATTGCGAGACCGAGACAAGACATATTTTAACTAAAACAGGTTTAGCAATCGTTTGTATTTTTTTTAATAAATAAGGGGGTAGTTTTACTTAGACCTCAATTATTTTATTTTTTCACAACGTCCAGAAATTATGACCATTTCGTATTAATCCGCGTTTTTTGTTGCCAACATTAAAAAATACAGCAGTTCATAAAATTATATAGTCAGGGGGTCGGACCCACAGATATATCAAATAAGATGTTCAAATCGATCTAAACATAAATGAAAGTATCTCGCAATATCAACCACTCAGAATATTTACCTATGAGTTGCCTTATAT
Organism: Acrobasis consociella; assembly: GCA_963555685.1. Taxonomy (NCBI): domain Eukaryota; kingdom Metazoa; phylum Arthropoda; class Insecta; order Lepidoptera; family Pyralidae; genus Acrobasis; species Acrobasis consociella. Next base: position 35,947,955 of record OY743104.1, on the reverse strand, counting down.
TTATAGCCAACCCTTTAAACGGATTACGTTGTACTCTCAAACAGGTACATAACGACATTATAGCCTACGCTTTAAGCTTGTAAGCATGACATTGCTCAAATGAAACAAGATGGACCTGAAAGTGGCCCTTGTGACGCTGGTGGTATTCCTGAAGAGCTGTAACGCGGGGAGGGTGCAAGCTGCTGTTAGTTTTTTGTGAGTACCCTTCATTTTAGTTTGACATTTACGTGTATTGTAATAAAGTTCATCGTCAGGTTTTTCTGTCTCCACTGCAGGAGCACAACCCTCTCTGAACGAACATAGCCATACTTGGTCAGAGCAGCCAGAGGACTTGGCCTACACTCTCCTCGCTGGCGAAATGGGTTGGAGAGGTCTCATTGATGTTCATAAAACTTTATAAGCTTTGTTTAGCTTGTATTTCCTAAGTCGCCTTCTACAACATGCACGGGAGGACTTGGAGCGGTCCTATTCCTCTCTGCTGGAAACTACACGGCAAAATATATTATCACGTCTATATCCCTGGCGGGATATACAGAACCCAGGGCCGTAAGACCACAGACGCTTAGCATGATGGAGGTTGTTAAGATGGAAAAAGGGTAAAAAAATCTAGGTCTACGGAAAAAGAAATCATAATACTTAGCTAGTAGATGCTACTTAGCTACTAGATCCAAATGATTAAAATTTCGCCCATTTCTTCGATCGGATTTTACGATTCTTTATTTTCTCTCAGACAAGCATGGAAGATTGGTCATTCATACAATATTCCTCTTCGTAGGAAAGTAAGCCCGGTCAGTTCAAGATGGAAAATGATCTCAGATTGTCCTGGGCCTTGGATGTATGTTTTTAACCGATTTCCTAAAAAGGAGGAGGTTATCAATTCGTTGCGATCTTATTTTTGTTTTGTTCACCGATTATTCAAAGATGCCTGGATAGATTTGAAAGATTCTTTTTTTGTTTGAAAGCACATACTTGTCAGGGGCCCACAAAAATTGTTGTTACAAAATACAACATCATTGAGTAACTATCCTAAAACAAAAGTCTCGTGACTTTGGGGCTAGCTCAATTTGTTTGTCCGATATATTCATTTATTTTTTCAGAACAAACGCCTCTTACCAAGAGATAGAGCTCAAATCCGAATCCAGTCTCTCACTGCGAGACATCTTGCCAGTCAAACAGAAGTACTATGATAAGAACCGGGCTCCGAAGCTGTTGGGCCAGCCCACCATCGTCTACTTCCACGTAACTGTGTTGTCTCTGGACTCCATTAATGAGGAGAGCATGGTAAATAATAAATATTTTTTTAAACATCCAACTACAATCTATTTCATACTTCAAATCCAGTACCTGGGCGACCGAGCTTTGCTCGGTTACATCTCAAACATTAACTATTTTTTTTAAACTTGTCTAAAAACAATGCAAATAAAAAAAACAAAAGTAAGTCACCGAGTGGGATTCGAACCCGTAACACTCTTTCTAGCAGTCGCTATCCTTAACCACTGAGCTAAATCAAGGCGGTCGCGGCGCGACGAAATTAGCGACCATATTCTGCCTGCGTGGAAAGAAAAACGCATGAAAACTCGAAAACACGCGTTTTCCCAAACATAAAACTAATCTAGATCGATTGTTTACCCCCAAAAACCCCCATATACAAATTTTCTGCGAAATCGTTAGAGCCGTTTTCGAGATCACAGAAATTTATAAATAAATATATATACATACATACAAGAATTGCTCGTTTAAAGGTATAAGATTAGGTTGCTTATAGGTCTCTAACAAATAGATAAGCAAAATATTAACGTGTGAGCCACAGATAATATAGGTAATAGTGAACACACAATTTGTTTAAAAAATTTAAAATAAAAAATTAAGAATAGGACGAAGCTCAAAATACAGCCTTGTGGAACTCCGATCTTAAAACTTCAACCCTATGGTCAGATGCAATCAAAGCTGTTCTGAATCCTATATTTAAAATAAGACGTTATTCATAGAAATAATTAATTTCCAAGTTGTTTTGGCTAGGTATGAATAAGGTATTTATGATCAATTTAATCATTAGCTTATGAAAAGTCATAGGAAACCACCTTAGGATATATTTAAGATTTTTACCTAGAGGCACTTTCGCAGTCTTGATCATGTTTATCAAATCTACCATTTCAAGACGTATGTTGCCGACATCTTCCTCGCCCAATCCTGGCGGGACCCGAGGCTCCGTCTGCCAGAGAACATGCACGAAGAGTACCGAATCCTCGACGTCGAGTGGCTCAACAGCATCTGGCGGCCAGATTGCTTCTTCAAGAACGCCAAGAAGGTCACCTTTCATGAGATGAGCATCCCTAACCACTATTTATGGTTGTACCATGACAAGACACTTCTTTATATGTCAAAGTAAGTGTTCTGTAGAGCCATTTTTGAAACGCTAAGTCGCTAAACGAACGGTTAGGAAATGACCATACGTTTATGTGACTCATTGTTTCAAGAATAGTACATTTTTTTTAAATTGAAAATTGTTTTTGTTTTTGCGAGCTGTGGGACACAAATAGCTACTTTAAGAAAATATTTATCATGGGATATGTCTTCGTCAAAATACAGGGTCCAGTACCAACAAAGTACCAATATATAGAAACCATTTTAAGGCTGAATTCAGTCTATGAGTCAGAGATATCTCCATAATTATTACTGTAGAATCTGTAGAGCAATAAAGATTTTGACGTGATAACGTCTTTAAAATCGTTTTAGTCGGGTGACATGTTCAGAAACTTGTGTCACACCAAAACCTCACGAGCGCGATCGCAGGTATAACGAGAGAGAGACGGACCGATCTCCCGTCTCATCTCGAGCGCTGCCAGAAGACGTTATCACGTAAACATCTCGATCGTAAACCTACTTTACAAACAACCAATTTTTTTTTATTATGATTTCTGTTTGTCTGTTGCAGGCTGACGTTAGTCCTGTCGTGCGCTATGAAGTTTGAGTCGTACCCTCACGACACTCAGAGCTGTTCCATGATGATAGAGAGCCGTAAGTAACATTTACTATTTCAAAAAGACTTTGATCCGTCTGTCTATCTGTCCAGGCTGTAACTTATGAACCGGTCTAGACAGAATAGGTCTAGACAGTTGAAAAATTTCCAAATGATTTATTTCGTTGCTGCTATAACAATAAATCCTAAAAACAGAATAAAATTAATATTTAAATGAGGCTTCCATACACCCAAACGTGATTTTTTAGTACGGAACCCTTTGTGATCGAGATCAACTCGCACTTAGCCAGTTATTTATTGATTACCTACTTAAAGGCTTTTATAGTCTAACTTTTAATAATAGTAGGGATGTGGACTAGGTAAAAAATATATTATCTGTCAACTAGTTAATCCAAAAATAAAGGACTCATATTTTTTCGTTTACGAAGTAGTAATTTACAAAGATACAGCGCATCGAAGGTTTTGAGTAGAGTTGATTTACGACACTATTGATTAAAAATCGTAGCTGCTCGAGACGTCACTTGAAATTTAAATGCTCTGTATATTCGTCATTATTTGCATAAGAGTGAAAAGAACAAATACTTACACCATACTTTTTAATCTATACATATAATAAAACAGTAAAAAAAGTGTGTCTGTACATTAAATATATTTTCAAAAAAAAAAATTGTCGGCGATGGAGACGTAGTAATAGAGTAAGAATTTAATCTATACATATAATAAAACAGTAAAAAAAGTGTGTCTGTACATTAAATATATTTTCAAAAAAAAATTGGGGGCGATGGAGACGTAGTAATAGAGTAAGAATTTAAAAAAAATGACTGTCTGTTTGTCTGTTTGTCTGTTTGTACACGCTAATCTCCGGAAATACTGGACGGATTCGAATGAAACTTTTTTTGTTATATAGCTATTAAGCCTGGGCAACATATAGGGTATAAATGATTTTGGAAAATGGAACGCCTGATGCAGAACCATAATGGTCCAGCTAAACTATAAGAGATATAAAAATGCCGCCTTAGTAAAAGTTGTTCAGCTTGATGAGCATTTTCCAGAGACATAAAGTCCACGCGAACGAAGTCGCGGGCTTCGGCTAGTAATCTATAAAATGAGGCAAAAAAATTTTTTGATTGTGTAAGTTTTTTCTTAAACTCCAGTATCCCACACCGTGCACGACTTGGTGTTCATCTGGAACCTCACAGACCCTCTGGTGGTGAACCCCGACATCGAACTGCCGCAGCTCGACATCTCCAACAACTATACCTCTGACTGTACCATCGAGTATTCTACAGGTAGAATCTATTATTATGGCTTTTTACCTGCAGGTAAGGCCGAATATTGGCCGAAAGTTGGACTGAAGTTAAGGCCGAATGTAGGATTGAAGATAAGGCCAAATGTAACGTTGAAAGTAGGAATGAAGGTACCGAATTTTCGGCAGCTAAAAGTAGGACTGAAGGTAAGGCCGATTATTGGGCCGAAATAAGGACTGAAGGTACCGATTGTAGGTATTTTGTCTGTTATTTTGATATCATTATCCTACAGTTATAAAGCAGAGCCCGTGGTAGATTCATTACTCCTTCCACGTTGTACTTATAATAAGACCGCCCATTGTACCTAATGTACATTTTGTAAATAAATTTTTAATGTTTTTTGTATTGGTGCAATAAAGTTTTTCATTCATTCGTCTTTCTCCAAATTCCAGGCAACTTCACCTGCCTGGCAGTGGTCTTCAACCTCCGCCGTCGCCTGGGTTACCACCTCTTTCACACTTACATCCCATCCGCACTGATCGTTGTTATGTCCTGGATCTCTTTCTGGATCAAGCCTGAGGCCATTCCAGCCAGGGTCACACTTGGAGTTACATCTCTACTCACTTTGGGTAACAACACCTTTCATAAATAAATATATAGGGACAAACTACACTGATTCAGTTAGCCCCAAAGTAAGTTCGAGACTTGTGTTATGGGATACTAACTCAACGATACTATATTTTATAACATATACATATATAAACATCCAATTCATCATTGTTATCATCAGGCCTTCTTAGTCTTTAATGCAGAAGCACGGCCCTTTCTGTACCAGGGATGTTACGAATGTAAAATTTGCGAATGCAAATACGAATGTTTAGGCTGCGAATGTGCGAATGCGAATGTAGACATCCATTATTACAAAAAACATACATAGGAATTAATATTTAATAATTTTAATAAAACATCGCCATATTTGATTTTTTGTTTACGTTTCCATTTAAAAAAACAACTGACTTATTATCCCAAAATAGTTTAAAATACAATAAAATATGTTTTTGACCTTTGCCCAGCATTTCAGGTTAATCAAAAAATATATAAAAGACCTATATGTTTACCTAATGAGCAATTACAGCAGACTACATCTGAAACAAAACAAACCAAGCAATCACAAAATTTCACGTGAAGTAAACGCTTCCTATTGGTCGAAATAATCCGTTATGCGCAAATTCACGAAACACAGAAAGATGCGGCGCGATAGGCTTGTCATGGCATGACCTGCACACATTGATGCGAATGCGAATGTCCATGCGAATGTTTAAAATGATGCGAACCATTCGTTTAGGGTTGAGCTACATCTGGCACCACGAAACAGCACTTTTCTATGCTGTTACGCCAGGAATTGTCAGTGCTGATGTATTCTAGCGAATGACATTATCTGAATGACAGAAAAGGAAATAGGAAAGTGTTTTGTCTCCTTCTTAAGATGTCAAATGTTGAAAAGAGGAAAAGGGACAAAAGACCTTAGCAAACATTTATTCATCATCATCAGGTCTTTCTGTCTCCACTGTAGAAGCACGACCCTCTCTGCACTACCAGAGTCATACTTGGCCAGAGCAGCCACAGGACTTGGCCTACACTCTCCTCGCTGGCCAGACGGATTGGAGAGGTCTCAATGATGTTTATAAGCTTTATTTAGCTTGTATTTTCTAAGTCGCCTTATACGACATCCACGGGAAGACTTGGAGTGGTCCTATTCTACTCTGCCGGAAACCACACGAAAAACATTTGTTAATTTTTATCAATATGGGGGTTAAAAATATTAATAATAAATATTCTCCTCGGTTTCCAGCCACCCAGAACACGCAATCTCAACAAAGCCTACCGCCCGTCTCCTACGTCAAAGCTATAGACGTGTGGATGTCGTCCTGCTCGGTGTTCGTGTTTCTCTCTCTGTTCGAGTTCGCGGTGGTCAACAATTACATGGGGCCGGTCGCCACGAAGGCTATGAAGGGATACTCTGACGAAGATTTGAGTCGAGATTTGGATGCTTTCAAGGTGAATTTGAGTCCAATTTACCATTTTTCCTATTCTGTTTTCGTTTTTCCCTTTCGGTTTTCGCTTTTCCCATTTTCCCATGTCCCATGTCCCACGTCCCACGTCCCTCGTCCCACGTCCCACGTCCCACGTCCCACGTCCCACGTCCCACGTCCCACGTCCCACGACCCACGTCCCACGTCCCACGTCCCACGTCCCACGTCCCACGTCCCACGTCCCACGTCCCACGTCCCATTTGCCTTTACCCTTACCTCTTTTCATTTTAATAAAAATAGATAAATAAGGTTTGTTCTTTTCCAGCACATGTTCCCGAACTCGGTGGATCCCCGAGCCAGCACTTCAGCCTCCATCCCCCAGTACGAAACCTTCTGTAACGGAAGGGAGACAGCTGTGTACATAGATCGGTTCTCTCGTTTCTTTTTTCCTTTCTCTTTCTTCATTTTGAATGTTGTTTATTGGTCAACTTTCCTGTAAAATTTTGTTTTTTCTTTGTTTTATTTACATCAGTACAATGTTATCTGAGAAATAGGTTAATAGAATAACTTCGTGGATATCTGGGAACCGTCGACGTCGCAAGGGTAGGCCTAGAAAGCGTGAATGTGTGCAATGTAGTGTAGCCGCTGGAAGGTCCACTATCGATCGATCGATTCTATCGATATTTTGTTCCTCGTCATTGATCAAAACTATTGACAGGCGTATTGATAGTTCGTCATTTTTCGATTAAAAGTATTAACTATCGATTTCAGCAATACCTGCCAGCAGTGGGACAATATAAATTTAAAAACGTCCTCCGGTCCTAAATGTGGCTTTTTATGCACGCTAAGCTTGCGAAAATACCACTTTCTAGCCAAGAAAACACGTAAAATTGTTTTTATACCACGTACGATGAAAAGAAACGCTACCGATCACATACCATTTGGCTAGTAGCCAAAGTCAGTCAGATGGGTTTAAAAAAAATTGTACGATAAGCTTCACAAATGGAGTCATAATCTATTATAATAATCTTTCATACTTATTGTATGAGAAATGATTACTTAATTTTTGACCGTACCTGCACCTACTCGAATTTCTTCTTTTCTCTGACGAAGATACAGCGCATTTCAAGTGGTTGTTTGTTTTTCGTGTGTGTGGCCAACACTGGTGTCAGATTTTTCAAGCTGCCGAAAGGCATCCGACACAGATTGTCTGCCATACAACGATGACAGCCGGGAGAATTTTTTATGCCCCTCGTGGTCACCCATCCAAGTGTGGGCTACGCCCGTTGTCGCTTTACTTGCGACAGCGCTAGCAATGCGCACTCCCGTCAGGCCGCTGAGCTCTCGTCTTGGTACAACGTCTCAAGTCCCTGGAAATTATACGCTCTGTTTCTTTGTTTTTTTTTACTACTAATTATTTGAATTGTAAATTACGAATCCATTCTTTATTAAAAATCTGTCAGACTAAATAGGATAATATTCTTCTGACCCAGTCATCATGTTATCATCATCATCGTTTCTATTGGATAGGTCTATTGGGACAAAATAATCCCAGTGTTACTACTGGTAGGTTTATTGGGACAGAAATTCCCATCAGTCCTATTCGGCAGGACTAATGGGACTAGCTCTATTCTTCTATATCAGTAAAAAAATGTAGGTCTATGATATTTGAAATAAATCTTCTTTTTGTCGGTCTTTAGCACTTTTCTGCCAAAAATATTCCCAGGTGACACATTGCAACGTATTTCATTTTATTTCTTTAATCAACGTAAAGTCGCTAGTTTAGTCGTAAAGTTTTATATTTATAAAACATGGAAGCGACATACCCGTAAAAAATCAAACCACGGGCTATACTAGATCACTATTGCATAATATAATAAAAATAACAGTCAAAAATAAAATAAAACTACTTTAGTTTGGAATGCCACAAAATGTTTTTGTTTTTTACTGTTATTTAATTCCATTATCATAATCTATGGACAAAAAGGTCCGAAATAAAGATATTTTATTTTATTTATTTATTTATCTTTTATTATACTAAAGTGATCTAGTATTATGGCCTGTGATTCGATTTTTTACGGACATTTCCCTTCCAAGTCGTATATGTAATTAAATTAGTAAAGTAATATTAAGTAAATATTGAGTATAAGTTACTAATTTAGTAAGATTTGGCCTTATTATTGTAGTTTAGCTTAAGCAGGCTTTCCTTACTTGTAAGTAAGTAAAACTTTACTGTATGTATTAGGAAAAGTTAATTAAGTTCCAAAATATCAAATGTAAATTTTACTTAAGAAATAAAATTAAAATATGCAATAAATTCGTCTTTTTTTTCAGCACCAATCCATGTAAAATACTCACATTAGTAGGTAAATTAAAGTCTGTTCGCAGAGAATTGATAAAGTCAGAGCCTTTTTAGGGTTCCGTTGCCAAATGGCAAAAACGGAGCCCTTTTAGATTCGTCATGTCTGTCTGTATGTCTGTCCGTCCGTATGTCACAGCCACTTTTTTCCAAAACTATAAGAAATATACTGTTGAAACTTGGTAAGTAGATGTATTCTGTGAACCGCATTAAGATTTTCACACAAAAATAGAAAAAAAAAACACATAATTTTTGGGGGCTCCCCATACTATAAACTGAAATTCAAAAATTTATTTTTCATCAAACCCTTACGTGTGGGGTTCTATAGATAGGTCTTCAAAAATGATATTGAGGTTTCTTGTATCATTTTTTTCTAAACTGAATAGTTTGCGCGGGAGATACTTCCAAAGTGGATAAATGTGCAACTGTAACTTCTAAAATAAGAGAATGATAAAACTAAAAAAAATATATGATGTTTATTACCATGCAAACTACCAGGGAAAATTGGTTTTAACGAGATATAGGAAGTAGTTTTGGTTTATACGTCATAAATCATTAACCGCAAATTACCTTTCATTCAATCAACTCAAAGAGAAATATAAAAAAAACATACTACAAGACTTATATTGTGTTACTTGCTGCTACGGAACCCTTCATGGGCGAGTCCGACTCGCACTTGGCCGCTTATTAATTAATTTAAATTGCGGCCCGGTAAGTATTTAAATACTATACGAGTATACATTTCTAGGTTTCTGTAGTAAACAAGCAACCCTTATAGTTTCGCCATGTCTGTCTGTCTGTTCGTCCACGGTTTTACTCAGCGACTATACAACTGTAATTTGGTATAGGTATTCTAGGCATAGGATCTCTAAATCGAAAACGGTGTTCTGAAACTCACAATATAATTAAAAGACCCATTCAACGATACCTCACACACATGGGGTTAATCTAAAAAAAAATTACTCCCTCTTTACTTGTATGGGAACTAAATATAAGATTTTGTGCACTCTCTCTTGGCATAATTAATATACATACCTTTGCCAAATTACAGCTTGCTAGTACGTATAGTCTCAGAGTAAAACCGCGGACGGACAGACAGACATACAGACATGGTGAAACTATAAGGGTTCCTTGTTTACTACGGAACCCTACAAAGATAAAAACCTTCTCCTTTTTTTAAGTCTGTTAGAAACAGAGATAAATATTACGAAGATAGTTGCAAAATTATGTAGACATATTTCATAATAAATATAAGTGTATGCAAATATTTTGTCTACATAAAGCAGCGGATATTAAGTCTAAATTATTCGGCCAGTGTCCATTGTGCCAGTGCCTAGACTTTTAAAAAGGAGACCTAGACCTTAAATTAGGCAAACGATTCGATTCTTTATTGTCTGGGCTATCATTCTGTTAAGGGGAAGCCTAAGCATATTAGAATAAACGCGAAACGTAGAATTTTATTTAATAACATACATACATACCATCACGTCTTTATCCTTAATGGGGCAGACAGAGCATTGTGTATCTTGCGGCTCTAAGTAGTCAAAACCCAGGGCCGAGAAACTCAAAAGCCAATTTTAGCATAATGGTGAGCGAGATGATGGTAAGAGACGAGTTGCTAGCCGCATCGGCTGTTAACATGATTTACATTTTCGCCCATTCCCTCGATTGTCTTTTACGACTTGCGTAGGAAGATAAGCGGCTAGTACTTTTAAATCTTTTCTGTTCTCCCAGATCTCTCTCTCTCTCTTATATTTAAGAGCTGGGCTCTTGTCGGTGGAGTGCTGTCCATGTCTCTCTTTCTTCCGCTAAGTTCTTAACCTCCCTATATGTTTTTACGTTTAATTTTTCTTATATTTGGCCGCTAAATTTTCTTCTGGGTTTTCCTACTCCTCTTTTTCCTTCTACTTTTCCTTTCATTATTGTTTTCAAGAATGCATCATGAGGTAGTAGATGACCGAACATTTTTCCCAGACCATCATGGGAGATTCATAAAAGGAGAAGTTTATGAATTTGTCGGAATGTTCAGTTATTGAGCTACGTCAGATGCCTTAAGGCAGCTCTAAAAACACAAGTTGGTACGACTCAGGATTCACAGCATTACAGCTGAGGATGCAATGGGAAATATGCTGAGACGAAAGAAGTTTATATGATGATTAATACTCGATAAGAAACAAAGAATTAGGAAGTTTCCTGGGTCAAAAATAAATTATTTCTACTGTTAATATAACAAAAGTCACAAAATGATGTCACTTGCCATTGATCATATCTATTTTCAACGTGAGTTTAGTTTTATTATTGCGGCAAACTGATATTAATTGTTATTTAATTGTTATATTAGCGTTATTTGACTCCAAGAAATTATGACGTCATTAGTCTGTATTTCATACAAAAAGAAGATTCAAGAAAAAAATTTTGTATTGACGTCTAGAAAAAATCTGATTTGAGTTGTTGGAAACTTCCTATACTTGTATAATATTTATGAAGTTTAAATTCGTTATGGAGTTTGGGGTGTTTCGAAAGGCCATCTAACGTTTTTTCAAACCTATCCAAGCATTTATTCTGCTCTACCCTTTGGGTTGCGGAGGTCAGACGGCAGTCGCTCCTTGTAAAAACCAGTAACCTCGTCAAATCGCCTAGGTTAGGTAGCGGACCCCGGGCTCTGAAGCGTTACCGCTGAGGATTCAACCAGGAATACGCTCGAATGATGGCGATAGGTGTTGTAGGGTTCGTCTGCCTTCCCCTTAACCCTCACCTTGACAGCATACGGAGTGGCAGCCGAAAAACTGCACAATAGTAAATTTACATACAACTTGTGTCTAGACAGTACGTGACGAGACTGCGTCCGCGTGCAACTATATGCAATTACGTATCTGATGGCATCTAATAAAGTGGTATTATGTATGTACAGTGGGCTTGCGTACAGGTTCGCTTTAAAACCTATGATAGCAGGACATATTTTATCATCTTTAGGTCTTTATGTCTCGTATCTCCTATCTTTAGGAGCAGTGGAGACAATAATACTTATAGGTAAACTTTACTCTATTCTACTTTTACTTTTGGTAAATGATAAAAGAGTCTATAATCTACGTTGACCTCTGTGGTCTGTGGTCACTATGCCAGGCTGCAACTTATGAGGTCCCCAGGTTCATTTCCCGGTCAGGTCAAGATGGAAAATGGTCCTTTTTAGGTTGACATGCATTTTGAATGTTTATCTATGTATATGTTGCAGTTGAATTGTATAATCCGTTGTTATTCAAAAACTCTAGCTGTTTCGCATTACAGCTCGGTTTTGTAAAACAGCTGAAAATAGTTCAGTTCGATTGTCAATGAGTTACGTAATTACGTTGAACAAAACAGCTAGCGTTGAGATGACATTAAGGGTTACCATTATTGAATAAAACTGTGTTACCAAACAAAATAATATACAATATGAGGGGACAATAGTTAATAATATTCTTTATTATTTTTATATTACTCGTGGGATGGAAATAAAACCTCAATTCAACTCCTTACTATATAATTCAGTCTCCCACATTATAAAACACCAATAAAGAATGATAATCAGCTCGATGCAATTGGATATTGAAATTTTGTAAACCCGACAACTCAATGGCGGCGGCGTAGCGATTTCTTACGGCTAATTGATCAACGTGAATATTCCATCTTACCGGAAGGCGGGCGTCGAAATAACAATATGGGAACCAAGCTAAAGGTCTGCTTTATTCTTTTCAATCTTTTGCAGTCCGAAATAACAAACGATGCCTCCGATGTCTCTCGATGAAAACAGCTTAGTCCCGGAACACGACGAAGAATTTACTTTATGGGAGGCCATATTTGTTGTTATGACACTGACACTTCAAAAGCCACTAGTGGCAGAATTCCGAACTAATCGTTCTACAATCTTACGTAAGCCAGTTTGTTAAACGTAACACATTAGACGATCTAGCTGAATGATTTTCAGCTGTATTACAAAACCGAGCTGTAATGCCAAACAGCTAGAGTTTTTGAATAACAGCGGATTATACAATCCAACTGCGACATATATATGTATTTGTTATACAATATAGTATCGTTGATTTAGTATCACGTATCACAAGTCTCGAACTTACTATGGGGCTAGCTCAATCTGTGTGATTTGATCGTATATATACATACATAATACCACGCCTGTTTCCCGCAGGGGTAGGCAGAGACTATGGACCTCCACTTGCTACGATCCTGACAAACCTCTTTTGCTTTATCTAAACTCATCAATCTCTTGATGGTATAGTATTTGATCGTATGTGTATTGATTATTTATTTACTTAAATAGACCTAAATGTGTGCAGTGCTAAATATTTTAAGAGTATATTCAACACTTCCTTTTTCACTTTTTTATCAGTCGTGTGTGCTGCCATCTCTGTTTGCCTACCCGCAATTCCAGTATTGCCTACTTAGGGCCCTTCAATTGTTTTTATGGCGTATAGTATCTGTTACGTTAGTAATTATATTATCTTTGACTAAGCGTACCCGCATTTCAGGTTTAGCCGTAACAGATGCATAGATGGGTCATGATCAATTTGATCTAATAGTGACGAAGGTCGTGGCACAAAATCAATAAGTGCAATAATGCACCAGACAGTGGGTCAATGATGCAAGGCCATATCTATTGTTTTTCTCGTCTAATTCTTTTTGTTTTTAACCGCCCTCAAAAAAGAAGGAGTTTACCAATTCGAATAATTAACTGCCTCCGTGGTGTAGTGGTTAGAACGTTCGGCTCATACCCGGAAGTCGCGGGTTCAATTCCCGGCGGGGACAACGACCTTGTGTTGTTGTCCTAGTTTGGTTAGGACATTGTAGGCTGATCACCTAATTGTCTGATAAGTAAGATGATCCGTGCTTCGGAGGGCACGTTAAGCCGTCGGTCCCGGTCACTGTCTTGACATTGGTCGTTACCTAAAACCATGTCAGAAGCCTTTAAGGCGGTTTAAAACTCTGACACTAGTGTAAGTCACTAACACACACGATAAGAAGAAGACCAATTCGAATGTAAGTACATATATATGTTTTTTTATGTATGTTCCCAAAATTCCGTAAAATTTTGTAATTTCGAAGAAATTGTACATACGTAGGCATATGACTGGAATATAGTTTTATATATCATTTTTGACCATCAGTTTAGGAAACTTCTACACACTTATATTTTCTTTCAAGTTTATATTTTGAATTTGAAAACTAGTTCTAAGCCTATATATAATTTTACTGAAATCAGACATGTAATTTAGTTAGTTTGAAAATGTCTATGGTAACGGACTTTTTTAAAGGACATAAAATTAAAGACATGATTAGTGTACGTAACTATATATTTATGCGTATAGAGTTTACCGCCAATGCACTTATAAACGAGCAAATATCATGGGTTCACGGTGAGATGGCATTACGGTCGTCTGGCCGTAAACAGAAATAACATCACACCGCATTTAGCCGACTTTATTCGTTTAATGAAATATTGCAAGCTGTTAATGTCACATCAAGTGCTTCCATTTTCATTAGTCTGTTTTGGGTGGGACTTTTAGCTTGAAGTTAAGTTGTTAAAACGAAGTGCCTACACATAATAAGTTAAGAAAAATATTTTTGGCACATCAGTTAGGTTATTAAAAAATATTGCACACGTACTTTGTAATTTTTTTTAGAAACTCCAGTTGTTAAAACGAAGTACACATGTAATTAATAAGTATAGCGGTAAAATATTTTTTTCTACCATCAGTTAGATTATAAAAAAAATATTGCACACGTATTTTTTCTTTTTTCTGAGAAACATAACATTACAAAGATGCAGCGTATTTTAATTTCGCATGACGTCACGGCTGTACGATTTCCACTTAGCGGTGACGTCGCAAGCCCGACTTCGATGCTCCGTATCATTGTGAATTTTTACTTTTTTTTTTAAACTGAAAAATGTTTTTGTGATTACAATCTGACCTATTTTAAACAAAAAACGCGACAATTAATTGAGTCTAGCCGCGTAGTCTATTATGGTCCGCCACCCAGAGGTCCCGGTTCGATCCCCGGTCAGGACATGTTGAAAAATAGCCTTTTTCAAATTGTCCTGGATGTGAATCTATATATGTACATACATACATACATACATACTATCACGTCTTTATCCCTAATGGGGCAGACAGAGTATTTTGGGTCTTGCGGCTCTATGCAGAGCCCAGGGCCACAAGACCCAAAAGCCACTTTTAGCGTCATGGTGGGCGAGAAGATGGAAAAGCAATCAATACAGTGACGGGTTGCTAGCCGCATCGCCTGTTAAGGCTCCTCCCTGCGCTAGTGACCTTGAAAACACAAAAAAATTAATTTCTCTTTCTGTAAGTGAGATTTTTAGAAACCCTCGTACAACTTTTTAGCTAGTATCCTGAAGTTTCATTAGAACCTCGAAAGTCATTGAAATACTATCCGGTTTAGAAACCTTTACAAAAAGAGTCAAAAATGGCCGTTTTTAGTATTTTTTGCAAAGGAAAATTCAGGGTATTTTATTTCAATGATTTTCGAGGTTCTAATGAAACTTAAGGATACTAGCTAAAAAGTTGTACGAGGGTTTCTGATAATCTCACTTACAGAAAGAGAAATTAATTTTTTTGTGTTTTCAAGGTCGTTAGCGCGGGGAGGACCCTTAATATGATTCGCAAGCCCATTCCCTCGATCGGCTTTTACGATCTGCGCGGGAAGAGAAGCAGCTGGTACATTCTAAGTTTTTTCGTTTCTCCCAGACCAGCATGGAAGAAATCTATATATGTATTTGTCATAAAATATATGTAGTATCGTTGGGTTAGTATCCCATAACACAAGTCTCGAACTTTGGGGCAGCTAGCTCAATCAGTGTAATTTGTAACTATATATTTATTTATTTTAACTAGATCCAACGATCTGCGCGGGAGAAGAAGCAGCCGGTACATTCTAGGACAAGCAAGAAATTCTGTAGACCAGTTTATTAGCTACTAAGTTATATTTAGCGTTTGTTTACTCTAATTAAACAAATTATAATCAATTTAAACAATAACAGCGATACAATTAATTGAGTTTATCTGTCTGTCTGTCAGTATATTGAAATTAACATGCGTGTCTATCTGTCTGGAGATTTATGAGGCAGTAACAATAACTGCGTTGTATTAATACTTATTGATAAGGTATTTGTGGATATGAAGAATATAAAATATCTGCAATAAATTGTATCGCTACAAAGTAGGTAGAGATATTTTATAACAAATTTATTTTCCAGAACGAATTAACTTGTGAACAGCTTAACCGATTTTCATTAAAAGACCGATTTCTTAATCTAGACCTATCTTTTACTACCCATAACGTTTAACCTTTTCACCGCGAGACTTTATATCATTTGTCGTGCCTCCAGCGCGAGACATGGTAAATCTAACATACCTATCTACAACCAAAAACGGATATGGATACGTAAGTTATGTGCCATACGAGCATTTTTTGTTTGTCACAAATATGTGACCTTCGCGGAATGGGTCCGACAATATTTGTCACATATATGCGACGCTCCCGGTTAAAGGGTTAAACTGCTGAACCAATTTCCATGAAACATAGCTAACTTTAGATTAGAAGCATCTCGATTAGGTCAGCCTTAAAATAATAAAAAAAACCGTATCAAAATCGTCCATTCGTTCAGGCGCTACAGTCAGGCAAACATACACGTTAATCTTCTAACACCTACTTTTTTCGACGGAGGTTAAATACTTATAAATAGATACTTACTTACATTTTCCAAATAATGGTTTTCCCATAATACTGTTTAAGATGTATACAAACATTATGAAACGTTTTTTAAAAAGATTTGATTTCAATCTAAGTTTTTTTTAACGAATTAAAAAATAGAGGAGGTTTACAATTCGCCGCGGTATGTTCATCGATTATTCTAAGTCGCCTGAACCTATTTGAAAAATCTTTGAAAGGGTACTTGTCAGATTGTCCCATGGAAATTTTATCAAAATTGGTTGTGTAGTTTGAGGCCTTTGGGGGTAAAGTTGGATTTTATTTTTCTTCTTCTTCTTCTTCTTCTTATCGTGTGTGTTAGTGACTAACACTAATGTCAGAGTTTTTAAACCGCCTTAAAGGCCTCTGACATGGTTTTAGGTAACGACCAATGTCAAAGACAGTGACCGGGACCGACGGCTTAACGTGCCCTCCGAAGCACGGATCATTTTACTTATCAGACAATTAGGTGATCAGCCTTTATAGTATGTATATAGTATAATGAAATTAAAATAATAGTCAAAAAACAAAAAAAAAACTTGGTAAGTAGATGTATTATATGAACCGCATTAAGGTTTTGACACAAAAATAGAAAAAAAAAAACAATAAATTTTGGGGGTTCCCCATACTTAGAACTGAAACTCAAAAAAATATTTTTCATCAAACCCATACGTGTGGGGTATCTATGGATAGGTCTTCAGAAATGATATTGAGGTTTCTAATATCATTTTATTCTAAACCGAATACTTTGCGCGAGAGACACTTCCAAAGTGGAAAAATGTGTGTCCCCCCCCCCCCCCCCCGTAACTTCTAAAATAAGAGAATGATAAAACTAAAAAATATATATATTTTCATTACCATGAAAACTACCAGCAAAAATTATTTTGAACAAGATCTAGTTCTTCTTATCGTGTGTGTTAGTAACTAACACTAGTGTCAGAGTTTTTAAACCGCCTTAAAGGCCTCTGACAAGGTTTTAGGTAACGACCAATGTCAAAGACAGTGACCGGGACCGACGGCTTAACGTGCCCTCCGAAGCACGGATCATCTTACTTATCAGACAATCAGGTGATCAGCCTACAATGTCCTAACCAAACTAGGACAACAACACAAAGTCGTTGCCCCCGCCGGGAATCGAACCCGCGACCTCCGGGTATGAGCCGAACGCTCTAACCACTACACCTCGGAGGCAGTTATCCTTATCCTAACATAATATAACAATTTCTAACATTTGTTAGTAAATGTATTTAGAAATGTTGGCAAACATTTTTAACACCATGACATAATTATTACAAAGTAAATGGTGCAGCTGATATGACGATGTTGTACCATTTTTGAAGTGAAAACTTCTTTAGCGGCGTTGTGCACTTTTTTTGGAATGGGTAAAAAATGTTAAACTCGCGTCAGGACACGTGACCTGATCGAAAATTCGTAAGACGGCGCAGGGCGCTTGCGCGAATGTTCGTGTGTGTTTATGTTACTCGTACAGCGTGCTACGCGCATCCATGGATGGTGACAGCTGATGGCTCAACCGTCTGGTGTAGTGGCCATACTGCTGTGTTTTCACTTCTGCCGGCACTCCCAGAGTGCAACCCGTCGTTGTTTGTTGTTTAACCTGTTTTCTTCCACTTATCTCTTTCTTGTGTTAGGCTCGTCCATTCTTTTTGAAATGCGTCGAATCCGTCTCGCAAGCGTACATATATAAATAATAAGGTAAATAAATAAATATATAGGGAAATATTACACTGATTGAGCTAGCCCCAAAGTACACACATAAACAGATATAAGTACCTATATAGGTTTTGGAACGTAGTTCCTTATCGCGCGTTGCGAAAGAAGGCTAGACGGAAAAAATTAAGACTAAAAGTTGTAACGACACTTTTGCTATAGTTGTAAGCCGTGCGGCGTGCGCGTGTTTTTCTGTTTCTCTCTCTCCTAATTAATCGAAAGGAACTAAGTTCCATCCGGGTTTCCCTTCACACCTCTCAAGTTTTTTGTTTGCGTATGTGGTTTCTTTAACACATTGCAGAACACTTACGGCTGTGAACCTAATTCTAGTGTTATTTCTATTGTGTCTGGCTGAGTGTCCTGCAATGTGTTAAGCTGTCTAAAGGCATCTTATCTAGCATTATAATTTGCACAATGTTGACAGCTTTTCGGGCTATTCGGGAGTTGTCCGCTCTTGGATGGGTTATCTGTGCTTCCAAAGGCACGTCAAGCCGTTGGTTCCGGCCTCAGATCGTTCTTTATGTTCTGAGGTTCCGGCTTTCATGATTGTATGTCAGCCGTCAAGCTACATCAGATGCATTTAGGCAGCTTGAAAGGACATCAATGTTAGTCACCGTTGGCACAAAAAAACAAACCAAACCTTGACTTATTAATTATAATACTTTACTCTTAGTAAGTAGTTGATTATTCGAAGTAAACAACTTTTATCTCAATTCCTAGTAATTTTAAATATTTGTCCCCTGTATAACTTTTAGATAAGTCTGTATTTCTTCGACAGTAGGTACTTAGTTATGTACCGACACATATAACATTGGTATTAGCATAAGCATATTAGCATCATTTCTTTTTCTTGTCACTAGATGCCGCTATATGGTAGTAATTAAAACATTAAAATCTTTATTACTATTATTTAAATAAAATGGTAAGTACTCTTATTAATTAATGACTTATATGAAATTTAATAAATATTTCTAATGCATATTCGACACTTTCTTTGTCACTTTTTTTGCTAGTCGTGTGCGCTGCCATCTCTGTGTGCCTACCCACAACTACCAGTTCTGCCTACTTACGTGCCCTCCAATCGTTTCTATGGCGCTGAATATGTGCTATGTCAGTAATTATATGATCTATGCTATATTTAAGTACTCTAATTCATTAAATCTGACTTATATGAAACGCAATATATATTTTCAAAGTTTATACAATACTTTCCTTGTCACATTTTTAGGGTTACGTAGTAAACAAGGAACCCTTATAGTTTCGCCATGTCTGTCTGTCTGTCTGTCTGTCCACGATCCTACAGAGAAACTATAAGTACTAGAAAGCTGTAATTTGGCATGGATATGTATAATAATTATAGCAAAAAAGTCGTAAAATAAAATATGGAAAAAAATTTTTTTTTAGGCTAGCTGCCATAGAAGTAAAGTCGTAGTCAATATTTTTTTTCTCGACAAACACATTGAATAGGGTATCGTTGAATAGGTCTTTCAAAAATATTGTTAGCTTGTGAACACCATTTTTCGATTTAGGGATTCGTTTCTGAAATATTTGGGTTTAAAGTTCAAATTTTTGTTCGAGTCAAGTGTCCCCCCCCTCTATCTGCTAAACGGTTATATATGGCCACGTTAAAAAAATCACAATTATAGAATATATAATGTAGTTTGAAGAAAAACTATCAAAGCCAAGTAGGGTATACAAATTAAAAAGTTATAGGCGATCGACTTATAAAATGTAATTGAAAAAATAAATTTTCATACAAATTCAATAGATATTAGTTTTTAGACGTTTTTAGTGGCAAGAAATTAAAAAACATTCGCAACTACGGAACCCTACACTGCGCGTGGCCTGACACGCCCTTGGCCAATTATTGCTAGTCGTATGTGCTGCCATCTCTGTGTGCCTACCCGCAACCCTGTATTTCCTACTTACGGGCGCTCCAATAGTTTATATGGTGTTGCGGGTATCCCGTTACGTCAGTAATTATATTATCTTTGGTATTAGCCACATTATCTGCTTTCAAGTACTTACCAGATACAAAGTAATGATTGTTACTAACTAGCATACCGGCTTATCAATAGGCTCCACCCATATATACGTTCAAATCACATATATATACTTTTTTATGACGCAATAGAGATCTTTCTAGGAACTCTATGTATTGTTAATCTTAATTAAATATTTTATTTTATCATCACGCAATTATAATAAAGGCAAAAGTTTGTGATTGTGTGCGTGTGTATGTATGTTGCTTTTTTTTACGCGTAAACGGCTGGACCAATTTTGATAAAAATTTGGTAAGTATTCAAAAAGCTGAAACCCTGAATTAACACATAGGCTACTTTATTTTACAAAATCGACTTGGCCGTTTATTTAAAATCAACCTGTGGTGTATAGTTGTATAATGTCGACCAAATGCCTCACCTTTTCCCATTCGTCCTAAGTGATGTCATTCTTTTGATAAAACAATTATATTTATTCTATTTATTGATTACTAGCTGTACCCGCGGGCTTCGCTCCCCGTGAGAATTTTGGAATAAAGAGTACCCTATGTCCTTCCCTGAGTCTCAGACTATGTCCTTACCAAATTTCATCGAAATCGGTTCATAGTAGTTTAAGCATGAAGAGGTAACAAACAAAAAAATATACAAACTCACTTTCGCATTTATAATATTAGTAGGATATTTGACCAACATTTGTTTTTATTGTTACTTAATTCTAAAATGTTACTTCAGGACAAACACATTACAGGTAAACACAATATGCGTAAAAAAAAATTTAAGATTGAATTAAATTAAATGTCATCACAAATCGAAATCATGAAGTTAGGTGCTAACTTCATAATCGAAATGTACTCATTCAGTTTCAGTTTCTAAAATCTGAAACGTACAGGGTTTTTCCTTAATGTAACAAACACTTTACAAATAAACACGAAATGCATATTTTTTTTTTAAATTGATTTAAATTAAATGTCATCACAAATCGAAATCATGAAGTTAGATGCTTTCATGATCGAAATGTACTCATTGAGTTTCAGTTTCTAAAATCTGAATCAGCCCCAGTCAAACCTTAAAAGACCAAAATGGCGGCCATTTTGTACACAGTTTACGACCAGGTAATAAAACATTACTCCATAATGAACTCGTAAAAACTAAACTTAGCAATGAACCCAAACCCTGTCTGGTGGCAGTCTGGACATAAATATGCACGCAACTTTACCTTGAGACTTACTTACAACACAAAATAATGAAAGTGTAAGAGTGCGTTCAGATTGCGCGTCGATGCAACGCAAAAAATTTGATGCGCACCAGCTGGGTCAGCACAACGTTGCTACAACGTAGTCACGCACGATAAGTAAACCCCTCCCGCCTCGTCTCGGTGGCTGCAGTCAATGCGGTGTGTTGCTTGTGATTTCGTCGAAAGATATACATAAAAATAAATCCCTAATTTCGTTGGTCACGCCATCAGGCAATTTGGTAAGAATTATTATTTAAGACCCGGGAAACACCGAATAGTTTTTATCCCGAAATTCCTACGGGCAGCGAAGCCCGCGGGCACAGTTAGTGAAAGATATAAAATATCTAGATGTCCTTCGTTTTGGAAAGCACGAAGGCGGTGTGCAGTTTCTTGGTAGCTCCATTTCTTAGCTTTATGGATAAAAGGTACTCTCTAGAGACAGACCTAATCGTTTATGACTAGCCTCGTGCCTCTATGGACCCAATGGGGACTTATCGCTTAAGCAATCTCTTTTATCAGACCTTCTTAATTAACCACACACTGTATTTATAAAAAAAAATGAGACCTTTTAAATCAGCCATGTAGGTTTGGCGGTATCATCAGCGTTGCTAAAATTGATAGTAATAGACTAAATTAAGATTTAGGAAGTGTGTACGATGTGTCAATTCTGTTTCTTTTATATTTTTGATACAGTACGGGGCCCGAATAGCAATACTCCCGAACTTGCATCGAATTATTCAAATAGTACATATCCTGGTACATTTGGGTAGGCATGCTACCTGTCTGTTGCTAGGCAGACATTTTCCAGACAGAAAAAGTGCCTGCCTACGTGACTAAATTACTGTCTAGATTCTCCATGATATACCTGTCAATGTGCAACGATCGTATGCTTATAAAGATTTTGACTTCTCGGTGCAAAATATAGTTCCTTCAAATAGTATTGACACTGACTTTCAAGGTTTCACCCCCATAGTTAAAAACCACCGCAAGGAGACTGGCTTTCACGTAAAAAGCATTGGAATCGGTTCATCCGTTCGAGAGCCTTCGATGCAACAGACAAGGGTCCATATTGGCTCTCATAAAATTCTAATTCATATTCTTTATCTTACTACCGATTTGTGTTCACAATCATCACTCTTCATAATTTTATTCTTCATACTTTTTTTATTCATACATTTTTATTACTATCATCGGAGCTCATAACATTTAGTGATCATAATTTTTTTATTCATACTATTACTATCAAGAAAAGTCTAAATTCATAAAAAAAAAATTCAGAACTTTTTTCTTCATAACATTCAATTGTCATATTGTTTTTATTAATAATGTTGTTACTAATAATATACTACAACTCATAACGTCGTTGTTCAGAATAGTTTTAGTGAATAGTTTATAGGCAATACTAAAAAAATATTTTAACTTACAATGTTTTTTACCATAATGGTAAATACATCATTATTTTATATCAAAAATTAGTTTCTGGCGCTTCGCCGGCCGCTACCGCGGCACGCTCGCTTCGCTCGCTCGGCTCGCGCGCTATTGTGGTCACAGTTCTAACCTTTTTTTTTTTTTTTTTTTTTTTTTGACGCGGAGAAAATCCCTTCGGATACCTTACCGGTTACGGGACACCGGTAAGGTTATGTGGTGTTACCACTAAAAACTCCGCGGTGTCACCTCTCAGCCGCTATCGGCCGGGACCGTGTGCTTCTTTATGCTCCACAGCCCCGGCGCGGCCGGCCGCTCCTTAAGCGGCCCCGGCTCGCCAACGGCCTCACGGCACCCTCTGCTGAATCAGAGGGGCCGGAGTAACCGCCGCCTTGGCCTCTTGGCCCAAGGACAGGCGCGCTGACACGCACACGCGCCTGCCTTCCACTCCGGAGGGCTGTCCGTTGGTCGATGGAATCCCGTTTCCACCGTCCAACCAGCCCTCATAATTTGGGGCCTGCGAAAGCAGGCCCTGCCCCAGTCCACCTGACGGCGACCGGGGCCCACACAGCCGGCCGCAGGGGATAGGGAGAGCGGCAACGTAACACCGACACTCCTCTTCCCCTGCGGCCCCACCGATGCCGTGCCAAGCGCCACGGCCGCGCTTGGTCGCGGAGGATAGGGCGAGCGGCAACGACACACCGACACTCCTCTTCCCCCGCGACCCCTACCACGGCTGTGATGGTAGGGGGGTCATCGTCACCCCCCTTCCCCCACAGCCAGGCCATTCCCTCCAGGAATGGCCTCCGCCGGGCCCGGGGTGGCCTAAGCCTCAACCCGGGCAATGGGTTCCTCTTAGCTTCCCTGCGGCCGAGGCAACCGCAGGTACTGAGCCCCCCCATCGCGACAAGATGGGAACCACATCGGGGGGGATCACAGTTCTAACCTAACCTAACCTACTTTTCTGGTAGCAAGTCTTTTCTGGTATGGTCACAGTTCTAACCTAACCTAACTTACTTTTCTGGTAGCAAGTCTTTTCTGGTATGGTCACAGTTCTAACCTAACCTACTTTTCTGGTAGCAAGTCTTTTCTGGTATGGTCACAGTTCTAACCTAACCTAACCTACTTTTCTGGTAGCATCTCGTTTCTGGTAGCAATCAGATTTTCAGTGAAGTCGCATTTTTAAAAACTAAATGAAAATTAATTTATTAGTATAAAACATTGTGTTTGATTAAAAACATTATGATTTTCAATAATATGGATGAATACACTTATGATTAAGAAATTTATGAATATAATATTTATGAATTCAAATGATTAGGAGTTTAGATCATTAGTATAAACAAATATATGAAAACAAATATTATTAAAAACAAAGTGTATGATTAGTGATATTATGAATTCCGATGATTATAGTTTAAAATCATTAGTTTCTAAAATTTTTATGAAGAATGAGCATTATGATTTAGAATGGTATGAGAAAAAATTTCGGACGTGCGATGATATGAGTTAAAAAGTTATGTAAGAAAATGCGCACCCAACAGACAGACTTACAGACCAACCGATATGCAGATATATTATTGTCGTCAATAAGACCCAACGCAGACGACAGACTATCCGTGACGCACTTTTTAGTCTGTGATAGTCTGTGAAAATAAAACCTATGGAATCATACGCAGTAACGCACACGACGCGCGTCGTGTGCGTTGCCGCATGTGATTCCATGAGTTCTATTTAGGCCCAACACAGACGACAGACTAAAAAGTGCGGCACGGTTTAGTCTGTCGTCTGCGTTGGGTCTAACCCTTAGTTCCGCCGCTCATCGCACTAGATGATGTCGTCGGTTTTTTTTAATTTGCCCGACATATATAAGTCTAACAAAATATACTGAAACAATTTTAAGGGTGAATAGTGATAGTGAACTACACTGCCTATGGAACATATATGTCGAAAAAAGAAAAATTTTGGTTTTCCATACAAACTCGGATCAGCTGATCGGTCAACTTGTATGGGAGGCCAAAAATTACTTTATATATTTCGTTATTCATATACAACGAGGGAGGAACATACCTGTAATAAATCGAGCCACGGGCTATACTAGACCGCTATAGATAATGTCAAAAAAAATGTCATAAAAACAAAAAAAATGTTATTCCGATACAAATTAAACCTCCGTGGCGTAATGGTCAACACGCTAGACCGCTAATCCGGAGGTCCTGGGTTCGATCCCCAGCCAGGGCAAGTTGGAAAATGGCCTTTTTCAAATTGACTGGGTCTTGGATGTTTATCTATATATGTATTTGTTATAAAATATAGTATCGTTGAGTTAGTATCTCATGACACAAGTCTCGAACTTACTTTGGGGCTAGCTCAATCTGTGTAATTTGTCCCTATATATTTATTTATTTAAATTGCCCGGCCGTCCCTGTTGTTCCCATACAAATGTTCTACGTTGTATTCCTTGGGAAAAGTTCTTCAGCATCATGGACTCAATTCACCCTTATATAGTATATTTTGTTAGACCTTATACAACGAGATGTACCCGTAATAAATCGAACCACGGGCTATACAATATCAATATTGTATAATGAAATTAAAATAATAGTAAAAAAATGGCATTTCCATACAAAAGTGTGCAGCCGCCCGGGTAATTTGTATGGGAATGTCGATTATACTATAGTGATCTTGTATAGAACGTCGTTCGATTTAAAACGGGTATGTCACTTCCACGTTGTATACAATACACGGTGATTTTTTATTGGTTTTAGAGCCAAAGGCCACTTCATAGGCATCGTTAGTAAGACCTAATTAGCTAGTCAAAATAAAAATTCAGAAACAAAAAATGTTGACTAAAACTCGAAAGCAAAATTGTGAGATCAATTAGTAGTACCGCCGCCATACATCGCCCGCCGGCCGCCGGGGTCATCGACATCCACGTAGCTGTTTTGGCCGGCATAACGACGTGGTCTCGATCGAAAATCATTTACGCAATTTTTGTATCTTATGACATACAGAAATTTGGATTACGTATATGGCTAGAGGAATTTATTTACTATACGACATTTTTTTTTCCAAAACCAATGAAAAGTCAGCGTGTATATATATTATGTATATGTATATTTGTGGGGGTTCTATGCGACATTACAGACGCTAAGAGATACTATGTATGTCCTTATTTTATGTCGATGGTAGGACGTGTCATCGACACCTGAATAACATAACCCTACTTCTGGCACAGCTGGGTAAAAACAAAGGGGTTTAGCTATGTAGCCGTGACAAGGTGTCAGACAGATGGTAGATACGCTTATAAAGCTAGTGTGAAGCCTCCCATACAAATCAAAGCTTAAGCAAACTGATTTTGTAAAGAAGGGGTATTTTTTTTGCTATTAAGTATTTTGTAACTTAGAATGTACCAGCTGCTTCTCTTCCCACGCAGATCGTAAAAGCCGGTCGAGGGAATGGGCAAAAATGCAAATCGCGATGCGGCTAGCAACCCATCACTGTATTGATTGCTTTTCCATCTTATCGCCCACCATGACGCTAAAAGTGGCTTTTGGGTCTTGCGGCCCTGGGCTCTGCATAGAACCGCAAGACCCAAAATGCTAGGCTAGCTAGCAAATTAGGGATAAAGACGTGATAGTATGTATGTATGTATGTATTAAGTATTTTTTTAATGAAAGTGGTATAGTATCACAGACAGAACGTGCTTTAAAAATTTTGCTAGTGGTTAAAAAGTCACCCTGTTTGTATGGTCGTACAATTATTCGCATAACATAAGAAACATAAATAAAAAATCGACCAAGTGCGAGTGGGAATCGCGCACGAAGGATTCCGTACCACCTACAAAAATCACGTTTGTTTTATGGGCTTATATATTTTTTTTATTTAGTTTTTAATATTGAATGATTGACACAGGCCTGCTTTGGGTACGGCACCCTAAAAATAACAAGAGGGAGATAACTATAGTATTAATATCGGAAGCCCGCATGATTCAACCGAGGGATGATAGGGGCAGATTGTTACAGACCACACAGAGGTTGGGGTCTTACACTACGGGCAGATAACATCGTATCCTTTGTATAGAAATTGTCAGAAACATCAGCTAAAAGCCGATCGAGGGAAGGCGAAAATGCGATGTGGCAAGGCATCATTGTTATGATTTCTTTTTCAACTTAGATGCGAGAGAGTTCAGAGTTCCCTTAGCCTAGACGTGTCAGATATCGGTAAAATTTTGTAATTTCAAAGAAATTGCACTTATGTAGGCATATACAACTGGTTTTTACAGTCAAAATATGGACTTGAAGGAAAATATAAATTATATATCATTTTTGCCCATCAGTATTGGAAACTTCTACACCCTTACATTTGCTTTCCAGTTCATTTTGAAAACTTATAAAAGATTTATTACGTATTTGGCTTTTTTGAAACTAAATATAGTGCATATGTTGATTTTATTTTGTTGTTTAACTAAAAACTAAAGAACCTACCTAAATTTAAATAATAAAACATAAACTACATACAATTAAAATAAAAAAAACAACTAAAAATAAATTAAAGAAATTAAATTAAAAAGAACAAAAAAAACGACGGGTTGCACTCTGGGAGTGCCGGCAGAAGTGAAAACTTGAATATTAACGTTGTGCATTTTTGATATTTTGGAATGGTTAGGGAATAATTTTGCATGAATTGCTTTAATTATCAGTATAAAATATTTCAAATCTTTTCTGAATCACAGTCTGTCACAAATGTCACAAGCATGACCAAATTCATTTTCAAATACATAGCAGTATGGCCACTACACAGACGGTCGAGCCATCAGCTGTCACCATCCATGGATGCGCGTAGCACGCTGTAACATAAACATACACGAACATTCGCGCAAGCGCCCTGCGCCGTCTTACGAATTTTCGATCAGGCCACGTGTCCTGACGCGAGTTTAATTTTTTTTACCCATTCCAAAAAAAGTGCACAACGCCGCTAAAGAAGTTTTCACTTCAAAAAAGAGTATAATTTATACTAGTTACATGCCTAGCTGAAACTTTAAAGTATCACATGTTTCTCGCTGATTAAGATATTTACAAATTCTTTAATATTTGTTTACTGTGTTTAATAAGGATTTTATTAAGCAAATAAAAAAAGTGCATATTCCCTGTAACGCTGCAAGAGCGTATGAATGAGGTCTACCTTGGAAAGTGCATCATCACGCTTACAAACCAGAGCTGATCCGTATGCCGTCTTCAGTTCTTCTAACATGGCAGTCTTCTTCTTCTTATGGTGTGTGTTAGTGACTAACATTAGTTTCAGAGATTTTAAACCGTCTTAAAGGCCTCTGACATACGTACATACATATTTACAGGCTTCAAGCCATGGTTCTAGGCAACGACCAATGTCAAAGACAGTGACCGGGACCGACGGCTTAGCGATCCCTCCGAAGCACGGATCATCTTACTTATCAGACAATCAGGCGATCGGCCTACAATGTCGTAACCAAACTAGGATAACAACTCAAAGTCGCTGCTCCCGCCGGAAATCGAACCCGCAACCTCCGGGTATAAGCCGAACGCTCTAACCACTACACCACGGAGGCCGTTATATAAAACATGGCAGTGCCAAACATCGTAATACCACTCCCATAGCTCAAGAAAAAAGTTGGACTCGTACATACGGATCGAGGAGTGTAAGAGATATTTGCAGTCAGGAAGTAAGAGAGAGTTGTAACAACCCTTCTTTCTTCTCTGCCGTCCACACAGCAAAATAATTGATAAATATACGAATATTTTTAGCAAACATGCCTGTTATAAGAAATGCTTTGAGATTTTTTCAGTTAGTTTAAATTGTTAGAGATATACCTTCTTATAATAATAAGTGTAAATGTAGTAGTAATTTTTATTAAATACTAGCCGAAGCCCGCGACTTCGTTCGCGTGCACTTTATGTCTCTGGAAAATGCTCATCAGACTGAACAACTTTTACTAAGGCGACATTTTTATATCTCTTATAGTTTAGCTGGACCATTATGGTTCTGCATCAGGCGTTTCATTTTCCAAAATCATTTATACCCTATATGTTGCCCAGGCTTAATAGCTATATAACAAAAAAAGTTGCATTCGAATCCGTCCAGTATTTCCGGAGATTAGCGTGTACAAACAGACAAACAGACAAACAGACAAACAGACAAACAGACAGACATTTTTTTTTAATTCTTACTCTATTACTATGTCTCCATCGCCCCCAATATTTTTTTTGGAAATATATTTAATGTACAGACACACTTTTTTTACTGTTTTATTATATGTAATAGATAGCGCCCTACTACTAGATTTAAGTTTCACAAGTGTACATACATAAAAACGTGAAATAAATGAATTATCTTATCTTATACCTTTAAACGAGCAATTCTTCTATATTTATTTATTTATATGTATATAAATTTCTGTAATCTCAAAAACGGCTCTAACGAATTCGCAGAAAATTGGTGTATGGGGGTTTTCGCTAATTTCGTCGCGCCGGCCGCTATCCGTTTGGCTCAGCGGTTTAAGATGCGGACCGCTAGAAAGAGTGTTACGGGTTCGAATCCCACTCGGTGACTTACTTTTGTTTTTTTTATGTTTAAGTTTATATATTATTTTTGACGTGACAACGTCTTATAAATTGGTTTGCCGGGTGACACTTCAAGAAACTGCGTTACGCTCCGCTCACGTTATGCGCTCACAATGAGAGCGAGTGAGAGGCACGCGTCCCTTCCACTCGGGCATGGTTAGCCCGCCTAAGAGCGAGAGAGACAGACATAAAAAGTCGTTGTCACGTAAAACTTTCGCCCGTATACCGACTTTACAGGCAACCAATTTTTTATTTTGTATTGTTTTTTGGCAAGTTTAAAAAAAATTGTTAAAGTTTGAGATGTAACCGAGCAAAGCTTGGTCGCCCAGGTACTGAACTAATTTATCAGAACAAATAAAAAAAAAGTCCGTTTCAATTAAGGTTATTGCAGTTCATTGCTAGTTTACTAACATAATTTCTTTCCATTAAATCTTAACTGAATGAATGATTTCCTTCCTTCGCATCTCTTCGGTGCAGGGTTAAGTACAGTCGTGAACAACGTTTTAAATGCTTTAATAAAATTATTAAGTTTACTGAGAAAAAAGAAATAAAAACAGGAACAGATTAATAAAACTAAACTATTAAATACACCTATATTAAAGCAGGAACTTTAATTCTCCTAATTTTTAATTCATAATATAGTGTTTGCCATAATGCGTTGAGTCATATTTTTTTGTCATAATCATAGTTTGTCATAATGTTCTTTTTTATAATATCTGTGTAGTCATAACATGATATTTACTAGTTCTTGATGTAATGTTGAGATTGAGTTGCTTAATGTTATACGACGGTATATGATATGACAAAAATTGGAGAATTGGGTACTTTCCTAAGTCAAAAATAAATTATTATGTACTAATAAAAAAATAAAGCGTCGCAAAATAATGTGACTTGTCTTTAAACATATCCATTTTAACGTTATTTTAAATTTATTATTGCAGAAAAACTGATAATAAGAGCGCTATTTGCCTCCAAAAAACTGTGACGTCATCTGCCTGTATTTCATACAAAATCCCATAGCAACTGTTTGTTTTGACGTTTAGAAAAAAGTTTCTGATTTGACTTATTGGAAACGTACGTACTTACAGTACGTATTTATGCTTAATAATTTGTATAGGTTATGGCGAAATGGATGTGGCCTTTGCTAAATTACACATATATCGTCATAAAAATTATAAAATTTATACGCTTGTTGGTTGCCGACAGGTGTTACGGGCGTACTGTAGCTCGTCTGTAGGAGACCTTACACGCAATTCATACCAAACTTTTACACGTTCTTCTTCTTATCGTGTGTGTTAGTGACTAACACTAGTGTCAGAGTTTTTAAACCGGCTTAAAGGCCTTCTGACATGGTTTTAGGTAACGACCATGGTATAATAAAACAGGTATTCTCTTCCCGAGATGGAACTTGACTACGTCACAAAGTGTTGCCACTGATTGTTCTTTTCAGTAAATTTAAGGACTTTCTCAATTAGTTCATGAATATTAAATAAAATATTAAGTAACTTATCTATGTAGTATCTCGCGATTCTCGCGTGATTCATCAATTAAATATTTTATAAATTGATATAATGGATTATTAATTCGAAATTGGTATGTAATGTTCAAAAATGCATTACGCTCGGGTAATTCAATTTCACACAGTGGCAACATATCAAACTGATGACGTTGTCAAGTTTCACCTACGTCATCAGCTGTCACGGGAAGAGAATACCTTATTTTATTATACCATGGTAACGACCAATGTCAAAGACAGTGACCGGGACCGACGGCTTAACGTGCCCTCCGAAGCACGGATCATCTTATTTATCAGACAATCAGGTGATCAGCTTGCAATGTCCTGACCAAACTAGGGCAACAACACAAAGTCGTTGCCCCCGCCGGGAATCGAACCCGCGACCTCCGGGTATGAGTCGAACGCTCTAACCACTACACCACGGAGGTGGTGGTTTTGGTGGTTTTACACATTAGTACGTGTAAATGTAACTGCAAGGGCCCAATAACTCAAAATATTTGGTCCTTTGAACTCGACTGTACTTCATTGAGCAGCCGGGAACATTGTCCTTCGCTAGCCTTGGCTCCATTTTGCGTCTTTTTATATTAATTTATTGACGTAGCATGTTTATTAAACCCATATATCATCATTTTAGTAGCATAACGTCCTAGCTGGACATAGGTCCTTTCGGAGAGATTTCCAAAACGACCGATCCAAAGCAGCCACGCTATGCTAAGATTGCCACGGCGTATTTTATACCCTATGCGCAATGGCAAGAGGTTTGTACGTTTTGTACTGTCAACTACAATCTGCTAGGGTCTCCTGAAGTGTCGGTAGATTAACTTATTAATGGTTTTTGTCTACATTTTTTTTTTCGACAAAATATATTTTTGCTACATTGTACATTTTAGTTTTCAAAGTATGTTATAGTTATTATTATATTTTGTATTCAAGTATTAAATAGGGGACAATGCGAGAGAAAGAATGTAACTAATATATATTGTAAAAAAAAATAACAAAGTTTTTTCTTTTCGTGAGAAAAACTGCCCGTTTAAAATCTGACCCATTTCTTTAACAAGGTTGAAAAGTAAAGAATTGTCCAATTTTTATCAATAAGCGACGACATCCTATTGCAAGAATAAATCAAATAAAACTTCGTTTGACCCAAATTCTGCGGTCAACAGTCGAAAAATCGACTTGACCTATTTTTTTAAACGGAGCCAGCCGAAGCCCCTTTGCAAAAAAAGAAAAAAGGTCAACGTCCCCGCTCGCTCCCAGTGGCAATAATTCTTTGATGGAAAGATTGAAGAATACACAATTAAAAATGATTTGTTCGGCGAATGACCCTATTCCGGGATAGGGATGGGACACATCACGATAAATATTGTTATCGGTGGTATTTATTATATGAAAATGAAACACTATAGAATCTATATAGGTAAGTTCATTTGTTGAAATAGTGTGCACGCCGTCAAGTCGCCTTTGAAAGAGCCGGTGCGCTGTTATCGATTATACACGCTGACTTTTCATTGGTTATGGAAAAAAATGTCGTATAGTAAATAAATTCCTCTATCCATATACGTAATCCAAATTTCTGTATGTCATAAGATAAAAAAGTTGCGTAAATGATTTTCGATCGAGACCACGTAGTTATGCCGGCCAAAGCAGCTACGTGGCGGCGGTACTACTAATTGATCTCACAATTTTGCTTTCGAGTTTTAGTCAACATTTTTTGTTTCTGAATTTTTATTTTGACTAGCTAATTAGGTCTTACTAACGATGCCTATGAAGTGGCCTTCGGTTCCAAAACCAATAAAAAATCACCGTATATTTGCTACCCCTTTGCTTTACTTGTTCAACTTGCAATGTAACAGAAATTAGTTGCGATAGGGAATATTCTTCCATGCTTACGACTCATCATCATCATCAGGTCTTTTGCTCCAGTGCAGAAGCACAACCCTGTCTGTACTACCATAGCCATACTTGGCCAGAGCAGCCAGAGGACTTGGCCTACACTCTCCACGCTGGCTAGACGGGTTGGATAAGTATATCATTTATGTTTATAAGCTTTGTTTAGCTTGTATTTTCTAAGTCACCTACTACGACATTCAAGGGACTAGCTCATATTCTACTCTGCCGGAAACCACACAGCGGAGTAGAATAAAGGATTTTTTCCAGTCAAGTCAGTAGGAATAAAATGAAATCTAGAAAAAAAATAGCTAAAGAAAAAACTTTATTTGGTGCATTAAAATTTTACAGTTATTACTTAAATTAATAACTGAAACTAGTTTTACAGAAAAATGGCACTGCTCATCATATGGCAATGATGTGCCTTTACATCATGCTGAATTTCCGTACAAACTATTGAAGACAAAACATTTATAATCTATGATTGTGTAATGAGCAAAAATAAAATATAATTACATATAAAACCTATAGGTTAATACTATAAAATTTAGATTAAAACTTAACTAACTAAAATAAAACTTAACTAAATAAAACTAAAATTATAAAAAATACAAATTGCGTAGGACAGTCCTTCTAAAATATTACCCCACATTGCCATGTTGTATGGCAATGCTGATTCTTTGTGCCAGATAGTCACCAGCCCTTTGGTCAGGTATATATACTACGAATAGCCGTTTCGAGCAAGAACCTGAATAATGTTAATCTGCATGCGACATGCGACCCATCACTATTTTGATTTTCTTTTTCCTTATTTTGTCAACAAGGTCTAACAAAATATACTGAAACTATTTTAAGGGTGAATTCAGTCCGTGATACTGAACAACTTTTTCCAAAGAACATACTTATGTCGAAACATAAAAAAATAATTTTTGGCTTTCCATTAAAAACGGATCAGCAGACTAACACTAGTGTCAGAGTTTTTAAACCGGCTTAAAGGCCTTCTGACATGGTTTTAGGTAACGACCATGGTATAATAAAACAGGTATTCTCTTCCCGAGATGGAACTTGACTACGTCACAAAGTGTTGCCACTGATTGTTCTTTTCAGTAAATTTAAGGACTTTCTCAATTAGTTCATGAATATTAAATAAAATATTAAGTAACTTATCTATGTAGTATCTCGCGATTCTCGCGTGATTCATCAATTAAATATTTTATAAATTGATATAATGGATTATTAATTCGAAATTGGTATGTAATGTTCAAAAATGCATTACGCTCGGGTAATTCAATTTCACACAGTGGCAACATATCAAACTGATGACGTTGTCAAGTTTCACCTACGTCATCAGCTGTCACGGGAAGAGAATACCTTATTTTATTATACCATGGTAACGACCAATGTCAAAGACAGTGACCGGGACCGACGGCTTAACGTGCCCTCCGAAGCACGGATCATCTTATTTATCAGACAATCAGGTGATCAGCTTGCAATGTCCTGACCAAACTAGGGCAACAACACAAAGTCGTTGCCCCCGCCGGGAATCGAACCCGCGACCTCCGGGTATGAGTCGAACGCTCTAACCACTACACCACGGAGGTGGTGGTTTTGGTGGTTTTACACATTAGTACGTGTAAATGTAACTGCAAGGGCCCAATAACTCAAAATATTTGGTCCTTTGAACTCGACTGTACTTCATTGAGCAGCCGGGAACATTGTCCTTCGCTAGCCTTGGCTCCATTTTGCGTCTTTTTATATTAATTTATTGACGTAGCATGTTTATTAAACCCATATATCATCATTTTAGTAGCATAACGTCCTAGCTGGACATAGGTCCTTTCGGAGAGATTTCCAAAACGACCGATCCAAAGCAGCCACGCTATGCTAAGATTGCCACGGCGTATTTTATACCCTATGCGCAATGGCAAGAGGTTTGTACGTTTTGTACTGTCAACTACAATCTGCTAGGGTCTCCTGAAGTGTCGGTAGATTAACTTATTAATGGTTTTTGTCTACATTTTTTTTTCGACAAAATATATTTTTGCTACATTGTACATTTTAGTTTTCAAAGTATGTTATAGTTATTATTATATTTTGTATTCAAGTATTAAATAGGGGACAATGCGAGAGAAAGAATGTAACTAATATATATTGTAAAAAAAATAACAAAGTTTTTTCTTTTCGTGAGAAAAACTGCCCGTTTAAAATCTGACCCATTTCTTTAACAAGGTTGAAAAGTAAAGAATTGTCCAATTTTTATCAATAAGCGACGACATCCTATTGCAAGAATAAATCAAATAAAACTTCGTTTGACCCAAATTCTGCGGTCAACAGTCGAAAAATCGACTTGACCTATTTTTTTAAACGGAGCCAGCCGAAGCCCCTTTGCAAAAAAAGAAAAAAGGTCAACGTCCCCGCTCGCTCCCAGTGGCAATAATTCTTTGATGGAAAGATTGAAGAATACACAATTAAAAATGATTTGTTCGGCGAATGACCCTATTCCGGGATAGGGATGGGACACATCACGATAAATATTGTTATCGGTGGTATTTATTATATGAAAATGAAACACTATAGAATCTATATAGGTAAGTTCATTTGTTGAAATAGTGTGCACGCCGTCAAGTCGCCTTTGAAAGAGCCGGTGCGCTGTTATCGATTATACACGCTGACTTTTCATTGGTTATGGAAAAAAATGTCGTATAGTAAATAAATTCCTCTATCCATATACGTAATCCAAATTTCTGTATGTCATAAGATAAAAAAGTTGCGTAAATGATTTTCGATCGAGACCACGTAGTTATGCCGGCCAAAGCAGCTACGTGGCGGCGGTACTACTAATTGATCTCACAATTTTGCTTTCGAGTTTTAGTCAACATTTTTTGTTTCTGAATTTTTATTTTGACTAGCTAATTAGGTCTTACTAACGATGCCTATGAAGTGGCCTTCGGTTCCAAAACCAATAAAAAATCACCGTATATTTGCTACCCCTTTGCTTTACTTGTTCAACTTGCAATGTAACAGAAATTAGTTGCGATAGGGAATATTCTTCCATGCTTACGACTCATCATCATCATCAGGTCTTTTGCTCCAGTGCAGAAGCACAACCCTGTCTGTACTACCATAGCCATACTTGGCCAGAGCAGCCAGAGGACTTGGCCTACACTCTCCACGCTGGCTAGACGGGTTGGATAAGTATATCATTTATGTTTATAAGCTTTGTTTAGCTTGTATTTTCTAAGTCACCTACTACGACATTCAAGGGACTAGCTCATATTCTACTCTGCCGGAAACCACACAGCGGAGTAGAATAAAGGATTTTTTCCAGTCAAGTCAGTAGGAATAAAATGAAATCTAGAAAAAAAATAGCTAAAGAAAAAACTTTATTTGGTGCATTAAAATTTTACAGTTATTACTTAAATTAATAACTGAAACTAGTTTTACAGAAAAATGGCACTGCTCATCATATGGCAATGATGTGCCTTTACATCATGCTGAATTTCCGTACAAACTATTGAAGACAAAACATTTATAATCTATGATTGTGTAATGAGCAAAAATAAAATATAATTACATATAAAACCTATAGGTTAATACTATAAAATTTAGATTAAAACTTAACTAACTAAAATAAAACTTAACTAAATAAAACTAAAATTATAAAAAATACAAATTGCGTAGGACAGTCCTTCTAAAATATTACCCCACATTGCCATGTTGTATGGCAATGCTGATTCTTTGTGCCAGATAGTCACCAGCCCTTTGGTCAGGTATATATACTACGAATAGCCGTTTCGAGCAAGAACCTGAATAATGTTAATCTGCATGCGACATGCGACCCATCACTATTTTGATTTTCTTTTTCCTTATTTTGTCAACAAGGTCTAACAAAATATACTGAAACTATTTTAAGGGTGAATTCAGTCCGTGATACTGAACAACTTTTTCCAAAGAACATACTTATGTCGAAACATAAAAAAATAATTTTTGGCTTTCCATTAAAAACGGATCAGCAGACTAACACTAGTGTCAGAGTTTTTAAACCGGCTTAAAGGCCTTCTGACATGGTTTTAGGTAACGACCATGGTATAATAAAACAGGTATTCTCTTCCCGAGATGGAACTTGACTACGTCACAAAGTGTTGCCACTGATTGTTCTTTTCAGTAAATTTAAGGACTTTCTCAATTAGTTCATGAATATTAAATAAAATATTAAGTAACTTATCTATGTAGTATCTCGCGATTCTCGCGTGATTCATCAATTAAATATTTTATAAATTGATATAATGGATTATTAATTCGAAATTGGTATGTAATGTTCAAAAATGCATTACGCTCGGGTAATTCAATTTCACACAGTGGCAACATATCAAACTGATGACGTTGTCAAGTTTCACCTACGTCATCAGCTGTCACGGGAAGAGAATACCTTATTTTATTATACCATGGTAACGACCAATGTCAAAGACAGTGACCGGGACCGACGGCTTAACGTGCCCTCCGAAGCACGGATCATCTTATTTATCAGACAATCAGGTGATCAGCTTGCAATGTCCTGACCAAACTAGGGCAACAACACAAAGTCGTTGCCCCCGCCGGGAATCGAACCCGCGACCTCCGGGTATGAGTCGAACGCTCTAACCACTACACCACGGAGGTGGTGGTTTTGGTGGTTTTACACATTAGTACGTGTAAATGTAACTGCAAGGGCCCAATAACTCAAAATATTTGGTCCTTTGAACTCGACTGTACTTCATTGAGCAGCCGGGAACATTGTCCTTCGCTAGCCTTGGCTCCATTTTGCGTCTTTTTATATTAATTTATTGACGTAGCATGTTTATTAAACCCATATATCATCATTTTAGTAGCATAACGTCCTAGCTGGACATAGGTCCTTTCGGAGAGATTTCCAAAACGACCGATCCAAAGCAGCCACGCTATGCTAAGATTGCCACGGCGTATTTTATACCCTATGCGCAATGGCAAGAGGTTTGTACGTTTTGTACTGTCAACTACAATCTGCTAGGGTCTCCTGAAGTGTCGGTAGATTAACTTATTAATGGTTTTTGTCTACATTTTTTTTTTCGACAAAATATATTTTTGCTACATTGTACATTTTAGTTTTCAAAGTATGTTATAGTTATTATTATATTTTGTATTCAAGTATTAAATAGGGGACAATGCGAGAGAAAGAATGTAACTAATATATATTGTAAAAAAAAATAACAAAGTTTTTTCTTTTCGTGAGAAAAACTGCCCGTTTAAAATCTGACCCATTTCTTTAACAAGGTTGAAAAGTAAAGAATTGTCCAATTTTTATCAATAAGCGACGACATCCTATTGCAAGAATAAATCAAATAAAACTTCGTTTGACCCAAATTCTGCGGTCAACAGTCGAAAAATCGACTTGACCTATTTTTTTAAACGGAGCCAGCCGAAGCCCCTTTGCAA
Source organism: Acrobasis consociella (assembly GCA_963555685.1). Taxonomy (NCBI): domain Eukaryota; kingdom Metazoa; phylum Arthropoda; class Insecta; order Lepidoptera; family Pyralidae; genus Acrobasis; species Acrobasis consociella. The sequence continues at coordinate 35,909,735 of OY743104.1, read as the reverse complement.
AAAAAGAAAAAAGGTCAACGTCCCCGCTCGCTCCCAGTGGCAATAATTCTTTGATGGAAAGATTGAAGAATACACAATTAAAAATGATTTGTTCGGCGAATGACCCTATTCCGGGATAGGGATGGGACACATCACGATAAATATTGTTATCGGTGGTATTTATTATATGAAAATGAAACACTATAGAATCTATATAGGTAAGTTCATTTGTTGAAATAGTGTGCACGCCGTCAAGTCGCCTTTGAAAGAGCCGGTGCGCTGTTATCGATTATACACGCTGACTTTTCATTGGTTATGGAAAAAAATGTCGTATAGTAAATAAATTCCTCTATCCATATACGTAATCCAAATTTCTGTATGTCATAAGATAAAAAAGTTGCGTAAATGATTTTCGATCGAGACCACGTAGTTATGCCGGCCAAAGCAGCTACGTGGCGGCGGTACTACTAATTGATCTCACAATTTTGCTTTCGAGTTTTAGTCAACATTTTTTGTTTCTGAATTTTTATTTTGACTAGCTAATTAGGTCTTACTAACGATGCCTATGAAGTGGCCTTCGGTTCCAAAACCAATAAAAAATCACCGTATATTTGCTACCCCTTTGCTTTACTTGTTCAACTTGCAATGTAACAGAAATTAGTTGCGATAGGGAATATTCTTCCATGCTTACGACTCATCATCATCATCAGGTCTTTTGCTCCAGTGCAGAAGCACAACCCTGTCTGTACTACCATAGCCATACTTGGCCAGAGCAGCCAGAGGACTTGGCCTACACTCTCCACGCTGGCTAGACGGGTTGGATAAGTATATCATTTATGTTTATAAGCTTTGTTTAGCTTGTATTTTCTAAGTCACCTACTACGACATTCAAGGGACTAGCTCATATTCTACTCTGCCGGAAACCACACAGCGGAGTAGAATAAAGGATTTTTTCCAGTCAAGTCAGTAGGAATAAAATGAAATCTAGAAAAAAAATAGCTAAAGAAAAAACTTTATTTGGTGCATTAAAATTTTACAGTTATTACTTAAATTAATAACTGAAACTAGTTTTACAGAAAAATGGCACTGCTCATCATATGGCAATGATGTGCCTTTACATCATGCTGAATTTCCGTACAAACTATTGAAGACAAAACATTTATAATCTATGATTGTGTAAAGAGCAAAAATAAAATATAATTACATATAAAACCTATAGGTTAATACTATAAAATTTAGATTAAAACTTAACTAACTAAAATAAAACTTAACTAAATAAAACTAAAATTATAAAAAATACAAATTGCGTAGGACAGTCCTTCTAAAATATTACCCCACATTGCCATGTTGTATGGCAATGCTGATTCTTTGTGCCAGATAGTCACCAGCCCTTTGGTCCGGTATATATACTACGAATAGCCGTTTCGAGCAAGAACCTGAATAATGTTAATCTGCATGCGACATGCGACCCATCACTATTTTGATTTTCTTTTTCCTTATTTTGTCAACAAGGTCTAACAAAATATACTGAAACTATTTTAAGGGTGAATTCAGTCCGTGATACTGAACAACTTTTTCCAAAGAACATACTTATGTCGAAACATAAAAAAATAATTTTTGGCTTTCCATTAAAAACGGATCAGCTGATCGGTCAACTTGTATGGGAGGCTAAAAATTACTTTTCATATTTCAATATGTGTTCCTTGGGAAAAGTTGTTCAGTATCATGGACTGAATTCACCCTTAAAATAATTTCAGTGCATTTTGTTAGACCTTTTACTTATAAGTTTGCGTGTATAGCATTTTTCGTTCCTGGGGACGTATTTTTAAAATCATTTATCTTATCACATTACGAATGGTTTGCGCGAGCGTTTCCAAACGGGCGCATTTTTCAACCGGTCGTATCGTATGCGAAGGATTTGCAGTGAGTGGTCTTGACCTGACCACTTGTAATTTTGACATTTGTAGCGTAGATGTGTCAAAGAAATTCTTCCTGGAGCTTTTTTTTTAGTTTTTAAATGTATTTACGCTGCTTTTTTATATATTGTAAATTTTTAGAAAACCATAGACGTACTTTCGTAGTTTTCAGCATAAAATAATATTGTGTTTCGCTGACACGACGGTTTCGAAAATACGGTGCGAGCGATGAGTTGCAAGCTGTTGGAAAACTATACGTTTTGTGTTTCGGTGAGTCCCTCAATGAAAAATAGCACTCCTGGCACTATTAGGCGAAACAAAGTGCAAATATTAACGTCTTTTCTGTGGAACCCGCTTTAAATTCTCCCCATGTGAGAAAAATATCTTACCATTCGCATTTTTTTTAATTTAGCATTCAACTCGATCATTCGTTATCTGTCATCTAATTTTGTTGTTCTCAAACTGAAATTGTGTTCCATAATTTTTAAAATCCGAAAGTTACTCAGCGCATTTTTTCAAAGTTTCAACCATAGACCTAGAAGTTTTTGAGATTTCCACAGTTAAACATTGCACCGGTAGGAATGGTATATAGTAGGCTAATATGAAGTTTGGATTATTGTGGCTTTGGTAGGTAAGAGGTTCCCGATTTGTTATAATGATTTGGTAGCACGATGCCTACTATAGCCCTTAGTAATTAATTAAGGTAGACAAATTTTTGCTAAAAAGTAACAGTGGTTTCAGAATTTTTTAGCTTCCTTATGTTTTACTCGTGATTTTTTTGGCTTGCAAATTTTTCAGTATTTTTTTAAATGTAAGTAATTATGACATCTGGCGCCCAACATCTTACGCCTTACGTAGCACGTAGGAGTTCAAAATACTTCCCCTTCTAGTACTGGCAAAAATTTTCTAATATTTTTTTTCTTACTTTGCCACGAACTTTGAGAGAAACTGGTCTAATGTATATTCTAACCGATTACGTATGTCAGACAGGGCAGACAATGTGGCGACGGGCGGGGTCAATGACCGCTAATTCCTGATAACCTCGGATCTTATCAGGTGAGTCATACATACTGTCCTGCCGTGCTTTATGACTACAGATTAGACGGGAATTATGCATAATTTCTTTGATTTAAATGCACGAGAGACTATGACAAATATTGAAAAAATTATCATAGCATTATATTCTTCTGCACGCCAGCAAGCCTACCCATCGTATTATAAAAATAAATATAATAAGGGGCTACAGGGAATTATTAAAACATTAAAATCTTTTATTACTATTATTTAAATAAAGTAGTAAGTACTCTAATTAATTTATGACTTATATAAAAAATGCAATAAATTTTTAAAACATATTCAACTTTGTCACGTTTTTGCTAATCCTGTGTGGTGCCATCTCTGTGTGCCTAACTGCAACTACCAGTTTTGCCAATTTAGCCTTTGCCTTACCCTCCACTAGTTTCTATTGCGTTGGGTATCTGCCACGTTAGTAATTATTTTAAACTAGCCGAAGCCCGCGACTTCGTTCGCGTGGACTAATTGTCTCTGGAAAATGCTCATCAGGCTGAACCACTTTTGCTAAGGTGATATTTTTATATCTCTTATAGTTTAGCTCGACCATTATGGTTCTGCATCAGGCATTCCTTTTTCCAAAATCATTTATACCCTATATGTTGCCCAGGCTTAATAGCTATATAACAAAAAAAGTTTCATTCGAATCCGTCCAGTATTACCGGAGATTAGCGTGTACAAACAGACAAACAGACAGATATTTTTTTTAAATTCTTACTCTATTACTATGTCTCCATCGCCCTCAATATTTTTTTTGGAAATATATTTAATGTACAGACACACTTTTTTTTACTGTTTTATTATATGTATAGATATGTATAGATATAGATTTGTCTCTGGTCTGGGAGAAAAGAAAAGCTTAGAATGTACCGGCTCCTTTCCTTCCCTCCCATCACTGTTTTGATCCCTTCTAGCTCAACATCACGCTATAACTGGCCTTTGAGTTTTGCGACCCTATAGACTCTGTCTGCATAAAATGCTATATCTGCCCCATTAATGATTAAGTGGTGATTGTATGTATGGTAAGGTGATTAAATTACTAACATAACAGATACCCGACGCCATATAAATTATTGGAGGGCCCGTAAGTAGGCAAAACTAGTAGTTAAAGTTAGTACCCGCTGCTCTCACAGAGATGGCAGCACACACGACTGTTAAAAAAGTGTCAAAAAAGTTATTGCATTTCATTCAAGTCATATTTAATTTAGAGTACTACGTTATTTATATAGTAGTAATAAAAGATTTTAATTTTTTAATTATTTATATATGTATAGCGCCATCTAGCGCCATCATAGCGCCATCTAATGACAAGAGAAGAGAAATAATGATGTTCATAAGGCGATGGGAAGGCATGATGCTCTCAATCAGCATCAATATCGACGTTTGCAAAAAGCGCATCCCTATTCTGGATGCGTGTGTGGGGCACATCCGCCCTAGCGTGGGAATGGGCTCGGGTGCTCGCAACCTTGGAGCAGAAGAAAGTGGCTTCTGACCTATTGTTATCGTTCCCTGCTCTACAGACGAGTACAATAACTTGGATTTTGCTATTGGACAGAGAATAAGCATCCTCCTTTACGCTTGTGTGAAGCTCAGAGTCCGGCTTTTTCTGAGGGTTGGGTTATCTATTAACATGGATACTCTCCTCTTTATTTTATCGCAAGAGCGGGAGAAAGCAACGGAACGCTTCAGCACGGCCGGTGCAGCATAGAAAACTGCTGTTTCGTGCTGCCAGATTTAGCTCAAACCTTGTGGGATGCTAACTCAACGATACTATATTTTATAACAAATACGTAGAGAAAAGACCTCCTAGTGACAGCGTGCCATGATAGCCACTCTAGGCCACAGAGATGACTACTTCGCACGACTTTAGTATCTTTTGTTTGGCACGGTATTGAGCATCCTTAAAGCCATGACCAATTGACCAAAGCCAACTCTGTAGGCAACTGTAGGCAACTCTCTTGCAGTTTGCCTGCTACGTCACAGACATGCAGGCTGCTGCGAATGCCGGTGTTTCTCACATGGTGTCTCTGCGAGAAACCGCATTTTCAATAAATTTAAGAACAATAGAGTTTCTTGTCGGTGGAGTATTTTCCATGTCTCTCTATTTTCCGCTAAATGCTTGACCTCCTTATACGACACGACTTTTGCCTTTTATTTTACTTTATCCATAAACGACCTTCTTGGTCTTCCTTTTCCTCTCTTGGCTTCCACTTTTCCTTTCATGATGTTTTATGAAGTTGTCATGCCGCATAAGGTGGCCAAACAACTTTTCTCATCTTACTTGATTGTATGCATTTACGTTCTCTTCTCATTGACAAGTTTCAGCACTTCCTTGTTGGTTTCTCTCTCTGTCCAGCTTATCCTTTCCAAGCGCCTTCAACAAATTTCAAAGTGCGCTAGCCATGGGCTAGGCGTGCGCTTGGTGTAAGCGTGTCGTCTAAACATGCCCTAGATACAGACATGCACCGGTTACGGGTACTTCTAACCTCTTCTTTTTTCAGAATGTCTGCAGACGATGTTTTGTCTTCGATTCCTAAATTCTTAAAACAGAATTAGCAAAATACTACTCACATCTATTCATCTGGGCCTCGCATGTCCGAAACCAAGCAATTAGCTGATGACGCTGGTCTCCAAATCATTCACACTGCGGCTTCTGACAGCGGTGACTTTGAACTTTAGGCACATAAACTTTAACCACCAAACACCAACTTACCAGTACCGTCACCTGTAGAAACCTATAGACCTTCTCTCAAAGTAGTAAGGTTGGAAGTTGAAGTAATTTAGGTTAGCTGCGGATGGATGATAGTTGGTCAAAGATCTGTATGTACGGTTTGCGATATTGGTCGTAATTGTTTAATGTACCCGGTATTTTGGTGTTCGGGTCGTCGGATCCTGGAGTATGCTCTTGATAAAACTTTTTATTTCCTTTAAGAATCAATAAAATGTTGAATGTCGCTTTATTCAAGTTGCTTCAACAAATTATTTCGTGTTAACAGTGTACGAGCAAGCTGTACAATATAATGCTACATCAGCACAATAAAGTGTATTTGATGCGCATTTTTACGTAAATAAAAGCCGTAGATCTAGATTTTTTTCTGATTAAAGCAGTCTTCAATTAGCCGGCCATCAAGAGCGTCACGCGTACGCACCCCATCAGTATGTATATTAAGTTTCTAAAAATATACTTTTGTTTCCGATATCAGTGATTTCCATCGCATGAGGGCTTTTGCTACTGTTGAAGCTTTTGTACCAGGATCGGTACAAAAGCTTCGTGCTTTTCCTTATTTCATGCAAATTCAGGCCTTTTTAATACCACACAAAGAACATTTTCTTATACTAAGTCAATTTGCCTACGAATCATGAAGTTTGTCCCAAAAAGTGCACACAAATAAATTGCGGTGCGCTTTTTGAGGCAATCTCTTTCTTGGTTTTCAAACCATATCGCTGTTCGGGACTTAGCACGAACCCTTTTTGTTACGTGTAACGTTTTGAACAGTAGTTACTTCGGTCACAGACATGTGTGTCTGCGCCCATGAAGGGTGTAATGCCTAGGTTCGCACAATGCACTCCTAGTTCACGTCAGTTACGGTTTTTTTTTAAATAAATTTTTGAGTTATCCGATTTTTAATTCTTTTTTTTTAATTTTGTTATTAATTAATTTGTTATCTTTTACTCTTTCTATCTTTGGGATTTGGTTTACCTTAACTTTTTTTTTTCACCTACAACTGCATTCCCAAGTAGGGTTCACGTCAAATCGTTTAAACTGTACCAGCTATTTCTTTTTGATTTAATTTATAGTCATGATCCTGCCTTCGGCATCCTGGGAGAAGAAAAAGCAGCAAAGTACGCCACAGGCTCCGAAGCAGCATAGCTGAGATAAAGAAGACTAAATTAGATAAGTTACCTGGGTTAAAAATAAATTATTTAGTACTTCTAATAGAATGAAACGTCACCAATTAAAAGTAATAAATAGGCACTTGTCATTGAGAATATCCGTTTTCACAACCACATTCTCCATTATTACGTGATTTTAGATTAATTATTGCCGAAAAACAGATGGAATGAGCGCTATTTGACTCCAAGAAACTATGACGTCATTGGTCTTTTCCATAGAAAATGTTTGTTATGACGTTTAGAAAAAAGTAGAGTTGATTTGAGTTGTTGGAATTTAAACTTCCTTAATTGTTCGTAATCTTTGCTGAAATTACGTACTTACTACACTTGAAACAATACGAGTAAGGTTATCTCGTCCATGGTAGATTTTGGAACGAGAGGTTCACGCTTGTTGCAGTTGAGGGACTGAATCTATTTTTTATTTTATATTATCAAAGTTTATTGTTCCTAAGTACACAAATACTTTTTACAAAAGGCGGACTTGATGCATTTTCCCTCAGTCAACCACAGAGAGCAAAAAAGCAATACAAAAAACAATAAATCTCCCGACGCCCGAGTATCTCTCAACTTCCCTGTCTCCACTGGGCCCGTGAAGTAACTAAGCGAAGCGTGAGGCCGAAGTTCGAAGCTGAGCTGCCCAGCGAGGGCGCAGGCCGAGACACTCCAGCCAAAAGCTGAGCTATAGCTATAGCACTCCAACCAAAAGCTGAGCTATAGCTATAGCAAAATGCAGAGCTATAGAAATTTTTTTTTCATTATTCCATTATGACTGCCTATTCTCAACTGCATGCAATTTGACTGAAACTCTGCATCCAGGATTTTTTTGGTTCGCGAAATCCGAAAGAAATATTTTTTGGTACCTTGTTAAGATTATTTTAATTTCCTGATTTTTTTAACAAGGCATAATTAGAATAAAATTTAAGGTTAAGAAATCATAAATGTTAAGTTAGAGCTTTGTTTTAACTTAGTCTACCAGGTTTAACACGACGCCCATATAAAATTATATATATACGCTTCCAAACTAGTGGCTCTGTGAAATGTAACCACCTGTCTGTTTTTAAAAATATGATTTTTGTAATACATTTTGAAAAATTATGTAAAAAATGGGCATGACAAATGGAAAAATACTTCTGGCCCATCGGTTAGATTATCAAAAAATATTGTACACGTATTTTTTTTTTCTCTGAGAAACCAAAAATTACCAAGATACAGCGCATATATATTTCGCGTGACGTCACGACTGGGTACGATTTTTACTAAAGTGTGACGAAGCAAGCCTACGGAACTTTGACGCTCCGTCTCTTTGTGAATTTTTACTTTTTTCGTAAACCGAAAAAAACCGTTCCATTATTTTTGGATAATCTAAATCTTTTCGGACTCTGTCGTCACCCCTATTATCGAATAAATATAATTATCAAACCTACTTAAAAATTATCGAGAATCGGTTAAGAAATGCGACCTGCGAGAACAGACGGAAATCTGGATGTCCTTTTGGACATCATAAAAAATTCCGAATCCAGAAACACGATTGGACATCATAAAAAAATTCGGAATCCAGAAACACGAATGCTATTGCCGACGCTGAAGACTTCGCTCGCTTTGCTCGCGCGGTCAATGGAATAATTTGTTTGTCACAACAGTTCATTGTTGTTGTTGTTGCGTTTGTCCTGCGGTCGTGAACTTTGAAATGACACAACACGGACACTACTCCCGCAGCCAGGGTTTTTGATAAATGATCCCCCGATTGAACGGGCTGGTCATGTTGTATAACAAATTTAAGGATTACATAAGCAATTGAAAACAAAAACTCAATGTTATTTGGTATGTGAAAAAATTGGAGTTAACAATTTTGTTTTATTTTTATTTAATTACATGTAGGATCAAATTTAAACGCCTCTTAAGAGGAGAGATAAGGGAGTGCTCTACTCTCAACATGTGAGGTTCAAGCATTTTTATGGACTTAAACTGTCTCTATTGTATTCATATTGCACTAATACAATAATCCAAGTACAGAGATGTGAAGAACAACCCTTTTATAATTTTAACAATTATTATAAAGTTAGATTCATTTATAGAAAAACACACCTAAGTACACATATAAAGTTAACACATCGAAGAAACAAAGAATTTCGGATAGAAAAGAAAAATAATATCTAGCCACTCATCAAAAGATATATAACATATGTTGAGTTGAATATTCCTAAGGTGTCCGCTACTTTTATCCGTGTGACTATGTCTCTGTTTTCTGAAGTACCTAGAACTTGCGAAAGTAACTAAAAAATTCCAGAGATAAATTCTTCGTCTTATTATAAAACGCAGACTTACTTTAGGACCTAATTTAAACCTTTACCCACCCACGTTAAGTTGACAGTTACTAAAGAGAAGGTGACATATACGAGAGGGCTTCTTGTTTTGGGCGGATAATGGTTTAAAAGAAAAACTAATCACGTATTAAAATAAGTCTGTAAAAGATGTTTGAATACAACGTGGAAAGGTCATACCGGTAATAAATCGAACCACGAGCTATACTAGATCACTATAGTATAATGAAACTACCCCTACACACTTTATAAATGCCAAAACTAATTTTTGTTCTTTATCTGTTATTTTAATTTTATTATGCTATAGTGATCTAGTATAATCCGTGGTTTGGTTTATTTTGGGTATGTCCCTTTCAAATTGTATATTTTCCACTGACCTTTAATGTCACAGAAATATTACGCAACATTTTAATCATTATCTCGCGGTGTCGATTCTGCCCCACAGTGAGAATGTGTCAGAGTTACAAAATGGCGAAGAACAGAAGTCAAGCTCAGGGGAGTTCCTCCATAAAATAATACGTTAGTCGTACGATACTAACGTCCTATTTCTATGTCAAATTAAATTAGATTTTATCATGATTTATTAGTTCTCAATTTTGCTAAACACTGAAACGCGGATACGCAGTACCGTCCGTTTTGCGCACTGCTATTGGAGTAACCCCTCAGGTGCGTAAGTAAGAACTATCCAATTTTTTTTTTAGTCAAGCATATGTCAACCAACTACATGTAAAGTGACAAATTTCTACACGATTTTCGCTTGTGGGTGAATTGCGTTGTAGCCTTTAAATAGTTATTTTCTGTAATAGTAGTTCGTCTTATAGTCAGCATCTTGTGCGAGAAGAACTTCATAACGCGTCCTCCAAATCGATCGGCCTCTAATGTCCACTTCGCCAATATTTCCAAAATGACTGATTGGATGTGACCTACATCTAGCGTTTTCCTGTAATATTGCTTACTTTGTCTGACCACTGTAAATGGTTTATAGCATCGAGTTTGTTTTAAATATAAACCCTATTCTACAATATAATATTAAAAAAGATAGGTACTTAAATTGTTTGCCTTCTTCATCATTGATTTACTTTCAAAATTATTATGTGTCATGAATTTTTGAGGATTCCATTGTCAGATTTTCACCTAGTGATAGCGGGACTAACTTGTTTAAAAACGGAGAAGTTATTGATGAACTTACATAAAAAGTCTAAATTCTAATTGAGTAGCTTCTCCTTTTTTGAATTCTAATAAGAATCTATAAATTGTTCGCAGTGAGTTCTATCTTTGTATTGCATTCATCATCATCATCATCAGCTTTCAAAATCGCACTGCTGGGCATAAGCCTCCCTTTGTCTGCGCCATCCCGTTCAGTCCGCGGCCGCTGCTATTCAGTTCTTATCAGCGACTTGCTCGATATCGTCGACCCACCGAGCCACAGGACGTCCCACACTGCGATTACTATTTCTGGGATACCACACGGTGGCGGCCTTGCTCCACCTACCATCGTTCCTTCTAGCCAGGTGTCCTGCCCAGTTCCACTTAAGAGCCGCAATTCTAGAGAGTACATCATGAACTTTAGTCCGACGGTATTGCATTGCTAAAATGTATTTGGAGCGAAGCGATACATCTGTACACTATTTATTTTGTAGGAGTCACTATGAAGGGTAAATATACTATCAAAATTGGCTATTACGCAATTACTGGCAATATTCGTCGTAACTCACATCCTAAATTGTGTTTTGATAGTGAAATATCTACAATGAATACCTATGTTGTGCTAGGTATCTCTTGACGATGCATGGGAAAATGATCCCAAAGTCTATAGAACTGAAGAGGAGATTTCTTCTGCTGATGCCTAAATTGCAATACTAGTTTGGGGTCCATCCATCTTTGTTAAAATACTACGGAAGAGCAGGAATAGTGTTGTTTTTTCTTTCTGGCAGTCACCTTGTTAAGTAACTATAATTTCCTTGGAAAGTTCCTTAAGTTAATTGGAACTTGCGTCATTAGGTGAGTTGTTCTTCTTTGTGTGTGTGTGGAATACGAAATCGTATTCCTAGTCTCATGCTTAGCTGTGCTGATTGGTAACAAGCTATCGATACTATCGATAGTTTGCGGTATTTTTCGATTAAAACAAATTATCGATAGCTTGTTACCAAGCAGCACAGCTAAGCATGACACTAGGAATACGATTTCGTATTCCATATAGGCTTATCGATTGATCCTGACGACGAAAAAACTGTCGAGAGTATCGATAGTTTATGTACTGTTGTTTTTCTTTTGTGTAAGTAGCCAACACTGGTGTCATATTTTTCAGGCTGCCTTAAGGCATCTGATATAGCTGGACGACTGCCATACAATGATGACCACCGGGAGGCCGGGACCAATGGCTCATACGTGCCTTCCGAAGCACGGAAGAGCTCGAGAAATGTTATATGCCACTTGGGGTCCATTTATGTACTATCTATAGCATCGACATCTGTTGGAAACGGATAACATCGGTACTATCGATAATATCGATTCTGCTTAAAAAATCGCCTAGTCTATGGATAGGCTATCGATAATGGACTATCGAGCGGCAACACTAGATCATGCAAAGTGGAGAAAAAAAGATTTACTACTTGCGGCCTGACGTCAATCTTCCTTGGGATATGTTTGTGTTTTAAACATTTGTGGAATGCGTTGTTTATTAAGGAATGGTTCCCAGCAGAGAAAGGAATATAGGGAAAGGAGAATAATGCCACTCCAAGTCCTTCCGTGGATGTCGCTGAAGGCGACTTAGGAAACAGAAGCTAAACAAATCTTATAAACATGAATGAGACCTCTCCAACCCGTCTGGTCAGCGAGAGGAGTGTGGGCATGACCTCTGGCTGCTCTGGCCAAGTATGGCTCTGTCAGTACAGAGAGTGGGGGGCTCTTACAGTGGAGACAAACAGACCTGATGATGATGATGAGGAATATGTATTTTTTTCTCATACCTTGGAACCAAATGTACCCTACGTAGAATGTCGTTTGTTTGAAAAGGTGGCCACATATACATATTGTAGTTCGGAGGTGAAGTCGGTTTTTAATTTCGAAAAATTATTAAAGAAAGAATCAATTTACACGGTATTGGTCACCTATTCGACAGAAGGGCTTTGTCTTTTTTCATCATCATCATCTCTCTCTGTACTACCAGAGCCATACTTGGCCAGAGCAGCTAGAGGACTTGGCCAACACTCTCCATGCTGGCCAGACGGGTTAGAGAGGTCTCATTAATGTCTAGCTTGTATTCCTTAGTCGCCCATCCTCGGGAGGAATTGAAGTGGCCTATTCTACACTGAGAGAAACCACAGGGCTTAGTCTTTTTTTAAATTAATACTAATAATATAATACAATGTTGATAATATACTATATTAAAACATGTAATGTCTGCGAACTAATAAAGAAATTTTAAATCTTCTTTAGTTATTTAAATTTTAATAAGTTTGTATATAGTTTGAATTAAATTTTTCCTAATAGACGTTCTACAAACATAAATAACGTAATAAGAGCTACTAAGTAGTCAAAAAAGAGAAGCCGAGCTGCCCAGTCCCTCTCAAAGCAAGAGATGAAGCAACAATAGGACGACACAATGTTGCATCGACTCCCACGCAGAGGTCATTGTCGCGTCCTCACACTTCCTGACGGGTAGTGACCTCGAGGGAAACATGCGAACATGCATCAGAACAGAAACCTTATCATTGTGGCGTCATTCTGTCTATGACGGGGTACGGTTAGCAAATTAGGTAAAGTGTTCGTAGGGCTAGGACCTAAAATCTCGAGGGAAACATGCGAACATGCATCAGAACGGAAACCTTATCATTGTGGCGTCATTCTGTCTATGACAGGGTACGGTCAGCAAATTAGGTAAAGTGTTCGTAGGGCTAGGACCTAAAATCTCGAGGGAAACATGCGAACATGCATCAGAACGGAAACCTTATCATTGTGGCGTCATTCTGTCTATGACGGGGTACGGTCAGCAAATTAGGTAAAGTGTTCGTAGGGCTAGGACCTAAAATCTCGAGGGAAACATGTGAACATGCATCAGAACAGAAACCTTATCATTGTGGCGTCATTCTGTCTATGACAGGGTACGGTCAGCAAATTAGGTAAAGTGTCCGTATAGGGCAGGACCTAAAACCTCGAGGGAAACATGCGAACATGCATCAGAACAGAAACCTTATCATTGTGGCGTCATTATGTCTATGACAGGGTACGGTCAGCAAATTAGATGTGTCCGTAGAGCTAGGACCTAAAACCTCGAGGGAAACATGCGAACATGCATCAGAACAGAAACCTTATCATTGTGGCGTCATTCTGTCTATGACAGGGTACGGTCAGCAAATTAGATGTGTCCGTAGAGCTAGGACCTAAAATCTCGAGGGAAACATGCGAACATGCATCAGAACAGAAACCTTATCATTGTGGCGTCATTCTGTCTATGACAGGGTACGGTCAGCAAATTAGATGTGTCCGTAGAGCTAGTACCTAAAATCTCGAGGGAAACATGCGAACATGCATCAGAACAGAAACCTTATCATTGTGGCGTCATTCTGTCTATGACAGGGTACGGTCAGCAAATTAGATGTGTCCGTAGAGCTAGGACCTAAAATCTCGAGGGAAACATGCGAACATGCATCAGAACAGAAACCTTATCATTGTGGCGTCATTCTGTCTATGACAGGGTACGGTCAGCAAATTCGATTATGTGTCCTAGCTAGGACCTAAAATCGCCTGCAGTTGAAAAACACCCACCCACAAGGTGGTCTGACGACCTTCCCAAGGTCGCTGGAAGGCGCTGGATGCAAGCCGCTCTAGATCGGTCATTTTGGAAATCTTTGGGAAAGGCCTATGTGCAGCAGTGGACGTTATGTGGCTGAAATGATGAATGATGAGAGTTGATAATTATTATATTTCGTAACCGAAAAGCGATTGTCGCTTAGTTTTCGCTATCTGTATGGCGGTACGAGGCTCGCAGTTGTTGTCAACTGCAGTCCGAACGGGCGGGCGAACGAGGCGGACTTATACTGCCATTTCGTGAGGAATGCACTTTGAGAGAGTTGTTTTGGTGTTGCTTGACTTAAACAAAAATTTGCATTTTGGTTCGATGATGTACACGAGCTCACAATATTTTTTGAAGACTCATTCAATGATACTTGTGTTGTGAATTGTGATGATGTGATGTGATGTTATTTGCAATATCTACTCACTGTTGTATTGCAAAATTCCTAAAAGTAAAAAGGCAACACTGGGACCAAGCTGAATGATATCTCCGTGTCTTTTCGATGAGGGCAGCACTGGACTCTAGAAACTTCATGTATACTGTGATAAAGACGAGTAGAATAGGAGTAAAACTATGATATGTAATCATTTTCGATGGGTTGGTGACTATAGGTATTCCTCTATGTGAGACATGACCATGACAGTGGAAGGGGTTGGGGGTGTCGGTCCGTCCGTATCAAGGCAAACACTAGCCTTCTCATTCATAAAAATTAACAACCGTTTAAACCTATTTTAGTTAATACATGTTTTGTCCCTCTCCCTCTTTTATTTATTTATTAAAGTAAACATAGTAAATAGGTGCTACTTAGTTCTAAAGAAATTTCTTCTCGCGAGAGGAAATTTGAAGAAAGAGGTCTTTTCATTATTAGACATAGAAAGAACATGATAAAACATAGTTTTACTAAAATAGGTTTACTACCCTTTTAAGGGTTCCGTAGCCAAATGGCAAAAACGGAACCCTTATAGATTCGTCATGTCTGTCTGTCTGTCTGTCCGTCCGTATGTCACAGCCACTTTTTTCAGAAACTATAAGACCTATACTGTTGAAACTTGGTAAGTAGATGTATTATGTGAACCGCATTAAGGTTTTGACACAAAAATAGAAAAAAAACAATAAATTGTGGGGGTTCCCCATACTTAGAACTGAAATTAAAAAAAATATTTTTCATCAAACCCATACGTGTGGGGTATCTATGGATAGGTCTTCAAAAATGATATTCAGGTTTCTAATATCATTTTTTTCTAAACCGAATATTTTGCGCGGGAGACACTTCCAAAGTGGAAAAAAGTGTGTCCCCCCCCCCCCCCCCCGTAACTTCTAAAATAAGGAAATTATAAAACTAAAAAAAATACATAATGTTCATTACCATAAAAACTACCAGCGAAAATTGGTTTGCACGATATCCAGTAAGTAGTTTTTTTTTAATACATCATAAATCATAAACGGCAATTTACCTTTCATTCAATCAACTCAAATATAAAAATTAAAAAAAAAACATACTACAGGACTTTTATATTATGTTATTTGCTACTACGGAACCCTTCATGGGCGAGTCCGACTCGCACTTGGCCGCTTTTTTTAATTTTTAACGCTTTCCCCACAAGGACCATTATGTTCTGAGAACCACCCACTCCGTATTGGATTTACCTTAATAATTATAATCGTACTTAAATGTTTTTTTTTAGATCACTGAGACATTTTTATGTTTATAAAAACTTTAAGAAATCCATGTTACTTTTATAGCCAAAATTAAAAAAAAAACCGTTGTGTCTGTATTTTTGGGGGGAGGGGGGCGGTCAAATCCCCAGATTCCCGGTTTGTACCCTAACCCCTTAACCACGACGCAAATGATGCCAGTATATTTATAGATTACGTATAAATAATGAAAAAACCGGTTCATCTTTCTACCTCGTTATATTTATACTTACAAAAAACTATAGTGTTGATAAAATACGCTATAAAATATTAACCTTTGTTATAAGAGCACTTTGATAAGGCGAATTTATTGATAGTCGATTTACGAGTTACTTTATAAAGCTTTAGTTATTTATACAGGTACTTTATATGGGACAATGGTAACAGGTCATTTTAAGAAAAAGAATAAGTTTTCTAAAATGTTTAAATTTTTTGTACAAGCTCTTATTGTAAGGCAAAAGTACGCTAAGACAAATGAAATAAGCCTAAATTAAATGGAGTTGCGTCGTTTCATTACTGAGTTCTAACGACCACCTTCTGTCTCCGTGATCAGACCCTAGGCATAGTCTACATAAAGTGCTCGTTAAGACAAATCAAACGAGTCCTACTTAATGAGGTTATGTTGTTTTATAACTAAGTTCCATCAAATATCTCCCGGCTCCATCATCAGAACAGCTCATTGACTTCATAATGTTGAATTGTCATCTGACTTACATAAATATACAAAATTTCAGCTAAATCGGTTGAGGATAACTGGTTGAAAGTTGAGTTGCAAGATTCTATCTAAACAAACATACAACAAGATACATTGCAAGTTAAATAAAAGCTTGTAAAATAATAACCAATTTAAAAAAGAGAAAAAGTGAAAAATAAAAGCGCAACATGGGATCCAAAGCAGCACAGCCAATAAGGAAGCAAAAGCTACTGGTAACTGGTGAATAACTTTGTGTTACTGGATAACCCAAGTAAATTATTACCAGTGACACTTATGTTAAAGTTTGTTCTCCGTCTAACTAGGTACCGTCTAGAAAATCATCATCATCAGGTCTTTTTGTCTCCACTGCAGGAGCACGACCCTCTCTGTACTACCAGAGCCATACTTGGCCAGAGCAGCCAGATGACTTGGCCTACACTCTCCTCGCTGGTCAGACGGGTTGCAGAGGTATTATTGTTGTCAGAAGCTTTGTTTAGCTTGTATTTCCTAAGTCGCCTTCTACGGCATCTACAGGAGGACTTGGAGTGGTCCTATTCGGCAACAAGTCTAGAAAATGCGATAATACAAATGGAATCAGCAGCTAAACGTGCCTTTCAAAGCACGACACTGAGCCTTGAAGGATAATTGGATTTTGTCTCCAGTCCGTTTCGTACTCTATGGCACGGAATAAATGTCTATGGTCCGTTGTCCATGAAGCTGGACCTTATGGTTTTGTGAGCTGTAGAAGTGTCTTTGCATATGCTTTGAAACTGAAAAAAACCCGTGGCATCGCCATTTTGAAAAAATTGCAAAAACTTAATCCACAAATCATCCATCCATGTAATTATAGAAGCTGCTCACAAAATTTCACAAGAATCGGTCGAGAACTTGATATATTATTTGGACATAAGAAAATAACTAACAAAGCTCGCAGTGAAGAACGGCTTTGTGTTAAACAGCTACTCGGCCAAGGTTATTTCGGTCTACTGTTGTGAGCTCAGATAAAACATTAACTTTTGTGAGATCTCTCAACCCTGGCCAGCGTAAAGAGTGTAGGCCAAATCCTCTGGCTGCTCTGAGTAAGCCAAATCGCAGTGTGCTAAATAACCGGCCAAGTGCGAGTCGGACTCGCGCACTAAGAGTTGCGTAAAAAACCACGTTTTTTGTATAGGAACTCCACTTAAACATTTATTTTATTTGTTGATATAGCAGCAACAGATATACATCATTTGTGAAAATTGCAACTGTCTACCTATTACGGTTAATGAAATACAGCCTGGTGACAGACGGACGGACAGATAGCTTAGTTTCAGTAATATCGTCCCGTTTTTATCCTTTGGATACGGAAACCTAAAAGACCTGGTGATGAAGAAAATAAATTTGTATTCCATACTAGACCCTCAGCCGACCTCGACTTCGTATACCTAACTTCGAAAACACGAAAACCTTCTTCGAGGATATTACGCAATAAAGTTTTTATTTTGAAACAGAAAATTCAGACTCGATTAGCAATACTCCAAAATATTTCCTTTTATAGTCTGGAAGAAGTTTCTATCTATACAATACGAGGAACAATTAAACGAATTGGTAAAATTAAAATGTAAGTGCACAGTCGTGTTTAACAAGCAAAATTAAATTTTAACACTTTGCCGCTAAGGTCCAAAATATTTTGGAAGAATTTAGCAGGAACATGATTCGAATTGGTCGAGGAACGTAAACCCACGCGTATCTTGCAGACTCGTTCCATCTTTTGAACGCACCAGTTTCACACTGGCTGTTACGGAGCGCGCGCGTTCCGAAATTCAAATATGGAATCCGCGAATCCTGAATTTAGCGGGATGAGCATTTTTCGTTTTAAATTTTCTTTCATGCCAGCATTCAAAATTCGGTGATATTTGTGTTCTGTGTAACATTTTTGGCAGCAACGGTTTGTATTTTTTAAATAATTTAAGTCTTTTGATGAGTTTTTTTAAAATATTTATGTGAATTTACAAAAGAAAAAATAATACAGATGTATAAAGAATTTAACCCAATTTTCGGTCAGAATTACCACTTTTTGCATTTGAGTTACAGTTTTACATCCAAAATAAGTGTAGCAGTAATGTAAAATACCTAACATTCGTTTATTAGAACTTTCATCGGCACAGAAAACTTTGAAGCTCTTGGTTAAATTTTTTCATATTAATTTTACGAAACCACAAGCCGTCGTAAGAAATAGGGGAAAATATTACTGCTAAACAATTTTATTATTTTTCATTTATTCTTTATTATATAAATAAAGATAATAAATAGGAATAATTTAACTCCTCTGATTTGTTTGGGCTGTTGAATTATTTATATTAAAAGGTTCTCAATTCATATTGTCGCTCTGCGTGCAAAATCCATTTTGTAAAATATCACTTGTTTTCAGGAGGAACAAAAACTGATTAATTTCCGTATCTTTGATTTTTTTTAAATGTAGAACTTAAACTACTAAAATATTAGAGACGGTGCATATACACGCGAAGACATAACATTTATACAAATTTATAAATTTATACTTTATCTTCGCTATTTTTTTAGGAAAATTAAGGCGTTGAGTGCGGCTTCTGTTCACAAAGAGCCATTTACTTTTTAATTATTTTTATCAACAACAATACTGGGTAACTAAAAGATTGGTTCTACAGGCACATGCACCTTCGTAAACTGAACAGGACGGAATCAAAAATTAAAAAAAAAAATTGCGCATTCAGAACGTCTATCATGAATCATGACCTTTCTGGCTTTCTTTTTAACCATTACAATGGTGCAACCAAGCATGACTTAGACTGTGCGAAGTGGTGAAGAAAAAGCCAGTCAGTCTAACTGTGATTTTATGATGACGCCACGTTACTTCCTATAAATAACCTTCTTTAAATTAACAAACTATCAGCTGGCTGATAAGTAGTAACCATACCCTAACCCAAGTTCTAATGTAAATAGAATTCTTGATTACTCATGCCGATATATGCGAGTGATAAACGTGTAAACAAAGCTAAACTATGTGTCTGATTGGCAGCACTTGTATATTTGCGAGATTCCGTTCCTATCCCTTCTAGTTCCTCTTAGCTTTTAACTAGGGATGTTACGAATATTCGCATTTGCATTCGCGTATGCGATAGGTTCGCATCGTTTTAAACATTCGCATTGACATTCGCATTCGCATCAATCAGTGCGAATGTCTTGCGAATGCGAATGTGTGCAGGTCATGATATGACATGCCTATCGCACGCGCGTCACCGCGCCGCAACTCTGCGTTTCGGGGATTTGCGCATCGTGATTATTACGACCAATATAGGAAGCGTTTATTTCACGTGAACTTTTTTTGGTTGTTTTGTTTTAGTTACAGTATGTTGCAATTGCTATTTACGTAGATAAATAGTTTATTGTATTATAAACTATTTTCGGATAATTAGACAGTTTTTTTCAATAAAATATGGCGATTTTTTTTAATAAAGTGATTAATTTATACATACGTTTTTTTTAATACTTTATCTCTACATTCGCATTCGCAGCCTTTACGTTCGTGTTCGTATTCGCATTCGTAAATGTATAAAATTTTTAATTCGTAACATCCCTGCTATTGACCGGAACTTTTTTCTTAAAAAAAGTTTTTTTCTAAGGAAAAAGTTTCAACCAAAAAAACCAATAACATACACAGTAAAATAACATATATTTTTCTGTGTATGTTTTTGGTTAATTATCTATCATTTAATTAATATACTTAAATAATAATTAAACTTTGAGTTCAATCCACCAAAAAAGTCTGAAAACTAATTTCTATTGAATTTGTACGAAATTTTCCTTTTCCGAGTACATTTTATCGCCTATAACTTTATAATTTCTGAACTCTACTTAGCTCTGAAAGTTATCCTTTAAATTTCGCTATATATACTATAGCTGTGATTTTTCACGTGTCTAATACGTTTAGCAGATAGAGAGAGTCAAGTATATGTATACGTGAAAAATTTACGAATATATAAAGAAGCTTATAGAAAAACTTAGAGCTAAGTAGGGTTTACAATTAAAAAAACACTTAAAAAATGTACTCGGAAAAGAAAAAAATCATACAAATTCAATATTTATAGACGTTTTTAGTAATTACGGCATTTATGACTATGGAATCTTACACAGCACGTGGCCCGACACGCACTTGGCCGGTTATTTTGGTTAATCTATCGAATCGAGACCCATAAAAAAACACCAGAACGATACCACATAGACAGGCTTCT
Organism: Acrobasis consociella; assembly: GCA_963555685.1. Taxonomy (NCBI): domain Eukaryota; kingdom Metazoa; phylum Arthropoda; class Insecta; order Lepidoptera; family Pyralidae; genus Acrobasis; species Acrobasis consociella. Next base: position 35,889,120 of record OY743104.1, on the reverse strand, counting down.
AATTTAGAAAAGATCTGGATTTTGCGCTGACCATTCGCAGATTCCTTGAGATTACTATATTTATCCACTTGGTACAATTTTTGATCAATGCCAAACGTTTTTAAGTATAGCTGTTGCTATAGAATATTCAGGCTTAAAATAGGTTTGATTTTTAAAACTTATACCTGACTACAAGATATACGGCCATATATGGCCATCTTCTTCTTATCGTGTGTGTTAGTGACTAACACTAGTGTCAGAGTTTTTAAACCGCCTTAAAGGTCTCTGACATGGTTTTAGGTAACGACCAATGTCAAAGACAGTGACCGGGACCGACGGCTTAACGTGCCCTCCGAAGCACGGATCATCTTACTTATCAGACAATCAGGTGATCAGCCTGCAATGCCCTAACCAAACTAGGACAACAATTCAAAGTCGTTGCCCCCGCCGGGAATCGAACCCGCGACCTCCGGGTATGAGCCGAACGCTCTAACCACTACACCACGGAGGCAGTATATGGCCATATACGGGTAACATATTATCCCATATATATTAGCCCATCGAGAACTTTTATTTGAGATACTACCCACTTGAGACAGAACCAAAAAAAATTTTTTTTTAATTTTTCAAACTAAGAACCGACTCCCCCTGGAAGCTACACAACTGATTTTGATAAGTTTATGGGACCACCTCGCAAGTATCCCCTTTCAAACAAAAAAATCTTACAATAATTGGCCAAATGCGTATTGGGTCACGCGCAGTGTAGGGTTCCGTAGTTGCGAATGCCGACTTTCAGTTCATGCCACTAAAAACGTCTAAAACGATTTTTTTATTGAATTTGTATGAAATTTTCCTTTTCCGAGTACATTTTTTAAGTTGGTCGCCTATAACTTTTTAATTTGTCAACCCTACTTAGCTCTTCCTATGCACTTTAAAGGCGATATTTTAGTTTAAAAAATAAATCGTTTTGTCTATGACTCGTTTGACGTTGTCACTACCGTTCGCAGACTGTTCCGATGCGTAGCTGTAAAAATTAGTACTTGTCTCTCGCAATGGGTGCAAGATGATGTCATTCGCCGGCGTGATAAGGCGTTTCATTTAAAATACACTAGATTGCACTAGGCTGGACGCAAATAAAACAGTGACATATGCTAACGTCTTCTGGATTATTGCCCTTTTTTGTATGGAAATTACACTAGAAATGTAAATTACAACTCCATTAATTTACCAATTTTCTAGCTGTTTTCAAAAAAGTATTTCTTTTCAATCGTATTTCTTGTTTTATATAAAATGTTAACCAAAAACATTCGAAGTAAAATGCTTTGGCTGCTCTGGCCAAGTGTGGCTCTAGTAGTACAGAGATGGTCGTGCTTCTGCAGCGGAGACTAAGAAGACCAGATGATGATAATGATGACATGCAGTAAAATAGCCTGTTTTAATATGAACTTTATGCTCACCCAGGTCGGAGACGGTCGGTGACCAGTGTCGCAAACTGTCGCGCGATGGTCGCCGATTATCGCCGATTATCGCAAACTTTAGCTTGTCTGCAAGAGCTCTTAGATAAACTTTATTTCATCACTTACTTTTGCCTCTAAAACTTTGAAAGATACTATTAAATTCCTCATACGTAAAATAGTTCAGGCTACAATCATGAAGACGAAACAGGTAGCAACTCGTAGGTATATAAATATATGTATATATTTGTATATACGAGTATAATTTTTAATAAATGTATCCGAAAAACTTTATCTTTTTATCGCCGGCTTTAATACGTAAAAGATAAATTTAACGAATTTTTGTATAATGAATGATTAAGTTTGATAGGTGGCTTACGTAGTTAGTTTTTGGGGTTCCGTGGTAATAAGAAATCCTTATAGTTTCGCCATGTCTGTCTGTCCGCGGTTTTACTCAGAGCTGTAAGTACGAAAAAACTGTATTTGGTACCAGTTTAATTAAGCCAAAAAAGTATTAAGATAAAATCTTATTTTTAGTAATATTTTTAATTTATAGTATAGCTTTTAGTTGAATCTAATTTAATTATCATTTTGATAAAATTTTTGAATATTTTGTGCAATACATTTAAATAAATCTTAAAAACATTTTTAATAAAAGTAGTTTTTGGGCTCCGCCTTATTCATTGTATAAAGTATGGTGGCAACTCTTGAATAAAACGGATTTATATCGAGGGCCATGAACCACTCGCGTCGCTCAGGATTCTAACACTTGAATCACGAGCGTAGTTAATCACACCCTGCGCGATTCAATCGTTAGAATCCTTTACTTGTTCGTGATTCATTTATGGTCCTCGATTAAAATCCGTCTTTTATTCACTTATTGCATAATACTATTATGTGTAGGCATGGCTAAGGCAAACTACGTCGAAATGATTTTAAGAGTACAAAGTACTTATATGTAAGTAATTATGTTATCTTTGCTAGTATCTAAATAGAACCAAGTAGTTAGGTAGCCGGGAGTCTGGAAGCGATCAATGGGCTAGATACCGAAGTCCGTTTCCGTCTGTTTATTTCTCTTTTGTATCTGTATTTATCTTATGTATAATAAATCTTCATAACAGACTTCTTCTTCATTTTAGTGCGCATTTGCATCCTTAACTGAATGCCTTGACCTCTGGATTATGGAGGCAGTCAGTCGAACAATGATAATACATAGTCAGTCATCAGACGACCTCCTTGATGGTTAACACGCTCGGTCGCAAATCCGGAGGTCCTGGGTTCGACCCCCAGCCAAGGCAAGTTGGAAAATGGCCTCTTTCAAATTGTCCTGAGTCTTGAGTGTTTATTTATGTTTGTACTTACTTAAGTATACAAGTTTAAATTTACTTTGGGTCTAGCTCAATCAGTGTGATTTGTCCCTATATACAATGTCCTTTTTTATTAAGTACAAATATTTTAAGGGGTGATTCAGTCCATAATTTTGAACAACTTTTCCCAATAAATTTTTATCGAAATACGAAAAAATAATTTTCATTTTCCATAGTAATGATATCACGTGACTACTTCGATTTCTATGAAAACCTAATTTTTTTTTTCCTATTTCGATATACATTTATTGGGAAAAGTTGTTCAAAATAATGTTCTGATTCACCCCTTAAAATATTTGTACTTAATAAAAAAGGACATTGTATATTTATTTATCTATCTACTAGGTTGAAATTGTTTTGAGAGATTTTAATCCCGTCCACTAAAATCATCAATCAAGAATGTGTTTTTTTTTATTTTTGTCTTTTATTTTAATTTAAATAAACTATAGGGATCTAGTATAGCCCGTGGTTCAATTTATGACAGGTATGTCCCTTCCACGTTGTAACTATATGATTTTTTAAAAATATAGTTATTTACTTAATTAGGTATACATTATGTACCTATCATGTTTATAAAGAGAGTTATGTTGTGCAAAAACATAGTTGTGACTAGTGATGTGCCGCCGAGAAATTTGAAATTTCTTTCCTCGAAAATTTCCGGAAATTTTCAACATTTCTAGAGAATTTTGGTTGAAACATTTCCTGAAGCCATTTCCCTTGAGAAATTTCTCGGAAATTTTCCAGACCGTTTCGGACATTTCTCTAAATTTTTAAGAACGGCACATCACTAGTTTTGTCTGGACTGAATGACTAATGGTCAATAATGGGCGTCCTCCCCTTAATTGGGAAAGGCTTTTATTCCAGCAGTACATGTTAATGGCAAATAAGAAACCAAAGTACTGCTTTCTCTAAGTAATCTGTGGTACTAGTTAAGTAAAATCAATGACACACCCAAATTACGCAGAATATCATATACAACATGGGATATACTCATAATAAACCACGGGCTATACTAGATCACTATAGAATAATGAAATTACAATAACAGTCAAAGATTTACAACAAAAAAAATGCCATACAAAAGTGTGCAGCCACCCGGGCAATTTGTATGGGAATGTTGATTTTGTATGTTTTTTGACTGTTTTTTTATTATCGTTATACCTACTATAGTGATCTGTATAGCCCGAGGTTTGATTTATTACGTTTATGTCTGTTGTATATTTTTAATAGCCATTCATATTCCATAGCTGGGCGAAGGCCTCCCTCTTTCTTTCTATAACTCTCTGTTCCTCATGTTAACTTTTATATGTACCTATATAATATAGGTACATAAAGTTTAAGTATAATATTTAGTTTAAGTTTATATGATTTGATTAGCGATGTCGAAGATCTAAAATACACACGGGAGTACCATTAAAAATTTAATTAATTACATTAAACTAATTAATTAAATATACATTTTATCGTAGCGGTTGGTTATGATAATGATATGAATTTGATTTCATTATACTTATTAAATACACAGACAATTAATTATAATGCGTAAAAACCGTTTAAACTGCGATAGCTAAAAGGGTCAATGATATTTTTTACTTGTAATATGAACTAGCTGATACCCGCGACTTTGTCCGAATGAAATTCAGCGCTTCTAGTGATATTATTCTACTTATTTTTGCTAATAAAATAAGATTACTTTTTCAGCTTAATCTATTGTTGAAACCGCGTAAAAATAGTAAAGGAAAACATGAAATTAAAAAAAATAATCTTTTCTTATCAGGCGATAAAAATAGTCATCATAATCATCAGGTCTTTTTGTCTTCACTGCAGAAGCACGATCATCGAGCAAATTTTTGTTAGAGTCAAGTGATCCTCCTCTAGAAAAATTCACAGCAGTAGTATATGTACCTATATAGGTATATCAAAAATATATAAACGTACTATAGTAGAAATAAAATTAAACGCTTGAAGGATCAGATCTAAGCACTTCTAAAATGTGCTCGGGAAAGGAAAATTTTCTGCTGTTTCAAGAGAAACATAGTTTTTAGACTTTTTAGTGGCGTGAACGCAATGTCGGCATTCGCAACTACGTAACCCTACACTGCGCGTGGCCCGACACGCTTTTAGCCCGTAATTTAAACCGTAAAATCCAGATTACTTTCTTGAATATAAATTACCGAAGCCAAATTCCTCACGATCGGGAAATAAAAGCTATTTCCACATGACAAGCGATTTAAAACAAAGTATATATCAGCCGACCACCTGCAGCAACAAATAGCGAGGACTTTATTCTAAACAGTCGACGATGGATTCATACACAAACTATCACAACATGATAAGTGGTTTCTTCCAAATACTTCAGAAATAAATTTCGATGCGCAAGTCTAAACGGCCTTCCAATGTAGATGAACTCTTTATTTTTAGAGATAGATCTAACACCTGCCGTTTCGCGAACTTTTTTAGCACATCTATGTAGCATTTGTATACTCGCACTGCAAATCTTTTAGCGCGGCCGTGTGGTTTCTGGAGACTTCGTTAATTTATTTATAAATCTTTTTGGCCATAAGGGTACAGAAGGTGGACTTAATGCTGTTGCATTCTCTACCAGTCAGCCTTTAGGGGAAACAGAAATAATTTATTCATCGTTAGGTCTTTTTGTCTCCACCCACGCCCCTCTCTGTACTACCAGAACCATACCTGGCCAGAGCAACCAGAGGCCAAGTATTTTTTTTAGGAGAACTAAAATTCGACTTCTCTTCTAAACTACACAACCTAATTTAATAAATATATTTCTATTGGACCACCTCGCAAGAATACCCTTTCAAACAA